>OY728133.1:1991386736-1993886736 GCA_963277665.1 Viscum album | reverse complement strand
TTACCTATTTATAAAAAAAATTAGAAAATGTTTTTATTACAAAAATATATATTGATGATATTATTTTTGGTTCTTAGAGAAACATTTTATAAACTAAAATTTCAAGACTAATGAAAAATAAATTTGAAATTAGTTTAATGGGTGAACTAAAATTCTTTATTATATTTTTAAATATTTTAAAATAAATAATGAATTATTTTAAATAAAATTAAGCACACTTAAGATATTTTAAAATGTTTTGGAATGGATAGTTCAAAATGAAGTGACACTCCAATGAGCACTACCTGTAAATTTGATCTTGATGAAACTTGAAACTATTTTACCAAACCATTTATAAGGGTATGATTTTGAGTTGAATTTACTTAACAATTTATTGACCTAACATTATGTTTAGTGTGTGTATGTGGGAATGTTTTCAAGAAAACTTTGAGGAATCGTATTTATCTACTATCAAAATAATTTCCAAATACATCAAAAGTACAACTAATTCAGAACTTTTTTATTCTATAGGACATGATTTTTATTTAATTAGCTATTAAAATACTGAATTTTGTTTCCATAAGATAGATATTAATGGTACCTCTAGAAAATATCATTTGTTGTGAAAGTCACAAGTATCATGGTGTAGTCAGTTTCATTATCTACTTCTAAAGTTGATAACATATCTCTAGTCACTTTTTGTGTATAAATTTTTTGGATGAAGCATGGTTTAAAATGATATGGGTATCAATTTAAGAATTTACTTATAAATTGTAACAACATAGGTTCTACTAATACTTACAAGAATCATGTATCTCATTCTAGTACTAATCATATTTATATAAGACATCACTTTTTGATAGATCATTTCCAAAATGGGGATAAAACTAATGAATTCGTTGGAATAGAATGTCAGTTTACTAACATTTTTACAAAGACTATGAATTTTGAGAGGTTAAATTATATCAAAAATGAGTTATTAATGATCAACTATGTCAAAAATATTTTTTTTCTTTTACATATATATTTTAATGTGTAATGATGAGTTATTATTATAAGAAGTATTCAATTAATTGTTTTTCTTTAAAGATATAATGTGTGTTTTTAAGTATTTTAAGTATATTTTATTTATATTTCTTATGTTTTACTTTAAAATAATAGCTAAATGATTTTAATTTCCCAATGTATAATCAAAACCATTAATTCCCTCTCCAACTCAATCCAAACCCTCTTTTGACCCTTCCTTCACTGAAACCCTACCTTTCAACCTTTGAATATCAGTTAAGAGTAGTCAAGATGAAGTGGTATTTCAAGGAAGAATCACCTGAAGAATCTTATGATTCCAAAATATCAAATTCAAACACAATTGGATCTAGAAAACTCTCAAAGTCACATATTTTATCATGAATAGTAACTCCAAAAAAATAAGTATAAGTTGAGTGGTTAAGGGGAATTCATTATCTAGTTTAGATAGATGTGATTCGATAGGGATAGACTGATTGGTTCTTGGAAGGTAATTAACTTTTATAATTATGATTAATAGAGGAGTTTTATTTGAATATGGTTTTATTACCTAGAGATCAATCATATCTCATTATAACCGTTGTTGATGGTCATGAATGTGAGTTTTCATGAGATCATTGAGATGAGAGCTTAAAAGTACCACATCAAGGTGAGTATGAGGATTACCAAAGTTATTATTCTTTAAAAAATCAACATTTTGATATTTTAAATACTTTGTAAGAGTTAACCGATGATAGAACCTATCAAAGTCCCAATTCTAGTGAATTAAATAGAGAGTGTAGGTTGTTGTTAAATTTTACATAGCTTACCATCTATCCTATAATGGGGTGTTTCAACACTATTATGCACTAATACCTCTTTCTTCTATATTTTATGGTTCATGGGACTTAAATAAATCTACCTAGATTTATGATGAGATATATTGAAGAGTTGATTAAAACTTACTCAAGATCTAACACTTTTCCTGACCCTAAGTTTATTTCAATTCTACTCAAATAAAAGAGACTTATTCCTAAGGGAGTATAAAAGTAAATACATTTAGGTGGTATTTTTCTTAACCAAGACATGATAAAGATGATGAAAATTAGATAGAATCTATGTAAAATTATGTGTGTCATAGATGAGGATAATTATTATGAGTTCTTAAATCTTTTAAAGAACCCTACTAGACCTAGGGATGCAATATTTCTAGTCTTGGATCCTAACTAGATATTGGAAGATTATTACTCGTCTAATTAGAATGGATCTCAGGCCAATACTAATATTTTTAAAGATGAAAAAATAACATATGAAGAGATCATGGGTTTCTCTCCTCGTATATAAGTTTTAAAGGATACTGAAGTCCTAATAGAGGCTGAATCGTTAAGGTAAGGAGTAGAAACTAATTTGGGGAGAAAAATCTAGGATATATGGTTTTTGTACCAAACCTCACTGACTCTAAGAATTATAAGGATGGTAATATTTCTATAAGAATTCCTCCTATGTTTAAAAAAGGGGTATCCCATATTTTGATTCAAAACCTCCTAGGGAAGATGCATATTCTGAGAACCCTTTCTTTATCTTGGATCCACCTACTCATAATAATGATGGAGACAATGATAATGGTGATAGTCCACCCAAAACTGGTGTATTGACTATTTCTGTTATACCTAAAACCTTAAAGAAGTTTGATCAGGCTCATTTCTATAAAATTTATTAGATACAGGGTCACTAAGACCTTTTACAAGTTCTATTTTGATCTACTCCTCAAAGAATAGTTGTACCTTCCTCTCTAGGTCATGTTTCATATAATTTGTTTCAAGGTGATCCTATTTAAGATTTATCTCTTCAAAATAAATTTGTAGACCTTGAAGATTCAGATAATTCAATTCAAGAAATTGAGAAGCCTCATGATGGGTCTTCAAATAATGGGGGATCTTTGTTGAGACCCTCATATTTGGAGATTAGTGACTCAAATCCAAACCTCTATCATAATTCATATCCTCAAGTTTCACATGATTTACCTCAAAAAATTTCTACTACTTTTATATCATTTATTACCTCAGATAATTTTATACATTTTAATAATGATCTTATGGATGTTTTAAAAGAATTTTTTCTTAGTATTATATATGGTAATGAATATGATAAGAAGTAAAATGTTTCATTTACTATTGATAGTGTGGTATATCATTGACTGCCTAATGTTTTTCTAAATTTATATCTTATGGTTCATGAGAATGGGTGTTTTAAAACTTAGATGGAATATTTTTAGGTACAGATTGGAAATATTTATGAGAACATGATATATTTTCTTACTAATATGGATAATATATACCTTTCTCTAATCACTATTCCTTCCATATAATCTACTTCTATTCCTTCTACATCTATTTCTATAAATGAAGATCTTATCATAAGAATTTTCTATGAGGAAATGAAAATTCTGTTAAAAAATGTTAAGGATGTAAAGAATCAAGTTCAAAGGAATGTTTCTACCCATAGTAAGAAACTTTATGAATGGGTTAAGGAAGAATTAGTAAATACTATCAAGGATGAGGATTTAATTAAGGTAGATGTAAAGTATTATCTCAATAGGATTTACACGAAGGTATACCTAAAGACTCGGTTTTGATCTTTTGCTAGATTTCTAATAATACCACCCTTAACTATGGATTTTAAATCCATTATAGAAAGTTGTTGATCATGGAACCTCTGTTGGATCAATTTTCATCCGATGCGGATAGGTTCTTACAATGCATAGGGAATGGATCTAGAGCTATGACAGATAATACTAGGCTCTTGGGTCTTGACATGTATCTTGTCAATGCTATTGTTCGGGAACCTCTGGAACTTCTTATACCTAGAATTTCTTCTTATATTTCCTAAGATTTTTTAGTAGTCTCATATTTAGTTTATATAGTTACATTTATTCCATCTTATACTAATGTACATACTGAACCTCCTACAAGACCTTTTAGTATCATCCTATCTCTATCCCTTGGTCAGATCAGATTCGTACCTCCTCTTGTTCCAGTTATTAGAAAAGGAAAATTCCCCCATTAATCCTTCTACCATTATAGATTATGATGAATTGGATTCTTTTTAGGGACTATAATAGGGAAATATATAATACGTTATTTTTTAATATCAATGAAATGTTTTTTGATTCATCTTAACTCTTTTCTATTTTTCTTTCCTTTATCACCCTTTCTGTATTCTTTTTGATAATCCTATAAGGGGGAGTAAATATTTTCATATTTATATAGTTCATTAGTTCATTTTATATAGTTATTTATGTCATGATTTTTTATCATCAAAAAGTGGTATATTGTAAGTTTAGTACAAAAATTAATTTTTTTAATAATCACAAATCATGTTTAGGTGTTTCTAGTGAATTCTGTGTTTTATGGAAGCTGAATAGTTTTCTTGAAATTTTGGAAATTTTCAATCAAGGTTAGGTGTTTCTAGTGAATTCTGGGTTTTATGGAAGTTGAATAGTTTTCTTGAAATTTTGGAAATTTTACTAAGTCTAGAATCAACCACATGAAGACTCTCTATAGATTGTATATAGAAATATAGATATTATAAATTTCACAATGTAACAAAGAGACCGCATGGAAAATTCATTGACCATATGACTATTTAATCAAATATGACGGAAATATTATAAGGTATTTAAGTAACCATTAGAAAAATCAGAGTAATTTCATGTTATATATTATAAAAACCACACTTATATCATATTTTCACAAAGGGTTGAAGAAACTTCATGAAAAATGGATTGACTACACACATATTTGATCAAATGTGGAAAATATCTCGCTAACTTCTCAATCGACTATATGAGAAACCAAGAGACCTCTTGGCCAACATGAAATAACAGCATGGTTTATCTCTCTTTATGAAATCTCCCTAAGTATTGGAGTGACCACATGTTACTTTACAATATAATATGTGATGAATTTAAAGTGAATGTATGAAAATATTGGGATTTTGAAAAACTTTTAGGGCTACCGTGAGACTTTAAGATACCACATGTTGAAGTGAAGTGGCTGTATTGGGGATTTAGATTTTGGTTAAGTGATGAAGTTATCACATGGATTTCAAGTGACCGTATTCTCAGTTAAAATGACTATGTCGAGTAGTTGTAATTTTTTTCAAAATACTTGATGGACCGCAAGTTCAAATCAATTGACCTTATGTATTTTCAAGGAATCCAATTAGTATTTTCACTAAGTGTTGGAGCTATTGTGGATAATATGTTGTGGCACACATCAAGTAACTTTGTATAAAAGTGGGAATTATATTTTAATATAATTTATTCCAACCATGTTTTTCACTAAATTAAATGTGAATCAAGAGTCATTTTATTTCTACCAGATTTCATGCTGAGTATGAGGGTTCATAATGATGGGTTTCCAAATACTCTTTTTTAGAGGAAGATTTCTTTTTATAGAAGACTAAGGTAATAAAAAAGAAGATACAGAGAGAAGAAAAAATTTATGTTCATGAAAAATATGACTTTATATATTATTAAAAATAAGATACTCTTATTTTCATGATAACTTGACCACATTATCTGAGAACATCCTCCTATCTTTATATCTCATCTCTTAACTAAAAGAATTCATCAATAAGAGATACATCTGTTGAACAACTAAACATCAATATTTTTCTACATAAAATTCTTTTCACTTATCTTTCTCTCTATTTTTATTACTTTTGAGTTGTTCCTGAATGTTTTATAAATATGTTAAATCACAACCTCATGTATATAATAAAAGAGTAACCAGATACTCTTACTTAATTTCCTTCTTATTTTTTCTCCCATATAAAATATAGAATAGGTGGTGTATTATCCTTGAAATACCTATGCACTATTTTAATCTATACCTGATCTTTGTTGTCAATCATCTTTTTATTTTTAATAAACATGCTTGGCAGCAGGAAAATTCCAAGTATAGTGGATTAGGTCTCAACTTGAGACTGAACCTCTTGTATTTTTATATTCCATTGTTTATTTCAATGTTTTTCTTACTTTTTTTAAAAAAAAATCTTTTAAAAAATCTTTTGTGAAACTACACTTTGATATCCATGTTTTACATTTGATATTTATACTATTTCATGTAAGTAGGTTAATATCAAAATATTAGAATATTCATAAGATTTCTCTAACTAATTTTTTATCAAAATTCTAAGAGGTTATTTAAAAGCATTAAATTATATATATCTATTATATAGTTAGTTGGGTGGATTTTAAACTTGGGGATTTTGTTTAATAAATTATTTTTAATATAAATTTTATTAGTTACTCAATTGACCCCCACTTTTGAGTACTCCACTCTGACCAATACATAAGTTAATAATATCATCATAATACTTCAAGGTTATCATTATAGTTGGAAACTATTATGACCTTGCAATACAAAAAAAATACTCTAATAACATTATCACATTGATTTTTTATAAAAGAAAAATTATCATGTGATATGATATGAAATTAATATTATGGTCTTATAATAACCATGTAATTGGAAGTATAAATTAGTTGGTTCTAGGAAACCAACTCCAACATACTCCCACTTTTACTAGATCCAACTATTAACCATATTTTTATTTCTTGCATTCTAAACATGCTTCTTATGAGAATAGATAAAGTTGTTGGAACTACCACATTATTCCATGTCTAGAGTTGGTCTTGACTTAATTTTAAATGAAAAATCTATTTACTGTGACCTCATTTACATGAGAAAATCCCTGAAGTAGTAACATCCCTAAGTATTCACATTTTTTCCTTATTAAGAACTCGGCATCTTGGATAACATGGAAGTAAAATATTATCATAATAATGATAATACTCTTAATATTGTTATAAATAAAAATTAGAATAGTTGGTTACTAAGGTATTTATTAAGCTTAATTAAAAGTCACAATGTACTTGATTATTATAGATATTGAAACCATAGATTATAATAATTTTGTCTTGTATATTACCTTATCCTTTTTTGGTCCTGAATCAAAATGGTATTATGGAAGACTCATGTCATATCCTCTTATTTTCTAGTATTCATATTTATCCTTTTAATAAGAACCCATCTAGTTAAAATTTCTCAAGTACTGTCAGATAGTTCTAACTGCAAGCCTATTCAATTAATTTGGTGCTATTTTATAACTATAAATTATTATTTACACAAAATACAATACTGGAAATGCAGGATTTCTCAATGGTTTAGAACCGTTGGGAAAGGCTGCAGAACCGTTGGTATATGTTATACCAACGGTTCTGCAACCCGTAGGGAAGTAACCTGTTGGGAAAAGATTTTCCCGATGGTTTATAGTGAACCATTGGGATAGGGTGCTGAAAAATTACCCTATCCCAATGGTTTTCAAGAACCATTGGGAAATCTTTTTCCCAACGGTTTACAACTGTTGCGAAATAGTGCACAAATTTATCATGTTTTTCCCAACGGTTTACCAAACCGTTGGGAAAAACCAAACATATCCTCTTTCCCAACGGTTCTAACCATTAGGGAAAAGGCCTACACATTCTATGCCAATGGTTCAAAACCTTTGGCATAACCTCTATTGGGAGATCTTTTTCCCAACGGTTTGGATAACTGTTGGGAAAAAACCAATATATTCTCTTTCCCAATGGTTTAGAACCATTGGGAAAAGGCCTACAAATTCTATGCCAATGGTTCAAAACTGTTGTCATAGCCTCTACTAGGAAAATTTCATAGCAGCTCTGCAATTTACCCAGAAGATATCCAATTTTCCCACCAGGTCTCATTTTGTGGGTTCCCTCTCATTTTCAATCCAATTATTGTACCTGCAATAAACTAACACATACATATACAATTATTGTACCTGCAATAACCAACTAACAATTACATATAGAGAACAAATTCATACACATTTAACATATAATGGTGGAACTATATACATCCATAATTAAATTAGAATTCATAGCGTAATTATAATTTAGATGACAATTATATGTGAAATCCGGAAGTCAATTCATAATTTGATCAGTTTTTTGTATACCATATATTTTTACTTGAAATAATGCCCATTTTAAACATAATACATACACCTGGAGAGCTATCGGTCAAACCGCACCTCGGATTGAGGCGGGGTTGACTTGTACACGTCACATATGACCCATGGATCGTTGTGCTAATGTATCGACACAATCTGAATACATTTGGTAGGTTTTCCGTATGTCAGTTGATGTTTTTCAATTAAAATGACGTACTTTTGAAATAAAAGGCAGACACTTTGAGTGGTACCGGCCACACCGCGCCTCGGATTGTGGCGGTGTTGACTCGTACACGTCACATATGACCCATGGATCGTTCTCCTAACGTTTCAATGGATACTTAATGCGTTTGGTTGGTTTTCCGTATGTACTTAAATGGTTGTCCATTTTAGGAAAAAGACAGACACTTTGAGTGGTGGAGGCCACACCGCTCCTCTGATTGAGGCGGGGTTTACTCGTACACATCGCATATGACCCATGGATCGTTGTGCTAAAGTATCGACACAATCTGAATGCATTTGGTCGGTTTTCCGTATGCCAGTTGATGTTTTTCACTTCAAATGACGTCCTTTTGAAACAGAAGACATACACTTTGAGTGGTGGCGGCCACACCATGCCTCGGATTGAGGTGGGGTTGACTCGTACACATCACATATGACCCATGGATCGTTGTGCTAATGTATCGACACAATCCGAATGCGTTTGGTCGGTTTTTCGTATGCCAGTTGATGTTTTTCAATTAAAATAACGTACTTTTGAAACAAAAGGCAGGCACTTTGAGTGGTTCCGGCCACACCGCACCTCGGATTGAGGCGGGGTTGACTCGTACACATCACATATGACCCATGGATCATTTTCCTAAAGTATCGACACAATCCGAATGTGTTTGGTCGGTTTTCCGTATGTACTTAAATTGTTGTCCATTTTAAGCAAAAGACAGACACTTTGAGTGGTGGCGGCCACACCGTGCCTCGGATTGAGGATGGGTTGACTCGTACACGTCACATATGAGCCATGTATCGTTGTGCTAAAGTATCAACACAATCCGAATGTGTTTGGTCGGTTTTCTGTATGCCAGTTGATGTATTTCACTTCAAATGACGTCCTTTTGAAACAGAAGACAGACACTTTGAGTGGTGGTGGCCACACCGCACCTAGGATTGAGGCGGGGTTGACTCATACACATCACATATGACCCATGTATCGTTCTCCTAAAGTTTCAATGGAAACCGAATGCGTTTGGTCGGTTTTCCATATGTACTTAAATTGTTGTCCATTTTAAGCAAAAGACATACACTTTGAGTTGTGGAGGCCACACCGTGCCTCGGATTGAGGCGGGGTTGACTCGTACAGGTCATATATGACCCATGGATCATTGTGCTAATGTATCTACACAATCTGAATGCAATTGGTCAGTTTTCTGTATGCTAGTTGATGTATTTCACTTCAAATGACGTCCTTTTGAAACAGAAGACAGACACTTTGAGTGGTGGCGGCCACACCACGCCTCGGATTGAGGAGGGGTTGACTTTTACACGTCACATATGACCCATGGATCGTTTTTCTAATGTATCGACACAATCCGAATGCATTTGGTAGGATTTCTGTATGTCAGTTGATGTTTTTCAATTAAAATGACGTACTTTTGAAACAAAAGGCAGACACTTTGAGTGGTGTCGGCCACACCGCGCCTCGGATTGAGGCGGCGTTGACTCGTACACGTCTTATATGACCCATGGATTGTTCTCCTAAAGTTTCAATGGAAACCGAATGCGTTTGGTCGGTTTTCCGTATGTACTTAAATTGTTGTCCATTTTAAGCAAAAGACAGACACTTTGAGCGGTGGCGGCCACACCGCACCTCGGATTGAGGCGGGGTTGACTCGTACACATCACATATGACCCATGGATAGTTGTGATAAAGTATCGACACAATCCGAATGCGTTTGGTCGGTTTTCCGTATGCCAGTTGATGTTTTTCACTTCAAATGACGTCCTTTTGAAATAGAAGACATACACTTTG
Organism: Viscum album; assembly: GCA_963277665.1. Classification (NCBI taxonomy): domain Eukaryota; kingdom Viridiplantae; phylum Streptophyta; class Magnoliopsida; order Santalales; family Viscaceae; genus Viscum; species Viscum album. The sequence goes on along the minus strand of OY728133.1, from coordinate 1,993,876,691 downwards.
AGTGGTGGCGGCCACACCACGCCTCGGATTGAGGCGGGGTTGAATCGTACACGTCACATATGACCCATGGATCGTTGTGCAAATGTATCGACACAATCAGAATGTGTTTGGTCGGTTTTCCGTATGCCAGTTGATGTTTTTCAATTAATATGACGTACTTTTGAAACAAAAGGTAGACACTTTGAGTGGTGGCGGCCACACCGCGCCTCGTATTGAGTCGGGGTTGACTTGTAAACGTCACATATGACCCATGGATCGTTTTGCTAAAGTATCGACACAATACGAATGCGTTTGGTCAGTTTTCCGTATGCCAGTTGATGTATTTCACTTCAAATGACGTCCTTTTGAAACAGAAGACAGACACTTTGAGTGGTGGAAGCCACACCGTGCCTCGGATTGATACGAGGTTGACTCGTACACATCACATATGACCCATGGATCATTCTCCTAAAGTTTCAATGGAAACCGAATGCGTTTGTTCGGTTTTTCATATGTACTTAAATTGTTGTCCATTTTAAGCAAAAGACAGACACTTTGAGTGGTGGCGGCCACAACGCATCTCGGATTGAGGCGGGGTTGACTCGTACACGTCACATATGACCCATGGATCATTGTGCTAAAGTATCGACACAATACAAATGTGTTTGGTCGGTTTTCCGTATGCTAGTTGATGTATTTCACTTCAAATGACGTCCTTTTAAAACAGAAGACAGACACTTTGAGTGGTGGCAGCCACACCGCGCCTCAGATTGAGGCGGGGTTGACTCATACACGTCACATATGACCCATGGATCGTTATCCTAAATTTTCAATGGAAACTGAATGCGTTTGGTCAGTTTTCCGTATGTACTTAAATTGTTGTCCATTTTAAGAAAAAGGCAGACACTTTGAGTGGTGGCGGCCACACTACGCCTCGGATTGAGGCGGGGTTGACTCTTACACGTCACATATGACCCATGGATCTTTGTTCTAAATTATAGACATAATCTGAATGCGTTTGGTCGGTTTTCTGTATGCCAGTTGATGTATTTCAATTTAAATGACGTCCTTTTGAATCAGAAGACAGACACTTTGAGTGGTGGCGGCCACACCGTGCCTCGGATTGAGGCGGGGTTGACTCGTACACGTCAACTATGACACATGGATCGTTCTCCTAAAGTTTCAATGGAAATCGAATGCGTTTGGTCGGTTTTCTATATGTACTTAAATTGTTGTCCATTTTAAGCAAAAGACAGACACTTTGAGTGGTTGCGGCCACACCGCACCTCGGATTGAGGTGGGGTTGACTCGTACACATCACATATGACCCATGGATCGTTGTGTTAAAGTATCGACACAATCCGAATGAGTTTGGTCGGTTTTCCATATGCTAGTTGATGTATTTCACTTCAAATGACGTCCTTTTGATACAGAAGACAGACACTTTGAGTGGTGGCGGCCACACCGAGCCTCGGATTGAGGCGGGGTTGACTCGTACACTTCACATATGACCCATGGATCATTGTGCTAAAGTATCGACACAATACGAATGTGTTTGGTCGGTTTTCCGTATGCCAGTTGATGTGTTTCACTTCAAATGGCGTCCTTTTGAAACAGAAGACAGATACTTTGAGTGGTGGCGGCCACACCGCGCCTCGGATTGAGGCGGGGTTGACTCGTACATGTCACATATAACCCATGGATCATTGTGCTAATGTATCGACACAATCCGAATGAATTTGGTCAGTTTTCCGTATGTACTTAAAATGTTTTCCATTTTATGAGAATCCTCTGTGCGGGGGGCTGTTCGGGGTCCAAGGAAGAGGGTGGGGGGCTGTCTGGGGGGCTGTCCAGGGGGCTGTCCGGGGGGTGTCCGGGGGGTTGTCCGGGGTCCAAGGAGGAGGGTGGGGGGATGTTTGGGTGGCTGTTCGGGGGCTGTCTAGGGGGCTATTCGGGGGGCTGTCTGGGGTCCAGGGAGGAGGGTGGGGGGCTGTCTGGGGGGCTGTTCGGGGGGCTGTCTGGGGGCTGTCCGGGGTTGTTCGGGGGGTTGTCTGGGGTCCAAGGAAGAGGGTGGGGGGATATCCGGGGGGCTGTCCGGGGGGCTGTCCGGGGGGTTGTCCGGGGTCCAGGGAGGAGGGTGGGGGGCTGTCCGGGGGCTGTCCGGCGGGGCTGTCTGGGGTCCAGGGAGGAGGGTGGGGGACTGTCTGGGGGGCTGTCCGGGGGGCTGTCCAGGGGGATGTCTAGGGTCCAGGGAGGAGGGTGGGGGGTCTGTGCGGGGGGCTGTCTGGGGGGTGTTCGGGGGGTTGTCCGGGGTCCAAGGAGGAGGGTGGGGGGATGTCTGGTTGGCTGTCCGGGGGCTGTCTGGGGGGCTGTTCGGGGGGCTGTCTGGGGTCCAGAGAGGAGGGTGGGGGGGGCTGTTCGGGGGGCTGTTCGGGGGCTATTCGGGGCTGTTCGGGGGGTTGTTTGGGGTCCAAGGAAGAGGGTGGGGGCTGTCTGGGGGCTGTCTAGGGGGTTGTCTGGGGTCTAGGGAGGAGGGTGGGGGGCTGTCCGGGGGGCTGTCTTGGGGGCTGTCTGGCGGGGCTACCCGGGGTCCAGGGAGTAGGGTGGGGGGTAGTCCAGGGTCCAGGAAGAAGGGGGGTTCGCAAACACACAACCACTAAAATACAGCAACATCTATAAAAACAGATAATATATAAAAATAACTCAACTCCAATACTATACTACGAGTCTAGATAAAACCAACAACTAGAATAGATTAAATATCAAATCTCAGTAATATCAGTCAAAAATGTAATGGATCAACTTGTCCCACATCACCATCACCATCATCACCATCATCATCATCACCCTCGTCCTCATCCCCATCATCGTTCTTTCCCTCACCCTCCTCCTCGTCCTCGCCCTCCTCCTCTCCCTCGCCACCCACCTCGGCCTCCTCCTTCCCTCCTCTTCTGCGTCAGACTCCTCTCCATCATCATAGTCAAGTTGTACATCGTCCTAATCACCACTAGAACTGCCACCTGTTGCACCATATATAGAACGTATCAATGACATATACTCATCAAAATCTGGTCTGGCCTCTGTTGGAAGTGTAGGACGTAGAACTTTAATAAATTTCATAAACGCACTATTTTCCCTAGCAGAATGTTCTACCGTATCTATGGACCTTTTCTCAGCATGTTCTGCCTGTGCCCTAACTTGCTGCAGCTCGGTGGCACTACATCTCGTACCTGAGGAGGGCCAATACCTCATCGGGGCTATCCTAGGTCGGCAGCGTACTCTGCCAGAATGCTCCTCTCCCAACACCTGATGTAAGTGATCTATTGGCCCAAAATTTTCTGGTTCTTGGGCATCGAGGGCCACTAAATCAGCTTATTACAAATATAAATATATCATTAAGTTACAAAATAAAATATTAAATAATAAATTCAATAGATTAAAACTTACAATCTGCTGCTGAGTCGCTTCGTTGACGGCACTTCCATCCTTTTTTTGTTTACTCGAGCAAAACGGTTTTGCTCGAGGCACGGGTCCTTCAATATTTTGTATTTGCCTCTACAATGACATTGAAAACTAAAGTTATATGAAAACTTTAGAAAACTATTAAATAATTGAAGAAACAAAAGAAAGTGTAAGTCGTAAAGAAAACTTATAAACAATTGTTATACCTTCTTCCTCTCATGATCAGGCATCGTAGTGCGTCCCAGTGTGTGGAGGTATTTTTTTGCATCAATGCTTTTTTTATTTTTTCCAGATGATTCCTAAATAAAATTCAAAAATGCAACAGATAGTATTAATGAAAAACATGAAAGTTATTATTTAAATACCTCAAATGTTATTAATACCTTAAACTGGGTACTCGTCCAATGAGTAATCATCTGATGATACTTCTCTATAGGACAATCATCCACAACTGGTACCACCTATAACTCAGTGCCAACTCTAGCACGTCAGCCCATATACAACTCATGCTTGTAGGCTCTCCAAAGCTCACCTAAATCCTTTAGATGTTCTGATTATGCACCCTCACCATTGGGAAAATTAAATCGAAGCTGAAATAAAAATATTAATTCATATAAATACAAAAATAATTCATGGCATTAAATATAACAGATTTTTTTACCCATATCTCTGCCCAAGCTCTATCCTTGACCTCATGCAGCAAATTTCTCCACGATAGCGGGCTGACGGGAATGATTTCGGAGTATTTGTCAAGCGTCGCCAAAAAACTCCGACATTGTTGCCCTGTTTTCTCAACCATTTGGTTGTCTTCATTATAATCCACCATAACCTGTGTGTGGCGGTTCCACACTGAACGCGTGCGTGTACGCCCCCGGCCACGCCTCCTGTCAGTAGATGTATCTGTCATGAAAGAAAAACAAATATTTTATCAGAACATGTTATAATGAAAATAAATATTTCTATAAAAAATTGTTATGGTTCTATAAATATACTTGTGCCGGTCTGATCACTGAGTGTCGCTGGATCCACATAAACTGATGGAACACCCTGTGGTAGAACAGGAGTCGAAGACGATGGAATATAGAAGCTCGGAGAGACAAAAGTTGAAGGAAAAGAAGATGGGACAGCTGTCTGACCGAATGCTGACTGAGGAGTGGGAATCATCATGGGATGTGAAAATGATGGGATAGAAGATCCAGAAGGTAGCGAAAACATGGGAGGCCTAAATATCCCGTGTGTCCCTAACGACACACCAGGATCAGAATGTGGGAAGGATGACATGTCATTGGGAGGGGCAGGGTCTAGTCGGGTACGCGCAGCTGCTCGTCCACCTCTGGTACGAACCCTCCTCGTACCACCAGCCTGAGTACTAGGACCAGTACTAGGCTCCTCGTCGAATAACTGTCGATGTATAGGTGGATCCTACAAAAATATTTACAAAAAAATTAATCACATGACATTATATATTCTTTAAATATATCAATTTGAAATAAAGTACTCACTGTAGGCACTAATGGTGGAACGCCCATCTCCGTCATTCAACGATTGTTCTCCATCATTTTTTTTTTCCTTCGTCTCTCTTCAATTGGCTTCATTTCCTGCTTTTGAAAACAAATATGTAATTAATTAGAAAAATAAAACTAATGTGTAACCCAAAAAATGTAATTCAAATAAAATTTCAACCAATAAACATTGAAAATTCACATAATGGTCAATTAAGCTATCAATTGTTTTAGAAGAGCTTGAATGGATTTAATAAATCATACAAGTTGTAATGTTCACCAAGTTAGAAATATTGTTTGACTATGTTTGAATACAGTTCAATTACAAATTAGAAAATGCAATTCAAATAAAAATGAAACTAATTAACATTGAAAATTCACATAACGATCAAGTCAGCTATCAATTGTTTTAGAAGAGCTTGAATGGATTTAATAAATCATACAAGTTGTAATTTTCACCAAGTTAGAAATATGTTTGACTATGTTTGAATACAGTTCAATTCCAAATTATAAAATGCAATTCAAATAAAACTACAACCAATAAACATTGAAAATTAACATAACGGTCAAGTCAGATAAAACATATTTGTGATCAATACTAAATCAATTTGAATATTACCAACCTTAACAACCCAACTCGAGGTAAACCAAAAGAATTGAGAACATGGATGAATGATTCTATATATTTTCAACCACAACTTCAGGTTCACAATCAACTCTGACAATTGAGCTATTTGAGTCATCAAAATAAATAAATGGATTGGTTCCAATGGCACTAGGGATAGTGTCAATTCCATCATCACCATCATCAAAAATATGTCTTGGAATTACTTCAACTATGACACCAAATTCAGGTCGAAGTTGGTCTTTGATATAAAAAACTTGTTTAGCCGTTGATGCCAACACATATGGTTCTTCGGTAGCAAGAGTGTGAGTCATATTAATTACTCAAAATCCAAAATCATTAATAAATGTTCCATGTCTCGTCATCGAATCAAACCAATGGCATTTCATCATTGTGACTCGTCCATGAGAGTAATAATCCAATATTATTATTTTCTCAACAACTCCATAATAACCCACATTTTCAAATTGCGGTCTACTATCTGATGCACTGGCATAACAATCTGTTGTGGCAGTAACCATAACACCATCATGTTGTGTTCTCATGTTTTTTGCTCATTCAGTGACAGTAAATTTGTACCCATTGATAACAATTGATTTACAGTCAAGAACCACGGTATTAGGACCAAAAGCCAAAGCACTTATTTCCTCAGAGACAGAGTCAGCAGACAAACTCAATACCTTCAATATAAATAACTATTAAAGTTAATTAAATATTGATATAATTATTTTAAACATTAATTTTTTTATACCTTCAATTTTAACCAAGCAAAAAACTCTTTGCTATGTAAAGTCTCTCTCCTTCTCAAAGATAAAGAACGATGCTTCCTGTTTATCACTGTTTTATGTTCCCTATAGATAAAAAATATTAATAGTTTAACAGATATATATGTAAGATATACATAATCAATTTAGTTACCTGATATAGTCATCGAACAAATCACAGTTGAACAAAACTGTGCGATGTGCCATCTCCCGCTTTTCATGGCTTAATGTCTTCAATGTATATGATCCAAGAATTCCTCCTGTTTCAGGAAGTGATGGGAAACTTGGTTCAATTTTCTCATACTGTTCTTATTCATTTCTCATTGGTCTGTTCAATCTTGTAGTAAGATCAGACAAATACATCGAGCAAAAATCCATATATTCTTGATCCAAGTAACCGTTCACGATAGAAACTTCGGGATGATTTCTGTTTCGGACATAAGACTTTAATGTGAACATATTTATTTCAATTGGATAAATCCAACGAAAAGAAACAGGTCCTCCAAGAAGTATTTAAGTGGGAATATGGATAGTCAGATGCAGCATGCATGTGAAAAATGATGGAGGAAATATTTTCTCCAACTCACACAAAATTAATGGGGCATCTGTCAACATTTTTTGCAAGAAATACTTGGACAACTTTTTAGCACAAAGATCTCTAAAAAATGGAACAACCGAATAACAACCACCCTTACATTATTGGACAAAAGATAACGGATTGCTATTGGAAGCAACTCATGCAGCAGAACGTGATAATCATGAGTCTTTAAATATTTTAGCTTCAACTCTCTTTTGTTGACCCGTTTAGATATGTTGCTTGAATAGCCATCAGGAACTCTAATAGTCTCTAATACTTCTAGAAATTGTTTTTTTTCGTAGGTGTCATCACATAAGAAGCACATGGAAGTTGCCATTTATTTTCACTGATACGTACAGGATGCAATTTTGGTCTGATGCCCCAATCCACCAAGTCACGCCGAGATCGTAAATCATCTTTTGTCTTCCCCTTGACATTTAGAAGAACCGAAAGCAACATTTCGCATATATTCTGTTCAATATGCATTACGTCTAAGAAATGACGTAACAAATTGGTTGACCAATAAGGCAAATCAAAAAAGATACTCTTCTTCCTCCAATTGTAACAGGTTTTAGTGGAAACATTCTTTCTCTTTCCATATTTCATTTAACCCTTCCCGAATGAAAAACTGAAATCTTTCAATTCATTAAGAACGTCAGTTCCAGACATATGCTGAGGTGGATCATCGATCTCTATGGTATTATCAAATATTCGACGATTCATTCTATATGGATGGTCCTTGGGAAATAATCATCGATGTCCCATAAAACTGAAACTACAGCGATGTTTCAGTCTTCTAGATCGTGTATTCTTCATACAAACTGGACATGACAGTTTTCCCTTCGTGCTCCATCCAGACATCATTGCATAAGCCGGAAAATCATTGATCGTCCACATAAGCGCAGCACGCATCTGAAATATGTCTTTCAAACATGCATCGTATGTGCGCACACCCACATCCCAAAGAAGTTTCAACACTTTTATTAAAGGTTGTATGTATACATCAATATCAATGTCGGGATCAGAAGGACCAGATATGAGTATACTCATGAAAGTGAAAGGGTTTTTCATAAACAACCATGTGGGAAGATTATAAATGTGTATAAAAACATGCCATGTGTTGTGCGAAGTAAGCATCTTCCCAAACGGATTAAAACCGTCGCATGAAAGACCCAGCCTCACATTACGCACGTCAGTTGCAAAATCAGGATGTCGAGAATCAAATATCTGCCATGAAAATCCATCTGCAGGATGAACCAACTCATCATTAGTCTTTTTTCTCTCTGTATCATGCCATCTCATTTTTATTGATATGTCATCAGACATAAAAATATTCTGAAGTCTGGGGATCAATGGAAAGTGCCACATTACTTTTTGTGGAACGCAGGATGGTGTTCCATCAGATTTTGTCTTCCAGCGGGATGTTCCACATTTTATACAATCATTTCGTTCATCGGTTTCCTCCCAGAATAAACTGCAATCTTTCGGGCAAGCATGAATTTTTTTTCTTGAAAATCCAAGTTCCTCAACTAACTTCCATGCCATATAGTGGTTTGAGGGAATATCTGCATCATCTGGAAGTAAATCCTTCAAGAGGGTAAGAATGTAATCGATTGTTGTATTAGAAATTCCATACATAGTTTTCCCATTAAACAATTGGATTAAAAATTCCAACTTTTTCATTTTATCGCATTGTTGATATACTGGAGTCGTGGAAGCATCATTCAATTTTTTCACCCTATCAATATAATCATTTTCACTAGATGCATCAGCTGTCCTCATATCGATGTCTTCTTGAGTCGAAATCATTTCTTTTTCATGATGACGAATAAATGGAAACCAATCATCTAACAAATTCTATATTCCAGTCCTTTCATTTCGATCATCACCAATTTGAGATTTCATTTTCTCCCCATTGTGATACCACACAAAGTAGTTTGCTTCAAAACCATTTTTGGTTATGTGGTAGCTAACTTCTTCACGGCTCAACCAAGGTCTACCAACACAATTGGAACATGGTAAGTGTATGCGACCACTATCTGAAGCATTGTGAAATGAAAAATCTATAAAGCTCTCCAAATTGTTTTGAAAATCACTTGATATCCGATCGGTTTCATACATCCAACTTCTGTCCATTCTGTAAAAAGAATTTATATAAGTGATTTTGTTATAAAAAATTCAATAGGATTGAACTTTAATATAAAATACATTTAAGTAAATGATAAAGGATGAAAATAGTCAAGGTATCAACTACACATGTGAAAAAAAAACAAATGTGTTATTGAAAAAATGTAAAACCAAAAAGAAATTAATATGTTATATCACATCACAGCATGCCTCATACCATAACCATATTATTAGGGTATCATGAACATGAATTACATCAACCTTGTGCCATCCTCCTACCCTACATGACCCTAACCACATGCCACATCTTATTATAGCCTTATCACATCACACCTCACCGAAAAACACTAGGCAAATCATAGTACATCTCACTTAAAGACACATGGATAATCACATCACATCTTTCCTAAAAACACATGGTCAATCACTTTTGAAGGAAGAGTAGGGAAGACATGGTAGCTATCCAACCATATAACCACCATCCTAGATATTAGAAAAAATACCCATAACTCAAAACCTCTGATCGTTGGTAATTTTATCCAACTCTGGTAGGGAATGTGTAGAAATAACATAAAAATACATGATATATAGATAGCACAAAATACTCAACTTATGGGTTCACATTAACTACATAATCACACACTTCACTACTACCATAAAACACATAAACCACACCACCACCACACAAGACGCATAGCATTTCTCACTTTCATTTATAAGCCACTTCATTCACACTTACATTGTCCATTCATTTAATGTTAAATTAATTAAATCCATTTACCACACATCCATTTATATTCCATATCATTTATTTAATATCTTTCTTTTTTTTAACAGCATAATTTATTCCATAGATAACCAGGAAACTAATAAAACCACCACACAATAACTCACCATCTCACAATAACCATCGACGCCATGTTACATCGACCAACCATCTCACCAAAACAACCACATATCACAACAAAAATATTGCACATCACAAACCACCGCAAAACCAAAACCACCTCACAACCAAAACTATGAATCTTCACAATTAGAACACAATAAAGAGACATTGTTCCCTTATAAATGTAAATTTGTAATGAAAACATTAATTGGACATACACCGATATAGGGATTTGACTACACAATTCGTGGAACAATCATAAATTTTTACAGAAACCCTAAAATTTGGGAATTAGGAAATCATTCGTAGAAGTATATTATTTATAACAGGTGGAACTAAAATATAGGAATCTAACCTGGTGGCTAGTGATCTGATGGAAGATGTGGGGATTGGGAAGTGATTCTGCCGAGCAATCGCTTCTAGAGAGCTTTTGGAGAAGAGCGGAAGGCTATGGATCCGCTTCTGAATCGTGGGGAGGCCGCTTCTAGCATTGGGGTATTTGGGTTTGTTTTCCCAACAGTTCATAAAAAACATTGGGAAAAACCAGTCTTTCCCAACGGTTTCATAAAACCGTTGGAAAAAATAAGTTTTTCCCACCTTTTCCAAACGGTTTTATGAAACCGTTGGGAAAGACTGAATTTTCTCCACTTTTCCCAACGGTTTCATAAAACCGTTGGGAAAAGTCTCTTCTAAAAGGTATTTCTCAACGGTTTATATAAACTGTTGGAAAAGACAGAATATACCAACGGTTTCTTTGAACCGTTGGTAAACAACTGTTGGGAAAACTTCCATTTCCAGTAGTGATAAATATAAAACATAAGTACATCTCATGGAATATTATATAGATTCATAGAACTTAATCTGGTGAAATTATATTCATAATCTCCTCACTACACGAGGGATTGAATTCTAGGTGAAATGGGAAACAATTATGTTAAGAATTGTTCCCTCTTATATTTCTTCAATACCATGTCAACATTTATACTATGACTATATTTAAAACCCATAGATCAATGTTGATAGATTATGTTCCCAAGAAATTTGGTTGTTACATTAATTAATATTTGGAGAAATAAATTTCTTGGTCTTAGTATTAACTAAGACTAAGTAATAATTTTATATATGTTATCAATATATCTATCTTGGAAAAATATAGCATGACCACTAACCTATTGTAGACACAAAGCACTTATTCATTACAAATGAATATTATATGATCATTATGATTATTGTTACCCATTAAGGACTTTTTACAAATTGAATATCTTATTGGAATTTATTAGTGTCTCCAACCCTTTTGGTTGTTCCATATAGACATATTTCATAGGGTCTCTATTAAATAAATTTTCCTTAACATTAAATTTTCCAATATGATGATCATATAAAATAACCATGAAAATTATAATTCAAATGGATTTAGTATAATGTTTTTTTCATAGATCTTGTTTATACATTGGTTAAACCTTTTAAGAATCAATCATGATTCATTAGTATTATCTTGAACATATAAGCCATGTTTTCTTATTGAATAACCACCAATGGTATCAAATCAAGAAAAATACCATAATAATAAATACCAAAATTTTGGACCATGGATTCCATTATTAAATTACTATCCAAATTTTCAATATCATATTATTTATAATTGCTACATTATTTTAATATTTAATACTCTTAATAATAATATATCACCTTTCATGATGAATACAAAAATTATATTTTTGGTTTTAACTCTTCTATGTAGTATGTGTCGCTAGTAAAGTTCCTCTCATTGAGTTATAGTGAATTTTATTGTTCCTATGCCAAGTTCTATGTATCCCAATCCTATACTTCATCAAATTATGTATTTATACAACTATATATTTTGGATATTTTCTACCTCTTAAGAAAATATGGTTTTCTATTAACCATTATTCTTTTACCAAAGAGGGTTATACCCTTTATTTTCTAAAATTTATCATAAAATGATACACTTAGTGCCTTAGGGTGAAGGTTCTTTTCCAAAGATAGCCTTAAAAATGATATCTAACCCTATAATTGTATATATATAACAAAAAACTTATTTTTATAAAAAAAATTCATACAAAATACTATTTAAAACTTTAGTTGGAATCTTGGTTAGATATTTCACTATTGTTTTCCAAAAAAAATCCTTGGAAGAAATCATGAAAGATTTTCAATATATATAAGTATTTTCATTTATCCATTTTACTACCATAATTATTTTAATGTGTAAGTTAATTTGAGTTTGATAATACCTTCACTTTGTATATAAATGATCAATGAATACTTAGTAAAGATATACACTAATAAGCTCACCCAGAGAAATCAATATCCTTTACCAAGTGTATTCATTACTCTATTAAGCATTCATAAATAAATTAAATAAATCTTATGAAGTATTAACCTTTGAATAGTTCATATGATAATGTTATACTAACTCAAGAAGCTTTGTGGAATACCTTTATTTCTAAATGTTTTTTTATAATACATGATAATATATTTTGTTATTATACCTATTATCTAATCTCAAAATAGAGACTAAAACTCCATTTTTGATATATAATAATTATTATTATTATTTGAAAAATAATTATCTTACCACAATTGGGTAATGTTAGTCTTATATTTATATTCATCATTAATTGTTATTTTTTTGATATGTAATTCAAAAATTACTAAACTATTAATTAAGTGAATTTCCAAAATAAAATTCATTACAAATGTGAAATAATTTATCATCATATCTAAAATATGGACTAAGATAAATTTTTTGGTAGTACTCAATACAAAATGATAGTTTAACTTTAATACATTGATAAATCATAAAGTTATGCACTCCTTTATACTAATCCATGAATCACCCTTCTTCGTATCCTTAGAGAATGCATCTTACTTCATGTAATATTTGTATACTTTCTTGGTGCATGTATTTGAATACAAATATGTGGATAATAATATTTTATTTTAATACCTAATAAATAAAATATAAATATAATGATCAATATATATGGAGTAGATTCAACTATTAGTATCATTTTCAATTTATTTCAATTCTTATTTCAATGACCTTTCTTACCGCATGAAAAGAAAATAGTCTTCTATTCATTTATCTCCCCTAGAATCTTTTGTCCATTTTAAGGATTTTGTAAAGGCACCATTGTATTTAGATTTACCATAGGCTTTTCACCTTTGTATTTTCTGTTCAACATAAATGGTGATGAACAATGTACCCCCAAATCCTTCTTCACTTTGTAGAGTATATTTAATAGATTCTTGAGTGACTTATCCATATGGTTCATCCTATAATTCTTAATGAATAAGATAAACCTCTATGTTGAGGATGATAATATTAGATTAATTGTTATTTATATATCCAAATAGAATCCCAACTATACTAACTAATAGTTGTACTCTGACATTTTGAAGGAATTATCACTAGTTAACCACTCTTCTTCAAGTTTACATTGATATTGTACAATGACGGCCTCATTTATCTTAATCCTTTCCTTATCCTTATCAAGTGATAAGAGATGAGATAACATAGTATAAATATCTATTCCATTATGTTGCATCATAAACTCTCCAAATATATCTAATTTCATGATGCAAAGGACAAAGGAAATATCCTCCATGAATCTATAGTAGACCACCTTTTCACCTTCACTCACTTGGAGAGGTATTTGGTCAGGAATAGGGGACTCCAACCCAAAATATAAACCTTATTATAGTGGTGTACTACATAAATGATTATACCACTCTTAGATTTTTGTGCTAGTGAGGATATATTCATTGTCTAAAAATGATCACAGTGATATCATGGTCAATGAACGTTCCATTTCATAAAATAGTCAAATTAGATTATCAGTACATTATCTGGATTACCAAAAATTTGAAATTTAATAAATTTCATTATCTTATTAGCCTCCCACTATTTTACCATGTCCCAACAGCCCTCACCAGTAGACTTGTAATGTCATGTCTCATGGACATTAAAGTGGAAAGGATCCATATTTCCCTTCTCAAAAACTCTTCTTTAACCTAAAAAGTTATTCAAATGTATTTTGGTAGGTGGTATTTCTAGATTCAAATTCATATTTCCTTGATTAATTTAGTGTACTCCCCAATATTGAAATCAAAATTTGGATTTCCTCAATAATTTTCACTAAGTTTCACCTCGTCCTTCTTTGGTAGTCAACCCTTGATTCTAACTTAGTTAATTGAACCAAAAACCTTAGTTATAACTCCTTGATAATAGAAATCACCATGAATTTATCCACATACTAACTTTGGAATATATTTCCATTCATAACATAAGTAATGGAAGGATTTTATAAATTAATATTTTTTGAGGGGTTTTGTTTATTTCATACATAAATATATTTATTTTATCATTCACATGTCTTGTTAATATTATGTGGATTTTAAAAAGTTAACTAATCATGTTTTGATAAATTAATTTATTCATAATCCATTTATTTTACTTTATCTTTTATTTTTTGTTATCTAAACTTGTTTATGTGATCACATTTAACATCATATAAAAATGAATCGAATAAAATAGATAACTATCCACTCTGAAAACTAAAATAAATAAAGTGACTTTATTAGGAGCTTTCTAATGGTTGATTTATTGATCATGATATAAATAACCTTTGACCCTAGGTTAAATTCTCCTTGAACTGATCTTATCTCAAGTTGAAACATTCCTCTATTAATCATTGTATTTCCTTGTCATAAACCAACCTAGTTCGACCCCAAAATAGTTACCCGATTCAACTCACGATAAGGACCAAGAGGTGTTCCTAATCCTCTCAGGATGGAAACTAGTGTTGAATATATAATATAAACCAATGGGAATGATTTTTTCCAAATATAATGAGATAATAATAAACAAAATAGAGTATGGAGCATAATCCAATAATAACTAGACATTAATAAATAAAACTAAATCCAAATACAACCACAACAAAAAGAAATAAAAAACTAAAAAACCAAAACTAAACCATACTAGATCCAACAAAATATTCATGTTAACTCTTGGTCACCACCATCCACAAAACTATCCCACTCCATAGGAAACATGAACTGAAATAAACCTAAAAACAGCTCAGTTCTACCGATACTGAGTGACACAAGTATGGTGTGAGCATAAAAGAGCTCAGTATGTAAGCACCATAGAATCTATACATGTCCTTTCCCAAAATATTCTATAAACAATAGTTTGAGGTAAATTTAAGAAAATAGTGTTTTATCTTTTAAATCAAACAACACCATTTTCTAGAAATCCCATTTTGAAAACAAGATAGGGTTTTCACTTTAAAAAGAATTCTCATTCTAAAACCCAGTTTGAAACTGCAACCCAAGAAGGAAACACTACCCAGGAAAGATATAAAATACTGGATAAAAAAACTAAAATAAAGCAGTAGAGTTTATCAAACACAATTATAATTAAAGTAAATAATAATGGTGTCATCATTTGTATACTAATAAAGAAAGTAACCAAAATTTTGGAAAATAAAATAGGAGCATACCTATATGTAATCATGGGAATTTCCTAAACATCCTTAAAAGAAATTTTTGGACGTACTCAGTTTAGAATCACCTTCCAGTCTATGGTGTAACTACATATTAAATAACTAACCTCGCTTCTCTAAACTAGCCACACCAGTGGAAAATCCCACCTAACCTATCCTTTATCTATAGGGTACTTGTCCTTCTAATCAGGACCAAAATGAAACTATCACTCAACCCTCTATATAATGTCTAGGAAACCCATGATAACAGTACAAGGGGGAATGATGACTTCATCACATGTTTTTCATTAACAATAACCAACATATTCTAATGTACATGACTTTCCCAAACCCTAACATCAATTATGTGAAGGCCCTCTCATCGAAAGGATAACCATAGGGGTTCCCATCACAAAAAGAACCTCTAAAAGTGACAACAGGGACAACATGTCACATGAGTTTTAAAACCAGTTTCCAAAATATCACAAAATACCAATTGGGCCATAAAATTTACAAATCAAATTTCATTTCCAAAATAATTTTCAAAACCCAAGGTGAAAACACCATTTATGATTTAAAGGTTCTAAATGGGACTTTTGGGTCATTTAATTATCAAATTACACTTCAATGTTCCAAAAACCATATTTGAGATCTTTTAGGAACCAAGGATCCATTTAGGAAACATTGGGGTTTTATAAGGACCATTCAAAAGCAGGAGGGATAAGGTAGAGAAGAAGGAATAGGGGAAAGTATTTTGAAATTGAGGGTTTAAGGTGGATATTTTTATGAAATACATTTATAATTTGTGTTCATATTCATAATTTCACCTCATTTGCATATAGATATTCCAAAATCCAATTAAATATCTATGAAAACCCATAAAATTACCCAAATACCAATTTAAAGAGTCACCAATAGAATTTCCACTAATCACAACAACCTCACAAAAGGGAACTAAACCATAATGAGGCATTACAACCACACACAAAACTCAGTTCACAATGAAAACCAAATTACCAAAATCTAAAAAAATCCAAACATAATACAAAATTACTCAATTTCATTTTAGAGGGCCAATTTTTGTTTGATCAAACACCTTACATGCATATATATTGGAATAATTAAATAAATTCCTTGAAACCCCATTTTTACCAAATTTTCATAATGAAAACACCACAAAAATTCACACCAAAACATAACATGAATTTATAATACATTTATAGATTTATTATAAATTCTCAAGCATCTCATTAAATGTTTTAGAAAGGAAATTTATGGAAACACCTACCTCAACGATGACCGAACACAATGAACCCCTTAGAGGAGGAAGAACGAAGTCCACAATGCAAAATGAACACCTTATCATCACATAAATCAACCAACATTATATAATCCTCATATTAGTGTTCATCCAAGAAGGAAACAAGACAATAAAGAAGAAGGAACCAATAGGGGAAGAGAAAAAGTGGGGAAAATTAATCAAAAATCCAAAGTAATCTTACATTAGATTCTTGAGGAGGCACCAAAAGAGGAGGAACCAAGAAAGAGGTTTTGGGAGCCCCTTCATGCACCTAGGTTGAGAAAGGGGGAGGAGAAACCAAAAATGGGTTTTTAATTAGGGGAGTGAAAAGTTGAAAATTCATGTTTTTTAAAAACTAGTAAAGTTTTACAGTTTGGGATATCATGTACCAATCGTGTTAATCGCCTCTGTCAAAATTGCATAGGCTCCTGTATGCTTATCACATGGTTTCTTCTAGTTGTGCGCCTTTTCCCAAACACCACCAAAGAGCCGCACAGTTTCTATTTTTCCTATCATGGTTTTTCCCAAACCATATGCAAGTATTTCAAATAAAACCATGAAATAAGAAAAAGAACTAGAAATTCCCTCATCCTTACCCAGCCGCATGGTTTCCTCTCAAACTGTGCCCAGGGAAAAAACACACCTTAGTCCCCCAAAACTCAAAAATTATCATTGGTAACTCAACCTAAACCTTAAATAAAAGATTCAACATCAATAAAATAATAAAATAAAGGAAAAACTAGGGTTGATGTGTGATAATTCTTTCCACCACAAAAAAAAACTTTTTCCTCCCATAATGTCACCCAACCAAATGAGGAACAAAACTCGAGATCAAAACTAAATGCGTCCAAACAAAACCAAAAACCTCGGTGTGAATTTTAAAATCCAAAAGTCACACCTAACCAAAACTATAGGAAACCACAATAAGAATAACCATATGGAAGAAAAGGAATGGGTCCTCCCCGCCATCAAGAACCAACCAGCACAGACCGACTTTGGAACTCCTATAACAAAGAGAAACCTTGTGAGAGAAAATAAAACCAAACACTAAACCAAGCCAAAATTCATCATTTACACAATAAAAAAATATATCCAAAAAAATAACCACTCAAAAAAATCTAATCCATAATTAGGAAATCCATTCAAATCTATAAATCACCACTATAGATATTCTCAGGGATACAAGCCTGGAAAATCATTAAAATAAGAAGTGTTTTCATAAACAAGGAGAACTAAAATAGAAATGAGGACTTAAAACATACCCACTTAGATGTTGTAGAAAAATTTTAGTCCAGAAACTTACACACTAAGAAAATGCTAATTGTATAAATAGATTCACTCTAGGGCCTATGGCAGGAGACCTGGTTCCTTGAATCATATGATTCCCTGTAGTCTGGAGCTAACATCCTCTACCCAAAAATTCATCTTCTATGAGTGATACCTTCATAACATCTCCATGTTCCCCAAATGGACACACCATCAAAAAAACCTTGGAGGGTTATTTCAAGACGGCTTTGAATGCCTGAACCAACCACACTGGAATCACACATTCAAATGGTTTATTGAATGATTTCCAAGAATTAGAAAAGTAAACTCCTCTGGAATAAGATCCTCTGGTACACACTCTCCACCGTATGGGAAGACTTCATGAGCACAAAGAGAAATTGGATTACCAACTACTACAGAATGTGATTTGAGAACCAACTCAGTTAAAAATTCCTCATCCACAAGTTCCCCAAATAGAACCTCCCTAGATGAGATAATCCAATTTTTAATCTCTAGATAAAGACCCCAGATGAAGAGAGTAGATTTCAACTGATCCTTTGAGGATATATCTAGATAAAAAAGGAACTAGCTCTTTGAAGTGGTCAACATAGGCATCCACCATTCATGGCCTTACTAAATGCCCAAGATCTCTACCACTTTCCCCACCTTCACCTCCTCAAGTATGAACCATTGGATAAAAGTGGCCTTAAACACTTCCCAGGACATCCCAATTTGCAAAGATAATAGGAAAATCACTTTCCACTAATCCAAACCTAAACCCTAAAATGAACCCATAATAGCTCACAAACTCATGCCTTTGAGAGTTCCCAAAAACCTGAAGATATCTTTGACTTTCTCAAGCCACTCAACAGCCTCTAATAGACCTTGATCACCATGGGAAATAGGAAACACCAAATAAGATCTCAACTCTACCATCACACTAGGAGTCTGGGAACGTCCAAATATAGGAAGATATTCATTGGATGACTTTAGGATATTTTTGGGTGGCATACTCTATAGAATAAAAAGATAGAAAACCGAATCAATATCAAATCAGATCTAAAAAATCAACCACAAAAGGTACATTACAAAAGAAAACACCAAGATCGTAAATCAAAACACCAAAAAAACATAATCACCTTTCAAAAATCACCATTTCATTACAACATTAAAAATAATTTTACTCAAAGGACACTTTCAGATACCAAAACCTACATCCAAATCTAATTTAAACACCCAATCCCACTTTTAAAAAAATCGTGTCTAAAAATAATTTTGGTTTTGAAAAACCTTTTTCCAAAAACCATTTTTCATTTCAAAATCCACCCACACAAACCAAAACCAAACCAAAACACCACTCACACCAAAATACCCTATAATTGGGAACTAGTGTCTATTCCTAACCTGGTCACATGGTTTATCATATCATGCCTCGATCTAGCACCAACCATTGAAAGCATGATGAACCATGCACTTAGGCTCCACATGGTTATCTACTCCATGAAATATCATCATGTAACACTATTTAACTTCCATTTTATTTTTATAAACCAAAAAAATAAAAAATAAAAAACCCAAGAAGTTAAAACAAAAGACTCAAGTCCTTGACTACCTTTGGTAAGTTGAGGCTCGGGATGAAAATGATTTCATGACGCTCTTCCCGTACCTACCTCATAAGTTCCGATAGTACTATATCCAAACTACCTAGCACCCTAAATAAAAAATGGATACTTTAATACTATTTCTCATAACCTAGCCTTCCTCAGTCCATGAACCTAGTTATCTAACCCCATCAGTCTCCTGTAATACCTTAGTTTCCATCCCAGCACACCATGCGCTATTACTCACTGGGGTCTCTTATCAGACTAATGATTATCCCCATAGGCCAACACATATTATTTCAATGTGTTTTTTCTTCACTCACACACACCCAAGAAAACATTCCATAAGTTCCCCAATATTAATCATAACTCCAAGAAAAGCATGCTTGATTGTAGAGTCCTAATCAGGTAGGCTCCTGAAAAAAAAGGTGCAACTTGTTGACATGAGTAGTAACATTTATCTTTTTAAGTCTCACTTTTCTAGTGGTGTTACACTCTTTACCCCTTTAAATAAAAAACTTATGTTGTGAAACCAAAGCCTCAAACCCAGGCAGTTCCATGATACTTTTTGTTGGGTATTGGCACTGATTCCATTTTATCATGAACCAACTCATGTTGACCCCAAACTGGTCACTCGATTTGACCTGCGACAAGGACCAATAGGTGTTCCAAATCCTCTCAGGATAGTAACTAGTGTGAGGAATCAAAGATAAATCAATGGGAATGATTTTTTAAAATATAACCAAATCTCAATAAACAAAATAGAGTACACAAAATAATCCAATAATACATAAACATCAATAAATACAACCAAATCCAAATACAACGATAGCATAATGAAACAAAAAACTAGAACAAAACCAAAACTGAATTGGACCTGATCTGACATAATCTATATGTGAACTCTTTTTCACCACTATCCATAAAACCATCCTACTCCATAGGCAACCTGAATGGAATTGAACCTACAAAACATCTTTGGTCTACTAATTCCAAGTGGCACAAGTAGGGTGTGAGCATAAAATATATCAGTATGTAAGCACCATAGAATCTATACATGTACTTTCCTAAAATTGTCTATAAACTCTAGTTTGAAGTAAATTCAAAAAAAATAGGACTTTTATCTTTTAAATAAAACAACACCATTTTTCAAAAATCCCATTTTTAAAATAAGACATGGTTTTCCACTTTAAAAACAATTCTCATTATAAAACCCAGTTTCAAACCAAAATCCAAGAAGGAAACACTAACCAAGAAAGATATAAAATACAGAAGAAAAAAACTAGAAGAAATAAGCATAGTGTATCAAACACAATCGAAATTAAAGGAAATAATACAGGCATAGGTATTCATATACTAACAAATAAAGTAACCAAAATGTTGAAAAATAAAATAGGATAATACATATATATAATCATGAGAATTTATTAAACATTCCTAGAATAAATACCTTGATGTACTTAGTTAGAACTCACTCGACAGCGTATGGTGTAGCTTTATCGTCAATAACCAACCTAGCTACACTAAACTAGCCTTGCCAATGGAAAATCCCACCTGGCCTATCCTCTATCTAGGGGTACTAGTCCTTTCAATTGGGACTAGAAAGTAACCATCACTTGAACCTCTAGATGATACCCAAGAAACCCATGATAATAGTACATGGGATAATGAGGAGGTCACCACACACTTGGAATTAACTATAACCCACATATGTCATTGTTAATGCCTTTCTCAAACCCCAAAAACAACTATGTGAAGGCCCTCTCATCATAAGGATGACCATTAGGGTGCTCATCGCACATAGAACCTCTCAAAGTACCAATTAGGACAACATGTGACATGATATTTAAAACTAATTTCTAGAATATCACAAAATACCAATTGGGGATTAAAATTTTCAAATCCAATTCCATTTCCAAAACCATTTCCCAAACCCAAGGTGAAAACCCTATTTATGATTGAAATGTTACAAATAGAAATTTTGAGTTATTTAATTACCAAATTACACTTCAAGGTGCCAAACAGGATGAACTTTAGGAACCACATTTGAAAACCACATTTCACATCATTTAAGAACCAAGGAACTATTTGGGAAACATTGAGGTTTTAGAAATACCATTTGGAAGAGGGAGGGATAAGGGAGAGAATAAGGAAGAGTTAAAAGTGTTTTGAAATATGGGTTTTAAGGTGGTAGTTTTTATAAAATACCATTATTGTTTGTGTTCTTGCCCATATGTGCACCCCATGAACATATGGATATTCCCACATCCAATGGAATATATATGGTACATAATAAAAGTACCCAAATACCAATTTAAAGATTCACCACTAGCATTTCCACTAATCAAAACAACTCACATAATGGAACTAAACCGCAATGAGGCATTACAACCACACACAAAACTCAATTCAGAATGAAAAAATAATTAACAAAATCCAATTAAATCTATACAAAATCCAAAATTACTCAATTTTATTTTAAAGAACCAATTTTTGTTTTATCAAAAAATTTACATGCATATATATATGCATAATTAAATAAATCTCTTAAAACCCCATTTTCACCAAATTTTCAACATGAAAACACCACAAAAATTTACACCAAAACATCTAAATCATGTATAACACATTTATAAATTTATTAAAAATGATCAAGAATCACATGAAATGTTTCTAAATAAAAATGGATGAAAACACCTACCTCAGTGATTGGATAACACAACGAAACCCATGAAGGAGGAAGAACGAATCCTAACGAGAAAACTACGCACCCTACCTTCAAATAAATAAACCAAAATTATCCAAACCCCACTATAGGGTTTGGATAAGAAGGAACCAATACAAGAAAGAAGAAGGAACCAAGATAGTAAGAGAATAAGAGGATAAATTGATCAAAAATTCAAAGGAAAATCACTGAATAACCTTGCAGTTGCACCAAAAGGGGAGGAGGTGCCATGGAAGGAGGGTTTGGGAGTCATCCCTTAGATATATTTTATACTAACATGCCATCATATATAATTTAATAAAACTATATCACATTTAAAAACCATTTAATTATATCAAATTAAATAGAAATCCAATGCATACATTTTTCAATAAAGCTTATGATTAGTCACATACATGCAATGAAATCGCATTTATACAATCTAGAATTCATTTCAAATTATTCTATTAATTAAGATAAATTTATATTGAATGAATAATTAATGGTTTTATTTATTAATTAATTTTTTTTATTTATTATTTACCCAATTATTCCGAGAGATACATAATATTCTCATCCACTGTAATTTTTAAATAAATTTATTTTATTTCAAATTACTTAAGTGTGTAGCCTATACTTGGAGGCAACACGGCATGTACCCACCTGAAATGCTTCATGCCTTTTATGGTCATGTATAGTATATTTACATGAAATATAGTGTACATGGTGTGTCACATAGTTTCATGGTATGTAGTTTCACATGTCAATCCAAGTAGTCAAATTGACATGTATTGACACACTAAACACATTTAACATACATGTCATGTACTGCTTTAAATTCTAGTGTAACATACACGGTGTGAATAATGACCACATGATGTTTATTTTTTAAATTTACATGGATATTAATTTGTAATTTAATATTATTTAAAATTTTATCACACATCATGTATTTCAGTTACACACTTTGTATTTTGGTTTAATGTCGTAATTAATTTTTATTCAATGCAATTAATATTACATGGGATACTTTCTGGCTTAGCCTGTACTCCACATAAATGGATATGTGTTACACATCATGTAGACCAAATACACTATGTGTAATGAATTTCTTTCCATCCTATGTTACACACTTATTTATTTAGTGTGTAATACACATGGGGTATTTATGGGTTACAGAGAGTGCACACCATCTACACACCATGTAATTCTACCCGACCCATGTTACTTGGATTTTAAGTCCTTAAATGGTGTGTAATAAAGTCATGATACATATTTGATAGCATGATTTATAAACCATATAAGACTACACAACACATACACCAACTACATGCCATGTAATCCATAAAACAGTGTACCAGCTAGTCCTAATCACTGCACAGTTTTGCAATGATGCAATATTCTATTTCCACCTGACATGTCGTGATTATCACAGCTCATCCTAGTGTAGTGAGATGGGATACATATCATGTACCTTCGGGTTACATGTAGTGTAATCCTATGTTATCTAACCAAAATCTCCAACACCTCCAAATGATATTTTTGAATGTTCTTAATTTTTTCTTAGTCATGTAAAGTCAAAAAACATGACATATCAACTTCTATATTAAAGAAAAAAACCCAAAATGAAAAACTAAAAAAAGAATTGTGATAACGGTCAATAAATAATTAGATAATTATCAATTTAAAATGATCTATTTGATACCACTTGAATTTTATGGTAACAATGGAAGCTGGTCATACCCACACCCAATGATGGGTTTTCATCATTTGTAATGAATAAACAACATGTATAATAAATATAACCACAGAAAATATACAAAAATACTCCCCTAACATAAAGGGGTGTTTTTATGTTAAATTTATAATTAATTTAACAATAATAATTAACTAAGTATTGGGAATTTTTACTTTTAAAATTTTTTTGGTTATTTGAAACATGATCATGATATACCATTATTACACTATGAGGATCCAAAGTAGAATCCCTCTAATAGTGATCCAAACATGATCCTTGATATTGAGATTTCACTGATGAATCTCTCATTGATAGTATGGAGGAATCGATCACCTTCTGTCATTTTTGTTGATCATAATAAGTGATCCTTAGATATTGATGATCAGATTTACTCTCTTGGTCTTGATAAAGGGGAGGAAGAGGTGGAAGATCTCTCAGTCTTGAAAGAAACACTAGATATGTTCTCAAGGGATATAATTCTCTAGGGAGGATCGATTTTTTGCAAAACCAAATGATTCTCACATTATCACTAAAATAATATAACATTTTATATACAGAGCTAGGGTTTATTATTGTTAATTTCACAATGTACCTTAATCAAATAATAAATCTATCATATACCTCATTCCAATAATAATAATAATAACAATAATATACCAGGGAATGCACTAACCTACGAGTTTTTTAAATATAATTTTTATAAAATTAATAAATTAAATTATATTTAATGATATTCAATGATTATATCATTCTCAGCATCGGGTTCTTGACTCCGAAAGACCATCCTACTTGGAATTTACCAAACCATGAATAATAAATAAATATTATCAATTTGATAAATAAAAAAATGTTATTTTCACAGTCTTGTGAAGACATATTTATTTTACTATTCATGTAACTAAATTAAAATTTATTTTAATTAATAAATATTATTTATTACCTTGTGGTTAAATCAAGAGATAAATAAATATTCTTTTTTGGTCTTATGAATAAATATTTGTTTAATAGGCTTCATATGGATCTTATGGTCACGCCACTACTCTAGTGGATGAAATGATGTAATTTATTAGGGAAGTTGATATTACTTGTCAAAAGAGGTTGAAACAGCATATGGTTTGAATGCGACTTCACTTCCATTATTCAATCCATCTGGTTAGGGATGACACAGCTCTCATAGAAACTAACTGCAAAATGGGTGAATTATCTTGACAAGATTTCTTCAATGAGCTACATCATCAGACACACTTATCAGGAAACCAAATTAATAGTTTATGGTCTTCAAAATAAAGGTGTAACTGAAGAGGGATGAACATGCTCTAATACTCTCCCTGATGAAATGCTTCTAGATTTCTTAAGAGACAAATGTAAAATGCCTTCTTTCTGGCTCTTGTAAATTTTATTTTCACCAACAAATAGTCTTTGTGCTCAAATTTTTCAAAAATATATTTGTTTAATATTTAACCCATATATATAATAAGTGACTGAATTAATGCGATCAATATATCCTGAACAAATATTACTTCTTGATCTAGAGAATAATATTTATTCCAACTGTTAAATACAAATAGTATTTAACTGGGATTGGTGGATATACTAAATATGTGATCATCTCTCCTATTATTCATGTGAATCCAAATACCTCATATTAATTCCATGATGTCATCCCAAATAATCCCTTATTAGTAACTTTCCAATCCTGAACCAGCTCTACACCAAAAAATTATTTTTGTACTTAAAACCCGATGCTAATAAGAGCCTTACAAATTGTTTTATCACATCCAATCTAGAACCAGATTCACACCTCCATACTCCAATTCCCAGCCCAACCATTGTAGTGCATGACCTGTTGTGATGATGCCAATTTGAAGTTTTAACATCAATTTCAGGTCTATCATGCCAAGTGAAACTCCAGATCCACAGAAGATTCCCCAGAGTTTGAGCAGATCCTTAGAAAGTTTGATCCCAAAATTTTCATCAACTCAGACCCATTTCTATTAGGCCTAAAGTATTTTCCAAGTCCACTCAAAGCATTACCATCCCACCACCTTGAAGGCCAATTTAGGCTGACTCTACCCTTAAAGTCTCAAATCCACTTCTCAACCAATGGAAGCCCAAAACCAATCCATACTAAGCACCAAATAGCCATTTTTACACACTTTAAATTACTAAATAAACTATCTTAAACTAATTATTGTTTCAGTTTATAGGATTAAATTAAGAATAAAATTGATCATATGATCATGGATTTGGTCCAGCCTCCCACCAAATCTCTGCTATCCATGCTTCAATCCCAACTGGCATATTCTTTAAAACTTGATTTTGAATTCCATTGATCTCAAAATCCAAATAGTGCATAAATATACTCAAATAAATGTAGTGATTCCCAGGTCCAAGTAAAGGACTAGGAACAAATCCATCCAAGAAAACCCTCTATAATTATATTGAAGATCCATTTTTCATGTTCATGACCTTCCTTATGTGAGAATTTCAAGCCACGCTCATCTTACACTAGAGCTGCAACACTCTAAAATGATTTTTATCTCATTCTTCCAGAAAGTGTATGGAATTATTCCATGGGATGATTACCCTGAGATTTTTTTATTTATTATGAGAGAGGATAGGCTCCATGGATATATTTAAAAGTTATGGGGTAAGTTAGATAATCATGACCCCTATGTGGGACGAATGTTGTAACACTCTTCTTTTACTCTATATTTCAATCTAATTTTGTTACATGAAATTTTTTTCTTCTTCCTCAATTATTCTTTTTATTATTTTTAATTTTTTTAACCAATATGTTAGAGACATTATCTCTTAAAACTCCATGAAATCTGAGTACTAACACAAAGGGGTAATTCCAAAGGGAGGTACACTATTTCCCAAATCACCATTCTAGTTTCTTAGGTTTTTATTCAATTATGTTGGGGTAGTGGGGTGTATTGGGATTGGTGTGATGATTTTTCACCTTCCCTATAATTATCCCTTTTTCATTAAAACCACTATTGATTCTTCCTACCTTTTTCTAGATTCTTTTTAACATGATGGAATAGAGGGAGTCAAAGCATGAACAAAAAATGATAGAGTTTGGTGGAGTTTTCTGACATGTATATGGTTACAGCATGTTCATCATACAAAACTATGGGAGAGGTGAAATTCTATGTGCCTAAGATATCTCCAAAAGTATATAGGATCTTACAATAAATATAGAGGATTTTGGTTCATGAATTTTAGTGATTTCATTAACAATTGGATAACATAAATGGATGATGAAGATTATTGGTGGCAAAACCTAGGATTAATCCCCCTTTTCTCACTAACATTTGGGTAGGATTTTATATTGCTTCCTTTTATTTTGTATTCACACACAATAAAACCCAAAAAAACAAAACATCATTTTTTAATGATTCCAAAACATTGAAAACTAAACAAAAATACATAAGTGACTGTGATATTGAAGAATCGACCCATGACTCCTTGAGAACAACCATATTCAGTCCCACTGGACTACATTATAGGTTTTAAAAATTTTGTATGTGAGTGTCATGAAAGCCTATCACACCATAAAGGAACCCATATGAGAAGAATTAAATGTTGCAATGACAACAACCAAATGAAAACTATCACTATGTAATATAATTTATTTTTCACAATTACTCTTAATTAAGAAGGTTGCATATTTGAGTCATCAACCCATTTTCTCAATTTCTCTTTCTTTGACTGCCTGATAAGAACTCGTCAATATATAATGACCATGGAATATTACTTTGATGGTTTTATTCCAATCAAAGAGCCTAAGATATCATCTTCCTTAAATATAAGAGACAAGTCCTCTATTAACTTATTCATCAATGATGTATCACTTGTGATGCACCCAACGTATCTTATTTTTCTATGAGCATCGGTTGTCACAATTTTGGGAAATGAACCAAAGTACAAAAATCATGATATACATTAATAATATTCTCAATTCAAAGGATCATTACACATGTTCATAGATATGGATATCCAATGATAAGTAAAATGTGGAGTTCCTATAGGGGAGTCTATTCTCATAATTATCTCTCTTAGAGATTAGAAACTATGAACTTTATGAAATGAAGTCCCATCCTCTAAAAATTACTAATAATTGATAATCAATATACTATGTTTTCAATAATATAATGTTATAATAATAATAAAAAATAAGTTAATAATATCATAATTTCACTTCAAGGTTATCATCGTATCAAGGAACTGTTATAACCTTTCGATGAGACAAATAATATTAGTACATTATCACATTGATGTTATGTAGAAACTGGTAGAAAAATATGATTTTTCATTGGCATTTTAATGATGGTTTTTTCATGAATTATGTTAAAATGTGCCTAGAGGCACTATTAAAGTTAGTTTAAAGTAAAATAAATATTAAAAGTAAAAAAATAATGTCAGTTTAACTAAAAACCAACGTTAAAATATTTATTTATTTTTTACAAGAATGGGTTTCATCATTCTTCTAATGAAATTTTTTCAGAAACCCTATGACATGGAACTCTTGGATCCCTGAACATGCTTCATCAGGCTTGATCTTTTTCATTTGATCTATTCTTTTAATTTATTTTCATTATTTCTCATCTTGGTTGCACCTGTCACCATCTTCCTTGGCAACAATCAGCCCACCGATCCACATTCCATTTATTTCGTTTGAGTTTTACCATCATCAACTATGTATATATATATATGGGAATCATTTCATTTATTTTGAACTAATGTTCATCAACTATCATATTGGATCTCTTTATCATGGATTTTCAGCGGGAATCTCCATATTTTTTAAATTAAATGTTTATTTTTTATTTTTAAAATATTTTTTGAGTATTTTTTAGTTATAAATTTTATTTATTCTTTACTTTTTTTATATACACTTTTTTTAAATTATAAATTATTGTGTTGATAATTTGTTTGAGGGTATAATTTCTTTGTGATTATAAATTGTTTTTTATTGTGATATATTTTTTTTTATTGGAATTTTTTGGATATTTTGATATTAGGGATTGGTATATCATATTGATAGTTAAGTTCATTTTCTTATAAATCTTTTAACTTTAAAAAACTCATTTAAAGTATGTGTATCTAAAATTTTCATATTATGGTTGATGATATTGTATGTTTAATTTATATACTATATATAGATAATGATATTATTCTAAATTTTTTTTTCATTTTTGTTTTTTTCATTGATAAAACATTGATTAATAATTAATTATGGATTTATAAGGGAAGTGATCTTCATAACTAATCTAAATTGTAGATAAAGAGTACATTTTTTAGAAAATGAATTTAATTGTGGGGTTTCTTATTTAAAAATTAAATAGTTTATTGATTTTAAATAAAACTCAGTAATTTCGTTTTTAGATATATATTTTTTAACCATGAGTAACTTTTGGAGTATTTAGGGGATATCCTATAGTGTATATTTACTTACCACAAATGTGTATACCATGTTGTGCATGAAAATGTTATATGTCATTGTAATGATAAAGTAATATATTTTGTATTCATTATTAATTAACCAATGCTAGTTAGGTAGATTTTTATAGGAGTTAATGGAAGATGGTGGAAGTTTCGTGTTTTTTTTTGATTCAGTATTTTGATGATTATGCATTTATATTATTTTATATCTGATTTTGTAATGATTTATTATGTTGTTTCTAATTTTAAATTTTTTGGTATTTAAACAAAATTTATATTTCATACAGTTAATGATTTTATTTTACTATAAATCATTACAAATAGGTTTTTTATATTTATTTTTTTACTTTTTATAATTTATTATTTTGATTAAATATTTAGCAGTAAATGGAATATCAATTGATTTAATTATATGTATATATATTTTAAATTCATCTATTTATATTTATATTTAAATGTTTATATTCTTTAATATATTCACCTATTCTAATTTGACCTTAAGAAATTAATAGATAATAGTTGGATAAATTTATGAAGAACCATTAATGAATATGAAAAAGGAGTTGATGATTGTAACAACCCAAAGTTTCATTAATGGAAAATACCTCTTGATCCAGTTGAATGTCTCTTTATGAAAAATGTTTTTATAAGATGTCAACTTCTTTTCTTTTATGTTAAGAATTTTGACCGTTTCTAATATAGCCGTTGAACAGTGATCACATGATTAGTATAAATATATGACTTTAACAAATCCAATTTACTCAGACAAAGGAAGCGATGGCCTCATCCAGTAGAATTGCCCCATACGAATCCCATTTTCCGGAGCTCGGAAAAGAGGTGGAATCTCTGGGATTCACCCTTGACCAAGCCCAAGATGATCTTTATCATGTCAAGCTCGAACGTGACCGTCTACGGGAAAAGTGGAAGTTGATTGAAATTACCACTCGAGCGATGTTATCTGAGTCACCCTAAGATTCTGTCACCATCGCACACCTTACCCTTAGGTCTTATGCATCTGTTTTAAGGGGTTATGTAAAAAATAAGTAGTACTATGTTCATGTACGTTATTTTTTTTATATAATAATGAATATAATTTCTAGTCATTTTTGATACATTGTAAATATTTTTTAAAGTACAAATGGTGTTTTTAGTTATTATTTAATTAAGAAATCTATTTTATTAAATTAACGTATTTTTTAATTAAATAATATTTTAATAAAATAATATTATTATTATTAAATTAATTTTTATTAAATATAAATTATCTTATAATTTTATGAATGCAATTAAAATTTTTATTAAGGTTTGAAAGCCATTTCTGTCAAAACCTGTGAATTTTCGATAAATGCCGGTTTTTTTTTAAAAGTGAAAATCACATATTTAGAAAATTATTTAGATAAAATAAATGTTATTTTTGGAATTGGGACATCGAAATTATCCAACGGTGAATTTTTCATAATTTTCTGAGGCAGTAAAATTTTTGGGTAAAAATTAAATACCGTTTAAATATATAATGTGTTTTATGACATCATAATGGCACAATAGTGATGTAATAAAATACTATAATCTTTATTTTCGGCCAATATATGTTTTAAAATTAAAATAATGTTATTTTGGGTTTGTTTGACTTACGTTTCAAAGCATTAATGGACCCCTCAAGACTTATTCAACACTTTGCCTTTTTAAATTAATTTCCATGGGAGTGTGACTCACCTCCACATAAGCAACCATATTATTTTAATAATTTCGTACTTTGGCCTTATAAATTATTGTTTTCCTCTTCCCTTTTCCAAAAACCATGGGAAAAAACCATGGGATGGTTTGTGGTTTGGATTAATTTAATATAAGGGGTCTCAAACCTAAATAATAAAGAATTCCCTTTCCTTTCCTATATAAACCCACCCAATCTCCCACTTAATCCTCACTAAAAGCCTTTGGAGTTCGTCCAAACTATGCCATACTCTCTATATAATCCTCCCAATGTGCCCCAAGCTCCCAATAAGCCTCTCACAAGCCTCTCTCTAGCCTTTGGAAGCACACTTCCAAGTAAGGTTTTTTTCTTCCTTTCTCTTTTTTTTCAATTTTCTTTAAGTTGTATTGCCCTTTTAATTTCAATTATGAATGATGGGGTATGGTTTTTAACCTCCCCCATACTTCCCTATTATTTTTTTAATTATGGGAGACCCCTTTCTCTCTCATTAAATGCCTCCCATGTACACCCGTTACTATGCTGAAATTCTGAAAGGAACTTCTCTTTCTTCTTTTACATTCAAGCAATAATTTTGTATCATGAATATAAATTCCATAACAATAGTTGGGACATGTATCTATATGACCTCCTTACTGTCCATTAAATTTAAATATTATGAGGAACCCATTTCTCTCTCATCAACCATTTTTTATGAATTCTTATGTCACGCCGTTACGCTGCCAAAATCGCACCGATTTTCTAAGCCAATGCCATTGTGTAGTGGATACCATGACCATTTCTCCATCAAGGGTATCCACCTTTACGCACCTTTAATTATTGATTAAAAAGATTCATGTATTAATTCTAAATTCCTTTATCGTGGAATAAATGATTATATTTTATGAATCCAGGTTTTATGATCCATGTGGCACACTTATGCATGAAATGAAATGTTTAAGGAGGGTGCGCCCTTATAGCGCTCTAATGCATTGGGTAAAGTATAGTATCATGATACGTAATGTGCAATGATTGTTGACTCATGATAATTCAAGTGCAACTAGGGTTTACTCGTACTTTATGTGCAATGAGGATTTACTCATTCTCCATGTGCAATGAGCATTGGCTCAGGCTAATTGCATGTTAAGTGTTGTTGCCACATTTCCATGTTATGATTATCATGATTTATCATGCCTTTATGTTCATGTTTCTTTTATGATCTATTGATATTCCTATTGTCTAACATGTATTGTACTCCTCATGTTATTCCATGTGTACTCCCTTACTGGGCTTTATAGCTCAACCTTTTCTTATGCATGTCCTCAGGTTATCCCATGCAACGCTAAGTACGAGGGAATGTAGTGGTCCTGAAATGGAAGTTTTCAATAAAGATGTTGTATTTCATGTTTTAAGTTTTTATGTAATTATCCTAAGCCCCAAAGAAACTAAACCTCTCAATATTCTTGTTGTATCAAGTGAAGTTTTATGTAATAAATCTTGTGTAAGTTTGTAATAAAAGCAGGGTTGTCATAGTTGGTATCAAAGGATAGGTTTAGTTATTTTTCGGATTAGGAAACCCTAGTAAAGCCTTAGATACAAGACTAAGTATAATAAAAACATCCATAAGTTTTGGTGAGTATTTATTAAGTGGGTTATCAAGAAAATACATCCCTGTCTGGATACGAGCAGGTACAGGCGGCTCTGGCACAGATGTATCCTAGGGGTAAAACCCGAAAACACCGCTTTGAGCTAGACTCGAACGGGAACTGGTGCACGACAATGGGCTTTTCTGCACTCTTGGTTACGACACTCCCGGGGGATATGCTTTGGTAAATTCACAATCTTAGTATGAACCCTTATTAAGGGAATTAAAAAAATGCCCCTAAGAATATATATTAGAAAGTAGATCATGAAAAGCCTATATTGAAGCCTGTACACTCATGAGTTAAGGAAATAAAAGTTTATTTATAATTCATCAACTTTTTTATTTGGATTACCCTTTATGTGTTACCCCTAACTTTCCTTTTATTCCAGTCAATGGTCGGTAATAGGAGGACTCGGGATAAAAACCGTTGTGAAGATCAGTGTGATTATTGTACTAATGAGATGCCAAATCCAATGGGAGTGTGAATCGTGAACTTTGCCATGCTTCTCTCTCAGCTAACTCAAGTTTTGAATAGAAACACGAGTCAAGAGGAACATTCAACCCCCCCCCCCCTAAGAAAGAACAAGTCACTATAGAGAGATTCATGAGACAAAGACCTCCTACTTTTAGTGGATCATCCGATCCCACGATCGTTGAACAATGGATCAACTCCATTGAAAAGATATTCTCCATATTTCAATGTTCTGAACAAGAGAAGGTTCTTCTGGTTGCTTATCATATGGAGGGTGAAGCTGATCAATGGTGGACATTGATCAAAAATACGAAGCCTGAGGAGGATATCGAGGCGTTGGAGTGGAAGGATTTTCGGAAGATGTTTTTCGATAAATATTTTCGGCACCCTCCGTCTTAAGATGGATAGGGACTTCCTTTCCCTTAAGTAAAAAGATGAAGAATCTGTTGGAGCGTATGAGGAAAACTTCACAAGGCATGCACGATACGCTTCTGGATTTGTCGTTACCCCCGAATGCAAGGTTTACCACTTCTTTGGTGGGCTGAAGCCTAGCTTGCGGAAAGCATTAGCGATTCGTGACTTCGATAGCTATGAGGAAATTGTCTGATGTGCCCTCAAGGTCGAAATGGAGATCGGGGAATCACAGGGGTATAATGGGGACAAGAAGCGTAAGGAGGACTTCAATGCTGGTGGTCTGATGGATAAAACCAATGGTGCTAAGAAGATCCAGCACCCCACTTGCCAAAAGTGCGTAAAGAAGCACCATGGAAATTTCCTTAAGGGGACGAGAAAATGCTTCAGGTGTGGAAGAGAAGGGCACCTAGTTGTTAACTGTCGGAAAGAAGGACTCGCGGCTGCGACAGAGGAGAGGAATGATCCATTCGAATATCAATGCATTGTTCAATGATAAAAATGCAAATAACTAGGTCATTTTGCAAATCAATACCCTAATCCAAGGGTTTTCGGAGGCAACTAACAACCTCCAAGACAGCAAGGAAGATCTTTTTCCATCACTTCTGTTGAAGTGAACCCCAACAATGAAGTGGTGACAGGTACGCTAGTTATTCATTCAAGAATAGAGAACGTACTTTTTGATTCAGGTTCTACGCATTCTTTTATATCTTGAAAGTTTAGTAGAACAATCCCAGAACCACCACAAATCATGTAAGTAAAGATGTCTATGAGTACGGAAAATGGGGCAATCATTGCATCCCATGAATATAAGTCCTCTCCTGTTATAATCTGTGGATTGAATTTCCCAGCGAACCTCTTCATACTCCCTCTGGTGGAATTTGATGCAATTCTTGGCATGGATTGGCTTTCCTTATATAGAGCCAATATAAATTGTTAGGAGAGGGAAATCACACTCCATATGGAGAATTGACCCCCGATTCTTTACAAGTTTCAGGAGGAAGATGAATCTCCTTTAGCTCCATCATCTCAAGCATAGATATTACTGCTTTATGAGTACGCATATCTGGCTCAGATGATTGAGTCCAAAGAAGAAACCATCCTTGAATAAATGCCTATTGTGAGGGAATTCACGGAAGTGTTTTCTGAGGAACTGCCTGGTCTTCCTCCTAGAAGAGATGTTGATTTCTCATTTGAACTTATACCCAGGGCACTAACAATATCCAAGACTCCGTATAGAATGGTTGTTGTAGAGCTTGAAGAGCTTAAGAAACAACTACAAGATAATCTGGATAAAGAGTTTATACACCCAAGTGATTCACCATGGGGTGCACCAGTCCTCTTCATCAAGAAGAAGGATGGGTCAATGCGGCTTTGCATCGATTATTGTGAACTTAACAAAATCACGATAAAGAACAAGTATCCTCTCCCAAGAATCGATGACTTGTTTGATCAGCTGCGTGGAGCACAATACTTCTACAAGGTGGATTTTCGGTCGGGATATTATCAAGTAAGGGTGAAGGAGGAAGATATCCCCAAGATTGCTTTTTGTACAAGATACGGGCACTATGAATTCATATTAATGCCTTTCGGACTCACCAATGCTCCAGCAATATTCATGGACTTGATTAATAGATTCGTTAGAGATTAACTTGACAAATTTTTGGTAGTCTTTATAGATGATATTCTAATATACACCAAAACAAAGGAGGATCATGAGGAGCATTTAAAAATTGTTCTAGAGACTTTGCACAAGGAGAAGCTCTATGCAAACTATATCAAGTGTGAGTTCCGGATGAATGAGGTCTCATTCTTGGGCCATATCATCACAAGCAATGGTATATCTATAGACCCCTCCAAAACAGATGCAATTGAGGGATGGCTGAGGCCAACATCGGTAACGGATATTCGTAGCTTCTTGGGGTTAGCTGGATATTATCAACGATTTGTGAGAAATTTATCACGATTGTCCAACCCTCTTACCAAGCTAACTTGAAAAGGACTAAAGTTTTCTTGGAGTGATGAATGCAAAAAACCTTCAAGGAGTTGAAAAGGAGGCTTATCACTACACCTGTGCTCACTTTACCCATAAGTGGGGAACTTTTTGTGGTATTCATTGATGCTTCAAAGAAGGGCTTAGGTTGTGTGCTGATGCACAATGATAAAGTGATATCCTATGCCTCAAGGCAGTTGAAAATCCATGAGTGAAACTGTCCAACGCATGATCTGGAGTTGGAGGCTGTGATCTTTGCCTTGAAAATATGGTAGCATTATCTCTATGGAGAGAAATGTGAGATGTATACTGACCACAAGAGTCATAAATATATATTCACACAGAAAGAGATTAATATGTGCCAGAAAAGATGGATAGAGCTCATCAAGGATTATGATTGTTCAATACATTACCACCCTGGGAAAGCGAACAAGGTGGCAGATGCCCTAAGTAGAAAGGACCCAGCAATTCTATCAATGATGATAATTGAGAATGATCCAATCTTCTTAGACTTGATGAATATGGACGTGGGAATCATAAAGAAGGGAACATCATAAATCCTTTCACAAATTATTGCTCAACCATCTCTTTTGGAAAGGTTAAAGGATCCTCAAAATTATGATGTGGGAATTCAAGAAAAAGTGGAAGCTATTAAAAAAGGGAAATCCTCGGAGTTTAATGTTAATGAAGAAGGAATTGTGCGGTTTGGGAAAATACTATATGTTACATCAAGTATGGAGCTGAAGAAGGAACTTTTAGATGATGCACATAGTTCAAATTTCTTTATTCACCCAGGGAACACAAAGATGTATCGAGATCTCTGAGAAAACTTTTGGTGGGATAATATGAAGAAGGAGATCGCTGAATATACATCAAAGTGCCTGGTGTGTCAGCAAGTGAAGGCAAAGAGGCAGAAGTCTAAGGGGATGATGCAAACATTGCCCATACCCGAATGGAAATGGGAGAACATCACCATGGACTTTGTCACCGAACTTCCAAGGAAATCCAAAGGAAACAATGCAATTTGGGTTATTGTGGATCGTCTTACAAAGACTGCACACTTCATTGCTATTCAGGAGGATTTCTCATTATATCAACTAGCACAGATATATATCAGGGAAGTGGTACGGTTTCATGGAGTACCACTATCTATTGTGTCTGTCCGAGATCTAAGATTTACATCTAAGTTTTGGAAGATTCTTCAACATACTCTGAATGCTGAACTGAACCTCAGTACGGCCTATCATCCTCAAACTGGTGGAAAATCTGAGCGGACTATCCAAACACTTGGGGACATGTTGAGAGAATGCTCAATGGACTTTAAAGGAGGATGGGATCAACATCTTCCTCTGGTTGAGTTCTCTTATAATAACAGTTTCCACTCAAGCATCCAAATGGCACCATATGAAGCCCTGTATGGGAAAAGGTACAGAACACTGGCATGTTGGGTTGAGGTCGGTGAACGTAAGCTGCTTGGACCAGAAATAGTCGAAGAAATGGTGGATAAGGTGAAAACCATTCAGCATCATATCAAGGCATCCCAGAGTCGACAGAAGAGTTATGCAGATAATTGTCTATGAGACCTTGATTTTAAAGTTGGATACACTGTGTTTCTACGCATATCTCCGTGGAAAAAGTTCATGAGGTTTGGAAAGAAAGGGAAGTTAAGTCCAAGGTACATCGGCCCCTTCGAGATTCTTGATCGTGTTGGGGATGTGGCCTATCGACTAGCACTTCCACCTACCATGGCCAAGGTGCATGATGTCTTTCATGTATCCCTCTTAAGGAAGTACATACCAGACCCTTCACATGTACTCTCTTATGAGGTGGTACAATTGGAAGATGATCTTTCTTATGAGGAGCAACCAGTGAATATCTTAGATCGTAGAGAAAAAGTTCTACAAAATAAGACAATTCACCTCGTCAAGGTGTTGTGGAGAAACCACAAGTCTGAAGAAGCAACTTGGGAATCGGAGGATATGACGAAGCTGAGTTACCCACATTTGTTTTAGTGTGGGAAAAGGAAAATTTCGAGGGCGAAATTTCTTAAGGGGGGGATATTGTAATGACCCAAAGTTTCATTAATGGAAAATCCCTCTTGATCCAGTTAAATGTCTCTTTATGAAAAAAAATTTTATAAGATGTCAACTTCTTTGGTTTTATGTTAAGAATTTTGACCTTTGCTAATATAGTCGTTGAACAGTGATCACATGATTAGTATAAATATAGAACTTTAACAAATCCAATTTACTCAGACAAAGGAAGCGATGGCCTCATCCAGTAGAATTGCCCCATACGAAGCCCATTTTTCAGAGCTCGGAAAAGAGGTGGCATTTTTGGGCTTCGCCCTTGACCAAGACCAAGCTGAGCTTTATCATGTCAAGCTCGAACATCACCGTCTAAGGGAAAAGTGGAAGTTGATTGAAATTACCACTCGAGCGATGTTATCCGAGCCACCCCAAGAGTTTTTCATCATCGCACACCTTACCCTTAGGTATTATGCGGCTGTTTTAAGGGGTTATGTAACAAATAAGTAGTACTATGTTCATGTACATTATTTTTTGTATATAATAATGAATATAATTTCTAGTCATTTTTGATACATTGTAAATAGTTTTTAAAGTACAAATGGTGTTTCTAGTTATTATTTAATTAAGAAATATATTTTATTAAATTAAGGTATTTTTGAATTAAATAATATTTTAATAAAATATTATTATTATTATTAAATTAATTTTTATTAAATATAAATGATCTTATAATTTTATGAATGCAATTAAATTTTTTATTATGGTTTGAAAGCCATTTCTGTCAAAACCTGTGAATTTTCGATAAATGTCGGTTTTTATTTTAAAAGTGAAAATTCAAATATTTAGAAAATTATTTAGATAAAATAAATGTTATTTTTGGAATCAAGATATCGAAATTATCCAACGGTGAATTTTTTCATAATTTTCTGAGACAGTCAAATTTTTGGGTAAAAATTAAATACCGTTTAAATATATAATGTGTTTTATGACATCATAATGACCCAATAGTGATGTAATAAAATACTATAATCTTTATGTTCGTCCAATATATGTTTTAACATTAAAATAATGTGATTTTGGGTTTGTTTGACTTACTTTTCAAAGCATTAATGGACCCCTCAAGACTTATTCAACACTTTGCCTTTTTAAATTAATTTCCATGGGAGTGTGACTCACCTCCACATAAGAAACCTTATTATTTTAATAATTTTGGACTTTGCCCTTATAAAATATTTTTTTCCTATTCCCTTTTCCAAAAACCATGGGCAAAAACTATGGGATGGTTTGTGGTTTGGATTAATTTAATATAAGGGGTCCCAAACCTAAATAATAAATAATTCCCTCACCTTTCCTATCTAAACCCTCCCAAGCTCCCACTTCCTCCTCACTCAAAGCCTTTTGAGTTCGTCCAACTTCTGCCCTAATCTCTCTAGAATCCTCCCAAGGTGCCCCAAGCTCCCAAGAAGCCTCTCACAAGCCTCTCTCTAGCCTTTGGAAGAACACTTCCAAGTAAAGGTTTTTTCTTCCTTTCTCTTTTTTGTCAATTTTATTTAAGTTGTATTGCCCTTTTAATTTGAATTATGAATGTTGGGGTATGGTTTCTAACCTCCCCCATACTTAAATATTATTGTTTTAATGATGGGAGACCCATTTCTGTCTCATTAAATGCCTCCCATGTACACCCGTTACTATGTCGAAATTCTGAAAGGAACTTCTCTCTCTTCTTTTACATTCAAGCAATAATTTTGTATCATGAAACTAAATTCCATAACAATTGTTGGGACATGTATCTATATGACCTAATTACTATCCATTACATGTAAATATGATGATAAACCCATTTCTCTCTCATCAACCATTTTTTATGAATTCTTATGTCACGCTGTTACGCTGCTGAAATCGCACCAATTTTTTAAGCCAATGCCATTGTGTAGTGGATACCATGCCCATTTCTCCATCAAGGGTATCCACCTTTATGCACCTTTACTTATTGATTACAAAGCTTCATGTATTAATTCCACATTACTTTATCCTGGAATAAATGATTATGTTTTATGAATCCATGTTTTATTATCCATGTGGCACACTTATGCATGAAATGAAATGGGGTGCGCCCTTATATCGCTCCAATGCATTGGGTAAAGTATAGTATCATGATACATCATGTGCAATGAGTATTGACTCATGCTAATCCAAGTGCAACGAGGGTTTACTCATGCTTTATTTTCAATGAGGATTTACTCATGCTCCATGTGCAATGACTATTGGCTCGTGCTAATTCCATGTTAAGTGTTGTTTCCACATTTCCATGTTATGATTATCATGCTTTATCATGCCTTTATGTTCATGTTTCTTTTATGATCTATTGATATGCCTATTGTCTAACATGTATTATACTCCTCATTTTATTCCATGTGTACTCCCTTACTGGGCTTTATATCTCACCCTTTTCTTATGCATGTCCTCAGGTTATCCCATGCGATGCTAAGTACGAGGGAATGTAGTGGTCGTGAAAAGGAAGTTTTCAATAATGATGTTTTATTTCATGTTTTAAGTTTTTATGTAATGATCCTAATCCCCAAAGACACTAAACCTCTCGATCTTCTTGATGTATCAAGTGAAGTTTTATGTAATAAATCATGTGTAAGTTTGTAATAAAAGCAGGGTTGTCATAATGATTTCTTGGAATTTTCAAAATGAAATATTGAAAACAAATATCTGGGTTTTTTTCATGTGTGAAGTGTTGAAACAAGAGAAAGTTAATATCTAAATAAATCATAGACCATCTAATTTTTTATGGTTTTAATCATAATTATACATAATGGATCTGGCATGGTGAAATAATATAAAAGTTAAGATCTAATATTGATGATGATATTTAGCATGAGACATAGGATCATCATGATGAATTAATTCCTGATGTAGGCATTAAAACCATTGAAAAAATAGAAACTATTGAACAACTATATGGGGATGTTGAGAAACCACTTTTCTCATGTTTTAATAAATTTATAGTGTTATCATTAGTGCTGAGATTAGTTAACTTATAAGAAAGAAATGGGTGGATTGATAAAGTTTTACTAAATTTCTTGAACTTTTAAAAGAGATACTACCAAAAATTAAATGTGATTCAAGACAGTGATTATGATAAAAAAGAAAATATTATGACCAATGGTATTGGTTTATAAAAAGAAACATGTTTCCCCAATGACTGTGTGCTATATAAGAAGG
Organism: Viscum album; assembly: GCA_963277665.1. Taxonomy (NCBI): domain Eukaryota; kingdom Viridiplantae; phylum Streptophyta; class Magnoliopsida; order Santalales; family Viscaceae; genus Viscum; species Viscum album. Next base: position 1,993,835,721 of record OY728133.1, on the reverse strand, counting down.
AATATAAATGTTTATCCCAATGTCATAAATGTGGAACATCAAATGGATGATAAATTCAACTCTGATTCATTCTCAAAAACATTCACTAATCCTCCTGCAAAATAAATTTGTTATCTTACAATAATTCATCATTTTAAGGGTCTATTTGAAAATTCAAATTATATAAAAGAGGTTAAGATGGAACACAAATGAATGTATATCTGATAGAAAATTATTCCACCCTGTTGATTCACCACAATGGATGAGATTTGATAAAAACATTATTAACTTTAGAAGTGAATATAGAAATCTGAGAATAGGACTATGCATAGATGGAATGAATCCATATCGGAGCCTTAGTAGCCAATATAGTTCATGGTATATTATGTTGGCAGTTTACAACTTTTCCCCACATATATGTATAAATAAAAAATATGTTATGAAAAAATTGATGCTTTTTAGAACAAAAAATCTTAGAAATGATATTTATATTTATATATCACCATTGATTAATGATTTGAAATTTCTAGGGGAGAAAACTGTTATGGTTTTTTTAATTAAGAAAGAATATTTAATTTTTAGTGTTATGGAATTTTTCACTATAAATGATTTTATTATATATGTAAAATTGTCTAGATACAGTGTTAAGGAACATAAATTGTATCCAATTTTTTAAGAATCGATATCTAATTATGAATTGAAGAATGTAAGAAATATGGTGTATATGTGACATTGAAGATTTTTTTGAATAGACCATCCATATCAAAGATTAAAAAAATATTTACCAATTTACAAGTGTATAATATCCCCCTAAAAAAATTAGTTGAAGAATATTATGATAAGGTGAAAAATATTGATTTTACATTTGTAAATAAATGATGTTTTAGTCATTAAAAAATACTTGGAAGAAATAGTCCATATTATTTGAGGTACGTTATTGGAGATTTTAGAGGTAAAACATAACATTGATTTTATGCATGTTGAGAAAAACATATGTGATAGTTTGATTAGGAATTTGTTAAAAATTAAATGAAAAAAAATAATATGGATTTCATGTAAGATTAGATTTAATATCCACAAGGATACATTTTGAGTTATCTCCCACTATAAAAGGAAATAGAATATATTTACCTTCATCTTGTTACACATTAAGCAAGAGTGAGAAGATGAATTATTTTCAATACCTGTGTGGTATTAAAGTCCCTAGTGGGTATTCTTCAAATGTTAAAAAATTAATATCATTAAAGGTGAAATTAATAGGTATTAAATCTCATGAATATCATGTATTAATGAAACAACTATTATCAGTTTCACTGCATAGAATATTGTTGATACCTATCAGAAATTATATCATCCGGTTATGTTTCTTTTTCAATTTCATTTGTAATGGATCCAAATTTATTAAATGGATTGGATAATGAAGATAAAATCATACTTATAAACTAGAAATATATTCTCTACCATTGTTTTTTATATAATGTCTCATCTGGTGATTCATTTGGTGTAATATATAAGAATGTGTGGGCTATTTTATTTATAGTTGATGTATCTTTCTGAAAGATATATGAAATTTTTAAAGGGATATGTTAAAAAAATGCATTGAATTGAGGCCTATATAGTCCAAAAATATATATTGTATAAGATGATTTAGTTATATATTGATTATTTTTGTGAACTAGAGCATGTTGGTCTCCCTATATCTTGAAATTTTAAAGTTAATGGGATGGTAAAGAGATTTTTTGCTTAAAGGTAAAATTTGTTCAACATGATAAACTGATACAAGAAAATTTATACATTTTGAAAAACACATATGAGGTTCATCCACAAATTTCTTGACTAATGGTATGATATTCAAAAAGAAATGAAAATTCATTAATTAATGAATATAAAAATATATTTGTTTCACGGTTTTAGGATAAAGTCAACACTGATTTATCTGCATCAGAAATATTGAAATGGTTAGTAGAGGGACCATGTGTTAATGTAATCACATGGTTCGGTTTCTATATTAATTTTTATTCAACTCATACTAAAAAAATTAGGATTAAAAGAGTACCATTCAAAATAGTGGAGTAATGGTCACCACTGAAGCACTACAGTTTTTTGAATGAAAAGGATAATACCCCAATTTCTGTATCAACGGCATATTTTGGAGCTTTTGTGGATATATGGGAAATTGATTATACTAAATTTCAAGTAGTGGTGTTTCAATGTAACTAGTTTGATAGTAACAGTGTTGTGAAACCTGATGATTACGGATTTACACTCGTAAATTTGAAAATATTTAGTGGAAAAGAGAAACCATTTATCATGTAGACACGTGTGAAGTATATATTTTATGTTACCAACCCATAAAATGATCAGTGGTTCATTATTTTTTAAGGGAAGAGAATTCAATTATGGTATTAGGATGATGATGATGTTTTGGACTTATGTGAGGTATATTCATCTATTATATGATTACATAATGACAAAAATGATTATAATATAGACATGGTCCATGCCATATAAAATGATCATATTTAAGGGATATGGGAAAACACTCTTTTACTCTCTTAATTATTTTATTAAATATATATTCTCCCTTATTATTTTGAAACTTGAACTTATAAGAACTATAATTTTTTAATATTGGATATTTAAATCTATAGATATTGATCATTTCTTTAATTTTTGTGTTAAATATTATATTCATCAGTTCTATTTAAGAAATATTTGATTGAATAAGCTTAAAATAATTATTTTTTTTTTGGTGAAATTTACACATAAAAATATTTTTTTTACTAGGATATTTGAATATATAAACATTGATAATTTATTTCATTTTTTGAATTAGAATTTTTTTTAGTTGCATATTCTTGGTTAAGAATCCTAACATTGATATTTTTTTATGAAACATACACATTCAATGAATTTTTTTTACTCTGATATTTTTGTATTAATTTTATTTAGATATTCACTTTCCATCAACTATATTAGTTAACATAATTATATATATATATTTGTTTTTATTATTAAAAATCAAAAAAATTACTTCAGAAAAATATTTAATTCTAATAAAATGTAGGTTTGTAGAATAACATTATATTTACATATTTAAATTACAGACACAGAGGTGGACAAACATTTAGTAAGGTATATGTATATTTATTTATATTAATAAATCCTCAATAATTAAATTATTCAATGAAATCAAACGTTTATTTTTCAAAATTATTTACAGCACTACTAGGGAGCCTCCTATAGTGGATTCTTCATCTTCGCCAGATAATATTATTCTTAGAGTTAGAAAATTTGGGATTATGAACCAAAACTCTAACCTTATCATGAAGAGAAGAGGATATATATTGAGTTTGATGATAATAATAACCCAACTAGATTGAATGAAAATTATTTTATTTGTTCTTTGGTTACATAGATTCGTTGTAGGATTAATATTTCATATCTAAAGAATGAATAAAGAGTATATTTAAGAGTCTCTAATGGTAAAAATATCACAAATTATTTATTTTTTTCTAATTATTAAAATATTATATATTTCACATGACTGATGTTTAATATATTCAATTATAGATGACATATGAATTTCAATAAATAAAATAAATTAATAAAAATATTTTATCTTTTTTGGAAGTTAGATAGAGATATTTTAAAACAAATTGATAAAAAGAATTATGTTTTTTGGAAGTAACATAATGAAAACCCATGCCTTAAGTGTAGTTATTTAGGTGCAAATACATGGACTAAATTTTTCTCTATTAGACGTAACAAATCATTTCAAGTATGATAATTATTGTATATAAATTTAAATTATATTTTTTTTAATTATTACCTGATGACTTATTCATTTATTTTTATGTAATAGGATTCTTGGATATCTCAAATCTAGATCTAGTTGCAGAATATATTTCCTCATAATTTATCACATGGAGGGTATCATTTACTTGAGGAAAAAATTATTGTAGAAAAGTTTGATGCATTAAGAGATAAATCTAGAAGAATCTTAGAAGTGGCCCAGTTTAGGACTTCATCTCCACCCACTATCCATGAAAAATATAAAATAAAAGGAATGAGAAATAAAGAAAATGTATTATATATCCATAAAAATAAGTAGCTGAAAAACTTTTAAGATAATAACTTTTATTTTTCTTGAATTTTAGTATTTTTTAAATTAATTTCATTAATATAACATTTTAATATATCATTTTAGGATGATATTTAGGTGTAATAGATATAGGGGAATTTTATCCCTTAGGGCAAGATTACCATTCTAGATATTGCTTTATGAATTTCAGAACACCTCAGCTGCTTAATAGGAAATAAGGTGGGTGTCAGTATCCGGAATATTTTTGGTCATCCTAGTATGAACTCAAGGGATGAAAAATGAATTACTTGAAGGATGGCATGTGAGACCTGATACAGTAAATGGGTGATTAAATTAAATCTGTTTTTCAGGTTATGTTTGAAGAAATAAAAAGATATTCATGTCCTGGACAGCCTACCCACCCATATCTTCCACCTCCTCATTTGAACCCGACTATGTATTGTGAGTTGTATGATAGAGATCCCCATATACAAATTATCACGTACATAATAATACATATTTTTTTGAATTATGTACATTATAGGCCTATAATGCTAGGTTGGGTAAGAGTAACGATATGTGATATTATTAGCCAAAATTCTCCAGTTTCATTTCCAACATAGAAGGTTTCCATGGTTGGAGATAATGTGGGTCATTTTATAATATGGATAGCTAGCCTTCTTTATCAACTAACATATGAGGTATATGATTTTTAATTTTTATTTACCATTAATTTAAAATTAATTATAATATTTTATTAGATTTAATTTATATAAGAGTATCTAAAATAAAAATAAATATTATAAAAGAAACAAATGTTTCAGGAACCAACACTTTCACATACTTTTTTTGGTTCTTAATGGGCTAAAAATATTGTCCCAAAATTCTTCTATATTGGATCCCTATTATGATTTTTCAATGTTTACTGATATTTGTGGAAGAGATAATGAATTAATAATATTACATATATATATATATATATTGGATCTTATTATTTTTTATTAGTTCACTATACCCATGTTGTAGTTGTTTTCCATATAAGTAAATCTCAATTTCATTCTCTATTTCTCTAAATAAATATGAATTATAGTGACTTTATTTATTACCTATCTAATTAGTTATCCAAACACCCTTTATATTCAAAATTATATTACTATCATTTATAATTTTATAGATCCAAAATATATTTCAATGAATGTGATGTATCTAAACATTAAAGCTAGTGATAATTATATATGTGAAAATTAACAAGTACTAATATTGGGTGTTGGTCTCTTCTATTCCTTAATGGATAATAAAACTAATTTAATTATGAAAAAATATTTTTTATAATTTCATTAATGTTGAAATTTTTATATTGTAGTGGTCATTGGATGTTAGTCGTAGTATGCCCATATGAATGCATGCTATATTGGCTTTTCTCTTTACTATATAGAGTTCATAATGTTTTTAGTAAATTGTTAAAAAAAAAGTATATTTTTATTCTATTTTATATATTATTTAATCTTAAATTTTTTTATTATATATTTTTTAAATTGATATATAAATATATAGCTCATGGGGAGAGTTTAATGATTTTCACTTGTTGATAAAGAATCAAAATAAAAATAAATATGTTAAATTAAAGGTAAATAATTTTTATATTTGATAATAATTGTTTTATCGTACATATATATTGGTTCTTACTTTCAATTTAATGTTTTATAAAGATAGTGTCACATTCAAAAAGGAAATTTGTAATGTGGTTATTATTTTTTAAGATTCATGTTTGATATTATCACAACTCCGACTGCAATAGATTTTCATAAGGTTTGTTCTATTACAATTATTTGGTTTTAAATAAAATTATTATATTTTTATATTTTATAGCATTCATTTTTTGTAGGTTTTAAATGATGTTTCATATTATATGGATGAAGACATTACCCACCTTCAAAATTTATTCAAAAACTGTTTTTTAGGTATGATTAATTTTTAAATAAGTTCCATGGATGATTTTTATTTTGAATAAATTTTAGACCTTTATTATTTTTGTTGGTTTCTATTATTTTTTGTGGTTTTATCTACTTAAAATTATGTAAAAGGTTTTTAGGGAATTAATTTCTAATATTTTAAAAAAATAGTACTTTTAACATTGGTTTTAAACATCAATTTTTATAAAAAAAACCAACATAAAAATTCAAAAAGTTCACTTTTGATATCGATTTTAGAAAAAACCAACATTGAAAGTGTTATTTATTTTAGTTTAAATGTTGGTTTTTAGGAAAATAAATTTTGTAATTAAAAAATTTCACTTTCAATTTTGTTTTTATACAAAAACTGACATCGGTAGTGTTATGTATTTTACTTTGGATGTTGATTTTATTATAAAAAAACTGATGTGGATAGTTCATTTTTTTACTTTTTGCATCAGTTTTTATAGAAAAACGATTTAGAAAGTCTAAAAGAATGATTTTAAGTGGACTTTAAATGTCATTTTACTATAAAATCATATGTTGAAAAAAAAATGTCAGTTTTATATAATCGACAACAAAACTATTATTTTTAACATCGGCTATAGTGATGTCATTTTTTAATCGATGTTAAAAATAATAAAACTGATATTAATTGGTTATTTTATAGTAGTGAAAATAAAAATAATTAGGTGATAATATTTTCAATTAATATTGTGGTCTTAGAATATTCATGTAATTGAAAGTATAAAGTTGTTGGTTTTTGGGAACCAACTCTAATATATTGTTCTGTAGAGGTGACATGGGTTACTAGTTGTGTGGATTAGATTCTTAGAGTTAATTGATTGTTCTTATATATATGGTATATATACAGTGGTACATTATCCTAATTTCTATGTTATATCCTTTAAATCATATATGGGTTCTTAGGGGTTGATCCTTACCTATTTCCTTATGGTTGGGTTGATTGATCTTTTATTATTCTTTTATGGTTTCTAGGGTGTCTTACTAGGTATGTATATAATCACCCATGCATGGGTGTCTTCACCCAAACATGTATTATGTAATAGAAAAACATTTTAGTGAATATCTTGGTGGAAATGGTGTTGATAGGGCTTATTAGTACTTAGAGGTGGTAGTAGTAGAAGGCTTTTATTTTTGAAGTGTGTTCGATGTAGGTAACTTCTTCATCTCAGCTGTCAGGTTAGATTTAATTTTTGGTTGTTGAGAGTTTATTTTTTCCTCTTTCATTTTGTATTGTGTATTAATTTCTTATTTTTTTATTTTATAGTTTGTCACATGAATTCTATATTGTATTTGGTTCCTTTTATTTATTATAAAATTATTATATCTTGTGTAGAGGCATGTGTTGTGTATGGGCGTATTAAGTTAAGGTCTATAATTATGTGAGATATTCCTACTTAGTTCTAGTCAATGGCCCTTGGCCTATCAGAGGTATGTTTGGGGTGTCATACACATATTACCACTATTAAAGAGGGGCTATATTGGGTCAGGTCATGTTATAGTAGTATTAGAGTGGGTTTGTCTTAGGGATAGAGTTTGGAGTTATATTTTTGGTGAGGATTGGTTTTCTAAATTGGGGAAATGGGGTTAAAGTGTCTTGATTTTATCTTTTAGTCTATGGAAACAAGTTTTGGTGTGGTGATTGACATATCCACTCTCTAGTACTTTAATAACCTAACAGTAAACTCAATACAATGAAACATCAATTTTAAGGAACAAATCAATGGTACATGCATCATATAGGAATGATTCATTAATTTACATGTCCTTCTTTAGTTATCTCCATGTATATTATTTATTGATTATGGTTTGTCTTGTTAAATAGTAGAATACCACTACCCAAAAAACTAGCTAGGATTTTTAGGTAGGGTCGTGATGTGCATGTGCTAGTGGGTAAGCCTCTTGTTGATGACCAACTGAGTGATGAGGTTTCAATACAAGGATCTGTTCATGAGATTATTCCTCTAAGTATGTAGGGATTAGTATCTCCACCCATTATACAATAAGCAGACCCACCTCTCGTGGTACAGGTAGTCATTATTTCCCATACTATAAAGATAATTATTTATGTGGAATAGGAAGAGGATGTGTATAGTCTAAGCACATTGCATAAGTTCTAGTGATAGAGCTCAATCAAGTTCTGAGTTGAGCCTAACCCTCCAGTGGTTTAGAACAGGCTTGAGATATTGGTTTGATTATTGCAACTTGTTCATATTCCTATAGATCATATAATAGTACTTGCATATAGTCTTCTTCACATTTCATCTAGTATTTTGTGGATCTTGATCATCCAAACCTATGATGAGGTGAGACTCACATACACCTAGTTTGAGAACCTCTTATATGAGGATTACTACCTAATAATGCTATGGTCTGTGATCATTCATGAGTTTCTAGAGTTATAGTAGAGAAACATGATAGTTACTGAGTATATGTCTAAATTCACTGATCTCATGAAGTATACCCCCCATATGGTTTTCAATGGGTTCTTTCAAGAATAGAAGTTTGATAAAGGACTCCATAAATATATTTGATCATACATCATTTCCCCCATTATACCAATCCATGTTAGGGTTATGGAGTGGGCCTTGGTGATGAAGATCTTACTAGTAGAGGGGAATTATGTGGTGGGTGATGGTAGCGATCATCTAGGATAAGATTCATCCATTGTAGCTAGATAGCACTAGGCATTGATGTTACAATAAAAGAGTTGTATGCATAAGAACTCTCAGACTAGAGGATCAATAGATCATGAGTCACGCAGGGTATCCAGTCATCCAAGATATAGGAATTAATATTCCAGTGAGGGAAAAGGTCATCTGACATATGACTTCTTTACCTAACATGCAGTAGAGTTGTGTTAAGTGGTTGATGAACCTCTTCATTAGAGGAAGAAGTGCAACCAAGAACCTCCTAGAGGTGTTTAGGGTGATCCTTAGGGAGGTGACTTTGGAAGAGGAGCTAGTGGTGTACTGAGAGGATGAGATAAGGGAAGAGTATGCTAAATCCTTCATCCACTACCTCCACCCATATGTGGTCCATGCTAGGCTCATAGGGTTTTTGTTAATGGATATGACTATCTATAAGTGATGTAGGGTTATGACTATGTGACACCTAACATGATACAAGGTACTTTATATAGTAACTCGTACTCTTAAACACGATAATGGGCCATTCTTTTGTTTATGATTCCCTAGTTCAAGATCTATAGTATCTGGTGGAACCCCTAGACTGATCCATGCTTCAAGAAACTCTTTTGGAAATTAATCCCACACTCACTCACACCTTCCAGTGATGTGATATTACACTTAGTGGAGAGAGGTTTTTGTGGGACCTCATGGGGTTACAATGTAGTGGTGTGATATCACCTTGGTATATACTAGTTATATATAGTACCTTTTTGTATAGAATGATACCATCATAGAGTTATGTTTTTGGATATAATGTATTGATATTATACTTCATGGGTGATTGGTACCTTTAGTCAAGATGAGTTGGGCCTATGTATGAAAAGTTGTAGCTAATCACCCACCAGTTGTAGAGTTTGGATTTATGTATAGTGAACACCTTAGATGATCAACTTCTATAGAGGTGTGAATTGGGATATAGTACCATATTCTAAGTGGTTCTAGGTCGAGTTTAGGATATGTTGTTTTATTAAAAAAAATAACATTAAAAATAATATTATGTGGATAGACCACATGGCAGCTGACCTATGCAGGTTTACCCGCACAGATATGAGTTTTCCTAAAGGTCCTTGATTTAAATTTTATTTAAAAAAACTCATAAGTTTTCCAAAACTACTCATGATTTTCCCTCCTATATTCCTTTGTTTTCAACTATTTATACCCCACTCAACACATTTCTCCCCTATCATGCTTTCTAAGTTAGGTAAAACTGCCACCATGCACACTTGTGATCAGCTAACACCCATGCATCCTAAAGTAGATCCACTGGTCTCCAACATTATCAGACCTTGTTAAACTCACTAAAATAGATTATGGGTTATGACCTACTACCAAGATCCCTAACATCACAACACCTACCATGATCTAGGTATACTAACTCAACTACCCCATTATTTTTCGGACACTATTACCTAACAACCATCATCATGCATTGCGGTCACCACTAACCTACGACAGCTGCACCACCACCTCACCTCATGATCTCACCATGTGGAGCCACCATCTCTTAGGTCCATCTATTTTCTCCTCCTTAAATTATTTATATATGGTATTTTATTGGACTTTTAAAAATTAAAGAAATTATAAAATCAATAAAGAATATGGGTTGCTCATGGGATTTCACACATCTAATGTATGGTGGGGTGGGATGGATAAATCTAACTATTTTACATACAGGATTGTGTGGGTTGCCTACATGAGCTAGTAACTCCCCGAATCAAAAATCTAATTTTGAATTAATAATCTTCCAACAATTGTGGATGAGTACATGAACATTTACCCCAAGTATATACTTGGATTCCACCCTCATCTAGAGGTCGACATCTATAATTATTTTCACCTTTATTGTGATTTGATATCTTATACAGATTATAAAATAAACTATCTCGAGGAGATGATGGTGTAGTTTGATGACCTTATGAAGAAAGTTTTTATTAGACCAAGTGTATACCCCTAGGAAGCCTCAGTATTTTCACCAAGAAAGTGAATGAAATATTGAGGATTTGTGTTGATGATCGTCACTTGAATCATGTGACAATTAAGAAGTACTCACTATCTAGGATTAAAACCACTTCAACCAGCTAAAATGAGTGGAGTGGCTTTCAAATATTGATTTCGGGTCTGATTATCACCAAATTCAGTTTTGTGAGGATGATATTCCAAATATGGAATTATGATTCCACTAAAAACATTATAACTTTTTGGTGATTACCTTTAGCATAATAAATTCCCCAATATTTGTCATAGGCATCATGAACCAAATATTTATTAATTTCTTAGAATATTTCATGGTTTTCTTAATCAATGAAATCCTTATCTATTAAATATCATAGGTAAATCATGCAGAGCATCTAGGGATTATCCTTGATTTAATTTGGGATCACTAGGTATAAGATAAGCTCTTGAAGTGCGAGTTCTTGATTATAGAGGTATACTTCTTAGGTCATGTCATCTTAGAGGGATGATTATTTTTGTACATAATAAAGATCAAGGTTCTTCTATATTGGGACCCACCCAAGATCGTGTTTAAGGTGTGATGTTTTCTTAGGTTGTCTAGGTACTATTGGTGATTCATGATAGACCTATCTAAGATTTTAGGCCCCATGATTTCCATTACCTAAAAAGTAGAAACATTCATTTTTTATGAGTGATTATAGAGGTATTTTTAGGATAATAATCAAATATGTATGAGTGATCCTATCTTGATATTTCAAGAGGTGAAATTTGAGTACATAGTGTTCTATGATTCCTCTATATTTGGGCTTGATAGTGTGTTGATACAAAGGTAGGTGGGTATTCCTTATGGGTCCAGGAATTTGATATCACATTAGTGGAACTATGTAAGCCACAATATGGATTTGGAATAATTATTTTTCACCTTTAATACTTGGAGGCACTATCTTATTAGCAGGAGATTTATATTCTACTCATACTATCAAAGTCTCAGATACATCATTACTCAAAGAGATCATCACTAGAGGAAGAGGCGATTATTATAGTTCTTATAGGACTATGAATTTGAAATTTTACACAATACAAGGAAGGCTAATAAGGTGGTTGATTCCCTTATAATAAATTTCCATTATCAGCTATTGGTAGACGATTGGTCATTGTTTTAGAGGGATATCAAAATAGAATTTATAAATTCCCTATGTATAGTAGAAAATTAACCACATGGTTCTATCATGAGGATCTAGTCCTAGAGTGTTCATTATTCTATCACTTATGATTGTTTTTATTATTTTTGTTTTATTAATTCAAAATAATGAAAAAAATAAAGTGGTGTTTGGGATTTTATTTTTTAAAATTAAAAAAATGCATAAAAACAAACACAATGAGTCAGGAAGAAAAGAAGATGGTCCAAGTATGGATTTCAATGGGTTCTATCATCATTTACCTTTATTATAAATCATAAAATTCAATTAGAAGATTTAATACTATTTATATAATTATCCTATAATATTTTCATATAAATGAAAGTAATAATTTGATCAAGGACCTTTAAATAAATTAGAAGCTCATTTTTTTCTCCCTGGTATGTGGGAAAGAACACTCATCAATTGATTGAATGAACATGTTCACACACTTTACAGTAATTTCACACCATTTATCCTCTCAAACCACACAAATAAAATTATATAAAGTGTGATTCAAATGGAGGGAGGATTTTATGTTCAAATAATTATAAGAATGAAATAGTGTTAATAAAAAGATATAGTGACAATCACCACCTCCACTTCTCACCCCCATTGATACACCAGATTCAATAGATTAAGGAAATTAAATGAAAAAAATTCAAGAATACCCACATTGATTTCATTAGGACCACCCAAAATGGGTTAGTTATTCATGATAATTGAGAGTTAAGTTCATGGTTATATCATAGGGGTTTTATAAACATAAATAAATAAGGGAGAGAAGAACAAAACAAAATATAAGGAATAGATAAAAATTAATATTAAAATTGTATAAATTAAAAAATCCTATATAAATCAAGACTATCATAAATAAAAGGTCTCTAATTCCTATAAAACTGATAGGTGAAAAGTATTTATATTTATTTTTGGTTCTTATCCTCCTCCTCCTATTTTTTTAGGTAGCAATCAATGATCACTTCTTCTATGAATAACATCCATGTGTACAAACTGAGGGTCCAGATTCTTTAGAAAGGTGTATCTCAATTATTATACTTACTTGGAAATCATCCCAAGTTCACTTTATCCTTCTTTTTTAGAATAAATTCTACATGGACCACTTTTATGTTTTTTCCAATATGGTTGAATGTTAGAAATGAGTTTTAAGTTGAGGCTTTTCCATTTTCGTAATTTATTTTTTTAATTACATGCATCCTTATACTTAAAATTTCATTAAGTAAAAAATGTTATGAATGGATATCATAGGTAAAAATAATATTATGTATCATCTTCATTGGAAAAAATAACATATCATTTTTCCTAGATTTTTACAAAGTCCAAATATCAAACACATATTTTCTTACCCCTAAAAATATCATATGTATCTTTAAAATTATCATATGTATCATCTTCTCCTTAGAAAAATATCTTATGTAAGAAAATATCATACATAAGAAATATAACATAAGTTAAAAATATTACATATTGAAAATATATTACACATGAATTAAATTTATGTTACATATGGATGTTTAACTAAGGGAAATATAATACGTATAAAATATATCCTATATATTGATTTTATTAAAATAAAAATATTTTATGTATGGATAATATATTACGTATTATAGATTTCATTGAGGAAATAATCTTATATATTGAAATTATGTTTATGTATGAAAAAACTTCATTAGGGAAAATATATTTCACATGGAATGAAATAAGTTATGTGTGGATATTTTTCCTAAGTAAAATATCATACGTTTTAAAATATAATATGTATCAAATATTTCTTAAGGGATATATGTTATGTATCGAATTTATATAATAAAAATATATTAATTATGATAAAATATCTTACACATGGATATTTTTAAAAATAAAAATATCATACATGTCACATTTTTTCAAAGTAAAATATGTTACATATAGAAATTTGACTAAAGGAAAATATCTTTCAAATGAAAATTTTATTATATATGAATAAAAAATATATTAAACATTGTATAAATATATTACACATGGGTTAAAGATTTTATTTATTTGATTTTCCACAAATTAGAAACCCATACGCATGGGAGAAAATATTACTTAGTATATAAAAATGTTGTGTATTTAATTTGGGAAAATCAAATATGTCATGAATGGTCTAAATATATTATGTATGAAGTAAATATAAAACATATGGAGTTTTCAAAAGTAAAACCTTATGTATGGGTGAATATGTTATGAATATCATAATATATTATGTATTAGGTTTTCCCTAAGGAAAAAACCTTATGTATAAATTAAAACATGTTACGTAAGAGGTTTTTCAAAGGAAAAAACATTACAAATTAAATAAAAACCCTATATATGAAATAAAAACCTTACATATGGGCTCCCCTAGGGTGATACGTAAGTTTATTTCCAAGGGTTTCTAGATTTTTTACATTTTAAAAATAGAATAGTTTTTTTAGACTTTCCAAAATATTAAATAAATGATTAAAACACTTTTAAAAGGGGATTTTAGTTGTTTTCATGACATGTACATAATGATCTAGGTAGAATAGATCTCTCATTCTCCTCTACTTAAAAGAGTGATAAATTTATCTTTTATTAATATATTAAAGTATTATTTGATCCTAGATATTTATTAAGGTAAATATAACACTCCACATTAATTCTATCTTGGTTTCTTACCCTCTTTATCACTAAAAAATTGAGTGACCGGAATTGGGGCTTGGGTGATGAATCCACCAGAGCATGGTGGAATCATCTAGATATCAAGGGGATTTTTCTTGGATTAACTAAAGGAGATCCCAAAAGGGTTATCACACTATATTTGTTATAAATTATACATGGTATGTCACTATATTTGTCAGATGAGTAATTTATTGATTATAAACTAAATATTAATTTTAGAATTAATATTAGAATAATGTGGGAATTAATTATTATTGTTTGTTGGATGATGTATTAATGGGATTAGTGCCTCATGTTGATATAAAGTTGATAATTTTTCTTGGATAATCTTTGGTGAGGGTGGATGAGCTTTCTTTAAAGTGAATAATTCTATAAAATTAGGTAGGTTTTCCCTTGAACATGTATCTATTTTTATGAAATTATTAATTTATCTTGTGATATGTCGTCTCTCCAATTTTTAGTGATTGAAAATTAATTTAAAAATGAATTATTTACCTTTAACTTCCTTTAGGAGATTGAAATTGTCTTAGGCCAATATGGACCCTTGCTTCTAGTTTGGTTCTCCAATCATTGATAGTTAATGGATTGGTCATAAATACATTTCATGTGATATATAAATCATAGAAAGGTCTAAATAAAGTTTATAATAATAGTGGATCTGGGTATAGGTTCCCTTAGAACCCTCCTTGTAGATAAGAGTATGGATTGGGAATAATTGACATGAGTAATCCATGATAGAACCTTAAGATAACTTAGAACCTTTGGATTGGTTAATTTGAGAGTGAGTAAAGTGTTCCTCCCCCACTATGTATAGGTTGGTCATAAAGGGGACCAACCTTGGATGACTTGGTAATTGATATGGGAATTATTCCATCTCTCTAGAGTGATGTTAGTGTGGATTTTACTATGAGGAGTGTGAGACTATAATATGATTATAGGAATGTTGAGGGGTGTTATTTCTTATGAGTGATGGGATTATACCTAGAGTTAGAAATTATATAGAGAAACCTAGGTCATGTGACTGGGCTATGATGCAACTTAGGGGAACCACGGTGGGTGACCCAATCTTTTATTAACCCCTAAGTCTAGTCTAGTGGTATCCTTGGATGGATTTAGTGTAAATGATAGGTTGTGTTCTTGAGAGTCCATCCTTGGTTATGTGTGATAGTTTTGGGTAGATAACCAACTCATGCTATCATTATCCTAAGATATAGAGGTGGGGTGACTTTCTCTACAATGTTATATGGGATATATGGGTGGGGAACCTTTCCCATCGATTTGATATGAGATATATGGGTTGGAAGCCTTTACACAAATTTGATATGATATATACATCTTAGGTTCCTTTCCCTATAATGTGATATGAGATATATGGGTGGGGTGTCTTTCCCCTCAAAGTGATATTAGATATATGGGTGACGAGCCTTTCCCCATGAGTATGATATATGAGATTTATGTGTGGTGAACCATTCCCCTAACATTAATTATGATTATAGGGAGGGGAAAATTTCCTCAAAATGTTATATGAGATATGTGAGGTAGGGAATATTCCCATAAGAATTGTATATAATGATTTTGGTGGGATTATTACCCCTGATTGATCATATATACTTATATATTTTTGAAATTATAGGGTAGGAAATGTATCCTTCCCACCCTAATGTTTATATAAAATTATTAGAGACGTTCAAAACTCCCCATAGCAGTTATGGTAGATCTTTTTTGTTATCTTATAACCCAAATATTGAAAGTATTATTTTATTATATTTTTCTTTTTATTTATTCTTTGATCGTATCACCTATGCATACATTAAAATACTGTTTTTTTAGGAATTTTGGTGGTGGTTGTCTACTGAGTTGTACTCACACCCTACTTAGGTATCCAGGACACTTGTGTACCCAAGTAGACCTTATTATTTGTAAGTTTATTTAGGAAAGAGGTCTAATATTTAAAGATTAGGCTATAAAATCTCATTAGGGGTTTGGAGACTGGGATGAGGGGAGTCTTGGAGATGATAGTAAAGCCTCTTGTATTTTATTTCTTTTGGTTATTCTATATATGTGATCATCCTAGTTGTTGATTGATTGATACATGTTCTTGTATGATTACATTGAATTTATTATATTATGATTCTTGTTTATTGGTTTTGTGCACTCTGATTATTATCATGGATGTTGTTTGGTTATTATTTTCCTACTATTTTTTGACTTTGATATGAAGGTATTTTCTCTCCATTACAACACCTTATACCCTCTCTTCTAGTTGGAAACCTATGGTATACTAGAGAGGTGTGTCTGAGAACTTATAGAACTCTTATTGAGTTACTATGTAGTGAACTGGGTCAGGGTTTTACAAAGTTATATTAGGGAATATTTTTATTTTTCTTACCATTTAGGGTATAGTAAACAAGGAATAGTGGCATTTCAGTGCCTATGATAGACCTCTAATGGGTGCATCATGAGAACCTTTTCCAGTGGAAAGTCCATATTACTAGGGATATGGGATTGTTATTATTGGTTTTCATAGTTATGATTGAGATATTTATTAAAATATGATATGGGTGTTGTATATTGATATTTTTAGTTTTGGATCTTAGCTCGTTGACAAGAGTCCAATGTACATGCATCATTATTGGAATATAGGACTCACATGACATTCAAGTGCTTTCATGTGAGTGATATCACTAGCCTTGAGGGTTATGTTATTTAGAATGTAAAAAACAACATATATAGTGTTTTCATATATAACTTTTCGGTGTGATTCCACTCAACTAAACCAAGACATATTTTCTCTAATGATAGGTCATGTGGATCTTATATAGAGATATTCCTTAGTAATTACAATGTGATCATTTAGTGAAAAGGATGTATAATGACCCCGTGTGAGTCAGTATAGGCATTGTATTCCTTCATGATGAACCCATTTTGGGTGATTTTGATGTGATGTTGGTTACATAGAGTATCAGAAACAACCTATATGGTGTTTGACCATATAGATTATTTATGGAAATCTACTTAACTAAGACGTATGATTATTATTTTACTCAATAGGAAACATATTAAGATAATGTTTCTATATAAACTTGTATGAGATCTCGATCCTTGATGGGGAGTGTGGTATATAGATGACTAGTGAGTATTAGTTCTATGGAGTGTGGTGATGACTTTTCATGTTATGCCTGATATGTATATGCATATGAGAACCCTATAGTGGGTGTTTTAGCAAGTGAGTTTCCTTGTGATTTTTTAGATGTGAGAAAATGTGTTTTCTTATGGGATAAGACCTATTTGAAATATGATTCATGGGATATGTTGGAGATCCTAGTACTTTGAGATGCATCTTAGGATAATAGTGAGTTTATTATTATGATTGAGTATTATGGAATTTTTCTATTTCTATTTAGATGGTTATGATATATAAGGGTAACCTGAGAGAGTGGTTATCCTAGACTTGTAAATTACTTAGAGATGAGTAACATGGTAGATGATTTGAATTTAAAATTAATAAATGAGAGGTTTTATCTTTCACATGTTGTAGGCATGTAAAATTTCATTTGTTTTTTTATATGAATCACTTGGAGTGATTTTGGTATGAAGTACGGATTTCAAGGGCTAGATCAATGGATGTCTGGACATTGTGACTTTGGGTATGGTTCTTGATGAGATGGTGGATCATAATCCATATGGTTGGAACTGGAATAGGCCCAAAATAGATATAAACCTATGGTTTAGAAATGACACTTTTGTTGGAATGTGATCATGTGACTGGCATTGGCATGAGTGATATGGCTTAGAATTATTACAGAGGAATCATTGAGTGAGATTATTCTGACCTAATGATATTGACATGAAATGAGTATGGTCAGAGATTTAGTCATTTGAGCCTAAGATTTATGAGGTATGACTTGAGGTGGTTTGAGATGGATGATATGGAAGGTAACCACCAGGGTGGTTTCCTACTTGGGTGTGATTTATTTTGGTAACATGGTATATTGAGAAATTTTATAAAGGAAGACTTGTATAGTTACACAAGGTGCACATGAATGGTTTTATAAGTTGGTTTCACTTTAAATGGATCATGGAGATTTTGTTTTTAGATGGTTTTGTGTGAACATAGTTTCCAAAAGTTTTTATGATAATGATAGGTGTTATTCTTTGGTGAGAGGAAGCCTCAGAGATGGATTTGAATACCATAGTACAACTGATCTGACCCTGCATCATGAAAGGGGTTGGTAGGATGGCTAAGCATGGATCAGGAATAGATACACATGTTTGATATTTGGATTATTTAAAATTATATTCAATGAGTTTTTTATGGAAATTTATATGGTGGGGAGAACCCCATAGGTTATTTAAGTGTGTGGTGATTGTTTTGAGTGGTTTATAGTATACATCGGGAATAATATTCTAGTGAAATCAACTAAGAGGTTGTTATTGTTTTAGTGATAGTAATTGGATGAAATATACTAGTTTATATATGGTAAATGTAAAATACCCAGATGGGGTACTAGTTCATGAAAATAAAATTAAGTCAATACATGTGGTAACTGATAGTTGTTATGCTTAGGATAACGGTCGAGTAGTGCGGGGGTGTATGATTTTTAAAAATAGGCTAACATAATGAACAGGATTATGAAATATTGGTGCTCATGGGAAATATTTCCATATATGCTATAAGTAAAGACTTTATGTTAGGGGTGTGGTCTTAGATGTGAGACCCTAGATTTGGATGAGGATAATCTGGTGATTCATGAATGTGACACCGAGTGGGAGAGGGTTTGGTATAGAATAATGAGTTTAACAGATGTCTATGATGATGATGAACTGAGAATTCATACATGTCATAAGGAGTGTAGAATTTTTGTGGAATTAGTGTAAATAATCATCATTGTGATGTGAATATGAGTGGTATTTTCAACAGTAGAGTCATCTTGGGTGTGGTATTTACACAACCATAGCCGGAGGTAAATATGATATTTGGTCCATGAATCAAGTATTGGTGATCATGATGGTTTATGAGGGATTTATGAGGAGGATTATTTAGGATAATAATTTTTATGATGTGGATATTGTAATTACCTTCACCATTACAGGTTAGTAAAATCAAGAGAAATTTAATTTTTTGAACTTTTCGTCCTAAAGAGGGGGAAGATTTGAAAATTGGGACTCTGATTGAAATTATGAGAGTTGGAACACCTTCAGATAATGTCTTTGGATAAAGTTTAAGGTATGGGTAATTCCTTAGGTGCTTAGGTGAATATTGGAATAAGGTTTGGTGTAATGGACTGTGTATGTGGAAATGAGAATCTCAGCCTGGTAGGGGTGTGTAAGTGTTGGAATTAGTTATTAATTGAGTCTCAGGAAGTTTTAGAGACTTAGGGATGTTTGTGTGGATATTTTTTAATATCTAAATAGTTTTAAGGGGTACCCTAAGTTCTAAGAACAATATGGAGAGTTAGGAATAATTTTGGATATTTTTTAGTTTTAGATGTTTTTAAAAAAAATACTAAGTATAGAACTATATGCATCTTAGGGAATGGAAAACTAATTATTACATATGTGGGAAAATATGTTATCCAGTAAAAAAATATTATGTATGGTTTTTCATCTTTTTGAAAAACCTTACGTATGAAAAATATATTACATAAGGAAGTAATATATTATGTATTGAATTTTGACTAAGTTATATATATTATGTATCATTGAGAGGATGATAAAATTTATCTTACATATAAAAATTATCTTATGCATGGAATAAAATATCATACATAAGAAATTTTTTCAGAGATAAAAATGTTACTTATTGAAAATATATTATGAATTGATTAAATTTTTGTTATGTATGGAAATTTTCTTAAGGGAAACATCATATTTGTAAAATATATCCTATCTATTAATTTTCTTCAAAGTAAAATATCCTATTTATGAACAATATATTATGTATGGGAGATTTATCTAAGGAAGTTATCTTATGTATTAAAAATATGTTATATATAAAAAAAATTCTAAGGAAAATATATTACACATGAGTAATATATTACACATGGAATGGAATATGATATAGATGGATATTTTTTCTACGAAAAAATGATACATATATAAATATATTATGTATCAAATATTTCTTAAGGGAAATATGTTATGTATCAAATTTTCACTAAGGAAAATAGATTGTGTATTATAAAATATATTACATATCGATATTTTTTCAAATTAAAATATCATATATGTTATGAATATCTTATGTATCATATTTTTCATAAGGTAAATATGTTACGTATCAAAAATTAACTAAAGAAATTATTTCCTAAATATATTATATGTGTGTTAAAGATGTTATGTATTGGTTTTTCTATAAATGAAAAAACTATACGCATGGGATAAAATATTACACAGTATATAAAAATAATAGATAGTGAATTTAGATAAGTAAAATATATAACACAAGTTCTAAATATATTACATATGAGGTAAATATCATACATATGAAGTTTTGACAAAGGTAAAAACATTACACATGTGTGAATATGTTATTCATCTCTTAAGATATTACATATCATGTTTTTTCTAAAGGAAAAACCTTTCATATGAAGTAAAATATGTTATGTATGATGATTTTAAAAGGAAAACCCTTTTGAAAAACCATATATATGAAATAAAATCCTTACACATGGGCTTCTCTAGGGTGACACATATAGTTTTTTGGGGGGTTTATAGACTATAAATTTTCAAAAAAAATGAAACATTTTCCTAGATTTTCCAAAAGATTTACTAAATGATTAAAAAAATAAATGGGATTTTGGTTCTTTTCACAACCTGTAAGAAAATATATCACCCATTCTCATATTCTTCTAAGAGTGAGTTTTTTATCATTTCTTAACAAATTCAAGTTTTTTTATCTTGTATATTTATTAAGATAAATATAACACTCCTCATTAATTATTTTTTGATTTCTTCCCCTCTTTATTACTATTAAATTATATGACATAAAATAGGTATTATGTGATGATTCCACCTAAGTATAGTGAAATCATCCTGATATAAATGAGAATTTTCTTTACTTAGATAAAGTATATTCCATGAGGGTGATAACATTATATTTTGTGTAAATTAAAAAAATAATATCACTATTATAATTTATTTAGAGTTTTCCATTTATTTAGGTAAAATTTATGGATTTATTAAAAATAGTAATTGGGGATTTTAGGTTCTAAATATCTTGATGGATACTAGAGGTGGTGTACACCCCCTTTCTTAGAGATTTAAACCATGAGATATTTTTTATAGGTAATTTATTTATTATACCTTAATGTTAATTTTAGAATTAATATTTGATTAATGTGAAAATTAATTATAATTGTTTTATAGATTTTTGGATATTGGATTAATGGGTTTAGGGCCTCATGTTGATGGGAGGTGGCCGATTAGGATTGTATGGGCTTCATAGAGCATGACTAAGATTACTTTAAAGGGGATAAATTCATAAAATTAGGTAGGTGGTCCCTTAAACATTTCCCTACATTTATGAGTTTGTCTATATATATTATGATATGTAGTATTTTCACTTTTTAACAATCATAAATTAATTTAAAAATGGTTATTTCTATTTAAATTTCACTGAGAGATCAAAGGTTTCTTGGTCTGTGATGGAATCTCAATAGTAGTTTTGTGTCTTGGATACCTATGGTCGAGGTATTGATTATAAATGAATTTTTTGTGATATATAAACCATGTAAGTGTCTAAATTAAGTGGATGATCATAGTATTCCTTATTATTGGTGACCTCCCCTCTTTATATAGGATTGTGTGGGGATAGGAATGATTGGCTTGAGTATACCATGATGGAACCTTGAGATAAATTATAGCCTTTGGGATAGTGTACTAGTGAGTGGGGTGAGTGTTCCTCCCCAACAAGAAAGTGATCACTTGGTGGGTATACCCTAGGTAGTATTATTTATAAGTTGGGCATGAGTTGACTACCCTATGATGACTTAGGAAGTGAGGTGGTCATTATGCCATCTCTCTAAAGTGGTGTCAGTGTGGATTTTCTTATGATTCCTATGAGGTCATAATAAGATTATACTAATGTTGTGGGACTTTATACCCTCTGATTGATAGGATTCAACTTAGAGTTGAAAATGAGATAGGGAAACTTAGGTAAGCTGATTGGGCTATGATGTGGTTTAGGGGAACTATGGTTGGTTCCCTAGTCTTTTGTTGACCCCTAAGTGTGTTAGTGTAGTGAGGCTAGCCTAGTAACTGTTGTACCCCACACTCTTTGATTTTCATGATCACAATCACTTTCATATGTGTTTAACATTGTTTTTAAGTGTTGTGGATGATAGGCAAAAGATTGCCAAAGGATTGGCCCAAGAATGGACAAGAAATGGACTGAAATTCAGTCCACCGGCCAACCGGTGGAACACCAGCGGCCAGCCGGTGGCACCTGCACTCAAAGGGAAGCTACTGCCTCCCCACCGGTCGACCGGTGGCTCTGTCACCGGTCGACCTGTGGCACCCAGCACAAATAGTGAGACCTACTGTCTTTCCACCGGCCAGCCGGTGGCTCCTCCACCGGTCGACCGGTGGGGCCTGGACCAACCTCCTTCTCAACATCCAAGGCACCGGCCAACCGGTGGCCCATCCACCGGTCAGCCGGTGGAGCCAAGTCTCGAAATCTCCCAATTTCCTCAAGCACCGGCCAGCCGGTGGGCCTGCACCGGCCAGCCGGTGGGCCTGCACCGGCCAGCCGGTGGACACAGTCAAACTAGCCGTTGGGCTGTTGACCAGCCTGTCCACTTGGCTCCCAACGGCTCTTTTAGCCTCTCCAACGGCTCCGAAGCCTCCCCAAGGGTTTCATGCCTATAAATAAAGGCCAAGGAAGCCCCGAACATCTACCGGAACTATACGGAAGCCCACGGACACGTTGTTCATCATTTGGCGTACCTCCGGCGACTTCCTTCAAAGGAACCTCAATAGCTCCAACAACTTCCACACCCAAGGAGCTCCACTCAAGAAGCTTGGGAGTGCACGTCTTCAACTCCATTCAACCTTTGGCGCCCAAGTCTTCCCAATCACGGTTTTTCTTGTATATTTTATTTTGAGCTTAAAATTGGGTTTGTGCTTACAAACCCCAAACTTTTCTCATCCCCTCTTTCTTTGGGTTCTCACACCACCACTAAGGTGTGAAGAGGTTTCTTCAAGCCTTTCCTTTTAAAAGGCTTGTGTTTCGGTGAGCTAGCCTTCACCCGTTAAAAAGGCTAGTGGGTTCTTGCTAAACCATCAAAAGCAAGTGGGTTCTTGCTAAACCACAAAAGCAAGCTGTAATAGGTCCTAGTGCTACCTCAAAGCCTAGTGGGTTTCTTGCTAAAACCATTGAAAAGCAAGCGGTAGGAATCTCTCAACGGTTGAGTTGGGAGCGGAGACGTAGGCCGGGTTTTTGGCCGAACTCCGTTATCAATTTCGTGTGTCTTGCCTCCTTTCTTTCCGCTGCATCTTAACTTTGATTTTTAAATTGTTAATTAATTTTAAAAGGCAATTCACCCCCCCCCTCTTTCCATCTATTCCTTTGCTTTTTCCGACCTAACAGTAACAACCTTGAATAGATTTAATGGAAGTAGGTAAGATGGATAACCCATGTTATCATTATTATGGGATATACAGTTGGGGTTCCTTTACCTTTATGTGATATTAGATATACAGGTGGCACACCTTTATCCCTAGTTTGATATAATATATATGGGTGGGGTTCTTTTTTCCCAATGTGATATGAGATATATGGTCAGGATTTCTTTCCTCAAATTTGATATGAGATGTAGAGGTGGAGAGCCTTTCCCCTTGATGTGATATGAGATATATGGGTGTGGATACTTTACCCTCAAGTATGATGTATAAAATTTATAGGTGGGATTCCATTCCCCCTGGTGTATATTATGATTCCAATGAGGGTCACCATCCCCCCTAATGTTATATGATATATAACGGGTAGGAATTATTCCCCTAGAGTGTTATATATATTAAATTAGTTGAGCGGGTCACTTTTCCCCTAATTTATTATATATACTTATATATTCATGAGATTATGGGGTATGAAATCTATCCCCCTATTGTTAATGTAACACGATTAGAGACATCTGACACTGGTCAATGGAGATACGGTGGATCCCAAGTGTCACCTTAGAACTTGAGGATCAAAAATATTATTTTATTATGTTCTATTGTTTATCTATTATCTTGGAATATTACTTGTTCATACACTATAGTAATCATTATGTTAGATATGTTATAAGTGGTGGCATACTGAGTTTTACCCAAACCCTGTTTAGGAGAACATGACACTTAGGTACATGAGTAAACCTTATTGTTCACAAGTTTAGGTAGAGAAAAGACCCAATATTTTATAATCGGGATATATTAACTAAGTAGGGGTTTAGATATAAGGATGAGTTGAGTCTCATAGATAGTAGTAGAGCCTCTTGTAGTTTATTTATTTTGGTTATTATTTATATGTGATCAGTTCAGTGGGTTATCAGTTGTGATTTTTGCGTTTATTCTTTCATTACATTTGTTATATTATGATACATGATTATTGATTATTCATACTTTTATTAATAATACAGATGTTGTTCATATATTATTTTACTATAGTTCCTTGACTATGATATGTGGGTAGAGTCTCCTCATGATAACATCTTAAACCCATATTGTTAATCGGTAGAATTTAGCATATGGGAAGGCATGCATGAGGTACTATCATAATCTGATCTGGTTACTATAGAGTAAACAGTGTTGGGGTGTTATAGTATAAACTTTTAGAATTATAAAATATCATACATATCTCTATTTCTTCTTCAAAACATGTTATGCATGATCTTCCCTTCTCAGAATTATGTTACATATCATCTTCAGTAGGGAAAATTTATATTACATATGGCTTTACTAGAATAAATATCTTTTGTATCAGCTCTATTCCAGTATATTCCTAATATATGAAAATCAAAAATATATTACATATCCTCTATTGGGTCACAAAATATCATACATATAAATTCATTTTCTCATTTTTCCATCTTCCCAACAGAAGGATATTATCTGTCAACACACTACCAAAATACTTTTCATAATTAATAATAATAACAAAAATTAATGTAGGGTTTTTCTATTTTATTACATAATTGATTTAAAACAATGAAAATTATAATTAAAATCCTACTAAAAATTTAATTCAAGAATTAAAAAATAAATGTATGAATTTTTAGTTGATTCCAAAAAAAATAAAAAATTCAAAATCAAAGTTTGATCCATTTAGAAATTTAATCCCATATATACAAAAGTAAATAAAATGAGATGATTTCCTGAGTATTAACTAAATTTTTGGGTTGATTATCAATGAAAAAATATTGAAATTTTGAAAAAGGTTTCTTTTATCACTCCCCTACACTTACACTATTTAACACTCAGGTAATACAATGAATTTAAACTAACAAAAATATTGTCTTTCCAAGTTAGAAACCCACAAACCAAAAAATAAGAAAAAAATATTCATTTTTAATTAAAAATATCATTCCTTCTTTATGAGTTAATATCATTTTCCCAGTTCATTTTAAGAAAAAATTCTAGTTCTTAGATTGTAAATAAAATGAAATTTAGTGGAATTAAGATTTTAATATGTGACACTTTTATAAACCACTCTTTCCCAATATCTTATACCAAAGGTTTATTTCTTACTTCCTTGACACAACCCAAATGAAATTCTTATAAGTCAATTTCCCCTTATTTATCTTGGTTCAATATTCACCTCACCTAAATTCCTTTATTTTTGTAAATTATACTCCTATTGATTTTTTTCCCATCCAAGGTATGTGATAATAGTTTTTTTTACAAATTTTTTGATTTATTACTCACACACCTAGTACCTAATTATCTCAAAACTTCATGTTGGATTATAATTTTCCATTTTAACCTAGTTACAAAGGAATTATATGAATTTATTTTAAGTTGGGTCCTTGAGGTGTTGCTTTTCACAAAGTAAACTTTAGATAATATAAAGTATAAAATTACAATTTTCTTATATTAAAATTTAACTCCACTTAGATCTTTTCTATTACACTCATTTATTAATTCTAAAAGAAATTCCATAAAAATAACGGTAAAAATAACTTAATAATAATTTAACTTCAACAATTTCAGAACCAATGAAATTACTCAAAATTATCAGGGTATATTTCACTAAGTAGGATAGCATTTCATGTCATGAACCAAGTCGGGTCACCATCCAACAGACGCCAGACCCGGTCTTTGGTAAGTCCTGAAGGTAATTCCCAATCCCCATGGGATGGAACAAGTTTCCCAGTATCAAAATGTAAAGTTTGAGAATGATTTACCTGAGTGTATATATAAATGTAAAAAAACCAAAAAATAAACTAAACTAAAACTATAAGTTGCAACCAAACGGGCCTTTTACCAAAACCAAAATTTTAGTAACATATGTAAACTTAAACCCAAAAAAAACTACCACTAGGTAGGGAAACCAAAAACCAACTCAAAAACCACCACCTGGAAAGTGGAAACCACCCTCAATCTATCTCCACAATGCCACTCCAAGAAGTTTACTAGAAAACTAAACCACTATTTCCAAAAACCTTACCCATACTGATATCAAACATAAACAAATCTACTTACACCCAAATGTGTAAGTAGGTTGTGAGAAAACACCCAGCAATGATCCACTGAAAAAAGATTCTACGAATCAATATTAAATGAAAAATTCATTTTCAAGTTTAATAATTGAATGGAAACAAATTCTTGAACAATTTTAAAGAAGCAGTTTCAATAAAAACAACTTCAATGGAAAAAACATTAATTAAAAACACACACTAACTTTTAAGATAACCCAAATTTTACATCGTATGCTGATGGGGAATGTAAATTAAACAAGGATTACCAAATATGGGAGAGGCCCTACAGGTACTAGAAAATAGTGGGACCCTAGAACCTCGCATCTCGGTGAAAAGTGCTATAGGAACCACGATAACATGTGTTCTTGTTCATGAGCCACTAGTAAGGAACACACCCATAACCTAGTGTTCTCCAATAATCATCCAAAATTTTAGTTAGTGTTGTAGTCATCAATCTTGCTAAGTGAAATCGGTCCAATTCTACTTTTGTATCACTAGTACACTAGTCCTAGTCTTCCCACCTAGTCCTGGGGCTTCCAATTTTTCTCAAAAGGTTCCAAGTCCATATCACATGTCAAAATTAAAATAAACAAACAAATGAGGCACTACATATACCCAATACCACACATGTACACACAAATTCTATTTTGAAATAATAAACACACCAAAAACCTTTTAAAACATAATTTTCATCACTTGCACAATAAAATAAACCAACTGCACTATTAAAGTTACCATTTCCACAATTAAGAAAACCACTAATAAAATTTATTAAACAATTTTAAAATGTGTCGCATGACTCAAAATACCAAAAACTCACTCAATTATTATTTTATAACTAAACTCACATTGACGCCACACCCAAAACAAAAACTTCAACCCTTAAACATTTTAATAAACTAACTGCACAGTTTATAAAACACCATGAATGGATCAACATGGGTTTTTATAGAAAAATTGAACTCATATTTCATAAACATGATACTAACAAATCAAATTCATATTAAATATTAAATAAAACCAAACTTGCCCCACGTAAACTAATTAAAAAATATTATAAATTAATTAAACACATAAATTAATTAATTAAACAATAATTATATGCGGAACCACCTACCTCGGTGTAGAAAAACCCAAAAAACATGGTGCACAAAATACACTGCAATCCAACCACACCTCAAACGACATAATTAGACCCTAAAATCAAAACATCGAGCCAAAAAATCACAATAGAACCTAATACACACAAAACCCTAACTGAAAATATACCAATGGTATAAATGAACAACTGAAGAAGAACGCACCTATGGTGAGGGTTGCGGGAGGCTGGCCGAGCGTGACAAGGGGTTTTAGAGGTGAGAAGTGTCAGATAATATGGTAGGGAAAGGAAGTCGGTGTGAGGGGAGGGTTTTGTGGCCTAGGGGGTGTGTGTAAGTCATATGGGCAGCGCACGGGTGATTCAAGGTAGTTATCCGAATGAGAGGAGGGGCATCAGTCAGCTGTGTCGCCGGAGGAAAGAAAGGGAGACGTTGGCTGCTAGGGTTGGAGAGGGGCTATGCAACACCACTAGGGGAAGGGGGGACTATAGCGTCATGGGAGAGTGGGGAAGGAAGAGATAAAAATGATAAAAGAAAAATAAAATAAAAATAATAAAAAATGAGATAAAAACCCTAAAAAAATCAATCAAATTAAATATAAAAATAATTATTAGTTTTAATAATCTAAATAATAATATTTATAAATAACTACCACAATAACTTAATAATAATAATCTAATTATAATATTGATAAAAATAATAATAATAATAACAATATTATTATTATTATTATTATTATTATTATTATTAAAACAACTCTAATATAATTTTATTTTTTTCATTTCATTTAGCATTCACTTAACATTTCATTTGGTTAATTAATTAACTAATCGTGCATCAGGAAGGCCACACAGTGATCTGGAAAAGCCTTATGGATTGATCGTGTCTTTCCTGTGCACCGGACAATGCCAAGACAAAGCACTCGCATATCAGTAGAAGCGCAAAAATCCAAATTGGTCCTGAATTGAACCTCAACAAAAAAATTTAAAGCCAAATAAAATTATAAAATAAAAATTATTACTAAAGTCCAAAGTCTAGGTGTGACAATTCTCCCCACCACGCAAACTTTCTACCCTCAGAAAGTAAACTCAAATCCTGATTAGAGAATAAAAATGGGTACTTGTAATGACCCGAAATTTTGAATAAATCCTTTTTCCTAATTTTGTGTGTTATTTTATACTCAACGAAACTGTTTCATTTGATAACATGAGTATAATTAAAATGAGACTCTTGGGTTTTGACTGTTATATGATCGTTGGTCAATATGACCACTGGAAACTAAACGTTTTGATTATTGTCTCTAAATACAAGTGATCTTGGTTAATTAATATAGAAAGAAGATTTGATGGCCTCACCCAGTAGTCTTGGACTGATCGAAGCCCATCTAACAGAACTTGGGAAGGAGGTAGCACCATTGGGATTTTCTCTGGACCAAACCCAAGCCGAACTTCATCATTGAAGCTAGAACGGAATTGCCTTCGCGAGAAGTTCAAACTGATAGAAATTACTACTTGTGCGATGTTGGTCAAGCCGCCCTCCGATTCTCTCACCTTAGCACACCTTACACTTAGGTCCTATGCTGGTGTGATAAGGGGCTATGTAAGGAGACCATAACTGTCTTGTGTAATCCTTTGTTTTAAATAAAAATTTTGATTTCTTCTTATGATGATGTTTATGAATTTTCAAATGACCGGATACATGTAGTATGCATATTTTTGATGAATTTTAGAAAAAGGATATTTTAAAAATGTTTATGTAAACCTTAAATAATTAAAAATGTGTAATGATTTTCAAAAAAATGGTCTTCTACAATTATGTTCAGTATGAAATTTAGAGTCTAATAAGATCAACTTTATTTTTGATGAATAGTAAATTATGAATAGTGATTTTTCACTTAGAATTAGTAATGTGACCAAATGGATTTGTAATCTCACTTAAAGAAAGTTTTAATATAATTTAGACACCTTGTTTAAGTAATGAGATTCAATAAAATGGGTAAATAGCAGTTTCATAAATTATTAGTCAAGTGTTAGTTTTTTCAGGTGAATAGTGTTTTTTAATTAAAAATTAAATTAAAAATAATTATAAAATTATTTTTATAAAATGGACTTTATTTTTTGAACTCAGAGCATCGATATTATGTTATGGTAATTTTTGGGGATTTTTCTGAAAAAAAAATGAATTTTTGGTGAATAGTGTATTTATTTAAAAATTAAATTAAAAATATTTAGAAAATTATTTTAATAAAATGGAGTTCATTTTTGTAATCAGAGAATCGATATTTGGTTAAGGTGAAATTTTGGGATTTTTCTGAGAAAGATGAATTTTCAATGAATAGTAAAAATGCAGTTTTAGGGTTTCGGTATGTTTAATGACATCATAATTGTGTCATGATGATTTCATGAGATATTTTTAGGGTTGTCCAACCAAAGGTGATGGATTATTGTATGGGGCCCCATGTGGCCTAACTTCATGGGAAATACCAAGGGAGAGCCCATGGTTTTGAGAAAACCACTTGTGAGGTGCCCCTTGGCCATTAATGCCTTGCCCCCTCACATTCCCTATAAATACTCACCCTTTCCTCCTTTAGTTTTCACTCCCAACTCTCCCCCAATGAAGCTCTGGTCTCATTACCTCTCAAGGATTCCTCTCAAGGTGCCCCCAATCCCTCAAGGTCCAAACCTTTGAGTTTTAAGAGTTACGTTTTAAGGTAAGGGATCCGACCTCTCTCTTTCTTTTCAAGTAATCTCTTTTATGTCATTTATTTTATGCTCCATTCTCTTATGTTTAAGGGTGTTCTTTTATATTCATCTTACTTCCCTTTTCATTTTCATATGATTAGAGACCACCTTTTTCTCTCATCATTTCAGTTTAAGAATGTTTAAGTGGCGCCGTTAGGCTGCCGAATTTTTAAGGTATTCTTTCACCTTTCTTATTTTTCAAAGTTCTACTTTCATGTCAAGTCTTTCAAGTTCCTTTTTTTTATGTTGGGGTATGATCTCTAAATCTATCATACTGATATTTTATGTTCATATGATGAGAGACCCTATTTGATCTCATCAATTCATTTTTGTTGAAGTTTAAGTGGCGCCGTTAGGCTGCCGAATTTTTAAGGGATTCTTTCACCTTTCTCATTTTTCAAAGTTATACTTTCATGTCAAGTCTTTCAAGTTACTTTTTATTATGTTGGGGTATGATATCTAAATCTATCATACTGATCTTTTATGCTCATATTATGAGAGACCCTATTTTATCTCATCAATTCATTTTTGTTGAAGTTTAAGTGGCGCCGTTAGGCTGCCGAATTTTTAAGGGATTCTTTCACCTTTCTCATTTTTCAAAGTTCTACTTTCATGTCAAGTCTTTCAAGTTACTTTTTATCATGTTGGGGTATTATATCTATATCTATAATTCTGAAATTTTATGTTCTTATTATGAGAGACCCTATTTGATCTCATCAAATCATTTTTGTTGAAGTTTAATTGATGTCGTTAGGCTGCCGAATTTTCATAAGAGAAATCTTATTTTTGTCTTCCTTTAATGTTCTTAATTTCATATGGTATGTCATTAAAATTTCATTACCATGTTCTTAAATCCTTTCTATTCTGTTCCACTACTGTTTTATGGATCATTTATGAGTGGGTGACCCATGTCCCCTCTCTTTTCAATGTTTTCTAAAACCTCATAACATAGTCGTTATGCTACAGAATTTCTGTCTCAAAATGTCTCTCTCTTTTTCTAAAGTTATTTTATTTTATTAATTGAATACTCAAATCTCTCTCTTATATAGGGGTATTCAAATATATATCAAGTTTTTATATTTTAAATTCTGGGATTTACATACATGTGACCCACCTTCCTTTTCTGTGGGTTTTAAAGTGACACAAAGATCATGTCTTTAAAGCATTTTTTAAAATGTTATGATTATGAAATGAAACCCATTTATTTTATGTTATATGGTTTGTTTATGAAATGATTGATGATGATATATGTGTCTCACATGATAATAAAGACAAATTTAAGGGTGCGCCCTGATAGCACTCTAATGCATTGGGTAAAGACTTAATCTCTAGAGATGGCCATTTAGACTGATACCTTGGTGAATAACCTTGGTAATTTTTATTGACACCTTGGGGATGGACCTTAGTGAAACAAAAATGATTGAATTTGTTAAATGTTATAGCCACATATTCAAGCTATGAAATACTTTATTTTTATTATGAAATGCCTCATGATTTCTTTCTCATGCCTTAAAGTTCTTTTTCACGACTTTATTGATGTATCTCATGTTCAGATGTTAAATGTTTCCCTTGTTTCCCTTACTGGGCCTTTTGCTCACTATTTCCTTTTATGTATGCTCCCAGGTTATGATATGTTGTAATGAACCTAGGATGAACAAATTAAGAAGCCTTTCAAGTGTTTAAGAAGAATGTTTTTTTTCTCATGTAATAAGTTCCTGGTTTCCAAGACACTAAACCTTAAAGATCCTCGGTTTTTTAAAATGTAATGAAAAGTTATGTTATAAAAAGGTGGTATGCTATAGTTGGTATCAAAGGATGGTTTAGTTATTTGTGGAAATTAGGATATGAAAACTTTAGGAAGAAGCCTATAGAAAAGTTTATATATAGTAAATCTTCCTGGTATTTTGGTGAGTATTGAGTAAGGGGTTTCCAAGCAAATACATCTCTGTCTGGATAAGAGCAGGTAGAGGTGGCTCTGGCACAGATATACATAGGGGTAAAACCCGAAAACACCGCTTTGAGCTAGACTCAAACGGGAACTGGTACATGACAATGGGCCTTACTGCACTCTTGGTTACGACACTCCCAGGGGATATGCTTTGGTAAATTCATAAGCTTAGTATGAACCATTATTAAAGGAACAAAGATAAAATAAAATAAAGATTCACATAAGAATATATGATCATGGATAACCTAGATTGGAACCTAGGGGATCACAAGTTAGGGTATACTTTCCTTCTACAATTTTATCCTTCTATGCTTAAAGTTTCCTTTTAATGATTATTGGCTAAGTATTCAAGCCCCTAATTGTACTTTCTTTTTGTAGTTAATGGTGGGAAATGGAAGAACATGTCCCAACAACCAATGTGATAGGAAATGTGATTATTTCCATATTAATATGACAGAGATGATTAGGGTATTAAAATATTATTATTATTTTGGAAGATGTTCACTATTCTAGGAACCATATTTGATCGAGGTAAATAGATTACTATGGTATTTTCTTTGAGGACTAAAGGTTGACTTATATTTTTAAGAATCGATGAATTTAAGGTGGACTTATAGTAATTTAGGTTACTTATGGAAATGATTAACCTATCTAGGGGAAAATATGTTTAGGTTCGCTTATTTTGTAATAAGATGTTAGGAGTGATTGATGTTGTTTGGAGATGAACGATGAAGTTTATTTTGGAAGACTAAGTTATCAAATCCTTCTTGTATTTGGGTTTCAATCTTAGTTTGGTTTATTTTGAGGAATTTTAAGGATAGTTATTTATGGAATGGTCTATGATGAACTTTGGGTAGTACCATGGAATTTTGAATATTTAAAGAAGTTTCCCTTCCTATGGGATTCTTTCTTTTTAAAGATTTGTTTTATCTTACCCTTTCTATTTTTGGGGATAATAGAAGAAATAGATAGTTAATCTTTGGTGGATTATGTGATTCTATAGAAGATGATTCTTGTGCCTTGATGAGACCAAGTAGTTTTGAATGCTCATCATTTGGAGAAAAGATTAGTTTTAGTAGAAACTTATGAAAGGGTGAAACTCTACTTGAAGGTAGGTGTATTTCCTTGTGTTTTATTCTATGTAGTAAATGAATTCATCAAAACTATGAAAAGGAACGTAAAACAAAAACGTTGTCTGTTAACGTTTCCTACTGGGAAATCAAATACCATTTAATCCATCATAAGTTTGTGATTTTCTTGTTGTTAACTTTCTCCTAATCATGTTTTCTATAACTCTCCCTTAGAATGTGACCCTTTGTTTTCTCCTCCATGTCCATGTTTTCCTAAATGGAATCCTAGTATGGGTTAAATCGGGTGGCCTTTGTACTTCCTTTTCTTTCTTTTAAAGTAATAGTGTTACTGACTCTTTTTCCGATGTGGGACTTTCAATGAAATCTCAAAACCCCAATTTTAAAAAATTGTGAGGATGCAATTTCTTAAGGGGGGAAGATTATAACGACCCGAAATTTTGAATAAATATTTTTTCCTAATTTTGTGTGTTATTTTATACTCAAAAAAACTGTTTCATTTGATAACATGAGTATAATTAAAATGAGACTCTTGGGTTTTTACTATTATATGATCGTTGGTCAATATGACCACTGGAAACTAAACGTTTTGATTATTGTCTCTAAATACAAGTGATCTTGGTTAATTAATATAGAAAGAAGATTCGATGGCCTCACCCAGTAGTCTTGGACCGATCGAAGCCCATCTAACAGAACTTGGGAAGAAGGTACCACCACTGGACTTTTCTCTGGACCAAACCCAAGCCGAACTTCATCATGTGAAGCTAGAACGGAATCACCTTCGCGAGAAGTTCAAACTAATAGAAATCACTACTCGTGCGATGTTGGCCGATCTGCCCTCAGATTCTCTCACCTTAGCACACCTTACACTTAGGTCCTATGCTGGTGTGATAAGGGGCTGTGTAAGGAGACCATAACTACCTTGTATAATCCTTTGTTTTAAATAAAAAAAATTATTTCTTCTTATGATGATGTTTATGAATTTTCAAAAGACCGGATATATATAGTATGCATATTTTTTATGAATTTTAGAAAAAGGATATTTTAAAAATGTTTATGTAAACCTTAAATAATTAAAAATGTGTAATGATGTTCAAAAAATTGTCTTCTACAATTATGTTCAGTACGAAATTTAGAGTCTAATAGGATCAACTTGATTTTTGATGAATAGTAAATTATGAATAGTGATGTTTTTCTTAGGATTAGTAATGTGACCAAATGGATTAGTAATCTCACTTAAAGAAAGTTTTAATATAATTTAGACACCTTGTTTAAGTAATGTGATTCAATAAAATGGGTAAATAATGGTTTCATAAATTATTATTCAAGTATTAGTTTTTTCTGGTGAATAGTGTTTTTAATTAAAAATTAAATTAAAAAAAATTAGAAATTTATTTTTATAAAACGGACTTTACTTTTTGAACTCAGATCATCGATATTATGTTATGGTAATTTTTGGGGATTTTTCTGAAAAAATGAATTTTCAATGAATAGTGTATTTATTTAAAAATTAAATTAAAAATATTTAGAAAATTATTTTTATAAAATGGAGTTCATTTTTGTAATCAGAGCATCCATATTTGGTTAAGGTAAAATTTTGGGATTTTTCTGAGAAAGATGAATTTTCAGTGAATAGTAAAAATGCAGTTTTAGGGTTTCGGTATGTTTAATGACATCATAACTGTGTCATGATTCTTTCATGAGATATTTTAAGGTTTGGCCGACCAAAGGTGATGAATTATTGTATGGGGGGCCCATGTGGCCTAACTCCATGGGAAATACCATGGGAGAACCCATGGTTTTGAGAAAACCACTTGTGCGGTGTCCCTTGGCCATTAATGCCTTGTCCCCTCACATTCCCTATAAATACCCACCCTTACCTCCTTTAGTTTTCACTCCCAATTCTCCCCCAATGAATCTCTAGTCTCATTACCTCCCAAGGAGTCCTCTCAAGGTGCCCCCAGGCCCTCAAGGTCCAAACCTCTGAGTTTTAAGAGTTACGTTTTAAGATAAGGGATCTGACCTCTCTCTTTCTTTTCAAGAAATCTCTTTTATGTCATTTCTTTTATGATCCATGATCTTTTGTTGAAGGATGTTCTTTTATATTCATATTAATTCCCTTTTCATTTTCATTTTATCAGAGACCCCCTCTTTCTCTCATCATGTCATTTTAAGAATTTTTAAGTGGCGTCGTTAGGCTGCCGAATTTTTAAGGGATTCTTTCACTTTTCTCATTTTTCAAAGTTCTACTTTCATGTCAAGTCTTTAAAGTTCCTTTTTATTATTTTTGGGTATGATATCTAAATATATCATACTGATCTTTTATTTTCATATGATGAGAGACCCTATTTTATCTTGTCAATTCATTTTTGTTGAAGTTTAAGTGGCGTCGTTAGGCTGCCGAATTTTTAAGGGATTCTTTCACCTTTCTCATTTTTCAAAGTTCTACTTTCATGTCAAGTCTTTCAAGTTCCTTTTTATTATGTTGGGGTATGATATCTAAATCTATCATACTTATATTTTATGTTCATATTATTAGATACCCTATTTGATCTCTTCAATTCATTTTTGTTGAATTTTAAGTGGCGTTGTTAGGGTGCCGAATTTTTAAGGGATTCTTTCACCTTTCTCATTTTTCAAAGTTCTACTTTCATGTCAAGTCTTTAAAGTTCCTTTTTATTATGTTGGGTTATGATCTCTATATCTATCATACTTAACTTTTATGTTCATATGATGAGAGACCCTATTTGATCACGTCAAATCATTTTTGTTGAAGTTTAAGTGATGTCATTAGGATGCCGAATTTTCATAAGAGAAATCTTATTTTTGTCTTCCCTTCATGTTCTTCATTTCATCTAGTATGTCATTCAAATTTCATTACCATGTTCTTAAATCCTTTATATTCTGTTACCCTACTGTTTTATGGATCATTTTTGAGTGGGTGACCTATGTCCCCTCTCTTTTCAATGTTTTCTAAAACCTCGTAACATAGCCGTTATGCTGCAGAATTTCCATCTCAAAATGTCTCTCTCTTTTTCTAAAGTTATTTTATTTTATTAAGTGAATACTCAAAGATATCTCTTCTATAGGGGTATTCAAATATATACCAAGTTGTTATATTTTAAATTCTTGGATTTATATACATGAGACCCACCTTCCTTTTCTGTGGGTTTTAAAGTGACACAAAGATCATGTCTTTAAAGCAGTTTTTAAAATGTTATGATTATGAAATGAAACCCATTTATTTTATGATATATGGGTTGTTTATGAAATGATTAATGATGATATATGTGTATCACATGATAATAAAGACAAATTTAAGGGTGCACCCTAATAGTGCTCCAATGCATTGGGTAAAGACTTAATCTCTAGAGATGACCATTTAGACTGATACCTTGGTGAACCTTGGTAATTTTTATTGACACCTTGGGGATGGACCATGGTGAAATGGAAATGATTGTCTTTGTTAAATGTTGTATCCACATATTCAAGTTATGAAATACGTTATTTTTATTATGAAATTCCTCATGATTTCTTTCTCATTCCTTAAAGTTCTTTTTCACGACTTTATTGATGTATCTCATGTTCACATGTTAAATGTTTCCCTTGTTTCCCTTACTAGGCCTTTTGCTCATCCTTTCCTTTGATGTATGCTCCCAGGTTATGAGATGCTGTAATGAACCTAGGATGAACAAATGAAGAATACTTTCAAGTTGTTAAGAATAATTTTTTTTTCTCATGTAATAAGTTCCTGGTTTCCAAGACACTAAACCTTAAAGATCCTCGGTTTTGTAAAATGTAATGAAAAGTTATGTTTTAAAAAGGTGGGATGCTATAGTACTCCTGTTCAACCCATGACTTATTCTCCCAAGTATCATTCTCATAATTCACATAATGCTAAAGGATACAAACCAATATAATATAATTCCCATGAAGCATCTTCTGTTTGGAATCCACTATCCACAATGGTCACTCAAACACTGATAAATCAGGCTCTATCTCTAACTTTTCCCAATTCAACACATGAGATAGGTCTATATTATAATTTTTAAATTGGTATACATGGAATATTTTGTGAATCGATGTCAACCGAGAAGGTAAATCTAACCTGTATTCCACCTTGACAATTTTCTCAGTGATCTCGAAAGGCCCGACATACCTTGGTATCAACTTTCCCTGCTTTCCCAAACAATAGTGACCCAAACAAGGGGCCACATTCAAGAACACCTGATCACCCACATAAAACTCAAGGTCTTAATTACTTTGATCATCATATAATTTTTAGAGACTCTGAGCTATCAGTAATCATTGTCTGATCAACTTGACTTTCTCAGAAATCTTTTGCACACGAATCAGTCCCAAAAGTGAGGTATCTCCAACCTCATCCTAACATAAAGGAGACCGAAATGACCAACCATAGAGTGCCTCAAAGGGTTCCATTCAAATAGAGGATTGGTAACTGTTGTTATAAGAGAAATTGACCAATACCAAATGGTTATCCCATGATCCTCCGAAATTCAACACACATGCAAGAAGCATGTCCTTCAGAATCTGATTTTTCTGCTCCATCTAACCATTTGTTTGGGGATGGTATGTTGTGCCCATTTTCATCTAAATTCCCAAAGACCTTTGAAGACCTTTCCAAAACAGATAGTTAAATCGGGGGGGTCTCTATCAGAAACAATTACTGATAGAACACCATAAATTCAGACCACCTCTTGAAAATACAATCTCCAAGATCATCCACCTTAATTGTATCTATGATCAGAATAAAGTGGGATGATTTGATCAAACAGTCAATCACTACCCAAATATAATTCCTTCCCTGAGGTGTATGAGGTAGGAAAATAATTAAGTCCATGGTGACCTTTCCCCACTTCCAGGTAGGAATGGGTAACAGGTGAAGCAAACCAAAGGGTCTTTGATGCTCTACTTTCACCTTCTCACAATTATAACATCTCAATACGAAATTAGCTATGTTTTATCTCATATATTGACACCATAACCAGTGACAAGCATCATAATACATCTTGGTAGTACTAGGATGAATGACCCACTAAGACTGGTGGTTATCCTACATCACCACCCTCTATAGAGACAGTGGAACCACTACACGGACCTTGAAGTACAATATACCCTAGGGAGATAAATACCAATTAGATGAAGTCTCCCCACCATGAATAAAATTCATAGACCATTGATACATATCATCATTGGGATGATCCTACTGAATCAACTCCAGAAGAGTAAGAGTCAATTGAATGATTTCCAAGAATGTACCTATGTTGTGCTCCTTGGTCTCCAAGTGCATCTGGTAAAAGAGCCCCATCAAAGTACACTCATTTCTAGACTTCCTCAAAGCATTCACTGTCACTTTCCTACTCAAGGTTTCATACACCATGTTACCCTTTATTGGGGTATAGATGATATCAAAGTCAAACCCCTAGAGATAATTGATCCAAAAATGCTGCCTCAGATTAATATCCTTCTGTGAGAAGATGTAGTCTAGGATATTATGGTCAGATTAGACCATAAATTTTCTCCCCAAAGAGGTAGTGACACCAAGTCTTCAGGGCGTGCATCACCACCACCAACTCTAAGTCATGAGTCGGGTAATTATTCTCATGCAGTAAGAGTTTTAGAGAACCATAATCCAATACATGATCATCATACATGATTACACACCCAAGGATCATACCTGAAGCATCACAATAAACCACATAGCCCTTCCCATACTCTGGAAAGATCAACACAGGTGTGGTAGTCAACCACTGCTTCGACTCCTCAAAGGATTCCTAGCACTATAGGATCCATTCAAAATTCACCATTTTTTTGGTGTGTATGGTCATAGAGGAGGAAAGTTGTGATAAATCTCAAACGAATTTCCTATAATAACCTACTATGCCAAAAAAAACTCCAAATCTTAAACACATTCCTCGGCTGTTCCCATGAAATAACTACATTGGCCTTCTCAGGGTCCATTTAAACCCATTTCTCTGAAATGATGTGGCCTAGAAACTTTAGTTCTCTAATACAGAAGGTTCACTTCAAAATATTTTCATAAAGGTGATGATCCTGCAAAGTTCTCAACACGATCCACAAAAAATGATCATGCTCTTCCTCAGATATAGATTAAACCATGATGTATCCAAAAATACCAAAACAAAGGAGTCGAGATATTGGTGGAATACCCTATTCATGAGCACCATAAAAACTACTAGAGAATTTTTCAATTCAAAAGTCTTAACTAAATACTAAAAGTGTTCATACCTGCTTTGGAAATCCGTCTTTGGGATGTATTCTTCTCTCACCCTGAGTTTGTGGTAACTCGAACACAAGTCTATTTTGGAGAACCACTTTGTCCCCTTCAATTTTTTGAACAAATCGTCAATCCGAGGAAAAGGGTATTTATTTTTTATGGTTACCTTATTCAACTTCCCGTAATCGATGAACAAACAGAGAGATATGTTGGACTTCTTTATGAATAAAAATGGGGCGGCCCAAGGAGAGATCCTCAGGTGAATTAGCCGTTTGGATTCCAAATTGTCTATCTGTATCTTTAATTCCCTCAATTCGGTGGGGGCCATGCAATATGAGGGAAGAGATATAGGTTGTGTTCTCGGTGCTAATTCAATCAAGAACTCCACATCCTGCTCTGGGGGTAAGGCTAAAAAATCATCTAGAAATACCTATAGAAACTCATCTACTATTGGAGGTAATCCACCCTGAGAAGCGCCACCATCATACTCTAGCATGAGTGATGATATCTGATAAGTAATATTTCCCAACTCTAGAAGTGGAGGTCTCGCACAACCTGACTGAGGATCCCATTCCCTGAGAAATACCTGACGACTCCCATCAGGTTCCATAAAATTAACTCATCACTGATAGCAATCAATATGTGCTTGAAATCACACTATCCAATCCATGCTGAGGATCACATCAAAGAACTCTATATCCAAGACCAAGAAATATCACTCCATCTCAACTCCTGACACAGAAATCACACATGATGGGCACCTGAGGCCCTGATCCTTATTCTTACCCAACGGTGTTACCAAATCCATTGAAAAAGACAACAACACAGTTGGTAGGTTCAGAAGATTCACAATATGGGTAGATATAAAAGAGATAGATTCACCGGTATCAAAAAAGAACGGTAGCTATAGAATATGAAATTAGAATGGTATCTTGAATAGTTGAATGTTTTTCACCAGATCCTACCGGTTCCTAATCCACAGTATGCAGATTCCTGATCCCTTTCTGAGAATGACCACTCACCTATGGCTTTGCCTTGATTTGGATCTACCCAGAAGATGATCTGATCCTGTTTCCATTACCACCAAACTAAGATCTCATCCTCCTTGTCGGTTCTGACTGAACTAACACTCCCCTAGAATCCACAAATCCTACCCCACTCTATAATGTGTGCATCACTCTGCAAAAGTGTTTCATGTTTCCCATAACTCCACATCGATAACAGGGCCTAGGGAGGGGAGGGAAATGTAGACTAGATGTGTCCTGCCTTCCCAAACTGATGTCAGGCAATAGATCCTACACCAGAATCCACATATGAAGTATGCCTGGAAGGATGGCCTGAGCTGCGGCCACCCTTCTTCCCTTGCTCATCACACTTCCTCTTCTTCTCGGATGAACTTCCATTTCCAAACACTAACATAGCCCAAAGTAACTAAACCTGACCTTGTAGTCAATTTCCACTATAAAAGATCAGTCAACCACATCAGCATAAGTCTTCATCTTGAATAGGAATATCTGAGAATAAATCTCATGTCACAAACCCTTTTCAAATCTCTAATCCTTCATCTGTTTGTTGGAGACTATTTTAGGTGTATATTGGACTAGCTCAGTGAAGTGGTTGGCATAATCCATTACTGACTGGTCCCCCTGAACAAGATCCATGAATTCCTAGGATCTAGAATATGCCAATACTTCAGGGAATTATTTTTTGTTGAAGACCACCTTGAAGTCCTTCTAGATCATTTTCTTAGGCTTCCCAGCTTAGACCACTGAGTCCCACTACCTTCGAATGGGGCCTTCTAGCAGAAATGAAGTGCATTTCATTCTGACCTCTTCAGGAGTGTCCAGGAACTCGAACATGTGCTCTATATTCTCAATTCATTCCTCCACTTCCTGACGCATTGTGCTGACTCAGAATGAAGGGGGGGTTTCTTGAGAAACTCTTGGGCTTTTTCATTTTTAGGACCAGATTCATCTTCTCTAACAAGATCAGAAGTAGGAGTAGGAATCACTCCTTGTCCTAAATCCTAAATAGCCTAAACTATAGCTTCCACTAACCTCTAATCAAGTGATTAGGGAGAACGATATCTGGATTCCTCCCATGAGTGTGAGGGAGCTCTCCGGGGAGGTATGCAGCTATAGAAAGAAACAGTCACATAAGAAAATCATTAATACATAAGTCTTGAAAAATAAAATTTTAGAAAGAACAATAAACATTAGTAAACAAAAAATGAATAATCAATGCAATGATCAAACCACTTATTTCCACCTTATTTTAATGTGTAGTCTATATCCTGCACATTACACCTAGAGGAGAAGTCAAATAAGTGTCCTGACATCCCATGGTGACTTGAGGTTTGTCACGAGGTGTGCTGGCCAAGAACTCTACTCGTAACTAGATCTCTGAGTCCCGATAGTCATAGTTTTTGTCTAACCAGACTCATCCCAAATAAAATTACCCAAATGGTTAACCTACCTCTGATACGATTTTGTCACTAACCAAGTTGGGTCTCCATCCAACCGATGCCTGGCCCGATATGCAGTAAGGCCCGAAGGGCGTTCTTGATCCCCAAGAGCTATCACAAGTTCCCAGGTATCAAAATTTAATGTTTGGGAATAATTTACCTGAGTGTATATATAAATGTAAAATAACCAAAAAATAAACTAAACCAAAACTGGAAGTTACATCCAAGCAGTAATTTAACCAAAACCAAAATTTGAGTTACATATGTAAACAAAAATACAAAAAATAACTATCAATATGTTGGGTGACCAAAAACCAACTCAGAAACAACCACCTAGAAGGTGGATACCGCCCTTAATCCATATCCATAATGTTGCACCAAGAAGTCAGATAGTAACCCAAACCACTGTTTGCAAAATCCTTACCCTTACCTGTATCACACATAACCAAATCTAATTACACCCAAAAGTGTAAGTAGGGTGTGAGATAACACCTAGTAGGATGCCATTGAGAAAATATTTCACACATAAATGTTAAATGAAAAATACATTTTCAATTTTAACAAATGAAAGGAAACAAATTCTTGAACAATTTTAAAGAAGCTGTTTCAATAAAAACAAATTCAATGAAAACGACTTTACTTAAAAACACACACTTACTTTTAAGATAACCCAAATGTTACATTGTATGCTGACAGCGGACATAAAGTAAACAAGGATCATCAAATATGGGAGAGTCCCTATAGGTACGAGAAAATAGTGAGACCCTATAACCTCATGTCTCGGTGAAAAGTGGTGTAGGAACCATGATAACTTGTGTTCCTATGCATGATTCACTAGTAGGGAACACATCCATAACCTATTGGTCTCCAATAATCATCAAAAAGTTTAGTTAGTGATGTATTTGTTAATCCAACTAAGTGAAACCAAGCCAATTCCACTTTTGTATCACTATAACATTATTCCTAGTCCGCCCACTTAGTCCCCAAGGTTCCCATTTGTGCTCAAAAGGTTCCAAGTCCATATCACATTTCATAATTAAAATAAAAAATAAAACGAGATTCTACCTATACCCAATATCACACTTTCACACACAAATTCTATTTTTAAATAATATGCACACCAAAAACCTTTCAAAACTTAATTTTCATCACTTACATAATCAAATTAACCAACTGTATAGTTAACGGAACCATTTACATGATTAAGAAAACCACTAAGAAAATTTATTAAACCATTTCAAAATGTGTCTTATGACTCAAAATACCAAAAACTCACTCAATACTTATTTTAAAACTAAACTCGCATTGAATCCACAGCCAAAACACAAATTGTAGCCCTTACACATTTTAATAAACCAACAACACAGTTTATAAAACACCATTAATGGATCAACCTGGGTTTTCATAGAAAAATTACACTCATATTTCATAAACATGCTACTGAAAAGTAAAATTCATATTAAAT
Source organism: Viscum album (assembly GCA_963277665.1). Taxonomy (NCBI): domain Eukaryota; kingdom Viridiplantae; phylum Streptophyta; class Magnoliopsida; order Santalales; family Viscaceae; genus Viscum; species Viscum album. Next base: position 1,993,791,437 of record OY728133.1, on the reverse strand, counting down.
CATAAATAAAACCAGACTCTCATCATGAAAACTAATTAATAAATATGATCAATTAATTAAACACACAAATTAATTCGTTGAACAATAATTATACATGGAACCACCAACCTCGGTGTAGAAAAACCCTCACCAACTTGGTGTGAAAAATCCACTGCATGTCAACCCCAACTCAAATGACACAATTAGACCCTAAAATCAAAAAATTGAGCCAAAAAATCACAAGAGGACCTAACACACATGAAACCCAAACTGAAAATCTACCAATGGTAGAAATCAACAACTCAAGAAGAATGCACCTTTGGTGAGGGTTGTAGGAGGTTGGCCAAGCATGACAAGCGGTGTTAGAGGTGAGCCATGCTGGAAAATCTGGTCAAGAAAGGAAAGTGGTGTGAGGGGAGGGTTGTGTGGCTGAGGGGGTGTGCGCAGGTCATAGGGGTGGTGTGAGGGTGATGCGAGGTGGTTCATCGGATGAGAGGAGGGGCTCCGGTCAGCTGCGTTGTTAGAGGGAATCAAGGAAGGCACTGGCTGCTAGGGGTGGGGAAGGGCCCCACGACACTACTAGGGGAAGGGGGAACTATAGTGTGATAGGTGATTGGGGAAGGAAGAGAGAAGGAGAAAAAAGGAAAAGAAACAGAAAATAAGAAAAAAAATGAGATAAAAACCCTTAAAAAACTAAATAAACTTAAATATAATAATAATAATTCGTCATAATAATCTAAATAATACTAATGATAATTTTATAAGAACCACAATAACTTAATAATAATAATCTAATTATAATATTGAAGAAAATAATAATAATAATAATAATATTATTATTATTATTATTATTATTAAAACATCTCTAAAATAATTTTATTTTTCTCATTTCATTTAGCCTTCACTTAACCGTTAATTTGGTTAATTAATTTACTAATCGTACACCGGGAAAGCTGTATGGTGATGTGGTGAAGACACACGGCTCGACCATGTCCAGTCCGTGGACCAGACATTGCCAACCCAAAGTGCTTGCTTATCAACAGAAGCGCAAAAATCCAAATCAGGTCTGTCCCTCACATCAACAAAACATTTTAAATCCAGATAAAATTATAAAATAAAAATTATTACATAAGTATGAAGTCTAGGTGTGTCATTTCAACTCAAATTTCCCAGCCTAAAAACACCCCAAAAATATAAAACAAAAAACAAAATGGAATGAATAAATTTAAAATAAAATTAGAAAAAAATCCCTAAGATAATTCTAAAATATTTTAAACAGATTTGAATCCTCACTTCCACACTTATCTAACACTTCTCACTTAATCCTAACAAAATAAACAAAATATAATAGTGGTTAAACAAAGGATAGAAACAAACTAGTTATTATAGTAAGATATATTTTAGTTAATTCCATTTTTTCCCATATCTATAAGCCACTTGAAAACCTAAAAGAAATATAGAATTAAATATAATAAATTTTATTGAAAATAATAAAAATAAAGAAAACTTGGTTTAACCCCTAGGTGTGTATTAGGTTTGTACCACCCCTAGTGGTAAATTTTAGATTTTGAGCCTAATATGATAGTGGGTTTGGTTTCTTTAATAAACACCACCACATATGATTTTTCCAATGTTCATGAGTAGACATTGGTCTTGGAGAACCCCATAAATATATTAAAACATTCCAAATCCCAAGATTCATTATGGTGATGTTGGGGAGTAAAAGTATTCTCCACAAGTACCAAATATTCTCCATCAATTTGTATATCCACATATCTTATGGAATCTTCTTCCAACTCCTCAAGAGAATATTGAATAATATTTTCAAAGTAATCTCCATCCATCTCATCTTTCCCCTCCTCATGTATATCCACTTCCACATAATCCAATAACTGTTTCTCTTCTATCATATCTTCCTCAAACTCCTCATCATTATCCAGGAAAAAAATCTTCTTGAACTATCCTGAAATTTTAGTACATAGGGAGTTATAATTAAATTTAATCTATGAAAAAAAAATTAATCTAGAGAAAAACTTTCTCCCTTGTGTGGCTCAACCATAAGATATTTTTTAAAATAAATGTGTCTGGACTAGTTTATATATGAGCTAGAATTGTATATATTAGTATTTATTTAAATACCAACATCTATTTATTATTCTTCTTCTTTTAAGGCATACTCAATAAATGATTAATCAATATTTTCAAAGAAAATAGGGTTAGTTTTCAAATAAATTTCAAAAAATGCAAATATAAGAGAGTCTAGAGTTCGATCATCCCAGTTTAATATCTTTCCTAGAAATAGTTTTTATTTATTGAGTACCTCAGGAAAAATATCATAAATGTATGAGATTGAAGTTTCTTTGAGTGTTGATCCTGCCTCTTAAGTTTATTCTTGAGTAAAGTGTGAGGACCACTTCCGGATATAGTCAACACTAAGAGGTGGATGAATCGTTATTGAGAAATTTTTAGACCAATTATAAAATTTTATCCCTTTAACTATTATACATATTAGGATCTTGATTCTCTTATTATATTTTCATTATAATATGCAAGTTGATTAAAAAATCAAAGGATAGTGCGTGATTTTGTTTTTTGCAAGGTTCACTACTTAATAAGAGTAGCTAGTCGTTTCGATGTATGGTGATGACTAGCACACAAATTCTTTATTATAATGAGACACCTATTTATAATGTTTTGGATAGAAAAAAAATCCTTATCCCAAGTGTATCTCCCTAAAATTTGATAGTGGGTGGAAAATAATCTTAAATCCCTAGACTGGTTAATGCCTAGTCCAACTGAAAATCCATGCTGGGTTTTTATACTTTTTATGTATACAGTCTACAACTTATTCTTTAGAGACTTTGAAACATAATGAAATTATTCCACAAATGTAACTTATATTGAATTTAATGGTGTTGATTTGTTCTTATTCCTATTATATTACTTGTATAACAATATATAATCAACTCTTCTTCTTCACAACATAAAATAGATTGATTCTCCTTCCTTATTCTTTACTTTTTTATAGAACTTTTCTATCTAATTATTCTTCATCTAATATTGTCCACTAATATTGTTCATCCAAAACCATTTCATCCAATCCCTTATACTATTTTTAATTTAGTTACAGTTTGTACGGTACTAAACTGATCATTTTGATACTTATTCATATGGAATTTTTCACATTTTACATAGTTCATCTCACTACTTTTTCTTTTCATACCTCGCTTCTTCATCCATAATTTTACTAATTTACCTAATGCTTCTACTCCTTACAGTACCCACTGCTCTATCTAATACATATTCATTTTATACTTTAACCCAAATTATAATTACTCTCAATATTCATCATTTAAAATTTACTATGGTACTTTATTTCTTTATCAATACGCACAGCCGCAACAACTCCCATACACAACAACTTGAGAAAACTTTTCACAGTACACAAACTCCACTTTATATAGGCATATTTTATCTAAAAACATAAGAAGAATCATGAAATAAAATTTGAATTTCCTACTTATAAATTTTAATATCCTACTTACTTCTTTCTTCATTTGACCACCTTAAAACTTCTTCATATATATAAATCAATAATATTTATAAGAACTCTCCTTTGATATAAATGTTAATTATTATCTTCTTTAATCCTCTTATAATATTGGATAGAATTGTTATCCTCCCTTCATGATTATTGAATCATTCAATTACCAGCTCATTATTTCCATATTTAATGTATTTTGAAAATAATTTTCAAAGATATTTGAACCTTTATTAAGTATTTATTTTTAGGAACTTATCTTTCCGATAATTCTTCATGAGAACTTCTCTGTTTAGTAATATTCAATCTGGTGTTCCTTCAAAAATATATCCTTTATTCATCACTTATTTTTCTAAATAATTTGTTTGATCTACCCTCAAAATCCTATCTGTCATAATTTTGCAAGGGTCTTCTTCCATCTGATGGGTTCCCAAATTTTTGTCCTTATTTATCCATCCAATGAACCCTTTAAGGTTATATCAAATCCTTCTATCTGATAACTTCATATAACTTTGTATGATTACTTTTTAAAATTATGTCCATTGTATTTATAACATTCTATCTAATGAAATCACTCAAATAATTCTATATAATTCCTTTTCTTGGAAACTTATTCCTGATTAATGTCACTCATAGACCTTCATCTGATGACTTCATACAGAGACTTCTATTTGATACAACTTCATTCAAAAACTTATCTCATGCCACTTCTCAAAAACCTCTATTTGATTCATTCACTCAGAAACTTCAGTTTGACTCTTTATATTACAGTCTTTTATTTATTATCTTCATATACTCTTCTCTAATAGATAACTTTGAAACTTTGGTCAAATCATTTGGAAACTTCGGTTTGATTCATTGGGAAACCCTTGTCTAATAACCTTGAGTTTATCTATTCGATGGATGACATAATAATCTAATAAATAGAATTATAACATTCATTTGAAAAACTTCATACTTATTTTTATCCATTACAACCTCAACAACAACTTAAAAAACACCTCTCATCTTGATCTTTGTAAATTCTATCTAGTAGACTTTGTATATCTCTTTATCTGACACAACTTTAGCATCACATCTCTTTGTTCAGGAACCATAGTTCCACCAACTTATTATTATGACCAAATTTAGCAACGATAATGACTTCCTTAGAATAGTCATAATTTTTTGTACTCTTAAGAGAATAAAATCATCATCTAATTTATCTCTCTCTCTCTTTTTAATTTATCACTCTTTCACATGGGATTTTATTCTTCCAAACTCTATCTTTGAATCAAATCCCTAAGTCATTGTGATGTTTAATCAATGAGGAACACATCACTAAATATAAATGGATATTCATCTGAAGATCTTAATCTAATGGAATATGTAATTTATTAAGCTATCATCTAGTTATTTCAACTACATTATCACCTTATTCAAATCAAATTTGTATGATATTTTTTGTCTAATTTTCTTCATCTTCTATCCACAATATTCTACCCTCTATACAATCATCTCAACTTTCTCCATATATTTGTCTCTATCTATTATACCCATTCGTCTTTCTTCAAAACATTCTATTCAGAAACTTCTTAAGTAAACTTCATAGTTTTGTTAACACAAGTTCCTATCCAAACATCCAAGCACAGGTTTGATACATTAAGAATAGTTCTCCAATCATTATAAGTAAAATTGAAGTCTTCAGATAGATTTCACCTACATGTAAGTAATAATCACCAAATCTTCCCAAGGAAAAAACACCATTTATATTCTTTTAAGAAAAAAATACTTGAGAAATTTTTTTATTCTTTACTCAATCATCCATGTTGTATTTACTTTATAACCAATATTGTATACTTCAACCAAAATCTTTAGCAACTTCTTCTTTATAACCTCTTTAAATTATTGACATCAATGAAATATTTTTATCTAATTGAAAACTATTGACAACCAATAACCACAATTTATGAAAAATAAAACACACACACATAGTGTTCTCTTCAATATTCCCCTTTTTATTTGTTTTAAATACCTTTAATGTATTTTAAAAATAAATATATCAACATGTGAGTCGTTATCATCTTTCTCTCCCCTATTTATTTTAAATTTTTTATTTCAATTTTTATTCCCATTATTGAAAATAAATAAAAATTTCTTGGGAAAAGGTTATCAATTCATTCTTAATAAATTTTCCACCAATCATATCTCTATAAGTCTATATGATCCACGCTTGGTGTAGGGAACAAGAGTATTAGATTTAGATAGACAAGGTGTCCTTTACCAATTGATCTTAATGCCATAAAAAATGATAACTCGTAATAATGTATTTAAGGTTTATCCACTAATATTATAGGATAAATATGTCAATTGATATATAAAGTAGTTATAAGATATATTAACCTGAAAATCCTACACTCATTTCAACAAATAGGTTAAAAACATTCATTTACAAAGAAAAGGACTGACAGCCTTATAACACTTTCATACTTCCAATTTTCTTATGTCAATTATTATTTAAATTTCTCTACCTTTATGTTAATATTTTAATCTTTAGTAACAAAGGATGAAAGATTAAGAAAGACCAACATTTTTTAATGGCATTCATTTAAGAACATTCCATAATAATTAGATTTATATGATATAATGATTCTGGAATCTTATTCAACATTATCCAATTTTTTCCTCCTTAAGAAGAAACTATTTTTTATCTTTATAATGATTAATATATTCAATAGATATTATTTAGGATCTTAATTTTGAGAATACACTAAAATTAATCTTCTTTATGTGGCTGCCTAGACTTGACAATTTTTATATCTTCACCATCTATGATCTTTCTTGAATATCTTTCTTTATAATTTCAAATGTTAAGATAAAATTGAGATAGAATATTCTTCACTTTTCTATTAAGATTTTATGGAAACCAATTTCTTAAATATTCATAAAATATGATCCTTTATTGTATTTTTCATAGTATCCATAAAGTGATCAGTATGAGATGCTTATTTATTTATCTAGGCTATCTAAATTTAATAGCCATTTCTTCTACTCAGGTTCTCACCCCTTGAGTTCATGCCTCACCTTAAATTACCTACATTGTGAGAATAGATAAAATAAATAAAAAATAAGTGAATAAAGTGGATATCCCATGATTATTAATGTGAACAATAAGGTTGAGATCATTTTCTCAAACAAGTTTCTTGTTCGGGAATAATAGTTAAAAAATAATTTTGTATTATGTCCATATTTCTAACATCTCTTACACAAAACTTATTTAACACAAGGGTTGTATTTTCTTGATAACCTCTCATGAACATAATCTTCTTTATATGGAATATTTTCTATTCCTTTTTCACTTTAATTTTCTTATTCTTATTCAATTTTTCTTGGATTTTCTAAATTTCATGACAATATTACTAACATATCATTAGGTACATTGGTAGTAGGTTTGGGTTGTCCATATGGATTATTTTGAGTTCCTTTATTCTTATCAGTTCTTTTAGATTATTCACCCTTCTTCAAATTCTTGGATTTTGAATCCAATATCTTTTCACCTTTATTTCTTTATATCTTATTTGGGGATTTCTTGTTTGAAACATTCTTGTACTTACTTACTAAGGTTTTTTTCTTCCTTAACTAACTTTTATAGTCTTATTTTTCCATCATATTTAGATACATGTTAAAATGAGAATATACCAACCTTATGATTGTTATTATTTCATAAATCACAAATATTTTTAAGATTTCAAAATTTATTTGAATTATACATATTTTTTTTAATTTGTGGATGTTTCTTCTTCATCTTCATATTTCTTACCCTTTGAATGGGTGTCCTTTATGTCTTTTAATTTATAGGACTGTACCAACAATATAATTTCTAATGCTTGAATTTTTTATAGCATCAACATTGACCCACAAACCTTGATCTTATTATATCTACTACATGTGATCCAAAACATCTAGTATAATTAGCATGTTGTTTTTGGGATTTCTTCATAACTTTTTGGGATCTTCATGGGGAACTATCTTCCAATCTACATTTATTATCCACTATAGACATGGTAGTATACTTCTTATCACTTTTATTCATCCATACTTGTATAGATTTTGTTTTCCAACCTTAAATTTTCATTAAAATAGATTTAGAAACATTTTTACAAGAAGATATGAATGGTACCTCTTTCTTCATAGCTGATTCAGATAGATCATTATAGGAATTCATGATCTTATTATCATATTATATAGGTATTTTTATATTAGAATACTTTTTTTATCATTGTGTGGGAGCATCAAATTTCTCTTTATTTTTTAAAGACTCAATATATGTATTCTCTAGATTGGATATCTTAATATTTATCTCTAGACATTTTATACTGATTTTGTTTTTATAATCTCCAGTCATAATCACCTTCTCTTCACAAACCTTATTAATTATTCCAACATAATAATAATGAATCTTAACATTGTTTTATAGTAATGATTCAAGTTATTTTATATTCTTGGAGTTCACTTCTAATTGAAAATTTTTTATATCAATGTTGTTACTCAAATTTTCTTCAAGAGCATGAGTATTTTATTCAAAATTCTCCTTGAATTCGTCCTTCTCTTCAACTTATTTGATCCATTTGTATTCAAACTTTGAGGTAATTATTTCAATCTCCACCTTTCTTTTTTAAAAGGTTCCAACACGTATGGATAGATTTATACATTCTACAACATTTTATTGAAAAGCGTTCTCCATGTTATCTGCTTCTTCTTCCAACTGGGTGATCTCTTCCTACATACTTTTAAAGACTCCAAAAACAATAAAGACTGTTTCTATATGAATTTTATGTAGAATATCTTTTAATCTACTCACTAATATATCTTAGGAATTTATAGATAGATCATCATCACTACTTAGTCTAGGTTTTTCTTCTTCAAGATAGTTTGTACAAGAATTTTCACATACCTTATGATCAGTTGATCTTGATCCGCTGGGGGTAGTAATTTTTTCCTTCTCCTTGGTGGTAACTTGAACTACATGTAAAGATAGATTTGTATTAGTTGTTGTCATGGAATTGAAAAACTAAACATCCTTCTTACTGTTGGTTTAAGAGGTACATATTCTTTATCTATCTTTTCTCTTTATTTCTTGTGTTCATCATGGTCTTTGTAGAAATATAATTATTCTCAAAGATAACTGAATATTCAGTAAAACCAAACTTCATTATAAATACAAGAAATAAACTCAAATCTTCAAAATAAAATCTAATAGAGGTGAATCTTCCCTCTGATGTCACTTATATGGACCACTTCAGTATATAAGAAACATTTAGAGGGGGTGAATCAGTCTTGGAAAATTTTTAAACTAATTATAAACTTTTATCCCTTTACATATTAGATATTTTAGGATCTCAACTCTATTTTTATATTTCATTATCATATGCAAGTAGATGAAAGAAAGAAAAGGATAGCAAGCTATTTTTCTTACAAGGTTCACTACTAAATAAAAGTATTTATTTCTCTCTATGTATGGTGATAACCAGTGCATGGATTATCCACTATAAAGACATTTGTTTTTATAGTGGTTTATCCAAAAAAATACTTATACCAAGTGAGAATTCATACACTTTGAGAAAGGTGGAAAACAAACTTAAATCCTTAGACTGGTGAATTCCTTGTCCAATAGAAGCTTTATGTTGGATCTTTATACTTCCTATGTAGACAATCTTCAACTTAAATACTAAAAAATAAGCCTTTAACAGTGATAAAAATGTCCTTTTTTAGTTCTATAGAAGCACTGACTACTGAAGTGAGATTAAAATCCATAATCTTTTATCAACACTTTTATTTATCACTAATAAAGAGGTCCTTTATCGGTGTTTATAAAAGCTCTAATAAAGGGGCATGTTGTAGTGTGTTGTAATAGCACACTGCAGCACCAAAACCACCAAAAAAATCATAAAAATCAAGTACCAATACATAATTTAAATTAAATAAAATTTACAACACAAATATAATAAAAAACACTACATTATATACATTTCAAACATTGGTTTATACAATTACATAAGTACAAATTATTACATACCTTCAAAAAAATCAATGTTGCTTTGTATTTTGATCCTAACCCCTACTCGACAAAAATAATGCACCTGTATAAGAAAAAAATTCTTATTTTATAAATAATATAAATAAATAAATTAACAAAAAGTGTTAATTTTAAACTAAACTATGAGTCGTATTAGTAACATTGTGTATCGGATTGAGTTGTGGTTGATTCTAGCACATCAAACCATTTCTTGTTTGTCTTAAAGAATTATCTATATGAAATTTAACTAAATAAGTATAAGATAAAAATGATAAGTAAGTTAATTAAGTAATATAAGATAGAATAAAGACAAAAAAATCAAGGCTCGTTTTCTTAGTTTTAGTGATGTGATGTGCGTTTTAAACTAAAATGACACTTATATATTGAAAAGATGCACTTGGAGTTATATCAGTTATATCATGAATAAAATTGAGGTGTAAAGGATTCCTAAATGTCCAAAATGACTTATGGATAATTTTTCTAAAGTATAAAAACAATCCAAATGTGTTTTATCAGTTTTTAGTACGTCACTTGTCTTTTTTACTAAAATGACATTTTTAACTAGAAACATGCACATTGAGTCATACTAATCACATCATGTGTCGTTTCGACTTGAGACTGATTATTACACATCAAAAATGACTTATGAATCATTTTAATGAACTATCAAGACAATCCGAGAATGTTTTCTTAGTTTTTAGTAAGTGACACTTTTTGAACTAAAATATAAATTTTAAACTGATAACGTATTGGATTGGGGTGTGTCTAGTTTATACAGATCACAAATGATTTATAGATCATTTTTATTAAAGTATCAAAACAATCTAAATGTGTTTTCTTGATTTTGATTATTTCGGTTGTCTTTTTTACTAAAATTAATGTCAACATTAAATATAAAGACACACTTTGAGTCATATCGATCATATTGTGTGTCGGATTGAGGTGCAGCTAATTCCTAAACATCTTAAATGACTTATGGAAAATTTTATCAAATTATAAAAAAATTATGAATGTGCTTTTTTGGTTTTAAGTACATTACATTACTTTTTTACTAAATTTTCATTTTAAATTGGAAACATACACTTGAAGTCATATCGGTCACATCGTGCAACACTTTGATGATAGACTGGTTAGTACACCTAAAAAATTACTTATGAATCATTTTCATGAATTATTAAGACAATATGAGTATGTTTACTTAGTTTCTAGCAAGTGAAACTCTTTAAACTAAAATTTCAATTTTAAACTAATAACAGACACTTTGAGTCATACTGCAAACATTATGTATCAAATTGAGGTACGGCTAATTTCTAAAAATAAAAAGTGACTTATGGATCATTTTTCTAAAGTATCAAAACAATAAAAATATATTTTCTCAGTTTTGAGTATGTCATTTTCCTTTTTTATTTAAATTAATGTCAACTTTAAATAAAAAAATGCACTTGGAGTCAAATTGGTGGTCATACCAAATTCACTTTTTTATTTCAACCTTATACCAATGTATTAAACTGGTTTTGTATTGAAAATTGCAAGTATAATAACATATTTTACTCCATGTTTAATTCAATTAATTTGTGTTTAACACTGTTAAAAAGGGAAATATTACTTAATATGATAATTATATTGTAGGTGGAGGTGATTTAGAGGGACCATGATGAAGAGGAAGAAAAATGATCCAAAATTACATGGATCCATGAAGACATTTCCACTATTTTGACTTTTTAGAAAATTATGTGCATCCAAATGGGATAATATTTTGTATTATAGTCCAAAATTTAATTTTATACAACTCTTATGAAGAAAACCAAGCCCAATTCTTCCAAAAAGGTTCCCAACTGACCTAATCTTTTTAGAACACTGAATTTGTGCAAAGTCAAAAATGGTGTTCTGTAATCTGTCCATATCTCTGGATCCACTTGTCCAATTGATGCCAAACTTTCGGTGGAGATATTCAGGAAGTGGGGATACAACTTTCCAGATTTTTAAAAAGGGATATTCGATTTTATAATGGATGAAACTCATGGTATAAGTGGTTTGAAGAAATCTTTATGCCCAAAACCACCTTCCAATTTTCTTATAAAATGGAACCTTGGGATCTCCATTTGGGAGTTCAAACCATAGGAAAGGTGCTACCATTTTGGAGTCCCAAATGAGTCATCCCACCAATATTTGAAGTTCTGGAGGCTATGGGAAGTTCTAAATCAACATATTTCTCTTCCTCCTATCCCATGGGTTTCTAAACCCCTTGTGATCACCTGGGGAGGAATGTGATGTAATATCGAGCTTCATGTTTGTATTATTTTGAATGATCTTTTTAATTATAGGTTATGTGTTGTTTTTTTCATCCTATATTTTAATTTAATTGAGTTATATACTAGTATGTTATACTCAAACTCAAATGATCATGTTTGTGGGTACCCTTTCATTTGATGTTTCACACACCGTTCATCCCTTTTTCTTCCCTCATTCAATTGCGGTGTTTGTGTGGTTCATATTGGTCAATTGAACTCACAAAAGCACTATCAAAGCCATGTAAATTTATGTAATGGTATAACAAAGGAATAAAAAACAAACCTTGATAGTACATTGAGTTCTTCGTGTGTTGCCTTGGTGAGTTTCGGTTATGAAGTCGAACACAAATCACCCAATCATTAGCGATATCTGGTGATTCATTGTGTGTTTTCGACTAAACCCTAGGAGGTATCCTAGTATAAACTTAGTAACATTATTTTTCTAGGTGTTACAAACTAGGGATTAAAATATCATAACCCTATATCATGAAGCGGTGAAGGATGAACATCAAGAGAGTACCCTAGGTTGATCATTGTTAATTAATTATGTTAATTTCTATTTAGTTTTATCACTTCCATTTTCGATTTTCATATTCAATCATCAAACCCCCACATTTTACAAAACCTCATTCCCATACTAATTTCATAATCAAACCCCTATTTTTAAACTAATGATCTAAGGCTCCATCGAGCGAAAACCTAGGGTTACTGCTATACTGTAGAAATTCTAGTTAAAAATAAACATCTAATTTAACGCACTCGACAACACGATCAAATTTTGGTGCCATTTCTATGTTTCATTTATTGTATATTTACTATTAAATGGGTTATACCAGTGAAAATTGTGCCTAAAAATAGGAATAACAGTTGTGTCAAATGAAAGGAATGAATTGGTTCCAACGCGTGTGCAAAACAGTTGGTGAGTCTATATTGACAACCATCGACTAAATCTAGAAAAACGAAAGGACCACTTTACTCTACCTTTAATTGAAAAAATGTTAGAATGATTGGATGGTAAGTCCCATTATTGTTTCCTTTATGGCTATTCAGGTTATTTTCAAATCCATATAGCCCTTGAGGATCAAGAAAAGATAACATTTACCTTTCCATTTGGCACATTTGCATACAGAAGGATGTCATTTGGTCTTTCTAATGCTCCTGGTACTTTTTAGTGTCATATGTTGAGTATTTTTTCTGAGTACCTAGAGAAATTCATGGAAGTTTATATGGATGATTTCACAGTTTATGGAACTTCCTTTGATAACTGTTTATCTCACCTAGGTTCTATCCTCCGTTGTTGCATAGAAAAAGTTCTTGTATTAAATTACTAGAAAAGTCATTACATGGTTGAATCAGGGGTAGTTCTTGGGAATGTTATTTCAAAAGATGGAATTCAAGTGGATAAATCAAAATTTTAATTAATTTCAACCCTTCCATATCCAAAATGTGTTTTTGAGTGTAATCATTCTTGGTTCATACTGGTTTTTACCGCTGATTCATTAAAGACTTCAGTAAGATTGCGCTTCCCTTATCCCAATTATTACAAAAGGATTATGAGTTTTTGTTTGATAAAAATTGTTATTATGCATTCAATTCACTAAAAATGAGTCTCACGTCACCTCCTGTCATCCAACCACTAAGGTGGGATCTCCCCTTCGAGCTTATGTGGGATGCCTCTAACTTTGCAGTTGGGGCAGTTTTATCACAAAGGGTTGAGAAGGCTCCTCATGTCATTGCGTATGCCTCACATACCCTTGACCCTACCCAGTTAAACTACACAACCACTAAAAAATAACTCCTTTATATTGTTTTTTCCTTGTAAAAATTTCGTTCATATCTTCTTGGGTTAAAAGTGATTGTGTTTTCTGACCATGCTGCCCTTCGATTCTTCTTAAAGAAACCTAAAGATAAGCCTCACCTCATACGGTGGATGTTCCTTATCCAAGAGTTTGACCTTGAGATTAGAGATGAGATGGGAATGGAAAATTTGGTAACTGACCACATTAGTAGGATTTACCCACTATTGGACCATCATGTTGACTCACCCATCCCCATTGGAGAATTATTCCCTCATGAGAACCTTTGTGATATTGTAGACCTTACCCCATGGTATATAGACATTGTGAATTTTCTATTAACATCTAGGGTCCCCATTGATATCATCATTTCACAATCCCATATACCTAAGCATGGTTATTGGTGGTGTATTTGGGATGGCCCATATCTGTGGAGAAGTTGTGGTGACCAAGTAGTTCATTGGTGTGTCCCTGACCATGAGTTCACCTCTATTTTGACCTTATTCCACACTTTGGCTTGTGGGGGCCACTTTGGATCTCAATGTATAGCTCGAAAGTTCCTTGACTCAGAGATTTATTGGACAACATTGTATAGGGATGCCCATAGATTTTTCAAGTCATATAATCGTTGTCAATTCACAGGGAATATCTCTAAGAGGAATGAAATTCCCCAACAACCCATGTTATTCGGTGAAATATTTGATACATGGGGAATTGACTTCATGAGACATTTTCCAAATTAATTTGGATTCATGTACATATCATTAGTTGTGGACTACATGACTAAATGAGTGGAAGTAAAGGATACTAAGACCTATGAATCTCGAGTTGTTATTGATTTTGTGAGGTCCCAAATTTTTAGTCGGTTTGGTTTGCCGAGATTCATCATTAGTGATCATGGTTCCCATTTTTGAAATCACAACATGAAAAGTTTGCTTCATAAGTATAGGGTTGATCATAAATTATCCACTGCATATCACCCCTAAACTAACGGACAAGCAGAAATCTCAAATCGGGAAGTTAAGAGAATCTTGGAAAAAATAGTACAACCCAATAATAAAGATTAGACTTTATGCTTGGATGATGCACTTTGGGAATACCGTACAGCTTTTAAAACCCCAATAAGAATGTCACCATACAGGATTGTATTTGTAAAGGCTTTTCACCAACCAATGGAGGTTGAACACCATGCATATTGGGTTGTTAAACAATATAATATGAATCTTTCAGATATAGGTGAGCATAGGAATCTGTAGATTCAAGAGTTGGAAGAAATTCGATGTGATGTATATGAGAACTCCCCGATCTATAAAGAGAAGACAAAGGCTATCCATGATATCATGATTCATTAGTGAAAGTTTCATATTTGTGAGAAGTTTCTCATGTATAATTCCAGGATAAAGCTCCACCCAGGTAAGATTAGTTCTCGATGGCTCGGTCCTTATACTATTACTGATGTTTACCCTTTTGGTGCTATAAAGGTTTTTAATGAGAAGAGTGGATAGAGGATTATTGTCAATGGGAATAGTCTCAAACACTTCTATGAGGATTTTCCAAAGCATCTCATAGAGGAAATCCAACTGATATATGCCACATATGACACCACTTAGCAGGTTGTACCTTCTCCTTATATTTATTTACTTGTTTATTTATTTAAAATACATTCATTATGGACAATGTAACTTTTTGGTTTGGGGGAGGGTTACATGTCATAGTTAGGATTAAAACAAAAAAACAAAAAAAATTGATTTATTTTTTGATTTATTTTTCCTTATTTTGTGATTTTAGATAAAAATTGATCTTAAAAAGAATATCCAAACTCATTTTTCACTCTTGAGTTGATTTTCTAGAAAATTCCATTGTTTTTGGAAAAATGTTTTTCAAATTAATGTTGATATGGAATTTTTTTTTAGAATTTTTATTTTCAAGTCATTCTTAGGTGTTTAATGGATTTTTGAATCCCATGCCTCATTAGCACTGACTGATATTTTAATCCATTACCTGAGAGATAATCTAAGCCCTTTATTGCATATTCTTCCATTTAATCACTTTCTTGAGACTCTCGAGTCGTGTAGAGAAACCAGAAGTTGTCTTGATTCTGTTTGAATCCATAATATTCAATTATTCTACATTCATGATAGAGGCAATCATTCATTGAAAATCCCTTTGTATGATTATCCTCTATTTTTGGACACCTTTAAATTTTATCATTATTAAGACTTAGAGACCATGAAATACCTATTAGATAGCCACATTACAAGCTAATTTATCCCTACCTACCCATCTCTTGTGTATATTATTGTTTTATTTTCAGCAATTTTGGGAGAGAGGGTGTTTCCAGGGGAATTATTGGGAGAGAATCATTGTTATGGGTTGATATAAAGGGTGCCTGTATTTTCCTTGGGTAATGGGTTCATAATCCATATTACATCATTTTTTTACACATGTTTCCCTATTTATCTCCAAAAAATATATATACATTAAAAAAATAGTTTTGTACATTGAAAAAAATTAGAACAAAAGAAAAAAATGGAGAAAATAGGAGTTTTACTCATTATTATTCTTTGCATGGTTGTGACCCACAAAGTTGGACAATGGGGTGAGTGAGTTGGAAGTGATACACATTGTGAGGGGTTGAGTGTGTACACTCATTATGAACACTTGATGAATTTTGAAATGATTTGTACATAAGAGATCAAACATTCCTATTATACCTCATATTTTTAAACATTAAATCCTACCAACCCTTGAACCTTAGAACAACCTGTTGGAAGTCCTATTGAGTAGCACACTATTTTCTGTTGGTAAAGAACGGAGAATCTTAGAAAGAATATAGCAAGATCACATGAACTCTGGTAAAAGAGCATAAATCCAATTTTATATTTTCCTTGAGTAAATAGGAAAAAAATTAGGTGAGGTAGGTTGTGACATGTTTCATTGGTGAACGAATGAAGTTCAACAAATTTGAATCTGAGAAAAGAAAAAATTATAGGAAAATTGATTCCATAAACAAGACATGATTAAATTCATTTAAAAATAATCTTGTATGTTTTAACACCTTTGATTTAGAAATGATACATAATTAGGATATTATACTTTTCCCAGGAGTGGAAATTTTTAACTGTGGGGGTGTGATTGTACCACGATTCACTGTTTTATTTCTCCCTTATTACAATGTATTAAACTGGTTTTGTATTGAAAATTGAAAGTTTAATAAAAAAATTTACTCCATATTAGATTAAATTATTTTTTGTTTAAAACTATTAAAAAGGGAAATGTTACTTGATTTGATAATTATATTGTAGGTGGAGGTGATTTGGAGAGCCCATGGTGAAGAGGAAGAAAAATGGGCCAAAATTGCATGGATCCATGAAGACCTATCCACTGTTTTTCCTTTTTAGAAATTTTGTACATCCAAGTGGGATAATATTCTATATTATGGTTTAAATTTTAATTTTACACAACTCTTATGAAGAAACCCAAACCCAGTTCTGCAACAAATGGGCCCAACCAATCTGATCTGTCCAGAACACCGAATGTTTGAGAAGTCCAAAATGGCATTCTATAATATGTCCATATCTCTAGATCCACTTGTCCAATTCATGCCAAAAGTTTGGTTTAGATATTCAGGAATTGGGGATACAACTTTCCAGTTTTTTTAAAAGTGAGATTCTATTTTCTAATGGCCAAAACTCATGGTACAAGTGGTTTGAAGAAATCTATGTGCCCAAAACTACCTTCTAATTTTCCTAAAAAATGGCACCTTGGGCCCTCCATTTGGGAGTTAGAACCAGAGGAAAGGTGATGCCATTTTAGAGTCCCAAAGGATTCCTCCCACTAATATTTTAAGTTCTGTAGGTTATGGGAAGTTATACCTCAACATCTTTCTCTTCCTCCTCTCCCATGGGTTTCTAAACCTCTTGTGATCACCTTGGGAGGAACATGAGGTAATCTCAAGCTTCATGTTTGTATTATTTTGAATGATCTTTTTAATTCCATGTTGTATGTTGTTTTTCTTAATCCCTTATTTTAATTTAATTAATTTATATATTGGTATGTTATACTCAAACTCAAATGATTATGTTTGGGGGTACCCTTTCATGTGATGTTTCACACACCATTTATCCCTTTTTCTTCCCTCATTCAATTGTGGTGTTTGTGTGGTTCATATTGATCAATTGAACTCATGGAAGAACTATCAAGGACATGTACATTTATGTCATGGTATCACAAAGAAATAACATACCAACCTTGATATCACATTGAGTTCTTCGTGTGTTGCTTTGGTGAGTTTTGGTTATGAAGTCGAACACAAATCACCCAATCATCGGCGGTGTTTGGTGAATCATTGTGTGTTTTTGACTAAACAATAATAGGTATCCTAGTATAAACTTATTAAAATTCTGGTTCTAGGTGTTACAAAACAAGGATTAAAATATCATAACCCTATATCATGAAGCGATGAAGGATGGACATCATGAGAGTACCCCGGGTTGACCACGCTTAATTAATTCTATTAATTTCTATTTTGTTTTATCACTTCCATTTTATATTTTCATATTCAATAATAAAACCCCAAAGTTTTAAAAAACCTAATTCCCCTTATACTTTCATAATAAAACCCCTCTTTTTAAAATTAATGATCTAAGGCTTCGTCGACAGATGACCTAGGGTTGCTGCTATACTGCAGAAATTCTAGTTAAAAATAAACATCTAATTTTATGCGCTCGACAACGTGATCAAATTTTGGAACCATTATTGGAGATCATTTATCCTATATCTGAGATTAAATGGGTTAGCCTAGTTAAAATTGTGCCTAAAAAATAGGAATAATAGTTGTGTCAAATGAAAGTAATGAATTGGTTCCAACACATGTGAAAAACAGTTGGTGAGTTTGTATTGACTACTGTCAACTGAATCAAGACACGCGAAAGGACCACTTTCCTCTACCTTTAATTGACCAAATGTTATAATGATTGATTGGTAAGTCCCATTATTATTTCTTTGATGTCTATTCTGGTTATTTTCAAATCCATATATCCCATGAGGATCAAGAAAAGACAACATTTACCTGTCTATTTGGCACATTTGCATACAGAAGGATGCATTTTGGTCTTTTTAATTCTCCTGGAACTTTTCAGTGTTGTCTGTTGAGTATTTTTTATAAGTACCTAGAGAACTGCATGGACGTTTTTATGGATGATTTCACAGTTTATGGAACTTCCTTTGATAACTTTTTGTCTCGCCTAGGTTCTATCCTCTGTCATTGCATAGAAAAAGATCTTGTATTAAATTAAAAGAAATTTCATTTCATGGTTGAACAGGGGATAGTTCTTTGGAATGTTATTTAAAAAGAGGGAATTAAAGTGGATAAATCAAAAATTGAATTAATTTCAACCCTTCCATATCCAAAATGTGTTCATGAGGTGCGATATTTCTTGGGTCATGCTAGTTTTTACCTTTGATTCATTAAAGACTTCAGTAAGATCGCACTTCCCTTGTCCCGATTACTACAAAAGGATTATGATTTTTTGTTTGATAAAAATTATGAGGGTGAATTCAATTCACTAAAAAGGAGTCTCACATCACCTCCCATAATCCAACCACCAAGGTGGGATCTCCCCTTCGAGCTTATGTGTGATGCCTCTAACTTTGTAGTTGGGGAAGTTTTATCACAAAGGGTTGAGCAGGATCCTCATTTCATTGTGTATGCCTCATGTACCTGAAACGAACGGCCGATTTTCACCTATCGACCGGTCAAAATTCTGGTTCTCTGCTAATGTGTATAGCAGCACTCGGGTCGAATCCTCGGCGTTGATACTTTGTAATAGTCGTTTGTTTTTAGTTGATTGTATTTTGATTTGGGGGGTTTGTTTGCAGAGCTTAATTGAAATGATTTATGTATTATGTTTGATTTAACAAGTTGATAAAGATTGGGGTGAGTTCATCATTGGGGAGTTAAGCATGTGATATCCTTGAACCTTACTTTGTATTGCATTAAATTAACACCCATGTCATAAGTTGACGTTGATTGGAATTCCTAAGTGTGAAGGCTTTAATCCAAGCCTTAACTTAACTTAGGGTTCTAATCTCAATAAAAACTTATTTATGGTAGTGTATTTATGGTTCCAATAATCCATGGAAACCACTCGTTAAACAAAACATATCATTAATCCATGACATATTAAGTTTAACATACACGATATTAATTTAAAGAATACTCATCGAGCAAAACTCTCAATCACTTAACATCCCCGAATTATAACTCACCCCAATGAGAGATTTACTCAGACATGTTGATGTTTAATATTCTAGTTAAAATAATTATGATGATAAATTAAGAATATAAGAAAAAGAAAGGGATTAGAAAAGAGTGGTACGTTGACACACACACACGAACGATGATGATAATTAAAAACGGATTTTCGATTGAATGAGGAAGCAAAAGAAGGGAAGGAGATTCAACTGAATTTAAACTATTTTAGGAACATAAATATTAAACTAAAGAAGGTGGAGGATAATAAGATATATTTAAGAAGAAACTTGCATTAAAACAGAATTACAAAAGAAAGGACTTACAAAATTACAAAAATGAAAAACACAAAAGTAAGTGAAAACAAAGAGAGGAGGAAAGGTCTCTCAAGTGAAAACTTGAGTATGGAAGGTCCTCCCAAGCCTTTGGAAAATCTTTGGTCGTGCCAATATGATCTCCTCTCTTCTGAAATGCCAACCCCCCTCAAGGAGAGAAGGAGAGAGTATTTATAGCCCAAGGAGTGGACTGTTTGCATTCCCAATCTGTCCCTCCACTTTCATCGCCAATTTGGAAATTCAGACAGCATAATCCTCAAATATCTCCTTCTTCAAAGTTGTAGACAATAATGTTGGACGACTACTCTCAAAATTTGGAGTCATTTGGACGTAAGGATAAAAGTTATGGCCGGTTGAATAAGCAAACTTAAACTGTCCATTTCAATCCAGTCTTTTTGAAGTCCATAATGTGAAAGGGTTTTTGAATATTAATATGCCTTCAAATCCGAATGGTTTCTTCAACAAAGTCGGCCGTCTATATCTCCTATTTCACACTGCAAAATCTCAGCTCACTTGGATGCTTACATCAGGAGATAGGTTATGCATACTATACTGATTTTAATTCTCGGCCAGAATGGTGGGCTGGACTTCAAAGCATATGTTGGGCCCCTTGTTTTTGGATTTGGGCCTTGAAATTTTTATCCAAGATTAAATGTAGTGTCCCCCGAATTATGATGGAGTGTTATGGTTTTTGTACTTCTGTATTGAGCCCAGTAAATCAATCTTCATTAATAGTCCAGTTTCTTCACAGATTCTTTGGTCTTGTTTGTGAGGACCATATGACCCTTCAAATGGAAGAATTGGATCATGGTTCCTTATAATGAAATGTTGTATATTGAAAGTAGAATCCTACAAAATAAGAACCACACAATTTGGAGCAGTATAGTGATAGTTATAATTAAAACATTAAACTGACTCAATTTGACTACTTCTAAAAATGCTCAAATATTATACTTAATATTAAAACATTAATATTTCACACAAATTATGCACATTTCATATAAAATAAGTAAAGGGGGAATATAATAAGTCATGAAAATATTAATAACATCAACTCCCCCACACTTATATTTGCGCGTGTCCTCATGTGCAACAAATATAAAAACATGACAAAATCATTTTCACTCACCAACAAATATTAAAATTTTGTTTTCTCCAATCAGGGGAGGTTTAGACTATTTCACTCATCCATATTGAATTCCATCACAAATTTGGTTCACAATAATGCATCAGAAACAATTCATTTTTTCATGTTCAAGGTTTGAATTGGAAAATGTAGGCACTCAAAACTTACTCCTCTCAAGATGATAAAAATGTATTTTAGGAGGTTCACTCATTCACCAACAAAAAGTGAAAATCAAGAGTTTGTAAGAGCTCTCAGCTTCCATTCCCAAATATAATGTGTACAAGAATCAAGAGGTCTTTTAAGGGGTTTTCAGTGGCTATGGGACGGTAGGTATATAATGTCCAAAGGAAAATAGGGGTTAAAAACACCAACATGGAAAAATCAATGCACATTTTTTTTGAAATTTGATTTGAAAGGAAATGGAAACACATATTTACAAGGGCATGAATGTGTGATGAATGAAAAGTGAGGGAGATAGAAAATGAAATAGGGTGAGATGATGGAATATGTACAACATGGAAGACTTCCAATAATGACACAATACAAGATGATTCAAGTGTTCTTTTTTTTTCTCTTTTTGCACTTTTTTTTCGAAAGTTGTGCTTGAAACAAGTCTCACAGTCATCTCCCAACTCATGCTTGATCTCCTCATGGAACTAATTTTAGTAGTTATAACACGATCAAAGGATGATGATGAATGATTTTTTGACCCACCCAAGACACAACCCATTCCTTTTTTTTCATTTTTTTTAATATAATTTTTTTTCATTTTTTTTGAACACTTTTCAATGACTTTTGTACAAATGAAAATTACACATATACACCCAAAGCTCACAGAATTACAACCTCTCCCCCACACTTGAATGGATGCTTTCCCTCAAGCATATGATGACACATTGGAAATCAATGAAAGTACGCCCAAAAATGAAGTCCATTCCCCCCACACTTAAATTTCAATAAATTGTACAATGAAAATCCATGAAGATGTTGGGTGGGACAAGGTATTAGGCTTGTAATGTGGATATCAAAAGAAAGGTTTTCATAGGCTCAAAGGGGCTTTCAAAAGTAGGATCAATGTAAGGGTAACGGGAGGCTATTTGGCTATTCTGATTCTCATGTGGCTTAGAAAATGCCTCTATCATATTAATGCACTCAAAAGATGGAAATTCAGCTCGAAGGTCCACAAACTCAAGACTCACAATCAGTGGTGAAGACACACAATGAAAAAGATGGTCATTGATGACCTTGGCATGAAGGCTAATGTTATTCCTCATGGTATGGGATAATCTTTTTCCACAAAAAATTGTTCATTCAAAATGTTTGTTATTGACACAAAATTGTTTACCCAAGTTTGAGATAAAAATTCAATATATTTGAGTCTAAAACAAGCCTTTTGACTCCCCAAAAATGGTTGGACAGAATTTCAATATTGGATGATGAGTAATTATGACACCCCTTTTTTTAATTTTCATTTTTTTAATTAATTTTTTTAAATTTTTTTATTTTTAATGACACATCCACACAAAAGAGAAAATAGAAAAAAGGTTGTGGAAGAATGTTGTAAAAAAAATGAGAGGGAGAGAGGAAGAAGAAGAAATAGAGAGTAGAAGAGAGGGAAGAGAGATTGAGGAGAGAGAGAGTTAAAGGGAAAGAGGTGCCCCCTGGTTTGGATTTGGTGGGTTGCCATCTCCATCTAGTGGTGGGTCGGCTAGAGAATTTGGGGATTCGGTGGAAGTCGAGGTGGTTCCAGGACAGTGGGAAGTTACCTGAAAAATAAAATTCATTATTCATCTAATGAAAATCTAAAAAGAAATTGAAATTTCATAAAAGTAAAAGAAAACATGGGTTGCCTCCCAAGAAGCGCTGCATTTATTTGTCTACAGTTGGACAATTGCAGTGGACTACCCATAGTCTGACGGTGGCCATTGTATTTTCTCAACTCCAGTGTGCTTCCAGAAAAACTTTTTCTTTGGGAGGCCTGATGATTCATTAGATAATTTCTTCCCATCCTTGTTGGTTTGCTTGCAATTCAATGGGGGTGGAAAGAGAATATGACTATCCTCCCTTTGGTCTTCAATGTGAGGAATGATTTTATCCACAAAGTGATGATTTTCTATTCTTGTAAATTCAGGAAGATGTCTCAATTCTAATGGTTCATTTATGTAAGGTTCGGATAACACAAAAGTACAGTATGAGATCCCAATTGTTTTTGACTCATTTATTTCATCACTTACCGATGTAGAGTAATGGGGATCAGTGGAGTCATAAGACTGAATACAATTTTCAATATCCTTTATTTCGATGTTGTTTGCCAAAGAATGGTCAATTTCAACCTCACCAGTGATCACTTTATTAATTTGGGTACAAATATCACAAACATCACTACCATCAGGACAATATAAACACATTGGTTCAAGGTTCACTTCACATATAACAGAATTTTCAGAATCATGGATAGGAAAGGATGAATGTGGGATAATCTGATCTGAATCAACAAATGAGCATTCTAGTTCATTTTTCTCAATACCATCCATGTTGGAGCATTGGAGGTCAGAGGTGAGATGAGATTCCAAAGAGTTTTCAAGATCCTTTAGATCAATGGAGTTTGCATTTGTAATGTCAACATCAATTTCACCATTAATCACTTGGTTAATGAGGATACAATATTCACAAACTCCTCTATTAGTAGAATAGGAAGAACATGATGGATTAGGATTCAACACACTCTCAGAGGGAGTTTCAGAAACATGGATTGAGAATGCAGAGTGATCCTCAGATGGGTATCGCATGGCTTGGAAAATGTTGAACTTGACCAGTTGGTCACTGAATTCCATGGATAAGATGCCAGCATGGACATCAATTTTGGTTTTAGATGTCATAAGGAATGGTCTTCCTAGAATTAGGGGATATCGAGAAGATTTCGCCTCACCTTCCATGTCAAGGACATAGAAATCAGCTGGGAAGATAAGATCATTGACCCAAACAAGAACATCCTCAATTATCCCCTCAGGACTGGAAGTGCTTTGATTGGCTAATTGAATGAAAACACCCGTTGGGTGCAAGGGACCTAGACCAAGTTTGGAGAAAATGGATTTGGGCATGACATTTATTGAGGCTCTAAGGTCTATGAGTGCATCATCAAAGTTGGAACTCCCTATTTGACATGGAACCGTGAAGGTCCCTGGATCTTTTCACTTCATGGGAATGGACTGTTGGGTTGAAACATTTTCAATGTTCCTAAGTTGCCTCTTATGGGTGCACAATTCCTTAAGAAACTTGGCATACTTAGGGATTTGTTTGATGGCATCTAAGAGGGGGATGTTCACTTCAACACGTCTAAACATGTCAAGCATTTCAGGATCAGGTTCAAAGGACTTCTTAGGCTTGGAGATGTCTTGAGGAAAAGGAATTGGGTTCCTTAGAGGAATGGAAGGAGGTGAAGGAGTGGATTCAAGTTCCTTTTCCAGCTTTTTGTTCTTTTCATTTTCTAGATCAACATCGAAAGGGGAGGTAGAGCAATCAGCATGGGGCATAACAATTTGCTTTCCCGATCTAAGTGCAATTGCACTTTCATTACCCTTAGGGTTGGGTAATGGTTGAGATGGGAGTTGGGATGAATTGGATGGTTGTTGCTGGCTAAGGTGGGATGCAAGTTGACCTATTTGGGTTTCAATGTTCTTGAGGCTAGAACGGGTGAAGGAAGCAAGATCCTCTACAGCACTTTCCCATGGTTGTTTAGAAGAAGAGGCTTGTCCCAAATTGGGTTGGCCTTGATTTTGGTTCTTGGGAAAGCGATTGTATTGGGTGGGGAATTGGGAAGGCTCGTTAGGATAGTGGAATCCAGGAGGATTGTTCCTTTGGGGTTGAGGAACAAAAGGATAAGGTTGATGGATGTTACCACCACTTTGACCATATTGGAACTGGTTTGGATTTTGATGAGGCAACTGAGGAGGATGAGAAATGGGATTACCATACCTCGGAGGTGGGTTAAAGGTAGAAGAGAGGGGCTCAGAGTGGGGTTGGTTGAAGTTTCTAACAAACTGACCTGATTGTTGAGGGTTGAAGTTTCGCTGAGCATATGCCGCATTGAGCTCCATTGGACTAGATGAATCAGATGGATCATCTTGAAGTTGTGGACATGTGTTAGTCGGATGAGATGGAGAGTTGCAGATTCCACAATTCTTGATAGGTCCAGGTAATAGTGACTGTGGAGAAGATGAGGTTGGGGCTTTGGTAGCCACCGCTAGTTGATGCACAAGACCTGTAAGTTCACTCATCCACTCAGTCATCTTGTTGGGCTCTATGGATTGATTCTCTTGGGCTTGTTTCACTTGATCATGTGCTCGAGTATGGAATTTCTGCGTGTTTTCAGCCATGTTGCTTATGAGTTCTCGTGCAGCTGCAGGAGTTTTGTCAACAAGAGCACCGCCACTTGCGGCATCAATGAGAGTTCGCTCCATAGCCAATAACCCCTCATAGAAGTATTGGATCAGGAGTTGGTCAGGGATTTGATGGTGTGGACAAGTTTCCACAAGCTTTTTTAACCTCTCCCAATACTCATGGAGTGATTCATTAGGGAATTGACGGATGCCTCTTATTTCCTTTCGGATAGAAGCTGTTCGGGAAGCGGGAAAGAACTTCTCAAGGAAAAGTCTCTTCATGTCAATCCATGAGTTTATGGAACCAGGTGGGAGGTAGTAGAGCCAAGACTTGGCAGAATCCGCTAGGGAAAAGGGGAAAGCTCTAAGCTTGATTTGTTCTTCAGAAACCCCTTGAGGTTTCATGGTTGAGCAGACCACTTGGAACTCTTTGAGGTGAAAATGAGGATCCTCACCAGCTAGACCATGGAAATGAGGAAGAAGATGAATCAAACCCGACTTGAGTTCAAAGTCAGCCTCTATGTTTGGATATTGAATACCAAGAGGTTGGTAATTCATGTCAGTGGCAGCGAGTTCTTTTAGGGTTTGTTCCCTAGGATTGGCCATTTCAATTTCAATTGGTAGGGCAATGATTGGTTCTTGGGTGATTTGGTTATCCCTAATGGTCCTCCTAAGTCGACGAAGAGTTCTATCAATTTCAGGGTCAAACAAATCCGAGGGATTGTTTGGAAGGCTACGGGGCATTCAAAGAGATTTTGGAAGAAAGAGGAAGACGGGTTTTTCTTTGTATTTTTTTCAGTTTATGATTTTTAAGAGGAAGACGGGTTTTTCTTTGTGTTTTTTTCAAATTTTTTTTAAATTTTTGTTTTTTTGGGGGTTTTTTTTACAATAACCAGAAACTAATGACTACTTAAAGCACCATCCCCGAAAATGGCACCATTTGAAACGCATGGCCGATTTTCTCCTATCGACCGGTCAAAATTCCGGTGCTCTGCTAATGTGTATAGCAGCACTCGGGTCAAATCCTCGGCGATAATACTTTGTAATAGTTGTTTGTTTTTAGTTGATTGTATTTTGATTTGGGGGGTTTGTTTGCAGAGCTTAATTGAAATGATTTATGTATGATGTTTGATTTAACAAGTTGATAAAGATTGGGGTGAGTTCATCATTGGGGAGTTAATCATGTGATATCCTTGAGCCTTACTTTGTATTGCATTAAATTAACACCCATGTCATAAGTTGACGTTGATTGGAATTCCTAAGTGTGAAGGCTTTAATCCAAGCCTTAACTTAACTTAGGGTTATAATCTCAATCAAAACTTATTTATGGTAGTGTATTTATGGTTCCAATAATCCATGGAAACCACTCGTTAAACAAAACATATCATTAATCCATGACATATTAAGTTTAACATACACGATATTAATTTAAAGAATACTCATCGAGCAAAACTCTCAATCACTTAACATCCCCGAATTATAACTCACCCCAATGAGAGATTTACTCAGCCATGTTGATGTTTAATATTCTGGTTAAAATAATTATGATGATAAATTAAGAATAGAAGAAAAAGAAAGGGATTAGAAAAGAGTGGTACGTTGACACACACACACGAACGATGATGATAATTAAAAACGGATTTTCGATTGAATGAGGAAGCAAAAGAAAGGAAGGAGATTCAACTGAATTTAAACTATTTTGGGAACATAAATATTAAACTACAGAAGGTGGAGGATAATAAGAGATATTTAAGAAGAAACTTGCATTAAAACATAATTACAAAAGAAAGGACTTACAAAATTACAAAAATGAAAAACACAAAAGTAAGTGAAAACAAAGAGAGGAGGAAAGGTCTCTCAAGTGAAAACTTGAGTATGGAAGGTCCTCCCAAGACTTTGGAAAAGCTTTGGTCGTGCCAATATGATCTCCTCTCTTCTGAAATTCCAACCCCCCTCAAGGAGATAAGGAGAGAGTATTTATAGCCCAAGGAGTGGACTGTTTGCATTCCCAATCTGTCCCTCCACTTGCATCGCCAATTTGGAAATTCCAACATCCGAATCCTCAAATATCTCCTTCTTAAAAGTTGTAGACAATAATATTGTACGACAACTCTCAAAAGTTGGAGTCATTTGGACGTAAGGATAAAAAGTTATGGCCGGTTGAATAAACAAACTTAAACTGTCCATTTCAATACAGTCTTTTTGAAGTCCATAATGTGAAAGGGTTTTTGAATATTAAGATGCCTTCAAATCCGAATGGTTTCTTCAAAAACGTCGTCCGCCTATATCTCCTCTTTTACATTGCAAAATCTCATCTCTCTTGGATGCTTACATCAGGAGATATATCATGCATACTATACTGATTTTAATTCTCGGCCAGAATGGTGGGATGGACTTCAAAGCATATGTTGGGCCCCTTGTTTTTGGATTTGGGCCTTGAAATTTTTATCCAAGATTACATGTAGTGTCCCCCGAATTATGGTGGAGTGTTAAGGTTTTTGGACTTCTGGATTGAGCCCATTAAATCAATCTTCATGAATAGTCCATTTTCTTCACAGATTCTTTGGTCTTGTTTGTGAGGACCATATGACCCTTAAAATGGAAGAATTGGATCATGGTTCCTTCTAATGAAATGTTTTATATTGAAAGGAGAATCCTAAAAAACAAGAACCACACAATTTGGATCAGTATAGTGATAGTTATAAGTAAAACATTAAACTGACTCAATTTGACTACTTCTAAAAATGCTCAAATATTATACTTAATATTAAAACATTAATATTTCACACAAATTATGCACATTTCATATAAAATAAGTAAAGGGGGAATATAATAAGTCATGAAAATATTAATAACATCAACTCCCCCACACTTAGATTTGCGCGTGTCCTCATGTGCAACAAATATAAAAACATGACAAAATCATTTTCACTCACCAACAAATATTAATATTTTGTTTTCTCCAATCAGGGGAGGTTTAGACTATTTCACTCATCCATATTGAATTCCATCACAAATTTGGTTCACAATAATGCATCAGAAACAATTCATTTTTTCATGTTCAAGGTTTGAATTGGAAAATGTAGGCACTCAAAACTTACTCCTCTCAAGATGATAAAAATGTATTTTAGGAGGTTCACTCATTCACCAACAAAAAGTGAAAATCAAGAGTTTGTAAGAGCTCTCAGCTTCCATTCCCAAATCTAATGTGTACAAGAATCAAGAGGTCTTTTAAGGGGTTTTTCAGTGTCTATGGCACGGTAGGTATATAATGTCCAAAGGAAAATAGGGGTTAAAAACACCAACATGGAAAAATCAATGCACATTTTTTTTGAAATTTGATTTGAAAGGAAATAGAAACTCATATTTACAAGGGAATGAATGTGTGATGAATGAAAAGTGAGGGAGATAGAAAATGGAATAGGGTGAGATGATGGAATATGTACAACATGGAAGACTTCCAATAATGACACAATACAAGATGATTCAAGTGTTCTTTTTTTTCTCTTTTTGCACTTTTTTTTCAAAAGTTGTGCTTGAAACAAGTCTCACAGTCATCTCCCAACCCATGCTTGATATCCTCATGGAACTAATTTTAGTAGTTATAACACGATCAAAGGTTGATGATGAATGATTTTTTACCCACCCAAGACACAACCCATTCCTTTTTTTTCATTTTTTTTTAATATAATTTTTTTTCATTTTTTTGAACACTTTTCAATGACTTTTGTACAAATGAAAATTACACATATACACCCAAAGCTCACAAAATTACAACCTCTTCCCCACACTTGAATGGATGCTTTCCCTCAAGCATATGATGACACATTGGAAATCAATGAAAGTACGCCCAAAAATGAAGGCCATTCCCCCCACACTTAAATTTCAATAAATTGTACAATGAAAATCCATGAAGATGTTGGGTGGGACAAGGTATTAGGCTTGTAATGTGGCTATCAAAAGAAAGGTTTTGATAGGCTCAAAGGGGATTTCAAAATTAGGATCAATGTAAGGGTAACGAGAGGCTATTTGGCTATTCTGATTCTCATGTGGCTTAGAAAATGCCTCTATCATATTAATGCACACAAAAGATGGAAATTCAGCTCGAAGGTCCACAAACTCAAGACTCACAATCAGTGGTGAAGACACACAATGAAAATGATGGCCATTGATGACCTTGGCATGAAGGCTAATGTTATTCCTCACGGTAGGGGAGAATCTTTTTCCACCAAAAATTGTTCATTCAAAATGTTTGTTATTGACACAAAATTGTTTACCCAAGTTTGAGATAAAAATTCAATATATTTGAGTTTAAAACAAGCCTTTTGACTCCCCAAAAATGGTTGGACAGAATTTCAATATTGGATGATGAGTAATTATGACACCCCTTTTTTAAATTTTCATTTTTTTAATTAATTTTTTTAATTTTTTTTATTTTTAATGACACATCCACACAAAAGAGAAAATAGAAAAAAGGTTGTGGAAGAATGTTGTAAAAAAAATGAGAGGGAGAGAGGAAGAAGAAGAAATAGAGAGTAGAAGAGAGGGAAGAGAGATTGAGGAGAGAGAGAGTTAAAGGGAAAGAGGTGCCCCTGGTTTGGATTTGGTGGGTTGCCATCTCCATCTAGTGGTGGGTCGGCTAGAGAATTTGGGGATTCGGTGGAAGTCGAGGTGGTTCCAGGACAGTGGGAAGTTACCTGAAAAATAAAATTCATTATTCATCTAATGAAAATCTAAAAAGAAATTGAAATTTCATAAAAGTAAAAGAAAACATGGGTTGCCTCCCAAGAAGCGCTGCATTTATTTGTCTACAGCTGGACAATTGCAGTGGACTACCCATAGTCTGACGGTGGCCATCGTATTTTCTCAACTCCAGTGTGCTTCCAGAAAAACTTTTTCTTTGGGAGGCCTGATGATTCATTGGATAATTTCTTCCCATCCTTGTTGGTTTGCTTGCAATTCAATGGGGGTGGAAAGAGAATATGACTATCCTCCCTTTAGTCTTCAATGTGAGGAATGATTTTATCCACAAAGTGATGATTTTCTATTCTTGGAAATTCAGGAAGATGTCTCAATTCTAATGGTTCATTTATGTAAGGTTCGGATAACACAAAAGTACAGTATGAGATCCCAATTGTTTTTGACTCATTTATTTCATCACTTACCGATGTAGAGTAATGGGGATCAGTGGAGTCATAAGACTGAATACAATTTTCAATATCCTTTATTTCGATGTTGTTTGCCAAAGAATGGTCAATTTCAACCTCACCAGTGATCACTTTATTAATTAGGGTACAAATATCACAAACATCACTACCATCAGGACAATATAAACACATTGGTTCAAGGTTCACTTCACATATAACAGAATTTTCAGAATCATGGATAGGAAAGGATGAATGTGGGATAATCTGATCTGAATCAACAAATGAGCATTCTAGTTCATTTTTCTCAATACCATCCATGTTGGAGCATTGGAGGTCAGAGGTGAGATGAGATTCCAAAGAGTTTTCAAGATCCTTTAGATCAATGGAGTTTGCATTTGTAATGTCAACATCAATTTCACCATTAATCACTTGGTTAATGAGGATACAATATTCACAAACTCCTCTATTAGTAGAACAGGAAGAACATGATGGATTAGGATTCAACACACTCTCAGAGGGAGTTTCAGAAACATGGATTGAGAATGCAGAGTGATCCTCAGATGGGTATCGCATGGCTTGGAAAATGTTGAACTTGACCAGTTGGTCACTGAATTCCATGGATAAGATGCCAGTATGGACATCAATTTTGGTTTTAGATGTCATAAGGAATGGTCTTCCTAGAATTAGGGGATATCGAGAAGATTTCGCCTCACCTTCCATGTCAAGGACATAGAAATCAGCTGGGAAGATAAGATCATTGACCCAAACAAGAACATCCTCAATTATCCCCTCAGGACTGGAAGTGCTTTGATTGGCTAATTGAATGACAACACCCGTTGGGTGCAAGGGACCTAGACCAAGTTTGGAGAAAATGGATTTGGGCATGACATTTATTGAGGCTCTAAGGTCTATGAGTGCATCATCAAAGTTGGAACTCCCTATTTGACATGGAACCGTGAAGGTCCCTGGATCTTTTCACTTCATGGGAATGGACTGTTGGGTTGAAACATTTTCAATGTTCCTAAGTTGCCTCTTATGGGTGCACAATTCCTTAAGAAACTTGGCATACTTAGGGATTTGTTTGATGGCATCTAAGAGGGGGATGTTCACTTCAACACGTCTAAACATGTCAAGCATTTCAGGATCAGGTTCAAAGGACTTCTTAGGCTTGGAGATGTCTTGAGGAAAAGGAATTGGTTTCCTTAGAGGAATGGAAGGAGGTGAAGGAGTGGATTCAAGTTCCTTTTCCAGCTTTTTGTTCTTTTCATTTTCTAGATCAACATCGAAAGGGGAGGTAGAGCAATCAGCATGGGGCATAACAATTTGCTTTCCCGATCTAAGTGCAATTGCACTTTCATTACCCTTAGGGTTGGGTAATGGTTGAGATGGGAGTTGGGATGAATTGGATGGTTGTTGCTGGCTAAGGTGGGATGCAAGTTGACCTATTTGGGTTTCAATGTTCTTGAGGCTAGAACGGTTGAAGGAAGCAAGATCCTCTACAGCACTTTCCCATGGTTGTTTAGAAGAAGAGGCTTGTCCCAAATTGGGTTGGCCTTGATTTTGGTTCTTGGGAAAGCGATTGTATTGGGTGGGGAATTGGGAAGGCTCGTTAGGATAGTGGAATCCAGGAGGATTGTTCCTTTGGGGTTGAGGAACAAAAGGATAAGGTTGATGGATGTTACCACCACTTTGACCATATTGGAACTGGTTTGGATTTTGATGAGGGAACTGAGGAGGATGATAAATGGGATAACCATACCTCGGAGGTGGGTTAAAGGTAGAAGAGAGGGGCTCAGAGTGGGGTTGGTTGAAGTTTCTAACAAACTGACCTGATTGTTGAGGGTTGAAGTTTCGCTGAGCATATGCCGCATTGAGCTCCATTGGACTAGATGAATCAGATGGATCATCTTGAAGTTGTGGACATGTGTCAGTCTGATGAGATGGAGAGTTGCAGATTCCACAATTCTTGATAGGTCCAGGTAATAGTGACTGTGGAGAAGATGAGGTTGGGGCTTTGGTAGCCACCGCTAGTTGACGCAGAAGACCTGTAAGTTCACTCATCCACTCAGTCATCTTGTTGGGCTCTATGGATTGATTCTCTTGGACTTGTTTCACTTGAGCATGTGCTCAAGTATGGAATTTCTGCGTGTTTTCAGCCATGTTGCTTATGAGTTCTCATGCAGCTGTAGGAGTTTTGTCAACAAGAGCACCGCCACTTGCGGAATCAATGAGAGTTCGCTCCATAGCCAATAACCCCTCATAGAAGTATTGGATCAGGAGTTGGTCAGGGATTTGATGGTGTGGACAAGTTTCCACAAGCTTTTTTAACCTCTTCCAATACTCATGGAGTGATTCATTAGGGAATTGACGGATGTCGCTTATTTCCTTTCGGATAGAAGCTGTTCGGGAAGCGGGAAAGAACTTCTCAAGGAAAAGTCTCTTCATGTCAATCCATGAGTTTATGGAACCAGGTGGGAGGTATTAGAGCCAAGACTTGGCAGAATCCTCTAGGGAAAAGGGGAAAGCTCTAAGCTTGATTTGTTCTTCAGAAACCCCTTGAGGTTTCATGGTTGAGCAGACCACTTGGAACTCTTTGAGGTGAAGATGAGGATCCTCACCAGCTAGACCATGGAAATGAGGAAGAAGATGAATCAAACCTGACTTGAGTTCAAAGTCAGCCTCTATGTTTGGATATTGAATACCAAGAGGTTGGTAATTCATTTCAGGGGCAGCGAGTTCTTTTAGGGTTTGTTCCCGAGGATTGGCCATTTCAATTTCAATTGGTAGGGCAATGATTGGTTCTTGGGTGATTTGGTTATCCTTAATGGTCCTCCTAAGTCGACGAAGAGTTCTATCAATTTCAGGGTCAAACAAATCCGAGGGATTGTTTGGAAGGCTACGGGGCATTCAGAGAGATTTTGGAAGAAAGTGGAAGACGGGTTTTTCTTTGTATTTTTTCAGTTTATGATTTTTAAGAGGAAGACGGGTTTTTCTTTGTGTTTTTTTCAATTTTTTTTTAAATTTTTGTTTTTTTTGGGGTTTTTTTACAATAACCAGAAACTAATGACTACTTAAAGCACCATCCCCGGCAACGGCGCCATTTGAAATGCATGGCCGATTGTCGCCTATCGACCGGTCAAAATTCTGGTGCTCTGCTAATGTGTATAGCAGCACTCGGGTCGAATCCTCGGCGATGATACTTTGTAATAGTCGTTTGTTTTTAGTTGATTGTATTTTGATTTGGGGGGTTTGTTTGCAGAGCTTAATTGAAATGATTTATGTATGATGTTTGATTTAACAAGTTGATAAATATTGGGGTGAGTTCATCATTGGGGAGTTAAGCATGTGATATCCTTGAGCCTTACTTTGTATTGCATTAAATTAACACCCATGTCATAAGTTGAAGTTGATTGGAATTCCTAAGTGTGAAGGCTTTAATCCAAGCCTTAACTTAACTTAGGGTTCTAATCTCAATCAAAACTTATTTATGGTAGTGTATTTATGGTTCCAATAATCCATGGAAACCACTCGTTAAACAAAACATATCATTAATCCATGACATATTAAGTTTAACATACACGATATTAATTTAAAGAATACTCATCGAGCAAAACTCTCAATCACTTAACATTCCCGAATTATAACTCACCACAATGAGAGATTTACTCATCCATGTTGATGTTTAATATTCTGATTAAAATAATTATGATGATAAATTAAGAATAGAAGAAAAATAAAGGGATTGGAAAAGAGTGGTACGTTGACACACACACACGAACGATGATGATAATTAAAACGGATTTTCGATTGAATGAGGAAGAAAAAGAAGGGAAGGAGATTCAACTGAATTTAAACTATTTTCGGAACATAAATATTAAACTACAGAAGGTGGAGGATAATAAGAGATATTTAATAAGAAACTTTCATTAAAACAGAATTACAAAAGAAAGGACTTACAAAATTACAAAAATGAAAAACACAAAAGTAAGTGAAAACAAAGAGAGGAGGAAAGGTCTCTCAAGTGAAAACTTGAGTATGTCAGGTCCTCCCAAGCCTTTGGAAAAGCTTTGGTCGTGCCAATATGATCTCCTCTCTTCTGAAATGCCAACCCCCCTCAAGGAGAGAAGGAGAGAGTATTTATAGCCCAAGGAGTGGACTGTTTGCATTCCCAATCTGTCCCTCCACGTGCATCGCCAATTTGGAAATTCAGACAGCCGAATCCTCAAATATTTCCTTCTTCAAAGTTGTATAAAATAATGTTGGACGACTACTCTCAAAATTTGGAGTCATTTGGACTTAAGGATAAAAGGTTATTGCCGGTTGAATAAACAAACTTAAACTGTCCATTTCAATCCAGTCTTTTTGAATTCCATAATGTGAAAGGGTTTTTGAATATTAAGATGCCTTCAAATCCGAATGCTTTCTTCAACAAAGTCGGCCGCCTATATCTCCTATTTCACACTGCAAAATATCAGCTCGCTTGGATGCTTACATCAGGAGATATGTCATAAATACTATACTGATGTTAATTCTCGGCCAGAATGGTGGGATGGACTTCAAAGCATATGTTGGGCCCCTTGTTTTTCGATTTGGGCCTTGAAATTTTTATCCAAGATTACATGTAGTGTACCCCGAATTATGGTGGAGTGTTAAGGTTTTTGGACTTTTGTATTGAGCCCAGTAAATCAATCTTCCTGAATAGTCCAGTTTCTTCACAGATTTTTTGATCTTGTTTGTGAGGACCATATGACCCTTCAAATGGAAGAATTGGATCATGGTCCCTTCTAATTAAATGTTTTATATTGAAATTAGAATCCTACAAAACAAGAACCACACAATTTGGATCCGTATAGTGATAGTTATAAGTAAAACATTAAACTGACTCAATTTGACTACTTCTAAAAATGCTCAAATATTATACTTAATATTAAAACATTAATATTTCACACAAATTATGCACATTTTATATAAAATAAGTAAAGGGGGAATATAATAAGTCATGAAAATATTAATAACAGCAACCCAGGTAAACTACACAACCACTGAAAAATAACTCCTTTATATTGTGTTTTCCTTGTAAAATTTTCATTCATATCCTCTTGGGTCAAAAGTGATTGTGTTTTCTGATCATACTTCCCTTCGATTCCTCTTAAAGAAACCTGAAGCTAAGCCCCGCCTCATATTATGGATGATCCTCCTCCAAGAGTTTTACCTTGATATTAGAGATAATAGGGGAGTGGAAAATGTGCTAGATGACCACATTAGTAGGATTTTTCCACCATTGGACCATCATGTTGACTCACCCCTCCCCATTGGATAATTCTTCCCTCATGAGAACCTTTGTGATATTGTGGACCTTACCCCATAGTATGTAGACATTGTGAATTTTTTAGTAACATATAGGGTCTCCACTGATTTCATCATTTCACAATCCCAGAGACTTTGGAATGATTCTCGATGGTACATTTGAGATAACCCATATTTGTAGATAATTTGTGGTGACCAAGTAGTTCGTTGTTGTGTCTCTGACCATGATTTCACCTCTGTTTTGACCTTATGTCGCACTTTGGCCTATGGGGGACACTTTGTCTCTCAACATACAGCTAAAAGGTTCCTTTACTTAGAACTTTATTGGCCAAAATTGTATAGGGATTCCCATCGATTTTTAAAGTTATGTAGTCATTTTCAATTCAAAGGGAATATCTCTAAGAGGAATGAAATTCCCCAACAACCCATGTTATTTTGTAAAATCTTTGATGAATGGGGGATTTACTTCATGGGGCCTTTTCCAAATTCATTTGGATTCATGTACATATTGTTAGATATGGACTACGTGTCTAAATGGGTGGAATAAAAGGCTACTAAGAATTATGACTCTTGAGTTGTTATTGATTTTGTGAGGTCCCAAATTTGTAGTCGGTTCAGTTTGCCAAGATTTATCATTAGTGATCATAGTTCCCATTTTTTCTATCACAACATTAAAAAATTGATTCGTAAGTATGGGGTTGATCATAATGTCTCCACTTCATATCACCCCAAAACTAACGGACAAGCAGAAATATCAAATTAGGAAGTTAAGAGAATCTTGGAAAAAACGGTACAACCCAATAGGAAATATTGGACTTTGTGCTTGGATGATGCACTTTGGGCGTACCGTACAGCTTTTAAAACCCCAATAGGAATGTCACCATACAAGATTGTATTTGGAAAGTATTGTCACCAACCAATGGAGGTATAACATCGTGAATATTGGGTTGTTAAACAATGTAATATGAATCTTTTAGATGCAGGTGAGCATAGGAAGAAATAGATTCAAGAGTTAGAAGAAATTCGATGCGATGCATATGAGAAATCCTGAATCTATAAAGAGAAGACAAAGGCTATCCATGATAACATGATTCATCAGTGGAAGTTTTATATTGGTGAGAAGGTTATCATTTATAATTCCAGGCTAAAGCTCCACCCAGGTAAGCTTCATTCTCGATGGCTCGGTCCTTATATTGTTACTGATGTTTACCCTTTTGCTACTATACAGGTTTTGTATGGGAAGAGTGGAAAGAGGATTACTGTCAATGGGTAGAGGCTCAAACACTTCTATGAGAATTTTCCAAAGCATCTCCTGGAGGAAATATAACTGATAAATTCCACATATGACACCACTTAGCAGGTTGTACCTTCTCTCTACCATTATTTACTTGTATACTTATTTAAAATACTTTTATTGTGGGCAATGTAACTTTTAGGTGTGGGGGAGGGTGACATGTCATAGTTAGGATTAAAACAAAAAAAATGTGTTTTCATTTTTGATTTATTTTTCCTTATTTTGTGTTTTCATATAAAAATTGATCTTAAAAAGAATATCCAAAATCATTTTTCATTCTTGAGTTGATTGTGTGGAAAATTCCATTATTTTTTGAAAAATATTTTTCAAATGAATGTTGGTATGGAATCATTTTCTAGAATTTGTATTTTCAAATAATTGTTAGGTGTTTAATGGATTTTTGAATCCCATACCTCATTAGCACTAAACAATATTTTAATCCCTTTCCCTAGAGACATTATAATCCCTTTATTGAATATTCTTCCTTTTAATCACTTTCTTAAGTGTCTCGGGTCATGTAGAGAAACTGGAAATTGCCTTGATTATATTTAAATCCATAAGATTCAAGTATTCTACATTCATGATAGAGGTAATTGTTCATTGAAAATCCCTTTTAACAATTATCCTCTATTTTTTTCACCTTTACATTTTATCCTTATTAATCCTTAGAGACCATGAAATTCCTATTAGGTAGCCACATTACAAGATAATTTATCCCTACCTACCCATATCTTATGTATATTCTTGTTTTATTTTCAGAAAGTGTGGGAGAGAGGGTGTTTCCATGGGAATTCTAGGGAGAGAATCATTGTTATGGGTTGATATAAAGGGTGCCTACATTTTCCTTTGGCAATGGGATCACAAGCCATATTACATCATTGTTTTACACATGTTCCCCTCTTTATATCCAAAAAAAATATACATTAAAAAAATAGTTTTGAACATTGAAAAAAAATAGAACAAAAGAAAAAAATGGAGAAAAGAGGAGGTTTACTCATTATTATTCACTGCATGGTTGTGACCCACAAATTTGGGCAATGGGAAGAGTGAGTTGTAAGTGATACACTTTGTGAGGGGTTGAGTGTGTACATTAATTTTGAACACTTACTGAATTTTGAAATGTTTTTTAAATAAGAGATCAAAAACTTCTCTTCTACCTCATATTTTTAAACATTAAATCCTACCAACCCTTGAACCTCAGAACAACCTGTAGGAAGTCCTCTTGAGTAGCACACTTGTTTCTGCCACTAGAGAACTGAGAATCTTGGAAAGTATATGGTAAGATTACATAAACTATGGGAGAAGATCATAAATACACTTTCATATGTTTCTTGAGTAAAGTGGGAAAATTTTTAGGTGAGGTAGGTTGTGACATGTTGCATGGGTGAACGAATGAAGTTGAACAAATTTGAATGTGAGAAAAGAAAAAATGATAGGAAAATTGATTCCATAAATGAGACATGATTAATTTAATTTAAAAATAAACTTTTATGTTTTCAAACCTTTTATTTAGAAATGGGAAATGATTAGAATATTATAATTTTCCCAGGAGTGCAAATTTTTAGGTGTGGGGGTGTGATCGTACCATGATTCACTGTTTTATTTCTCCCTTATACCAATGTATTAAATAAGTTTTGTATTGAAAATTTCAAGTATAATAAAAAAAATTACTCCATATTTGATTCAATTATTTTTTTAACACTATTAAAAAGGGAAATGTTACTTTATTTGATAATTATATTTTAGGTGGAGGTGATTTGGAGGGCCCACGATGAAAAGGAAGAAAAATGGGCCAAAATTGCATGGATCCATGAAGATTTGTCTACTGTTTTGCCTTTTTAGAAACTTACATACATTTAATTGGGCTCATATTCTATATTCTGGTCCAAAATTTAATTTTCTGCAACTCTTGTGAAGAAACCCAAGCCCAATTCTGCTATAAAAAGGCTCAACTGACCTGATCTCTCTAGAACAGCGAATTTGTGCGAAGTCAAAAATGGGGTTCTGTAATTTGTTCATATCTCCAGATCCACATGTCCAATTCATGCCAAAAATTCGGTGGAGATATTAATAAAGTGTTGATATAACTTTCCAATTTTTTCAAAAGGGATATTCTATTGTCTAATGGTCGAAACTCGTGGTACAATTGGTTTGAAGAAATCTATGTACCCAAAACCACCTTCCAATTTTACAATAAAATGTAACCTTGGGCTCTCCATTGGGGAGTTCGAACCAGAGGCAAGGTGCTTCCATTTTTGAGTCTCAAATAAGTCTCCCCACCAATATTTTAAGTTCTAGAGGTTATGTGAAGTTCTACCTCAACATCTTTCTCTTCCTCCTCTCCCATGGGTTTCTAAACCCCATGTGATCACCTGGGGAAGAACGTGATGTAATCTCGAGCTTCATGTTTGTATTATTTTGAATGATATTTTTAATTCCAGGTTGTATGTTGTTTTTATTCATCCTATATTTTAATTTAATCGAGTTATATACTAGTATGTTATACTCAAACTCAAATGATCATGTTTGGGGGTACCCTTTCATGTGATGTTTCACAAACCGTTCATCACTTTTTCTTCCCTCATTCAATTGTGGTGTTTGTGTGGTTCATATTGGTAAATTGAACTCATAGAAGAACTATCAAGGCCATTTACATTTATTTCATGGTGTCACAAAGAAATATCATACAAACCTTGACATGACATCGAGTTCTTTGTGTGTTTCCTTGGTGAGTTTCGGTTATGAAGTTGAACACAAATCACCCAATCATCGACGGTGCTCGATGAATCATTGTGTTTTTTCAACTAAACCCTAGGAGGTATCATAGTATAAACATATTAAAAATCTAGTTCTAGGTGTTAAAAACTATTTATTAAAATATCATAACCTTATATCATGAAGCTATGAAGGATGAACATCATGAGAGTACCACGGGTTGATCACGCTTGATTAATTCTGTTAATTTCTATTTTGTTTTATTTCTTCCATTTTCTATTTTCATACTCAATTATCAAACCCACAAGTTTTACAAAACCTCATTCCCCTTCTACTTTCATAATCAAACCCCTATTTTAAAATTAATGATCTAAGGCTCCATCGAGAGACGGCCTAGGGTTGCTGGTATACTTCAGAAATTCTAGTCAAAAATAAACATCTAATTTGACGTGCTCGACAACACGATAAATTGGTCACACCATACATTTTATTAAGGTTATAATGATTCCTACATGTATCAAATAACTTATTTAGTATTTTCATAAAGTATCAATACAATAATAAAGTATTTTCTCATTTTTGAGTACATCACTTTTCTTTTTTACTAAAATGTCATTTTAAATTAGAAAGACATACTTTGATTCATATCAATAACATTCTATATCGATTTAATGTGTGACTAGTTCTTATACATCAAAAATGACTTATGAATAGTTTTCCTAAATTATCAAGAAAATTTGAGCATGTTTTCTTAATTTTCAGTGAGTGACACTTTTTAAAATAAAATTTCAATTTTAAATTGATAATGGACACATTGAGTCATACTAGACACATATTGTATCATATTGAGGTGAGGCTAATTCCTATATGTAAAAAATGACTTATGGATTGTTTTCATAAAGTATAAAAACAATCCAAATGTGTTTTATTAGTTTTGAGCATGTTAGTTGTATTTTTTACTAAAATCAATGCCAACTTTAAATAAGAATATACACTTCAAGTCAGTCCAATCACACTGTGCATCAGATTGAGGTGTGGATGATTCCAGCACATCTCAAATGACTTATGGATCATTTTCATAAAGTATATAATCAATGTGAATTTTTTTTCTCAGTTTTGAGTATGCCACTTATCTTTTTTACTAAAATGTTATTTTAAACTAGAAACACACACTTTGATTCATACCATTCACAATGTGTGTTTGTTAGATGTGAGACTGGTTCTTACACATCACAAATGATTTATGAATCATTTCCTAAATTATAAATAAAATCAGATAGTTTTTTATTATTTTTCAGTGAGTGACACTTTTTAAACTAAAATGTCATTTTTAAACTAATAATGGACACTTTGAGTCATACTGGTCACATCGTGTACCGGATTGAGGTGAGGTTAATTCCTATATGTCAAAAATTACTTATGTATTTTTTTCTTAAATTATAAAAATAATATAAATGTTTTTTCAGGATTTTGAGTATGCAAGTTTACTTTTTTATCTAAAATTAATGTCAACTTTAAAAAATAAATTCACTTGGAATCATACCAGTCACATCATGCATCGGATTGTGGTGAGGATGATTCCTACACATCCCAAATGACTTATGAATTGTTTTACCAAAGTATCAAAACAATATGAATGTGATTTCTTAGTTTTGACTATGACACTTTTCTTTTTTACTAAAATGTCATTCTAAACTAGAAACACGCATTTTGAGTCATGTCATTCACATCGTGTATCAGTTTGATGTGAGAATGATTACTATATGTCACAAATTAACTATGAATAGTTTTCATAAATTATCAATATAAACCAAGTTATTTTGGTTAGTTTTCAATGAGTAAAACTTTTTGAATTAAAATTTCAACTTTAAACTGAAATAGTTACTTTGAGTCATTATCGGGCACATCATGTATCAGATTTAGGTGAGGCTAATTCCTAGACATCCCAAATGACTTATGAATTATTTTAATAAAGTATAAAAATAATCTGAATGTGTTTTCTCATTTTTTAGTATGTTAGTTGTCTTTT
The DNA here is from genome assembly GCA_963277665.1 of Viscum album. Lineage (NCBI taxonomy): Eukaryota > Viridiplantae > Streptophyta > Magnoliopsida > Santalales > Viscaceae > Viscum > Viscum album. The sequence continues at coordinate 1,993,749,190 of OY728133.1, read as the reverse complement.
TTTACTAAAATTAATTTCAATTTTAAATAAAAAAGGTACTTTGAGTCATATTGGTCTCATGGTATGTAGAATTTAGGTGTGTAAGATTCTTACATGTCCCAAAGTCTCAAAATAATATCAACTACAAATGTTGCTAGGATTTTCATTTTATTTCTTTGTCCAAATTCCAACACTGCATATTGAGTCGCTGTTCTTAGCTGAAAAACCTTTTTTCAGCTAAGAACACCAACTCAATATCTAGTGTTGCAGTTTGACAAAGAAATCCAATGGAAAGAGTGGTAACATTGGTAGAAAGAAACTTGTTATCTTTTTTGTGTATTGTTTCAAATAGTTTAAATCAAAATATTACTTCCTAGAAAATTTATAAAAACAACAAAAAAAATTATGAGATAAAAATGAGAAGGAAATTAAATTACAAATAGTAGATAAAATAAAGACAAAATTAATTAAATAAGTAGTATGAATTCACTTTTTCATGATGTTTATATACATTCTTGACCCATTTATTAATTTTTATTGACTTAGTTGTTTTCTCAAAGTCCAATATCTCATGAGCATTAGTAGTTTCAAACAAACCACCCCAAATTGAATAAAAGAATCCAATTGTATACAAAAAAATTATTATGTGAGTAATAAAAAAACATAAATATGAAATAATAAATTAATTTTATGGATAATGATTTTACTATGAAAACATCAAGAATACCTATGTGATTGAGTAGATTCAGTGTCATTGCGCTTCCTGCAAAGGAAATGGAGGGAACTTGAAGGAAATTGATAAATGACAACACTATATAGGTGAAAATGTTTTGAGGGAGAAGAATTATGTGGAAGTTTTTGTGTAGAAAATCATGAAAGATAGATAAAAATATTATAAAATAAATGAACTATAAAAATATGACTTCCCAAAAGATCTATGAAAAAAACTAAATAAGTATTAAATAAAATTGATAAGTAAATAACCTTAAAAATAGTAGATAAATGATGAAAAACTAAATTAAATAACTAGTAGGAATTCACCTTTTAAGGTAGTATAATTTTTTAGCAGTTTCAGTGTAGAAATTCATGAAATATTGACAGAAATATTTTAAAATAAACGAACTCTAAAATGAATAATGCAAATTAAATCAATTTTTCATTATATAATTTTTTGGTAAAATAGTGAAATTATATTGTAATGTTACCTTTACATATTCCCAAAGGGTTTTTTTCATTATATTTTGTTCTTACATAGTATTGGTAACATCATAATGTATAGATGAAATTTTCTACATGAGTAGTCAAACATTTAATTTTGATTATGTTAATGTAGTAGAGAACAAATAATATTATGAGAAAAAACATGGTATATTTAAAAAAAATACCTTATCATTGAACTCCATTTATTTTTTTTAAAGGTTTTAGGAATTTGGATCCTCTTTCAAGAATCTAAATCCCCTCTTTGTGGTCCCATCTAACATACATGATATTTTCTACATTAGAACTAGCTTGAATTGATTGTGATCTCCCAATGAAAGGATAAAACTTGATTGAATTTTTATTTGACCTAACATTTGTTTTATTAACCAATATAAAAATCAACCAATTATTATTCTTTGGATCTAAGACATAAAATACTTACAATACTTGTGATTCCATTATGAACATCTTGCATTTTTCCCTTTCACACTGAAATTCACCTTTATAAATCCCATTTCATAAACTTTTATTGCACTCCTATTGTCAACCCATTTTCAATAATAAATTGGCACTTGAAATGTTTTATAATATAACTCATATATTTGTTCAATAATGGAAAAATATGACATATTTTCATAAATTGGATTTCTATCCTTAGAACCAAATATGTGCATCGCTTCCACCATAAGTGTAACACTATTTCTTTTCATCGTACTTCATTCATCATGTTATTTTGTATAGAACATATAACCATTGATTACAAAACCAATATAAGATATAAAATTTTCATTTGGTGCTTTGGATAGACATCAAATTCATTTATCAATTGAATTCATATTTTTAGATAACTCCTTATAAATTTTTTCTCAGAACCATTTTATAAACTATTGATTATATGTATTTGATATATATCCTTCAGCCCTTTATTGATTTAAATCTCTAAGAATTTATTTTTGGGATTCAATATATGGATCAACATATTCACTATTATGTAAAATGTAAATGTGTTCTTTCTCATGCTCTTTCTAGTTAATTGTAACAATAACTCTTCTAGAAATATCATTTCCTATAAGGTGTATATTATGACAAGACTTTGGGAGACTAATGTAGATAACATCTGATAGGTAATTGGTATAGAATTCAAAAACTTCTTCAATAATGTATTGTTATACAATACAACCTTCTATCTAACTTCAATTCTTGACATACCCTTTCAAATTTCCATATACCATTCAATGGGGTACATCTATATATAATGGACAGGACCACATATTTGAACCTATATAACCAATTGAACCATAAAGTGTACCATAATATCAAATAATTATGGTGGTAAGGACATATCTAATTCACATAATATGAATGTAACCTCCTTATTCATGATTAGAAACTTTGTCAGGTCTATAACTTTATTGTATATGACTTTGAAAAAGAATCATATTTTAGTTAATGTATGATATAAATTTTTAGGCAAAATTCAATGGAAATAAACATGCATCAAATATTTCATCAAAACATTATGTTCATGTGATTTTATTCCCTTTAAATTGAAATTAGTCTTTGACATGAAATTCTTGATATTTGATGAATACCCCTATGGAACTTTTACACTATTAAGGAAAGGGAAATTTTTCAATTTTTTCTATCTTGATAAAGTTTGAGCTACTTGAGGAAGAAAATTATGTCATTTATCCTTCACTGGTTCCAAATCTTCCCTTATACCCAGGTCAATCATGTCCAACCTAGCCTTGATTCCATCTTTCATTTTTTCAGAAACATTTAGTAATGTTCCAATAACACTATCAAATATTTTTTTCTATATGCATGACATAAATAAAATGTCTAAAATACAAAAAATTCCAATATGTTAATTCAAAGAAAATTTATCTCTTCTTCCAACCTAATTTCGTAAGGATTTTTTAAAATGGTTTACCGAAAACACTGTCAATATCTTTTACTTTAACAAAATTTTGATCACCCATTAGTGGATATGGTGTTGTGCCTTGTTCAATATTCACGTCGAATGTTTTCATACAGGATTGGAATTTATATCATCGAGGTAAAAATATCTGATGTTATAAAAACACATTATTCAAGTAAGGTTTCAAATAAACTGATTGTGTGAATTCTTTCTAAATGGGACACCCCAGAATTCATTTAATGTTATAGCCTAATAAATTTTCATAATCAATAAAATAATTTATCATCCCATAAAACATGGCCTTAAATGTAAATTCTTTACTTTTATGAGCATAATACATTGTAACACATGTATCCCATGTCAATTTAAGATCTTTAATTAATGGATCCAAATACACATCAATATCATTATTGGGTTTCTTTGGTCCAGATATAAGCAGATACAACATAATTTTTTTGCACTTCATGCATAACCATGGTGGAAAGTTAAAATTTACCAACATGATGGTACATGTATTATGAGTACTACTCTATACACCAAAATTATTTTTTCCATCTATAGATAATGAAAGATAAAAGTTTCTCAGCTCATTTTCAAATTCAGGATACTCGTAATCAATTTTCTCCCCCTGAGGAGAATCTGCTAAATGATGTAGGTTCCCATCTCTAATTCTTGTATATGCATGTCATGTAAATTGTCTCACAGTTTCCTAACATCCATTTAGTCTTCTAAACTATGTAATTATAGGAAAGTACCATACAACTTTCTAAGTACTTGATTCATTTTTCTTATATTGATCTTCGCCACACTTAGCATATTTTATGAGTGATTCATGATCCTTACAAAATAATATGAAATTATTTGGAAAAGAATGTATTTTTTAGATATAATGTCCATTGAATTTAGTATTCATTTAGAATCATATATTTGACATGGTAGTTCATTTTCTTCTGGTAGCATATCATTCAAGAGACCAAGTAGTTTGTAAAGCTGGTTCCACTCCATCTGATTCCATCTTTCAAATTATATAACTCCAATACAGGTGAAAATGTTGTGTATTAAGTACAACCAATATAAAATGATCTCTTAGAAAAAATATTTAAATTATCAAAAAACTTTAGAAAGTTGTTAAGGTTATCTTTAATTTTCATTTTCATTTATTCTATGTGATCTCCATTCTCATTTACATCGGTATTCATATCAAATGATCCATAAATCGTAGTATCATCCCAATCAGCATGAATGTTCAGTTTTTTCCCATTTTTAGTCCAACATTTATAGCTCTGATCTATTTTGTGACAAATCAAATATTCCTCCAACTCTTTATAACTAATTTGTCTTGAATAACAACAACATAAAAATGGAAAAAATATTTGAAAGGGGTTGTATGCATGATCTATTGAAAACTTAATGAACTTTTTAACTCTATATTAATACTCTTTTGTCAAAAAATTAGCATGCATCCATTTCCAATTCATATCAATCATATTAGGTTCATAAAATATTCATTTTGTATAATATATAAATAAATACACATAATATATTCATTATCATAGGTGGAAGTTATTGATAATTCTAATAAGGAAAAACCAACATTTGTTTGTTTCAAATAATTTCAGTATGCTTTGAAGAAAATAGGTAATTGAATTTAAGAAAATAATTAATCCACTATGGTAGGTGTTATCCTCTTAATTCATTCAAAGGTGAATTTTATTGACAACCTTCATCCTCATCATCTCATCTCCTGAACATTTATCATTGCATTTTTTTTATTCAACACTCATCCCCCATCTCTCATGAACATGAACCTATCTTTCTTGAAATACTCTAAGTAGTAGTCATCCATGGTATGACTACTACTTAGAGTAGTGCAACGAATATAAAAGAGATGGGGGTGAGTCTCAAGCAACAAATTGAAATAATAACTGTTTGAGAGATAAATTTGATATGGATGACATTTGTACTCCATTATGTTCTCTAAAAAGGGTAATGTCTCCCATTTTTGATAATTACACCATTGGAACTAGTTATTAACTCATATCTTGTTTAATGTGAGATTTTGGGGGGCATACATGTTCTTTTTTGTGATTCAAGGGGTCTCAATGAGGACATGTTGTGATAAATGAATCCTTGGGTACTCTATGAATTATTTATTTATAGTAGAAATAATACTTTTAATACTTTCAATCCTCTAACTAAGACTAGTCTTACCTCTATTAAAATGAGTCATCAAGTCTTTATTAAATCCCCTAAACAAATGAAATATAATATACGCAATTAATGAGTAATAAGAAACCCAAATATGATAAATAAGAATAATAAACTATCATTCCATCAATTAAAAGATATAAAAATGTATTGATAAAACATTTTAATAAATAAAGAGTAATTTAATATACTTGTATGGTAATCAGATATTCCTAGAGGTGGTACCAATACATGTAAACCTAAAATGATGAATACCTAAAAATAGTTTCTAATAATTATTCCAATATATATAGAATTTGATAACCTCCAATCTATTTTTTGGAACAAGTTATGTAACAACATAAGGAATCATTAAATTTAATATTAATGGTATATCAAATATTTGAAAACATCTCAAAATTATAATTTCAATTAAAAATCAATAAGGATTGGAAAAAAATTCAGAGAAGAATATACCAAATAATGATAATGGTTTTATACATCTTAAAATTCTTAGTTGATAAATTGATTCAAGAATTATGTCTAGACAAGTTTAAAACAAGAATTATTTTCAAGCATATGAAGAGTAGGATTTAAAATAAAATTTTATTTCCATGGCCATTATGGGTTCTATGGTGATTTTGGGCATATAGTATAAAAGTTTAGTCATGATGATATATATAAAATTAATTATTGAAGATATAGAGGTTTTAATTTAAAGGGGAGATGATGCACTCTTACAAAAATATTTTTGAAGTGAGATGAATATTCAAAAGTAAAATTAGATGATGAATTTCAACCATTGAATGAACTTTATTGAACATGTGACAAATTAAATGGTTGTATGAAGGATTGTCAAAATTTTCTAAAAACATTGATGAATGTGAAGAAATAATTAAAAATGTTTTATATAAAAAAGAATTGAATTTACAAGGAAATTATTATTGATTTTACACTAAAGGATTTTTAAAATAAAAATCCTTTCATATTAGACATTGTTTTTTCATCTCACATGAAAGGTAAATTGATTTAATTAAAGATTTTTGAAAAGTTAAAAGGGTACTTATTATTTTAGAAATGGTGGATATCTTAAGATAAATTTTTTCATTTAAAAGATGTTGGAAATAAAAGGAAATGTTAAAGAATGGTTTGTTTTTAGATTAATTAAAGTAAAAAAATAGTATTTATTAGAATTGTGATAAAGGAAATGAAGTGAATTTTAAGAAGTATTAATGAGTGGGTTATCATTTCAAAGATGGATTCATTTTTACAAAGGTATAGAAAACTATTTAAACCATATTCTAATTTTTGGTAGGTAAAAATTTATATTAATTGTGTTTGAAAGAGGAAATTGATTTGTAGTATTGAAAATTTGATCAGAATAGATAATGATAAATTTAAATACTGACTTAAAAAGGGTGGGTTGGGATGTTTTTATGATGACAAAATAAAATTGATAGATATTTATTACTAATTAGAATAGAGATATTGTTAATAATTAAAATAATAAATTGGAGATATAAATTAAACAACCATTAGAGTTTATTCAGCATGATATATATATATATATGTGCCCTAAAAGTATAAATCAATACATTGTGATAAGTATTTAATTCCACCCATTTATAATTATACTCATATCATATGTATTAATTTTTAATCATATATATATATATATAATTCTCTAAAATGGATTACAATTTTAAGAAGAAGTATTAAGAATGAGTGTAATTATGTGGTAAAGAAGTCTATATTAGATTATGGGGTTGGGTATATGACACACCTGTTATGGGGTGGTAAAAAATAATATTAATATTCTTCGTTAGTATAACACGGTTGATGGCCATGGTCATTCACTTAAAGATTTTATTTTTGGATCACTCACTATTCCTACCACATTATTATATTTGTGGTATTTTATATATATTTTGAAAAAATAAAACATATTGGGGATTTTAAAAATTGATACAAACAAAATAATAGTAATAATGAACATATAAGATTATGAATACAGTATTATCATAAACAATGATCAATCATTTGGGGATTTTCCATATTTATATGGCCATACTCTTGTACTTTGGGTTTCCCCTAGTGAGACTTCCTCTTAGATATGCTCTATTAGATGGTTTTGGACATTTGATATAACTAGCGGTCTTAAAATGTGAGTTATCTCTCAACTTACTCACAAGTTTTAATTGGAATATCTAGATGAGATATTATAAGGTTTTAAAGAATATGGGACTTCCCTAAAGTGTTCGTTTTAATGGGACAATGATCACTAGTTATATCCTATATTTCATTCTTTATCAAAACATAGCAACAATCCTCCTAAATGGAAGTAGGAATATATTCCTACCCCTGAGTAGCTCTTGAAGCATGTTGTTGAGCTACTCTCATGGTCAGGGCCCAAATATATGAGTGTCCACTGTTGACCATAGTTATATGCCAACAGTAAAGAAATAATGATAACAAAAAAGGGAAATATATATATCTCAAAACAAGCAATCAACGAGTGCGGAGGAGGATAAAATAATATACCTTGGATTAAAGCTTTGAATTGTTTGAGAGAAAGTAGAGATATCGCTAAACCTAGAATTCATTCAAGACTTAGATACATTTGACCCTTGAATCATTTGAGCCTTGAATTCGAGCCTTGGAATTGTTTGAGACTCGATTTGATTCTTGATTCGAGCTTGGATTTGATGAGGAGGAGTACTGGCAGTAAGTGGCTTCTGTGGAATACTTTGGATATCATGACTGGTTCATAACTAGTTAGGGTTCTTTAAATAGATCAAGGCACTTTTATCAGCACTTCCAAAAAAGCAATGAGAAAGATCCCTTTTATCAGTGCCAAATTAATAAGAACTCAGAAAGATGTCTTTTATTCGTGCTTATTACTTAAATGCTGATAAAGGATTTATAATTATAATTATAAATAAAAAATTTGTAAATATATTTGTATAATTATATATATATATACATATATATATATATATATTTAACAAATATATATAAATATAAATATAGTAAATATATTCATTATTTGAATATATTTACTATAATTTTATAATTATTTAAATATATAATTATTTATTTATAATTATATAATAACTTTTAAAAAATAATATTTATATATTTATATATTTATATATTTATATATTTATATATTTATATATTTATATATTTATATATTTATATATTTATATATTTATATCATTATATATATTTATATAATTATATATATATATAATAAATATATATAAATATAAATATAGTAAATATACTTATATGTTTATATGTTTATATCATTATATATATTTATATAATTATATATATATAATATATATATATAATATATATATATATAATATATATATATAATATATATATATATATATAATATATATATATAGTAAATATATTCATTACTAAAATAAATTTATTATAATTTTATAATTATTTAAAAATATTTATTTATTTATTTATTTATTTATAATTATATCAATACTTTTTAAAAAAATATTTATTTATTTATAATTGTAAATGTATAAATATAATAAATATACATTTATAAATATTTATTTATAAATATTTATTTACAAATGTATTTTTAACATTATTAATGAATGTTTAATCTTAAGTGCATGCATGTTAAAAATGAGTGAAATTGAATAATTAAAAATAAATACACTTTAACAATATTGAAAAAATGGGTAAGTTTTTTAATTAAATATAAATTATTAAAATAATATGGATATATATTGAAATAAAGATTAATACATATTGAAAATATTAAAACATAGTAAATAAATATATATAAATAAATAATATAAATTGATTAAATTCCAAAAAAAATAAAAAATATTAAAAAGGAATTAATACCTAACTGTAATAAAATTAAAAATAAATAAATAAAATTTATTGATTAAATACTTGATATATTAAATATATCATGTTATAATGAAATTATAAAATAAATACTAAAATTTGAATAAATTACATAAATATTAGGTGTATGTGTTTCTATATAACATTTCATTAATTATGTAAATATCTGTGTATGTATTGTATATAAAAATGAATTAATTACGTATATGTGAAATCAATATAAAACATTTTTTATATATGTTAAATTTAAAAATCAAACGACATTCAATTATGTCCATTACTCGATACAATTAGTCAGTATTTTTAGTTCATATTAATTTTTAATTATAAACCATTATTCACTAAATATATGACTATTGTAAAACATAAAAAAAATTATTATATAAATCATATTTATATACATTCATATATATCTATATATTTAATAAATATTATTTATTAATATTATCAATAATTATTTAATTAATAAAATGTTTAATATTTTTCTCAATTTACTTATTTTTAATTTTTTTTGTTTAATTTTAATTATATATATATATTTATATATTTAATATATAATATTTATTAGTATTTATAATTTATATATATTATAATAAATTTATTCTTTTTTATCAGTAATTATTTAATTAATAATATTTTTAATATTTTTTTTAATAAAATCATTTTTATTATTTATTTATTTAATTATTTCATTTTATTTTGTCGATGCTAAAAAAATACTGCTAAATGAAACCTTTATCGGTGTTAAAAATTAAGCACTATTAAAGGGTACCATTTATTAGTGTTAAAAATAAAGCATTGATAAAGGATATCTTTTATCAGTGCTAAAGAAAAAAAATGCTGATAATGGTCACTCTTTATCACTACTGTAAAAAGTACTGATAAAGGGTACCTTTTATCAGCACTAAAAAATTTTGATAAAAGGTACCCTTTATTAGCACTTTTTTCTAGCGCTGGTAAAGGCCGATGTTTTTTAAGGTCTATTTTGTAGTAGTGCTTCTTCTTTAGAGGCTTTGAAACATCAAGAAAGTATTCTACCGATGTGACTTCTATTAAATGTCATAGTGATTCTTTGTTCTTCTTTCTCTTGTCTTAATTGAATAAAAGCCTACAACAAACTCTTATTCTTCACAGAAAAAATAGAATGTTTCTCTTTCCTTCTTCTTTATTTCTTTTTAGAACCTACTTGTTTGATTGTCCTTTGTTTGATACTTTTGTCCCAATATTGTTCATCTGGAACTAATTCATCTGATCCTTTCTACTCTTCTTCATATGGTACTAATTTTTCCAATACTTCACTGATATGTGTGAATCCTATTCGTTTAGATTTTTTCTATCTGGTACAATTCCTCTAATCACTTCTTCTTTATGTACCTTGCTTCTTTATCCATAGATTTACAAATTTTTGGTGCTTCCACTCTATTTAGTACCCCCAACTCCATCTGACAACTCTTCGTCTAATACATCGACCCAAATGATAATTAATCTTAAGTTTTGTGGCAATCACTTCACTACAAAACTTCACTTCTTCAACAATATGCACATCCACAAAAACTCTCGTACATAATATCTTGAGAAACCCTTTCACAATGTACCCACTCCCCTTTATATAGTAATAGTTTCTTACAAAACATAGGGAGAATCTTGAACTCAAATTTAAATTTCTTACTTCTAAATATGAATACACTACTTAATTATTTCTTCATTTGACCACCTTAAAAATTCTGTATAAATAGGATTCATCAATATTCATAGGAACTCTCCTTATATCTCATCATCAACTATCTTCTTCAATCCTCTGACAATATCATCTAGAATCACAACCTCCCCTTCATGATTATTGAATAATTTAATAAAAAACTTATCATCATCATATATAATGTATTTTAAAATACTTTAAAAATATCTTTGAACCTTCATTTGGTACTTCTTCTCTAGAGATTATCATTATAGTAATTCTTTGTGAAAACTCCTCTTTTTGGTATTATTTAGTCTAGTATTCATTCACAATGATCTTCTTCATTAACCACTTATTTATCCAAATAATCTATTAAATATTCCCTAGAAAGTCTTTCTAGAATACTTTTTAAAGGCTCTTACTTAATCCAATGGGTTCCCGAATATTTTCTATTTTTCTCCATCCACTGAACCATCAAAGGTTAGCTCAACCCCTTCTATCTAGTGACTTTGTAAAACTTCATCTGGTGAATTTTTAACACTTTGTTTGCTATCTTTATAAAATTTTGTATGATTAAATCACTCGAATACTTTTGTCTAATTCCTTTTCTTGGAAAATTCTATCTGATGAACATTAATCAAATACCTTAATCTAATGACTTCATATGAAGACTTCTATCTGATAAAACTTTGTTTTTAAACTTATGTCCAATTAAACTTCTTTGAAACCTCTATCTGATGAATTTTCTTAGAAACTTCTATCTGATGACTTATCCCTAAATATTCTATATTTTGTCTCCATAGACTCATCTCTTTTTGATGACTTGGAAACCTCAATCCAATCATTTGGAAGCTTCTGTTTGATTCATTCAGAAACCCTTGTTCAATAGACTTGAGTTTCTCTATCTAATGGACTTTATAAAACTATGGTCGATGGACTTGCAACATTTATTTTATAGACTTCATACTTATTTTTATCTATTATAGCCTTGACCACAACTTACACAAACCTTATCATCTTGATATTTGTACAAGTCCATCTAATATACTTTGTATAACACTTTGTCTGATACAACATTAGTAGTACATCTCGTTTTTTGGGAACCATAGTTCCACCACCTTCTTCTTATAAACAACTTTAGCAAGTATCATGAATTCCTTATAATAGTCATAATGTTTAGTACTCTAAATGAAAGAAAAGCATCGCATGATTTAGATCTCTTTCACAGAGACTTTTTATCTTTTAAAATTAATATTTGAATCACATCCATAAGTAATTTTAATATTTAATCAATGAGGAAAAAATAAATTAGAATCAAATTATATTCTTCCAGATATCTTTGGATAATAGAAAAAATAATTTATTTGAATTATCATATGGTTCCATAAACTATATTATCACCTCAGTCCAACCAACTCTGTCTGATCACCTTAGTTTGATCAACTCCATCCAATAGCAATAGTCCATTATTCTCTGTTTGATTATCTCATATTTCTCTTTTTATTCATATTTATCCATTAGACCCATTCATCTCTGTCTGAAACTTTATGTTTAGAAACTTCTTAAGGAAACTTCTTAAGGAAACTTGATAATGTTGTAAACATAAGTGCTTCTCCAAACATCCAAGAACAAGTTTGAGACATTATGAACAGTTCACTAATCATCATAAGTAAACCCAAAGTCTTAAAATAACTTTTTCCTTTAATTAAGGAATAATCTATGACTCTTTAAAAGGTAGGAACACCATTTATCTTCTTCTAAGATAACAATACTTGAGCACTTATTTTCTCCTTCATTCGTTCATCCAATCTATATATAATTCATTACTAATATTGGATACTTTAACCAAACATTCTAGAAACATCTTATTTATAATATCTTAAATTTATTGACATCACTAAAATCTTTCCATTTCATTGATAACTATTGACAACCTTTGAAAACAAATAAAACTCACACACATAGTGGGATCTTCATAAAGAGAATAATTGATTTTTCCTCTTGTTCTTTTTATTTTTTTTCCTTACTCAATGAGTGTATGGAGGTTGGTGGATATCATGGAAATCGTTCCATTCAACTCACATATCTCAATTTGTTTCTCAATAATTATTTAGTCCAATAATAGAGAGGTATTGATGTTATCTTCCATCTCGTTTGTAAAGACCCTAGCTCCAATAGCCTAGATCCAGTGTTTACTTTATTACATTGGTACTGTATACAAGAGATCATATCTTGAAGTAATAAATATTTTAATATTATTGGTTACTAGATACATACATGAATCTAACATTGCATTTGAAAAAATAAAATAAACAACATAGTGAAAGTAAATATTTTGTATCCTTGAACTCATTCAAATATTCCTTCTTTGTATCATGGGAAAAGGAAACAAAATAAAGGTGATCCTAGATTCTTATTAAGGGGTACATACAACAAAATCTATTATGAGTAACTCGGGAATAATCAAGATAGCATGGTAAATAACTAAAAACACATGTCATTTAATCAATAACTTGAGCATGCAGAATAATATGGATGGAGTAAATGAAGATAAAAAATGATTCTATATAAATAATCACATTATCTTGAAACTTTTACATGAATATTATTCAAAATAATAACATTATCATTAGTAACTGATTTCATAATAATGGAATGCATAATTAAAGACATTTGAAACTTATTATTGAGGCCTTGTTCCTAAACAATTTAAACTATAGTTCGGTATACATTAAAAACACATTTAATAAGGCTATCCAATTTGTTTTTATCATGATAAATATCAATGAATTGAGACTCTATATAATTATGATCCCCACCCATCACTTAATAATTCAAATTCATTCATCATATGAATAAATAATACAACATAATCAATATGCCTTTTAAATCAATAAATTTTCATTTTAGAAGAACTGGAATATGGAATGTCAATACTTTCCCTAATAAAACAAATCATAAATCATCAATTAAAATAATAAATATGGAATAATTACATCATATTCCTAGTGTATCATAAGTAAAAATTGGGTTTTTGACATTGATTAATAGAAATACCATAAAAAGTTCATTAAATGTATTCCTGGGGAAAATACCCTTTCCACTTTAAAATCCACTTTTAAAAAATAAAAATTTCCAGAATATTAGGAAATGAATTTTATTTGAAAATAAACTCATAAAATTTTAAATTTAGCTTCAAAAAATTGAGTGGTCATGATAGTGGTAAATTTCATTCATGCCATATAAGTTAAAAAATAATTCCTTTTACACTTTTATTTAAAAAATTCAAAAAGTACCTCATTCAAAAAATGATAGGAAGATTCATTTTAAATATTTATTTAAAATTCAAACATGGGTAAAAAATTATTTAATAAATCATTGTATAGTAGTAAAATTATTCTTGAAAATGTTTTAAGGAAAATATGGATATGGAAGAAAAATATTCCTGACCGATTAGAAAAACAAAGATGGTTTTTCTTAAAAACATGACTTGTGTACTTAATAAGTGTAAAATTAAATGAATTATTTAAATTTATATAATTAAATAGATGATAAAAAATATTTTTTTTAATATAGAAATACAAAATAATTCCCCCAGTGGATACTTTAACATAAACAATCCCAAATAATGATGATATTGTCAAATAAACCCTTATCTCTTTGGTAACATTCGAATCATAACCCCCATGAAATAAATAACTTTTAATGAAACATTAAATACCATTAATATAAATAGATTAATTATATAACATATAAAAATGGTAATTAGATGCACCTCATTAAATAATATAGGTTCATAACATAACATATGTCCCAAAGAAGACAATCTGAGATGAAGAACCCTTACAATGATCATAATGTTAAAGTGAGAATTAATAAATGAAGTGATTATGTGTAACAAATGTAAACCCACAAAAAAATTAAATGAACCATTAATAAAACAAATTCCATTTTACACACAATCTTTACATAATAAAATCAATGAAAAGGTGATATAACGTAATGAAAGAAAATTGAGTTATGAAACACTTACCACTTGGTAGCTTTCAAGTAAAATACACTTGGATGAAATAATTTTAATTGAAACATAAAATTAATTATTAAGGATTCATGATATAACATGTAAAATTTTCAACATATACACTATATAAAATAAATTAGGTGTAAAACATTAAAATATTCCTCAAAGAACGGAAATTGAGACGAAATCCCTTACCTTATGCCCGACTCATCACATATGTTTTTTTTATTATTGAATATTAAACATATTTTAATTATTTACTTGATTAATAACATTTTTAAAGTTTATTATTCCTTTTATTTTATTTATTTATATTTTATATTGAATTACTTAATCAATTAAGTTCACTTCAGACATTTTGATGATATATGATTCATATGTCCAAAAGGAATTTGGTAGGTTGAATATGGTAAAAGTGGTCATTTTTCCATCATCTATAGAATAATAATAATAAAATAATTATCATTTTTATAAATGATTTATAGTTTTAAAATATTTCATTAAATTTGATTATGAAAAATGAACTACGTTACAATCATGGAGATGGTAGGTCATATGCACACATGAGTAACATTTCCATTTTTCAAAGATCGTGATGGAAATAAGATAAGTATTATTTTATATTTAAATAATTATAATTATATCATAAATAAAATTTTATTTCTTTAAATAAACTTATATATACCACCCATGTGATTTGGTTTTGAAAAAAAATCACATCGCTTCGTAAAGGTGGTAGTCCACACATACACACAAATAATGTTACCATTCTTTAATGAATGGGTAGTTAAGTAAATATATGACATATTAATTTTAAATAATTATAAATATTTAATTAATATCATATATATTGACATTAAATCCATCACTATATCCATATGTGAGAGGAATTGATGGAAAATGACTTACATCGGTTCACGGGGCAGTAGTCCACTATATGCACAAATGACAGTTTTGTTTCTTATTTGATGGAAGAGGAGATTGATATAAAATATGAAATAAAATTAAAACATATAATTATATGGAATATATTTGATTCATTATTTTATCATGGTTTAATAATATTTTAAGGATGTGAAAAAATAAATAAAATGAAAATGAATGGTTAAGAACTATACCTCTTCTTTGAACAACCTCTTTAGGTTTATACCTAAATCTTTACTATAAGGGTTTTATGATAAAACTATAGACTATGGGTTATGGGGAGGGATGTAAATAATGTATTTTTTTAGGTTTTGTATGAACCTAAATTTTTTTTAAGTGTGAATAAAATAGGAGAGGGGTGTCCTTTTATAAGTGAGGGGAGGGGCGCTCTTAGAATTTCTTAAAGTATTAAATTAACATAAATAAATTTTCATGGGAAAAAATAGATCCAAAATGATATAATTAGAATATAATATGAGAATAATTCAAAATATTCTTATCCAATAAAATTTGGAAATATTTAGGTGATTTTTTCACTCATATCTTTTGGTTTTAACCTGTGTTAACCCTTTCTGACAATTATCGTGATAACGAAGTTTTTACTCTTTAGGGGTAAAAATAGTTAATATAAAAGGAAAATAGGCCAATAAATAGACCATTATTGGTATTTCAATCCATATCCCATAAATTTTCTAAATATATAATTTTTAGTAATTTTAAATCATTTAATAAAATATTATTTTTTATAAAATATCACTAATGTCATTTTTAGAACTATTCATTTAATTTGACTTTGATAACAACATGACAATAATGGAATTTGAATATAATACCTTCACACATCACTAAAATGTTATATTTATCTAAAAATTCATGGAATACAATAATTCATTAAATTTATATTTCTTTTAATATTTTTAAAATTATTTATTTTATTTTTCTATTAATTGAATAAATATTATGTCAGCATTGTGTAAGCATGTAAGGTAATTATTTCATTACTAAGAATTTTAAATAAATTAACATTATAAAAAATAATTTAAATTTAAATTTAATATTTAGAACCAAATATAAGTTATTTTGATCCCTATCCCAAAATATTATAGTTATTAAAAGTAAGAAAGTGGCATTTTTGTCTTTATCTTTTATTAAAATATTATAAATGTTAGAATATAAGAAATATGGCACCAAGTGACCATATATTCAATAATTGTATGTAAATGGATGAATTAAACACATCTAAAAGGATAAATTCAAGTGTTAGGGTCAATTTTTAGTCCTTATCATGTTGATTATAACATTAATTACCTAATTTACTCTTTTCATGGTGATAATTAATTACTATAGTTATTATTCATAAAGGATAAAAATAAAAGGGGCATATTTAAAAAATAAATAAAAACTCATTACAAATATTTAATCCATTTTCAAATATTAAATTCATATAAGTGTTATAATTTAATTTATAAATTAGACCTGTAATATGCGATGATAAACGGTTTTTCAACAAAAAATGTCCTTTTAAGTATAAAAATGTTTTATATGAAATTGAAGTATAAAATTAATTATAAAGACCATAACTATATAATTAATATAATTCAATAAATTATACTCTGAAAAAAATTTAAAACAAAATATATCTTTGTAAATTCTTGAAATAAAAAGATAGTTTTCAATAAAAATTAGTATCTTTCACTATTCATTAAAAACTCAAACATTTCAAAAAAATCAAAAAAAATCACCCTAAGTTGATTTTGATATGATAATTTCAAAAATTAAGTTAATTTTATCAAATAAATTTTATAAAAGTATAAAAAAATAATTATGATATTTACTCACAAAAAATAATAAAAATAGTTTTTAAAGAAAATGTATATTTGAAGAATAAAATTACTTTACTAAATATTGAGTCCATATTTATTATTAATAAATAAATTTTATAAAACCTTTATACATATTTTTAATAAGTTTTTTAACTCAGTTCATCCCCACCAATCCAATGGCAAGGTGATAACTACTACACTAAATAATAATATTTTAATAGTATATCGTGGTTCGATTAATAATCTGTGTTGTTAATTGTACACACTATAGAAGATAGTATTATTTTAAAATATTATGGTGTTAATCCCCCCCCCCCCACATAAATAAATTTTTTCCTTATAATTTTAACTTATTCTCAGTAATCGAGGATTTAACATTTAAAAATTTATTTGTGGAAAACTCACAACGTAAAAAGGGTTAATAAAACATCCTCTTAAAAAGAGGGAAAAGGACATATGAAGGTTGACTGGAATAACACAAAACTAGGTTTCAAAATATGATAACATTAGTGGGAATTGAAAATGTTTACATTGAAGGGGAAACTAGTGCTCAAAGACTAATAGAGAGTGATAGAGAACATGTTCATGAGAAAGTTAATGACTACAAAACCATAAATCGGTGATGGGTGAAAAGACCATCAATTCATTGGAAATGATTATAATAGTAAAAAAAATTGTTTCAAGACACTTTTCCTGGATTTTAGAAATTTATTTACCATCTAGTCTAGGAATATATGGAAATGTAATTACTTGACAAGTATAATTTCATCCTTTAATCAATTTCCACCAAAATCTCATCTTTTTCTCCAAATTATGAGTATTTGAGATGAATTTTTCATACGATAAACACAAATAAACTTCTAATGGATCATATAATCCAAAAAATGATAACAATTTTTTCCTCTTGTCTTTTAAAATTAACCAAAACAAAAAAAATACCACAAGGTAAGAAAATACCCAAAATTTATAAACTTTAATATAAATAAATAATACATTTTATTTCAAATTTCCCATAATAACATCAAAGGTTCAACTTATATTATTCCACAAATAAATAACACTACATCCCAATTAACCTCAACAACCTCAACATTAAATAATTTTTTAACCTTATTGGTGATCTTGTGAATTTTAACTTATATCCCTAAAAATATCATTAATAATCATTATTAATTACTATATAATCTTATAATGTAGTGAAATTCACACTAAGATATCATAAATCAAATTTAGATACTAACCTAAAAGGTAATCCTTATATTGACCATAAATATCTCTGAAAATATCATATTTTCAATGAATAATTTTTAACCATAAATTTTATCAATATCCCACTATCTAATAGACCATAATTAAATTAACATTAAATCATATAATAAACCATAGAGTTATTTAAACCTTAATGGAGTATTCTTCCTAAAACCCAATACAAATATCAAATACCTCAAAATCCCATCACTTAAAACCACAATAGGGGTATCTATGCTTTTGAACTTATTATTAACCTTAAAATTATAAACCCATGATGGTATTCTTAACTCTTAAGCAAGCATTGTATTAAAACATATATTGATTCCAAAATCAAATACAATCCTTATTCGTCAAATAAAATCATAATATATTTCTATAATTCCAAAAAAAATGAAATAAATTTCATCAAAGATGAATTAAATCACTTTTTAATCAAATCACTAACCAATTTCAAGGTCATAAATAATATACCATTTACTTTATCAATGTTAATCATAACTTTATCCCTACTAAACATTATCACATTACCACTAAATCAATTTTCATGGTTATAAGTATCATCCAACATATGATTTAAAATCCTAAAATAAAAACTATTGTTGAGTAATCCTTAGATGTTTTGTGATTCTTATAACCAAAATATCATTGATATAAAACTTCTACAATATAATTTTTAAATTCATATATATAAATTGTTCAATAATTACACTTCAATAATTAACATGGAATAGGTCCTTACTTGGTCTAGGAGTTAACCCCTAGATTAGGAAATTGTATTGGATAATTCTTATATTTCCCACACATAAGTAATTAAACTCCTTGAAAAATCCATATTTTATGACCTTCATATCCACATAGAAAACATCTTCCCCTTCCTTTGAGACTATTTCCTTTGTAATGGTGTAGTTCCCCAGGTTTAGAAAATAGTATTCCTAATCCTTATAATGATTTAGTTATCTATCATTACATGCTTTCATGTTTGGTTCACCATTTTTTATTCCCTTTTGAATACTGGGGGCTGAAATTTTATTGTGAGGTCTCAGATTTTTAGCAAGTTTGGTTTGATGAGATTCGTCATTAGTGATTAGGGTTAACATTTTTTTAATCACTACATGAAAAATTTTCTTCATAAGTATGGGGTTGTTCATAAAGTATCCACTGCATATCACCCCCAAACTAATGGATAAGTAGAAATATCAAATTATTAAGTTAAGAGAATATTTGAAAAAACATTACAACCTAATAGGAAAGATATAGGTTTACACTTGAATGATGCACTTTGGGCATACCGTACCAGTTTTAAAACCCCAATTGGATTGTCACTGTATAATATTGTTTTTGTAAAGGCTTGTATCCTTCTGTTATAGGTAGATAACCGTGCATATTTGAATGTTAAACAATGTAATATGAATCTCTCATATACATGTGAGAATAGGAAGATGTAGATTCAGGATTTGGAAGGAATTCATTGTGATGCATATAAGAACTCCTAAATCTATAAATAGAAGAAAAACGTTATCCATGATGGGATGATTCATCGTCAGAAGTTTCATATCAATGAGAAGGTCCTTATATACAATTATAGACTAAATATTTACCTATATAAGCTTCATTCCTAATGGTTTGGTCCTTATAATGTTACTAATACTTACCCTTTTGGTGTGATACAAGTTTTACATGAGCAGAGTGGCCAAAGTATTATAGTTAATGAGTAGAGACTTAAACACTTTTACAAGGATTTTCCAAAACATTCGGTGGAGGAAATCTACCTTCAAGTAGTAACATATTAATAAATCCCATTAGGTTTTAACCTTCCTTACAACATTATCCTTTATTATCATGAGGACACTGCACACTCTAGGTGATGGGGGTGGGTATATTCATGGGTTAGTTGGTAATTTTCATTATATTTACTCTTTTTCTATTTTTGGATTTCTGGATAGTATTGTTACCCCCCCCCCCATTTTCCCCACTCACTTTTATGTTAGAATGTTAATTTTTGATGCCCACTTTATCATGGAAAATGATTCCCACTTAATCATGGAAGTTATTGAAAATACATGATTAATTTACCTATTTCATGTTGTTTTAACATTTAATATTTTTTTCAATGGTGAAATGTGTGTTTTAGAATGAATTTAACATTGGGGGTTATTTTTAGTAAATTGGTTGCTTTTAGATGATATAAATGGTTTTATCTCTTTAAAACCTTTGAGAATAATGGTACTCTTTGTGTGAGTATTTTATGGGAAAATTGTGTCACTTAATATCTCCACACATTTTTACACCAAACCATGAAGTGTGAATATTTCTTACTTACTAGAAGAAAAATATAATTTAGCTTAATATTTATCAGCTTTATAAAATTATTTTTCCATATGTTCATTCCTTATCTGGTTTGTTTCATTACTCTACTGAATTGACCTATGTGTGTGTACATGTTATCTGACCATTGAACACCCTCAAAAAACTATAACTAAAAATCAAATATATATATATATATATATAATTAAAAAACACAAAAAAATATGGTTTGTGTCTTGGTCAGGTCAAAAACCACTCTTCCTCAGCCTTTGTTCTTGTTATAACTATTATAATTAGTGTCGTGAGTAGATCAAACAAGGGTTGAGTTATGAGTGTGAGATTTGTTTCAAGTTAAACTTTTGGAAAAAATGATAACAAATGAGGGGAGTGATGAAATTTACAGCATATGGGGATATCTAGTTCAGGATATTAAGGTTTTACTTTTGGTAATGCTTAAGTGAGGGGGTCTTGAAATTTGATTTCAAATGATTTCGGGCAGGTTCAGTGGATAAAATAATTTAAGTAGAAAAATGTTAAAATGACCTATATTTATTGGATAGAAAGTGTAAAGAATAGCATGGAATTTTTTTTCACACACACACATGGAGAGTTAGTTTCATGATTGAATTTTTAATTCCTTTCACATATTGGTAGCATGAATCTATTTGAATTTCATTCTGAAATAATTTATGAGACATCTTTTTCCATGATCACTGAGAATAACTCCTTGGTGTGATTTTTTATTTGATCACATTTCTATCATGGATTAAATTTTAATTAAATGTTAAATATTCATGAAGTTGGGAATATCTCCATGCATAATTTTTGGAAATTTAACTTTTCCCAGGAGTGGAAATGTTTAGGTGTGGGGGTGTGATTGCATAGAGTTTCACTATTTATTTCCACCCTTACACTAATATTTTAAACTTGTTTTGTATTGAAAATTAAAATTATAATAAAAAATTTCACTTCATGTTTTATTAAATATTTTTTTTCACTGCTAAAAAGGTAAAAAAAAAATTAATGATTTCATTGAAGGTGGAGGTTATTCAGAGAGCCCACGATGATGCAGAAGGAAAACGGGTCAACCTTCATGGAAGGCCACGAACACATGTCCATTGTTTTGAATGTTTTGTAAAATAAGTGCATTTAAATGGGCTTAAATTTTTTGATAATATTTAATTCTCTGTGGGATAAAAATTTCATGAAGTAACCCAATCCCAATTTGTCCATTAAGAGGTCCAACTGAACCAATATGTCCAATAAAATGAATCTACATAGAGTGAAATGTTTTCTTTTATATTATGGAAATATATCTTATTATGTACATTATCTCACCACCAAATTTGAAATAGAGATATAAAGGAGGTATTAAAACATTTTTTTTAGTTTTTTGAAAAGTGATATAAGATTTTATATTTCACAAAAGACAAGGTCCAAATGATTTATAGAAATCAAGGTCCCCAAAACCACCTCCCATTTTGACTATAAAAGAACACATTCGGCACTACATTTAAGAGTTAGACCTAGAGGAAAGGTGCTAACATTTTGGAATCCCAAAGGATTCCTATCATTATCCATATAAGTTCATGAGGATATGGTAAGTTCTACTTCAACATATTTTTCTTCCTCTCCTCCCATGGATTTCTAAACTCTTCGTGATCACTCGGGGAGGAACATGTTGTTAATATCGAGCTTTGTTTTTGTAATAATTGAATGTTATTTTAAATTTCATATTTTTTTGTTTGTTTTCATCATCCTCTATTTTTCTTTTATTGAGTTATGTACTGGTATTTCATGATCAAACTCATATGATCATGTTTGGGGGTACCCTTTCATGTGATGTTTCACACATCGTTCACCATTTCTTTTTACCTAGTTTAATTACAGTGTTTGTGTGCTTCTTGTTAGTCAATTGAACTCTCATAAACACTATCAAGGCCATGTAAATTTTTTTCATGGTATCAAAAATAAATAACAAACAAACCTGTATAGTGAAACGAGTTCTTCATGTCTTGCCTTGGTGAGTTTCAGTTATAAAGTCAAACACAAATCACCCAATCATTGGCAGTATTTGGTGAATCATTGTGTATTTTTGACTGAATCCTAGGAGTTATCCGAGTATAAACTTAGTAACATTATAATTCTAGATATTAAAAAATAGGGATTAAAATATCTATACCCTTTATCTCGAAGAGATGAAGGATGAGCATCATGAGAATTTCCTAGGTTGATCACTCTTAATTAAATGTATTAATTTATATTATCTTATATTGATTTATTTTATATGATTTCATATTAAATCAAAAAAACCAAAATTTCATACAATACCATTACCCCTTTTAATAATCAAAAATTTAATTTTAAATTAATGTTCTAAGTCTCCATCGATAAATGACCTAGGGTTCATGTTATACTGTAGAAATTATAGTAAAAACTAAACAACTAATTTGACACACTCAACAAGGTGATCAATGATCAAGACTAACATATCATAGAGCTACCACATGATATAGATGAAATGTCTAAAGTACTTCATATGACTTTTTTGACATGTATGGAGGACTTCACATGACTTGGCTAACATGTCCATAGGACTTCGCGTGACTTGGAAGGCATGTCTGGAGGAATTTGTTGATTATGGTAACATGTGAAAAGGATTTATTGTGACTTGGATAAAATTTTTGGAGGACTTTTCATGACATGGATAACATGTCTGGAGGACTTCACATGACTTTTATGACATGAAAGAGTGCTTCCACATGACTTATTAATAGTCAACATGAAGCGCATGACCCTATTGCATGAAAATTAGCTTATCTATATTCACATAAGGATTCCATTTTTTCATCCTTTATCACATAAATTCATCAATATTCATCATATATTGTCTAGTTGAGACATTTTATGACTAAGTTGATACATGAAAACACCTTTTAATAATCTTTCTAGAACATTGAAAGTCTTTCGTGTGATCAATAGGGTGATCACATGAAGCATGTATACATGTCGCGTAATCCCTTAAGTCATTTATTGGGTAGTGTAAGACCCTTGAGATTTCATTTCTTTCTACTCTAAGAATTTCACTCTCACCTATGTGCTCTTGTGTGAGTTTTTTTACTGATATGGAGGAATTTATAGGCCTCGTCACCCTAGATCTATGACACTTCACATAGTATGTATATTGTAGATTTGGACTTGAGTCGATGGATCATCACAAGTTTTGCATGAACCTACCACGGGACATCCATGGTATCATATTTATGTCACATGATAAATAATGACTGCAAGATTTATCCTTTATCACCATATTTATTAGACCCATGGTCAGTCAAAGGTATTTCACATAATCAAATTGACATGTCAAAGGGCCTTCATGAGATCAGGACAACATGTTTGGGAGTCTTCACGAGATCAGGATTCATATCACAGAGGCTTTCATGTGATCTAGAAAGACATGTCTAGGGCCCTTCATGATATCAAGATGGCCAGGGCCTTCATGTATAAAAATAGCATAAATCTCCTTTGTATAAGGGCATCACCTTTTTTATCTTTTATTTTATAATTCATATAGTGCTTTCCCATCGAGTGTCTATCAGGGAATCACGTGATTAAATAGACATGTCTAAGAATGATTTCATGTTGGAGGTGACATGTTCAATAGCCTTTATGTGATATGGTCGGCATGTTGGTGGGTATTTCATGTGATCAATGGACTAATTATGTTGATTGCATCCACCCTTCGCATGAAAAACAACGTAACTTCCTTTCACATGAGAATTTTTCCTTTTCCATATTTTTATCTTCCATTTTCCAATACTTTTAACTTTTTTCAATTGGTTTTTCATTAGGTCATCACATGATCAATATCATATCTCATGATGGTGTGTGATCGTTGTCATGGATGGTCACTCTTCTTATCCATGGTATGTCGCGTGATCAATGCTGGATCTCATGACGGCATGTGAGCATTCTTATGGATAGTGGATCATCTTGTCTATAGTGTATTAGGTGATCAAATATATGTGTCTGGGATCCTTTGCATGATGTAGGTGACATGTATAGCATCCTTCATGTGATGAGGATGACATTTCAGCATGGATTTTTCATGTTTAATGGACTGATCATGTAGACTGCATCCACCCTTCACATGAAAAATATTGTAACTCAATTTCACATGAAACTTATACCTTTTTCATCTTTTATTCTTTATTTGATAAGTCTTTTAACATTTTAACATTTATTTTTCATCAGGTCATCACATGATCAAATGGATGTGTCTGATTCACATGATGGAGGTGACATACCCAAAGAATTTTGCACAGCATGGATGAAATGTCACAAGGGATATCACATGATCGTTGAGCTAATCATTTGATCCATATAATACCTTCACATGAAAATCAACATAACTTCCATCACATTAAATTTATATATTTTTTAGCCTTCATTTTATAATGTCTTTGTGTTATTTTCAGCATCTATCAGTTGACATGTCGCATGATTAGAGGAACTCATCTGATGAAGGTTCATATAATCAGGAAGACTTATTAGAATGGATTTTAATGATGAAGTGGGATATCTGATGGGGATTTTTATGATAAAAATGATTCACTAAATGGGATTTACATGATCATTATCAGATCACACAGAATGTGTAATCTGTATGTGTGACATTCCTAGGGTTATGCAACCGCACGTCTTCTCTAGGGTCATGCAATTAGCGTAACCTAGCCACCTAATTTTCATATAGCCATTTTGATCCTTAATTTATTTTGTAAATAAAATAATATCTATGCTTTAGGTATTTATTTTATCATATAATTTTCAGTGCTTATTTCACGGGCATCAATAAATCCCCCCCTAGAAGAAAGGTTTGTAGGGATGATGATGTGGTTCTAAGTAAATGACCACCTAAGTCCCTTGGGATTCCACTGTTCAGTGTTCCAAGAGTCTTTAGGTCTTATAATTAACCTTTTGTATTCCACAAAGAATCCTATAAATAGGGGAGTGAGGGGTCATTCATTTCACTAGTGATTTAGACATTCAGATCTCGTTCGATCTCCATCTCTCGTGTGAATAATTAGTAAGACCACTCTACATAAACCCTATCATAAGAACTATTCAATATATCAAATCATGTGATCTCCTCATGTGATTGAGTTTTTCTTAGTACTTGATCAAACAATCTATGAACTAATTCATGGTAAATTGGTTGAACCTTGACACATGTTCTTAGCGGCATGGTTATCCCATAGCCTTCGCATGAACTACTGATTTTATCACATGATCACTTGATCATTATGCAGTTTATGTGACTATATCTTAGTCATACAATTTCAAGTCCTATAACAAGACATGAAATCATGATATACTACATGTTTTATGCAATTCGTGAGACCTATAAAAAGTCATGTGATTGTGAACCCTTATGTGGTTCACATGAGTCGTGTGATGTTGTCTGAGCCATGCACTTATTTTAGAAAGGTTCCTTTACCATATAAAAATATGATTATTTATTTGTACAAATGGATTCAATTTTTCATAAGCCTTAAAGAAAAGAGTTTGTAGTAGCGGTGACTCATCTAAATGTCATTTTTGTAAGTGTGGATGCTAACTATCATTCTATCATTTAGTCATCCTAGAAAAACCTGATAGAAATGATGGAGATAAGTCTTATGTAATATACCCTATCAGACTTCTTAAATCTTTATGGGTTTGGTCTTTAAAATTATTCTCCTATCCTTCCACCACATTCATCGATCATGCCTCTGTCTTGGGTTCGGATGACCCATAATACCTTCAAAGAAAATATCTCATGTATGAGCCACTTTATTACTGAAGAAAATGATCATATGGGTATATGATGAAGTTTATTCCAATATAATTTGGATGTAACTGTCATAAATATAATTATTACATTCATATATACTAATCAATAATGTGGAAAGCTTCTATGAACTATAGGTTTGGTTGGTTTCCTTGCTAGTACCTTCAATTAGGGGGGATCTTTATGATGTATTGGGGTTGTCCCTTCTGGGTGTAGAAAACTACTTCCAAATTTTCCATGGATCTAAAAAACATTGGGATGTATAAAGACATATGGATCTACAAAAACTTATCTTATTTTAATATGGTTTTTATGCTATACTTGTTTAGTCGGTGTAGTTTAGATACGTACACATTTCATCTTACATGTGGTGAAGTCAGCATCAGTCTTTGGGATGTTGAGGAAGTCTATAGCATGCCAATATTAAGGGATGTATATGAAGAGTTTCTTCCTCTGTATTCTATTTTTTATGACATGGAGAGAACCCCTCCCATTTTTGGGGAGTTGATCAGGATGGATAAATTTTTCCATGATAAGGCCCTACTTCCTTGGGAAGACATCCTGTTTAAGAATTGGTTAGGATATTTTATCAAGAAGGCCCATTCTGAACCCAAATCTAGGAATCCAAAGTCTTGTCCCACAAAATATTTCTATAGTGTTGAGAGTGTCTACTATACCATGGTAAGAGGGTTTTTTCACTAACCAGGGTGATAGGTTGTTCCCTATATCAACTAATCCATTTAGTTGGTCGGTTTTCTTGATATGTACCTGAGTAGGTACCTACTCACAACATGAGAGAAGGGTGGAGTCAATGTTTCCACCTTTATGGTGGTGGTAACTATGTTAATAGGGAATCATGTTCGGTTGGTCATTCCTATGTTATCCAAACTATACCATCTCATGTGCCATATTTATAGGGGAATAACCCCACATAGAATTTCTAGTCCCTTCCAGGTTTTATGGGGTTGAACGGGGGATCACCTAGGTGGCTATAAATACCTATGCATCTAAAATATCCACTATGTCTATTTCAATAATTTTTTGTAGTGAATTAGTGGGGTGAGGCCCATCACATTGAAGGAATGTGAAATCAGTGCCTTCTTAATCCATCATGACTACTTCTCTTTCAAACCCTATGAATTTACCATTAGTAGTATAACTGAAAATGGAAATGGAATATTTGAGGCTCAATATTATATGATATTAATTAGTGATTATGTCCCTTCTACCCAAATTAATGGTATAATTATCTTTGAGTGGTATGTACCTTATCATTTCAGTTATCAGTTTTCATGCATTCAGACAAAATTTCCTCCCCCTCTTCATGGTCAATTTAAAAATCATTCAATGGTGTCTCGCCAACTCTGGTTAATTTTTACCAGAGTAGATACTCAAATTCATATATACTTTCCTCAAAATGATGTTGAGATTGGTTTGTCTCAACATTATGCTGATATTTGGATTCACTCATATTTGAATGAGTAATTTTATGCATTAGTACCTAACACTTCAATGTTACCACTGGAATCCAAAGACAATCCAAGACTTGGAAAGAAAATTGATTCTATTAAATCAACAACCTCAAATACACCTTAAAAGGAAATGATACATCAAACATTTATTTCATTATCATTAGAAGTTCCAACTAGAAAATATGTAATGAGTGTGGTACCTATAAGAAAATCCATATCTACATTGGTATTTCTCATTGCATTTTAGAAATGGAGAAACTGGAGGGTAGTAAATTCTGATGCTAAAATTTGGGGGATACTATTCTAGGAGGATATATTCTTAGATGTATTTTCATTCATTTCTTCTCCCATATGCATCTATTTTAAAAATAATCCCATTGAGGTTGAGTCTTCCTTTCAAGACCTCGATGTAGTGATGGAAAGTGTGAAGGTTCGAATCCACTACTCTCCCCTAGTGTATCGAATAGTGGTTCCTAGCACGATGGATATTTACATGGATGAAAAGGGTCTCCCTTTAATTGGGGAAGTGGTAATATTATCCTTTATACTATATTCAAATGGATATTCTATCATTCAAATTTTACTAATTCCTTTTTCATTTCCATGGGTATGGAAAGAAGCTGAAGGGGGCCAATCACTCCCACCATCCCTGGTGTATTCTCCCAAGGGTTCGGCTTCTAGATATGACTTGGGTGATGACCAGGGAACTAATGATGAGGTCTCCCTATATCAAATTTATTTGATTAGTGTGGAGACTATAATTCCTAAGGCATAAAAATCTATAATTCCATCGTCACCATCCTTAATACCTTCAACGCCAGCCCCTTCTAAGGGTACTTTATCATATAGGAAAGTAAAAATGGAATCACTCCAAACTATCGGATTCCTTTGCCCCAAAATCCTCAATAAATCATTACACTTTACTTCTTCTCCCATTATAGAACATTTTAGTATCTCATAATAGTTTTTCAAAAAAATTCCATTCCCTATTGAGCCCACCTAGAGGAACATACATCTATTCCTAAGAATATGAGTGGGATTTCTATCACTCTAGTAGAATCTTCAATATTTGACCTGGTCCATCAAGAATTTGAAATGGTTGAGGCATTGGAATGGTCATACCTGGTTCCATAAGGATTAAAAATGATTGAGGCATTGGAATGGTCATATCTGATGCCTGCTACTGATGTTCCAGTTGTCATGTCATTTAACTCAACATAGGAAAATGTAATTCTGGAGGAGTCTATTACTGGTATCTATTCTACTAATGATTTATCTTTGATAGAGGCATCTCTGGATGAAGGTGAGGACTTATTCAGATACCAAACATATTTTCCACTTTTTATTATGTCACCTAACATTTCTTCTCTTTTACATCCCTTAAATGTGATGATCAAACTATGCCAGTAGAGAAAACATCAATGGTGCCACTAAGTTTTTCATCGCAAGAGGGATTAACCTCTTCCCTGAAAGATGGTATCAGGGTGACAGATATTTCCTATGATGAAACTGAGAAATGTATTTCTATAGTATTGATCATAATTGTTAACTATATTATAGTATCATATTATTCACCTACTGATTAATAATCCTTTATACCTTTGTTTATTGTACCTTCACCTCAGGTCTCAGAAGTTTTGGTCCCTTCTTCTTCAGGATTTCCCCCAACTGATTCGATTAATATAAAGGATAGCTCTATACCCAACTCACCGAAGGTCATGAGTATGAGTCCCTTACTTAGTGACTTAGTCCTGGAATATATTCTTGTTCCTGAATTAGGCTTGATTCAGGGCTCAGAGTCCATGAAACTCCATCAAATAATTTGGTGGAAATTTTGAATGGATATTTGGACCCTAATCTCAACAAGTCCTTTAAAGGAGTTAAAGGACCAACTGGGACATCTCAGGTATATTTATATCACCCTATTCTATGTGGAATTTGACTATATGGATATCCATTATTTGGTGAAGGAATTGATTTCCCAAATAGAGAATAGAATGTCCCTTTAAGTATGGTTATTATTAGTACAAGATTCATCTTCAATCAAACAAAGTTAGAAAGAGGTCCTGAATGAGGCTTCCCAATACGCGGTGGAGGGAATAACTCACTGAAACATGATCAATATTGGGAAGGTTGAGATTGAATAATTTTAGTTTGAAATCAGTCATCTTTAGGAGGATTTATCTTGGTTACAACATGCAATTCAAGCCTAGTAGAAAACAATTTTTGAGAAATAGGGGATCTTTGACCTGTCAGAGAAGGACAGACTTAATGTTATTTCCAAGAATAAAGCATTGCAACATATTTTAGAGGTGGAAACTAAATCCATTGATCAATTATGACAATCCATGGCCTCCCTAGATTAGAAATAAATGTTTCTCAAGGAATCCTATGAGAAAATATTTTAATGGGCCTATAGTTTCATGAACCTCAATTTGTTTGAGGATTCACATGAGTGACTCTGGGATATAGATATTCCTCCCTCTTTTTTTACATTATCAATGAACAAACATTTTTGAACAATTCACATCACTGTCATGATTTCTTTCATTCATTGTACACATGTAATTTTATTGTCTTAGTATAATATAGACCATCAAAGATATCCATCTTCTGTATAATATCAAGTAAACCCAAATGCCTGGATTTGAATGCTTGGATCATAACAAATTTCTCTTGATAATCTATCATGAATAACTACTAACATGAGATTAATAATTAATTTATCTGCTCTAGTTGTTCCAATATCACCTGGTTCAAAATGGTAAATTTGGTAAACATATTCCCTAGAGGTAAATTGCTCTAATTTCTACCTAATTCAGTGGACTTAGAGAGCATAGATTTATTTTTTCTAGGGAAAAATAATGATCCCTACAAGATTTTTATCTCATTTTTTTATTACTATAACTTTTTCCTAAGCTTCATATGGGAAAATATTAGTGGGCATGGACTTATATTTTTCTTAACCCACCCTTTTATGGGTTTTCATCCAGACAATTTTTGTTTCTTTTCCATTTTATATGTTCTCAATATTTCTTGGAACACACATAGTGAGTGTCTAGTGAGTAGTGACTCTAATTTTTTCCAACGTTCCTTTTTTAGATTTTAAACATGGATAGAATTGTGTCTCTTTCAATTGGATACTTAAGGTCTTGTGAACTATACCATTTTTTTAGTTTTGGATATTCTATATTGGACCATCTATTATTTTATTTTAGGTTATTTTATCTTGGATCATATGCTACTGTAGTTTAGGGTCTTTTATATAGGACCATATATTGTTGTAGTTTAGGGTATTTTAGCTGGGACCATCTATTTATTTAGTTTAGGGTATTTTATATCAGACCTTATTTTGCAATAGTTTAGGTTCTTTTAACTCAAACCATCTATTGTTGTATTTTATGGTATTTTAGCTCGAGCCTTCCATTGCTATAGTTTAGGATATTCTATCTTGGACCATATATTATTGGTAGTGAAGTATGGGTATTCATGAAGGATTTTATAACCCTACATCCTTTATGGGACTCTAAATAATGAGTTTCCATGAAGGGTTCTAATACCCTACATTCTTAATTGATATTAAGAAGAATGGATGTTCATGAAGGATTCTATCACTTTGTATTCTTGTAGAAAACATAAAGTATGAATATCCATGATGGGTTATGAAACCTTGTATCCTTACTTAGATCATTTTTATATATGGTAAAATAATAGGTATGTTTAGTCCACTTGGATTGTTATAATATGGTTTGTGTAAATCATGTGTCCAGGATCTTGAAAAAGTGAATATGGAATAGGAAGACATGTCTGGGATGAACACAAAATGACCTAAGGTGCTAAGTTCTGTCATGGTGTTTTTAGGGCTCATGAGTATTGTAAGTCCTTTATTGAAAGAAGGATGTGCATATAGTTGATGGGTCAGAGGCTCTTATGTATGATCCCATATGGATTATGTTCATGATCAAGTAGAGGGGCCCTCACTTACTTCCAAGGGCTGTAGAAGATTTGTTAAAATTCAAGTGTTTGGATGATGAATTAGGATATGGAGAAAAGGTCTATCCAAGAAGGGTTTTGGAACCCTAGGGTAGTTTAGTTTTTGGTTTGGAATCTCAATAACTACTCCATGTGGTTTTGATTTATGTGGTGTGGGTTATCAAAAGTTTCATGAATGGAATATCACATTCTTGATTTGAGAAAGATTATAATATAGTGTGACGTAATGTCCAGAATGTTGAATCCACTTGAATAGTCTGGTGATGTGGATTGTAAGTCATGGTCTAGGAATATCTGAGCTAACTAAAGGTGGAAACGGGTGGGTAGAATTCAACCTTTGATAATGGTGTAAGACCATATTCTATATAGTCATGAAAACAACTCATGGGTTTAAGGGGGGGCTTTTATATGGGAATAAGAAATCTCTAAGAACAATCTCTTTGGATTTATTTCATTCACCAGCAAATCCTAGTGGGGTCCCTTTGGATCGACCAGTACCTATTACCAGGTTTATGGAGGGGAATTCAGGATAAATAACTCAAGGTTATGGGTTCTAGGATAAGGTTATCAACTTAATGAATTGGTGAGTGTCAACTCAAGCTTTGAATACATGAAGGTGGTTATGGAAAGAATAATATTTAAGAAGGTTTCAATCACCCTAAAAGTTGTTTCAACACATACTGAATGTATTTTCATAGTAAGGGGATGTGAAAAATCATCTCTCTAATTTTTTCTTGGACCAAGGGGTCCAACGAGCATGGATCATCTTTTATTAAGTCCATAATATGGTCCCCATGAGCTTTGTGACTTTTTATTTATGCTCTAAATTTTTCCTAAAATCTAAATATGGAGAGTTTAGAAATAGTAGAATTGAATTTTTCTTAGACCTCCCTTTGTGGGTTTTCATCCTGATAAGATTTATATCTCTTTCATTATAAGTTTAGGTTCATGTGATTTGTACCATCAAAGGCTAAATTTTAAGGTTGTATGACTTTGACCAATGTGCATACAGTTTAAGGTTATGATGCACATGGACCTCGTATCATGGGAGTGTTACACAATAGCCTAATTAGAATTTCTGGGGTCAAGAGTACTTCAACATCCTTTTGATAAGGAGATGAAAATTTGGTAAATCATGGTTCAAGGTTCTCAGGTCATGAGTAATGGTATGGCACAGTCATGCCAAATATGATTGTGAATCACTATATAGTGATTATCACCATTGTGATGATGTTAGGGTTCACAATGATCAAAAATCCCTTCCTTCAAGTCCAATATGCCTTTGGTTGATGGTTCTAAGTCCCTTATGTAGATCCATCTCTTACACATTCAAACAGGGGAATATTTTATCCTTTCTAAGGTTTTTGGAAGGTTTATAGAAACCTAAAGTGCTCAAGACATGAAGTTTGATTTATGGATTGAGGTTTTTAGAAAGATGATTAAAGCACCCTAAACTTTGGTTGACCAGGTTCAGGATATTATGTCCCTTTGATAAGGAGTGATAATGGGAGATGTTAGGCCTAATTTAATTTCATGTAGTGGGAATTAATTTTTTATGCAATTTAATTTCATGCAATAAGGATGTGTTTCTTACAGTTTAGCATCGTGAAATAAGGACATAGGGAATGATGTGAAATTGTGAAATATATCTTTGGGAATAATTTACACTAAAAGGATGAATTTATATACAAGAAGAAACTTTTATTCATGAATAGGATTATTGATAGGTAGTCATATGTTGGAGCCCTTCCTGCATAGATTTATCTCATGCACAAGTAGTTTGTACATAGATCTGACTCGTACGTAGGCAGAGCGAGTCTGTATGACTTAACCCTCTTCTAATAGAGGAATATTCTTTTATTTTTGTCTAGGATTCCCTGGGTTTTCCTATGCACGTTTTAAGGGAAGTAATCATGCTTAAGTTTTCACCTTTAAAGAGATCTTGCGATGTAGATCTGACTCATATGCATGGGATAGGGGTATTTTGTTTTCTTCCCTTAGTGAGACTCAACATTAAGGTTAGCTAAGGGGTCCTATACATAGATCAGGATCATATGTAATGAGTGATAATTTCTATATTTTATTCTAGTATGGAGGTTAAAGATTCATTACTATCACAAATTCATAGACATGATGGCCTTCTCTAAGAAATTTTACGTCTTGCAAGATAGACTATATGTCATGTATTTTAATGTCATGTGACTAGGACCTCTTCGTGTAGTTTAACATCATGTGACTAGGATTTTTTCATGTAGTTTAATGTCATTAAACTAGGTAATGTCTCTAATATAGGTAACTAACTCATATAAATTGGGTATTAATATAATATTCATACCCTAAAATGGAAGGGTACAAGGATAGAATGTTATAATATTACTTTGATAATGGGTATGATGCACAGATGTGTAACATTGAGAGTATCAAAATATAATTGAATATTTGAGTTGTGGAAGGTTTAAATCATAACCTAAGAACATCTAAGTTAAATAGAGGTGGAAACTAGTGGGTATAGGTGTCACGACCCGTCCTCGGGGCCCGTGCCGTGACTACCCCAAGCCCGCCTTCCATAGGCCAGGGGCTGGCGACTAGCACCAAAGGCGTAAATCCCGATAACAGGGAAGGCATTGCCTTTATAAGTAACAACCACCACAGAGTCAGCAAGCGGAAAGTAACTACAAGTGCAGAAAGGTAAAGGGGGCCGGAAATACAAGCCCAACTGTAAAGTACAACTTGAAAGGGAAAAACAGCAGCTGGAAGAACGAAGCGGCTCCTGGGTCGTCCGCCTCGATTCCTACCTGAAGGGTAGGTACAGATGGCTCAGCTCCTGGATCGTCCACCACGGATCCTACCTGAAGGGTAGGTACAGATAGCTCCTCTACTCCACAGGTCCTGTCGTCTACTCCGGGTACGTCCGCCCAGTGGTCCACCTCCGGGTACCGACCTGCTCCGCAAGTCTCAACTGCGATCTGCGCTGTCCGTCGTCTGCAACCAACACAACGAAGTGCGGGCATAGCCCGTGCAGGGGTGAGTATAAGCTACTCAGTAGGGACCCCGAGACCCTTAAGGTCTCACTAAATCCAACATGGATATCCACAAAGTAAAGGCAGCAATCACGAAGTAACATCAGACTCTTCTTAGGTATACGCCCATACATATACCTAAGTCATCAAGTAACTCATCCAATCTCAAGGATACACAAAAATCATGAAATCAACGGATAACCATCACCCAGGTATATGCCCATACATATACCTAAGTTATCAAGCGACCCATCTCAATCATGAGGAAACACAAAGGTCAAGTCTCAGCTCAAACCAGGATTTTCATTATCGAAACCGTAACTGCTGAAGAGCTCCGTCTCTAGAGTGTACAGTGGTCCTGTCACGACTCCGAGGCTGCCGCTCACTAACCTAGGACTGCTGAGGTACTCCTCCTGTCGAGTACTGCGGGTTTGCGGCCAACTACCGGGCGCTCCGTCCGCTGAGGGTCTGTCGCCAAATACCGGGCGCTACCCAGATAGCCTACTGAGGTGCTCCTCCCGTCGAGTACCGCGGGTCTGCTGCCAACTACCAGGCGCTCCGTCCGCCGTGGGTCTGCCGCCAAGTACCGGGCGCTCCGTCCACTGGGCTAGTCGACTCACTCCAAGTCGAGTCGGTCAAGCAGTCGTCAGGTCTCAGCCGGCTACACGGTCTCCGTACTCTGCACGTTCGTCTCCACCGTTGCGGGTCTGTCGCTACAACCAAGCGCACACACTCCGTAGAGTATCGCGGGTCCGCCGCTACAACCAAGCGCTCCACCGCCAAGGGTCTGCTGCTGCATCCAAGCGCACCACCACTGTCAAGTACCACGGGTCCGCTCCACGAGCTACTGGTCGATACTCCAAGTATCACAAGGTTCCGCGAAGAAGTGTCTCAAAGGTCCGCCTCGTCACAGGGGTCTCAACGCAACAGACGGCGCGTCGATCGGACGCCCGGTCTGTGAGTTATTAGCCTTTTCGTCCCAGGGGCCCGGTTGGTTTCGTGAGCGAAACCAATCCCGGCCGTATCTCAACTGTACCCCG
This sequence comes from Viscum album, assembly GCA_963277665.1. Classification (NCBI taxonomy): domain Eukaryota; kingdom Viridiplantae; phylum Streptophyta; class Magnoliopsida; order Santalales; family Viscaceae; genus Viscum; species Viscum album. The sequence goes on along the minus strand of OY728133.1, from coordinate 1,993,712,656 downwards.
AACTCCCATAGGGTATACTCAAAGGGACCGTTACTCAAAGTAACCACCAACGCCGCTGACGGCTCGTCAAGCGGACGTCCTGTCTGAAAGATATCAGCTTTCCCGTTCCAGGGGCCCGGTTGGATTTCGGGTACATTCCAACCCGGCCATACTCCGACTGTATCCAAAACTCGGGCGGAGTATGTCAAAAGTTCCGTCTCATCAAGAGGAAGTCAACGAAACAGACGGCGCGTCAATCGGACGCCCGGTCTGTGAGTTATTGGCATTTTTGTCTCCGGGGCCCGGTTGGTTTTTAAGGAAAAACCAACCCGACCGTACTCCACCTGCGTCCAAACCTCGGGCGGAGTATGCCAAAAGATCCGATTCACTAAGAGGAACACAACGCGACTGACGGTGCGTCAGTCGGACTTTCGTGGCTCAAGATATGAGCGTTTCCGCTCCGAAGGCCCGGTTGGTTTCGTGAACGAACCAACCCGGCCGAACTCAAAGTAACCTGAAACCTTGAGTGCGATATACCGAAACGACCGTCTCGATCCAAGGATCGCGTTGCCGCAGACGGTTCGTCATTCGGAGATCCGAGGCTCAAGTTATGAGCGAAAAACCGAATCTGGTCCGAAAAAGGGGGGTCCGGGTCCGGGCCGACCCGGCCCGACCCCCCCCTGGGCGGCGCGGCAGCCGGCGGCGGCGGACGGCGGCGGCGGGCGGCGGCCGGTGGCGGCGCGCGGCGGCGGTGCGGCGGCCGGTGGCGGCGCGCGGCGGCGGTGCGGCGGCCGGTGGCGGCGCGCGGCGGCGGTGCGGCGGCCGGTGGCGGCGCGCGGCGGCGGTGCGGCGGCCGGTGGCGGCGCGCGGCGGCGGTGCGGCGGCCGGTGGCGGCGCGCGGCGGCGGTGCGGCGGCCGGTGGCGGCGCGCGGCGGCGCACGGAGGCGGCGGCGGCAGGCCGCGTGGCGGCGGCGGCGGGCCGCCTGGCGGCGCACGCGGGGCTCAGCCCCGCGGCTTTTGCGCGCTGCGCGGCACAAAGGGGCACGGCCCCTTTGTTTTTAAAGAAGCCCCCCCCCACGTGGGGGGCCTGCTGGAGCGAACCGAGGGGGCAGCCGGCCCCCTCCTCTTTTTTAAAAAAAAAAAAAAAAAAAAAAAGAACGCCCCCCCTCTTTAAGAGGGGGGTTTTTGCCAGCCGGCCGGGGAATTAATTCCCCGGTTTAACGGCGTCCGGCCGGCCAGCCGGCCGGCCGGTTATCTCCAACGGGACCGGAATTTCCGGTCCCCTCTTCGGCTTCCGACGCCGGCGGCCCGGCCGCCGGTCTTCCCTTCCGCCGCGGCCCGGAACCGGCCGCGGTCTCCTCGTCCTGCCGCGGCCCGAAACCGGCCGCGGTCTTCTCGTTCCGCCGCGGCCCGGAACCGACCGCGGCGTTCGTCATCCGGCGCGGTGCGTCGGCACCGCGCCCCTTCGCCGTGCTTCGATTCTTTTCAACGCGGCGCGACGGCGTCGCGTTCTTGAAGATTTTCCCCCGGCGTGGCGCGACGGCGCCACGTAAATTAATTGTACGATCATCCGCGTGGTGCGACGGCACCACGCTACTTGCTTCCACCCGCATGAATAAACATGAACGTTGGAGGGGGGTTCGGCCGTGTTCGTGCGGTCCGGCCCCCTCACGTTAATTTAAAAACGCAACTTAAACAATCAAGCATCAAGTTAGACATGCGAGATCCACGTTCAGGGAAAAAGAATAAAGAAATAATGAACCAACAACCCCTACCTCGGTATAAGATTCAAGGTTCGGCTACGCTCCGCGGAAGACGGCGTCGCGGAGGTCGGGCGTCGCGGTCGTCGTTCGTCAAATTCGTTGACGAAGAGTTACGTCCGATGCGACACGTTGTTGTCGGATCTTCGTTTGCCGACGAAGAAGGTCCGAAGAGGAAGCAGAGGCCCGAAGATACTAGGTCTCCGAGTCGATGATCCTTGACGAAGTGTTGTCGTTCTTCGTTGAGGATGAAGACGTTCTTCGCCGGAGAAGATGAAGAGGAGCTCTCCAAAGGCAAACAAAGAACTCCCAATAAAATAAGACCTACCTCTTATTTTATTAACACAACACAAAAGAATTTCAAAGCTTTGAAATTCAAAAAGACAAAACTCCCATAATTAAATAAGAGTAACATAAGCCAATTAATTGGGGGTTAAGAACGTTGAGAGAAAAAGAAAAGAAAAGGGGTTCGTGTGGGCCCCACCACACTTAATCCTCCCAAGGGAGGTTAAGTGGGTGTGGGTCCCACTTTCAACCTCCTCTGATAGGTTTTAAAGAATAAGATAAAATAAAAATTGTTTAACACAAATTTTATTCAACTTAACTGAAAAACCCCAAAACGTAACTTTCAACCCGCAACAAACGCAACTCCCGAAAAGGTCTCTTTAAGCGAATATCGGCGCTGCGAGTTCATCGGTGCCCTCGGATTTCAATTCCGAGCACCGGATCAAAACTTAGGAATTCCCGCTCGTTCGTTCACTGAACGTACCCGAGCCAAACTTCGGAAAAATAATTCCGGGCACTCCGGGCCTCGGAATCAGGTGCCGTCTGAAACCGCGCTTTTGTAAAATTCTAAAGAAAATTAAGAAAAAAATTTTCCTTGAATTTTACGGGTCTTTACATTACTCCCACCTCAGGGCTTTACGTCCCCGTAAAGCTACATCAAAAACTAGGGAAACAAAAAGAGGATACTGAGCACGCATCTGAGCCTCCCGCTCCCATGTGCTCTCCTGGAGATTCCCGTGCCGCCATTTGTTGAGCACAAGAGGAATCGATCGTCCATGTAGGACCCGCTCCTGGATGACATGGACCTCTTTTGACGTGGCCCGGACCATCTCTGGTCCCACAAGAGCTGCAAGATTTCTTCTTTGCCGAAAAGAGAAACCTGGTCTCATCCCCTGGATGAACCACATTCTTTGCCTAAAACAGTCAATCCTAACATGGATGATACTAATCCATACCAAGGATGACGTCGTAAGGCCTCGACGCTACTACTAAGAGATCCAACCGTTACTCTCGCCTCCAAGGGTTGAGTCACACTGTCGGCATCAGTGTGTAGTAACTGGTCTCCTCCAGTAGATGTCTCACAAGTGAGGGTCAAGTCAACAGTCAACTGGAACCTCTTAGTAACATCACAAAAGAGGACAGGAAAGAAACATCACAAAGGTATGCGTCTTTTATTATTGCAGCTCATAATACAAGACGCTACACAAAAGCAACAAAGAACCAGAAGTACTAAGGACGTATCCACTAGTTCTGCTCCTGTCCGTCGGCTCCCAGAGCTCCATGATCGAAGGCCTCGGCTGCCTGAAGCTGAGCTCTCCCCTGCGGTCGGGGTGGTCCTCCTGGTGGTGGTGGTGGAAGAGCCTCAAAGCGTCGCCCACCACCAGCTGCTCGTCCAGCTCCTCTGCCTCGTCCGCCTCCTCCCTGCGGACCGCCACGGTCGAACCTCTGCCTCTGCCTGGGAGGTTCTTCACTTAACTGCTGATCATCAGCATGGCGGGTCGGACAGTCACGAGCCATGTGACCAATCCCGCCACAGGAGTAACACTGCCCACTCTCGGCACGCCTGGCTCTGACTCCACCCCGGCTTCCCCGTACAACTGAGCCTGAGTCGTGCTGTCGGCCACCGGTAGGTCTGGTCTGCCTGGAACCCTGAGTCATCTGTCGGCTACCTGCTGCAGATGACTCTGCCACATGCCGCCCTGCGGTGAGTTGCTGTGCTGGTGTAGACTCAGCAAGGAAACTCTCGATCAGAAGTGCCCGCTCCAGTACTCCTGTCTGAGTCGGTATGCTGAGGGAGATCAGCGATGCCCTGATCTCGTGTCTCAAACCCTGCTCGAAGGTCCGGGCCCTGAAGAATGGGTCCCGTACCATGTCGGTCGAGTAGCGCGAGAGATCGGTGAACCTCGCCGCGTACTGAGCGACCGTCATGCTGCTCTGCCGCAGCTGTAGAAGCTCCTGGATGCGCACCGCTCGGAGGGTGGCCGGGACGAACTCAGAGCGGAAGAGGCTCTCGAAGTCCGTCCAGAGAAGAGACGCCTCATCGTGCACCTGGAGCATCAGGCTCCACCATCGTCCTGCTGCTGCGTGTAGTAGGCTCGCAGCGAGGATCACCATGAGGTCTGCTGGTGTCCTCACTAGCCTAAACACTCGTACTACTGCCTCCAGCCAGTCCTCTGCAGCCTGGGGATCCGTCTCCCCGCGAAACCTGGGAGGTCGCTGGCGCTGAAACTCATGCAGTGCGCTGAGGCGACGCGCATCGTCAGCGGCTGCTGCTGGAAGCATCGGGGGCTCGGCGGGTAGAGCTACCGCCGGTGCCACTGCTGACAAAGGGCCCTGCACCGAAGCCTCGGCGCTCGGTGGGCTGTCGTCACGCTCGATTCTCGGAACCCTAGCTGGCTGCCGTCGTGGGGCCATCCTGAAAGAAACAACGTAACACGATCAAACGATTATACCTGGTGAGCTGACCTGGTTTGAGCTGTTTTAAGGGGAAAAACTTTTGTAAACACACACGCAATCAGCGTTTTCGTGCACAAAGTCGGAAATCAGTTGTCAGGGTCCTGGTGTATGGATACGTCGGCCGCCCGCACCAACACTGGACTCCCTGAACTAAAAACCACACTCGGTACCCTTAACACTATTGCTTCATAGAAAGAAAGATCAGAGTCTGCGGTAGAACCGACCAGCTCTGATACCAATTTGTCACGACCCGTCCTCGGGGCCCGTGCCGTGACTACCCCAAGCCCGCCTTCCATAGGCCAGGGGCTGGCGACTAGCACCAAAGGCGTAAATCCCGATAACAGGGAAGGCATTGCCTTTATAAGTAACAACCACCACAGAGTCAGCAAGCGGAAAGTAACTACAAGTGCAGAAAGGTAAAGGGGGCCGGAAATACAAGCCCAACTGTAAAGTACAACTTGAAAGGGAAAAACAGCAGCTGGAAGAACGAAGCGGCTCCTGGGTCGTCCGCCTCGATTCCTACCTGAAGGGTAGGTACAGATGGCTCAGCTCCTGGATCGTCCACCACGGATCCTACCTGAAGGGTAGGTACAGATAGCTCCTCTACTCCACAGGTCCTGTCGTCTACTCCGGGTACGTCCGCCCAGTGGTCCACCTCCGGGTACCGACCTGCTCCGCAAGTCTCAACTGCGATCTGCGCTGTCCGTCGTCTGCAACCAACACAACGAAGTGCGGGCATAGCCCGTGCAGGGGTGAGTATAAGCTACTCAGTAGGGACCCCGAGACCCTTAAGGTCTCACTAAATCCAACATGGATATCCACAAAGTAAAGGCAGCAATCACGAAGTAACATCAGACTCTTCTTAGGTATACGCCCATACATATACCTAAGTCATCAAGTAACTCATCCAATCTCAAGGATACACAAAAATCATGAAATCAACGGATAACCATCACCCAGGTATATGCCCATACATATACCTAAGTTATCAAGCGACCCATCTCAATCATGAGGAAACACAAAGGTCAAGTCTCAGCTCAAACCAGGATTTTCATTATCGAAACCGTAACTGCTGAAGAGCTCCGTCTCTAGAGTGTACAGTGGTCCTGTCACGACTCCGAGGCTGCCGCTCACTAACCTAGGACTGCTGAGGTACTCCTCCTGTCGAGTACTGCGGGTTTGCGGCCAACTACCGGGCGCTCCGTCCGCTGAGGGTCTGTCGCCAAATACCGGGCGCTACCCAGATAGCCTACTGAGGTGCTCCTCCCGTCGAGTACCGCGGGTCTGCTGCCAACTACCAGGCGCTCCGTCCGCCGTGGGTCTGCCGCCAAGTACCGGGCGCTCCGTCCACTGGGCTAGTCGACTCACTCCAAGTCGAGTCGGTCAAGCAGTCGTCAGGTCTCAGCCGGCTACACGGTCTCCGTACTCTGCACGTTCGTCTCCACCGTTGCGGGTCTGTCGCTACAACCAAGCGCACACACTCCGTAGAGTATCGCGGGTCCGCCGCTACAACCAAGCGCTCCACCGCCAAGGGTCTGCTGCTGCATCCAAGCGCACCACCACTGTCAAGTACCACGGGTCCGCTCCACGAGCTACTGGTCGATACTCCAAGTATCACAAGGTTCCGCGAAGAAGTGTCTCAAAGGTCCGCCTCGTCACAGGGGTCTCAACGCAACAGACGGCGCGTCGATCGGACGCCCGGTCTGTGAGTTATTAGCCTTTTCGTCCCAGGGGCCCGGTTGGTTTCGTGAGCGAAACCAATCCCGGCCGTATCTCAACTGTACCCCGAACTCCCATAGGGTATACTCAAAGGGACCGTTACTCAAAGTAACCACCAACGCCGCTGACGGCTCGTCAAGCGGACGTCCTGTCTGAAAGATATCAGCTTTCCCGTTCCAGGGGCCCGGTTGGATTTCGGGTACATTCCAACCCGGCCATACTCCGACTGTATCCAAAACTCGGGCGGAGTATGTCAAAAGTTCCGTCTCATCAAGAGGAAGTCAACGAAACAGACGGCGCGTCAATCGGACGCCCGGTCTGTGAGTTATTGGCATTTTTGTCTCCGGGGCCCGGTTGGTTTTTAAGGAAAAACCAACCCGACCGTACTCCACCTGCGTCCAAACCTCGGGCGGAGTATGCCAAAAGATCCGATTCACTAAGAGGAACACAACGCGACTGACGGTGCGTCAGTCGGACTTTCGTGGCTCAAGATATGAGCGTTTCCGCTCCGAAGGCCCGGTTGGTTTCGTGAACGAACCAACCCGGCCGAACTCAAAGTAACCTGAAACCTTGAGTGCGATATACCGAAACGACCGTCTCGATCCAAGGATCGCGTTGCCGCAGACGGTTCGTCATTCGGAGATCCGAGGCTCAAGTTATGAGCGAAAAACCGAATCTGGTCCGAAAAAGGGGGGTCCGGGTCCGGGCCGACCCGGCCCGACCCCCCCCTGGGCGGCGCGGCAGCCGGCGGCGGCGGACGGCGGCGGCGGGCGGCGGCCGGTGGCGGCGCGCGGCGGCGGTGCGGCGGCCGGTGGCGGCGCGCGGCGGCGGTGCGGCGGCCGGTGGCGGCGCGCGGCGGCGGTGCGGCGGCCGGTGGCGGCGCGCGGCGGCGGTGCGGCGGCCGGTGGCGGCGCGCGGCGGCGGTGCGGCGGCCGGTGGCGGCGCGCGGCGGCGGTGCGGCGGCCGGTGGCGGCGCGCGGCGGCGCACGGAGGCGGCGGCGGCAGGCCGCGTGGCGGCGGCGGCGGGCCGCCTGGCGGCGCACGCGGGGCTCAGCCCCGCGGCTTTTGCGCGCTGCGCGGCACAAAGGGGCACGGCCCCTTTGTTTTTAAAGAAGCCCCCCCCCACGTGGGGGGCCTGCTGGAGCGAACCGAGGGGGCAGCCGGCCCCCTCCTCTTTTTTAAAAAAAAAAAAAAAAAAAAAAAGAACGCCCCCCCTCTTTAAGAGGGGGGTTTTTGCCAGCCGGCCGGGGAATTAATTCCCCGGTTTAACGGCGTCCGGCCGGCCAGCCGGCCGGCCGGTTATCTCCAACGGGACCGGAATTTCCGGTCCCCTCTTCGGCTTCCGACGCCGGCGGCCCGGCCGCCGGTCTTCCCTTCCGCCGCGGCCCGGAACCGGCCGCGGTCTCCTCGTCCTGCCGCGGCCCGAAACCGGCCGCGGTCTTCTCGTTCCGCCGCGGCCCGGAACCGACCGCGGCGTTCGTCATCCGGCGCGGTGCGTCGGCACCGCGCCCCTTCGCCGTGCTTCGATTCTTTTCAACGCGGCGCGACGGCGTCGCGTTCTTGAAGATTTTCCCCCGGCGTGGCGCGACGGCGCCACGTAAATTAATTGTACGATCATCCGCGTGGTGCGACGGCACCACGCTACTTGCTTCCACCCGCATGAATAAACATGAACGTTGGAGGGGGGTTCGGCCGTGTTCGTGCGGTCCGGCCCCCTCACGTTAATTTAAAAACGCAACTTAAACAATCAAGCATCAAGTTAGACATGCGAGATCCACGTTCAGGGAAAAAGAATAAAGAAATAATGAACCAACAACCCCTACCTCGGTATAAGATTCAAGGTTCGGCTACGCTCCGCGGAAGACGGCGTCGCGGAGGTCGGGCGTCGCGGTCGTCGTTCGTCAAATTCGTTGACGAAGAGTTACGTCCGATGCGACACGTTGTTGTCGGATCTTCGTTTGCCGACGAAGAAGGTCCGAAGAGGAAGCAGAGGCCCGAAGATACTAGGTCTCCGAGTCGATGATCCTTGACGAAGTGTTGTCGTTCTTCGTTGAGGATGAAGACGTTCTTCGCCGGAGAAGATGAAGAGGAGCTCTCCAAAGGCAAACAAAGAACTCCCAATAAAATAAGACCTACCTCTTATTTTATTAACACAACACAAAAGAATTTCAAAGCTTTGAAATTCAAAAAGACAAAACTCCCATAATTAAATAAGAGTAACATAAGCCAATTAATTGGGGGTTAAGAACGTTGAGAGAAAAAGAAAAGAAAAGGGGTTCGTGTGGGCCCCACCACACTTAATCCTCCCAAGGGAGGTTAAGTGGGTGTGGGTCCCACTTTCAACCTCCTCTGATAGGTTTTAAAGAATAAGATAAAATAAAAATTGTTTAACACAAATTTTATTCAACTTAACTGAAAAACCCCAAAACGTAACTTTCAACCCGCAACAAACGCAACTCCCGAAAAGGTCTCTTTAAGCGAATATCGGCGCTGCGAGTTCATCGGTGCCCTCGGATTTCAATTCCGAGCACCGGATCAAAACTTAGGAATTCCCGCTCGTTCGTTCACTGAACGTACCCGAGCCAAACTTCGGAAAAATAATTCCGGGCACTCCGGGCCTCGGAATCAGGTGCCGTCTGAAACCGCGCTTTTGTAAAATTCTAAAGAAAATTAAGAAAAAAATTTTCCTTGAATTTTACGGGTCTTTACAATAGGTCAACCATTGATAATGAAATAATCCCATATTTCATATAGTTAGGATAATAACTCATGGTTGTATGGGGGGCCTCTCCTCTGGTACCAAACATCCTCTAGGTATAATCTCTTTGGCATTGTTTTATTCTCTAGTGAATCCTAGTGGGATCCATTTAGATTATCTAGTCCTTATTATCAATTTTATATAGGGGGGAACTAGGATTAAGGGAGCCCATGGTCCATGGGGTTCCAAGATAAAGATATGAATTTGAGGAATTGGTTGGTATCAACTTAGATATCAAAGATATGAAGTTAATTCATGGATAACATAAGATTCAAGAAGGCTTTGAGCTCCCTAAAGGCTATGAAAGGTTGTATTGGATACATTTCTAGGAAAATGTATCAAACATTTAATTTTTGAGTACACAATCATAAAAGGGGGTGATATTTTCAACATCAAGACCTATTATTGTATAGTTTAAATTCATGAAAATGGGATTTTTTTCATGCAGTTTAACATCATGAAACTGGTAAGTTTCATGGTTTTTCTTAAAATGGAGGTTTCAATCATCACTATTTATCCCACATTATGGGAATAAATCCATTCATAGTTCTTATTTTATAGAATACCTTGTGTAAGTCTAACCCATATGCAATGGAAGGGCAGTTTTATCCTTTGCATCATATATAGACCCTGGATTTGAGTTATAGGTGTCACTACATATCATGTGATAACAAGAATCAAGCCACACATAGTTTTGATATAAATTTTATATATTTTAGATTCTTTCCTCTAGGACTTGTAATATGAATACATAAACCATTTAGTCATTATTGATCCCTCTTGGATGTGAGAAAAATGGATGATGTGTATCTAATCCATGAAGTTTGAAAAGGGTAATCTAGAGGGATTTTGAAGCTTAATAAATTTAGGTCTTTATGGGGGATACATACCCTAAAATGAAAGGGTAAAAGAATATAATTCCATAATATTTCTTTTTTAATGGGTGTGATTCATAAATGTGTAACATTGAGAGTATTCAAATCCTCTTGAATATTTGGTTTATGAGGAGCGTAAATCATAAACCAAGAATATATGAGCTAACTAGTAGTGTAAACTAGTGGTTATATTTCAACCATTTATAATTTTGGAATCCCATATTCCACACAATTAGGACAATAGATCATGGGTTTAAGGGGGTCCGCTCCTCTGGGACTAAACATCCTCTAGGAACAAGCTCTTAAGCATTGTTTCGTTAACTAAAAATTCTTGTGGGGTACCTTTGGATTAGACAGTCCCTATTACTAGTTTACTACATGGGAGAACCAAGAGAAAGGATGACCAAGGTCCATGGGGTTATAAGGGAAGAATATCAACTTGAGGAGTTGGTTGGTATCAACTCAGATATCAAATATATGAAGTTGGTTCATGGAGAACGTAATATTAAAGAAGGTTTTTAGCACCCTAAAGGTTACACTAGTGTGTGTTGAACATATTTTTAGGGTTAAGGGATAATAAATGAAGTTCTTGAATACACAATAATCAGGGGGTGATCTGTTTTGCATGAATACCACTTTTCATTTATTTTAATATTATGCGACTAGGACATTGTTGCATAGTTTAATGTCATGTGACTAGGATGTGGTCATGTAGTTTAATGTCATGAAACTAGGACATTTTCATTAATTTTAATGTCATGTTACAAGGATGTTATCATTCATTTTAATGTCATGTTACTATGACATAGTTACCTATCCAATACATATTTCAATCACGCTGACCGAAGTGTATTTTCAGGTTCCCTAAGCTCACATGATCTATACTTAGCATCAGAAACAAGGGGTAACTAGGTAGTAAATTAAGCCTTGTGAAAGTATGTGATGGATAATACATGGAATTATTTACAATTTATTGTGAACTATAACCTCTATATGGATATGAATCTCATGGAAGTACATGACTAGGAGTGATGAAAACTCATGGTTGGGCCTAGAATGGAGGGTTTAAGCATCACAACATATCCTATGATGGTATGAGTCAATCCACATGTAGTTCTTAGACGGTTACTTTCATGGGTTTGTCCCATGTGTAGGGAGGGGTTCATTTTTATAACTCTATATATTGTAATTGGACCTAGGATTTGAGGTACGGTGTCACTGTGTGTCCTATAGTAATAGGGATTAAGCCACACATACTTCCTGAAAGGGGAAATTTCCTACATAGGTCTAACCCATACTTAAATGGGGGCATTGTTTCTATTTATATTGAGGATGGACCTAGGATTTGAGATCTGGGTGTCACTACATATCTTGTGATAGTAGGAATCAATTCACATATAGTTCTTAAACAAAAAACAATCCATGAAGGTCTAACCCATACACAAAGAGGGGAATCTTTTCCATTTATATTGCATCTAAACCCAAGATTAGGAATTTGGGTGTCACTATGTATCCAACAATAGTGGGAATCAAGGAACACTTTGTTCTTGAATGGAAAACTCTCTACGTAATTCTAACCTATATGTAGAGGAGGGATTTTTTTTCTACTGATATTGTGGCTAGACCTAGGATTTGGGATTTGGATGTCACTACATATCCTATGATAGTAAGAATCAAACCATGCATAGTTCTTGAATGGAAACCTCTCCACACAAGTCAGACCTATATGTTGAGGAGGGAATTTTTCTGTTGATATTATGGCTGGACCCAGGATTTGGGATATAGGTGTCACTACATATCTTGTGATAGCAGGAATCAATCCATGTGTAGTTCTTGAATGGAGAGATTCCCTATGTGGATCTGTCTCACACATAGGTATGGGATTACTTTATTTGGTTTTTTCGCAATTCTAGCTCATGTTAAACGAATCATCCATGAAGTAACATTCTCTATGAAGTTTAATATCATGCGTTAAGGATGTATTCCATACAGTTTAACATCATGTGGTAATGACGAAAGATGTTACGTAGTCTAAAATCATACTTCCAGGACTTGGTATGTTATTCAGTTTAAAGTCTTATTACTAGGACTTGGGATTTCATGCAGTTAAAATACTTACTTCCAGGACTTGGGATTCTATAAAGTCTAAAGTATTACTTCTAGGACTTTTATTTCCATGTAGTTTGAATTATTACTTCCAGGACTTAGGATTCCATGTAGTTTAAAGTCTTATTGTCGGGACTTGGGATGCTTGACTACATCTATGTAAAGTACCTCTTGAGAAACCTTGCAGTGGTGGGGGTCATAACACGTTCCCCATCCTTTTTTTCTAATGAGTAAGCTCCATTTGAATAGAACTTATGTATGATGTAAGGCCCTTCTTATTTGGTTTATATCTTTAGAGGTTTCTTTCATGGTATCATTATGGTTCTGAGATCCAATACCACTCCTTGAAGGGACGAGCAGAGGTGAACCTTTTTATTGAAGTCTTGCATGATATGGTTTTAATGAACTTTGAGGTTGTGTAGTGTATGTAACATTTTCTCATCAAGACATTACAACTCATATAGTCACTTTTGTTATTGCTTTTCATCTGGGAGTTTTCCACAGATAGATATTCAAAGTGATGGAAATTGGAATTTAATGTGAAACACTACTTTGGTTACTTACACCAATGAATATGGAGTCGCCTATGTGGTAGTGCATGTGGTGGTATGGTAGGCCCATAAATCATAAAGGATCTTTTTTGGATAGGAATAATTGTCTTTGTATGCTATTTTATAGAGTATATTTGATAGATTATTATAGAATACCTCTATCTTTCCATTTACTGCTACATGATAATGGGATGAATCGTTGGATCTGATGTTGTACTCCTAGTACAATTTTTTTAATTTGGTAGAACAAAAATTGGTTTCATTGTCTATAAATATTGTTTGAGGGACACCCAATATGGTGATGATATTGTATTTTACAAAGTTAATGATATTCTTTGTCCTGAATTCCTTGAGGGGTATTGCCTCATTCCATTTGTAAAATAATTTGGTGGAAATAAGGATGTATATAAAATACTTAGATATGTCTAGGGGATATTTCCCCACAATGTCTATTCCCCATTTAGAGAACATCTAGGAATACTTATTTTTATATAGAAAATATGGTAGTTGATGGATGGATTTTTCAGGAATCCAGAATGTATGGAATTTTCTGGGGAATTCCACATAGTCATGTATCATTGTTTTCTAGTAGTAACCAAGACACCTTATTTGGTGGGGAAGTCTAGTCCTATACTAATGAGCACCACAGGATCCTACATGGACTTCTTCTATGATGGTGATAATCTCTTATACTATGTATATGAGGATAATTCCATCGAATCCTCATTTTTAGAGGTTTTTTTCTCATTTGACTCCTCCCAAAGGGTAAAGTTAATTTCTCAACATCAAGTTTGTTCCCTTTCAACTCGATCTAATGGGAGGGTCCCATTTTGGAGTTAATTAACTATATGATCCATATATCTAGGTATGGATATTGATTCATCGTGATCTGGGTAGTGTTGACCTAATTGATTTCTTCTATGTCACAAACAATGACTGATGAGACCACCCTTCAATGTGTGATGCGGAAAATAACTTTGTCCTGATTGAGGTCATCCAGGACTATGGCTACATTAGCTAGTGCATCAACACAAGAATTTTTTTTATTGATTTATGTGATGTAATGTTTTTTCAAAAGTGAATTATGTTATCAATACTCTAACGTAATTGATGAGAGGGTCCAATTATTTATTCTTGATGGAATAATTGTCATTAATTTATTTGATCACTAGCTATAAATCCCCTTTGATGTTTGGATAGGCTATTTATAGTTGTAGGTCTAGTTCCAAGATGTAAATGAGGTCTTGTAATTCTGCCTCATTATTTTTTCAACCTTCTAAAAGTGATAAATAGTAGGTAAAATTTCTTTGTCTAGAGAAAAAAACACAATCCCTAGACTGACCCAATTGAGCTTTAGTATTTCTATCTTATTTCCAATAGGAATTTGGGATGCACCATAAAAATAAATTTCCCACATTTTGAGGGTATCATGGGAATATAAAACCTCTTATTATGAAAATTCAATGTCCACTAGTGTGCTTTTCAGGGTGGGATGTTTCCTAAGGAAATTATCCATGATATTCCCTTTAACTACCTTCTTTGACATGATCTGGATATCATATTATTACAAAATAATAACCCATAAATCCAAATTCCTAGTCAACATAGGGCGGCCAAGGATATACTTTATTGGTTCAATATGAGAGACCAAGTAGACTTCGTGATGCTATAAGTAATGTATCAACTTTTACGCTATAAATATGAGTGCGAGGAAGTTCTTCTTGATATTGGAATACTAGGTCTCAGTACCTAGCATCATTCGACTGAGATAGTAGAGGTTTTTTTCATTCCCCACATCCTTTTTCTATGTTATGAGACAACCAAGTGATTGTTCATGGTGGACACATATAATATAAGTGTCTTTCCTTCTACTGACGGCATCAATACTATTGGGTGTAGTAATTACTACTTGAGATTATCAAAGGATTATTAGTAGTCCTCATCCCATTAGTAGGTGACTCCCTTCTTCATTAACTTGGTGAAGGGGAGATATTTTCTAGCTAGGTTAGCTATAAAATATTGAATATGAGCAAGGTGCCCTTGGATACCTCTCAGTTCTTTAAGATTATGATGGGGTGACATTTCTAGGATTACATTAATCTTTTCTAGATCAAAATTGATGCCATGGTAGAATACCAAAAATCTAAGCAATTTCCCTGATGTTACTCTAAAATCATACTTTAGAGGATTCATCTTCAAACTATGTTTCCAAAACTTGTTGAAGATTGTTTAAAGATTCGTGAGGTGATCAAATAACTATCAAGATTTGACCACCAGGTTATTGAAAAAACATTTATTATTCATCCCAATAATGGATTAAAGATATAATTCATGTCATTTTGATAAGTAGATATAGTATTCTGTAATCCAAAGGGTATGAACTGATAGAAAAATCTCCCTAAGGTTCTCTAAATGTGGTGTATTCCTCATCTCAGGGGCCATCTTTATCTGATTATACCTTGAATGCCCATCCATGAAGGAAAGGGCTTGGAATCTAGCAGTTTCATTGATCAAAAGTTATGTGATTGGGAATGGGAAATCATCCTTCAGTAAGTGTCTACTAAGGTCCCTGAAATCGATGCATACACTGACCTTCCCTTTATTTTTCTTGAAAGGGATGATGTTATCAATACATTTTGGGTATTTTACTTCCCAAAAAAAGTTAGTTTTTATCAATTTTTCAAATTTATATTCTATATTAGTAGCATGATATGGGTACATCCTTCTAGATTTCTACTTAAAACTTTGATGGTCAATGGGTAAGCCTAGGTGATGCATAACCACATCGGGGTTCATCCTGAGAATTTATGTGTAATTCCAAGAGAACACATATTTATGATACTTTATAAATGAAATATAAATCTCCTTCTCCTTGAGAGGCATAGAGGAACTAATCAACATAGTCCACGGGTCTTCTTCTATTCCCCAATTCACCTATCTGAGATCATAGATGGTGGTGTAAATGCCTTCCTCAAATGTGGGAGGTAATTTTAATAATTTATCCTCTTCTTCTTACATATCTGAGTCTATGGAGTAATTTTTATACATGTTGGGTAATATGAGGGAATCTATGTTACCCTTGAGGTAAGAGAGGCCATGGGAAGTGACGTTGTCATCTGTAATTTTCAAAGTCATCATAGAGAGATTCTAGTGATTCTTGTTTTCTTTTATGCTACTATGGTGGGTAGGAGGAGCATAGATATCTTGAGTTGTAGAGAATTTCTTGGGGGAATCACTAATTTCTATTGATGGCATGAGGAAATTATCGGATCGTGATTGATAATTAGTCTGATCCCCTTTTGAGGAATCCACTTCATCTAAAGTAACTTCCATCACATGGACATGAGCCAATGAGGTTTGTGGTTCACAATGGCTTGATGGGATTAAGTATTATACCATAATCAGGTTAATGGTTAGCACATAATCATTATCGATCATGCTACAGGGATTCATAGGGTAGTCCCCAATCCATTTGGGGATACAACTTTCATATCATCATCCACCATTAGTTGTTTTCCTTCTTTATTATAAAAACCTTCCTCAGTATATGTGACTTCACAAGACTCTAAGGGGGTGCTACCACCATTTAGTATGTCGAACTTCCCATCGATGGGGTATTTAAATAATTGATGAAATGTTGAAGGTACCATTATGTGGATATAAATTCAAGGTCTTCCAAGTATGTTATTATATAATGTGTCTTGATATATAAACATCAACTCAGCGTTATATGTGAGATCCTTAAACTGAGCCTTGAGCTTGATCTTCCCAAGAGGACTTTTATCACTCTTATTATACCCTTCAATGGTTATATTTTTCAGAGATAAGTCCCCCTAGCTATATCCCAAACATCAAAGGGTCTTAATTGGGATGAGTTTGATCACAAAACCATTGTCAAATAGAGCCCTCAGATGTTAATGTTATCAAGTTTTTCTAAAACATACAACATTTTGATGTGTCCTTGGATATCTTATTCATGATCATATTTTGTAAACAATATGGTAATATGACATTCTGATGGAATAGTCTCTACTCGGTAAACCTCGATGGTATAAACTTCTATCTCAAACTTCTATGGGATCTAGAGTACCTCGATGAGTGCCTCTCTAAGTTATTTTAAAATATAGAGAGGATCCATGATTCAGAATTTGGTTAGAACAACCTCCAACTATTTCAGAATGTCTTACTTTTATTTTAGAGTTTTTCACTTCCCAATGTGGGTTTTCTTCCTATTATGTGGATTAGAAGTTGAGGTGTTTCATGTGGATAGGTCTAGTGTTTGATAATAGGTTAAAGGAGTATTTATTGAAAGTTTAGTAATTAATTTCATCATAAAATCCCACCCCTACTAGTCATTCATATAAAATGATTGGGATTGAATGACTTTTAGAGGTATCTGAGGCATCTTTATGCTTCTGTTGAGATTTTTAGAGTGATAACCTATGGTTATTGGCTATATATATGTATTTTTTAAGGATGTGACTAAAATATTGGGTTTTACCATGCCTTCACTATCCCCTGTATCATAGGATTCTATATCCTCAGCCTCTAGCTCCCTGATCAGGTATAGGGAAATCATACTCAGAGTCATATTCTTTATCATAGAAGGGATTTTTTAAGTGAACTACATTAAAAAACCAAAAATAATCTCTTCATATATATATATATATATAAAGGTTGGGGTCGAATCCTCATTTTATTATTAAATCAAATCAAAGACCTATTTTGTTGGGGAAGTTCTCATTCTATGAATATTGAAGTAAAGAAGTCTGCAAGAGCAAAGCTTGTGTCGGATTTTTATATGACTATTTAACCTATGTCTTTTTCTATGTCTAATGATTATATATTCTTCTAGGAGGTGTATTTAATGACACCTCCATAATTAGTAGGATAATTTTTTTTTTGAGGTTATGCTCTCAAGGTGGCATGAGCTCACTCATTATCTTTCAATTCATCCAATTATCAAAAAAATCCACACATATCTAGTACTTATTTCTAGTCACCATCTTCTTTTGGTAGAGTAATAGTTACCTAGGTCACCTGTGTTGGTTCCTTCCCTAGTATCACCTGTCCAGAATTATCCATGCTCTAGAGGATGTCTTTGAATACAAATCAGTTCTGGATGGTGTGACCCAGCATTCTATGAAAAGGGAAGTATTCAAGATGATTAGTGAGGTTGACCTCATTGGGTTTACTAGGATCTAATAGCTTGAATAGTTTATTTTCCATGGATTCAAGGAAATAACCAATGACCTACTCATTTCATAAGGAATTCACTTTATTCATTCATTCCTCAAATCATAGATGACCCTAGTCTCTTTTTTATTCTATCCAAGGGTTATTTTTTGTTGTTTCCACTTGATGAGAGGCATCAAATGATTTGAGTCCTTCTTGGGTTCTTTAAAGTGAAATTATGCTGGTTTTAGGGGAATATCAGTAATCTCTACCTTACCAGGAATTTTTTCCTATGTTGAGGTCATGGGCCAAGATTTATCTTCGGTCCACTGAATGTAATCTTCTAGGCATTGTTCCATATCTGCAAACTCATGGAATCCACTTGGATACTTAATTGGGATCAAAGGTGTTTGTAGATCATCTAGAATATTTTTAGCACAGATTTATAGCAATTTCACTTGTGAGATAAGGATATTAAGTGAATATTTTAAACCATTCCTTCTGGCGATGAAGTCAGGAACCCTCTCATTTTTACATTTTTGGCAGTTTGTGAGGCAAAATTTTTTTGTTTTCCTTAACATGGAGTTGAACTGATAAAGGAATTGATGAAAAAGGTCTTCCCATACCACAATGGATCCTATTGGAAGTATTTTTTACCAAATAAAGTTTATCCCTATTAGAGTTTGTAAAAAATATCTTCATTTGGTCACCTCCTATTGATCTTGAGGGCCCATAATTGAGCCACATCATGAAACAAAGTTTGTGATATGTTATTATGGATCTCCCACACCATAAAAGGTTGATAATATAATATTTATGAAATTAGTTGGGGGTAAAGTTTCATCATGCCATTCAGGATTTGGATTCTTCTAAGGTTGCATGTGTGTGCACCACCCTTCCATGGATTTCATTTGAGTAGTGAGGAATTTTATTGGATTGAGGAGTTTTGGAGGTACCAATTTCTAGACCACCTCCCATCTATAGGGAGTAGGTGATACTTGATTAGGTGGACCTATTTTCATATCCTAGTGATTCTCGATCCATGTTAGGACTAAATAATCACCCTGATGGG
This sequence comes from Viscum album, assembly GCA_963277665.1. Classification (NCBI taxonomy): domain Eukaryota; kingdom Viridiplantae; phylum Streptophyta; class Magnoliopsida; order Santalales; family Viscaceae; genus Viscum; species Viscum album. The sequence continues at coordinate 1,993,693,919 of OY728133.1, read as the reverse complement.
GGAGAGGATATCTCCATAATGGAGGAAAATCACAATCATCCTCAACATCCTCATTTATATAGACTATTTTTATAGATCCAGATCTCACCTAATGATCAAATTCCACTCTTATAGGCTGATTGGATCTCCTGTGATATATGGTAGGAGGAATATTTGTATCTATTTGAGAATGATACCCAGTAAAAATGTTCCCTTAGGTAGTTCCTCATTGAGATTTCTGATATTTTTCATCTCATTCTCATATTTTTCTAGTCATTTCTCTACTAATGGAATTTTAAATATTATGGGTGGTGAGTGGGGTGTAACCACACCTTTATCTTTATCCTTGGAAATGTTCCTTTGTGGACATGGAAATTCATCATTTGGAGGGGTCGGGTTCTATCTTCTTCTCTAATTCTATGTATATGCAGCGTCAGTTTGTGCATCCAGATCGTCCACCTCTTAAGGTACTATTTTCGTAAAACATCCCTATGCATTTATGTCTTTTTCTACATCATTAGTTATATTGATGGTGATGACATTCACTAAGGTGTGTCAGGAAATGGTATTTATCCCATTACTCTTCACACAATAAGGTGATTCTTCACCACTTAATCCTCCTTCGGGGGTTACATCAGGGTCATTTCTATAACCCCTAGCCATATTGGACCATTTTTTCTTACAAACCTTATGGGGTTTTATTAACTTTTCCTTACATTACTTCTATATTAGTTTTTAAATAGTGACATTAAGGGAGTTTTTGGTCATGCTTTCTGAATGGGCCCCAAATAAAAAAGGTATGTATTGTGGTGGGATAAATAGATGGGATTTAAGTCATTGATATTTACCTCCCAACCTATATAATATTGATTCCTTTCAAGGTGATGATAATGATAAAAATTCCCCCATCCTTGTGGGCTATGGATAATTTGGGGCTGTTATTGACACTTTTTGGTCCTGTTTTTGAGGATTTTATGATTCTAGTCTAAGATCTAATGGATTTTGAGATATAAATTATGATATAAATGCACCCATCCCTATGGGATAGGGGTGATATGGAACCATTACTTATTTATCTAGGACCCTCTCAGGTGTGATGAGCCTGGTGGTGGAGATTGAGATAAAAATTCCCCCATCCCTATAGGCTAGGTTTGGTTTTCATTTTTAACCTATTTTTTATGGATCCTCTCAGGGTTTAATGACTCAAGGGGTAGAGTAAATGGTAAAAATTCCCCCAATCATATGGATTGGGTTCACTCCTGGATGACTGTTATGGTGGCTGTTATTGTGATCTGTTTGATTTGGTAAAATTATACTCATGTATGAGTTGGGTTCAATGGATACCTATGATGGGATTCATTTTCTATTGGAATTTATCGAGTAGTCCACAACTTCATCTTTTGTTTCTGAAATGTATTCCCATTTTTTAGGGGGGAATCTTAGGATTCAATTAGTATTCCTATCCCTCTTTTTATGATGTATTTACACCTTTAAATTGGTGGAATCTCATTGTATTAACCAATTGGCATGTGAATTACCTCATCCCCTAGTTTCTCCTATAGATATAACATTATAGGATGTTGTATCTAGTAAGTTTTACTATTATGGGGTAATATTAAAGTTCAATGCTCCATATTTTCACCATCCCTAGATATGTATGTTTGATAGGGATCTAAAAACCAGTCGATGAAGATTTGTTATTGTATGAAGGCAAGCACTTTGTAGATGTTTTTCATTCTCTTCCATCACTGGGTTCCAGGCTACAGAGAATGCATCCATGTCTAGCTAACAATAGATTGTATTTATGATTTAGATATTACCCTCATATCCTTGATAAGGGAGGTGTTTATCCTTCAATTGCAGATGAGTTTCCCACATGTTCTAGCATAGGTAGAGCATAACTCCTTCTCTAGCTCATTTGGGATCTCATAGTCAAAATTATTGATGGGATATAACATGGTTAGGAGGTTTTTTTCATCTAAATTTCTCCATATATTCATGTCAGCCTCTTCTTCATCAAGTTTATATGCCTCCACTTGGTCATACAATAGAGGTTTATTTTCTAGTTTTTCTGCTAATTGTGGTAAAGTTCTGCTGATAGTTCATGGGAAAATATATATAGTTAACCCTAGTGTTCCAAGAACCTATCTATATTAAGGTTTTTTATTTTTTACCACCTCTCTATATGAAGTTTTCTAGGAAAGAGGATTATTTCATTATCCTATAGAGATATTACCATGGAGAGGTTTTCAATATCATACATCAGGAGTAGAGTCCATGTGATCCATATCTGCACTACCATGAGGAGGACTATCAAGGTATTGATTTCCTTCTACTTCATTTGAAGTGTACATAGACCCTTGAGATGTTATGGATATGAATTTTATAGCCTTAAGAACACTGGAATTTAGAAGATCAGGGATATGAGCCTCATTCTGCATCATGGATGGAATACGTCAACCTACCTTTGGGGTTTGAGTAGGGATATGATCATGTTGTATAAAGGTTTTTGGAATATGTTTATAACCATATAGTGCTTCAAGGATATGATCCCACTACTGAGAATCTATTGGAGTGTGTTAGTGAGCTTCTTTATTATTGGTAGGAATATGCAAGGATATGAGCCCACTGCTGAGAAGCTATTGGAGTGTGTCAGTGAGATTATTTATTTTCAGTATGAATATGAGCATGTTTATGGGTGGTTGTAAAAGTATTCCATTAAATCCTAGATTAAGTGAGGGTATGATCCCAGTTCAAATATGAATTCCCTATAAAAATATGTCAACGGGCCTCTAGAATGGGAGAAATGATATGATCCTCCTTCTATATAGCCTCTAAAGGATGCTAGTACAGTTATTCATTAGTGGAATTAGGGATATGAGCCTGGATTCCATAAGCTTCTGGAATATTTTAAGTAGCTTCATTAGTAGGGATATGATCTTATTCTAAGGTTATTTCCATATTATACTAATGAACCTCAGTTGGAGCAGGGATATGAGCTCGGTCATGTGCCTTTGGAGTATATTGCTGGTATTTTTTGATAGGAATGTGAACCTATCTTGAGTCAAGTGCCAAAATGAGCTAGTGAGCCCCAGTTGGAATGGGAATATGATTCTGGTCCTATGCCTCTTCCTTTATCATAATATACTGATAATACTCTTGGATGGGAGAAAGAATGTGCACTTTCTCTGGAGTATCCACCTTTTCATATTGATCATGGTGATATTTTTCTTTGGATGTTGGGATAGGGATATGTGTTTGCCCTTGAATTTGTATCAATAATGTAACATACTGAAAAATCTATTCTATTATTTCTAGAATGTAGTGACACTTTACTAAAGTGTGTTCAAGAATGTAGGCCTTAATATTCTCAGTCTCCAAGATGTACCAAAATATGTATTCAATTGAATCGAGGATATAAGCCCACTCTTGTCCTCCTTATGCCATTAGAATATGCTGATGGGATTCATGCATGGGTTAATGGATATGTGCCTCCTACATTCATGCTATAAGAATATGCATGTAGACTTGATCCAAGTGAGTAGGGATATGAGCCTTCCCACTACCCACCTCCAGAATATTTCAAAAAGCTTCATCATGGAAGTAGGGGTATGAGTTTACTCCCATTTATCCATAGATTTATGATCCCAAATAGACCTACTTGGTACCTGTGCATGAGTTTTATGAGTAGTAATTTGTCAGGTGGTGATCTTAGTAGGAAACTGAGGGGAATATGTGGGATGATGCTGGTGATGGTGGTTTACAGGATCCCTCCTAGGTTGCTCCTAGACTGGGATGGATTCATATTTGAATCCTTGATACACCTTCCTAAGATATGTAATGTTTTTATTTTTTTCAATCCGGGGATAATATTCAAAATATATTGGTGGTGGATACAGGTTTTACTGGTGTCATTGTAGCTTTCCTAGAATGAGACAGACTTGTTGACTTCAGTGTCTAGAGACCTCTACATCTATCCTTGAGGGTCAGGATCATAAAATGTCCTTAGTATTCACAAACCATCACGTTCTCCACCCAAAGATTAAGGTTCCAGGTGGGTATGGTTGTTTTACAACCCACAGAGGTTACTGATATACCTGAGGTTCCAAAACATTCTCCTGATGAAGACATGATCTCAATTCAAGATGTTTTTAGATTAGTTTCTACAATCATAATGATAGTAAGGAATAAGGTCATTGATTATTGTTTCATTGAAAGTATACAATGTTCTCAATTATATATTCATGGGTAACACAATTATCCTTTCTTATTTCTACTTTTTCTATTTTTCTCATGTGGAATTTTCACGGTGAGAATGGATTATTTCATGGTAACCCTAGATATATTTTATTATTGAATCATTTCACATCAAGCATACTATTTTTTTTGTATAGGGTACATAAAACAAAATGGTTTCATGCATGGTCAGCTGATTGTTTTTATTATTTGATAGATTCACATTGGGTTCACCATTTTTGTTTCTGTTATAATGTTATAGTTCCCCAGGTTTAGAAAATAGGATGTATGATGCCTATAATAATTTGGTTATCTATCATTACATTATTTCACACTAGGTTCACCATTTTTTTCTTGTTTTAAGACTAGGGGATAACGATTGATTGTGGGGAGTTCAATTATGGTTTCATAATCATTTACATTAGGTTCACCATTTTCATCTATCATAGAAACTCTAAACATCACCCATATCCATAACAAGGTGCAAGCCTGATTTTCAAAGGTATATGATCATTTGAGTTTTCAATCCCAGTGACACTTAATAACTCACATTGATCAAGATGATGGGATTTTGGTCTCATCACACCCTTTTGGGGGGGTTATTTCCTATTTTTATACTCTATTATATATTTAAGATATGTTTATGAATCTCTTTTAGGTCTTAATACTGGACTAGTTTCCTTAATAAAATGATCAGGAATTTAATCCTTATGCATGTAAAGGGGTTTCTATTAATGAGACCATCTGTATGTATTTGAGGTTCTCCATCCATTTCCCTTTATTTCTTAACAATGGGTAGTTGTTTATATTTTGAACCTATATAACCAATCACTCTAGAGTTTATTGTCTCCCAGGGAGGTGATTAGTGGTTCAAGGATGGGATTGGACCTTTATGAGGTGTCCTATATATCCTATATATAACAGGAATCAAAACCCATGTAATTAGTTTAATTCCAAGATCTGTAGTTAAACATCATGTGGAAAGGACATATATGAGGTCACTTAGGCATCGGGTATAGAGCTTGAGTCTTGGGAAGGCATCCTATATACCCTATTTATAGTAGTAATCAGGGTCATCATAGTTTTATCTTCCCTCAACCTGCTGATTGGTGGTAATAGATAATTAATTCCCATGAGAGTTATTACCCTAGGTTTTACGAATATAGGAATGCCTTCGGGACTTACGCCGAGGTGGGAACCCTTGTATGGGGGAAATCATATCATGTCATCAAATAGGGATTACATAATGTGGTTGCCCTTGAAAGTGTAAATTTATGATGCTAGTGATATGATCATTACAAACCTCTAATCCCATGTGATTCATACTCAGTGTGAGAAACAAGGGATAGAAAGTGATCAAACTCACTACATATGGATACAGGACTTATGCACTGGAGTAGCTTTAATGGGGTGTTTGATACAAATCTTAGGCCTTAGGAAGGAATCCAACGTATCCTACTAGTAGTAGGAATCAGATTCATCATAGTTAAATTATCTTCTCAATCCACTGATGGATGAGGAATAAAGATAAACCCAAAGTAAATTTTGGGTATCATGGGTTAGAGTGTCTGAGATATGGAGGGATTTAAATCAAGGTGGATTCCCATTAGAGATTGAGCCTTTGGAAGGAGTCTTATGCATCCTATTTGGATAGGAATTATAATTCTCATAGTTCAATTAGCTTCTCAAATGACTTATGGATGAGGAAGAATGATAAACCCATAGAAGAGTTTGGGTCCCATGGGTTAGAGTGTATAAGATATGGAGGGACTTACACCAAGGTGGGTGAGCATGTATAAGCCCACTTCTCATCCACTGATGGTTGAGGAAGGATGGTATACTTATGGGATAATTCAATCCCATGAGTTAAGAATATTTGGGATATGGAGGTACTTACACTAGGGTGGATTCCCATTGGAAGATATATAACCCTTACCCTTTGACGAATAAAGAGAAGAAACCATGAGTGACCATCTAAACATCTTTTGTTGTCATGAGGATCCCGTAATACCCATAGGATTTTATGAGTATCCCTTCCTAACCCATTATGGAAACTTCCCATATGGAAGAGGAATGCTCAAACAAATACTCATGGTTTGGGGTTCACATGGTTTGAGGGAACATGTTCAAGTACTCCTATTGGACAAGGCTAACATGTCTAAGGGTGTTTGCCTGACATGTCTAGAGTGTCTGAATGACATGTCATGGTTGTCTACCTGACATGTCTTGAGTGTCTTTCAGACATATCCTAGTTGTTATCCTAACATGTCTAAGGATTTATGGACATTTCTTAGTTATCTGGAAAACATGTCTGAGGACAGTCACGTGATCCAGCTGACTTGGTTGGGGACTCTTTGTGTGATCGATATAGACACATCCAAGGGTGTCACATGATCAAGTCTAAAATATCATAGAGATTTCACATGATCAGGTTGACATGTCTATAGGACTTCGTGTGACTTCAATGAAATATCTAAAGGACTTCCTGTGACTTGCCTAACATGTACATTAGAATTATCATGACTTGGTTGATGTGTCTGAAGGACTTCACGTGACTTGGATAACATGTACAAAGGACTTCATGTGACTTGGATGACATGTCTGGAGGAATTTATGTGACTTGGATAACATGTTTGGAGGAATTTGCGTGAATTGGTTGATATGATCGGGTGTTGTAGCATGACTTATGAATAGGTCACATGAAGCGCATAACTCTGTCACATAAAAATCATCATATCCAAATTCATGTTAGTCTTCTATATTTTTTAGCCTTTACTGCATACATTCCTCAATTTTCATCAGGTATTAGCCTATTTAGATATTACACAACCAAGTTAATATGCAAAAACTCCTTTGCATAATCTGGATGGCACACCAGAAGTCTTTCACATGATCAATAGGGTGATCATGTGAAGAATTTATGCATGTTTTTTAATCCCTTAAGTTATTCCTCATGTTTAACTAGTAGAAGACATAAGTGATTTCATGTATTTATATTATGAGAAGTCTAATCTCACCTTTGTGCTCTCGTGTGTCTATTTTTTTGTGTCATGAGGGATCAATTTATAGGCCTCACTGCCCCAAATCTATGCCACTTCACACAACATGTATATTGTAGATATGGGATTGATTCGGTGGAGCATCACACATTTCATATGAACCTATCATGGTTCATCCATGGTGTTATCTTTTTGTCTCATGATAAACCATGACCACAAGATCATTCTATCATCGTTATATTTATTGGACCCATAGCCTGTCAAAGGGATTTTGCATAATCAAATCAACATGTCAAAGGGAATTTACAAGATCAGGACAACATTTTTGGGATTCTTCATAAAATTAGGATGCTTGTTGAAGAGGATTTTGTAATACCCCAACCCCAGAAGCCTGCATCATGTGCATTATTTTAATACATTGGCATGATTACAAGGAATCAAGTCCCGAAGGACTAATCAGTTTAGCAGTCTTGGAAAATAGATTACATACATGAATGTTAAATTACACATTCAAACATAAAACACAACATAAATAATCCTTTTAGAACACCATTATTCCCCTAGCCTAACCCTGTATATCAATCACAATACGCTTCTTGGAATCTTGGGAAAATAAAGCATTATAAAGGGATGAGATCATATGCTCAGGAAGGGTAAATAATTTAGTGGAAGCTATAAAATTTTAAGGCAAGATGTGTAATAAAAACAACAGCCTTTTAAACATAAACTTTAATATAATATAGATATAATAAATCAAACGCTACCATATAAACATGCACATGGATATTCTACTAGTCTAATAATCACATGTAATAATTAATTTCATAATGAGGTAATGCCTAACGTCGGACATCATTACCACGTAGTCAAGGCCTCATGCCAAGACAACAAATAAAAAAAAATCAAAGCCTTGTGCTAAGACACTAGTTTGTCTCATGAGACCTACCGATGCATCAAGGGGGTATAGCGGGCCCCACCCAACACTTACTAAGTCCACTGTATTCCTCATTTAAAAAATGTTGAAACATAACATAAACATTCGTATTAAAACTATCATACGAAATGTCAATACTTCAACCATAAACCATGAATGGTATAAAAATAGCACATTTATAGTCAAACATATCATAACTCATTCAATAAAATATTGAATATTTTATTTATAATAAATCAACCTCAATAAAGAATAATATCCAAAAAGGATGTTGACATAGTTGAAAATAATTAGTAACACCCTTTGATACAAATATCTTTTTTTCATGAAATTATTTAAAAGTCTCACAATTTATAAAGGAATAAGTTTATAAGATATTTTTGAATCAAATTGTCTCATACCACTTTGAAACTATTTAAAGGAATTAACATTTTAAAACATTCATGTCCATATAAATAAATCCTTAAAACCATTTTGAAAACATGGACATTAATGAGAAAGATTTAGAAGAATAAATATTTAAAACATTTAAAATGATGTTTTAGTTAAAGAGTACCTTAAAAGAATCATTTTAAAAAGTCTTTTATGAAACATGGACATGGATAATAAATATGTCTCATAAAATACTTACACATAAACAATCTCAGATAATAATGAGATTGAGGAATTAACCCTCACCATGCACTTTATTTTGGTTGAGGGTACGTTTAACCTCCTGTATAATGAACATAGTATGCTATTAAATTATACCCCAACCATATTAATATTTATTATGTCATACATGATTTATTTATGACTTTATAATACCAATTTAATATTGATTTCCATGTTAAATTAACATTTCAGGTAATAATCGCTTTCTTTATCATACGTGTTTTAACTTGTTATTCTTGATCGTATCATTTATATCATAATTTAAATAATTCCAAAATATAAAAAATTATTTATATATAATATATATTTAGAATATAAATATGTATAATAGATAGATATATTAATGGAAAACATCATTTATGGTGACGGCAAGTCGTACGTATTCATAAACGTTGTTTCCATTTTCATATCGTATTGAACGGAAGTAAGTGAATAAGATATATGTAAGTACATATATATATATATATCCAGTAGAATTATTATGTCATATATTACATACTTATTACTAATATATATTTTTATAATCATCATTGAATGGTGAACATGGAAATGAATCTCATTGCGTCGTGGAGACGGTAAGGCGTATATAAACACGAGTGAAGATATCATTTCCTTAATGATTAAAAGGTGTAGAATTGGATGGTATATTAATTGTAAAGAGAAATTATCATGTTATTTTAATTATTTATATACATATTACTCATCATTATATCCATCCAAATAACATGGTGTTGAATAACAAATTACACCACGACGTGGAGATGGTAAGCCGTACGTATGCACGCATGGTGAAATTATCATTCATAGGATGGATAGAATAATGAGTATGATTGTACCATATTTATAATAACATCACAGTATATAGAAGTTACTGGAGTTATTGTTTTTGTATAGAAATAACAAATAAATAGAAAGTGAGAGAAGAAAAGAACTTTGAAAGAGGTGATAAAATAATTACCTCTGTAGAAACTCGGGTTTTTGGTCCTGTCAGACTTTGAAATATTTCTAGGAATAATTCCAGAGCTAGGCACTAAGACGGCGTGCGATTCTGATGCCCGGTGTGCCCGGAATTAATTTTATAAAAATATTAAGTATTTTTATACTATGCATGTGGCGGGGGTGTGATATCTCCTAAACGGTAGCTCAGAACGGAAATCTGATGGCACTGTTGTGTCTGGAATGTGTCGTTTACCCTAGGCGGGGTGTAAACTTTGCGGGTGCGGGCCTGCGGTGAGAAACGCCACCAGGGGCGTTTTCGTAAATAAGTGGTGAAGTTAGTGTGCGAGCGTCGGCCCGAATAACTTATGAACGGAGTCTCGGATGGAAAATCGGAGTCCGCCGTTGCGTTCAGAACGACGCGTTTACCCTAGGGGTGACCTTACTTTTGTTCGCATCGGGCGTCGGGTCCGAGGCGGGTTTGGCGCCGGCGGGCCGCTGATATAAATATCAGCACCCCCCCCCCCCCCTATCGTTCCTCTCGGCGTTCTTCGCCGCCGCTCCGCCGAATCGAGCAAACGAAGCGCCCACGAGCTCGGAATTCGACGGTGGACGTTCCAGGAGCGCGCAGCGGAAGCTCTGGAGCGCGGATCTGAGGCAGAACGTCGGCGTTTCGCCCGCGAGGTAGACGGTTTGAGTTTTGAAATCCCGGACCCCGTTTATTCGTTGTTTTTCTTCAAATCATTATAAGGGTTGTATAGTTTGCGTCCCGAGGTTTCCAAAACATGTTTCGGATTTGATTTTGGAGCACCGGGGTGTTCCCGGGGGTCCCCGGAAGTTTTTCGGCGGAAAACCCGGATTCCGGCGGCGGCCATGGCAGAATCCGGCGAGACAGGGCGGCGGCGCGGCGGTTTCCGACGACGGCGGCGGCGGCGCGGCGGAATCCGGCGGCGGCGCGGTGGTTTCCGGCGAGGCTGGCGGTGGTCCGGCCAGGATTTTCTCGGGGTTCTTTAAACCCCCGTAACTCGCAAACCGTAACTCCGATTTACGAGCCGTTTGCGGCGACGCGCTCCTTGCGTCGATACGGACCTTTTGAACTCACTTTGAGGATTTAAGGGTTCGGGATCGTGGCCCGGGAGTTAGAAACGTCGTATAAAATAATATTATTTTATTATTTTACGACTTCGGGTCGTTGTAACTTCTACCCGGAGCGTCCGATTGACATGCCGTCAGTGGCGTTGAGACCCTGATGGTACGATGGACTTTTTGAGATGGTTTCCTGGTGTTGGGACTGAGAACAGGGTGCAGGCCCCACGAGGCCGGGTTTTGGCGTTTGCGGGGAAACGCAGCTTTTGCACCAAGAGTCCGATTTTGACGGATGAATAGTCGATCCTGTGTGTTTTTCCGAGGGGATCGCAATGGTGCGATTCGTTTGATGAGTTTCGGAATCCAGGAATGGGCCCCACCCGAGCTGGCCTTAGGTGAATAGTACCTTTTCCACCGGGTGTCTGTTTTGGACCAGCGAGTAGTCGATTCCGCTTTTTTTCCCGAGGGGATCGCCGTGGTGTGATTCACTCGAAGGGTTTCGGGATCGTTGTGTGGGCCCCGCATGAGCTAGCTACGGTGAATAGTGCCTTTTTCACTGGTGCTCCATTTCGGGCGAGTAAACAGCCTATCCTGTGTGTTTCTCCGCGTGGAACGTGATGGTGGCCTCGGTTTTGGCCTAGGAGGTGCGCAGTGTGGCGTTTATGGCGAGTCGCTCGGGTTAGCGACGTTTGGACCAGCAGTGGTTGAGGGTTCTCCCTTGGTTCGTTCCTACGAGGGTTCGTGTGGTATCACAACCTTCGTATGGGTTTGTGATCCTCTCGGTGGGATGTTTAAACTGTTAGAGTTGTAGTATCCCTCCGGTGGGCCCGGAGTGGATCCTCTAGCATCTTTACCCTAGATCGGGTTCTTGGTATCGCTGTGACCGCTTATTTACGGGCGGAGATCCCCTATCTAGCAGGTTAACCCCGTAGGGTTTGTGGCATCATCGGAAATATGATCCCCTATGCGGTGGGCTGTGCTCAGTAGGGTTGTGTCATCGTCGGGTATACGATTCCCTACTCAGCATGTGGTTTATAGTAGGGTTACGGTATCGTTGGTTATGTGATCCCCTACTCAGCGCGTGGTTTCGGTAGGGTTGCGGCATCGTCGGTTCGATCCCCTACATCGCGAGTTATACCAGATATGGTTCCGGTATCGTCGTGACCATCTTTATATGGACGATGATCCTCTATCTGAGTGTGGAGCTTCTGTCGAGCGCCAGATCAGGTTGTGGTATCCCCCAGCAGATCCTGGGTGTGATCCCCTATTTGTGAGAACTACGTATGCCAGATTGGGTCGTGGTATCCCCCAGCGGACCCTGGGAGTGATCCCCTATCTGTGAGCTACTATACCGAAGTGGGTCTTGGTATCCCCTAGCGGACCCTAGCGGCGATCCCCTATCCGATGAGTTTGGTGGTTATGGTGTTTCAGCGATGTTTCCTCAGTGATGTTATCCGACGAGCGTGGTCTCTCGGGTGAGCGTCTGAGGTGTTTGTTTGGAACTGATGGAGTGTATCTCTCGGATGAGTGTCATCTGGTAAGACAGTGTTCGTGGTGTACTCTCCTGGTTGTGGACAGTTGCTGGTGATGAGGTCGGTACCTCTTGTGGCTTTGTGGCGTGAGCTGTGTATATCTGGATTGTTCAAGGTGTATGTATGGGCATACACCTGAGCTGAGCTGAGATTACTTGTTGTGTTTAGCTGAGGATGGTCACGAGATGGAGTTTCTCTCTCGTCTGGGTTCCCTCTGGCTGGGTTGAGCGGACTGTTGCCTTTCAGTTGCTCCCTTGGGTTTTGGGTTTTTGGGGTGCCTACTGAGTATGTTTATACTCACCCCTACACGGGCTTTGCCCGCACATGTTTGTGTCTTGTGCAGACCACAGGCCTTTTGACGGAGTCCCAGGAGGACCCGGAGCAGGCGGAGCTTAGTGAGCGAGTGGACCGGGGTGTTTACCGGAGCTGTGCCGAGGGAGCTTTCCGGCAGGTGTTTGTGGCAGTGTTCCCCTTCTTCAGAGCAGGTTGGATACGCTTTTGTAGTTTTCTTTTGGTGGGCCCTGTTTTTCCCTTTGTACTTTTGCTGTTGCACTCTGGTTTGGGATAGATTGTATGCATGCATTTACTTTTCAGTTTCTATATCTCTGCACTGTTGCATGGAGGTGTTTGTGGGTGCGTGTGTACAGGTACCTTAGGCTAATGCCTCCCATGTGTGTGATAGCCTACTCGGCGCTAGTCGCCAACCCCTGGCCTATTGGAGGCGGGCTTGGGGAGTCACGGCTCGAGCCCCGTTGGGTCAGGTCGTGACAGAGTGGTATCAGAGGAGGTTCCACCTTTAGGATCTCAGAGCGTAGCTGGTCTAGCCGTGATCTTGGTTTGGGTTGCATAGAGGTAGTGTTAGGATGTTTCGAGTTCGGCTTTTAGGCCAGGGACTCCAGTGTTGGTGAGGCGGCCGACGTATCCATACACCAGGACTCTGATAACCTGCCTTTCGACTCGGGACATTCGTACACTGGTCGCGGGGACATAATGGTACATGCATCATATAGGACTGGGTTTTTGGTTTTTCCTTGTCCTTCTTGAGTCATCTCTCCAGATATACTCTTTGACTGTGGTGCGTCTTGAATGTATTTCAGGATGCCTCCACGACGACAGCCAGCGAGGGTTCCGCAGCAGGATTGTGCTGATGACCCGCCCCGTGTAGTGGCTGTGGAGCAGGGTGCAGGTTCTGAGGTTGCACCTCCAGGTGGTCTGCCAGTTGAGCCACCACCTGTCGAGCAGCTGGTTGTGCCGGTGGTGCAGGATGAGGTTGCGCGCAGGCTGAGTGCACTGCACGAGTTCCAGAGGCAGCGACCTCTGAGGTTTTGGGGTGATCCAGACCCTCAGGCAGCTGATGACTGGCTTGAGGCAGTCACCCGAGTTTTCCGCCTAGTGAGGACACCTCCAGATCAGATAGTGGTCCTAGCGGCGAGCCTTCTGCATGGTTCTGCCGGGCGATGGTGGAGTTTGGTGACGCAGTCCCATGACGAGGAGACGCTCACGTGGGCAGAGTTTGAGCAGCTCTTCAGGGAAGAGTTCTATCCGGTGACGCTGAGGTCAGTGCGGATCCAGGAGCTTCTGCGGCTTCGACAGGAGAGCATGACTGTGTCGGAGTACTCAGCGAGGTTTACAGACCTGTTGCGCTACTCCCTGGATATGGTTCGAGACCCGTTCTTTAGGGATCGGACCTTCGAGCAGGGCTTACGCAGAGACATCCGGGCAGGTGTGGTTTCTTTGTGCCTACCCACCTATGCTGGAGTGCTGGAGCGAGCGTTGGTGGTGTAGAGTTTTCTGGCCGAGCAGATCCCCCTATTAGTGCTGGGCACTCGAGAGCTGAGACTTCGATGGTCGGATCGACATCTAGTAGCCGACGTCAGACTCAGGATTCTGGACGTGGCCAACGTGTCAGGAGGCGACCCCAGGATGGAGGATCTAAGCCTCAGGGCTCACAGGGCTCGCAGGCCAGTTTTGGTCAGCCGCAGGAGAGGCGGTGTTACGCTTGCGACGGTCGGGGACATCTTGCTAGAGATTGTCCGACCCGACGTGCTGCTGAGAGGGAGCCGGTCGATGGACCGCCTTGGCAGAGGCAGCGTCTCGATCAAAGAGGTCCGCTGGGCGGCGGATGGGGCGGCGGAGCTGGTGCAACGGGAGGCGGTGGTAGACAGTACCAGTTGCCACCACCCCCACCCCTAGGTGGTCCACACCAAGCTCAGGGAGCTGGTGGTCGAGGGAGAGAACAGCTGCATGCCCTGGAGGCAGTCGACCCAGAGGCACCGCGGATGGATAGAGGTACGCCTTGTGTCTTTTCTACTTACTGCAGTAGTTTGTCAGACACTGTTTAGCGGTACTCTTTCCTTTTGTTGCTTGCTCGAGTTTTGTTCAGGGCGTTGGTAAGACCATGTGTGGGTGTTGGTTGGTGAGCTCGCTGGTGTGTGAGACCCAGTTGAGAGTCCGGTCGCTTTCCTTGTGCTTAGAGATTTTCGGGGACGAAAAGTTCTAAGGGAGGGAGGATGTAGCGACTTGGGTTTTTGGTCCTGTCAGACTTTGGAATATTTCTAGGAATAATTCCAGAGCTAGGCGCGAAGACGGTGTGCGATTCTGAGGCCCGGTGTGCCCGGAATTAATTTTATAAAAATATTAAGTATTTTTATACTATGCACGTGGCGGGGGTGTGATTTCTCCTAAACGGTAGCTCAGAATGGAAATTTGATGGCACGGTTCTGTCTGGAATGTGCCGTTTATCCTAGGCGGGGTGTAAACTTTGCGGGCGCGGGCCTGCGGTGAGAAACGCCACCAGGGGCGTTTTTGTAAATAAGTGGTGAAGTTAGTGTGCGAGCGTCGGCCCGAATAACTTCTGAACAGAGTCTCAGATGGAAAATCTGAGTCCGCCGTTGCGTTCAGAACGACGCGTTTACCCTAGGGGGTGACCTTACTTTTGTTCGCATCAAGCTTCGGGTCTGATGCGGGTTTGGCGTCGGCGGGCCGCTGATATAAATATCAGTCCCCCCCCCCCTTATCGTTCCTCTCGGCATTCTTCGTCGTTCTTCGCCGCCGCTCTGCCGAATCGAGCAAACGAAGCGCCCACGAGCTCGGAATTCGACGGCGGACGTTCTAGGAGCGCGCAGCGGAAGCTCTGGAGCGCGGATTTGAGGCAGAACGTCGGCGTTTCGCCCGCGAGGTAGGCGGTTTGAGTTTTGAAATCACGGACCCCGTTTATTCGTTGTTTTTCTTCAAATCGTTATAAGGGTTGTATAGTTTGGGTCCTGAGGTTTCCGAAACATGTTTCGGATCTGATTTTGGAGCACCGGGGTGCTCCCAGGGGTCCCCGGAAGTTTTTCGGTGGAAAACCCGAATTCCGGCGGCGGCCATGGCGGAATCCGGCGAGGCAGGTCGGCGGCGCGGTGGCGGCGCGGCAGTTTCCGGCGGCGGTGGCGGCGGCGCGGCGGAATCCGGCGGCGGCGCGGTGGTTTCCGGCGAGGCTGGCGGTGGTCCGGCCAGGATTTTCTGGGGGTTCTTTAAACCCCCGGAACTCGCAAACCGTAACTCCGATTTGCGAGCCGTTTGCGGCGACGCGCTCCTTGCGTCGAGACGGACCTTTTGAACTCACTTTGAGGGTTTAAGGGTTCGGGATCATGGCCCGGGATCGTGGCCCGAGAGTTAGAAACGTCGTATAGAATAATATTATTTTATTATTTTACGACTTCGGGCCGTTGTAACTTCTACCCGGAGCGTCCGATTGACGTGCCGTCAGTGGCGTTGAGACCCTGATGGTACGACGGACTTTTTGAGATGGTTTCCAGGT
This sequence comes from Viscum album, assembly GCA_963277665.1. NCBI lineage: Eukaryota > Viridiplantae > Streptophyta > Magnoliopsida > Santalales > Viscaceae > Viscum > Viscum album. The sequence goes on along the minus strand of OY728133.1, from coordinate 1,993,677,761 downwards.
GTTGGGACTGAGAATGGGGTGCGGGCCCCACGAGGCCGGGTTTTGGCGTTTGCGGGGAAACGCAGCTTTTGCACTAGGAGTCCGATTTTGGCGGATGAATAGTCGATCCTGTGTGTTTTTCCGAGGGGATCGCAATGGTGTGATCCGTTCGATGAGTTTCGGAATCTAGGCGTGGGCCCCACCCGAGCTGGCCTTCGGTGAATAGTACCTTTTCCACCGGGTGTCCGTTTTGGACCAGCGAGTAGTCGATTCCGCTTGTTTTTTCGAGGGGATCGCCGTGGTGTGATCCGCTCGATGGGTTTCGGGATCGTTGTGTGGGCCCCGCACGAGCTAGCTACGATGAATAGTGCCTTTTTCACCGGTGCTCCGTTTCGGGCAAGTAAACAGCCTATCCTGCGTGTTTTTCCGCGTGGAACGCGATGGTGGCCTCGGTTTTGGCCTAGGAGGTGTGCAGTGTGGCGTTGTGGCGAGTCGCTCGGGTTAGCGACGTTTGGACGAGCAGTGGTTGAGGGTTCTCCCTTGGTTTGTTCCTACGAGGGTTCGTGTGGTATCACAACCTTCATATGGGTTTGTGATCCTCTCAGTGGGATGTTTAAACTGTTAGAGTTGTAGTATCCCTCTGGTGGGCCCGGAGTGGATCCTCTAACATCTTTACCCTAGATCGGGTTCTTGGTATCGCTGTGACCGCTTATTTACGGGCGGCGATCCCCTATCTAGCAGGTTAACCCCGTAGGGTTTGTGGCATCATCGGAAATATGATCCCCTATGCGGTGGGCCGTGCTCAGTAGGGTTGTGGCATCGTCGGGTATACGATTCCCTACTCAGCATGTGGTTTATAGTAGGGTTACGGTATCATTGGTTATGCGATCCCCTACTCAGCGCGTGGTTTCGGTAGGGTTGCGGCATCGTCGGTTCGATCCCCTACATCGCGAGTTATACCAGATAGGGTTCCGGTATCATCGTGACCATCTTTATATGGACGATGATCTTCTATCTGAGTGTGGAGCTTCTGTCGAGCGCCAGATCGGGTTGTGGTATCCCCCAGCGGATCCTGGGTGTGATCCCCTATCTGTGAGAACTATGTATGCCAGATCGGGTCGTGGTATCCCCCAGCGGACCCTGGGAGTGATCCTCTATCTGTGAGCTACGTATACCAGAGTGGGTCTTGGTATCCCCTAGCGGACCCTAGCGGCGATCCCCTATCCGAGGAGTTTGGTGGTTATGGTGTTTCAGTGATGTTTCCTCAGTGATGTTATCCGACGAGTGTGGTCTCCCGGGTGAGCGTCTGAGGTGTTTGTTTGGACCCGATGGAGTGTATCTCTCGGATGATTGTCATCTGGTATGATAGTGTTCGTGGTGTACTCTCCTGGTTGTGGACAGTTGTTGGTGATGAGGTCGGTACCTCTTGTGGCTCTGTGGCGTGAGCTGTGTATATCTGGATTGTTCAAGGTATATGTATGGGCATACACCTGAGATGAGCTGAGATTACTTGTTGTGTTTAGCCGAGGATGGTCACGAGATGGAGTTTCTCTCTCGTCTGGGTTCCCTCTGGCTGTGTTGAGCGGACTGTTGCCTTTCAGTTGCTCCATTGGGTTTTGGGTTTTTGGGGTGCCTACTGATTATGTTTATACTCACCCCTGCACGGGCTTTGCCCACACATGTTTGTGTCTTGTGCAGACCACAGGCCTTTTGACGGAGTCCCAGGAGGACCCGGAGCAGGCGAAGCTTAGTGAGCGAGTGGACCGGGGTGTTTACCGGAGCTGTGCTGAGGGAGCTTTCCGGTAGGTGTTTGTGGCAGTGTTCCCCTTCTTCAGAGCAGGTTGGATACGCTTTTGTAGTTTTATTTTGGTGGGCCCTGTTTTTCCCTTTGTACTTTTGCTGTTGCGCTCTGGTTTGGGATAGATTGTATGCATGCATTTACTTTTCAGTTTCTATATCTCTGCACTGTTGCATGGAGGTGTTTGTGGGTGCGTGTGTACAGGTACCTTAGGCTAATGCCTCCCATGTGTGTGATAGCCTACTCGGCACTAGTCGCCAGCCCCTGGCCTATTGGAGGCGGGCTTGGGGAGTCGCGGCTCGAGCCCCGTTGGGTCGGATCGTGACAACCTCTTCTTTGGGTGTTTCCTATTGATTTGAACAAAAGGGATCCTTAGGTTGGATTTTTGCTCAATGGAAGGCCTATAGGTTGAAGTGAGGGAAGTTGGTAGGATATTTGGGTATGTTTTGTCCAGTCTAAATGGATTTGGAGGTGTGATTTTGAGAAAAGGGGAAGTACCCTTTTATAAGAGAGGTGAGGGTCACTTTAGGAAAATTTTGAAATATTATTTTATTATAAAATCATATTTGGTTTCTAATGGCTCAAAATTAATTTATTTAGGATATAATGTGGGTATGGGTCTAAATCCTTTCAACCAATAGGTTTTATACAAGTTTAGGTCACCATATTAACCCTATCATTTATATTTAACTCTTAGTTAAATAGTTTAACTTTTACCATGTCCTCTTGTATTATTATAATAAATGGTTAATAAACTTACTATAAAATTCTAAGAGAAACTCAAGTGGTTCATTAATGAAATATATATAATTATATAAATCCTTTGGCTGAACCTTATAATTTTATGATTATTATATCATTTAATAATATAGTATTTGTTTTAAAAACTCATTTATGTCAATTTTGACACTATTTGGTATTTGGTTTTTGTGAAAGTTATAAAATGTTTATTACTTCAAAAAAATACATTAAATAAACTATAACATGTCATATTCACCTATAAAATTCGTTTATGTCATCAAAAGTCTCAATTTACATTTATTTTGATATTTATAATATCAATTATTTTAATCTTTCATTAATAATGTAATTACTACATCATCATTGTGTCATAAATAAATTTAATTATTTAATGTATAAAAATTATAAATAAAATACCATGATGTATTAAATATTTTTATCTTTTTAATAAATATTTATAGTCTAATTTATATTATGTATAACCTTATATTAAAAATGGTTTAGTTATTAAACTTTGAATTTAACACTTTTAACTCTTCTTTTAATAAAATAATAATAAATGTCCTAATCTAATATAAGTAGACAAAAAGGATCATATTTTATTCCTAAGGTTGGTTTTGGTTGAAAAACACTTATACAATAGAAATATTACATGTGTTAGGGTAATTATAATATCATTTTTACCTTTAATTATCTTATTTACTTTTAACCGTGGTAAATAAAATTCAAAAGTTACTTTTCACCAAAAATTATTTTCATCTTATTGAACCACATTTTACTTAATGATTTCAAACATGTCTCAAGGATTTTTTAAATTCAATTCACAGAAGTGGTAAAATTACGTTTTATGCAAATTTGCAAATGTGTCGAGAAGGTGCGTAAAAGACATTAAAAAGTTCAATAAAATTTTTTACATTTAATTTTATTATAAAATGAATCCAATGAATTATATTTAAATTATATAGGTATTATATATCTATTTTTACTTAAAATAAATTTAAATAAAATAAATAATTATTTAAATAAAAAGACAGTTTTAAGCAATAACATAGTGTTTTTCACTATTCCTCAAAAATTGAAAGTTTTCAGAAAAATACCAAAAATTACCCCTAAGATAATTTTGATATTAAAAATTCAAAAATGAATTATATTTTATCAAATTCAAAACATAGAATCTACATTAATTAATTTAAAATTAATTCTCTTTGTCAAAACCAAAAGGCGAGTTTTTTAAAAGTAAAAACTATCAAAAATTGACATGCTTTTATGTCAAATTTAAATGTGGAATTACTTATAATGACCTAAATTGTATTAAATGATAAAAATATAATCTAATTATAATTAAAAACCATTAAAATTCATAATTTAACACTATAAATTATTTCGATTAAAAAAGTTGTTTTCAATTAAAATTTAGTATTTTTCACTATTCATCAAAATATAAAAGTTATCAGAAAAAGTTCCAAAAATTTATCCAAACAAAATTTTTATGTCCTAATTCTAAAGAGAAATTTAATTTCATTAAATTGAATATATAAGTGTCAAATATTGGTTTTAAAAAGGGTTCACCGTTAAAAGGCGGTAAAATTGCATTTTTTTGAAAAATAATTCTTTTATCTGAAAAAAATGAATTTGTTCTTATATTATATCTAAGAAACACATAATACAGATTCTAAAATTATATAAAGTATATAAAATTCAAATTTCAGTTAATACTATTCATAACTATTTTTTGAACGACTAGTTTGGTAAGTCGTGGTGCACTCAAACTCAGTGTTGCGTGTAGCGCAAGTTATTGAATTGCTTTGAAGAGATAACGTACTATGAAATCTTGGGGTGTTACATTCTCCCCTCCTTCAATAAATTGAATCCTCGCAGTTTGAAATTGTTCTTAGAAAATAAAAGGCTAAAAATAGAAAAATACCTTTGTGGAAAACCCACATCGGAAATTGGGTTAATAAAATTTAGTCTTAATAAGAGGGAAAGGGAAATGACAAAGTCACCACCAATTTATGATCTATATTAGAAAAACATTGGTGGAAATTAGAGGGTTACAAAAAAATGAATTTATAATTCATCTGTCAGACTATTTAAAAAAGCTATATTATACAAACTAGGATATCACATAGGCCAGTGGTTGGTGATGCAACCTTGTCACCCTTTGGTTGTGGGTTCAAGTCTCGTGGCCTTGTCAGAAACGACGGTTTTTCACCCAACCTCTGGGTTTTCCTTTTTGTAACAATCCAGAAATAATATTAAGAAATGTTTTAACCTTAAAAATAGTATCCAATGTCAAACTTAATCCATTCCAACCATTATACTTATCCAAAATACTTCTATCCAAACTCATAGTCCAATATTTATAAGGAAGGTAAACACAATGAAGATCTTTTTTTTCACATAATAACATGTGAATACCTTCATCATGTATTCTTTTAAAACATGATAACACCCTGAATTACCATAAAAATTATTAATTACATTCATGCTCTCTTATTCATTATAGAATACTGGATATACTCCTTATATCCAAAAATGTTGTAAAATCCATCAATAATAGAATAAACAAACAATTAATTTGTTTCAAAGTAGTCAAGAATATCGAATATAATTTATCCAAATCAATCATATATTATTCCAAAATCACTACCTCAGTATCAAACCCATATTAAGGTTTATCTTTCCTTCAACCGTGTATTTTCTAAAAAATTTAACTTGATATCGAGTCACTTTTCTTAGAACCATATAATCTCAAATCCTCAATGAAATAGTACTACAGTACAATCATTATTTATTTCCATAATTCATATAACCAGTAAATCGTTGATAGAACACACAAATGAAGTAATTTTTTAATAACAACATAAGAACACTAGTCATTTTTCTTCATTTATGGTAGTATCATAACTTTATTATTATCCAATAGCATCATTTGGGACATACTCTGATGATTTGGACATTGATTCGCATAGTGTCCCAACTCCTTGCAGATGAAGCATTATACATTTGAAACTTTTTTCTTACCCATGCAATCACGTACTTTGTGTCTTTTTTCTCCACACTTATAACAAACTCTCATTCCCTTCAAGAATTTAACAAGGTGATTCTTTCCATAGTTATCACATATGGGAATATCCTTCTTTCCCCTATTCACTTTATCCATATTTCTCTCTACCATCCTTTTCTTCTCTTGCTTCCCTTCAAATCCATAGGACTCAGAGAATACTTTACTTATCTTATTAAAACATGAAATTATTTCTTCATATTATGAGAATATGTGGGAGACTATTTCCCTTATAAATTTTGGCTTAATACCATGAAATATATGATCCTTCTTACTATTTGGATCATGCATATTGTTGGAGTTCTCATTCCTTCTATTGGGTGTCATTTCTAAACAATGGAATACACAAGGTTAGTTTATGAATCACAATGCATAATTCCAAACTTGTAAAATACCTAATGTAAATTGAAATGTTTATTCATATAATCCATAATCATAAAAAAAATCATTGAGGAATCATTTACTCTTATATATGTTATAATGGTTTGTAAAGGAAATGTGAATTTTCCTAAGCATATCCCCTGGGAGTGTCGTAATCAAGAGTGCAGCAAGGCCAGTTGTCATGTACCAGGATACCCAGAGTCAAGACCAAAAGTCCTTATCGGAGTTTTCACTCCTGGGTACATCTGTGCCAGAGCCGCCTCTACCTACTCGTATCTAGACAGGGATGTATTTCTTGAAAAATAAACAAAATATCTACATTACCAAAATTCTAGGAAGTTCTTCGATGCTAATCCTCAAAGTCTATCTTAGGGTAATGTTATCTAATCAGAGTTTTTCTAAATCTAGTTTCCAAGGTTAGTACTAAAATTCCTCTAATACTAATTGTAATTCCCCAACCCCAGAATCCTGGAGCCGGTGCATTATTTTAATACATTGTCATGATTACAAGGATCAAGTCCCGAAGGACCGATCAGTTTATCAGTCTTGGAAAATAGATTACATACATGAATGTTACATTACACGTTAAAATATAAAACAAAACATAAATAATACTTTGATAACGTTGTTATTATTCTAGCTTAACACTGCATATCAATCACAATACACTTCTTGGAATCCTAGGAAAATAAAACATAAGAAAGGGGTGAGATCAAATGCTTAGTAAGGGTAAATAACTTAGCAGAAGCTGTAAACTTTTAAGGTAATATGTGTAATAAAAACAATAGCCTTTTAAATATAAACTTGAACATAATGTGGAGAAAATAAATCAAACATTACCATATAAACATGCACATGGATATTCTACTAGTCAAATAATCACATTTAATAATTAATTTCATAATGAGGGAATGTCTAACGATGTACATCATTACCACATAGTCAAGGCCTCGTGCCAAGACTACAAATAAAAAAATTTTCAAGAATTTATGCCAAGACACTAGTTTTTCTCATGATACCTACTGATGCATCGAGGGGTTATAGCGGGCCCCACCCATCACTTACTAAGTCCATTGCATTCCTCATATGAAAATGTTGAAATATAACATAAACATTCGTATTAAAACTAGCATATGAAATGTCAATACTTCAACCATAAACCATGAATGGTATAAAAATAGAACATTCACAGTAAAACATATCATAACTCATTCAATACAATATTGAATATTTTATTTATAATAAATCAACATAAATCATGAATAATATCTAAAAAGGATGTTGACATAGTTGAAAATAATCAGTAAAACCATTAGAGATAAATATCTTTTTTTCATGAAATAGTTTAAAAGTATCACAATTTATAAAGGATGACGTTTAAAATATATTTTTGAATAAAAGTTTATCATAACACTTTGAAAATTTTTAAATAAATTAACATTTTAAAACATTCATTTCCATATAAATAAATCCTTAAAACCATTTTGAAAACATGGACATTAATGAGAAAGATTTAGAAGAATAAATATTTAAAACATTTAAAATGATGTTTTAGTTAAATAGTACCTTATAAGAATCATTTTAAAAATTATTTTATGAAAAATGGACATGGATAATAAATATGTCCTAGAAAATACTTACACATAAACAATCTCTTATAATAATGAGATTGAGGAATTAACCCTTACCTTGCAATTTCCTTTGGCCGAGGGTACGTTTAACCTTCTGTATAATGATCATAGTATGTTATTAAATTATAACAGAAGCATATTCATATTTATTATATCATACATGATTTATTTATCACTTTATACTACCAATTTAATAATGATTTCCATGTTAAATTAACATTTCGGGTAATAATCGCTTTCTTTATCTTACGTGTTTTAACTTGTTATTATTAATTGTATCATTTAGATCATAATTTAAATAATTCCATAATATAAAACATGATTTATATATCATATATATTTAGAATATAAATATGTATAATAGATAGATATATGAAATGGAAAACACCATTTATGGAGACGGTAGATCGTACGTACGCATAAACGTTGTTTCCGTTTTCATATCGTATTGAACGGAAGTAAGTGAATAAGATATATGTACATACATACATACATACATAAATACATACATATATATATATATATCCAGTATCATTATTATTATGTCATATATTATATACTTATTACTAATATATATTTTTATAATCATCATTGAATGGTGAATGTAGAAATGAATCTCATCGCGTCGTGGAGACGGTAAGCCGTACGTACACACAAGCAACAATATCATTTACTTAATGATTAAAAGGTGTGGAATTGGATGGTATATTAATTTTACAGAGAAATTATCATATTATTTTAATTATTTATATACATATTACTCATCATTATATCCATCCAAATAACATAGTGTTGAATAACAAATTACACCACGACGTGGAGACGGTAAGCCGTACGTATGCACCTATGTTGAAATTGTCATTCATAGGATGGATAGAATAATGATTATGGTTGTACCATATTTATAATAACATCACAGTATGTATAAGGTACTGGATTTATTATTTTGTTATGGAAATAACAAATAAATAGAAATTGGAAGAAGAAAAGAACTTTGAAAGAGGTGATAAAATAATTACCTCTTATTTGGGTGTTTCCTTTTGATTTGAACAAAAGGGATCCTTGGGATGGATTTATGATCAAGGTAAGGACTCTAGGTTTAAGTGAGGTAAGTTTTTAGGATATTTGGATAGGTTTTTCCTGAGTCAAATGGATTTGGAGGTGTGATTTTGAGAGAAGGGGAAGTACTCTTTTATAAGAGAGGTGAGGGTCACTTTAGGAAAAGTTTGAAATATTATTTTATTATAAAATCGTATTCGGTTTATAATGTCTTAAAATTAATTTATTTTAAAGATAAGGTGGGTATGGGTCTAAATACTCTCAACCAATATGTTTTAGACAAGTTTAGGTCACCATATTAACCATATATTTTAGATATAACTCTTAGTTAAATAGTTTAACTTTTACCATGTTCTCTTATATTATTATAATAAATGGTTAATAAACTTACTATAAAATTACAATAGAACCCCAAGTGGTTCATTAATTACATATATATCATTATATAAGTCCTTTGGACAAATCTTATATTTTTATGATTATTATATCATTTAATAATATAGTATTTGTTTTAAAAACTCATTTATGTCAATTTTGACACTATTTGGTATTTGGTTTTTGTGAAAGTCGTAAAATGTTGATTACTTGTAAAAAAAATACATTAAATAAACCCTAACATGTCATATTCACCTAAAAAATTCGTGTATGTCATCAAAAGTCTCAATTTACATTTATTTTTATATTTATAATATCAATTATTTTAATATTTCATTAATAAGCTAATTACTACATCATCATTGTGTCATAAATAAATTTAATTATTTAATGTCTAAAAATTATAAATAAAATATAATAATTTTGGAAATATTTTTATCTTTATAATTAATATTTATAGTCTAATTTATCTTATGTATAACCCTATATTAAAAATGTTTTAGTTATTAAACTTTGAATTTAACACTTTTAACTCTTCTTAAAATAAAATAATAATAAATGTCCTAATCTAATCCAAGTAGACCAAAAGGATCATATTTTATTCCTAAGGTTTTTTTGGTCGAAATAAACTTATCCAATAGAATTAGGACATGTGTTAGGGTAATTATAATATAATTTTTACCTTTAATTACCCTATTTACTTTTTACCATGGTAAATAAGTCAAAAGTTACTATTCACCAAAAAATATTTTCATCTTATTGAACCACATTTTACTTATTGATTTCAACCGTGTCTCTCTAATTTTTAAATTCAATTCACAGAAGTGGTAAAATTACGTTTTATGCAAATTTGCAAATGTGCCTAGAAGGTGGGTAAAAGACGTTAAAAAGTTCAATAAAATTTTATACATTTAATTTTATTATAAAATGACTCTGATGAATTAAATTGAAATTATATAGGTATTATATATCTATTTTGACTTAAAATAAATTTAAATAAAATAAATAATTATTTAAATAAAAATTCAATTTTAAACAATAACGTAGTGTTTTTCACTATTCATCAAAAATTGAAAGTTTTTAGAAAAATACCAAAAAATCCCCCTAAACTAATTTTTATATTTTAAATTAAAAAATGAATTATATTTTACCAAATTAAAAACATATAAGTTTAATTAATTAATTTAAAATTGATTCTCATTGTCAAAACCAAAAAGCAGGTTTTTAAAAAGTAAAAACTATCAAAAATTGTCATGTGTTTATGTCAAAATTAAATGTGAAATTGATTATAATGACCTATATTGTATTAAATGACAAAAATATAATCTAATTAAACTTCTAAACCATCCAAATTCATAATTTAATACTATAAATTATTTCAATTAAAAAAGTTGTTTTCAATTAAAATTTAGTATTTTTCACGATTCATCAAAATATGAAATTTATCATAAAATTACCAAAAATTTATCCAAACTAAATTTTTATGTCCCAATTATAAAGAAGAATTTAATTTCATTAAATTTAATATATAAAAGTTTCAAATATTGTTTTTAAAAAAAGTTTATCCATTAAAAGGCGGTAAAATTGCATTTTTTTTAAAATACTTCTTTTATCTGAAAAAAAAATTAATTTGTTCTTATATTATGTCTAAGAAACACATAATATGGATTATAATATTATATGGAGTATATAAAATTCAAAATTTAGTTAATACTATTCATAAACGATTTTTGAACGGCTAGTTTGTTAAGTCGTGGTGTGCTCAAACTCAGTGTTGCGTGTAGCGCATGTTATTGAATTAATTTGAAGAGATAACATACTAGGAAATCTTAGGGTGTTATAGATTTTGTGTGATCAAGGAAGACTTGTTTGGAAGAATTTGATGGATCATTTTTGCCTATCAGAGGTCCTTCACATGAAAACCCATATAACTCTCCATCTCATAAGGGTACCACATTTTTCATCTTTTATTTTATAATGTCTATGGAAATCACCCATAAATTGTTTATTAGGGTGTTGTGTGATCAAATGGACATGTATGAGATCCTTAGAATGATGTAGATGACATATCCAGTGTCCTTCATGTGATAAGGCTAGTATGTCAGTGGGGATTTCATGTGATCAATGGACTAATCATGTGAAAGGCATCCACCCTTTGGATGAAAAAAGTGTGACTTATTTTTTCATGAGGCTTCCACCTTTTACAGCTTTTTATTTGATATTTTCCAAGACCTTCAAATTTTCCCATTGATTGACCATCAGGGAGTCGCATGATCAATACTAGATCTCACGACGATGTGTGATCATTATCATGGATGGTTGCTCTGCATGTCTGTGGTGTGTCGTATGATCAATGTTGGATCTTGTGATGAAACGTGATCATTTTCATGTACAGTGTATCCTCTTTTATAAACTATTTTGGGTGATTAAATATAAGAGTCTAATATACTTCATATGATAGAGGTGACATGTCCAACATCCTTTCCATGATGAGGAAGACATGTTGGTGGTGATTTTATGTGATCAATGGACTGATCATACTAACAGTATCTTCCCTTTACATGAAAAATAATGCAACTCCCTTTCACATGAAGCTTCATACTTTTTTAGCTTTTATTCTTTATTTGACGAAACTTTCAACATTTTCCTATTGATTTTTTATCAATGCATCACTTGATCTAATGAATGTGTTTGAGGTCCTTTGCATGATGAATGTGACATACCCAAAGGATTTCACTTGGCATGGATGACATGCCACTAGGGATATCACATGATTGTTGAACTAATCATGTGAGTCATATAATCCCTTCATATGAAAATCAATGTAATTTCCATTGCATTAATATTATGAATTTTTTAGATCTAATTTTATAAGGACTTTGGGTAATTTTTAGGAATTTGTTGGTTTACATGTCACATGATTATAGGAACTCATCTGAGGGAGGATATATAATCAAGAAGACTTGTCAAAAGGGATTTTCATGATTAATTGTCTTGTCTGATAGGGATTTTTATGATCAAAAGGATTCACTGAAGAGGCTTCCCATGATCATTATTAGATCACACAGAGTGAATAATTTAGTTGTGTGGCATTTATTGAGTCATGTGACCATGTGTCTTTTCATGGGTCACGTGATTCACGTAACCTAGCCTCATGATCATTATGTAGCCATGACACTCCTTCCTTTATTTTTCAGAGAAAATAATACCTATGATTCAGGTATTTATTTGATCCTATAATTTTCGATGCTTGTTTGGCGAGCATCAATAGATACATTACCCAGGGTGCCTATTTCCACATTTTTTACATGAAGAAAATTGGTATTTCTTTCCTATATAGTCTCTACCACCTAAGATATTAACAAACTCTATTATTATTTTCTTTGGTGAGTCTTATAAATGGTTAAGGTATATGTTTTAAATCATATATCATGATAAATGATTAGGCATAATCATAATATCTTTCAATCTATTCATCATCCCATTTGGTTTCTCATAATCACCAAATTGTTTATTATATTCATTGTTAAAATGATTCATCCTGGTTCCATCTATTAACTAAAACCAAAAGTTGTATCATTAGAAATAATAATTATTGAGTAGCCATATAATCATGAAAATAGTTTATAGGATTTTTAAAACATGACACTTTATTTTAAATCTAAGACACTTTAGGTTTAAACTAGGTCATTTATTGTCATCATATATTCAAATCCTTCATGTTGGTTCATAAATAAAATTTTAATTAGACTAAGAATATCCCCTAAGAGTGTTAAACTAGCTGTACAGTAAGGGAACACTCACTGTGCACCATAATGATGGTCAAGATATGCTCGACCAAATCTTTTTAGGGTTATTAATCCTAGATGCATCTATGATAAAACCATTTCCACTTGTAGTATTCAAAGAGGGGTTTATTTCTAGGAAAACCACATAATCAATACCTTACCAAAACTTTAGTATTTTATCCTATACTTATACTTATACTCAAAGTCATAAATAGGGTTATGTTCCCTAATCTATGTTTTTTAAATCAAGTTCCCAAAGTTTCTACTAAACTTCCTCCAATACCAACTGTAAAGACTCCAGATCCAGTAGCCTAGAGCTAATGGTCACTTTATTACATTGGTACTAGATACAAGTGATCACATCTCAAAGGATAAAATAGTTTAGTATTCATATTAAACAAGATACATACTTGAATCTCACATTACATTTGAAAACATAAAATACATAACATAGTGAAAGTAAATATTTTTCATCCTTAAACTCATTCAAGGATTCCTTATTCATATCCTAGGGAAAGGGAAAAAATAAAGGTGATATTAGATGCTCAGTAAGGGTTATGTATAGAAGAATATATCATGATTAAATAAGTCATAATCAATATGTAAATTTAAATAAATGAAAACAAATTCCATTTAATCAATAAATTTAACATGAAGAATAATATGGTAGGAGTAAATGAATATCAAATGATGCTATATAAATAATCAAAGGATCTTGAAACTTATCCATGGATATTATTTAAAATAATAATATAGACATCAATAACTGATTTCATAATGATGGAATTCATAATGTCAGACATCTAAAACATACTATCGAGGCCTTATGCCTAGACAATTTAAATTATGGGTTGGTATACACCAAAAATCCATTTGATAAGGCTAGCATACTGGTTTGTCTCATAATAACTATTGATGCATTAAGGGGATATGTAATTTTGATCCCCACCCATCACTCAATAATTCCAATGAATTCATCATATGAATAAATAATACAACTTAATCGATATTCCTTAAAAATCAATAATTGTTCATATTAGAATAATTAGAATATGGAATGTCGATATTTTTCTCAATCAAACTGATCAAGAACCATCTAGAGAAAGAATAAGGATGGTTTAATTATAACACATGTCCATTAGATCATAATTAAAATAAAGGGTTATTATTCTTGATGAATATAAATACCATAAAAAGGTCATGAAAAAATTCTTGAGGAAAATACCCTTTTCACTTTAAATCCACTTTTAAAAACTAAAAATTTCCAAAATATTATGATATACATTTTATTTTAAAATAAACTTGTAAAATTATAACATAATATTCAAAACATTGAATGGTCATGAAGGTGGTAAATTTAGTTCATTCCATATAAGATAAAAAATATTCCTTTCACACTTTTGTAAAAAAAAGTCAAAAGTACCTCGTTTGGAAAATAATAGGAAGATTCCTTTTAAACCATTTTTTAAAAGAAAAAATGGGTAAATATGTCTTTAAAAATAATTATAGAGTATTAAAAATATTCTTGAAATTGTTTTGAGGAAAATATATTGAATAAAAATATTCCCGTTTGAGTAGGAAAAAAAGTTAGTCATTCTTAAAAACATGACATGAGTACTTAAAGAGTGTAAAATTAAAGTAAGACTTATAATATCCAGAATTAACTTTATTATAATAAAATATATTGGGTTTTAGATATAAATATCAAATAATTACCCCATAAGATACTTTAACATAAATAATCCCAAATAATGATGAGATTATGAAATGCACCCTTACCACTTGGTAACATTATAATTATAACCCCCATGAAAGAAATAACTTTGAATGAAAAATTAAATACCATGAATATAAATATATTCATGATATAACATATCAAATATTCATTATACACACATTATAAAATAATATAGGTGTATAAGATAACATATTTTTCCCAAAAATGATAATTTGAGATGAAGAACCATTACAATGATCATAACATTGAAGTGAGAATTAATCAATTAAGTGATTATGTGTAACAAATTTAAACCCAAAAAACAATTTTAAATATAATATAAATCAAAAAAAATTAATTTCATACACAACCTTTACATAATATAATCATTGAAGAATTGATATAACCCAATAAAAGAAAATTGAGTTATGGAGCACTTACCACTTGGAAACTTTCAAGTCAAATGCCCTTTAATGAAATAATTTGAGTTAAAACTTAAAATTAAGTATGAAATATTATTGATATAAAATTTAAAAAATTTAACATATACACCATATAAAATAAATTAGGTCAATAACATTAAAATATGTCTCAATAAAGGAAAATTGAGACGAAATCCCTTTCCTCGGGTCCAAATCATCACCTACGTTCTTTATATTCATAAATAATAAAGTTGTTTTATTATTTAATTTATTAATAACCTTTTTAAATTTTATTATTCCTTTTATTTTATTTATTACCTTGTTATAATTAATTACTTAATCAATTAATTTCACATAATACTTTTTGACGATATTCGGTCATATGTCCAAAATGACTTCGATAGGTTGACTATGGTAAAAGTGTTAATTATTCCATAATCTCCAGAATAATAATCAAAACATAATTATCATTTTTATACATCAATTATACTTTTAAAACCAATCATGAAATATGTTAATGAAAAGTGAACTACATTACAATCATGGAGACGGTAGGCCATACGTATACATGAGTAACATTTCCATTTTTAGAATATCATGATGGAAAGAAGATAAGTATTATTTTATAATTAAATAATTATTATTATATTATAAATACCATATTATTTCTTTAAATAAACTTATTTATATTATCTATGTGATGCGGTTATTAAAAATGAATCACATTGCTTCATGGAAGTGGTAGTTCACACGTATGTATGAACAACATTATCATTCTTCAATGAATGGAAAGTTAAGTAAATATGTGAAATATTACTTTTATAGAATGATAAATATTTGATTAATATAATGTATATAAATTAAATACATCATTATATCCTTCCATTAGATGTGGTGATGGAAAACATTTCATCAGTTCATGAGGTGGTAGTCCATTTTACACACAAACAAAGGTTTTGTTTCCCATTTGATGGAAGAAGATATGGATATAGGGTGTTACATTAGAATAAAAATATATTGGTATATTTAAGATGATGGTTTTATTATTTTATCATGGTTTAATAATATTTTAAGGTGGTGTAAAAATAAAAAATACAAAAATGTATGGTTAAGAACTATACTTCTTCTTTAAACAACCTCTTTAGGTTTATATCTAAAGCATTCCTAGAATGGTGTTTTGATAAAACCAAGGACTCTAGGTCATGGGTAGGTACTTAAATAAGGTATTTGGGTAGGATTTTTCCAAGACAAAAGGTTTTTTAAGTGTAAAGAAAATAGGAGAGGAGGTTCACTTTTATAAGTGAGGGGAGGGGCACTCTTGGGATTTTTTAAAGTATTAAATTAATATAAATAATTTTTCATGTTAAAATGGATAAAAACTGATATAATTAGAATATAACATTATTATGTGTCTAAATACTCTCATAAAATACAATTTTTACAATTTTAGGTGATGTTTTCACCGTTATCGTTTGGTTTTAACCCGTGTTAACCCTTTTTGATAATTAACATGATAACGAAGTTTTTACTCTTTATGGGTCAAGATAATTACTATAAAAGAAAAATTGGATCATAAATGAACCATAGTTGATATTTTAAACCATATACCAATCACTTTTCCAAAATGGTATTTTAATTAATTTTAAATCATTTAACAAAATATTACTTATTATAAAATATCATTAATATCATTTTTGGAACTATTTATTTAATTTTACTTTGATAACAACATGACAGTAATGGAATTATAATATAATACAGTAACACATCACTAACATGTTAAATTTATTTACAAATTTAATGTAGCAAAATAATTAATACAATTTATATTACTTTTAATTTTTTATTTTTTTATTTTTTTCTATTAATTGAATAAATATTGTGTCACTGTTGCATAAGAATTTAAGTTAATTATTTCATTACTAAA
The DNA here is from genome assembly GCA_963277665.1 of Viscum album. Taxonomy (NCBI): domain Eukaryota; kingdom Viridiplantae; phylum Streptophyta; class Magnoliopsida; order Santalales; family Viscaceae; genus Viscum; species Viscum album. Next base: position 1,993,660,879 of record OY728133.1, on the reverse strand, counting down.
AATTATAAATAAATTAACATGATAAAAACAAACCATTTATTTTTTAAATAACTCGTTATAATCAAACATAATTTTTTTTATCCCTCTCACTAAATATTATAGTTATTAAAAGTAAGAAAGTGTATTTTTTTCTTTATCTTTTACTTAGATATTATAAAGGTCAAAATTGAAGAAATATGATACCAAGTGGCCATATATTCTATAATTATATGTACATGGATGAATTACATCATCCGATAGGATAAAATAAAGTGTTAGGGTCAATTTTTAGTCTATGCCATATTATTTTTAACCTTAATTACTAGACTCACTCTTACTATTGTGATAATTATTTATTATAGTTACTATTCATAACGACTAAAAACAAAAGTTACCTACTTAGAAAACTTAGACCTAATGATTCCAAATATAAAATCTATTTTTTTAATATTTAATTTACATAATTTTCAGAATTCAATTTAAAATTAGACCATCAATACGTGACGAAAAACGATTTTTCAAAAGAATGTATTTTTAAGGAAAAAATGTTTTTATACCAAATTCAAGTATAAAATTAATTCTAAATACCATAATTGTATTATTAATATAATTTATAAATTTTTACTTTGAAACAATTTTAAAACAAAATGGAACTTTGTAAATTCTTGAAACAAAAATACAGTTTTCAATAAAAATCAGTATTTTTCACTATTCATTGAAAAATCAAAATTTTTATAAAAATGCCAAAAAAAATAACCTAAGATAATTTTTATTTTATTATTTAAAAAATTATTTAATTTTATCAAATACATTTTCTAAAATTGTAAAAAATTAATTATATTATTTTCTCACAAAAAATAATAAAAAACATTTTTGAAGAAAACATGTTTTTAAAGAATAAAGTGACTTTACTAAAAATTGATTACTTATTTATTATTAATCAATAAATTATATAAAACCTTTATATATATTTTTTATATTGTGGTTAACCTTATTCATTCCTTCCAATCTAATGTCTAGGTGATAATTGTTACATTAAATATTGATATTTTAATGGTATATTGTGATTCGCATAATGCTCAATGTTGTGTGTTGTATACGCTATCGAACATAGTGTTATTTTAAAATATTATAGTGTTACATAATCTAATGTTGGTTCATCTTTATTCTGATGGTGTGGGGGAAAGTGTAGATGATGTTGATTTGCTTCATTGGTGTAGCAAGTTCCATCCTCCTACCCATTCTTGTGTACCAAAGGTTTCTCAAGATATTGTCCTTGAATTTTTTGTTCCTCAAACTCCTATGGTAAGATAAATTAATTAGTATTAAATATTTTGGTTTGGTTTGGTTCTATGACTACATCAATGGTTCTTTAAATCTCTTTAAACTGGGAAAAAATGTGAGTATCCATTAAATAATGGTACCTCTTTGATACTTAATCTAGTTAGAAAGAGAGAGAGGGAGAGAGAGGGAGAAAAGAAAAGAAGACAAAGAAAACAAAGAAAGGAAAAAATAGATGAAATAGAAAAATAATAATTATAATTGCGTGAAAAATAGTGTGTGATCATCTCAACTCCTTGAGAATGACTATTGTAATTGTATAGGGCTATCAAAATAGAATTTTTTTTAGGATCACAGAGGAAGAATTCAATAACCATACGACAAAGAAAAACACCCAAAATAAAAGTGAACCAGATAGAAAACATAATGATAGTGATTAGAGAAAATTTTAAATAGGAACGATGAGTTTTTGATAACCTAACACAAGAATAGACAAATGCCTACCTATTTAGGTTGAAGAAAATAATGAAATCAAAACCCTAAACGTGACATCGATATGATCTTCCTTCAATCCAAGTTCGAACTTTCATCCCTGGTATGTGATGGCCTTCATCCCTCTTTCTGATTATCGAACCATCCAACCATGATCGACTCGACATCGTCTAGAAGATGGCCCTCCTCTACACCATCAAAATAGAATTTATAAATCCTTTATATATGGTATAAAGTTGACCAAAAGTTTTTCTTTCAAGGGTTAGAGCCTAGAGTGTTCATTATTCTTACACTTATGATTTTTTTTCATAATTTTAAAGTAGGAAAAAATAAAAGGGGTATTTGGGTTTTAAATTTTTCTAAAATTAAAACATAAGGCATCAAAATAATCACTAAGTCAAGAATAAAATCATATGGAACTGGGCTGAATTCCATTGGGTTCTATTATTATTTACCTTTGTTCTAAATCACATAATTTAATTAGAATAATCAATAAAATTTATTTAATTATACCCTATTGTTTTATTATGTATTATAGTAGTAATCTTCTCAAGGTTCCTCAAAAAAATAATTAACCCATTTTTTCTCCTTGGTGAGTAAGAAAGAACACTCCTCAATTGAGTGAATAAACATGTCCATAAACTTGAAATCAATTGCACACCATTCATCCTATGAAACCAAAAAACTAAAATAATATTATGTATGATTAAATTTGAGGGAGGATTTAAAGTTCAACTAGTTTTTAGAGTGAAGCATTTTTTATATAAGATAGGAAGAAAATTGCCTCTTCCACTTCTCACCCTCACTACCACACCAAAATTAGTGAATAGTTTAAGGAAATAAAATATATAAATTAAATAATTCCCACTTTGGTTTCCCTAGTACCACCCAAATGGGTTATTTATTCATTATCATGAAGTTTTAAGGTCACAGATAAATCACAGGTGTATGATAAACACAAATAAATGATGGAGAGAAGAACACATCACAACACAAAGAATAAAATAGAATTAATATTGAAATTAAAAATATTATAAAATCCTATCTAAAGAAATCTCATGAAAAATCCACGGTCTCTAATTCCCCTAAAATAATCAGGGGTATATTTATAAGTGGTTTTGGATCTTATCTTCCTCCTTCATGTTTTAGTAGTGGACAGTGAGGATTTATTCCACTAATAGATTCCACATATATAGACTAAGGGTCCAGATTCTTTAATAGGGTATCTCTTGATTCTTATCCTTACATAAAAATCATTCCATGATGACTTTGTCCTTATTTATAATGATAAATATCACATGGATAACTTTGATAAGTTCTTCCTGATATAGATGAATCGGAGAAATGAGTTTTGAGTTGAGCCTTTTCATTTTGTGAATTTTTTGTTTTAATTCCACAAGAACTGCTTCTTCAAATTTCACCAAGTCAAAAATGTTACGCATGGTAATTACTAGGAACAATTATCTTAAATATCATATTTATTAGGAAGATTATCCCACATATCATATTTTCTAGATTTACACAAAGTCCAAATATTATACACACGGTCCTCTACCTCTGAAAATATCATATATATCATTTGTATATTCAAAAAAGTCATATATATCATCTTGTCCTCATAAAAATATGTTATACATTATTTTTATAGGGAAAATATGTTACATATACTCTTCTTGGAGACAAAATATATTTTTCATCATATTAGCTTCTAAAAATATGTTACATATTAACCCTGGCTCTAGAAAATATGATACATATCACTAGGTATCCTCAGAAAATATCATACATATCTCTATTGGTTCCTCAAAATATGTTACTCATGATATCCCCTTCTCATAATTTTCTGTGTATCATCTTTAGTAGGGAAAATTTATATTACGTATTCCTTCACTGGGAGAAATATCTTATCCATCATCTTTGTTCCAGTGGATTCCTTATATTTGGTAATCTCCAATATCTTATATATCCTCTTTTGGTCCTCAAAATATCATATTCTTTAAGTAATTTTCTAATTTATTTATCTTACCAACAACAGTATATTATGTATTAGCACACAGCCAAGATACTTTTGAAAAATAATGAACCAATAAAAATCAGTGCAGGCTTTGTCCAATTTATTCTATAATTGATTTAAAACAATGAAAATTGGTATTAAAATCATGTTAAAAATTTAATTCTATAATTCAAAAAATTATTTATTTCTTTTTAGTTAATTCCAAAACTAAATAAAATAAATAAAATTCAAAATTTGAGTCATTTAGAAATTTATTTATAAAATTATAAAATTTAAATAAATGAGATGATTTCCCAGGTATTAAATAGTTAATTTAAATGATAAAAATACTAAATTTTTGAAAAAAATTGGCTCTCATCAGAAGAGGAGTATGATCAGTTGGTTTAACTATATCTATACTTAGTGGATGAGGTAGTGGTGTCATATCTTCGATCAATGGCGGTGGTCCCTCCATTTCTCTTGAATGTGAGGGATTACATGCTATGAGGCATTGATTATGGGGTTTTTTCTAACAAAATATTCTTAAGCGATGCGCCAAATGGATAATATAAAGGTGGGGAGCACATCACCCTCTTTCAAGTATGAACAGTGGTGCCAGATTCATAGCGTGAGGAGGTGTTGAGGGAGTTCCATACTTCACCCTTAGCATAGCATCCTATAATGATGAAGATATACCAAGATCTTGGTCATTAGTTTGGATGGGTAGCTATGAAGCAGAGTATTGTTGAGATTGTATCACAGTGCCTCACCTATCAGTAGGTGAAGGAATAGCATCGGGTCCCATTAAGTTCGAAACAGTCCCTTGAGGTTCCAAAGTGGTAGTGGGATGAAATATCAATGGATTTCATGATATATATTCCATGATCAGTGAGATTAAATGCCCCAATTTGGTGATAATTTATCAATTATCCAAGTAACCATACTTCCTTGCTATTTGGGAGCATAGTTCAGTAGATATATTAGAATACTTGTATATGGAGAATATTTTCAAACTATATAGGATAAACTTGATGATCATTTTTTACTGATATAATCTATTCAAATTCCATTTTTTGAGTGGTTTTCATAAGGTTTTTAGGACTCAATTATGTTTGAGTGCAACATTTCATCCTCAAACCGATGGCCAGATAGAGTGAACCATCTAGGTTATTGAGGATATGTTAATGGATTGCATGTTTTATTTTGGATAGATATGGGTATATCACTTTCCTTTATTGGAGTTCTCATATAATAACATCTACAAATCCACCATTGGAATGACACCTTTTGAGGCCCTATATGATAAAACTAATAAAATACCCTTATGCTATACAGATATAGGAGATTCATCATTGGCGGGGTTGTAGTTGGTGTTAGTGATGATGGAGAGGGTAAAGTTATCCAATAGTGGATGTGGAATACTCGGAGCCATAAAATTTCCTATGTGAACCGAAGAAAAAGTTCTTTAAAGTTAAAATAGGGAGACAAAGTTCACTTAAAGGTCTTTCCATTATGCGGTTTGTAGAGATTTGGTTGAGGAGGAAAAATATCCCTGATATTTATTAGTTCATTCCAAATACTATTCAAGGTGTTCATGGTTGCTTACTCACTAGAGTTTCCACCATGGTTGGATCGGGCACAAGATGTCTTCCTTTTGATGCAAATGAGGAGATACATGCATTACCCATTATATGTCATTGGATGGGGTGTGATGGACATTCAGGATGAAGTAACTTTCTTAGAGTATCTAGTGGAAATCAAGGACGAGTAATAGAGGACTCTTAATGGGTGATAAATTCTACTAGTGTGTGTATTTAGTAGTATGGGTACCCTCAAGAGAGCTTGTGTGAGAATTATAACTAGATAAGGTCTCAATACTCCCACATTTTTGTATAGGTTGTGATTTTTTGGGAGAAAAGCATTAAAGATAGGAAGGGTGTAAAAACTCTAGTTTTTTATTATTTGAACCTTTAAAATGTTTCAAGTATTAGGTTTAGAATAATTTTTTGAGATAACATGAAGTTTTGAGTACTAAAAAACCTCAATAATAATATATTAAAAGTAATATATTATTTTTATCTATACACATATATTCATTTAAAGAATGATTTCATTTCAAAAATTAATCTTGAATGAGAAAACTAATATTTCGGTTGAGTCTAGAATGATAGGTTTACCCTACAAGTGGTGTTGTTGTTCACACGAGGACATTCACGTGCATTCTATCATGGATGGATTAATTAATTAATTAATTAATTTTATAGAATTATTAACCTTGGGTTTTATATATAATACTTATTTTCTCTAATTCTAGGGTCATCAACCATAAAATATAGAATTAGAGAGAAAGATATCTTGAGAGTATTTGGGGAGAATCTGGAGAATCTGTGGAATCAAATAACGAATCATCCTCATCACCAACGATGCCTGATGTGAACACATTCTTAATCAATGGTCAATCCAAGCTTGAGGTATAGATTTTTCATGGATATTTTTCTCTGTTATTTGTGATTTCAAGAATGTATTTCCTATTGTTTAATTTTTTCTCCAAATCACATGGCCCTGTCAACTTATGTTTTCAATTTATTATTTTTATCTATTTAGAAATAAAAGAATGTTTTTTCACTTTTATATTTTTCTTCAAGTCATTCACCCAATTATTGGTGGTTGAGCCTCTCAATATCCTTCGTTTATTATCACTTATGATTTTATTTCATTTTATTATTGAGTAAACATAATATCTTTCAACACTTTCTAACCTTATTTTTAAAATCACAAAACATTTTTTTAAAATTTTATAATTTACTAAATTTTATACTCTCCAAGTTCTAAGTATGGTTTTTAGAAAAAATATTTTTACAAATAGAGAAATAGTGTTTATCGGAAAGAATTATTTTATATAATTGTATATAAATGTTTTGATACATCATATGGATGATTAATTATTTCATAGGATGAAGATTTACAAAAGTACATAAGTCAAATTATAATGAACTCCATCAGATAAAATTATATCAAGACCATCGGAATAACTAAATCAGAATCCAGATAAACTGTAATAGTGTAAAAACTAATGAGCATCGGATGAACATACTGATATGATTACTTTCAAGTAAAGAATTAGTTTTTCTTAGTTCATTACAACCACCTCCAAGATTTGTGAATATGATTTTTGGGTAATTTACTATAAATAGAAGTAGCATTCATAGAGTAGGGATATTTTTCTACCAAGACTATCAAAAAAATTGTAAAGAGTTTGAAACTTCTTGTTACTTTAAGATCTCTTTATTGTGATCTTTTTGAGAGACTTTTTCTTAAGTCATCTGTGAGAGTATTTTTTTTAAATCCATTAAGAATTTTTATGTTTATAATTTTATGTCATATCTTACTGATCGAGGGATTCCAAGGATAGTAAGACAAAGGTTTTTCTAATATTTTTTGTCAAGGGATTATAGGTATAGGAAGACAGAGTTGTGTTCGATCTTAGTATCGAGGGATTTTTTGTTGTAAGAAATACAGATCATATGTTTAGGTGAAAATCATGGATACCTAAATTTAGGGTGTGTGGATTCCTTTACACTTAAGGTTAAAGTGTGGAAAAAATTTATAAATCTTTTTTAATTCAATCTTACTTTCTTTATAAGATTTGTTATAAATTATTTTTACAAGTTTATTTATTTCATTGTGAATTACTTAAGGACGGTTTACTTCATTATAAAATTTTCTTATATCTTAAAATATAATTCAGATAGAATGTTTGTACGATTAACCTACATAAGTAGGTTACATAAATTTTTGGTTTTATTTTATAAAATACAATTCACCCTCCCCCCTCTTATAGTGTAATTACTTACTCTTTAGATCCTATATTTGGTATCATAGTAGGTTTTACTACTTTTTCTAGTTTATATTTTTTATAAATTGATACTTTTTATATAATTTATTCTATTTTTTTAAAACTATTTACACTAACATGTTAGTAGATAATAGTATTTATTGTTTTATAAAGATATAAAGTTTAAATGTCAGGACTATAGAAAATCTTAATCCAATCATACCACTAATTTTTTGATGGTGTTGATTATGATTATTGGAGATATTGTATGAAAACTTTTGTTATCAATAAAGTAGTTGATAATTTTTTTATGTTAACTAGAAACTATTATATTCTGGAAAAGTGGTTTCTACCTTTAAAAATTGGGAAAATTTGTAATATCAACATATAGAAACACTTTTTTATGCTCAATCACAAGAAACATATATAGCTAGATTTATTCTTTTGAAGCTATAAACAGTATTTGGAAAATTTTGAAAGTTACTCACTTTAGGAAAACCAAAATTATTGAAACTAGAAAAGCAATTCCCATAGATTATTATCAAGAATTTGATTTTTTTTACCTATATAATATGTTGTAAAGATGTATCATAGATTTATTACAATTGTAAATAGATTAAAATCTCTAAGATATAAAGATATAAAAGATAAAAATTGAGTTTAAAAGATTATTGAGATTATGTCTAGTAAATGGGAATCCAAGAGAAAAACTCTTTATTTTACTAAGCACTTGACAAAGCTTAGTCTGGATGATCTGATTGGAACTCTTATGAAATATGAAGGAATATTGAAAATAGATACTAAGAAGGATAAAATGGAAAATGGATTATCCTTTTCCTCTACTTCAACTACTTATAAGAGAAATAGATCAGCAGAGGAATTTTATAAATCTTTTAATAAATACAAAATTAAGGTTGAGACATAAATAAATTCATCAAAATAGTGTGAGAATGAACTTGTTAATCCTCCAAAAATAATGAATAAAATAGTTGGTAATAAAGAATTTAGTTATAAATATAAGAAAAATTCTAAGGTAAGAAATGTGAAGGACTCGTATGAGATGATTTGTTATGAATGCAAGAAAATTGGTCACATTGGACCAGATTTTCCTAAGATGAAAAGAAAGGATAATAAGGATATAAATTCTAAGAAGTTATATAGACACAAAAGTAAGAAAATTCTGAAAGCTTCTGAAACTTGGAGTGAAAGTGGAGGAGATAGTTCTTTAGATAATTATTCTAAAATTAGTAGTAGTGATCAAAAGAATATTGGTTTATTTGATGAAATATAAAGACAAATGAATACTATATAGAAAAAGTATCTGATGAATCCCTTAAAAATTTAAATTTAAATGAAAATTATCCTAGTTCAGAGGATGAAAATTATCCTAGTTCAGAGGATGAAAATTATCCTAGTTCAGAGGATGAAAATTACACTTCATATGAAGAAGAGAAAGATACTTCATCTTAATATAAGTATATTTTACCTATATTTAAATAAGTTTCGTATTTTTTTACTTCATTATAAAAAAATGTAAAGTTTCTAAAAAACTTGAAGATGATAAGGCAGAACTTGTAAAATCAAACTCAATAAATTCTATACTTTCAATAGAATTTTTTTCTCTCACAAAAGAGTTATAGGAATCTAATTATAAAAAAAATAGTGAGGATAAATATTTATTTGTTAAACTAAATTCTAAAATTTTGATTCTAAAAAAATTAATATCAAAATTTAATTTCAGAAAAGAAAATTTTGATAACATGTACATAAAAATTAGACCTAATATAAGCATTTCTTGTATTAATTTTACAAACCCAAATCCTCATTTTTAAAATGATTATTTTGTTCCAAAAATTTCACCTTTTGTACTAAATATCAAAGTGGTGGAAATTGGAAAAATAAGTGTTCTTTAAATAAATTATAATATTTTGGATTTCATAAAGCTTAATTTTTTAAAAAATTATAATCTTTTGAACACAAAATAGTTGGAAAAATGTGAATTCCTAAAATTTTATTTTTTAACAATGTTGGACCCAATAAATTTTGTGTTCTGAAAATATAAGTTTTTTGTTGTTAATAAAATAAGAAGAGTAAAAATGGTAAAAATATTTGGTACTTTGATAGTGGTTATTCTCATCATATGATAGGAAACAAGAAATTATTCCAAAATATTATCAAGATAAAATGTAGAAAAGTCATTATTAGTGATAATGATTAAGAAGAAATATATAGAATATGTAATATTTTTCTTCTTGGAAACTAATTAATTTAAAATGTTTTGTTTTTTGGAGGACTTAAACACAGCCTAATTAGTATAATTCAATTATGTGATTAATGTTACCTTATAATCTTCAGGAATGAAAAATGTATTGTTCAAAGTTTTGAAGGTGAATTTATTCTTTCAACTGAAAGTTATGAGAATGTTTACACACTTAATGTATAATTCCTTCAAATACAAGATTTAAATTTCCTTAATGAAGTGGAAGATCAATCTTGGTTGTGGAATAGAGGTTTAAGACACTGTAATGTTATAAATTTATCTAAACTTTCTAATAAAGGACTAGTTAGAAATCTATAGGATTTTATGTTTAATTCTTATAAATTTTTTAATCCTTATCAATTTGGAAAGTGACACAATTCAAGATTTAAATCTTTTAGTTAAGTTTAAAATTATGATGCTTTATAGTTAGTGCACATAGACTTATTTGTTCCTACACAAACTCTAATTATTTATGGAAAATATTATGTATATGTTTTAGTTGATGACTATGCTAGAAAGATTTGTGTCTATTTCCTTGTAAAAAAGTTAACAACCTTTTTTTGTGTTAAAAATGAGAAAAATATACCTTTAGTAACTATTCATAGTGACCATAGTGGAGAATTTTTAAATTCTAGATTTGAAACTTTTTTTAGTAAAAAATGTATGATACGTAACTTCTCAACCCCTAGAACACCTTAGTAAAATGGTGTAGTTGAAATAAGAAATAGAGTTCTTCAGGAGATCACTAGAACCTGGTTGATTGAATACTCAATTGCTAAACATTTTTGGTATAAAGTGGTTATTAATGCCTATTATACTATAAATCAATTTTTTCTTATAACTTTTATTAATAAAAATATTTATGAGTTGTGGGTAGGAAGAAAGATAAAACTTTATTACTTCAAAATTTTTTGATACAAAGTATTAATCCTAAATACTAAAGATAATATACATAAATTGACTCCAAAATATGATGAAGGTATTTTTATAGGATATTCTACAATTAGTAAGGATTATATAGTTTTAAACAAAAATAAAAGTATTATTGATGAAACAGTAGATGTAAAATTTTATGAAAATGAACCTTTTATTTTCAAAAAACCTAAAACCACATCTTTGGATGTTTTTACTAAAACTAATATTCAACCCATGATGGAAAATTATTGTTATGAGATAAAATTTTAAGAAATTGCATCAAGAAGAAATTCAACCTATTGTTGAAGAATAGGATTTTATAAACCTAAGGAATTATAAAATCATTAGGAATCGTCCTAATGATAATATCATTGGTGGTGTAGGAAAACTAGTTAAAACTATAAGTTCCTTAATAAATAAATGTGAACATTTTGTATTTTCATCAAAATACAAGAAAAAGACTCATGATAATGATTTAGGTGATGATGATTAGATAAAATAAATATAGGATGAACTTAATGAGTTTGATAGGAATCAAGTTTGGACTTCAATTGAACATCCTAAATATTTTTCTATAACTAGTATAAAAGGGGTTTTTCAAAATAAATGTGATAAAAATGGATTCATAGTTTGTTATAATAAATAATAAGTCACAAGCTATGAAGAAACTTATGCTATGGTGGATAGAATTTAAGTTCTTCATATACTTCTAGAATATATATCATTTCTAAAATTTACTCTTTTTCAAATGGATGTGAAGTGTGATTTCCTTAATGGATATGTATATGAGTAAGTTTATGTAGAAAAACCACTTAGTTTTTAAGACATAAAATCTCTAGGTTATGTTTTTAGACTTAATCGTGCGCTTTATGGACTTAAATAAGCCCTAAGATCCTGGTATGATAGATTAACCAAATTTTTGTAATAAAAAAATTTTGTTAAGGGAGCTTCTGATCCCAAATATTTTTATTAAAAAAATTTTTAAGGATACCATAATTGTTCAAATTTATGTCAATGACATTATATTTAGTTCAACTCAAAAATATCTTACTGATTCTTTTGAAAATCTTATAAAGTCTGGGTTTGAAATGATCATGATGGGTGAATTAACATTTTCCTTGTTTTCAAATTTATCAAAAACTAGAAGGAACTTTTATATCTCAATAAAATTATATAAAAATATTCTTAAAAAATTGGTTATAACATTACTAAAATCATTATTACTCTTATCAGGATCTAAAAAACTATTGATATTGATGAATATGGTAAACCAGTTAATCAAAAAAATTTAGAGGAATGATCAGTAGTTTATTATACCTTATATCTAGTTAACCAGATTTAATATTTTTTATATGATTATGTGTAAGATGTAAAGAAAATATAAAAGAGTCCCATATTAAGGTTGTAAAATGAATTTTTTGTAACTTTAAGGGAATTATGGATCTTGGTTTATTTTATACCTATGGAAATGGTTTTGATTTAAAAAAAATTCCAGATGTTGATTTTGATGGATGAAAAATGGATAAGAAAATTACATATAGAAATTTTAATTTCTTAGGATATTATTTAGATTCTTGTCTTTATAAGAAAAACTAATCAATAGAACTTTCCACTACTGAAGTTTAATATGTTACATATGGATGTTGTTGTGATTAAGTTTTGTAGATGCAACACACACTCACTAACTTTGGAAAGAGTTTTAGTAAAACTCCTATTTTTTGTGATAACACAAGTGACTTATCTTTAATTAAAAACTCTTCACATCACTCATGAGATAAGCACATATATTTAATACACCATTTCTTTCAGGATCACACATATAAAGGAGATATAATTTTATAATTTATTAGGATGTAAGAACAACTTGCTGATGTTTTTACAAAACCTCTAAAATCAAATAGATTTGAATACATTAAATAGGAGTTATGAATTTTCAATATAAAATTAGTATTTGTATCTACTCCTTGTTTAAACCATATCCTTATGGTAATGAACTCCTTAAAAGGGGGAGTACATGTTTTTTTAGAAAATTTTTATTTTCTAATTTTTTTTAAAAAAAATAGTAATTTTTCAAAAAAAAATGTTATAAATTTTTTAAATGGGTTTTTATAAAAAAATTTGAATATAATATTTTTTATAAAAAAATATCTGTTATAAATTTTTTAGAAAAAAAATCATAGAAATCTTTTGGAAAAAAAAATTGATAAAATTTCTTCAGAAAAAATTTTATTTTTCCTAACATTTTTAGTTTGTAAAATTTTTAAAAACCCAAGAAGTTCATATTTATAAATAAACCTTAGAAGGAAATTTTATAAATTTATCTCAAAATTTTAAATTCTAAATCATCTATTTACATCTATATTTTATTGTATTATTTTTATATTTCTTTACTCCATAGAAACATTTTACAAAATATAAGGTTTCATCAGATTAAATGTTTGATTGATAAAACATATATCAAATTTAATAAAAATTTAAGATTTCAAAGAAATTATTCTCATATTTTGAGTTTTTTTATAAGACCTTGATCTAAATTAGGATTTATTTCTAAGATTTCATATTTGAGTAAGATAAAATGTCTCTCTCCTAAGGCTTGTATATAGGATTAGTGGTACATATCTCTTTTCTCACTCTTTTTCTTCTAAGAATAGATCTTGACTGTTTGTTTCCTCTATATCTTATCTTTTTTAATTTTTATGAACCTCAACTCATTTTATTAAATCTAAATGGTTTCCTCTATTTATTTCTCTAGTAGGATTGCAGTCGAGGAAATAATGATAGAAAGATCCTGTTTTGAGAAGTATGAATCTTTATTGAAATCAGTGATATTTTTCAAAGTCTGTGAATCCTTATGTGTAGAAAAAGAAGAATTTTATCTGCACTACCCTAATATAGTAAGATATTTATACACCTACGTAGAATTTAGTGAGAGGATGGTCATAAAGTTGTATCTTTTTAGATTTTTGGTAGTTTATATAAACTAAGTATCAAGATAATTGTTGAGTTAGTTCTAATTCCATTGGAAATAGAAGAAAACTTAGTAACTTATAAGTTTCTTGAAAATATTGGTACTTTTAAAAAGTTGAAAAACTAAAACATATATTTTTTCATTATATGAAAAATTTAAGAAGGTTTTTCATCTCAGTCCAGAAAATATAATTTTTTCAATTTGGGTTTAAAAAATTTTCATCCCTATAAAGGGAGATAGGGATACTTTGAAATTGAAAGATATATATATCTGGGACTTTCTATGAAACATGATAAAGTTTAATTTGTTGAAGTATGTGGTCAATTTTATTTAGGTTGTAAAGGTAGGGATGATAAAATTTAAGATTCTTATTTATTCAAATTTTATCAACAAGTTGTTGGTAAATTTTATGAAAGTTAAAAAAAATAATGTAGTAACTATTGTGAGAGATAATATTTCTCTTATTGGATAGGAGACAATAAATAAGATGAAATTATTCTATGATTCTTCTCAAAATAAATATTTTGAAAAACTAGACAAATTTGTATCTAAAGTTTGTGTTCAAGAACTCAAAGACAAATTTGACAAGAGAAAACAAGTTGAAGAATCTCCACCTTTGCCAAGGAAAAATCCAAATAAAATGTATGATAATTATTTTATTGATTTTATGAAAAATAAAGAATAGAAAAACATGTATGATCCATCCTTTGGGTTGAATAAGTTTGTGGCCTTAGAGATTAAGGAAAAAGTTTATCAAGATCTTCGAGAGGAAGAGAATAATAAGAGAAGAATGAAAAGGAAAATCAATAGAATTTTATTAAGTATTTCATCAAATGAATATAGATAATTCAATTAAGAGTTTAATATGAAACTAATGGAAATATTTTTATGTAAAATTTTCTAGAAAAACATTTATCTAAACAATTTAAAGGATAATTTGTTTCTATTTCTACTGAACCTTTAGTTGTGAACAAAAGTAAGGAGGTTATAATTATTCAAGAACAATCATAAAAATAAAAGGAAGGCACTACACAATATTCTCCTCCAAAATATTTAACTCTTATTCTAGGTAAGAGGAGGTTGAATAAGAAGTCTAAAATTGATGAATATATAAAAGAGAATTTAGATCTTAAAGATTTATCAGAAGCCTCCCCAACTTCTTTATCTATGAAATCTATGAATAGTGTTTTGTTGCATAATCCTAAAGAAGAATAATAATCATTGAAAAAATAAAATAAATAACTTTTCAAAGATAATACTTTATAAAAACCTATATCTGATGATGGCGGTAATGATATTCAGATTATGGAAGTTTTAGATGATAATTTTCTTTTTAAAAAGATGGATCTTCTTGGCCACCGGGGTCTTCTCTACCAAGTAATTCTTATAATTCTACAAACTCACCTCTTAAAATAGCCTAAATTAGATATAAATGAAGATAAATTACCTTAATTAGGAAATTTTTCAATTGGATGGAATCATGTATATTTTTCTTGATATTCATGCTAGGTGAAAGAATATTCAAGGTAAAATTTATTTTTTGGAAAATTCAAATTCAGTGAAACAAATTACTGATCTTTTTATTAAAAATGAGGCTTAATTTAATTATTTAAAAGTAAGGTGAGAATATTATAGAAGGAATTTGAAATTTCTTATATGTTTTATAAATAATACTAAAGGATATTTGAAGTTAAATGATCAAAAAATAGAGGTAATTTTTTTATCAACTAAATCAGTCTCAAAGATTGCAAGAAGTATGAGTGGTAAAGTCTCTGAAACCACAAAGAAAGTTTTTAATCTTAAATTTATTATTATGAATTAATATAATTATTTTTAAAAATAATGAAATAATATTTAAGAGTTGATAGATGAATTCTTTTACTAGAATAAATCTATGATTTTTCAAGAAGTCGATCAAGGTGAAAGTATAAAATTATGATCTTTGAAAGCAGAAGTCTTAAATATGAAAAAGACTATGGTTGTTTTATAATAAAATCAGAGTTAAATTTATAAAGCTAAAACCCTAAAATAATAGATCTTGAATATAAAGAATGAAAATAAGAAGATTCAATTTGTTGAATTTTATGTTTCAAAGTTGAAACCAGTGTTATCATAGTCGGAAAAATATCAAAAAGATGTGAAGAAGATGAATATGTTCTAAAAAACCTCATTAATAAAGAATGATGTTTTCTTTCTAAACTCTTGAAAAAAATTGTAATAATTCTAGTATTTTTTTGATGGATGTTCTTCTTAATATTATTTGGATTTATTTTTACATTTTCATTAGTTAAATTTATTTCTATTACTAATGGTTGAATGTCTTTATTAAATATTTGGATAATTTTATATATTTTGTTTTGTATAGAATTTATTTCCCTAATACTTTAGGTTCACTTTATTTAACCTATAAATCCTTCTTTTCAAAAAGAAAAAAGGTGGAAAAGGGAATAAAATTTTTGGATAAATTTTTTAAAAAGTTTGGAAGGAAGGTTCTAAATTCTAAAACAAATTAAGAGAAATAATTTAAGAACATTTAGGTAAAAAGGAAAATTATATAATGTGGGGGTGAGTTTTTCTTTCTTTATGTTTTTATCTTTTGAAAGCTTTGTTTTTTGTTTTTAAAAAGGGAGATATTTTTTAGTCAAAATAATATCTTTAAAAAATTTCTAACCTTATTTTTAAAATCACAATACATTTCCTTAAAATTTTAAATTTTATTAACTTTTTTACTTTCCAAGTTCTAAGTATGGTTTTGTAGAAAAAAAATTATAAATAAAGAAATATTTTTTATTGAATAGAATTATTTTTAATAATCAGACGTATAAGTTTTGATACATAATATATACAATTACTTATTTTATAGAATAAAGATTTATAAAATTTCATAAGTAAAATTATGATGAAGTATATCATATGAAGTTAAACCAATACTATAAAACAAACTTCATCAGAAGGAGGCAGTGATTCTTTCTATATAAACATTTATCAAATCCATTGGATGATGAAATTTTATTTTTTCATATGAAAAATTTTTATCCCAACCAAATGAAATCTAGATACACTATAATGATGTAGAAACTTGTGATCATCAAAAGAACGTGTTAAGTTGATTCCTTTCAAGTAAAAAATGAGTTTATCTAAGGCTTTTGCAACCACCTCTAAGATTTACATATATGATCATTAGGGACTTGCTTATAAATTGAAGCAGTGTCCAAAGAGGAGGGAGATTTTGTAACCAAGACTATCTTAAGTTTTTGTGAAGAGTTTCTAACACCTTGTTACTTTGAGAGTGATTCACTTTAATATTTTTGAGAGTCTTTTTCTCAAGGAATTCATGAGAGGATGTTTTTTATATTCTATAAGAATTTTTGTATTTTTAATTTTCTATTTGATCTTGTTGATTGGGGTCTTCCAAAGATATGAAGATGGGGGAGTGTTTGATCTTGTTGATCATGGGATTCTGGGGAAAGGAAGACAAAGGTGTGTCTGATCATAGCATCAAGAGATTTATTATTTTAAGAAAGGCAAACCTTACGACTAAGTGAAAATCATGGATACCCAAAGTTAGGGTTTGTGAATTCCTTTACACTTAAGGTAAAAGTGTGTATATATTTTATAAATATTTTACAATTTATTTTGGCTTTCTTTATAATCTTTTTTATAAATTGTTTTTACAAGTTTCTTTATTCTATTTTACATTAATTAAGGAAAGTTTACTTCATTATAAACTTTTCTTATCTCTGAAAATATAATTAAAATATAAATTTCATTTGATTAACCTACCTAAAGAGGTTATTTAAATTATTAGTTTTTTTATAAACTAAAATTTACCCCCCCCCCCTTCTTGTAGTGTAATTACTTATTCTTTTGATCTTATATTTATCTCCCCTATTATGCATGTGTTCATCACTAACCTTAATTCTAGATATCGGTTCTACAAATAATGGTCTAATTCAATGTGTGATCAAAATTCAGGACCATGAGTGTTTTATTGTGGATAAATAGTTATGTTTGAGGCATCCAAGAGGTTCATCAAGCTATGACAGAACACAAGATAGTGTAACATCATGGGACTTTCACAACAGTAGTGAGCGAGGTATACATATGGCATGTTAATGACTACGAACTCCTTTTTTCAATATAATGTCAAAAAATGAGCATTGGATGCACTATATACATGGATATGGCATTTGAATAAAGTTTATGATCGATTGAAAATGATAATGGAGATGACAATGAAATTTTGGGTGAACTACTGAATCTAGTCTCAATGAATCAACTACACAGTGTGTCATTTAGAATAACACACATCATGTACTTCCCTGGTTAGGGTTCTAGGGTTTTCAGAAGATTATAAACATCACACAGTGTATTGAGTGGATTATTATGCCATAAAATGGGTGGAATATGGGAAACACATACCATGAGTCCATGTTGGCACATCGTGTAGTCATAGACTACACGATTTGGGTGTATTTTAGTACACACTGAGTACCCCACTCGAGAATCATACATTTTGTACCATCTTGGACATGTTTTGTATCCCAAGATGATAAAGACCTGTGTATACAAGATACACACTGAGTTCTATACTGGTCCCACATGTCTTGTAGGCTATTTCACACACCATGTATATAGACCTTTACATTCCATGTGGTGAGACAATATATGGCTAGGAAGGTCTTGAAGGGATACACATCATGTGACCCTATAGTAAATGTTGTGTACTTTTCCAGACTTCATGGGTTTTTTATCTCTTTGCTCAGGACTCAGATTCATGTGCATGAATAATACATCATAGGCATTCTTTCACATAGAATTTAATGGTGTTATCCTATTAAACATTATAGGTGATATGTTAGGCAATTAAATAAGATTGATCTTCTTATCTCCATAATGTTGGTGATGGGGATCTGGTGTGTCGATCAGCACATTCTTGGGATCGATACTCTTTTTTCACATGTTTATGTCAAATAATAGGTCCCCCTATATCATTATATATATGATTTGGTATTCACCATATATACCTGGGGTGTGATATCCTTAGTCTATGGAGTTGGTATTCCCTCATATAAAAGATAAAGCGGGGCAAGGGTCCTACATCTTATCACGTGTAGGGTTAGTACTCCCCCCATATACATGGGACATGAGATGCTCTGCATATAGATTCAGTTATCCCCTTGAATGATACTTACCCTTCAATGATGTGAGGGACCTCTATTATAGTTCCAAAGAGGTGATTTGGGTTACTAGTTGGGTAGTTTGAATTCTTGGATTTTCTTGCTGATTCTCCTTTGGAAAGACTGTGTAGAGTGGTAGTTTCTCATAAGTCTCAAGTTCTATCATTTAAAGTGTAACGTATCATAATTTTTCAAAGGTATAGACCTTTTTTTGTTTAAATTCATTACTTTATCCATTTAAATGTTTCCTAAGGGAGTTATAGAGGTCGCGGGGGTGTCCAGGTCTTGTTTGGAGCTCGGAACCCTAAATTTTGAAAAAGAAGACTGGGCCACACTGTTAGGAGAAACTGTGCCACCCAGCTCGCATGGTTTCACTAACCATGCAGCTTGAGACAGTGGGGAGCAGGGATCCATATAGTTTCTATGAAAATGTGCATAGAGGCCTTCATGGATATGAAACTTGTCTCAAACAAGTTGCAGAGGCGTTTTGCATAGGCTATGCATGGTTAACCAAACTATGTTCCTAGCCCATGAAAGACTCCTTGGTCAGTGGCATGGTGTACGATTGGCGCATGGTTTGGCCAACCATGTGCCCCTGTCTGTGTGGGTGAATTTCTAATTTTTCCCTTAAATGTTTTAAAATCCCTAAACCACCTTCCTCCCTTATTTCTCTAATGGACCATCTTCTCTCCCACGTGTGAGATCCCTCTCCAAGACATTCTAGGTTTTTTTATTTATCCTTCATCTGAGCTCCAAATCATTCGGTATCAAATGCATCTACATTTGTCTTCCTTCTTTTTCAAGTTTCTCTTCTTCTCTATTGCTATGTTTAGGTGTGACCTCATTTTCCCCATTTTTAGGTAATTTGATGATTTATTTGATAAATATCATTCTAAATTGATTTAATAATCAATAACGGATGAGTGGAATGATGCTACTCTAAGTTAGGTGGTCTATTTATTTTCCACTAGTTTTGTCGCTTTTATGTTATGCGGCGTTGTTCCATGAACCGGGCCCTCCCAGTGATTCCTTTAAGATGTTGAATAAATTAATATAAATGGTTTATCATATCATTTGTGACCTTATATTGTGGTGAAACCAATCCTTGGGGTTTTCTACTTGTTTAAATCCACCCCTTGGGTGTTCCCACCTTAAATAGCCTATTTTTCTATACCTTGAGATGTTAACATCAATGTGTGTTTGTGTTTTTTACTTGTAATAAATTCCATAATTAATGAAATGACTTAAGATGTATGGTAGGCCTCAATTTTCCCATATTATCTTGATTCTTATGCTCATACTCCATTGTGCATGCTTATTTTCTTGTACAAGATGTTTAATGCTTACATCTTATTCCTTGTGCTTATTGCCATATGTCTTATGCCATAGTTTATTGGCTCGAATTGAATGACTTGGATAGATTTTTTAGCATGTGATATTGAAATTATTTTTGATAATATTATGTAATTTTAAATGTCATTCATTACATGATTACGGTCTAGGAGAGAACATGGGTCCAGTATTAAGGATGTCGTGGATAGGATCGTCGTGCTTCGTGATGGATTTACTAGACACATCGGGTGTAATACCCAGATCCTAGTTTCCCAAATATGGTGAGTTATTTTATCACGTTGGAATGATTATAAGAAATTTGTATCTCGAAGGACCGAGTAGTTTAGTAGTTTTGGAAAACAAGATACATACATAAGTTCAACATTACAACTTGAAAGAAAATACAATATGCAAATTCCATTATAAACATCCATAACTTCTAGATTATCCCTACAAGTCATTCTTAATATACTTATTTGCATCCTAGAGAAATATAAAATATAAGAAATGGGTTAGCTTAGATTCTCAATAAGTGTAAATAATATAATGGAAGTAATCATAATCATAAACACTAGGCATGGTGAGCAATTAAAAGCACATGCCTTTAAAATATTATTGAACATAATATAGAAGAAATGAAAACTGAATAAATAACACCATAATAAAACATAACCATAATCAAATGGACTATCAATTACTAGTTTTATAATGATTTAGTGTATAATGTTAGACATCATAATCATTTTTTCAATAACTCATGCCAAAACCATACATAGATTGGTAAAAACTCAAACTAGTTTGTCTCATGAGACTTACTGATGCATTGAGGGGCTATAGTGGGTCCCACCATTCATGTAATAAGTCCAATGCATTCCTCATATAAATGGGGATAAACAACATGTACATTCATATTGAAACTAATATATGAAATGTAAATAACTTTCCCCAATCATTAAATATGAACACTAACCATTCGGAGTAATACTGTGAATGGTATCAAGATAAAACATCCACAGTCAAACTAATCATAA
Organism: Viscum album; assembly: GCA_963277665.1. Classification (NCBI taxonomy): domain Eukaryota; kingdom Viridiplantae; phylum Streptophyta; class Magnoliopsida; order Santalales; family Viscaceae; genus Viscum; species Viscum album. Next base: position 1,993,639,613 of record OY728133.1, on the reverse strand, counting down.
ACCATTCAATAAAATATGGTATATAATATCATAAAATATTAATCTCAATTAAACATAAGAATAAAAAAGAGTGTTGAAATAGATGAAAATACTCATATAAAATCATCAAGTAATTCTTAAGATAAATACTCTTTTACTTTAAAAAGAATAGTTCTTTTGGAAAAATATTTGCATAAAACTAGAAGTGAATTAATGTAGTTTTGTAATAATAAAATGAGTGATTTTAGAAAAATAATGGGGGATAAAAACATATTATATAGTGCATTTGAAAATAGATAAGAATTCAAGAAGTTCCTTTGAAACGGGATTATTTATCAGGAATAATTTTTGAAAGATCCTTTTAAAACATGTAACTCCCCATTAAAGAAAGAAGGATTATGATTGGTACACATAAATAGAAAATTAGAAAATAATTTAAGATAATTATATAATAATAATTAATAATTTAATTTAGGTAATTAGAGAATAAGAGTAACCTAAAAAAATGGAGGTTTGGATAGAAAACCCTTACCTTATGTCGGAACATGTTCTGCACTTGACCTTAAATTCTTGGATAATCAAATTAAATCCATTAATTAATTAATTTAGAACCTTTTATGCATGAATTTTATTCATTATAGTTTTATTAAGTTTATTTATGGCCTTATTGATAAGTTATATGATTGGATTCTGTCATTCCGGAGTGTTTGTTTCCTTGATTTCATGATTGATTCGCTTGATTATAAGTAATGGAGTTCATTTAAAATTTATATAATTATCCAGAATTAAAAATTGAATGTTTTTAATGATAATACAGAATTTTAAATGGTTATATATATCATTTTATTATATATTATGAGGATGAATCATTATATAATATATTTAGTGATAATCGTTTAGATTATTACGGTTGTTATTGATCATAACAAACTCATTTTGTATTATCGCTTGGTATTATGTAAATATGTTGCATAAAAAACATAAAAAAATATTGTAATATTAATTTTAAAATATGTTTCAACCATTAAAATGGTTTAATGAATAGTCTTGAAGGAGAAATTGAAGAAAGAAACTTCCCCATCCATGAATGTTGTAAATCGGCACTTCCCATATGATGATTTTGCTTTTAAAATAAAAAGAGAGAGAGTAAGGATATTGATTATGGTTATTCTATTAATATGATATAATTATAGTATATAAATGATATTTTAGTTATCATGATCATTTGGACAGAGGAGTTTAGGATGGAATAATAAAAGAAAATAAATTAAAATGAAATTAAAAGAAAAGGAAGAGGATTTACCTCTTGAATCAACCTCCTTGAGAACCTTCTTAAGGAAAGGGGTTTTGGTCTTTTTGAAATTACAAGATCTCTTTGATGTTGAGAGATACTAGGAAAGATTATTTGGGAATAACTTTGAGAATATTCGAGGATTAGAGGATTAAGGAGAAGAGGGAGTGAGGGGTGGTTTTATAGTGGAGGAGAGGGGTGATTTTTGAATATCTTATTCATTATTTTATTATTTTGCTCAAGATAAGAAATAGTATTCATTATTATAACCAAAAATAGTAATAAGTTCATGTGAGTTAGAACCAAGTTTTATTACATCATCCATACATCACCTATGACTCAATAAATCATGTATTTACATTTATCGTTAATTATCATATTTTACTATTCACTAAAAATTCAAGTATTTTAGAAAAATACAAAAAAATAACCATAACCATTTTTAAACATTTATAATTTAAAAATGGACTCCATTTTATCAAAATAATTTTTTAAATATGTGAAATTTAATTTTTAAATAAAATCATTATTTCGTTGAAAAATATAGATTTTAAATTTAAAACTAATTTTATAATACTTTCAAAAATTAACTAAGGTCTCATAAAATATTCCTAAAATCATAGGAAAAAAATATTTATTTAGGAATACATTTTATGAAAATGAATTTTATTTTAGAAAAATTATTAATTTAAAATTTTAATTAAATATTTATTACTCACAAAAATACCAACAATTAATTATTAATATTTAAAATATTCACTCTCATTTATAAGGGGCCTAAATTTTATTTATACTTATATGGGTGAGGTTACTATTCATAAGGGTCATATTACTATTCGTAAGGTTACATTACTATTCACCAAAAATGTAAGTTGATCCTATCATACACTAAATATCTTATTGATCGTAACCATGTATGTCCGTTTTAGAAATTCAAAACATGGAAGTGAGAAAATTATGTCTAACAGCTAGGTTATAACTATATTATATGATAACAAAGTGTTTGTTTCGTAGAGACTTGATGTTTCATGCATTATATATTAAATTTATTTGTAATTCCTTGGGGTGTTAGATTCTCCCCCCATTACAAAAATGTCATCCTTGAAATTACCAAAATGTTACCTTATAAAAATATTTGGGTAATTCTTCATCATAAGATTCTTAGGCTCCCATGTCGCCTCTTCAATTTTATGATTTTTTCAAATTAACTTTACTAGCCAAGTCATCTGATTCCTCAACACCTACTATTTAGTTTCTAGATTCCAGATAGGCTCTTCACAGTAAGATAAGTCAGGTTTCAATTATATACCTTCATAAGTGAGTACATCTGTTGGGTCTGGCATGTACTTTCTCAATAATGAGACATGGAACACATAGTGTAGCTTAGAAAGTCTATGCAGCATTTCCAAATGATATGTCATAGCTCTAATTCTCTCCTAAATTTCAAAAGGTCCAATATACCTAGGGATCAATTTCTCTTTCTTCCCAAATCTTACAACACCCTTCCATGGAGATACTTTCAAGAAAATGTGACCCCCCACTTGAAATTAAAAAACCTTCCTTTGATTATCAGCATAGATCATTTTCATTTTTTGATCTACTTTGATATGGGTTTGAATATTATTTACCTTTTTTGTTGTTTCCTCCACAAGCTCTGGGCCTACAAGCTTTCTTTCACCAACTTCATCCCAACATGTTAGTGTATGACATCTCTTTCCATACAATTCCTCATATGGTGTCATTTGAATATTTGAATGGAAATTATTATTGTATTAAAACTCCCCCAAAGTTAAATATTAATCCCACATACCTTGAAAATAAAGTGAGTATGATCTCAACATGTCTTATAATGTTTGTATCATCCTTTCTAATTGCCCGTCAGTTTGAGGGTGATAAGCAGTACTCAATCAAAACTCAGTATCCAAAGCTTTCTGAAGATTTTTCTCGAATTTTGATGTAAATTATGGATCATGATCAGACATAGAGAGGTTCTCCATGATGTCTCACAACTTTATTAATATAGATTCATTCAAGGTTCTCCAATGGAAAATCCTCCCTTATAATGTGGAAATGTACAGATTTGGTGAGTTGATCAACAATTATCCATATTGCATCACTCTTTCTTAAATTTTTGGGTAATCTGGTGAAAAAATACATAGTAATGTCATCCCATTTCCATGTAATAATAGGTAAATGTTTCATGACTCTTCTAGGATTTTGTCTTTCAGCCTTCACCTTTTAACAGACTAAACATCTTGATACATAATCAGAAATTTCTCGCTTCATGTTGTCCCACCAGAAATGTTCCATCAAATCTCTAAACATCTTAGTTCTAATAGGGTTTATAGAGAAATTAAAACTATGTTAATAATACAATAACTACCTTTTTATCTCAGGTATATAGGGAACACAAAGCCTCTTCCCAAATTTTAAAATTTCATCCTCACACACAAAGTCATCAAACTTCCCATCATTCGCATATTTATTTTCATTTGAAGATTCTTATCATCAGACTGAGAACTTTTAATTCTTTTAAATAAATATAGTTTGGAAACCAATTTAAAAAGTAATGATTTTTCACATTCTTTAATAATTATCATATCCATCCTCTCTAGATCCATGTACATAGGGTCCTTCTCAATTATCATTTTGTTTAAAACTCTATGATAATTCCTAATCAATGCATCAGCTACCTTATTTGTCTTTCCTAGGTGGTAGTTTATAGAATAATCATAATCCTTGAGTAACTCGAGCCATATATTTTGTCTCATGTTGATTTCTTTCTATGAGAATATATATTTTAATCTCTTGTGATCCATATATATTTCACATATTTTTACATAGATATGGTGTCTCCATATATTCTGAGAAAAGATCATATTTGTTAACTCAAGATTATGATTTATATAGTTCTATTAATGAATTTTTAACTACCTCAATGCATAGGAAATAACTCTATCATTATGCATAAGGACACACATGAATCCTTTCTTTGATGCATCATTATAGATCACAAATCTACCATTACTATATAGTAGAGTTAGGATCAGATCATTCACTAATCTCCTCTTCAATTCTTTAAAACATTCTTCACATTATTTTTTCCATATGAACTTAACCCCTTTATGGGTAATCTTGGTTAATGGGTTGGCTAATCAGGCAAAGTTATAAATGAAAAGACGATAATGACCTGCTAAACCAATAAAACTACGTACCTCAGTAATTTTCATTGGTGTATTCCATTATTGAACTACCTTTTTCATTATAGGATCCACTAAAATTCTATCCTTAGAGAAAATATGACCCAGAAAAGAAACTTCTTGAAGCTCTAATTCACACTTTCTAAACTTTTAATATAATTCATTTCTTCTAAGAGTCTTCAGAATAATGTGCAAGTGATTCTCATGATCTTCATATATTTTAGAGTATACCAAGATTTAATAAATAAATAACATAACAAATCCATCAAGATATTCCTTGAAAATTCTATTCATTAGATCCATGAAAACAAAGGGTGTGTTAGTCAGTCCAAAAGGCATTAATGTAAACTCGTAATGCCCATACCTGGTTTGAAATACTATTTTTGTAATATCTTTCTTCCTCACATGCAATTTATGATATCTAGATCGAATTTCAATATTCAAAAAATATTGGGCTTCATGAAGTTGATCAAATAAATCATCAATGCGAGGAATAGGATACTTGTTCTTTATTGTAATAGCATTGATCTCCTTATAGTCAATGCACAACCTCATAGATCCATCCTTCTTCCTGATGAAAAGAACAGTGGATCCCCATAGAGAAACACTAGGGTGGATAAATCCATTATCACTCAATTCCTCTAGTTTTTTCTTCAATTCTACTAACTCCATAGTGGTCATTCTATAAGGAGTCTTTGATATAGGTCTTGAACCAGGAATTAAATTGAAGTTCCCAATCAGGATCCAAGTATCACTGAGAGGGGGAGGGGGTGAATCAGTGATATCTTTTTCTTTTTAAGTTTCCCCTTTTTGAAACAACCTTCGCCTCCTGTTAAAGAGTTTCTTCCCTGCTGAACACACACATCCACAGGAACACAAGATTTACAAGGTTCACTACTCAACAAGAGTAGCTACGTCCTTGGTATGGTACGGAAATAATCCAGTACCACACAATCCACTAGAAAACAATCCTTTGATGTGGAATACAACGAGTAGGATATACCCTTACACTCGTGTAGCACTTTGAAAACAATCCAATAGTGCGTGTGCTCCCTCTTAGCACAAATAGGATAACACAATGTTTCAGTGCTTCTTTACAATCAAACAGATGTATTCTCTGAAGTACAAATCTTCACTTTCTTACCCAGAAGCCGGTAAGAACTCTCTCGTGCACAACTGAATACGTGCGAAGACCCCAAATATTTCGCGCAGCCTTTAGGGTGCCTTGCGCGCAATTCAAATGACTTGCGCGTAAAATTCCCCTTTGGCGCGAAAAACGTTTTCGCGCAACTTTCCTTTTACGCGCAACTTTTCCTCTTTTCGCGCAACTCACTTAGCGTATGATTTACGCGCACCAGAGCTCGGGATTTCTTCTAAGTGTCGAGCCGCAAATAATGAGAGGGGTTCACCTCATATTTATAGGCATTTTTGACCTTGCGCATAAAAACCACTTCCTGCGCGTAAAACCTCCTCCATGCGCGTAAAAACTCTTTAATGAAACTTCATATTTCGCGCCATGCTTCAATATTTCGCGCACCTCATGCCTTTGGCATTTTTCATCCTTCTAAGCCTGAAGCACCAATTGCGCGCAAAATTCCGCACCGTGTTCTATATGGCGCGCAAACCCAATCTTTCCTGCGACCTCAGATTTCGCGCACTACTCCAATATTTCGCGCATTTAATGCCTTTACCAATTTTTGATCTTCTGATCTCGAATCATCATTTGCGCGAAAACTTCATTCCCCAATTTCGCGCACCATGCCAATATTTCGCGCAACCCGCAGATTTTTCGCGCAACCCGCTACTATTTCGCGCATCCCGCAGATATTGCGCGCACCACTTTATTTTTGCGCGAAACGTGCCTAAATTTCCGCGCACTCCATTCCTTTGTCATTTTTCATAGTTCTGACCTTGAATAACTCTTTTGCACGTATAAACCATCTTCAGCGCAACATCCATTGCCAATCAGATTTCTTCATCTCCCGTTTTTCAGGCCCTAAAATTTGGCAAACACTGGAAAACGGCGCCACCTTAAACTGTTCTTTTCTGCCATCCCCAGATTGTCTATTGCTTTGCCATTTTATCTCTTTACTGCTTCCCATATCCATTCTTCTGCTCTTATCACGAATCCCACTATCGTGATATTTATCCTTTGATAGATCAGCTTAAGCATCGTCATAGTTGCAATGGGAACTGAATCTTTCCTATCTTCCAGCAGCATCATCCCTTCCAATCAAAACATTATCTGACTGGCATCATCATTTCTCCCCCTTTCCTTCATAAGGCTTGCATCACAAGTTCTCCTAACTCATGATTTGTGTGAAATACATACCAGCAAAGCATCGTCTGATTTATGATCCTTCTACACAGTGAATTGATTTATCGCCTTTGACAACAAAATACAACACTCTGTAAAAGCTAACTCTTCAAACTTTCATCTTCATTCAACCTGGTCCCAACAATCTCCCCCTTTGGATTTTGTTGTCAACAAAGATTCATAAATCACTGAATTTTGAAACCTTTTGCAATGGATTACTTATCAACAATTCTAAGCCTACGTGAGCTAACTCATTGTAGGAAACAAGATTTATTGACAGCCAAAACCATGCTGTCCAAAAGCAGTGACTGTGAAATCTCATGAACATACCTCCTCATCCTTCTTCAGAACATCTTGCAATAGCATTCTTCACTTCTTCAACTTTCCTGTAAAACAACTTTGTTTCCTACAACCACTCCAACAAATAGTTAGAATAGTTCACTCACATACATGCTGAATTCACAGCTTACCCACAACTCTCCCTTAATACATTCTTCCTTATGGATAGATTTATGAAACAATTCTCCCCCTTGACAACACTATCCAAAGCTAAGACGAGAGAGGGGACAGAAACATGTACCTTAACCTTGATGAGAAGGAGGTTGGACACCCATGTTCAACCTCAACTTTGCAAATGGTTCCTTCGATAACGGTTTTGTAAATATATCAGCAATTTGTTCAGATGTAGGAACATACTCCAGCCTCAGTTCATTCTTTTCAACCTGCTCTTTGATGAAGTGGTACTTTATATCAATGTGTTTTGAACGAGAATGTTGTACTGGATTTCTTGTAAGATTGATTGCACTCTGATTATCACAACCCAAGAGCAATGGTAGCTTTACTTCAACAAGTAGATCTTCCAGCTGAGTCTTCATCCACATTAGTTGAGTTGCAGCTTGAGTAGCAGCAACATACTCAGCCTCAGCTGTGCTAAGAGTTACTGAATTCTGTTTCTTGGTATGCCAACTAACACAGCTTTTTCCTAGAAAGAATACTCCACCAGATGTGGATCTTCGATCATCAACATTTCCTGCCCAATCAGCATCAGAATACCCAAATAGATCAATATTTTCAGAGCCGTCATACCGGATTCCAAAGTTTGTTGTGCCTTTGATATATCTGAGAATTCTTTTTCCAGCAATCAAATGTGATTCTTTAGGAGCACTCTGAAATCTCGCACATAAAGTAACAGCATAGACGATGTCGGGTCTTGAGGCCGTCAAATATAGCAGACTTCCAATCAGTTTTCGAAACTCTTTCTGATCAACTTCCTTTCCTTCTCCATCTTTAGACAACTTGGTTCCCACTGAAATCGGTGTGGAAACTGGTTTCGAATTTTCCATGCCAAACTTCTTCAGAAGTTCCTTAGCATACTTTTCTTGAGATAGAAAAACATGATTCTTCTTCTGTGAAATTTGTAACCCAAGAAAGTACTTCATTTCACCTAGCATGGACATCTCAAATAACTTCTTCATCTCCTCAGCAAATTTTTCACATGATCTTTCATTATTTCCAGCAAATATAATATCATCGACATAAACAATAACGATCAGTGAAAACTCCTGACATTTCTTGATGTAGAGATTGCTGTCAACTCTCCCTTTCTTAAAGTTCATCTTCTTCAAGCAAGTATCTAATTTAGAATACCATGCTCTCGGAGCCTGTTTTAGCCCATACAGAGCCTTCTTCAACCTGCACACATAGCTTTCATCTTTCCCAATAACAAATCCACAAGGTTGATCAATGTAAACTTCCTCGTCAAGATCACCATTCAAGAATGCAGATTTTACATCCATTTGAAAGATTTTGTAACCTCGTTGTGCAGCAATGGCAAGAAATATTCTGATTGTTTCTAATCGAGCTACTGGAGCAAAGGTTTCATCAAAGTCAATGCCTTCAATTTGTGAATACCCTTTGCAGACCAATCTTGCCTTGTTTCTTATTACATTACCTTCTTCATTCAGCTTGTTTCGAAAAACCCACTTTGTACCAATAATGTTCTTGTTGTCCGGCTTGGGCACAAGTTCCCAAGTATTGTTCTTCTCTATCTGATCAAGCTCTTCATTCATAGCATGAACCCATTCTGGATGCTCAAATGCTTCATTTACATCATTCGGTTCAACTTTCGAATAAAGAGAAGTATGTGATATAGCATTTGTTGTTCTTCTTGTTTGAACCCTTTGATTTTTGTCTCCAATAATGTTCTGAGCCTCCACTTGTTTCCTCAACCTAGGATGAGTTGTTTGAACTTCATCCTCATCACTTGATATTTCTGAGTCAGATTCCTCTTCTTGAGTAGGATGAACAAATTCTGAAGCATTATCAGAATTGTTAACAAAATCTTCTCTATCCCGCTCGACTTCCACATCAACATATGACTGCTTTTCTTTCTCAGCACTTTCCACAACTTTTACATCTGAAGAATCAATAATTCTTCCTGTTTCTTTGTTGAGGCATCTATATCCTCTTCCTTCTGGAGCATAGCCAAGAAAAATTCCGTCATCTCCTCTTTGCTCGAACTTTCCCAGATTTCCACCTTTCTTCTTTATAATACATGGACTCCCAAAGACTCTCAAGTGTTTCAGACTTGGAGTTTTTTCATAGAACATTTCATATGGAGTCATATCTGAGTTTGGCCTATAGAAACACCGGTTCTGAATATACACAGCAGTGCTCATGGCTTGCCTCCAATAATAATGAGAGAGACTATGTTCAAGTAACATAGTTCTCCCCATTTCCACCAGACTTCGATTCTTTCTTTCAGCCACACCATTTTGTTGAGGTGTGTATGGTGAACTAAACTCATGCCGAATTCCATGTTTCTCAAGATAACTTTCAAACTCTTCATTCTTATACTCACCACCATTATCAGTTCTCAACTTCTTCACTGAATACTCACATTCTTTCTCTGCTTTCCTTCTGAAACTCTTAAACATTGTTAGAGCATCTGACTTATGTCTCATGTACATAACACAAGTAATGCGAGTAAAGTCATCAATGAAAGTAATGAAGTACTTATCTCCATTTGAAGATTGCTTGCTCATTGGCCCACATATATCTGAGTGTATGAGTTCTAAGGGTCTTTTTGAGCGAATTTCAACTCTCTTGTGCATAGAATTAGCAATCTTCCCTTTCTCACAAATAGTGCAGCACCAATCTCTTTCTCTTGATAAATCAGGCATGTCCCGAACACTTTCTCGCTTTGACAACTTGCACATATTTCTCTGACACATATGACCCAGCCTTTTATGCCATAATTTATTTTCATCCACCACACTCATGTAACAAGAGTTCTGTCCATCCCCAACTTGGAACAAATTCCCTCTTGTACGCTGGCCCCTTGTAACTATGTTTCCATCATTTTCACTTTTTACAACAAATCCATCTTTTCTGAAGATCACTTTGTTGCCCTCATCACAGAGTTGTGACACACTGAGCAGGTTGTGTTTCAGTCCATCAACATATAGTGTTTTTCTAGATTTCATCTTTTCTTTTCCAATGATGGCTGATCCAACACCTTTGATCCTTAGAGATTCATCATTTCCAAATGTCACAGTTCCTTCTTTAAAGTCTTTCACATTCTTCAACAGTTTTAAGTCTCCTGTCATATGAGATGAACATCCACTATCAAGAATCCATGGACGTTCTCCTTTGGTAGCCTTCAAAGCTGTTTCAACAACAAGTGCTTTTTGTTCTTCCTTTTCCTCCACTTTCTGTTTTGCTTCTTCCAATTTCCTAGCCAAATCAATGTGTTCTGGCCAGAGAACCATGCATTCTTTCTTTTCAGACTTATCATGTTTGTCCCTTTTGTATTTTAAAAACTCTGTCTTCTGAGGATTATTAACAAACTTTTGTTGCTCTGGTAACACACTAAGGCAGCCCTTAGCAAGATGTCCAGGTTGATCACATCTTTCACAATAAGTTTCCAGTGGTTGGAATCTGTTCCCAACTTTCACATCAGTCTTCTCAGATTTCTTCTGAAACTTATTTGGAGATCTTCTATTTTGAAAGCGTTGGCTCCCCCTCAATCCTTGTCCTTCAAATCTTTTGGAATAGTTGTAATGTTGTTGGTTAAACCAACACATACTTTCCATGTGTCCGAATCCACCACAATACCAGCAGTATCCATAGAAAGAATATTTACCTCTGAAACTTTTAGACTGAATGGAGTTGTGAACACGCTTCTCAAAAACCATCATATTTTCATTTGTAACTCTCTTCTTTAGCTCAGATTCAGCTGTACCAGAAGTATTAGAAGCTTTTCTTGACTCAAGATTTTTATGCACTTCTGATTTTTCTGCATTGCTGATTTTGACCACATACTTTGTCTTTCCAGCCTTGTTCTTATCAGAACCAGTTTTGTCTTTCATTTCAACCTTTGAAGGTAGGTTTTGTAGATCCCTTTTTGGTTCATTCTTACTGGAACATTCCCCTACTTCTGAGACAGAATTTTTGGAACTGATATTCATTTCTTTAGCTTTATGCAGTTTTTGTTGGACAAGTTCCAACTCTTCTTCTTTTGCCTTCAACTTCACTTCAAGATGATCATTACGATTCTTTGTATTCTTAAGAGAATTTTTCAGATCATCAATCTCTTTTTTCATCATGATTTTATCATCTGTAAAACCTTCTTGATTGTTTAATGTGGAATTTTCTTTTACTAACTTGTTGTTTTCTTTCTCCAGTTTTCTGATCTTCCTCAAACATTCCTTCAGCTCTTCTTTCAGATATTGTTCAAGTTGAGTCTCTTCTTCTTCAGTACTACTACTCTCATAATCATCATTATTCACTGTTGCAAAAAAGGTACTCTCTCTAGTTTTTTCAGTAGCAGATTTTTCTGATTCAGTCTCGCTATCATCATCTTCCTTATCATTTGACAAAAAGCTTCTTCTTTTTGATTTAAAGAACTTTTTATTCTGACTTCTACCAGAATATTTATCTTTTCGATCCTGTTTCTTCCATGACCTTCTTGGTCCTCTGTCTTCTTCATCACTGTCGGCATCTTTCCCCTTTTGAGGGCAATTAGCCGCAAAGTGGCCAACTGCTCCACATTCAAAACATTTCAAAGGGAGTTTCCCTTTGTATTTCCCTGTGCCTCTTTTAACATTTTTAGAAAACAAGGATAGAATTTCATCAAAATTTTTACATACCTCATTTTCAGAGTTGGATTCACCAGCTTCTTCATTAATAAGAATTTTCTTCGACTTCTCTTTCTTTTCTGCCCTGAAAGACATTTCTCTATCAGTTTTTGCTTTTCTCTTCATGGTCTTCTCTCTTCTCATCTCATAAGTGATGAGAGTACTGTGCAAATCATCAAGAGATAATGTTTCCGGATCTCTGTCTTCTAGTGAAGAAACTTTAGCATCAAATTTGTCAGGCAGAATTCTCAGGATCTTTTCAACAACTGTATCATCTTCTAACTTTTCACCAAGACATCTGATTGTACTGACAATGTCATTAACTCTGGTAAAGAATTCCCCAACAGATTCAGATTCTCCCATTTTCAAGTCTTCATACTTCAGCCTCCAGATTTGTAGTTTTGCCTTCTTCACTTTTGTATTTCCTTCATAGATATTCATTAGCTTATTACAGATGCCTTTAGCAGTAGTGACACCTTTCACTCTTAAAAATTCACTCTCAGAAAGTGATGAGAGCAATGCATTTTTAGCTCTTCCATCATTCTCAAGATTCTTCTTATCGACAGGAGTAAGAGGGACCTTGTCATCAATATCAGGAAATCCATCTGTTGTAGTTTCAAGAACTTCATATCCAAGAGACATAAGATACGGCATCATTCTGTCCTTCCAGATGTGATAGTTCTTTCCATCGAAGATTGGAATCCCCTTACTGTTCACGCAATTTAGATTTTCCATCACAACTTCTCTTCAAACAATTCAGCAAAGAGTAAACGAAGGGCAACCTCCCTCTGATACCAATTGAAGTTCCCAATCAGGATCCAAGTATCACTGAGAGGGGGAGGGGGTGAATCAGTGATATCTTTTTCTTTTTAATTTTCCCCTTTTTGAAACAACCTTCGCCTCCTGTTAAAGAGTTTCTTCCCTGCTGAACACACACATCCACAGGAACACAAGATTTACAAGGTTCACTACTCAACAAGAGTAGCTACGTCCTTGGTATGGTACGGAAATAATCCAGTACCACACAATCCACTAGAAAACAATCCTTTGATGTGGAATACAACGAGTAGGATATACCCTTACACTCGTGTAGCACTTTGAAAACAATCCAATAGTGCGTGTGCTCCCTCTTAGCACAAATAGGATAACACAATGTTTCAGTGCTTCTTTACAATCAAACAGATGTATTCTCTGAAGTACAAATCTTCACTTTCTTACCCAGAAGCCGGTAAGAACTCTCTCGTGCACAACTGAATACGTGCGAAGACCCCAAATATTTCGCGCAGCCTTTAGGGTGCCTTGCGCGCAATTCAAATGACTTGCGCGTAAAATTCCCCTTTGGCGCGAAAAACGTTTTCGCGCAACTTTCCTTTTACGCGCAACTTTTCCTCTTTTCGCGCAACTCACTTAGCGTATGATTTACGCGCACCAGAGCTCGGGATTTCTTCTAAGTGTCGAGCCGCAAATAATGAGAGGGGTTCACCTCATATTTATAGGCATTTTTGACCTTGCGCATAAAAACCACTTCCTGCGCGTAAAACCTCCTCCATGCGCGTAAAAACTCTTTAATGAAACTTCATATTTCGCGCCATGCTTCAATATTTCGCGCACCTCATGCCTTTGGCATTTTTCATCCTTCTAAGCCTGAAGCACCAATTGCGCGCAAAATTCCGCACCGTGTTCTATATGGCGCGCAAACCCAATCTTTCCTGCGACCTCAGATTTCGCGCACTACTCCAATATTTCGCGCATTTAATGCCTTTACCAATTTTTGATCTTCTGATCTCGAATCATCATTTGCGCGAAAACTTCATTCCCCAATTTCGCGCACCATGCCAATATTTCGCGCAACCCGCAGATTTTTCGCGCAACCCGCTACTATTTCGCGCATCCCGCAGATATTGCGCGCACCACTTTATTTTTGCGCGAAACGTGCCTAAATTTCCGCGCACTCCATTCCTTTGTCATTTTTCATAGTTCTGACCTTGAATAACTCTTTTGCACGTATAAACCATCTTCAGCGCAACATCCATTGCCAATCAGATTTCTTCATCTCCCGTTTTTCAGGCCCTAAAATTTGGCAAACACTGGAAAACGGCGCCACCTTAAACTGTTCTTTTCTGCCATCCCCAGATTGTCTATTGCTTTGCCATTTTATCTCTTTACTGCTTCCCATATCCATTCTTCTGCTCTTATCACGAATCCCACTATCGTGATATTTATCCTTTGATAGATCAGCTTAAGCATCGTCATAGTTGCAATGGGAACTGAATCTTTCCTATCTTCCAGCAGCATCATCCCTTCCAATCAAAACATTATCTGACTGGCATCATCATTTCTCCCCCTTTCCTTCATAAGGCTTGCATCACAAGTTCTCCTAACTCATGATTTGTGTGAAATACATACCAGCAAAGCATCGTCTGATTTATGATCCTTCTACACAGTGAATTGATTTATCGCCTTTGACAACAAAATACAACACTCTGTAAAAGCTAACTCTTCAAACTTTCATCTTCATTCAACCTGGTCCCAACATAAATCAATGGTGAACTCAACTTCCTACTCTAGAGGATGTCTAGGTAAATCCTCTAGAAATACATCAATGTATTCTTTCACAATAGGAACATCCTCAATTTTAAAATTTCTTTCCACACCCATATATATTACATTCTCATCCTCCCCAAAAATTTAATTCAGTAGAGCTACTAGGGGTGGATCTAGATAAGAATCATATGGTGAGGTTTCTTATCTAAAGATAAGGGATTCTACATCATTCTCAAAAATTGTAATCTCCTTTTTATTAAAATAGATTCTCATATCATAGTTCAAAATCCAATTCATATCAAGAACTTTATCAAATTCAATCATGGGTATGATGATAAGGTTAGCAACTAAAGCACATTTTGTGTCATAAGGGGAACTGATTGACACATCTTTATTGCAATGATAATTACCTTAGGAGTTTTTACTGACAACTCCTTTATTAAATCAAATTTGAAATGTATAATTTTCTTAGAAAATTGAGAATATATAAAAGAATGTGAAGATATATAATCAAATAAATCATTTTCTAAGTTTGAGGAAATTATTAAAGTACATGCCAACACATCATTAGGAACTTAAACCTCAATAGTTGTGATCACATAAGCCTGGCCTTTCTCTCTTAGCCTTTTCTGGGGAAATTTTCCTTGATTATTAGAACAATCATTTTCATAATGTCTCATATATTTACAATTGTAGCATTAAACTTTGGTATCTTCTTTCTTTCCCTTGCAATCATGAGATTGGTGTACTTTTCCTCCACACTAACAAACACCAATACCCTTATGGTAAGTACCAGGGTGTTTCTTCCCACAATTATCATAGGATGGAAAATAAATTCTTCCCTTCTTCCCCTTTTCCTTATTTCCTTTTCCAGAGTGTTCAACATCCCTCTTCTTCTCTTTCATTCCTTTAAAGTCATAAGACTTAGAGATTTATTTTTCTTTCTTGATAACACATGAGACTATATCTTCATATAATGAGAAATTTTGGGAGACTAGTGCCCTTCAGAGGAGTGGTTTTAAACCATAAAAGAATTGATCAATATTGATCCTTTGATTAAATATTTAGTCCATGGTATACCTTTCTAACCTTGTGAAGTTAGATTCATACTTTGAAACATTCTCATCCTCTTTTTTCCTCAGATTTAGAAATTTTCTTTCTATATCCACTCATTGTTCATGAGAAAAGTATTTTTCTAAGAATATTTCTTTAAAATCCATCCATTGCATATTTTCAATATCTTCCTCCTCATTTTTATTTTGAATCAATGACCACTATTGATTAGCATCTTCTGATAAATGATAAAAATCCATGACAACCTTCTTCCTTTCATTACTTCCCAAAGAGAGAAATATCTTCTTTAAGGAACTTATCCACTACTCTGATACGAATGCTTTTGTAGTCCCATTAAATAATGGATGTTGTTTTCACATAAATTGTTCTAACATTGCTCCTCCACATTGTGGATCAGGATGCTCCATGTAGGTAAGGTTATTGTTCATAACCTGAGTCATTTGTCCCAGTATAGTCATAAGTTGCTCAACACCAGTCATAGCATCATTATCCTACATGGGAGGGAAACCCCTATATGGGATACATGCATTCATGCAGTTTTTATTCCTTCCATTGGGTGTCATTTCTAAATAATGGCATACACTAGATTAGGGTATGAATCATAATGTATAATATCAACTAGAAAAATACTTAACATAAATTGAAATCCTATGAATAGCTAATCACATAATCATAAACATGGATTCTTTGATGAAAAATTTACGTTTAAATCCTTTATAATGGATTTTAAAGAAAATGTGAATTATCCTAAGAATATTCCATGGGAGTGTCAAACCAAGTGTGTAGTAAGTCCCATTGTTGTGTACTATGTTACCCCAAGTCAAGCCCGGAACACCTTGTCAGAGTTTTTATTCCTAGGTACATCTATGCCAAAACCATGTCCACCTGTATTATCCAAACATGGGTGTATTTCTAATAAGATCCACATAATCTCTTCCTTACAAAATTTCTAGGATGTTCTTGTATGCTTATCCTCAAAGTCTACCTTAGGGATTTTCTCCCTAATATATGTTTTCTATATCTATTTTCTAAGTTTTCTACTAAACTTCCTTTGATACCAATTGTAATGCCCCAACCCCAGTTTCTTGGAGATGGTGCGTTATTTTCTTACATTGGCATGATTACAAGAAATCTGTATTCTTAAGGACCAAGTGGTTTAGTAGTTTTTAAAAAAAAGATACATACATAAGTTCAACATTACAACTTGAAAGGAAATACAATATGTAAATCCCATTTTAAACATCCATAACTTCTATATTATCCTTGCAATTCATTCATAATATACTTCTTCGCATCCTGAGGAATTATAAAATAGAAAAAGGGGATGATATCATATGCTTATTAAGGGTAAATAATATAGCATAAGTAATCATAATCATAAATACTAGGCATGGTTAGAAACTAAAAACATGTGCCTTTAAAATATACTTGAGCATAATATGGAAGAAATGAAAATTGAATAAATAACATCATAATAAAACATAACCATGGATATTCTACTAGTCGAATAATCACATGGAATATCAATTAATAGTTTAATAATTATGGAATTCATAATGTTGGATATCGTAATCATTTTTTCAATGCCTTATTCCAAAACCATACATAAGTGGGTAAAAACTCAAACAAGTTTGTCTAAATGAGATCTACCGATTCATCGAGGGGATATATCAGGCCTCACCCTTCAAGTAATAAGTCCAATGCATTCCTAATATGAATAGGGATAAGAATAATGTAAAGACCCGAAAATTTCAAGGAATTTTTTTTTTAATTTTTCCTAAATTTTATGAGTTTGTGGCTTCTTACGCCACCTGATTCCGAGGCCCGATGTGCCTGGAATCAATTTCTGAAGATTAGCTCGGGTACGTTTAGTGAACGAACGAGCGATTTTTTCTATCTTTTGAACCGGTGCTCGGAATTTAAATCTAAGGGCACCGATGAACTCACAATGTCGATAATTGCTTAGGGGGACCTTTGTCATATTTTCATTTTGTGCGGGTTGAGGTTTAATAAATGGGGATTTAGAATAAAATAGATAAAATTTTTTGTGTACAAATTTTATTTAAGGAATGTCATTTTTAATCCTAAAAAGGTGGAGTTATAGGTGGATCCCACACCCACCTAACCTCCAATGGGAGGGTTAGTGTAGTGGGACCCACATGAACCCTTGACTCCTCACCTCCCCATAACTCCCCCTTAGCCTCTTAAATCCTCCCTTGTTAAATTTCTTGGAAACTTCTCTTCTTAAAGAGGAGCCTCTCCACCTCCCAAACTTAATGAGCCAACTAAGGGGATTTAATAACCTTATTAATTATCCTTGTCACCCCTTTTGACTTTTTGAATTGCTTGGAGATCTTTTAAAGAAAGGAGGCTTAATGAAATATTTGTTTTGGAAAATATTTCAGGAGAATTTGAGGGGAGCTTCCTTCATCGACAAAAAACAATTGCCTCCTCGAAGAAGAATGGTCGACGTGATTATTTTTCTTTTCTTCGAGACAAGAGGGAGGACACCACATCTTCGGATATACTTCAGCGTCGCCAACTAATCTTTTTCCCGCGATGACGTCAACCGCGACGCCGACTTTTTCCACAGTTGTTGAGGTACGGAATTAATTTGAGAATGATATCTTTTCCCATACATGTTTCCTTTTAAAAAAAGAACGCGGATCAAATCAATATTAAGTTGACCCATGAAAGAATATGTTTGTGGGTTGGGAATATTAGATTGCAGGGAAAAACGTAGGGGTGTGTTTTTACGAAGTGTTTATTCTTTGCGTTCTTCGTTAAAAATTTGGGCCGCCTGTTATCAATTTAACGGGAGGAGGTCGGACCACCCGAACACGGCTGATCCTCCTCCCCCTTTGTGGTTGTATTCATTGTGGCTCGAACAAAGGCAGCATGGTGCAACGGCACCGCGTGGAAACAAGGAGGAATGCGGTGAAGAAGCGCGGCTCCGTCGCGCCGCGCCATTGAGGCCGAAGGAGACCGCAGCCGGAGCAAGGTCGAAGGAGGCCGCGGCCGGAGCAAGGCCGCGGCGGAGGGGCGTGGCGCCGTCGTGCTGCGCCGATCGGATCAAGGCCACGACCTTTGGCCGCGGCGGAGCAGGGGAGGGTGGTCGGAGCCGCCGGCCACCAGTGCTCAGAAGGTGGGACCGGCTGGTCCCGCGCGGCCCACTGGTTGGCCGTTACGGCCAGCCAGATCCAGAAAACTGGGGGTTTGAACCCCCGGTCAACGCAGTAGGGCGGACCCCCCTGCGGGTCCGCCGTCTGGTACGAAGGGGGTAGTGGTTCCCCCCCTTCCGCGCTCATGCGGCGCACGGCGCCTGTGCCGTGCCGACCGGCCGCGCCAAGCCGGGCCATGCCGTGCTGGCTAGGCCAGGCCGCGCCAGCCGGGCCAGGCTGCCCCCTGATGGGCCAGACCTGGACCCGGGTCGGGTCGACCGGTTTGGGCCGACCCAGGGTATGACAACCATGCTTTTATTACAAACTTCACTTGATACAACAAGAAGATCAAGAGGTTTAATATCTTTGGGGCTTAGGATCATTACATAAAAACTTAAAACATGAAATACAACATCTTTATTGAAAACTTCCTTTTCATGACCACTACATTCCCTCGTACTTAGTATTGCATGGGATAACCTGAGGACATGTATAAGAAAAGGGTGAGCTATAAAGCCCAGTAAGGGAGTACACATGGAATAACATGAGGAGTAAAATACATGTTAGACAATAGGCATATCAATAGAGCATAAAAGAAATATGAACATAAAGGCATGATAAAGCATGATAATCATAACATGGAAATGTGGCAACAACACTTAACATGGAATTAGCATGAGTCAATGCTCATTGCACATGGAGCATGAGTAAATCCTCATTGCACATAAAGCATGATTAAACCCTTGTTTCACTTGAATTAGCATGATTCATAACTCATTGCACATGACGTATCATGATACTATACTTTACCCAATGCATTGGAGCACTATAAGGGCGCACCCTCCTTAAACATTTCATTTCATGCATAAGTGTGACACATGGATCATAAAACATGGATTCATAAAACATAATCATTTATTCCACAATAAAGGAATGTGTAATTCATACATGAAACTTTGTAATCAATAAGTAAAGGTGCGTAAGGTTGGATACCCTTGATGGAGAAATGGGAATGGTATCCACTACACAATGGCATTGGCTTAGAAAATCAGTGTGATTTCGCCAGCGTAACGGCGTGACATAAGAATTCATAAAAAATGGTTGATGAGAGATAAAGGGGTTCCTCATCATATTTACATGTAATGAAAAGTAAGTAGGTCATATAGATACATGTCCCAACAATTGTTATGGAATTTATATTCATGATGCAAAATTATTGCTTGAATGTAAAAGAAGAGAGAGAAGTTCCTTTCGGAATTTCGGCATAGTAACGGGTGTACATGGGAGGAATTTAATGAGAGAGAAAGGGGTCTCCCATCATTCAAACAATAATAGGTAAGTATTGGGGAGGTGTGAAACCATACCCCAACATTCATAATTGAAATTAAAAGGGCAATACAACTTAAAGAAAATTGACAAAAAAGAGAAAGAAAGAAAAAACCCTTACTTGGAAGTGTGCTTCCAAAGGCTAGAGAGAGGCTTGTGAGAGGCTTCTTGGGAGCTTGGAGAACCTTTAAAGGATTATAGAGAGATTAGGGAAGAGGTTGGATGAACTCCAAAGGCTTTTAGTGAGGAGGAAGTGGGAGCTTGGGTGGGTTTATATAGGAAAGGTGAGGAAATTCTTTATTATTTAGGTTTGGGACCCCTTATATTAAATTAATCCAAACCACAAACCATCTCATGGTTTTTGCCCATGGTTTTTGGAAAAGGGAAGAGGAAAAAAATATTTTATAAGTCCAAATTCCTAACTTCTTAAAATAATAAGGCTGGTTATGTGGAGGTGAGTCACACTCCCATGGAAATTAATTTAAAAAGGCAAAGTGTTGAATAAGTCTTGAGGGGTCCATTAATGCTTTGAAAAGTAAGTAAAATAAACCCAAAATCACATTATTTTAATGTTAAAACATATATTGGCCGAACATAAAGATTATAGTATTTTATTACATCAATATTGGGTCATTATGATGTCATAAAACACATTATATATTTAAACGGTATTTAATTTTTACCCAAAAAATTGACTATCACAGAAAATTATGAAAAAAATCACCATTGGATAATTTCGACATCCTGATTCCAAAAATAACATTTATTTTATCTAAATAATTTTCTAAATATGTGAATTTTCACTTTTAAAATAAAAACCGACATTTATCAAAAATTCACGGGTTTTGACAGAAATGGATTTCAAACCTTAATAAAAATTTTAATTGCATTCATAAAATTATAATATCATTTATATTTAATAAAAATTAATTTAATAATATTATTATTATTTTATTAAAATATTATTTAATTCAAAAATCCCTTAATTTAATAAAATAGATTTCTTAATTAAATAATAACTAAAAACACCATTTGTACTTTAAAAACTATTTATAATGTATCAAAAATGACTAGAAATTATATTCATAATTATATACAAAAAATAATGTACATGAACATAGTACTAATTATTTGTTGCATAACCCCTTAAAATAGCCGCATAAGACCTAAGGGTAAGGTGTGCGATGGTGACAGACTCTTGAGGTGGCTCGGATAACATCGCTCGAGTGGTAATTTCAATAAACTTCCACTTTTCCCGTAGACAGTCATGTTCGAGCTTGACATGATGAAGCTCAGCTTGGGCTTGGTCAAGGGTGAAGCCCAAAGATGCCACCTCTTTTCCAAGTTCCGACAAATGGGCTTCGTGTGGGGCAATTCTACTGGATGAGGTCATCGCTTCCTTTGTCTGAGTAAATTGGATTTGTTAAAGTTCTATATTTATACTAATCATGTGATCACTGTTCAACAGCTATATTAGCAACGGTCAAAATTCTTAACATAAAACCAAAGAAGTTGACATCTTATAAAAACATTTTTCATAAAGATACATTTAACTGGATCAAGAGGGATTTTCCATTAATGAAACTTTGGGTCGTTACAATATTCCCCCCTTAAGAAATTTCACCCTCGAAATTTTCCTTTTCCCACACTAAAACAAATGTGGGTAACTCAGATTCATCATATCCTCTGATTCCCAAGTTGCTTCTTCAAACTTGTGGTTTCTCCACAACACCTTGACGAGGGGCATTGTCTTATTTTGTAGAACTTTTTCTCTAAGATCTAAGATCTTCACTGGTTTCTCCTCATAAGAAAGATCATCTTCCAATTGTACCACCTCAGAAGAGAGTACATGTGAAGGGTCCAGTATGTACTTCCTTAAGAGGGATACATAAAAGAAATCATGCACCTTGGCAATGGTAGGTGGAAGTGCTAGTCGATAGGCCACAGCCCCAACACGATCAAGAATCTCGAAGGGGCCAATGTACCTTGGACTTAACTTCCCTTTATTTCCAAACCTCATGACCTTTTTCCACGGAGATATGCGTAGAAACACCATGTATCCAACTTTAAACTCAAGGTATCATTGATGATTATCTACATAACTTTTCTATCGACTCTGGGCTACCTTGATATGTTGTTGAATGGTTTTCACCTTCTCTACCATTTCTTCGACCATTTCTGGTCCAAGCAGCTTACGTTCACCGACCTCATCCCAACATGTCGTTGTTCTGAAACTTTTCCCATAAAAGGCTTCATATGGTGTCATTTGGATGCTTGAGTGGAAACTGTTATTATAAGATAACTCAACCAGAGGAAGATGTTGATCCCATCCTCCTTTAAAGTCCATTGAGCATGCTCTCAACATGTCCTCAAGTGTTTGGATAGTCCGCTCAGATTGGCCATCAGTTTGAGGATGATAGGCCGTACTGAAGTTCAGTTCAATATTTAGAGTATGTTGAAGACTCTTCCAAAACTTAGAGGTGAATCTTGGATCTCGGTCAGACACAATAGATAGTGGTACTCCATGCAACCATACCACTTCCTTGATATATATTCGTGTCAGTTGATCCAATGAGAAATCATCCCGAATAGCAATGAAGTGTGTAGTCTTTGTAAGATGATCCACAACAACCCAGATTGCATTGTTTCCTTTGGATGTCCTTGGAAGTCTGGTGACAAAGTCTATGGTGATGTTCTCCCATTTCTATTCTGGTATGAGAAATGGTTGCATCATCCCCTTATACTTCTGCCTCTCTGCCTTCACTTTCTAACACACCAGGCACTTTGATGTATATTCAGCGATCTCCTTCTTCATATTATCCCACCAAAAGTTTTCTCGGAGATCTCGATACATCTTTGTGTTCCCTGGGTGAATAGATAAATTTGAACTATGTGCATCATCTAAAAGTTCCTTCTTGAGCTTCAGACTTGATGGAACACATAGTCTTTTCCCAAACCGCACAATTCCTTCTTCATTAACATTAAACTCCGAGGATTTACCCTTTTTGATAGCTTCCACTTTTTCTTTAATTCCCACATCATCCTTTTGAGAATCCTTTAACCTTTCCAAAAGAAATGGTTGAGCAATCATTTGTGAAAGGATTGATGATGTTCCCTTCTTTATGATTCCCACATCCATCTTCATCAAGTCTAAGAAGATTGGATCCTTCTCAATTCTCATCATTGATAGAATTATTGGGTCCTTTCTACTTAGGGAATCTTCCACCTTGTTTGCTTTCCCAGGGTGGTAATGTATTGAATAGTCATAATCCTTGATGAGATCTATCCATATTCTCTGGATAATATTAAGCTCTTTCTGTGTGAATATATATTTAAGACTCTTGTGGTTAGTATATATCTCACATTTCTCTCCATAGAGATAATGCTGCCAGATTTTCAAGGCAAAGATCATAGCCGCCAACTCCAGATCATGCGTTGGATAGTTTCGCTCATGGATTTTCAACTGCCTTGAGGCATAGGATATCACTTCATCATTATGCATCATCACACAACCTAATCCCTTCTTTTAAGAATCACTGAATACCATAAAAAGTTCCCCACTTATGGGTAAAGTGAGCACGGGTGCAGTGATAAGCCTCCTTTTCAACTACTTGAAGCTTTCTTCGCATTCATCACTGCAAGAAAACTTTACTCCCTTTCGAGTTAGCTTAGTAAGAGGGTTGGACAATCGTGAGAAATTTCTCACAAATCATCGATAATATCCAGCTAACCCCAAGAAGCTACGGATATCCGTTACCGATGTTGGCCTAGTCTATCACTCAATTGCATCAGTTTTGGAGGGGTTCACAGATATCCCATTGCTTGTGATGATATGGCCCAAGAATGAGACCTCCTTCAACCAGAACTCACACTTTCTGTACTTTTCATAGAGCTTCTCCTTGCGCAAAGTCTCTAGTACAGTTTTTAAATGCTCCTCATGATCCTCCTTGGTTTTGGAGTATATTAGAATATTATCTATAAAGACTACCACAAATTTGTCAAGGTAATCTCTAAAGACTCTATTCATCAAGTCCATGAATATTTCTGGAGAATTAGTGAGTCTGAAAGGCATTACTATGAATTCATAGTGCCCGTATCTTGTACGAAAATCAGTCTTGGGGACATCTTCCTTCTTCATCCTTACTTGATAATATCCCGACCGTAAATCCACCTTGGAGAAGTATTGTGATCCACGTAGCTGATCAAACAATTCATCAATTCTTGGGAGAGGATACTTGTTCTTTATTTTGATTTTGTTAAGTTCACAATAATCGATGCAAATCCGCATTGACCCATCCTTCTTCTTGACGAAGAGGACTGGTGCACCCCATGGTAAAGCACTTGGGCGTATAAAACCTTTATCCAGATTCTCTTATAGTTGTTTCTTCAGCTCTTCAATCTCTACAACAGACATTCTATACGGAGTCTTGGATATTGGTAGCGCCCCAGGTATAAGTTCAATTGAGAACTCAACATCTCTTCTAGGAGGAAGACCAGGCAGTTCCTCGGGAAACACTTCCGCAAATTCCCTCACAATAGAAATTTCTTCAAGGATGGTTTCTTCTTTGGACTCAATCATCTGATCCAGATACGCGTTCTCATAAGGCAGTAATATCCATGCTTGAGATGATGGAGCTAAAGGAGATTCATCTTCCTCCTGACACTTATAAAGAATTAGGGATCGATTCTCCATATGGAGTGTGATTTCCCTCTCCCGACAATTTATATTGGATCTATATAAGGAAAGCCAATCCATGCCAAGAATTGCATCAAATTCCACCAGAGGGAGTATGACGAGGTTCGCCGGGAAATTCAATCTACAAATTATAATAGGGGAGGACTTATATTCATGGGATGCAATGATTGCCCCATTTTCCGTACTCACCGACATCTTTACTTCCATGATTTGTGGGGGTGCTGGGATTGTTCTACTAAACTTTTGAGATATAAAAGAATGCGTAGAACCTGAATTAAAAATCACGTTCGCTATTATTGAATGAATAACTAGAGTATCTGTCACCACTTCATTGTCGGGGTTCACTTCGGCAGAAGTGATGGAAAAATCTCTTCCTTGCTATCTTGGAGGTTGTTGGTTTCCTCCGAAAACCCTTGGATTAGGGAACTGATTTGCAAAATGACCTGGTTCTTTGCATTTGTAGTATTGAACAACGCGTTGAGGTTCGAATGGAGCGTTCCTCTCCTCTGTCGCAGCCGCGGTTCCTTCTTGCCGACAGTTAACAGCTAGGTTCCCTTCTCTTCCACACCTGAAGCATTTTCTCGTCCCCTTAAGGCAATTTCCAGGGTGATTCTTTCCGCACTTTTGGAAAGTGGGGTGCTGGATCTTCTTAGAAATGTTGGTTTTATCCATTGGACCACCAGCATTGAAGTCCACCTTATGCTTCTTGTCCACATGATACCCATGTGATTCCCCGATCTCCATTTCGACCTTGAGGGCACATCGGACAATTTACTCATAGCTATCGAAGTCATGGATTTCTAATTCTTTCTGCAAGCTAGGATTCAGCCCACCAAAGAAGCGATCAACCTTGCATTCGGGGGTAACAACAAAACCGGAAGCGTATCGTGAAAGCCTTGTGAATTTTTCCCCGTACGATCCAATAGATTCTTCATCTTTTTTCTTGAGGGAAAGGAAGTCCCTCTCCATCTTAAGATGGAGGGTGCGCGGAAAATATTTATCAAAAAACATCTTTCGGAAATCCTTCCATTCCAATGCCTCGATCTCCTCCTCAGGCTTCGTAATTTTGATCAACATCCACCATTGATCAGCTTCACCCTCCATATGATAAGCATCCAGGAGAACCTTCTCTTGTTCAGAACATTGAAGGATGGAGAAGATATTTTCAATGGAGTTGATCCATTGTTCAGCGATCATGGGATCGGATGATCCACTAAAAGTAGGAGGCCTTTGTCTCATGAAGCTCTCGATAGTGACTTGTTATTTATTAGGGGGGTTGAACTTTCCTCTTGACCCATGTTTCTATTCAAAACTTGAGTTAGCTGAGAGAGAAGCGTGATGAAGTTCGCGATTCCTACTCCCATTGGATTTGGAATCTCATTAGTACAGTCATCAAACTGATCTTCACAACGGTTGTTAGCCCGAGTCCTCCTATTACCGGCCATTGGCTAGAATAAAAGGAAAGTTGGGGGTAACACATAAAGGGTAATCCAAAGACAAAAGTTTATGAATTATAAATAAACTTTTATTTCCTTAACTCATGAGTGTACAGGCTTCAATCTAGGCTTTTCATGATCTAATTTCTAACATATATTCTTAGGGGAATTTTTTTTAATTCCCTTAATAAGGGTTCATACTAAGATTGTGAATTTACCAAAGCATATCCCTTGGGAGTATCGTAACCAAGAGTACAGAAAGGCCCATTTTCGTGCACCAGTTCCTGTTCAAGTCTAGCTCAAAGTGGTGTTTTCGGGTTTTACCCCTAGGATACATCTGTGCCAGAGCCACCTCTACCTGCTCGTATCCAGACAGGGATGTATTTTCTTGATAACCCACTTACTCAATACTAACCAAAAATTAGGGATGTTTTTATTATACTTAGTCTTGTATCTAAGGCTTTACTAGGGTTTCCTAATCCCAAAAATAACTAAACCTATCCTTTGATACCAACTATGAAAACCCTACTTTTATTACAAACTTACACATGATTTATTACATAAAACTTCACTTGATACAACAAGAAGATCGAGAGGTTTAGTGTATTTGGGGATTAGGATCATTACATAAAAACTTAAAACATGAAATACAACATCTTTATTGAAAACTTCCTTTTCATTACCACTACATTCCCTCGTACTTAGCATTGCATGGGATAACATGAGGACATGCATAAGAAAAGGGTGAGCTATAAAGCCCAGTAAGGGAGTACACATGGAATAACATGAGGAGTACAATACATGTTAGACAATAGGCATATCAATAGAGCATAAAAGAAACATGAACATAAAGGCATGATAAATCATGATAATCATAACATGGAAATGTGGCAACAACACTTAACATGGAATTAGCATAAGCCAATGCTCATTGCACATGGAGCATGAGTAAATCCTCATTGCACATAAAGCATGAGTAAACCCTCGTTGCACTTGAATTATCATGAGTTAACACTCATTTCACATGACGTATCATGATACTATACTTTACCCAATGCATTGGAGTGCTATAAGGACACACCCTCCTTAAACATTTCATTTCATGCATAAGTGTGCCACATGGATCATAAAACATGGATTCATAAAACATGATCATTTATTCCATGATAAAGGAATGTGGAATTAATACATGAAAATTTTTAATCAATAAGTAAAGGTGCGTAAAGGTGGATACCCTTGATGGAGAAATGGGCATGGTATCCACTACACAATGGCATTGGCTTAGAAAATCG
Organism: Viscum album; assembly: GCA_963277665.1. Classification (NCBI taxonomy): domain Eukaryota; kingdom Viridiplantae; phylum Streptophyta; class Magnoliopsida; order Santalales; family Viscaceae; genus Viscum; species Viscum album. Next base: position 1,993,612,159 of record OY728133.1, on the reverse strand, counting down.
GTGCGATTTTGGCAGCGTAACGGCGTGACATAAGAATTCATAAAAAATGGTTGATGAGAGAGAAAGGGGTTCCTCATCATATTTACATGTAATGGACATTAAGGAGGTCATATAGATACATGTCCCAACAATTGTTATGGAATTTAGATTCATGATGCAAAATTATTGCTTGAATGTAAAAGAAGAGAGAGAAGTTCCTTTCGGAATTTCGGCATAGTAACGGGTGTACATGGGAGACATTTAATGAGAGAGAAAGTGGTCTACCATCATTCAAACAATAAGATGGAAGTATGGGGGAGGTTCTAAACCATACCCCAACATTCATAATTGAAATTAAAAGGGCAATACAACTTAAAGAAAATTGACAAAAAAGAGAAAGGAAGAAAAAACCCTTACTTGGAAGTGTGCTTCCAAAGGCTAGAGAGAGGCTTGTGAGAGGATTCTTGGGAGCTTGGGGAACCTTGGGAGGATTCTAGAGAGAGTAGGGTAGAGGTTGGACGAACTCCAAAGGCTTTGAGTGAGGAGGAAGTGGGAGCTTGGGTGGGTTTATATAGGAAAGGTGAGGGAATTCTTTATTATTTAGGTTTGGGACCCCTTATATTAAATTAATCCAAACCACAAACCATCCCATGGTTTTTGCCCATGGTTTTTGGAAAAGGGAATAGGAAAACAATATTTTATAAGGACAAAGTACAAACTTATTAAAATAATAAGGTTTCTTATGTGGAGGTGAGTCACACTCCCATGGAAATTAATTTAAAAAGGCAAAGTGTTGAATAAGTCTTGAGGGGTTCATTAATGCTTTGAAAAGTAAGTCAAACAAACCCAAAATCACATTATTTTAATGTTAAAACATATATTGGCCGAACATAAAGATTATAGTATTTTATTACATCACTATTGGGTCATTATGATGTCATAAAACACATTATATATTTAAACGGTATTTAATTTTTACCCAAAAATTTGACTGTCTCAGAAAATTATGAAAAAATTCACTGTTGGATAATTTCAATGTCCTGATTCCAAAAATAACATTTATTTTATCTAAATAATTTTCTAAATATGTGAATTTTCACTTTTAAAATAAAAACTGACATTTATCGAAAATTCACTGGTTTTGACAAAAATGGCTTTCAAACCTTAATAAAAAATTTAATTGCATTCATAAAATTATAAGATCATTTATATTTAATAAAAATTAAATTAATAATAATATTATTATTTTATTAAAATATTATTTAATTCAAAAATAACTTAATTTAATAAAATATATTTCTTAATTAAATAATAACTAGAAACACCATTTGTACTTTAAAAACTATTTACAATGTATCAAAAATGACTAGAAATTATATTCATTATTATATACAAAAAATAATGTACATGAACATAGTACTACTTATTTGTTACATAACCCCTTAAAATATCCGCATAATACCTAAGGGTAAGGTGTGCGATGGTGACAGACTCTTGGGGTGGCTCGGATAACATCGCTCGAGTGGTAATTTCAATCAACTTCCACTTTTCCCGTAGACGGTTACGTTCGAGCTTGACATGATGAAGCTCAGCTTGGGCTTGGTCAAGGGAGAAGCCCAAAGATTCCACATATTTTCTGAGCTCTGAAAAATGGGCTTTTTATGGGGCAATTATACTGGATGAGGCCATCGCTTCCTTTGTCTGAGTAAATTGGATTTGTTAAAGTCTTATATTTATACTAATCATGTGATCACTGTTCAACGGCTATATTAGCAACGGTCAAAATTCTTAACATAAACCCAAAGAAGTTGACATCTTATAAAAACATTTTTCATAAAGAGACATTTAACTGGATCAAGGGTGATTTTCCATTAATGAAACTTTGGGTCGTTACACAGGGGGTCACGGGCCGGGTCGGTCCGAGCCCAAAACCCCCTAAAAACGGACAGGTTCGTTCAAACGCCTGTAACTTGGGCTATGAACCTCAGATTGGCGCACCGTTAGTTGAAACGTGATCCTTGTATCGAGACGGTCGTTTTGGTATATTACACTCAAGTTTTCGAAGAAATTTGGGTACGGCCGGGTTGGTTCGAACACGAAACCAACCGGGCCCTCGGAGCGGAAATGCCTATAACTTGAGCTCCGGACGTCCGATTGACGTTCCGTAGACTTTGTTGGATTCCTCTTAGTGAGACGGACCTTTTGGATTACTCCGCTCGAGGTTTAGATGCAGTTGGAGTATGGCCGGGTTGGATTGTACCTGAAATCCAACCGGGCCCCTAGAACGGAAAAGCCGATAACTTTCAAATCGGACATCCGTTTGACGAACCATCAGCGGCGTTGGTGATCACGTTGAGAAACGGTCCCTATGAATATACCCTATGTGATTTTAGGTTATAGTTGAGATACGGTCGGGTTGGTTCGTACACGAAACCAATCGGGCCCCTGGGACGAAAAGGCTAATAACTCACAGATCGGGCGTCTGATTGACGCGCCATCTATTGCATTGAGACCCCTATGACGAGGAGGTCCTTTGAGATACTTATTCATGGGACTTTGTGATACTTGGAGTATCGACCTGTAGCTCATGGAGCAGACCCTTCCGGAGACGAGCGTACGGAGTACGGAGACTGTGTAGCTGGCTGAGACCTGATGACTGCTTGTCTGATTTGATTCGAAGAGACTTGCATAGCCCAGTGGGGAGAACTACTATGTGAGGTGGAAGACCCATGACGGAGGAGCACTACTTTGTGAGGTGGCAGACCCGCGGTACTCGACAGGAGGAGTACCTCTGTAGGCTATGAGGGGGAGCACTATTGTGTGAGGTGGCAGACCCATGGTGGAGGAGCACTACTTTGTGAGGTGGCTGACCTGCGGTACTCGACAGGAGGAGTACCTCAGCAGTATTAGGTTAGTGAGCAGTACCTCGGAATCATGACAGGATCATTATACTCGACAGAGACGGAGCTCTTCAGCAGTTATGGTTTCTTTAATGAAAATCCTGGTTTGAGCTGAGTCAATGACCTTTGTGTTTTCCTCATGATTGAGATGGGTTACTAGATAACTTATGTATATGTATGGGCATATAACTAAGTAGTGGTTATCCATCGACTTCATATATGTGTGATACCTCATGGCTGATATGGGTTACTTGGTAACTTAGGTATAAGTATGGGCTTATACCTAAGTAAGGGTTATCTGTTGAGAACTTTCCTTGTGATTATCCTTGTTGGATTTAGTGATACCTTGAGGGTCTCAGGGTTCCTACTGAGTATCGTATACTCACCCCTGTACGGGCTTTGCCCACACCTTGTTGTGTTGGTTGTAGACGACGGACATCACTGATCGTGGCTGAGGCTTGTAGAGCTGGACGGTACCAGGATGTGGATCTCACGACGAGTCGGTACCTGGAGGTGGATCTCACGACGAGTCAGTACCCGGAGGTGGATCTCACGACGAGTCGGTACCCGGAGGAGACGGACGGACGTGGAGTACTGAGGAGGACATTTGTACCTACCCTTTAGGTAGGAAGCCGGAGGAAGATCCAGGAGTTGCTTGTCACCTTTCAGCTATTGTCCTTTGAGTTGTACTTTACTTTCAGTTGTAGTTGTACCTTTCTTTTGGGCTTGTATTTCTGGCCCCTTGTACTTTCAACACGTTTGTTTTATTGATTACTTAGTGTAGATTCTGTTTGTACTCTGTTTGTGTGTGTTTTCATTTCATAAAGGCAATGCCTTCCCTTTTTATTGGGATTTACGCCTTTAGTGCTAGTCGTCAGCCCCTGGCCTATGGAAGGCAGGCTTGGGGTAGTCACGGCACGGGCCCCGAGGACGGGTCGTGACACATAAACAATATATTCATTCATATTGAAACTAACATATGAAATGTAAATAACTTTCCTCAATCATTAAATATGAACACTAACCATTCGGAATAATATGATGAATGGTATCAAGATAGCACATCCACGGTCAAAATAATCATAACCCATTAAATAAAATATGTTAGATGATATCATAAAATATTAATCCTAATTAAAGATAATAATTAACAAGAGTGTTGAAATAGATGAAAATACTTGTATAAAATTATCGAGTAATTCTTAAGATAAATACTATTTTACTTTGAAAAGAGGAGTTCTATTGGAAAAATATTTGCATAAAACCTGAAGTGAATTAATGTAGTTTTTTTATAATAAAATTATTTATTTTAGAAAAATAATGGGGGATAAAAATATATTATAGAGTTCATTTTAAAATAGGTAAGAATTCGAGAAGTTTCTTTGAAACGGGCTGGTTTATCGGGAAGAATTTTTGTAAGTTCCTTTTAAAACATGTAACTCCCCATAAAAGAAAGAAGGATTATGATTGGTACAAATATATAGAAAATTAAAACAGAATTTATTAGGATTTGATAATAATAATTAATAATTTAATTTAGATAAGTATAGAATAAGAGTAACCCGAAAGAAAATGGAGGTTCGGGTAGAAAACCCTTACCTTATATCTAAACGTGTTCTGCACTTGACCTTAACTTCCTGAATAATAAAATTAAATTAATTAATTAATTAATTAAGAAATTTATATACATGTATTTTATTCATTTTAGTTTTATTAAGTTCATTTATGGCATTATTGATAAGTTATATGATTGAATTTTGTCGTTCTAGAGTGTTCGTTTCCTTGATTTCATGATCGGTTAGCTTGATTATAAGTAATGGAGTTCATTTAAAATTTATTTAATTCTACAGAATTGGAATTGAATTTTGTTAATTAGAATAAAAAAATTTAAATGGTTATATATATCATTTGGTTATATATTATGAGGATGAATCATTAGATAATACATTTAGTGATAATCGTTTAGATTATTACAGCGATTATTGACCATAATGAACTCATTTTGTATTATCACTTGGTATTATGAAAATATGTTACATAAAGAACATAAATTTTTTTTAATATTCATTTTTAAATTTGTTTTATCCATTAAAATGGTTTAATTAACATACTTTAAGGAGAAATTCAAGAATGAAACTTTGTCGTGCATGAAGGTTGTAAATTGACACTTCCCGAACGATGATTTCGTTTTTAAAATAAAAAGAGATAGAGTAAGGAGATTGATGATGGTTCTTAAATTAACATGATATAATTATAGTATATAAATTATAATGGAGTTATTGTGATCATTTGGATAGAGTATGTGAGGATATAATAATAAAAGAAAAAAAAATTAAATGAAATTAAAAGAAAAGGAAGAGGATTTACCTCTTGAATCAACCTCCTTGAGAACCTCTTTAAGGGAAGAGGATTTGGTATTTTGGAAATACCAAGATCTCTTAGATGTGGGGAGGGACTAGGGAAGATTATTTTTTCAAAACTTTGAGAATATTCAAGGCTTAGAGGAGTGATAAGAGGGAGTGAGTGGTGGTTTTTATAGTGGAGGGGAGGAGTGATTTTTTAATATCTTATTCATTATTTTATTATTTTGATCAAGACAAGAAATAATGTTGATTATTGTGAAAAAAATGGTAATAAGTTCATTTGAGTTTCAATCAAGTGTGCTTACATCATCCATACATCACTTATGACTCAACAAATCATGTATTTAGCATTTATCATCAATTGTCGTATTTTACTATTCACTAAAAAAGCAAATATTTTAGAAAAATCCTAAAAAATCCCCATAACCATTTTTAGACCTGTAGAATTCAAAAATATACTCCATTATATCAAAATAATTTTCTAAATATATTAAATTTAATTTTTAAATAAACTCATTATTTACTTGAAAAATACATATTTTAAATTTAAAACTAATTTTATAATACTTTTAAAAATTAACTAAGGTCTCATGAAATTATCTTAAAATTATAGGAAAACAAAATATTTATTTAGGAATACATTTTATGAAAATTAATTTTATTTTAAAAAAATTTATTAATTTAAAATTGTAATTAAATATTTATTACTCACAAAAATACCAACACTTAATTATTAATATTTAAAATATTCACTCTCATTTATAAGGTTCCTAAATTTTATTTATACTTACATGGGTGAGCTTACTATTCATAATGGTCATATTACTATTCATAAGGGTGCATTACTATTCACCAAAAATGTAAGTTGATCCTATCATACTCTAAATATCTTATTGATCGGAACCATGTTTGTCCATTTTTTGAAATTCAAAACATATAAGTGGAAAAATTATGTATAACAGCTAGGTTATAATTATCTTCTATAATAACAAAGTGTCTATTTCATAGAGACTCTGTGTTTAATTCTTTCTATATTAAATTTATTTGTAATTCCTTGGGGTGATACACTAGGAGTGACCCTTAGCTTTCCATGGATGGGCTCTTCGAGTGGATTATTTATACTCATGAGTGAAACTGGTTCCCTAGGGGATCAACCATGGATGATCTTGTTAGAAATATAGTTATATCATGCCTTAGGAGACACTCGGTCCCTATGTGAGATACCCGGGATGGGTTCAGAGGTTACCTTGCCAATATTGATACGAGGGACGCTGTTATAGGTCACCTTGGTTAGAATCTATGGTATTGGTTATATCGGAGGCTCCTGTAATGACCCTTTTTATTTTTTATAGATCACCTTGGATGGGCTCAGGATGCCATTACTATATTTTATGGATTCTTGTGTGGATTATGCGTGATGCATTTTTTATTAAATTATGACCTTGCCTAATTGATGTACTAGGGATGGGTCCGCCAAGACAAAACACAAGCTTGGGGTTGGTCCACACTTGATGCCTTATTCATGATGACCTATGTGTGCACCTTTTTACTTATACAGGTTCCCTTGGGCCAAACATATGGATTAGGCTGAAGCAGGTAGAATCGATCGAGTATCCATTGAGGAACCTGAACTGAAGTGTCATTTGTTTATTTATTTATTTATTTACATTCACCTATATTACCACATTATTTATTTTATACTGCTTGGAATGGATTGATCTAGACGTTGTTGGTGGTGGCCTACTGGGATTATATCTCACACCCAACTTGGGTCGCCTTTGTTACCCAAGGACACTTTATGATTGCAGATATTGATAAAGGAAAGTGGCCTAATTTAGATTTCTTATTGACATTTCTAGGTTAGAAAATTGGATCAAGGGACCGATCATATGCTCGTGATGCTAGTAGTAGATAATTTTTAGACTTTTTTGTATTTTTGATAGCATGTGGTATATGCTTGTATCCTCTGTTTCCTGTAAACTAATTTTGTATAGTTACATGACATCATGACCATAATATTTTATACCTATTTAAATTTATCTTCTGCTAGTTTTTTATTTATATTTCATGGTTTATTATTATTATTCTATTGTTGTTTGTTCTTATTGTTTCTTCCGCTACGGTGGGTTACTTGTCCAGACTCTGCTTCTACTATCTTTCATTTATTATACATTTTTGCACCACACTCTAGTTAATGAGGGAATAATCACCTCATGAACATTCCCTAGGCCCTCAATTATAGTTAAAAGCCTTTGGAATTTATATAGGCACTCTTGAGGTCTTATGGCCCACCATCTTGGGGCACTGCTAAGTGGCATCTGGGGTGGGACACTACAGAGTGGTATCAAAGATTCTTTTTCTTTTTTTATTACTGTTTGGGTTTAGACAGGAGGCTAGGAGTATTAGAATTTGATAATAATTATGTGTCTGGGAGTAGCTACCTCACATACATATAAAAACCCAAATTACCTGGGGTGGGTAAATGTTGTTATTTCTTGTGCTTATTACAGTTTTATGGATTTCACGGTTGGGTGATGTACTTGTTTTGTGCTGTTATTATTACTGATAAAAGTATTAATATCATGGGTTGTTTTACCATGGATTGAGGATATGATGGCATGTAAACTCATGAATTATAATAGGCACCCTAGGATTTAATTTTCATGCATTATGTCATGCCATATATACTTTTTTTGTGAAAATTTTTTTCTTATGCATGTGTTTTTTCAGTGCTTTGATTATAACATATTGAAATGTACTGACATTCCCTGTAAGACTGAGAAAACATAATTGACACTTAAAGTTCCTACCTTATCCTAACAGTGTTTTCCTGAATTGGTTAAAGTATACACCTTAAGTATCCAGTTATGGAACATTGATCCATGGACCATTGGTCACATGGGATGGAACATGTTATGGTTAGGATTAAGTGGATGCCACATTCCAATTTATAAGGTGTATGGGATTTTATAAATTGTAAATGTTTATCCACATAATTCAACCATTTAAAGGTATTTAAATACATAAATTAATATTAAATTAAAATGAATATAACCTTTAAAATTAAATGGTCATCTTATATGTGTGATACGAGACCTTAACCCTGGCCCGACCTTAGTTGTGTGCAGTATTTCATGTCTCTTGCGATCCTTATGTGGCCTTTTCTTATCACCTAGATCTGGCTTTAGGAGTAGGTATAGGGTTTTGTTTCTTTTTTATAAAGGTGTTGTACTTGTCCTTTCCTTATCTCTTTTCCTACCAGTTATAAATCCTATCTAAGGAGTGCACTTTTAAAATTGTAGAGTTATGCCACCATGACATCCTCATGTTGTATGCTAATAAAGTGGTGATAAGCATACTCTAGAGGTGGTGAGCCCTAAGACACTCATAATACCTTCTATAGTACCACCTGAAGAACCTCATGTTGATCTTCCACTAGGCATCGATTCCCAGTTCCATCATAGCTTCTTCCACTTTATGCAGTCATTACAAGGTGTTCCCCAGCCTACCCCTATTATGGAGGAGCTGACTCGGGATTCCCAACAGGAGCACCCTCCCAACTTCTCAGGGGATAGTGGACCTCCATCTTTTGATCTGTATTTAGAAGTCATGGTATCTACCATTGACCATATTTATATGCCTACAAAGAAGAGGTTCAATATCGCTACCTACATGTGGCATGATTCCTCCAAGTGTTGGTGGGACATCATCTCTCAGGTTGAGCATCATTGGGGTATGGTTTGGGAATAATTCCAAATGGAATTTTATGATAACTTCTTTTTGAATACTCTAAAATAGAACTATTCCATGTAGTTCATGCATATTTAGTAGATCATTATGACCATGCTCAAGTATTTTTCTTTCTTCACTGAGCTCGCTCATTTTGATCCGACTTTGAGTAGTGAAGAGTTGATGATTGTGAGTTGTTTTGAGGATGGAATTGTGTGCGTTATCTGACTTCAGGTGAACATCTTCTGATTGACTATCGTTACATAGATAGTGAACCAAAACCTTATTACGAAATTAAATCTTAGTGAGGATGGTAATGTGATCCAGGGAGGTTTAGTTCCGAGGTAAGGTGATGATTCATCTAGCAGCAGGAAGCACCATTTTGAGGGTGCACATGGGGGTGGTGCCAGATAGGTGACACTCACCAACATCCATGTGGTGTTTCACCAGTGTGGTAGGCTAGGCCATAATAAGCCTCAGTGCATGAGGAACCTAATCAAGTGTCAATCTTGTGGCAGGATGGTTCACCTTCAATGATTTTGTTGATCTTTTCCCCCTGCTTCTAGTGAAAAAAGATCTATACCAAAACCTCCTTCAGGTATAGGATCAGTGACTCCACATCAGGTTGATAATTGGTCTTCCACCATCCAATCATACTAAGTTTTTAGTAGTCATGGTTGAGGTATTTAGGCTTCAGAGGTTCAATGTTAGCAAAGCTGACCTACCTAGGCTAGCCAGGCAGTATCTCGAGGCCACAGTTCAGGCCATATTTATGCAGTGTATCCTATGCCTGAAGAGTATAGTCTGGGGTCATCTACAATTATATGTACTATTCTAGTAACCTCTAATTTATTTTCTTCCCTTTTTGATACAGGTGCATCTCACTCTTTTATATATGCAGTAGTTGTGGAAAGTTTGGGCCTTGCAATTGAGTACTTCTATGGTGTTATGTCTCTCGACATTCCATTGGGAGTCATATCAGAGGGAATATGCCATTTTTAGGGGTTACCTCTTGAGATAGGTGGGTATTGTTTCTTATAGAGTTTCTTCTTCCTCATGATGAATGACTTTGATTCCATTCTCAGTATCGAATGGCTTGTTCCTTATCGTGCCCAAGTGGATTATTATCACCGGAGGGTGTCCTTTAAATCACCTGAGAGTAGCACGTATATCCATAAGGGAGAATGGGATATCCAAGGAAGTCAAGCTGGACCCAACCGTACTAGTCTAGGTGAAGTGACATCCCATATAGCCAGTCTTTTTATGAGTGACCAAGGAATACAACTTGAGGAATTCCCTCCTATAGTGGATCATTTCAGGGATGTATTCTCTAATGCGTTATCTATATTACCTCTTGAGATAGAGTTTGAGTTCACCATCGAGCTAGTGCTAGGTGTGGCACTAGTGTCCATTCCTCCTTATAGGATGACACCTACAGAGCTCTAAGAACTCAAGAAGTAGCTTTTAGATCTAGAGGAAAAGGGTTTTATTGACCTAGCACATCACCTTGGGGATCACCAGTCCTTTTCTCCAAAAAGGTGGATAGTACCCTCTATTTGTGAATGGATTACCACTGATTGAACCAGCTTACAGTGAAGAACGGGTATCCACCGCCTCGTATAGAAGACCTCTTCGACTAACTCTAAGGAGTAATAGTTTTCTCCAAAATCGATTTTAGGTCGGGTTACCATGAGGTGTGTGTAAGGAAATCAGACATATAATATATGGAATTCTAGAGTGGGTATGGATTTTATGAGTATTTTATTATTTTTTTCATCATAAATAATGTGTCGGCAATATTTATGGATCTGATGAATCAATTTTTTCACTCGTATTTTGATTCCTTTGTGGTAGTCTTCATAGATGACATCTTAGTGTATTCATGCACCAGACATGACCATGCCAACCATCTTAATATCTTGTTTAATACACTGAGAGAGCATCAGCTATATGTGAATCCCATTAAGTTTTACTTTTGGATTAGTAAGGTTCACTTCTTGGATCATATCATTTTAGAGGAAGGTATATTTGTTGAACCAAAGAATGTGAGCATCGTGTTTTCCTAGGAGCATCCCAAGAATGTGTTTTACATGTGCATTTTCTTAGGTATAGTTGATTATTATAGTAAATCCATACAATACTTATCCCACTTAGCAGTTCCTCTTATGGGCTTGATAAAAAAGGGTGTGAAGACCCTCTGGTTTGAAGCTTGTGAGAGATTTTCAAGAGCTAAAGGGAAGACTGAATTCAACATCGATCATGATTCTACCTAATCTAGGTAGATACTATATTATTTACTATGAAACTTTAGGAATCGGTTTGGGTGTAATCTTAATGTAGGGTGGTCATTTTGTAGCATATGAGTCCCTCCAGTTGAGGCCTCATGAATGGAATTACCCTACACATGACCTCGATTTATCGATCGTGGTTCATGATCTATGTTATTAGAGGAACTAACTTTTGGGTGAGTGGTTTTTTGTCTACATTGAATATAAAAGTCTTAAATACATCTCCACACAATGATACTTGAATCTAAGGAAACACAGGTGGGTTAAATACCTACAGTCTTTTGACTTTGAGATTGTGTATACACCTAGTAAGGGTAATGTTTTGGTTAACACCTTGATCCAGAAGACTCAGATACAAGCCATCCAGGAGGCCAATAGTGAGTGATATTTGATGTCTTTGTATTATGAGTTTCACTTGGAGGTTCAAGAATGGAATGGGAAACCTGTTTTATCATTTCTAGTATTGATGTCCTCCCTTCTGGAGTGGGTCTGGATGAGGAAACTATCTGATTCTGAGGTCCTCATAATGAGGGAGATCATCATGGTTGAAAACTCACCTCCTGGTTGGATTATTGATGAGAATGATATCTTGCTCTCCCATGGGCATGTTTCTATGCCTAGTTATATATGGGAAGAGATGATGATGGAATCCCATGCCTCTATTTAATCAGTTCACCTGGGCTTACTAAGATGTACTGAGACATATTTTGTCAGTATTTTTGGCTAAGTATGAAGAGAAAAATTACAGGTTTTATCACTCGGTGCTCCACCTATAAGTAGGTTAAGTATGAGAACTAACAACCCACTGGGATCCTACATCCTCTATCCATTCCTGAGTGAAAAATGTAACAAAGTCACTATAGACTTTATGATAGTCTTGTTGAGATCCTCTTGAGGTAGTGATGTAATATAGGTGATCATTGATAGATTAACCAAGGTCGCACACTTCTTACCTATCTAGGAGACCTTATCAATTGATGATCTTGGGAGACTTAACATATGGGAGATAGTGTGCCTTTATGGTGTACCCCATTTTATCATTTCAGAGTGGGATGGTTGCTCTACCTCATGGTTCTGACAAGGGTTGCAGAAGGCACTAGGTTCACAAGTTCTCTTGAGTACAGTTTATCACCTTTAGACCGAAAGATAGTCTGAGCAGATGATACTGGTGTTATAGGACATGCTTCAATCATGTATACTTGATTTTGGAGGTTCAAGGAAAAAGCATATACCTCTTATTGATTTTTCATACAATAAAAGTTTTCAGGAAATGATTCAGATGGATCTATTTAAGGCCCTTTACGATAGGTCATGAAATTCACCTATGTGTCACTTAGAGGTAGGTGAAGCAATGATGTTGGGTCCTTGTATCATTTAGGAGACTTGAGAGAAATTTTATATGATTCAGAAGTGTATGGAAATAACTTAGTCCAGGCAGAAGTCTTATATTGATCGTCGTCATAGACCTCTGGATTTTGAGGTGGGACATTGAGTCTTTCTGTGGGTTTCACCCAGATTGGTTCATAAATGAATCTAAAGATAGAGAAAGTTATCACCTCAATATGTTAGGCCTTTTGAGATAGTAGATAGAGTCAGGCTGGTAGCATATCGATTGCAGTTACCTCAGAGGTATCGTGACATGCACGATATCTTATATATATCTTAGCTTCGTCGCTATCATCCTGACCCTTCTCATTGTGTTTACCCTGATGATATTGAGCTGGAGGTAGATGCCTCCTTTGAGGATAATCTGATACGTATCGTTGATTGAAGAACGAAGGCTCTCTGAGGCAGGTCAGTTCCTCTAGTACGGGTGTTATAGTAGCATCGATGCATACAGGATGAGACCTAGGAGCTGGAGGCTGATGTATGTGTGAATTGGGAAGAACTCCTCTCATAAAATGTTTTACCACCCTTAAAAGGGTAACTTAGGGATGATTTGTCTTAAGGAGGTAAGGTCATAAAGTCTGGGATTTTCTCAAAGTTACGGACCATTTTTTGTTTAAATTCCTTTATTTGTCCCTTTAAATGTTACCTAAGGGAGTCATGAAGGTAATGGGGGTGTTCAGGGATTTTTCGGAGCCCAGAACCTTGAATTTTGAAGAAGTAGACTGGGCTGCATGGTTAGGAGAAACCGTGTTGCCCATCCCACACAATTTCTCTAACCATGTAGCTTGAGACAGTGGGGAGCAGGGCTCCACACAATTTCTATGAAACCGTGCAAAGAGGCCCACACGCCGATGCAACTTTTCTCAAATAAGTTACAGAGGTGTTTTGCATGGGCTATACGTGGTTAACCAAACTGTGTGCCTAGCACGTTCGAGGGTCCTCCTTGGGCAGTGTCATGGTGCATGGTTAGCACACAGTTTGGCCAATTGTGCAGCCAAACTGTGTGCCCCTATCTATGTGGATTGATTTCCCTTAAATGTTTTAAAATCCCTAAACATTCTTCCTCCCTTATTTCTCCAGCAGACCAACTCCTCCCCCATGTGTGAGCTCCCTCCTCAAGCCATTCTAGGCTTTTTGATTACTCCTTTATCTGAGCTCCAAATCATTCGTCGTCAGATGCATCGAAAAGCTTGAGGTAAGATCTAATCCTCTTCCTTCTTTTTCAAGTTATTCTTATTCTCTGTTTCTCTATTTAGGTGCAACCTCATTTGCTTGATTTTCAAGTAATTTGATGATTTCTTTGATAACTCTTGCTTTAGCTCTTTCAAGCATCAACAACGGATGAGTGGAGTTCTACTAATCTAAGGTAGGTGGTCTATTTCTTTCCCCCTTGTTTCGTCACTTTTATATTGTGCGCTATTGTGCCATGTGTCGTACCCTTCTGACATCACCTTTAAAATGTTAGATAAATTAATCTAAATGGTTTCTTATGTCATTTGTGACCTTAGCTTGCAGTGAAACCCATCCTTGGGGTGTTCGACTTAGCATAATCAACCCCTTGGGTGACCACCTTAAACAGTCTATTTTCCCATGCCTTGAGATGTTAACCTCTATGTGTGTGTGTGTGTGTTGTACTTGTAATAAATTTCATAATTAGTGAAATGACTTAAGATGAATGGTAGGCCTTGATTTTCCCCTCTTAGATTGATGATTATGCTCATACTCCATTGATCATGCTTATTTGCTTAAGCAAGCTGTTTAATGCTTACATCTTATTCCTTGTGATTATTTCTATGTGTCTTATGCCATAGTTGATTGGCTCGAATTGAATGACTTGGATATCTTGTTTAGCATGTGATGTTGAAATTCTTGTTGATGGTGTGATGGAATTATAAATGTCATGCCTTACATGCTTACGACCCGGGAGCGAACACGGGTCCTGACATAAGGATATCACGGATGGGCTTGTCGTGCTTTGTGATGGATTTGTTGGACGCATTGGGAGTGACCCTTGGTTTTCCATGGATGGGCTCTCTGAGTGGATTATTTATACTCATGAGTGACATTGGTTCCCTAAGGGGGAAACTGTGGATGGGCTCATTGGCAAAATGGTTATATTGTGCCTCCGATGACACTCGGTCCCTTGTGTGAGATGCATGGGACGGGCCCATAGGTTACCATGCCAAGAGTGATATGTGGGATGTCCTTATAAGTCTCCTTGGATGGACTTTGTGGTATTGGTTATATCAGAGGCTCCTATAGTGACCCTTGAGATTATTTATAGATTATCTTGGACGGGCTCAGGATGCCATTACTAGATTTGACGGATTCTTGTGTGGCTTATGTGTGATTCCTTTTTTATTAAATAATGAGCATGCCTAATTGATGTACTAGGGATGCATCCGCCAAGCCAAAACATAAGCTTGGAATCAGTCCGCGCTTGATGCCTTATTCATGATGACCTATGTGCACACCTTTTTACTTGTACAGGTTCCCTTGGGTCAACACATCTGGCTTAGGTTGAAGCAGGTAGAATCAGTCGAGTATCCATTCAGAAACACAGACCAAAGTGTTATTTGTGTATTTATTTATTGTCTTGCATTCACCTATATTGGCACACTATTCATTTTATACTACATGAACTAGATTGATCTAGACACCATTGGTGGTGGCATATTGAGATTATATCTCACAACCTACTTGAGTCACTTTTGGTACCCAAGAAGACTTCATGATTGCAGATATAGATAAAGGGAAGCAACCTGCTTCTAATGCTTGATTGACATTTCTAGGTTAGAGAATGGGAGTAAGGGACTGAGCCTCTGCTCCTGATGCTAGTAGTAGCTGCTTTTTGTTTTTTTGATACCATGTGGTATAGGCTTGTATCCCTTGTTCCCCATAAACTCATTGTTTATAGTTACATGACATCATGACCATCATCTTTTGTATCTATTTCAGTTTAGATTCTGCCGATTGTTTATTTATCTTGCATGGTTTATTATTATTATTCTGCTGCTATTTGTTCTTATTGTTGATTCTACTACAGCGGGTTGGTCCAGTCATATAGTGTATGTTTTTTTATGTCTTTCATTTCGTATACATTGGTGCGCTACACTCTAATCAATGAGGGCATAGTCTCCTCATGAACACACCTTAGGCCTCCGTTACTAGTCGGCAACCTCTGACATTCGGGGAGGCGCACTTGAGGTTTTGTGGCCCACCATCTCAGGTGAACACATAATTACACTACTAGAAATATGGCATTTAGTGGCCGCCAAAAGTGGTCGCTAAAGGCCTTTACAGATCGTCATGTGACCGCTTCCGGTGGTCGCAGTTGTTCGTTTGGTGTTGCTCAATAGCGATCGTCGCTAGCGGCCACTAAAAATCAAGTCTGATTTTTCGTGTCGACGGTGCACTAGGGAACGCGGGGCACACGGGAGGTAACCAGGAGGGGGCCCCAAGCTTCGACTGTCGACCATGGCGGATACGTGGCGACCGAAGGGAGTGGTTGGGTGACGTTGGGGAGTTAGGGGTGGCGACCAAATGTATGTGCCAATGGGGTTTGATGGCGGCTGTGGTGGGGGCAACATGGAGCGCGTCGACGGGTTGCAGCGGTGAATCGGGGAAGACAATGCGGCGGGGGCGGGAAAAATCCCACCAATTTAGTTTTCCGTATTAGAGACCGTCATTGGCAGTCGCTAGTATTATCATTAGAGACCGCCAATGGCGGTCGCCAGCTTCATCAATGCAAAAACCTAAAATTCTAGTAGTGTTATATAATCCCCCAATGCGTCGAGTAATAATTAATTTTCGTAGATGTTATGATATGAAGTCCCAGTAGTTAGTCTTAACTATATAATACATTGGTGATGGGACTTGATAAGCTGTTTATGATACCTTGGTAAATATGCTTATGATACCTTGGTTGTGAGGCTTGATAAGATGTTTATGATACAGTAGTGATAAGTTTTGGTGGGATGTTTATGATGTTCAAATTCATGCATTACTTATCCCTTAATCGTCTATGTTCCTTGATGATTTATGTAATGCTTATGCTTCTAATACATATCTTCCTGGTTGCATCATTACCTATGTCTCATGATTTTTCCTTTATTACCTCTATCACATTCATGCATTGCTTATTCATTCATTGTTTATGTTCATTAATGATTCATAAAAGGTTTATGCTCATGATGATTCGTGTATTAGATGCATTTCATGATGATCACTTCATTACCTATGTCATATGTTTCATTGATTATCTATGTCAAATTCATGCATCATTATGTTTTATCATGACTCTTTCACTACTCATGTTCAATGCTGGTTCCTCCCCCATTCTGATGAGATACATTATTATTTTGGTTGTTCTTGACCCAACAACTTGATAAAAAAGTCTTTCTTAGACATCCCCTACTGATTTCTTTAATTTTTATTGATGTTAACATGGGTTCGAAAATTGAGAGTGAAGTAAAACGACAGGCAAATTTTAAAATCCTACAACGGCATTTTCCTCGTCGACCGTTACTCATTCATTCGCCGGTTCGTTCCCAGACATTTCGTCGAGGCAAGCTTTTTTCTCGTGGACCAGTTCCAGTCCATTCATTTGCTGGCAACTCGTCGGAACTGTCGGATTTCCTGCCTCGAATACAAGCCTAACTTGAAATTTTTTCTATTTTAGGTCTCTCAATTTATATTCAGGTGCGCCAGAACCCGCTCCTCGATTCTTGCTCTTCTGGTAAGAATCCCTCCCCAGCTTTTTCCCCTGCCTTTACTTTGTGGGGGCTGGCCTGCGTGATGAATTACGCACCCTGATTGCAGAAACCCGCGTCGGTCTTCAGATGTTTGTCGGCCGATCCCTGATTCCAGAAGGTCTGAGCTGAAAGTTTGTGTCGAATCTCTTTTGGAATCTCCTCATTTTAATACTCCCTTATTCCATTTTCCGGGGCTTCCGATCCTGATCGACTTGTTGATCGGGATTGGTGTTAGATTAAGCTCTTGTTTGGTTGACAAATAGATCTAAAGATCTCCGGGCTAAAGTCGCCATGGATGAACTCTAGGATTCGATATATTTTAGGGTTTCTGTTTCCCCCCGGACGCGCCTAGAGCGGGGAAAAATCAAGGGGAAGTTTTTAAAAAATTGTTTGTACAGCCTGTTTTGTGTATAATTCTTTTGAACATCCTAGACCGATTCAGATGGCTCGGATCGATTGAATTATGTTTGTAAGGGTTGTTTTGTAAGTGTTGTAACATTCAAGCCTCATAGATCCTTGTATAGCTCCCAAATCCCTTGAATTTTCAAACCAAAATGTCATCCTCATGTGTTGCTCTTAGTCCTGTTCGGGATGAATCATTGCTTGTGCCTCGACATTTCCATAGCTCCTGGCATGATTCATCAACTGAATCCATCATGATTTATCTCGCTGTGTCGGGTTCTATGGTTCCGTTGCGGGTTTTCGGATCTGATTCGATAGAATCCATTAAGCTCAGGATTCAAACCTGTGAAGGATTCGTTGTAAAGAATCAGAAGTTGGTTTGCCGTGGGAGAGAACTTGCCAGGAACAATTCTGTTGTCCGAGACTACGGAATTACGGATGGGAATGTTCTGCACTTAGTTCTACGTCTGTCTAATCTTCTGGTTATCAACGTTAAGACTGCCTGCGGAAAGGATTTCACCTTTCATATTGAACGGTCTCGAGATGTTGGGTATGTGAAACTGCAGATTGCCAAGAAGGGAAATTTCCTGGCTGATCCAGAAGACCAAGAAGTGGTGTGTGATGGTGAGCAGCTTGAAGATCAGAGGCTTATTGATGATATCTGCAAGCATAATGATGCTGTCATCCACTTGCTGGTTAGGAAATCTGCCAAAATCCGGCCCAAGCCTGTTGATAAAAATTTCGAACTCTCTATTGTTGCATCACAGTTGAATGATAATAATGATTTTGAGATCGAGCAACATCTTGTTGTGCCAGAAAGAGCTCTTGATAGAGACATTTTATTGGAGCCTGTTGTTGTTAATCCTGATATTCAGCTTCCTTCTATCATCATGGATTTAATTAATTCAACCTTCAATGGATTAAAGCAAGGAAACTATCCTGCTATGTCTTCTGATGGCACAGGAGGTGCGTATTTCATGCCCGATTCATCTGGAAAAAATTATATTTCTGTTTTTAAGCCAATGGATGAGGAACCACTTGCCATAAACAACCCTCGCGGACTGCCATTGTCAAAATTCGGTGAAGGCTTAAAGAAGGGCACGAGAGTTGGACAAGGTGCATTGAGGGAAGTTTCTGCTTATTTATTGGATCATCCTTTAAGTGGTCGTCGTTCATTTTGTGGCATGGAAAAGGGATTTGCTGGCGTTCCACCTACGACTCTGGTTCGGTGCCTGGGGAGGGGATTCAACCATGTGGCAGATCTGAGGGTCAAGGTTGGCTCCTTGCAGGTGTTTGTGGAGAGCAGTGGAAGTTGCGAGGATATAGGTAATGGGGCTTTCCCGGTGGCTGATGTTCATAAAATCTCAGTTCTGGATATGAGATTGGCAAATGCTGATAGGCATGCTGGGAATATTTTATTCCATAGGGGCCCAGAAGGCGACAAGATCTCCTTGATTCCCATTGATCATGGGTACTGCCTGCCTGAAAGTGTAAGTGTCGATCTTAAAACATATCTTTATCTTCAATGGTCTGTTTGGTACAATTTTTTTAGTTAAATGGACTGCATATCTGGTAGGATGCCTGAAGTTTGTTTCTTTTATTGAATTGATGCCTAATGGATAATAGTGTGCTAGTTGATTTTGTCTTATTTTTCATTACCCGTTGAATGTTTCTCTAGATGTTCAGTATTATCACTTCAGGCCATTTGTTTAAAAAAAAATCAAAAAGTGGAATCTAAAAACAAATCACTATTCGACTTTTATTTAAAAGAAACAAGAGTTTTTCTTATTTTCTTATTATTATTATTATCATAACACAAACACAAAATAACTGCTTATTTTTCTGAAATCACTTATAACATTATATCATTTTTTATGATTTTTTCAAAAAAAAATCTTAAAAAATATTTTTTCAGCTTTTTTTTCAAAATCTATTCTGATTAGCTTTTAAAAATTTTGGTTGAGCGGTTTTTTATTAAAACACACACGCAGAATAATTTCTTATTTTTCTAAATATCACTTGCTCCCTTGAAAAAAGCGTTTTTTAATTGGTTGAAATTACTTTGTGTTTGTGTTGCAATGAAAAGATCATTCTTTTCCTATTGATGGCAGAATCATTTTTAAAAAAATAATCAGATTGCTTTTCAGGAAGTTCTGAATGTTGATTCTTTTTAGATCCTGCTCTTTGAAATAATCTAAATCAGACAGACAAATAAATGTTAAACAAATGGGCTCTAAATTAATCGCAGGAAAATGACAATCAGGGACTACAGATGAAATTAATGTCAACAATGGACCTCACCGATTATAAACACATCTAGAAAAAATAACTCTTTGGATCTTTCGTTGGCATTAACTTCATCTTTTGGTATGGTCCAAACAGGTCTTGAAAATGATACGCTTTTCCATTATCCCCATGAGTTGAGGTCTGAATCATGTAATGTTGGCTGTTTCTGTACTTATATTTTATTCTCCTCCACTTGGCAGTTTGAGGATTGCACATTCGACTGGCTGTACTGGCCCCAAGCCCGCTGCCCGTATTCACCCGAAACCCTCAACTACATCAAATCACTGGATGCTGAACAGGACATTGCCCTTCTCAAGTCCTATGGGTGGGAACTGCCCCCCGAGTGTGCTCGCATCCTACGCATCTCCACCATGCTCCTGAAGAAAGGCACTGAGAAGGGGCTCACCCCATTTGCCATCGGAAGCATGATGTGCAGAGAGAAGTTGACCAAGGAATCGGTCATTGAGGAGATTGTCCGAGAGGCCGAGGACTCGGTTCTGCCGGGCTCAAGTGAGTCCTTGTTCCTTGAATCAGTGTCAGGGATCATGGATCGTCGCATTGATGAAATTGCACTGACATTGTAGGTAATTATGTTATATGGATGTATTTGTGGTGTTCATGCGTCTTTATAAGAGGGTTGGGGGGGGGGGGGGTATCTTAATTTGGTTGGTTGGGGTCACCAAACAGGGTTTTGGTGGTCTGCATCTTCTGGGTTGGTTTGAATGATGATCATGCTGCTCTTGAAAAGGTTGTATGCATTATTATTGTATTTTATATGTGATCCAAGGGTGATCATTCCATGTTCTTCTTCATCCATTGTCTTTGATTTCATGTTCTTGTTCAGTTTTATGTTTTTATGCATTGGTTGGTTGGGGTCATCAAACAGGGTTTTGGTGTTCAGTTTTATGATCATGCTGCTCTTGAAAAGGTTGTATGAATTATTACTGTATTTTATATGTGATCCAAGGGAGATCATTTCATATTCCTTTTCATCCATTATCTTTGTTTTCATGTTCCTATTCAGTTTTATGTTTTTATGTATTGGTTTCCATGTTTTTGAAAATTGAATATGTCAACATATTTGGCAACTGTGTTTTTTAATGGGAGCAATAAAGGGATGTCTTCTAAGGTTTCTTTTAATAGTGAAATGATAAAATATATTTATCTATTTTAATTTTGTCTCATAGATTTATAAATGGATTTTAAGCCTAAACTCGATTAAATTAGTTATTATTTGTTAATTGGCTGTATTTTTTGAAGTTATAAAATTATAAAAATATTTATCAAAAGTGAGATATTTTCATTTTAAATCTATAAATGGATTTTTAAAATTCGGTACCTGCTCATTTCTGGATATCCGAACCTGAATCAGTCTAAATTCTAACAACCCTAACGCTAATCCTAACCTGAACCCGTTTATTTTAAACTCATGGGGTTAAGAAAAGCGTATCATTTTCAATACCTGTTTGAACCATTAATAATTAATGGAAAAATGACATTTTGGGAATAAAAGATGACATTAATTTCATCTTTTAGTCCATGATTGTGTATATAACCAGTGACGTCCTTTGTTGACATTAATTTCATCTTTTAGCCCCGATTGTCATTTTCCAGTGATTAATTTGGATCCCATTTGTTTAATATTTATTTGTCTGTTTTAGATTATTTCAAAGAGCAGGATCTAAAAAGAGTAAACTTTCAGTCCTTATTGAAAAACTATTCTGATTATTATTTTTAAATGATTCTGCAATCAATCGTAAAAAAAATGATTCTTTTGATTACAGCACAAAATAATTTATGATTTTTCTGAACACATTAATTAAAAATCACTTTTTAAAGGAGTAAGTGTTTTGTGAGGGCAATTTAATAAAATGACTTCAGAAAAATATGAAATTATTTTGTGTTCTTTTAATAAAAAAACACTCAATCAAATTTTTAAAAAGCCATTCAAGATAGATTTCGAAAAAAAAGCTAAAAAAATATTTTTAAGTTTTTTTTAAATATTAAAAAACCGACATAATGTTATAAGTGATTTCAACAAATAATAACAGTAAGTTATTTTGTGTTTGTGTTATAATAATAACAGTAACAAAATAAGAAAATCACTTTTAGATTTTAAATAGGGGTTACCTCTAAATTCGTGTTGAAAAGAGAATATTTCCTTAATAAAAAAGGGAGCTTTGCCCCTTACCTATTAAAAAAATAATAATCGTATTGAATAAAATTACATAAATGCAAGGAAACAAAATTTAAAAAATGAAAAATTGAACCATAGTTGTAGGTGGAACGCTAGCAAAGCCCTTTTCCATGCCACAAAACAAACGATGACCACTCATAGTGGTCCAACTCTCACACCCTTCTTAAGTCTTGGATGGATTTTAATTAATTATATTATTAATGGTCATAATTTTGATTATTAATAATGACATTAATATTGTTAAAATAATAATTAATAATAACAAAAATATTTTTTGATTGTGTAATTAACAATCTAATCAATAATTAAAATATAATCACCGGCAATTTCTAAAAATGAATATTTTTTTAAAATGGGATAAGGTGCTAAGATCCTATCTCATTTATTAAAATTAAAAAGTTACAACTGGGAGAGGAGGCCGGTTATGACAGAACAACCATCATCAACAAGAATAAAAACACAAAAAAGGACTAAATGTCAAAGTCAACATTCAGGGCTATATTAGAGCCCCTCCAACCTCTACTACTGTCACACGGATGCCGGTCATGCTTCCAGTTCTTTGCTCTTTGTCAAGCCTCATGACCTTCATTTGAAGATGGTTCAGAGGGGTCCGCTGCACCCATATTACTAATGGTCACTCAATACCTTATATCTGAAGACCAAACCCATATCCCATAACACTACATGAAGCCCCCTTCATGATCACTGCCTCCAAAGGTGCCTCAGATGAGTCGAGCACACCAAAAGGATTGGAAGTTGAAACTTGACCCGTCCAAATTCTCATGTTGAATAGCCTCATCATTTTCAGTATTATCTCCCCGAACCTCGTCCTATGGATGAGCTACAATAGTTACAAGGGTCTTTTGAGTTCCAGCATCGGATGCATCCCTATCCCTTTGATTATCAAATTTTGATGAACCATCCTTGCTTGGAACACTATAATACCCACCCATCACGGGCATCCCATCTGCATAATTGTCACGGGTCCATGTGCTTTTGGAGTTCTTAGGCCAACGGTAAAAAAAACAAGAGCCCCCTCAACATTAGAAGCAACAGGTGTACTGCTTACCTTGGAGTGCTCCAACATGAAACGTGAAAGCGTTTGATTAATATAAGGCGAAGAGCCAGATTCCAAAACAATGGCACACGAGCCATCAAGCCTAGCCAACAAGGGGTTACCTGGCTTCAAAGTCAAAGCAGATGGGTCATAAGCCTTTGTCAGATCCTTCTCCGAGGTGTTTTCAGACATTTTTTGATTTTGAGTGCCACCTCGAGGCTTTGAACGTGCAGGGACCTCAACATCCATTTTTTTGCTTGCCCTTATGAGCTCTTAAAGCTATCAATTGTTCTTGAAGTAGTTGATGGTCGGTTATCTCTTGCGCAACCGCCTCATCAGATAATTGCACTTCAACTGCTAGACCCTCTTCGACAACCGTAGCCCATGACTTGGCAGCATGTTGCCCATGAAGGCCTATTGAACTCCCACCAGTAGGGACAACCCTACTACTACCCTCTAATGCAGTCCGAGCATCAAGACACTCTGTCCGATGAGGAGAAATTTCCACCTATGTGGACTTGGTTCCAATAAACACATCACCAAAAAAGGGTTAACAGGCGCTGCCCCAGAAATTCCATCCAAACCGATCGATTGCAAACCCAATTTATGACTGGGATCACAACCAAGACCCTTCCCATCCGAGTTCACCTGCTTGTGCGTGCCACCATCTTGAGACTGAGCATGTACAACATTTCCAAAACTTCTATGAGTATCAGATTTCAAACCATTGGCCTTTTTAAAACATACATTTTCATTGTGCCCTCAAGCAAAGCAAAAAAGCGCAATGAACAGATCTCTTACAATTTGAAACTTCGTGTCTTGTGGCCTTACAGTCCAAGAAAAATTGAGGGATTTTTTTTCATACTCTATACGCAGATCAAACTCATCATCATCAGTTGCAAGCAATACTCTATCAACTAAAGTAGAGCACAAGTCAATTTCAACTAAGAATTGAGTATAGTTGCCAAATCTGGTCGTCTCAGTTTCCTTGTCAATTTTTATCAGAACCCTAATTGCCAATGCAATGTCATATAAAATTATAGGATGCCAAAATGCCCAATTAAGCCAATAAACCTTAACCCACGGTTGAACAGAGGAATTTCTTACCTCTATATGATTGAAATTTCGGTCCCATTCTCAGATATGTAGAATGCCTACCTTGAGGGAAATCGATCCAAAGCCCCAAACCATCATCTTTAGGTCCTTCGAAGGAAAGAGGATATGGAAGAAACCCCACCCTGATGATACGTCAGCATGTGAAACCCCAGATGCCGGAAAGACGTGCAACCGACTCCCCAATTCTCCATGGCTTAGAGCCCCTAGGAAAAATTAGACATGCAATGATAGAATGCTTAATGATTTCTAGGCGCTCCGAGATGATATCTAGGTTGGCCTTTACATAGGCAACATTACCCTTTCGACAAAGACCTCCATCAACGAATCCCCTAAAGTGAGAGAAAGACCGACTAGCTGCGTTTTCAGCCATCTGAGCGTCGACAACAACCCCACTACGAATGATTTTATGATTTTCTAGTCCAGAGCCAACATCTTTGTATGAATTGAATCACCCATGGGCGAGGAAACATTACACTAATGAAGACCTCCAACGAGAGAAAGATTGACTAGCTGTGTTTTCAATTGTCTGAGTGTCAAAAACAACCCCACTTCGAACAATTTTCTGATTTTCTAGTCCAAAGCCAACATCTTTGTTTGAATCGAATCGCCCTTGGGTGAGAAAAACTTCATCCAGAGAATTAAGAGTCAAGCCTGCCATGAATCTGGATTAATCGCCATCATGGGTTAGAGCGAGAAGCTCTCGCAAACCCTTCCATCTCCATTCAAAATCTAAAAATGAATATTAATAATGCAATTAATAATATAATACATTTGATATGGGTGGTATGGGTGGGTTGGGGTTTGGGGCGTGCCCAGGTGTTTTCAGGTTGATGTGATGTGACCATGTTGTGGGCTGGTGACCTAGGTGTTTTTGGGTGTGATGTGATGTGACAGTGTTGTGGGGTGATGGTATATGTTATTCAGAAGAGATGAGAATGCCAAGACGTATGATGTTGGAGTGTGAGAGAGGCAACTCAGTGGGAAAGTGGTGCGGGTTACCCTTTATCAATATGATTCCTATTATGTTATTATACTTGGATTTCATTATTTGGTGAGTGTGTCTTGGTGAGGTTGGGATGGATAGTTGACTTTCTCATGGGTGCATTAGTATTCTTATTTCACATGTGCACAAGAGACTTTGATTTTCATATTGAGAATACTTGTATGCTCACACTATACATATAAACTATTTTTTCAGGTTTCTAGGAGGACTACGTGGACCGTGCTATACATTATTAGGTCGGACCTCAAGATAGTTTCCATGTTGCTGCTTTAGCTTTTCTTTTGGGTATTTACTTTTAGAGACTTTTATATGTATCAGTTTTATTTATACATGCATTGTGGGATGATTTTGGTTTCTTTTATATTATGTCATGGAGTTTCTTACGGTTGATTCATCTTATCTCCTGATCCTATATTATTATAGAGGGAAATGCCTCCCATTTCATGAAATTTTTATACCTTTGGTGCTAATTTCCAACCTAAGGCCTACTAAAGGCAGGACTCATGGTTCATTATCTCTCTACCCTCATTGTGTTGTCTTTTTTAGGGAGGAGGTCATGATAGAGTGGTATCAATGGTGATGGTTGAGAGAGAGTATGGAGTTTGGAGTGAGGCATAGTGAGGATTGCATGGGTTGGTATGGAAACAATTCTAGTTTACCTTGGTACATGATATAGGCCAGTGAAACCGACTAGGACATGATATTTTAGGCCCCCTTGTGATCCAGTGCACAGACTTTGAGCTTATTGAATGACCAAGTAAGGTGGACCTATTTGTAGGGTAGAGACCTAGGAGAGTTACGTGCATCATGATGACTTGTGTTCCTATTTGAGTTGGGTTGTTTTTAGAAAGTTAAAATGAATAAAGTGAATTAGAATAAATCTAAATGAAATTTTATACTACCAGGATTAGGAAAATCTTATTTTCTTTTCAGCTATGGCTCCTGGACATCGTCCATGTGTGGATTAGGTAGTTGAGGTTCATCAGGCTGATCCGATTGATCACCGAAGGGTTGATCCAGTTGAGAAGGGTGATCAGCGGTAGAGGAAGTTGTGCACTTTCCAGCATAAGGCTTTGGAGAAGTATGAGGGTAGTGCTTCATAGAAATATAATTGGATGGAGGAGATTGAGATCGCTTTTAGTTTGATCCAGGTCTTGATGGATTACTAGGTCCCTTTGGTAGTCATTTAGATATAGGGAGATGCGCGTCAGTGGTGGGAATTGTATCTGGGAGAGCGGAATGAGGTAGATGTCTCATGGGATGACTTTTAGAAGGAGTTATGGACATAGTTCCTTTTATCAATAATGAGGGAAGTGAAGAGGTAGGAGATTATTTCTCTTCAACATGGGAGTATTTCAGTGCATGAGTTGAGAATTGAGTTCAAGGACTTTATGAACTTTGTCTTAGATATTTTTACAGACGAGGATTCTCATGTGAGACGTCTTGAGGAGGCACTTTGTCCTTCTATCTAGTATGGAGTCACCCCTTTTACGTTGCCAATGTATCTGGAGGTTCAGAATAAAGAAGAGGTGATCGAGTAGATGCACTCATGAGGAGGTCTCCCATGAGAGGGGAACTGGTAGGGTTCCTTAAGGAGCAAAGTTCTCAGTGGCAGGTCTCAGGCATCAAGACCTTTGAGGTTTCGAATGGTGGGGACTCAACCTCAGTAGGTTCCCTTTCAGTCTTATGGGCCCAGTTGTTTCCGTGATTTTCCTGGATATATTAGTCCAGTGTGTTTTGGTTTTGGGGCGCATGGACATCCCCAAAACCAGTTCACAGTGGTTCCCTAAGCTCAGTTTAGTGGAGGTGGACAAGTTCAGCGCCAACCTCAATAATAGTTTCTAGTGAGATCATTTTAGTAGCAGGGGAAACATGATTATGATCTACCGAGGAGAGATAAAGTAGGTAGAATCTAACATCATAATATTTCTCATGTTCAGGGACCTCGACCCAATCATGGTTGTGGAGGTGGCCGCCAATAGAGAGGTAGAAGATCTGGGCATGGTTAGTTGCACATAGTGGATGCGATAGTGCTAGAGGGGCCAGAGATCATCAAAGGTATGATCCATTTATTTAGTGCCCTTTTTTATTCCTTGTTTGATTCAGGAGATTCACACTCCTTTATTACACCCACTTTAGTATTTTCTATGGTACTATATGTAGATAGGCTTCCCATTCTACTAGTATTGACTATGCTAGTCGGAGGTTAGACCAGTTTGTTTGATGTGTGTCGGGGGTGTAGACTGATGATAGGTTCACACCAGTCCCATGGGGATCTTTCCTTAATACAGATGCAACCATATGATATCATCCTAGGCATCAATTGGTTATATCCCATACGTTCTATTATCAACTACTTCTAGAGGAGAGTCATGTTTTAGGATGTGGATGGCCAACATGTGGTTTTTGTTGGCGCACAGGGTTGTTAGGTGGGAAGTCAACATGTGGTTTTTGTTGGCGTGTGGGGTTGTTAGGTGTGAAGTCAACATGTAGAGCCCCTTCTTTCTTTGATTTCTGAGTTATAGGTGGAATTAGTGTAAGATGGGGTAGTTGAGGTCCCCATGGCCATGGATGAGTTCCTAGATGTTTTCCTAGAGGATTTTGTGATGTTAACCCCTCAAAATGATGTTGATTTTGGTATAGAATTATAGAATAGTGCTTCTTCGATTTCGATGGATCATTATCAGATGAAGCCTTATAAGTTGTAGGTGTTGTTGATTCAGATTGATGATATGATTTAAAAGGGTTTTATCCGACCCATTGTGTCATCATGTGGTACTCTAGTGATGTTCTACAAGAAGGATGATGGTAGTTTGAGGTTGGGTATAGACTATTGGAGGTTTAATTAGGTAGCGATCAAGAATCATTATCCTCTTCTAAGGATAGATGATCTTTTGGACCAGTTGAGAGGGATGAGTTAGTTTTCTAAGATCAATCTGTGGTCCAGATATCACTAGTTGAGGGTGAAGGAGGATGATATCTCAAATACTGCCTTCAGATGTAGATATGGACACTTTGAGTTTGTAGTCATGATTTTTGGTCTTACAAATGCACCAGATATATTCATGGGGCTTATGAACTCTATGTTCCATGATTTCCTAGACTGGGTTGTCATCACATTCATCAATCATATCTTGATCTACTTGAAGTAAAAGTAGGAGCATGTGGATCATCTCGGAGCTATCTTGTTGGTTTTTTGATGCCACCAACTCTATGGAAAGTTATCTAAGTGTAAATTTTGTACATGAGAGGTTTATTTCCTTAGGCATGTGGTGTCTTAAAAGGGTGTGGTAGTGGACCTATTGAAAGTTGAGGCACTTGTTTCTTAGGTAGCACCCAAGAATGTGGTAGTGGTTCACATTTTTTTGGTATTTTAGGCTATTATTGGAGGTTTATTCTTGATTTCTATCGAGTTACAACCCTATTGACAACATTGACTAGGAAGGACCAAGATTTTTTATGGAATGATCAATGTTAGGTAGCATTCAGTTACCTAAAGGGGATGTTGGTTAATGCTCCAGTGATTCAGTTTCCTAAAGAGGGTGTGATGTTTGAGGTGTTTTGTGATGCTTCCCATCTAGTTTTGGTATTTGTGTTGATGCGGTAGAGGTAAGTGATATTATATATGTCTAGGAAATTACATCCCCACAAGCATAACTATTCCACCCATGATCTAGATCTAGAAGCAGTTGTGTTTATACTGAATTTATGGTGGAATTACCTCATTTGGGAGTGCTTTGTGGTCTTCATAGATCACAAGAGTTTTAGGTATATCTTTTCTCAACATGATCTGAATTTGTGGTAGAGGAGGTGGATGAAGTTTCTTTAGGATTATGATTTTTAGATCTCCTACACCTTAGGAAAAGGGAATGTTCACTACTAAAAAAACGGGCAAGGGAAGCGCCCCCTTATATCAGCGCTAAGCAAAACCACTGTTAAAGGTTACCCTGTATCAGCGCTTTTCTAGCACTGATATAGGGAATCTTTATCAGCACTAGAAAAGAACTGATAAAGAAGTCCCGTATCAGTGCTACAATTTTAGCGCTGATACAGGGCCTCTTTATCAGTGCTAGAAAAGCGCTGATAAAACAACCCTTTATCAGCGCTAAAATTTTAGCGCTGATACATGAATGATTTATCAGCGACTTTTTAGCGCTGATAAAGAGTACCAGTATTAGCGCTAAAAACGCGCTGATAAAGGTAGTCTTTATCAAGGATTTTTTAGCGTTGATAAAACCTTAGTCCATTTTTTTATAAATTCGATCGCACAATGCCCTCGTTTTATCGCAACCTAAAGCTCTCGCGGTACTGGAACCCTGCAACTCCCCTCTGCCGCCCGCTAAGTTCTCGTTGCCGGACCTCCTCCGCCCTCGCTTCTCTTTTCCGGTCCTCCGCTGCCAGCAACATCCCTTCGGTTTTCTGTTCCTCCACTGCCCGCAACGCCCCTTCGGTTTTCCAGACCTTCGCCACCCGCAACGCCCGACTTCTTATTGCCGGACCTCCGCCGCCCTCGGTTCGCGTTGCCGGACCACCGCCGCCCGCAACTTCCTCTTCGGATTTCCAGACCTCCCCCACCCGCAATGCCCAAACCTCCCTTTAAGGCATGCTTTCCAAATATTTTTTTAATATTCTTCTTCTTGTTGGTTGAATCATTTATTTGTGTTAAATCTTTATGGTTATGGTGTTTAATTTCATCCTTAGGGCCTTTCCTTAGTTCAGTTGGTGGCTTCATTCTAATTTTGTGAAGATATCAAGAAATAGGTAGGTTGTTCCATTATTTGACATTGTTTTAGGTGTTTAATATGATTTATTTGGTTCTAAAATGGTTTTATAAATTGTCTGGGTTGTGGGAAACATGTTTTCCAATTTTTTTTTGTGCGTAAGGGTTTGATAATGACTTGGCTATTGTAAATGGTTGTTTGTCATGTGTGTTTCTATTATTGGAAGTGTGATTGTATAAAATAGAGATAATTTTATATAGGGGGTGGAATTGAGCACAATGGAATCCTAGTTATCTAGGTGGGTAGACTAGGTCTAGTATATTAGGTGAATTAGTCAGGCCGATGATTGGTCTTCTTAATAAGGATATACATAACAACACCAACTAAACGTTCATGTGCCAGGGATTGGAGGATCAAATAGGACCTTCATGTCTAAGAGATGTGATCACCAAGAGTACGAGGATCCTAGGACCCTAGTAATCCCAATACCTTAGAGATTTTCTATAGTGCTCATACTATTCTTACCATTATCCTATCACATTTACTATCTCTTTTATTTCAAATAATGTTTTATTTAAATTGTATCTTCCTTTTTCTTAAAAAATAACATGTTAATGTTTATCATAATGTCATTACATGGAATCTATTTTTGTTGTGTCCTACTAGGTATATTGGCTCACACCTTATATACACCCTCAGGTTTATGTAGACCTTCTTTTTCTTTACCTAGTTAAAGGCAAGGTTCCCTTGGTGGTGATGGTGCATATATGTGCTAGTAGTTCCCCTTTTAGTGACTGTTATTGATTGTGGAATTGGGATGTTGACCCTCATATTTCATGGAGTCTTGGTTGTATTGTTGGTTTCCTTACCTTTTTTTGTTATTTTGGTTTTGGTTGAAATTGTTAAATGCTTATCCCCTATTGCAGTGTTATCTTTTGGTCTATTATATTGTGAAATTTGGTTATGATATGGTGTTTGATTATTATGTAATATTTATGGTTTTTTACATGAAAAAACCATTCCCAAAGGTGTTACTCAATTCCTAGGAACTAGTTACAATCCATGGGGATTGGTAATTTCCTTTGTACCTTCCCACGAGTTGGGTCAGGTGTCAAGTGGGATGGCAACCTGGTCTAGTTCATGACAAGAAGTCTACACCATAGTATGGTTGTCTAAATCCTTTCTGTACTGTGTCCATGGGAGGTTGCAACGTGGTATATTTTTTTATAGTCTTAAATTCCATGAGCCCCATTTTATATTCTTTTTTCTCCTACACAACTCTCAGTTGAAATATTGATTCTTTAAGGATTACAAGAGTCATTTTAACTCCTCCAAAATCCCTTCTTCTCATATAGATGCTCCAGTGGATGCATTTGGTTTATCTCTGATGAGAGGATCTCTCATCGATTTGAAATACTCTATCTCCTCTTATATCCTCCTTATAGAGTGATATATCATCATCTTTTTAGTGAATCTAATATTATTTTTTATGAATCTTGATTATAGGTTAGACTACTTGATCTCCTTATAAGGAAGTGGTTCTATTCTACTGTATTTGGAAGTCTTGTTTTGTGAACTTGAACCATAAATACTAATATTTTAGATTCAAATAGGATGAAGATGAATAAAGATTGTATGGATGCTAATCGTTTAATAATAGAGTATGAGAATGGAGTGAAAGAGTTCATCAAGTTTGCAAAGGATCATGCAAAGGATCCTTCTCAAATCCTTTGTCCATGTTTACATTGTTGTTATTCTAGACTATTTACTCCAGAGGAGTTGGAAGAACATTTGATATGTTACGGAATAGATCGGAGTTATAAATGTTGGAATAAACACGGAGAAAAAGCGAATGTAGCTACTGGCTGGGATAAAACTGCGTTTTATGGATCGTCAGATATGAATACAAATATGGATAATGAAGAAGACCATATGGAGGATGTGATTACAGATGTCAATGATGATGAATATCGTATTGAGGAAATGACAAAGACAATTCAAGATGAACTCCGTGATTTCCCAAAATTGTTTGAGAAGTTAAAGAGTTGTGCAAAGACTCCATTGTATGCTGCTTGCACTAAGTATACAACATTGTCAGCTATACTGAAGTTGTATAAATTGAAAGTAGGAAACGAATGGAGTGATGTCAGTTTTATGGAACTACTTGCTCTCTTGAATGACATGATCCCAGAAGATAACGAGCTCCCAAGACGGACATATGAAGCTAGACGAATGCTACTCTCGATGGGAATGATTTCTGAAAGAATACATGCCTGCCCGAAAGACTGTATATTGTTTTGTAAGGAGAAAAAATCACTTATAGAATGCCCAAAGTGTGGTGCTTCTCGATACAAGAAAGATAAATCCAATCCTAATAAAGTTGTATGGTACTTTCCAATCATTCCAAGGTTTAGGCGTCTATATGGATGTGAAGAAACTGCAAGACAATTGTCGTGGCATGCAGAAAAAAGAAATAAAGATGGGTTATTACGTCATCCGGACGACTCTCCTCAATGGAAGAAAATTGATCATGAGTATCCCGAATTTAGAAAAGATCCGAGAAACCTTCTTCTTGCGTTATCTACAGATGGAGTGAATCCTTTTAGTTTTCAAACCAGCACTCATAGTACATGGCCTGTTATGTTGGTAAATTATAACTTGCCACCCTGGTTATGCATGAAGTAAAAATTCATCATGTTATCTATAATTATATCAGTACCAAAACAACCAGTTAACGATATTGATGTTTATCTGGCTCCTTTTATCGAGGATTTGAAGTTATTGTGGGAATCAAGTGTAATGTTGTATGATGCTTATAAAAGTGAATACTTCACGTTGAGAGCGATGTTGTATGGGACAATAAATGATTTCCATGATTATGGAAATTTGTCAGTATATAGCATTAAAGGAACTCAAGGGTGTCCCATGTGAGAAGAAGATATAGAATCAATTAGGTTGAAACATTCATCGAAATATGTGTTTCTAGGACATCATAGATTTCTACCTCATCGGCATAAGTACCGATCTTGGACGATATCATTCAATGGAAGTTCAGAAAAACACGCAACACCGTCTCCACTAACAGGAGATCAGCTGTTTGAGAAAGTAAAATATCTGAACACTGTTTTTGGTAAACCATTTTTGAAAAACCTTACAAAAATCGGTTGAAAAAAGAGATCATTTTTTTTGAATTACCATACTGGAATTGTTTGTACGTCAGACATTTTCTTGATGTGATGCATGTGGAAAAAAAATGTATGTGACAGTGTTACTGGAACGTTGCTAAATGCCCCTAGAAAAACAAAATATGGAATTAAGGCAAGTTTGGATATGGTTGACATGGGAATATGAGAAGAGTTGGCTCTCGTGAAGGGTGAAAATAGAATGTTTCTTCCTCCAGTTGCTTATACTCTTTCTAGGGCGGAGAGATATCAGTTTTTCAACTTCTTCAATGATGTAAAGGTTCCAGAGGGGTACTCATAAAATATTAAGAACATTGTGTCATTGAATGATTTGAAGTTAAAAGGTTTGAAATCACATGATTGCCATGTTTTGATGAAAGATCTAATTCCTATAGCTTTACGTTTCATTTTTACCAAGAATGTTCATCATACTTTAACCAAACTTTATTTCTTTTTCAAAGCTATATGTAGCAAAGTTTTAGACCTGGGGAAATTTCCAGCTATGGAAAAAGAAATTTTCATCATATTATGTGAATTAGAAATGTTCTTTCCACAAACATTCTTTGATATGATGGTTCATTTGATGATTCACTTGGTGAGAGAGATTCGACTTTGTGGTCCTATGCACTATAGATGGATGTATCCTGTTGAACGGTATATGAAGATTTTGAAAGGGTATGTCAAAAATCGAAGTCGTCCAGAGGGTTGCATAGTGGAGTGATATATTGTTGAGGAAGCCATTGGAATTTTTACTGAATACCTATCTGATGTGGAAAGCATTGGTCTCCCGAAATCTCGTCACACCGGACGCATTGAGGGTGAGGGAATTTCTGGAAGAGAAGTTGTGACAATCAGTATTACAGATCGGGAGCAGGCTCATCTTTATGTTTTGCATAACAGTTGGGAGGTTTCTCCATATATTGAAACTCACAAAGAAATTCTTAGGCAGTTGAATCCATAAAGGACTGAAAAATGGTTATCAGATACACATAATCACCAGTTTATAGGATGGTTTCAGGACTATATTTTTAAGCAGTTGGATGAAAATCCGAATTCAATTTCAGAACGACTTCGATGGCTAGCCGCTGGACCAAGTGTGTATGTATTATCTTACATTGGTTATGTAATTAATGGTTATACATGCTATACAGATGAACATGATGAAGATAGTACCATGAAAAATAGTGGAGTTACACTAGTGGCTGAAGCGATGCATGTTTCTGGTAGTAAGGACAGAAATCCAATTTATGCAAATATGTCATACTTTGGCATTATCAAACTAATATGAGAGTTGGATTATACGAAATTCCAATTGCTGATTTTTCAATGAAAATGGATTGATAACAACAGTGGTGTTAAAATAGATGAATGGGGATTTGTGAAAGTTGATTTTAGTAAAGAAGGGTACAAAGATGAACAATTTATAATGGCATCATAAGCGGTACAAGTTTTTTATGTTCCAGATCCCGCAAATTGAAAGTGGTCGATTGTTCTGTTATCATCCAAAACTACTGAAGGTTCTGATGAAAATTTAGTTGAGGATGATCCTTTTAGTGGTACGTCCCAATCATTTCGGAGTGGTCCAAATGCAGATGATGTTTTGTATGTTAGAGGAGACCACAATGAAGGGATTTGGATAGTCGATAGAGGTGTCAAATCCCTTCAACCTTTGAAAAAAAGAAAGAAAGTTCAATAAACAGGTTATATTTTGTTTATAATATAGATCTTGTTATCTCATGTTATTATCTTATCATTACTGAATTTATGTAATCTGAATTAACTGTTCAACCACTTTTACAGATAATGACTTCTGCACATTCTGGTGCTCCTAACCTTGATGCTGAACAAGTCTCTCAAGAAGCTGCTGCTGCTCCTGCTGCTCCTACAGCTCATGCTGCTGCTGCTGTTCCTCTTACTACTGCTCCTGCTACTCCTGCAGATGCTGCTGCTGCTGTTTCTCCTACTGCGGCTCTTGTTGCTCCTGCTGCTCCTCCTGCTGCGGCTCCTGCTGCTCCTGCTGCTACGACTCCTACTGCTCTTAGTGTTGAGGTCCAACAACCATAAGCACATGCCGTTGATACCATTCTAGATGAACATATAGATGATATTGATATTGATGAAATGGTCAGGAATGAAGGACCGACGTCGCAGAAAACATAGGTGCTTCGTAGTTTGATGGTGTTAGCCAAAATTCTTAAGGTGAAAAGCAAAGGCATCAAATTTGAAGTCAGATGGAATGCACGAGGCCAACATGTGAATCCCAACAAGGCTATGTTTAGCAGCTACATTGGAGTTTTCACTCGGCAACGCGTGCCGATTGACATAGATTCATGGCACCATGTTGTGTTCGGGCTGAAGGCTGTGATCTGGGAAGAAATTACGGTAACATTATCAATTTATTTCTTTAATTTACTAGCAAATAAAATAACAAAACAATGTCTTACTCTTCTCAATCTCTTACAGAGTACATTTATAGTAGACGATTCACACAAGGATTATGTACTAAGGATTACAGGAAAGATTCATCGAGGTTTTCACAATATTTTAACAAGATTCCACCTGAAAGATTCTAAAGGTAAAATAAACCCGCACCCACCCATTGTCTACGCTCACCTGATATCCCAAGAAGCATGGGATGCATTTATTGGCCGTCGCGGGGATGAGAAGTTTCAGGTACATTGTGGGTGATAATACATTGTTTGAGGATACCTGTATTCATCAATTTTATTGCCAATATTTCATTTATGAAATAGAAACTCTGTACTGAAAATAAGGAACGTGCATCAAAACCAACATACCCCTATCGTAAAGCAAGGATGGGTTACGATTCATTAGAAAAGAAAATGGTACGTATTTTAAATTTACAGTAATATTGTTAGGTTCCAATAAAAAACATCATAATTATCTTTCTATGTTTATATGTAGATTGATGAGTCTAAAACCAAATGCACTTCCATCCCACATCATGTGCTATGGAAGGAGGCACGTATGAACAAAGAAGGGAAGTTAGTAGATGAAAGCACACCAAAAGTGTGGGAAATATGTGTAAGTATGACACGAAGATAAAAAAATTTGTTTAAAATTTCTATTATATAAAAATAATTAGTTATTTTCCTATATCTGATAGTCATAGGAATCAACTACTCCTGTAGCTGATACAGACCTATTATCGACGGCTTTGAGGCAGCCAAAAAAATACGGTCATGTCAGAGGTGCAGGGTTTGGGGTGACACCCCGAGTATATTTTGAGAAGAAGAAAAAAATGGATGATACAAATGAAAAATTAGAACAAATGAGAGAAAAAATAGCAACCCTTGAAGAACGATTGCAATGGCAGGGGGAGTTGCTAGAAACTTTTATGAATGGAAAGCAAAGGGAAGACACAACTCAGGAACAACCACAGCATGAACATCCCACCCCACCTCCACCAGCTTTGAGGCGATCCATTCGCCTCAAAGAACTGTCTTAGCTGTGGTAATCAATATTCTAATAATTGTTCCCATGAAATATGAATCAGACAAACACTGATAATTTTTCTGTACTGATCTTCTACAGGGTGATAATGATTGTTATTTATATCTGTCAACACCCACCTATCACCTTGTAGTGAGGGCTACAATGTTCAATATCCCAGATGCCACACTGCATAATAGACCACTTCCGAAAGATCATCTGAAAGTGACGATTACTGTAGCTCATGAGCCAAATGCAGAGCTACCTATTCCACTTGATGATTATGATATTCATACGGTCTAAAAGGCTATTGAGACATTCATTGCATGGTCGTCACACACTACTACAAACATGACCTTTATCAGTGCTAAAATGGCCTTTATCAGCGCTAGAAAAGCGTTGATAAAGCCAGCGTAGATAAAGGGAGGGTCCCCTTTATCAGCGCTTCGAAAAGCGCTGATATAGGAACCCTTTATCAGCGCTAAAAAAAAGCGCTGATAAAAGGGGTCTTTTATCAGCGCTAAAAAAAAGTGCTGATAAAAGTACCCCTTTATCAGCACTTTCGTTTTAGCGCTGATAAAGGACCCTTTTATCAGTGCTTTTAAAAAAGCGCTGATAAAAGTTAAAAAAAATTAAAAAAAATTTAAAAAATTTAAAAAAATTTAAAAAAAATAAAAAAAAATAAAAAATACTGCCAATCGGGGGGGGGGGGGGCTTTTATAGCGCTTGAACCCCCCTTTTACAGTGATTTTCGGCCCCTATACAACACCCCACACACCCCACGCACCCCCCTCCACCCTTTAATAGCGCTTGCTCCAATATTCCCCATGCGCGCGCACCCCTGCCTCCACCAGGATTTGAACTCGAGACCTCCCCCCTGCGCGCCTAAGCCCTTACGACTACTCTATTTTGATTTGCTTTCCAATTCATGATATCTCTATATATATATATTTATATATTTAGTTATATTTATTCATATAGTAATATATATTTATATTAATATATATATAGTTATATTATAATATATATATATAGTTATATTATAATATATATAGTAATATTAATATATATATATAGTGGTATTAATATATATATATATATTTAGTTATATTTATTCATATAGTAATATATATTTATATTAATATATATATATAGTTATATTAACATATATATAGTTATATTAACATATATATAGTTATATTAACATATATATAGTTATATTAACATATATATAGTTATATGAATATATATTTATATAGTTATATTAATATATATAGTGATATTAATATATATATTTATGGTGATATTAATATATATATATTTATAGTAATACTAATATATATATATGTAGTTATATTAATATATATATATATAGTTATTAGATTAATATATATATAGTTAGATTAATATATATATATATATAGTTAGATTAATATATAGGTATATAAATATTCATATATTGGTATTTTAAATAAAATGGATATTAGTTATTATTTAGATAAAGCTAATATATTTTATATGTAAATATGTTTAATTATTTATTTAAAAAATTTAATTTTTAGGTGCGAATATATAAAAAATATGTACATATAGTTATATATTTGATTATAAACAGCAGTTCATTATAAAAAAGGATGAAATTTCAAAGACATAATATCAATATGAATGTAATACCTTGGAATAAATTCAGTCCCCACCAAGAAAATCCAATAATACCCCCTTAAACGAGTTTGAAAATCCACAAAATGTTAAAAAATCTGGGTACCCCGACAAAAAACTCAGTTTTGTAGGCATTCTGGGCCTCTTTTGGCCTCTAAAAATGCTTGATCGGGGTCCCCCGGATCATAGCGATGTAGATCTCGTCATAAGCTTCGATTTGATATGTGGTAGAACTCAAATGGACACCCGGATCAAAAGTTATGGCCGTTTGAAGTTTGAGTTGCGTTTTCAACATATTTTGGATCTTTTTTTAATTCTTTTAATTTTTTTAGTCCTCAAATTGTTATTAAATGAATATTACTCCATAATGATTATCAAAATATTAATTAAAAATATTTTTTTTTAATTATTTAAGAAGTCATTTTCACTAAATATCTTATATATTAAGTATAATAAGTGTAAATGTACATTTATACTTATCTAAAATATATTTAAAAATTATATATTATATTTATATAATAATATAACTATATTTATATATTAATATATTAATATATTTTTAATTTTTTTTTGAAGCCGACCGTTTATCAGCGCTAAAAAAAGCGATGATAAAGGCCCCCCTTTATCAGCGCTACTAAGCAAGCGCTGATAAAGGGGGGCCCTTTATCAGCGCTACTAAGCAAGCGCTGATAAAGGGGGGCACTGCGAAAAACTGTTTTTGTGGTAGTGACAGCTTGTAAGAGTACATGCGGACAAAGAGGTATTTATTTCCTTTTCTTTTCAAGCTAAACCCTTAACAATTAATGAAAAAAGGGTCTGAACCAATGATTGTTGTTATAGACGGAGAAAGGGAAGGGGGTGACAAACGTCGGCTCAAAACCATCTAAAGGATCGACCAAACGATCCCAAGGAGCTCCTGAAAGCACAATAACACCACCTGTTCTCTATCCACATTTACTAGAATTGAAGACTCATGTGGATATGAAGCTAAAAGATGGTAATAGTCATATAGTGGTTTTTGAAGAGAATATATATGGAGAGGAAAGTCAAGATTTTGTTGTTGCTGAAAATGTAAATGAAATCCTTGAAAACAGTTGGCTAGGCGTCACAGTTGTAAATGTATATATGAGGTATGTTTCCATGAATTGATTTTCTAAAATCTGATCTAATGTGCAAATTAGAACTAAATGCATTTTATATTATTGACAGACGCATTTATGAAAAACAGTTGAAGGATTCTTCCCATGATCCAAGATTTGGACTGGTTAGTCCTCATATCACATCAACACACCTAACAAAAATAGATCCATCGAAAAGGGATGAAATAGTGAATGGCTTGCTGAAAACATTTGAACGCAATATTACAGATGACTGACTTTTCCTAATACCAACCATGTAGGGGTAATACTATATGATTAAAGCATATCAATTATATTTTTACTTCTTTTATTACTTATTATTTTTTGTGTTTTTAGGCAACATTGGTTGCTAATTGCGGTGAACTTGGATACTCCGAAGATTTATTTTCTGGATTCAAAGCAAGGATATCCATCAAACCGACCACACATGATGGAGTTTTTGAATTTGTAAGACACTACATCTTACATTTTAGGTCTAAACATCAAGTAATATAATTTATATTATCTTTTACTAAGGATTCTGTTATTTTAGGGAAGTGTATCATTATCGTCTAAAAAAATGAATGAGGACAGGGGCTAAGCATAGGGAGGCAAGCAAGTACTACGTATGGACAAATATCAGGGTATATATAATAAAATTTCACTATCCAAACACATCTCAACACAAGTTAGTTATTCTCCTAATGATCAATTTTTTTGCAGTGTCCAAAACAAAAAATGATAATGATTGCGGTTATTATGTTTGTAAATTTATGAAAGAGATCATTTTTCATCAGCAAACTAGCATCCCTAAAGAGGTATTTTCATAAACAACTACAAGTTTGTTTAAGTTATTTATTAATTCTTTATTTTTTTATTTTGCAGTACTAATATAACTTTCGAAAATCCTCATACTCACAAGATGATATAGATGTGTTCATAAATGAGTGGGCCACATACCTGATGGCAGATTTTACACAAATACAATGAAGATCTGACTTGGGGACATGTACAATTGGTGGTCAATTTTTAGAGGGGTTAAGGGGATTAAAGATGAAACATTGTTGTATGTAAATGTTTGTAGGAAAATTGTAATTGTTATTAAATAAAACATCCTTTCTCTAATGATTCATTTTCCCATTTTAACAGATGATATGCACCAGCAACATGCAAGAATGCTGAACTACTCAAAGGGTCTCTCTTTTGTTTAAAATGGACACAATTTTAATTGAAAACAACAACTGACATATGAAAATATGAACAAATGCATTCAGATTTCCTTTATATTTTATAAGAATGATCCAAGGGTCCTTGTTGATGTGTATGAGTCAACCACGCCTCAATCCAAGGCTCGGTGTGACCGTTATCACTCAAAGAGTCTCTCTTTTGTTTAAAATGTACATGATTTTAAGTGAAAACAACAACTGACCTACGGAAATCCAACCAAACGCATTCGGATTGACTTAATCTTTTATAAGAATGATCCAAGGGTCCTTGGTGACGTGTATGATTCATCCCCGCCTCAATCCGAGGTATGGTGTGCCCGCTATCACTTAAAGGGTCTGTCTTTTGTTTAAAATGGACACGATTTTAAGTTAAAACAACAACTGACCTACGGAAATCTGAACAAATGCATTCGGATTGCCTTTATCTTTTATAATAATTATCCAAGGGTCCTTGGTGATGTGTATGAGTCAACCGTGCCTCAATCCGAGGCACGTTGTGGCCGGTAACACTCAAAGGGTCTCTCTTTTGTTTAAAATGGACACGATTTTAAGTGAAAACAACAACTGACCTACGAAAATCCGACCAAACGCATTCATATTTCCTTGATATTTTATAAGAATTATCCAAGGGTCCTTGGTGACATGTAAGAGTCATCCTCGCCTCAATCTAAGGCACAGTGTGGCCGGTAACACTCAAAGGGTCTCTATTTTGTTTAAAATGGACACGATTTTAAGTGAAAACAACAACTGACCTATGAAAATATGACCAAACACATTCGGATTACCTTGATCTTTTATAAGAATGATCCAAGGGTCCTTGGTGATGTGTACGAGTCATCCCCACCTCAATCCAAAGCACGGTGTGGCCGATAACACTCAAAGGGTCTCTCTTTTGTTTAAAATGGACACGATTTTAAGTGAAAACAACAACTGACCTACGGAAATCCAACCAAATTAATTCGGATTGCCTTGATATTTTATAAGAATGATCCAAGGGTCCTTGGTGACGTGTAAGAGTCAACTGAGCCTCAATAAAAGGCACTGTGTGACCGCTATCACTCAAAGGTTCTCTCTTTTGTTTAAAATGGACACGATTTTAAGTGAAAACAACAACTGACCTACGGAAATCCGATCAAACACATTCAGATTGACTTGATATTTTATAAGAACGATACAAGGGTCCTTGGTGACCTGTAAGAGTCATCCCCTACTTAATATGAGGCACTGTGTGGACAGTAACACTCAAAGTGTCTCTCTTTTGTTTAAAATAGACACGATTTTAAGTGAAAAAAATAACTGACCTACGGAAATTAGACCAAACGCATTAAGATTGTCTTGATATTTTATAAGAACGATCCAAGTATCCTTGTTGACATGTATGATTCATCCCTACCTCAATCCGAGGCACAGTGTGGCCGCTAACACTCAAAGTGTCTCTCTTTTGTTTAAAATGGACACGATTTTAATTGAAAACAACAACTGACCTACGGAAATCCAACCAAACGCATTTGGATTGCCTTGATATTTTATAATAACAATCCAAGGGTACTTGGTGACATATAAAAGTCATTCCCACCTCAATCCGAGTCACGGTGTGGCCGATAACACTCAAAGGGTCTCTCTTTTGTTTAAAATGGACACAATTTTAAGTGAAAACAACAACTGACCTACGAAAATCTGACCAAACGCATTCGGATTGCCTTGATATTTTATAAGAACGATACAAGTGTCCTTGGTGACATGTAAAAGTCATTTCCTCCTCAATCCGAGGCACGGTGTGGCCGGTAACACTCAAAGAGTCTCTCTTTTGTTTAAAATGGACACGATTTTAAGTGAAAACAACAAATGACCTACGGAAATCCAACCAAACGCATTCGGATTGCCTTGATATTTTATAAGAACAATACAAGGGTCCTTGGTGACGTGTATGAGTCAACTACGCCTCAATACGAGGCATTGTGTGACCGCTATCACTCAAAGGGTCTCTCTTTTGTTTAAAATGGACATGATTTTAAGTGAAAACAACAACTGACCTACGGAAATCTGACCAAACATATTCTGATTGCCCTGATCTTTTATAAGAACGATAAAAGGGTCCTTGGTGATGTTTATTAGTCATCCCTGCCTCAATCCAAGGCACTGTGTGTCCGGTAACACTCAAAGGGTCTCTCTTTTATTTAAAATGAACACGATTTTAAGTGAAAACAACAACTGACCTACGGAAATCTGTCCAAACGCATTCGTATTACCTTGATCTTTTATAATAAAGATCAAAGGGTCCTTAGTAACATGTATGAGTAATCCCCACCTCAATCAGAGGCATGGTGTGACCGCTATCACTCAAAGGGTCTCTCTTTTGTTTAAAATGGACACAATTTTAAGTTAAAACAACAACTGACCTACGGAAATCTAACCAAACACATTACAATTGCCTTGATATTTTATAATAACGATACAAGGGTCCTTGGTGATGTTTAAGAGTCAACCACGCCTCAATATGAGGCATGGTGTGACCGCTACTACTCAAAGGGTCTCTGTTTTGTTTAAAATGGACATGATTTTAAGTGAAAACAACAACTGACCTACGGAAATCCGACCTAACACATTCGAATTGCCTTAATATTTTATAAGAACGATCCAAGGGTCCTTGGTGATGTGTAAGAGTCATATCCATCTCAATAATAGGCACTGTGTGGCCGGTAACACTCAAAGGGTCTCTCTTTTGTTTAAAATGGACACGTTTTTTAGTGAAAACAACAACTGACCTATGGAAATCTGACCAAACGCATTCATATTGACTTTATATTTTATAATAACGATCCAAGAGTCCTTGGTGACCTGTAAGAGTCATCCATGACTCAATCCGAGGCACGGTGTGGCCGGTAACACTCAAAGGGTCTTTTTTTTTAAAATGGACACGATTTTAAGTAAAAACAACAAATGACCTACATAAATCCGACCAAACAAATTCAGATTGCCTTTATCTTTTATAATAACGGTCCAAGGGTCCTTGGTGATGTGTAAGAGTCATCCCAATCTCAATACTAGGCACGATGTGGTCGGTAACACTCAAAGGGTCTCTCTTTTGTTTAAAATGGACACGATTTTAAGTGAAAATAACAACTGACCTACGGAAATCCAACCAAACGCATTCAGATTGCCTTGATATTTTATAAGAATGATACAAGGGTCATTGTTGATTTGTAAAATTTATCCTTTTCTCAATCTGAGGCACGGTGTGACCGCTATCACTTAAAGGGTCTCTCTTTTGTTTAAAATAGACATGATTTTAAGTGAAAACAACAACTGACCTGTGAAAATCCAACCAAACGCATTTGGATTGCCTTGATATTTTATAAGAATGATCCAAGGGTACTTGGTGATGTGTATGAGTCATAATTTTATCAATACAAGGCACGGTGTGGCCGGTAACACTCAAATGGTCTCTCTTTTGTTTAAAATGGACACGATTTTAAGTGAAAACAACAACTGACCTACAGAAATCTGACCAAACACATTCATATTGCCTTGATATTTTATAAGAACGATCCAAGGGTCCTTTGTGACGTGTAAGAGTCATCCCCGCCTCAATCCGAGGCACGGTGTGACCGCTATCACTCAAAGGGTCTCTCTTTTGTTTAAAATGGACATGATTTTAAGTTAAAACAACTACTGACCTACGAAAATACAACCAAACGCATTCGGATTTCCTTGAGCTTTTATAAAAATGATAAAAGGGTAATTGGTGACATGTATGAGTCAACCGAGCCTCAATCCGAGGCATGGTGTGACCGCTATCACTCAAAGGGTC
Source organism: Viscum album (assembly GCA_963277665.1). Classification (NCBI taxonomy): domain Eukaryota; kingdom Viridiplantae; phylum Streptophyta; class Magnoliopsida; order Santalales; family Viscaceae; genus Viscum; species Viscum album. Next base: position 1,993,567,526 of record OY728133.1, on the reverse strand, counting down.
TCTCTTTTGTTTAAAATGGACACGATTTTAAGTGAAAACAACAACTGACCTATGGAAATCTGACCAAACGCATTCAGATTGCCTTGATATTTTATAATAACGATCCAAAGGGTCCTTGGTGACGTTTAAGAGTCATCCCCGCCTCAATCCGAGGCACTGTGTGGCCGGTAACACTCAAAGGGTCTGTCTTTTGTTTAAAATGGACACGATTTAAGTGAAAACAACAACTGACCTACAGAAATCTGGCCAAACGCATTCTTATTTCCTTGATCTTTTATAATAACTATCCAAGGGTCCCTGGTGACGTGTAAGAGTCATCCCCACCTCAATAAAAGGCACGGTGTGACCGCTATCACTCAAAGGGTCTCTCTTTTGTTTAAAATGGACATGATTTTAAGTTAAAATAACAACTGACCTACGAAAATCCGACCAAACACATTCGGATTTCCTTGATCTTTTAGAGTAACTTATGAAGGAAATTGACTTTAGGTCATCTCCATTATGATAATATCCATATTTGGCTTGTGAGGATAGAATATATTAGAGATTGGGTTGTGGGATGTTTTACCACCAAGATTTTGACGTTGGCCCAAGGTTTATTATTAAGATCAAGGACCCCAAATGGGGTGACTTGTTGTATGATGACTTAGGGGACCCTATTAGGTTCAATAATAACTTGTTGTCCCTAGTGAGAATTAATCCATGGGAATGGGTAAATTCAATTATGGGTATTTATTAGGTACCAGAGTCAATGTGTTGAGCTTGTTAGGGTTGTAACCACATGGGTCACACTCTTGAGAGTCTATCCATGTTGTCAGGGTGTATTTTTCATATGAACACTAATATATATATATATATATATATATATATAGGATTGTTATATAGTAATGAATATGAGTTTTTATGAATTAATGGAAATTCTCATGGAGTATTAGTGATTTTTGGATAGGTTTATATGTGTTTGAGTCATGTTTTTAGAGTGATTCTTTATGTGATATCTTATAAAGGGTATTTAAATGGGGGGTCATGGCATGTGATCTATTAGGGGACTCATATATATCAAGTCATGGTTGGCCTGGTATACTAGGGTGATCATGTGTTTGGGTCTATGATACTTATTGGCTTATATCTGGATGAAAATACTCCCATATGGGAGGGTGGATATGCTTATGGGTCTTATTCCTTAAATGAGAATACTCTCATAGGGAAGGGATGAGATTTATATAGGTATTATTCCCCAGATGAGAATACAACCATAGGAGTGGGATGAGATTCTTATCGGGAATATTCACTAAATGAAAATAATCCCATAGGGGAGGGCTGAGATGATTATATAGATTATGCCTCAAATGAGAATACACCCATATTAGAGGGTTGATATGATTCTAGGGATTATTATTTGGATGATAATACTCCCATATGGTAAATAATATATGCTTCTTAGTATTATTCCCTAAATAAGGGTACTCCCATAGTATAGGGATGAGATCCTTGTAGGTCTTATGCCTCGGAATTGGAAGAACACATATGGGTGGTCTGAGATACTGTTGAGGGTGTTCCTTGGATGAGAAAACTCCCATAAGTGGATTTCCATGATGGAGTATAAATAAAATTCACATATTGGAGGTCAATGATAATTATGTATATAGTGGGGAGACCATGGTATATTATATGTTTTGTGTGGTTCCTATGATGTACTCAGAGAAACCCTAACATTGGATGAAGTAGGTATGGTTGATCAAGCTTTAATACTTGATGATCAATGTGTCTTGATGTATATGGGGTAGGAATTGGTCAAACTATATTTTTATAATGTCAACATGATCCTTGTGACATTCTTGGTAAAAGTTCAGCACTTGGAAAATTAATTTTGGTTTAATCATGGTCATGGATTTGAGGATCAATGATGATTTTTTATTAGTTTTATTCTAGTTATTTCTCAACTAGGTTGTGCATATTGCCTGATAATGCACTTACAATAGCCTATTGTAGGTTTAATATTGGGGGTTTATTAATGAGATTCATCCCCCCCCCCAAGTATGTGCACCTCAGTGTGTGTACAAACCTTATAAATTCTTTGAGGTTGAGAACATGATTCATAGTGGATAGAGAAAAGTCCAAAGATTTATGTATTGATAAAACACACCCATGTAGAGCCTTAGGATTGAACTGGAGTAGGATTATAAGCTTTTAGAGAATGTTTATATTATAAAGATCATATTTTTTTAGTATTATTTTACTTTTATTTATTTTATTTATTTTATTCATTCATGTATGTGTTTTTGACCCGGTGGATGGCCAATTGATGTGTATAGAATGACCATTTGAGTTGTATATGAAATTTCATTTAATTATAGCATGTTTAGTTTAATTATTCTATTTACTCTATTGTGTACGATGAATGGTCATTTTATTTTTATTGTGCACTCTAATAGGGATGTATTGTATCCTTGGACACCAATCCACCCCCTGGACACCAATCCACCCCCTGGACACCCCCCACCCCCTATAAACACCCCTCCTGACACCTTGGACACCAGCCCACCCCCTAGAAAGCCCCCCGAAAATCCCCCCAGACACCCCCTACCCCCCTTGGATAGCCACCCCAAACCCTTGAATAGCCCCCAAACCCCCTGAATTCTGAATTGAATTCTTTATGTACTTAATTAACTTATGAATTATGTGTTAATGGTGTACGGGTATACTTGTTGTACGGGTATACTTGGTCTAATTAGATTATGATTTATGAGTTAATTTTGTATGGGTATACTTGCTTTAATTAGCTTATTTAGATGCTGATTTTTTTTGCAGGTGTTCGGGTGTGCTGCTGCAAATTTATGGTAGTAGTAGAGAGGGAATTTATCAGCGCTCTTTTAGCGCTGATAAATCATGCTTTTATCAGCGCTAAAAAAGCACTGATAAACTACACCTTTATCAGTGCTAAAAAAGTGCTGATAAAAGATGAGTTTATCAGCGCTAAAGGAGATCTGATAAAACACTCATTTACCAGCGCTCGTTTAGTGCTGATAAAGGGTTGTTTTATCAGCGCTCCTTTAGCGTTGATAAAGGGGAAGCTTTACATCACTTTTTTAGCGTTGTTAAAGCCCATTTTTAGCACTGTTAATTCCCGTATTTGTAGTAGTGGTTATGGCCAACACTTTGAGCAGGAATCCATGGAAGGATATTTTTTAATAGTCTGGGGATGCTTAGATAGGGATGGAGGAGTTGGTATACTCACACTTATATGAAAGGGTGGATTACGGTAGAGACTATTTGTTTCAAATGATGGTGTAGTCTTATTTGATGTAGTAGGTGGAAGAGTCTTAGTGGAGAGACTTAGAGGAAGAGGTTATGTGCGATCATGTTGACCATGGTGATGCTATGAAGGGATGGTTGGAGGATGGTCAGAACTAGATGTTGTTTTGTGAGAGGTTGTTTATTTCGATAGCGATGCATGAGGGATTCCTCAATGAGTTTCATAGATCACATTTGATAGTACACCTATGATTATCTAAGATGTATCGTGTCTTGAGGATGAAGTTTTGGTGGCCTAGGATGAAACATGCAGTAGCAGAGTTTTTGGTGAAGTACTTGGTTTTACATTAGGTAAAGGTTGAGCATCGCATTCCCAACAGTTTGTTGCAGCCTTTGAATTTTCCTAAGTGTAAATGTGATGACATCTCAATGGATTTATTCATAGGGTTACACTAAGCTTAGGGAGGTTGTGATGCTATCTGGGTGATCATGGATTAGTTGATGAAATTGGACCACTTGTTAGTGATCATGGAGTCGGGTGTAGTAGATGTTTTGGATAATAGGTATATGGACTAGGTGGTGTAGTTTCATGGAGTTATGAGGTCCATTATCTCAGATTAGGATGAAAATTTTACCCCATGAGTCTAGAGAGGATTACAGAATGATTTTGGTACTTAGTTACGCCTAAAGAATACTTCCAACCTTAGACAGATGGGAAAATTGAGAAGATTATCTAGACATTAGAGGATATGTTTTGGGTGAATGTATTGGAATTTGGTGGACCTTGGGTATGACACTTAACCTTGGTTGATTTTTCTTATAATAACAGTTATCACCCATCCATCGGCATGGACCTATTTGAGGCTTTGTACGTGCGACCATTTCATTCTCCACTGTGATTGATGAAGGTTGGGGAGGTAGTAGTTCTTGGACTTGATGTAGTACAGAGCACAACAAAGAAGGTTCAACTTGATCGTGAGAGGATAAAAGCAGTGCATGACCGACATAAGTCTTATGCCGATCACAGGAGGAGGCCCATGGAATTCGAGGTTGGGGACCACATGTTTTTAAAGTTTTCCCCTCGACGTGGGAAACAAACATTTGGTAGAGTGAGTAATATCTATCCCAGGTATGTTGGGACCTTTGAGATGTTGAGTTGAGTTGGTGAGGTGGCACATCAGTTGGATTTACCATCGCGGTTGGAGAGGATCCATGATGTCTTCCACATCTCCCATCTACGTCAGTATTTCTAAGATAAATCCCACATCATTGACTGAGAATAATTGAATATCGAGGCCAAAATGACATTCATGGACTCACTAATAGAGATCCAAGATCGTTAGGATAAAGTGTTGCGAGGATGAACCATACCCTTGGTTCACATGTTATGGAGGCATGGTGTCTTGGAGGAGAGTACTTAGGATCTAGAGATGCAGATGCATTCCCAGTACCCAGAGTTGTTTTGAGTTTTTCTTTTCTATATTTTTCTTTATGATGTGATGTTTGAATCTTGTTGTTTATGAGATGTGATTTTTTACTTGGTTTGTGATGTATGACATGTGATAAAGTTATAGAATATGAAAATGGGAGGATTTGGTTTATAATCGAGACACATTATGCTATGATGTGATTAAACCTATGAAGTCAAGTCAGTTCTACCCAGAGCAGATAATATCTTGACATGGAGGATGTAATTCCCTGATTCGTATGTTTGGGGCAATGCAGTTTGTTGGTTGATATGATTATTGGTTTGGGATGTATGGAGATTAGATGGTTGTATTGATGTGGATGTGTAGTTATGAGGTTGTGCAATATGTTTTTGGATGTTTGGTTTGGTGTGTTTGGATGGTGGTAGAATTGAGGAGTAACAATATCCTTGAGAGGTATCGTTCGGGGTGTTTTTGTAGACCCCTTTCCTTCTAGTATCAATTTTAGATTATCAAGGGTGAGAATCATTTAAGAGGTATTTGATGCAACATTTCGTGCCTCCCCAATCTATTACTTTGCTAGTTTTGGGTGTGGGAGGTGTTTCAGAGGAGTCTTGAGGAGGTTTCATAGTGGTTGGAGGTGTAGTAGAGTTTCTACAGGAAATACACATTGTGTATTGTTTACACAACATGAAATGGTTGTTCATAGATTGTGTAGTCAGATGGTTCATGGATTTTAAATCGAATAAGGGTGAGCTGTGAAACAAATTCACATCATGAAAATGGAATTCATGATGTTTAATTAAATAAAGTCAAGGTGATGTGATTTTTTGTGAAAATGAGAATTTTCAGAAAACCTGTGAATTACATGCTGTGAAAAGTTTACATGATGTGAAAATGGTAGTATCCTAGATTTAAAGTCCTTTTTTTGGCTGATTTCATTAATTCGTTCATACCCTTTCTTCCATTTTCATCTCGGAAAAACCCTAATCACCCCAAGGAGATCTCCCAACCCTCCTCCTTTGATTTGTTAGATATGGTGGATACCCATTGGCGATCAGTGGTAATCTCTTCTCTCCCTTTTTGATTGTTTTCTTTCGTTCTTCCCCTATGGATCCATTGTGGTGGTTTAGTTTTGGTTTGGGGTGCGAGTTGGGATGCATTTTGATGATCCTTGGGTGTGGTGTATGTTAATATATGGTATCCCATGTGCGATTATGGTTTTCAGGCATTTCTTCTTCGCTATGTGGTGCGTAGTGATTCAAAAAATCTTCTTTGAGGTAGAGAATCCCTCATTTCTATTTATTTTGTATCATTTGGGAGGGATTTACTCTTGTATTTATATGAGAAATGGTTTTACTAGATTAATATAAGATAAATAATTTTCTAATTGAAATTGAAGGGGAAGAAGGGGAATGGTTCTCATGATTTTATAGCTTTAATGTTGTTGTGATATGATGGATTGTACGGGCTTGATTCCCCGCTAAAAATTGAGGTCTTTAGGTAATTTGTTTGAATTGTATGATATGTGTTATGATTTCTGTGTCTATTGTGATTGTTGTGATATCACCCTAAAATAGAAATTGGCTAATGTAATACCTTGAGCCCAAAATCCCAAAGACGGTGCATTATTTTATTACATTGTCATAATTACAAGGAATCAAATCCTGAATGACTGATCAGTTTAGTAGTCTTGGAAAGACATATTACACACATGATACCCATAATACACTTGGAAATATAAAATACAAACATGACACATAATAAAATGAAATAAGCTGCATCCTTGAATGCTTATTCAAATATTTATTCTTCATAACTTGGGGAAAGGAAACTAATAAGGGTGAGCTCAAATGATTAGTAAAGGAAAGTAAATTGGAATAAATAATGAATAAATGAGAATAAATTAACATTTAAAGGTAAATAATTGATAGCACATTCTATTAAAATAACTAGATAAGAAAATATCAATATGGAAAGTAAGAAACTGAAAACACATGCCATTAAATCAATGAATTGAAAATGTAATGCATCCATAGATATGTTGATGAAAAATATCATGGATAAATAATAATTGAATTATCAATAAAGGAAATTCTTAATTATCAAACGTCATGTTTCCTAGGCACATGATACTTTTACCATCAAGATATAGTTTAAACTATTCCAATTTGGCCAACTAATTTGTCTTATGAGACTACCGATGCATCTAGGGGCTTGCATTAATCAGTCCCCAACCCATCAGGGTTTCCTTAAACAGTCACAAACCTATGTATTTTATGTCCAAATCATTACTCATATATTGAATAAATAATGAGCCTTATCAAAATGTATCTATATTGAATAAAAGATACAAATTCTTAAATAATTTCCCAGTTAATCAAATACATGTCAAAGTGAATATCATATGTAAAATGATATACTTTTTAGTAAATAATAATATCCACTGTATGATAATATGGACATTCAAGGAAATTTAAAATGAAAATTTATTACAATAAAGTGATTGTTTCAATATAAAGTTAACAAACAAAAAATTAAGTGAGATTTCAAAGATAATCATTACGAACATTTTTGAGGAAAAATAATCTTTAAAAATCTCAAAGTGTCCCATACCACTTGAAACATTTAAATAATAATACCCATGAAGGAAAAATTTTCATACCATGAAGAAAAAGGAGTCATGATATAATGTATAAAAAGGGGAAGTAGACGCACTACACAAAATAAGTAAGTTGTGTATATGGCTTATGCCTCACGAAAAGAAAAGTAAGACAAGAATCCCTTACCTTAAACTTCCTTTTGTTGTGTGGTCTTTATCCTACCATATAGTGGTTAAAAATATGTTAATAACTTATACCAGAACCATACTCGTGTTTTTAATATCATATATCATATTCTTACAATATCTTATTACCCGTTTGTTAACAATCTTTTATTATTTTCACAATTTCAGGTGTTAATTGCCTACTTTTCTCAAGTATGTTTTGACATGTTATTTTTTGTTCCTTTTGCATAGATCATGATCTCATCATCTCAAGAATTTAAACCATGGCTTAATTATCATATATAATCATTATATATAAATTTATAATAATCTATAATAATTGGATATGGGAAATAGAATGCACTGTTCATAGAGATGGTAGGTTGTACGTACTCATGAATGCTACTTTCATTTCATTATCATATTTTAAAAGAATGAAAAGTAAATGATATGTATATACATATGTATTATAATTCCAGTATAATACCTATGTAATATATTTTAAATATTTTTATTAATATTATCCTTAATACATTCCATGTACAGTGTGAACGAATCACATCATATTGAGGGGGTGGTAGTCCACACTTCCACGAGCGATGTTGTCGTATTTATAAAAACTGAAGAGTATAAGGGTATGTGTTATAAAATAATTAAATAAGAATAAGAACATAATAAATATAATATATATCATATATAAGTAGAGTTTCCATCATAATTACCACCATGATAGGTGGTAAAGGAAGAACAAACAATCACCATTTCGTGAGGCGGTAGTTCACCATTCACAAAAACAGTATGGTTTTTACCCATTAGATGGAGGTGTGTATAAATGTAGGTAGAAACCTTAAAATAAAAAATCCTAGTATATTAATGATACTTTTTTTTCTATATAATCATGTAATAAGAAGAGTTTAGGGAGTGGATAATGGAAATAAAACTAAAAATCTTGAGGAAGTTTGTTACCACTTATTCGGGTAACTACTTTTGGTTTGTACCAAAAGGCTTCCTTCCAAAGGGAAGACTTATAAGATTAGGGGAGATATGTTTATGAGATATTTGGGAAAATATTTTTTGATCCAAAGTGTCTTGAGAGGTGTGAAGAAGTGGGAGGATATGAGGCCCTTTTATAGTGGAGGAGGAGTGACACTCTTGTAATATTTTGACAAAGTAATTCCATACATTTTTTTCACATTGAAAGTGGCTACAATAATGGAAACAAATTTAGTAAAGGGATTATAGGGTATAAATATGGACGAAAAATGGATTTTGGACAAGTTTCTAAGTCATTTGGTTCCTTAATATTAAGGTTTAGTCCCTTATTAAGTTTAATTTTACCTTAATCATTATAATTAATTTTAATTACATTCACTAATATTTATAGTTAAAAATTAATTTAACCTTATTATAAATTATAAAATATTATTATTACAAATATATAATCAATTTTTCAAAATTACAATCACAGAAGTGGTAGAAATTAATTTAAATTTAATTCTGTTGACGGGACGACAATGCGGGGTTTTGAGGTAAAAACATCCAAAAGTTAAATATGTTTTTATAGTCAATTTCAAAGTGAAATTGATTACATTGACCTAAATTGTATTAATTTATAAAAATATGATCTAATTAAACTTTAAAAAAAATTTAAAATATAATTTAACCTTATAAATTAATTAGATGAAAAAGCGTTTTTGAATTAAATTTCAGTATTTTTTACTATTCATTAAAAAACGAATCTTCACAAAAAAAGTACAAAAAATTATCCCTAAGCTAATTTTTATGTTTCCATTATAAATAATAAGTTTATTTTGACATATTAAATTTATAAAATGGTCAAAAATTTATTTAAAATGGGTTATCCATCAAAATATGGCAAAACTACCTTTATAAAAATATAGTATTTTATGTATAATATTGGGTTTGTTCTTATTTTAAGCCTATAAAATATATTGTATAAATATAAAAAAAATATTTGATTGAATATATAATATATATAACATTAATACCACTCACTAAATGTAATTAATTTAATTTATTATAATAAAAGAGCTTTGTGAGTATAAAAATAGTTTTTTATAACACGTTCTCATTATATTCAATTGGTTCTTATTTTAATTTCTAATTAATTTATAACCAATTAATTTATTTATATTTGTGTAAACCATGGATTTTCATAGGCTAGTTAACCCTTTTCATATCTACTAATTTAATGGATAGGTTATATTAAATAATATTTTAATAATATATTGTTATTCGGTAAAACCTAGTCTTGCATGAAACACAAGCTATTTGAAGAAACTTGTTGTTACATGCAATGTATGCTAACTCAGTATCATGTTAATTTTAAGATATATCATAGATTTATTTTATTTAAAATAGTAAATAAATTGTAACGTCTCAAGGTATTATATTACTTTACGATCTTAGTGATGCATGTGATACATGATATCAAATAAAATGTTCTCACTTTAGAATTTCAAGGTGTTACATTATCCCTACCTTAATTAAATTGCATCCTCACAATTTAAACTTGATCTCAGTAATCAATGGATTGATATTTAAAAAATAACAATTTTTGAAAAACCCACATTTTAAATAGGGTTAATAACACATCTTCTTAATAAGAGAGAAAGAAAAGTATAATGGTCACATAACTAGGTTCCATAGTAGGAGAAAATATGTGGGAAATAGAAACATGGATATGGAAGAAAAATATTAAAATCAAGTTCTGATTGAGAGTGGTAGAAAACATGTTCAAATAAGAGTTATAGACTACAAAACCATAATCCAAAGGTTTGAATAAATTTTATTGATATCATAAAAAATGATTATAATAGGACAACATTTTTGTCGCAAACCACCTCTTTTTTTATAATTGAGGAATTCTTTCACTCTATAAGAATTCAATTAAATGTACATTTCTATAAATAAAATATTATCCTTTGGTTGTTCCTTGAACTATTTCTACTTATTTTCTTAGCACTGGTTACAACATATGGTGAAGTAATACATTGATCTCTAAAACCTCATTTAAATGTCAAATTAAACCATTTCATAAATGGTTAACATTTCCAAAATATTATGATCCAACAATTTAGAAAGAAGGTCACTAAATTTCTAAAATGAACTTATCATTATCCTTTAATCAATATGAAAAAACTCTAAATTTTCACATTTCAAACATGTGAATAACTTCATCATGTATCCTCTTGAAATGTGGTAATAACTCGAATCACTATAAAACCTTATTATAAACATGAATTATTCCTTATTCCTTATATAAGACACATGTTATTGGATACATTCATTAAATCCAAAAGTGTTTTAAAATCTATCAATGATAGAATATAACACTTGTTATAAAGTTATTAATTAGTTCTAAGGTAGTCAGAACTTGTCCAAATCAATCATTTCTTCATCATTATCTCAACATCAGGAACATATTAAGGGTTTTATTTCCCTCAATCACGTGTTTTCTAATTTTTTTAACTTTATACTGAATAACTTTTCTTGGTACCATTCAATATATGATCTCAAATCCTTAACAAAAACGTACTTCAGTACAATCCTCATATAGTGTATAATTGTTATAACCAGTACATCACTAATAAAATATTCAAATTACATAATTATTGAATTCAAATACATAAACACATCAATTATTCTAATTTATTCTTAATCCATTAATAAGGCTACCTCATCCTATTACTTAATACCTATTTCCTTTCACATTTCATCAGTAGTCTCATCATTATCAACAATATAAACATTACCCACACCACCTTGTTGATTCTCTTCATGAGATTTCCACTTGGAACATCAATTTTTCTAATGACCATTAATTCCACACATAAAGCATTTAACCGTTGATGATATCTTAGGGATGCCAATATTCCAATCCATTGTATCAATAGAACTCTTAATTTTTCCTTTATTGTTACTTGATTTGTATCCTTCTTTTCCATAGTCAAAACATATTCTTATCTTTCTAAGACATTCACTTGGGTGATTATTTCCACATTATTGGCATAAAGGAAACTCAATATGATTTCCTCCATGGTCTCCATTACCTAGACTCTCAGTAAACTCCTTCATTTGCTTCCTTGATGAGTTCGAGAGTTTGTTAAGGTACACATTGTTAATCATGTTCTCTGAAAACTGATTAGGAATGATCACAACATTCTTCATATAAGGCCCCAACCTTAAACATCACATAATCTTGAATTAAGTTAATAATTCACATTGAGGATCTTTTCAGGTTTATATTTTTAGAGAATTAGGCCATAACTATTACATTACATCTCAAATACTATAAAGTAAACATTTCTACTCAGTATCCATTTTTTTCATAAAATAAAAACTCTTAAAAGAAAATAAGAATTATTTTCTTGATATAAATCTTTTTGAATTATTCCTTTCTCTTTCCCTACCTTATATCCTGTGAAAAACATTTCAAAAACTTGGGATGAGTATAAAAAGCTCAGTAAGGGTTATAAAATAAAGAAATAAAACATTAGTATATTTTACATACAAAACATAAGCTCTTTAACATAACTCATGAACTCATAAGATTTATGAATAACACATATAAATCCTAAATCATAAAGGTAACTTGTGGCATCCATAACATACTTACGTTGTAGCTTTCACAGCTACACAAGGAGTTATATTTGGAATACCTATCATAGTATATTCTCTAAATCTATTAGGAGAAACATTAAAATTTACGTCCATCATGTTACCAAATGAATTGGAGAGATATCTCTGGCTCACCCACCCTATGTTTATCATGGAACCACCTGTATATGTAAATAATTCCCAATAACCATAACATAATCATAACACATAACACATACATAAAGGAAAGATAACATTTACACATTGAAATAATAATATATCATTACAATATATTGACATAATCAATCCATTATCAAAACCATTTTCAATACCAAAATACATAAAAAGAGTATATGGTATTTATTTTTCTTTTAAAAACATTACGACTTGTTAAGGAAGCCAAATATCAAATAATGCTCGCGGTGGCGGAAAGGTCGTTGTCACTGCGTATGTTTAAAAGAAAAATTATTTTTGTAATTTAGTAATATGATTAAGAGTTAAAAGATTCCTTTTTAATAAAAGTAAAAGTTAAATGGGTTTATACACCTTATAAAAGAAAGTCACGTATAAATCAAAATATGCCTCAATGAAAGTAGATTAATACGAAGTCCCTTACCTCGTGTCTGACTTGACTCGTTCATTATTTAATCTCCCAAATAATAAACTAAAGTTAATTTTTAATTTCTTAAGAAATTTTTTTAAGTTTATTATTCCTTTTATATTACTTATTACCATGTTATAAACATTACATAATCATTGAAGTTAATAAGGGTCATTTTGTCGATATTTGGTACTTGAGTCAAAAATGAACTTCTTATAATTACAAGTTGTCCATGTGGTCAAAATTCCATTATCTACAGAATGATATTCATGATTTAGATATCATATATATCTAGTAAATATATGTATTTATAATAGTACATAACATTTGGAGATAAGAAATGAAATGCATCGTTCATGGAGACGGTAAGCCGTACGTACGCATGAATGCTACTTTCATTTATATTTAGTATTTAATGGAATCAAAACTTAATAATACATAGGTATATTATAATTACAGTATAATATCATATATAATTTCATTAACTCCATCCTTTATACATTGCACGTATGGCATGAATGAGACATATCACTTTGAGGGGGTGGTAGTCCACACTTCCTCAAATAAAATTATCGTATTTACCCATTATGGAAACCATAAAGGTATGATATAAATGAAAAATAAAGAAGCATAGAGATAATATAAATACAACATATATCACATATAAATACAGTTCCATCTTAATGGACACCATAAGAGGCGGTAGGAGATAATTGAATAATCATCGTTTTGTGAGGCAATAGTTCGCCGTCCACAGAAACAATATGACCGTATCCATTAGATGGAAGTGTGTGAAAGTGTAGTTATAATCCTCCTCATAACAAAATCCTAGTATATTTAATATACTGATGTTGTTATATAAGAATTTAATAATGAGAGTTTAGGGGGTTGGATAAGAAAAATAAAAGAAAAGAACTTGAGAGAAGACGTTACCTTTAAATTGGGAAACTCCCTTTGGTTTGAACCAAAAGGATTTATTGAAGTGCCTTATTTCTAAGTTAATGATTCTAAGTGGAAGAGAGGGATGTTGGGAGCTTATTTGGTTAGAGTTTGGATGAGACAAGGGGGATTGAGAGGTATGAGTATGGGTTAGAGGTGATGGATTTTTATAAGGGGAAGGATGGGATCTTTAAGAAAGTTTGAAAATATTATTTTATTATAAATTGAATTTCGATTTCAAAAGGTCCCCAAATCATTTAATTTGAATATAAGTTGATTATTTCTCGAAATCCTCTCATCCAATGGATTTTAGACAAGTTTGGGGCTTAAAATTAACCTTAGATTTAACCTTTAGTTAACTAATTTAATTTTTACCATGTACTCTTGTATATTCATACTATATGGTTACTATATTTACTATAAAATGCCAAGAGACCCAAAAATTAATCATTAATGACATTAATTACATCTATTTATCATTTGGCTGAATCTTAGATTTTTATGATTATTTTATCATTTAATAAAATAGTATTTATTTTAAAAACTCATTTATGTCAATTTATAGCACATGAGCCTCATCCCAGTTGGTGAGGTATCTCTAAGTGCATCCATGAGACCTAGGTTCAAAACTAGGTGGAGGCATAATTTCAGGTTACTGCAGCAGGCACTATAGTAGTTAATGTAGTAGGTACTGTTTGGTACTATAGTAGCCAGAACTATTCACCTTGGGCTACTGTTTTGATCTTGGAGTTCTTAAGGCCTTCGAGCCACCCAGGCCTTCGGGTCAGTAAGGCTTTCATGCCACCTCATGGCCTTCGTTCCACCTCAAGGCCTTTAGGTCCACCTGATCTGCAGTTGTACAGACAGATTCTACAAGGAACTGCTCCAGAGGAGGAAAGAGTAGGGCTTATCCACCAAAGAAGGGCTAAACGGACTTAGGAAGGATGAGAGGGTATGAAATTTTCCATTGGTACTGCGCCTATGCACCTTTGCACATGGACATGCTAGCCGAACAATCATGCAAAGGTGGAGAGCTGATCACGATGCCAATGTTGGGGAGGAACAATTTCAAGTAGTCATAGTATATACGATTTCCTTAAGACCTATAGGTCATGTAATGTCTCCAAGCCTATGGGAAATGTAATTCCTAAGATTACGAGCCTTTTAAGGGTTCCTACTCATCCCTTGAAAGGGGGGTTATCAGAAAAATCAATAAAAAAGAAGGCCTTCGGGCCATTAAGTCATTTATGTCAATTTATAAACTATTCATATCAAGACTTTTAAAAAATCTATAACAACTTGATTATTTCAAAAAAACTACATTAATTCAAAGATAACAGGTTATAATCATCCATACAATTCGTGGATAACATAAAAAATTTCAAAATAAATTTATTTTAATATTTACAATCTCATTTATTTAAAATATTCATTAATGAGGTAATCATTACATCGTCATTGTGTCATAAATAAATTTATTTATATGATGTTTAAAAATTATAAATAAAATACCATGATGTATTAAATCTTTTTAGATTTCTAATTACCATTTATAGTAAAAAATAACACTTATATAACCTATTATAAAAATTGTTTTACTAAGAGATATATGTTTATGTTATATTTTTCTTAACTTTAAATTAATTTTTATAGTGTCATTTTCACTTACAAATGGCTCCATGGGGTCCCAAAATCAACCCAAGGATGCCCATGGTCAGACATGTATCAACCAATTGGATTAGGAAACATGTTAGGTTATTTTAATATTATTATAATATTAATTTTACCCTTATTTACCAGATTTACCCTTTATCCATGGTAAATAAAACATAACTGAAGTTACTATTCATAATGTCTAAAAATAAAAGTTACCTATTTACACAATTTGGACCTCATGAATCCAAATATGGAATCCATTTTTTCAAATTCAAAATACAGAAGTTGTAGAAATTAATTTAAAATTAATTCCCATTGTTAAAACCAAAAAAGCAAGTTTTTAAGAAATAATAACTATCAAAAGATTGACACTTGTTTATGTTCAATTTAAAAGTTAAATTACTTCCAATGACCAAAATTGGATCAAATAGTAAAAATATAATCTATTTAAATTTTAAAACAAATTAAAAAGATAATCTAACCATATAAATAAATTATATTAAAAGACAGTTTTGAATTAAAATGCAGTATTTTTCACTATTCATTAAAAAAATGAATATTATCAGAAAAATACCATAATTTTATCCAAAGTAAATTTTGATGTCCCAATTATAAAGAAGAATTTTATTTTGTCAAATATAACATATAAAAGTGACAAAAAACTAGATTTAAAAAGGGTTTGCCATCAAAAGACGGTAAATCGACCTTTTAAAGAATATTAGAGTATTTATGCTTAAAATTGAATTCATTCACATTTTAAGACTGTAAATTTTATTGGATAAATGTAAAAACATTTAATAAAAATTTATAATCATATTGTAGTTAGTTCTGTTCATTCTCTCCAATACAATGGCTAGGCATTAACTACTATTTAAAATAATATTATATTATTAGTTTTTAGTATGACTCAGCCTTGTGTGCAACATGAGATTTCGGAGAAACCCATTGTTGCGTGTAAGGTATGCCATTAAACATAGCATCCTATTTAAAGTAAAAAATATATTTAATCCATAAATATTAATAAATATGAAAATATCATATCCTTTATTTACCTAGGATGTTACATCCTTCTCCCTTTTAATAAATTGCGTCCTCACAATTTTATTCACCTATAAAATAAATGGGAATATTTATCCATCATAGCATTCTTAGATTACTATGTTTCCTCTTCAAACATATTTTTTTCCCACAAAACCTTTACCTGATGAATTACCTTATTCTACAACACTTCCTTTCTTCGGTCAAGAATCTGGACTGGTTGTTCCTCATAAGAAATATTCTCTTCCAACTGAACTACGTTTGGACTCAAAATATGAGATGTATTCAACATATACTTTCTCAACATTGAAACATAAAAAACATTATGTACCTGGGATAAACTTGGAGGTAAATCCACTATATAGGCAACTGATCCAACTTTCTCCAGGATATCATAGGGTCCAATAAACCTCAGACTCAAATTTCCCTTCTTACTAAAACACATCACACTTTTCCATGGAGAAAAATTGACAAATACATGATCACCTATCTTGAAATAAAGATCCTTCCTTCAGTTATATGCACAAAATTTATACCTACTCTGATCTGTTCTCACATGCTTCTGAATCAAATGAACTTTTTCTGCCATCTCTTTTACCAATTCTGGTCCCATCAGTTTCCTTTCACCTACTTCATCCCAAAAGCTAGAGTTCAACACTGATTTCCATATAATGCCTCAAATGGTTCCATCTGTATACCGGAATGAAAACTATTATTATTAGAAAATTCAACCAAAGAAAGATGTTGGTCCCAACTTCCCTGGTAATCCATTGAGAAAGCACGTAACATATCTTCCAATGTCTGAATTGTTCATACTAACTGCCCATATGATTGTGGATGAAAAGCTGTACTAAAATTTAATTTAGTACCCAACAACTTCTGAAGGCCTTTCCAAAAGTTAGAAGTAAACCTAGAATCATGATCATATAAAATGGAGAGGGTAACTCAATAAAACCTAACTATATCTTTAACATACAACAGATAAATTTGATCTATAGAAAAAGTATCTTGAATAGGAAGGAAATGAGAAGATTTAGTCAATTGATCAACAATAAACCGGATTTCATTATTACCTCAAGAATTTTTTGTAATCCCATGATAAAATCGATGGAAACATTTTCCCATTTCTACTTTGGTATCGGTAAAGGCTGAAGCATCCCTTTTGGTAACTGTCTCTCTACTTTAACCTGCTGACAAGTCAAACAATTCACATTAAAGTTAGAAATATCTCTTTTCATTCCATCCCACCAGCAATAATCCCAAAGATCTCTACAATCTTAGTACTGTCGAGATGAACTGAAAATGGATAACTATGAGCTTCACATAACAACTCATTCTTCAACCGTGAATCACAAGGCACACATAATCTCTTCCCAAATATCAAAACACAATCTTTATCAATGTTAAATTCTGATAACTTACCCTTTTGAACCAACTATACCTTTTTATACAACTCACTATATTCCTTCTATGCTTGATTAATTCTATCTGATAAAGATGATTTCACTGACACCTGAAACAAAGCAGTGGAATTTCCTGCACCAACAACTTCTATGACAAAGTTCAACAAATCTTTAATCAAAGGATCTTGTTCCAAACATAACATGGTTAATTTAGCATTACTTGTTGAGATGGTATGTGAGTATGATATACTCTATAATACCAAATTTAGGATCAAAATAATAGAGATACTGAATCAATTATCTAAATATGCTTAAAATACAAGAGGAGGGGGGGGGGTGAATTGTATTCTTTAAAAAATACCTTTGGAACTTTTAAATATGGCTATGTTTAACAAAGTTAAACAAGGTAATTCAAAAAACCTCTAAGTTCTATACACTTGATAGATTTAGGAAATATGATTCCGAGAAAGTGATTCCAGAAAGATGGTTTCGGAAAGTGAAACTTAATGAAAGTTTAAAATAACAAAGATTCTACCTTAAAGCGTATAGAATCTTACTAAATAAGAGTACAGGTATAAGGAAGTATAATATAGTTATACTTCCCTCAAAAAATAAAATACAGCGGAAAAATTGTAACAACACAAGTAACAAGTAGTAAATATTTTAACCCAAAGAGAAGAGTATCCAACAACCTTGGATAAAGGTCCCTTGATTTATACTTTCAAGAAAGTCTGTCCTACCTACACCAGGGTAAGTCCTCGATACGAAGATCAGAGTCTGTATTTTTATCCCTGCAAGCTCTCAAATCCAAGGTAGTCGGCACCTCTGTCTTCCTCAGAAAGGAAGCCCTTAACTTCAAGATAGTCGACACCTCTGTCTTCCTATCCCCGGAAGCCCTCGATTGTACACAACAACAATCAGAGTTGCACAAAGAAAATTTGAACAAGAATTTCAGTATGCACTAATCATGAGAGTCTCTCTCTATAAATCACTTCAACAACATGTAATCTCTAGAGTCATAGAATAGTATTGATATCTTTTAAAATGAGCTCCTATTTATAGGAACAACACCAAAGGTCGGCTCTCTCCTCCAACGATCATATTTTTCATTGAATTTTGGAGGGACCTATACATGTCACTCAAAAAACAGTTCGTTAGTAACTGAATGAATGACATCATTTTATAACAAAGACAAGTGTAAGAAAAAATATGGTTACATAGACAAAAACCAATATTCGGAATATAAGAAAATAAAAGTTCGAAGTCTAACCAAAAATGAATTCGGAGTCTATAATACAAGGATATTTGGATTCTGTTTTCTAGGAAATTCGGAACCTAAACTCTATAGAATTACGAAGTCTGAATTTCAAGGAAATTCATAATTTGGATTCATAATAATTCGAAACCTGAACTTACAAAGTTCGGAGTCAGAGTTCATGAGAATTTAGAGTCAGAACTCATAAGAATTTGTAACCTGAATTCAGTGTCAAAACTCAGAAGAATTTGTAACAAGAATTCAGAGTCAGTATTCATAAGAGTTCGTACTCAGAATTCGTATTTAGAATTCAGAGTCAGAACTCAGAAGAGTTCAGAGTCTGAATTCAGATAACTTGGAATCAGAACTCAGAAGAGTTTAGAGTCAGAATTCGTATTCATAATTCAGAGTTATAACTCAGAAGAGTTCATAACCATAATTCATATTCAGAATTCAGATTCATAACTCAGAAGAGTTCGTAACCAGAATTCTGATAATTTGGATCCTAAAACAGAATGCTTAATATCTGGGTATTTATAGAATCCTGAGGTTTTGGTTACAAACTGAATTTCACACATAGAAAAATTATGATATGAACAATAAAAACATGGTAAGGATAAATTTCCTCGGGGAAGGGAATTTTTCCTTATAGAAGTAAAAAAGATATTTTCCTTGAGATAATGTGTTTGTGATTTTCAAAACAAGAAGGAATGGTAAAGTCATAAGGAAACCTGAATGACTCAACAATCTCCCCCATGTATGAAGGAATGGAAAAGTTATAAGGAAAACCTTATTGACTCAACAATCTCCCCCTTTTTGTAAAGCACAAAAATCCTTACGAAAAAGAATATAAGGTCTTAGAATTTTTTTTCTATATTTTGAAATAAAACTTATCTCCCTTTTCACATTGGAAAAGATGAATATGACTAACTCTCCCTTAGGATTTGGAACACTAAAGATCATATTCTAGATTTTTGGAATGAGATTTTTCATTATCTTGAGTACGGAAATCTCTGTAATGAAAACTCCCCCTTACTTTGAAATACTTCTTTTTTTCTTAGCATTATTTTTCCTTTCTACCCCTTTGTGATTTTCAAAAATAATTTGAGGGAATGGAAAAGAAATTGTAGTACCTGAAATATTAGTACAAAGCATGCAAACAGAAATGAGCAACCAAAATTTCATTAAGATTGGAAGAATTTGTACAAGGAAAAAAAATACAACAAAAGATCAGATTTATTTTCCTTCCTTTTCCTTGGGTATCAATTTCTTCACAATGGTTTTCAACTTCTTTATCTCCTTGTGGTATTCCTCTACTTTCTTCTCTAAGGATTTGATCCTATCATCCTAAGCCTTCATAGCCTCTTCCCGATCCTTAAACAAGTCATCTTTCTTCACTATCTTCTCTTCAATATCAATCTGGAGATCCCTTTCTCTATTCTAGCTTTGAGCAACAGAGTACAACTTCCCATTCAGATCCTTGACCTCCTAAATGCGAGTATTATGCTCAAGATTTAGCTTTTCCTCAAAGATATTTGTGAGATCCTTGATTTTTCTTTCTTCAGTATAAAAGGCTTCCTTAACACCGTCTTGAAACTCATTAAGCTCTCTCAAATCTTCAACTATATTATTTGACCAGCTAACCATTTTCTTACAAGATATTTTGTGGGATTCATAGTTGATAAGGAAATATTTGAAGTATGATTCCAACTTGACAAACTTTTCCATCACCATAGACACTGAATCCGATTTTTGGTTCAAAGTATGTTGAAGCATATGGCATCTAGAATCAATGCTTGGGAAAATCGAAATGGTCCCAACAAGCTTCTTCAAGGATTGGACTATGAAATCATGTCCCAGAGAATATGATTCCGATTCTGAGACTTTTCTTAGTGAGGGATCTTTTTCTAGCTCAACAAGCTTCCTCTTTGAAGATCCACCAACTTCCTTCTTCTTTGAAACAAATTTCGTAGGTGTAATCTCAACAACCACCTGTTTCCCTGAATGGGTTCTCAGAATGGATTCCTAATCCGGAGATTTGTGTTCACTATTAGATAGTTGAACAATCTTATCTTCATCTACTTTCTCCTTCTTATCTCTAGCCTCAGCATCTTCAGGATGTATGAAATCATGGTTTGAACTTTCTTCCTCAGACAATTTATTAACTTCTTCTTCACCCTTCTCATCTTTACCTTCCTCATCCTTCTTAGGAGTTGGAAGCTTTGAAGACTCTACTTTAGAAGTTCGGATTGATAGTTTCTCAGATGGGGTTTCCTTTTCATGATAATCTTCAACTTTCTTTATAAGGTCTTCAGTGCCATCACTACTTTCAACATATTCTTCTCCTTTTTCTTCAACAACCTTTTCTTCAAAAATATTTTCTTGGGATTTTTCCGGAGTGAAAAACTTATTCCCCGGAGTCTCAGGTAAATTCTCAACCAAGAACGATTTCAGTACTGGGATATTCTCGGATTCTATTTCAGTATCCTTTAGAAGGGATTGAAAAATTTCAGCCTCATACATCTTCTTCTTTTGCTTATTTTCTTTGGATTTCTTCTCAATCTCATCGGCTATCTTCTCTTTCAAAGATTTGGCCTCTGCAGGATCCAAGACAAACTGTGGCTCTCCTTCCTTCGGATTCTTTTTGTCTTCCCTCCACTTGGAAACCACCTCATCTAGATAAGTTTTCTGCTTCTTGGGATTTGGAGGTGCGGATTGAGTTTCTTTAGCCTCTGGGATTTTACCTTCAACTACTACTTCTTTCAACTTCCTCTTCTTTCCTCCTTTATTAGATGGTTCAAGAACTTCTTGTTCCTTTGAAATAACTTCAATATCTTCCTCTGGTAGGTCATAGAATTCTCCTGACTCCTTAGAAAATCCAAATTTCATCCTCTTGAGAGTGTCATCACTAATCAGTACGACTTTTCCATTTCTTGGTTTTGAACTGTAAGGAATTTTAAAAGACTCAAGGCACCGAACAATGAGCTTGAAGAGGATGGATGGATACATGATTATCTATTCTTTCAAGTTATCATTCTTAATATTCTCTATTTTAATGAGAATATGATTCATCAGGTTTATCTTCCACAGATTCACCAGAAAATCTAGAATGAGCATGTCACTCTTCTTCAAGGTTTCCTTATCACCTTTTCTCAAAACAATAAAACCCTGAACCCACAATTCAAGGATCTGATTATTTTTTGAGAGGTGAGCAATATTTGCAGTCTTGACATATGTAAGTCCAAGAAACTCCATAGATTTTACCTTGACAAAACTTCCTTGAACATTAGGCAACTTATGGGAACAAAATTCAGCTTTCCCTTTGAATGGAACTCCAACTAAGATGGCTACCTAAGAGTAAGATAAAGCATAGGTTTTTCCATAAATTTTGAATGAGAACTTCTCTCTTCCTTCTTCCTTAAAGAAACTAACTGACTCATAAAACTCAATAAGGAGATCCAGATACACCAAGTCTTGAACCCCTGGCTTTGATATGTATACACTTTCCCATCCATTAAGCTTGATGTTCTTGGAGATTATAGAATCATATTTATTAAATAAATTCAGATGCACCAACTTTTCTCTATATACTCGCCACTCTGAAATCAGCTTGACAGAAAACATATCTTTTTGAGAGGATTCTTCTGCAGACATTCGGTCTTGAGAAAACTCTGAGAATTTTGGAACGGGATTTTTTATGGGGGGGCAGAGTTTCGACACACAAAGTCTTGAAATCGATATGGGACAACCCTTCAGGGGTCCTTTATATATGTGTTTGATGTAATAGTTCATCTTCATATCTCAATCCAACGGTTAATAATTCTTCTTATTAGATTTGACAGTTGAAATGATATCCGCAAGGAAAATTTGGTAGGATCTGATCTTTTGAGGTTCTTAAAGGAAAACAATCAGATTTAAGGAAACTAGAATCTGATTTAAAAAAAAACAAAATAAACTACCAGCAAGTAAAAGGTGATTACAAAAACTCAAGAAAGAATCATACCTTTCGGATTGCTAGGAAGATTATTTGTAATAGGTAATTTTATTAAAAAAAATGATGAAAAACTCCATTACGAAAAACAATATGAGTACACAAATCTTCATTATGAAAATTTCAAGTACGAAAATCTTCATTACGAAATTTTTAAGTACGAAAATCTTCATCATGAAAATTTAAAGTACAAAAAGCTTCATTACGAAAATTTGAGTACAAAAAAATTCACTACAAAAAATATGTAAAACTTCATGACAAGAAACATGAAAAACTCCATTACGAGAAACATGAAAAAGTTCATTACAAAAAATATGAAAAACTTCATTAGAAAAAATATGAAAAACTTCATTACGAAAAATATAAAAAAAAAATTCATTATGAAAAATATGAAAAACTTATGAACAATTGTACTCCACCTATGAAAAGGATTTTATTACTGTAAGGATATTAATTTCAATAGAAAGTTAACAAGGAGGATTACCTTATGGTTATCAAACCTAACTTCTGTTTAATGTATTCAAATCTATTGGAGGGAAAACATTTTGTGAAAATATTAGCAAGTTGATCTTGCGTTCCGATAAATTGAAGAATGATATATCCTTTTTGTGTGTGATCCCTAAGAAAGTGATGACTAATATCTATGAGTTTTGAATGAGAGTGATGTTCAGGGTTTTTACTAAGTGCAATGACACTTGTATTATCACACAAAATTTGTGTTTTGGTAAAACTCATACCATAATCTGTGAGTGTGTGTTGCATCCACAACACTTGAGCACAACAACTTCTGGCTGCTACATATTCAGCTTCAGTAGTGGAGAGTGATAATGAGTGTTTCTTCTTGAATGAACAAGAAAATAGTGAATCTCCTAATAAATGACAAGTTTCGGATGTACTCTTTCTATCAATTATACATCCACCAAAGTCAGCATCTAAAAAACTTTTCAAAACAAAATAATTTTCATAAGTATAAAAGAGTCTTAAATCCATGGTTCCCTTTAAGTAGCGAAAAATTCTTTTCACTTCCTTTAAATGAGATTCCTTAGGATTGGATTGATATCTTGTACATAAGAATACTAAAAACATTAAGTTTGGACGACTAGATGTCAAGTAAAGTAAACTTCCTATCATACCTCTAAAAGATGTTTGATCTACCAGTTTCCTAGCTTCATCAAGATCAAGTGTGTTTGAGGTACCAATGGGAGTACTTATACTATTAGTGTTGTCATATACATACTTTTTGAGAAGATATTTAATATAATTAGGTTGGGATATATAGATTCCTTCTGGTTTTTGAGAAATTTGAAAACCAAGGAAAAATGTTAACTCACCCATCATACTCATTTCAAACTCAAATTTCATTAGATCTGCAAAGGAATTAGTTAAAGATTGCTGAGTTGAACCAAATATAATGTCATCAATATAAATTTGAACAATCAAAACATTTTTCGTATATTTCTTTATAAAAAGGGTTGGATATGCATTTCCCTTAACATAATTATTTTGAAGCAAAAATCCTGTAAGTCTATCATACCAGGCTCTAGGGGCTTTATTAAGTCCATACAAAGCTTTGGTAAGTCTAAAAACATGATCACAATGTTTTGTATCTTCAAAACTAGAAGGTTGTTCAAAAAACACTTCCTCTTGTACATAACCATTAAGGAAAGCACATTTCACATCCATTTGAAAAAGTTTGAAATTGAAGAATACTGCAAAGGAAAATAAAATACGAATAGATTCAAGTCTAGCTACTGGAGCATAGGTTTCTTCATAGTCTATTCCCTCTTATTGATTATAGACTTTAACAACTAATCTAGCTTTATTTCTAACAATGATTCCATTTTCAACACACTTATTTCTGAAGACCCATTTTACTCCAATAACAAAAGTTTACTTAGGTCTTTCAACCAAAGTCTAGACTTTATTCTGTTCAAATTAATTTAGTTCATCTTGCATAGCTTTAATCCAATCATAATCACCTAAAGATTCATCGGTTATTTTTGGTTTTAATTGAGAAAGTAATGCTAGATGTTCTAATTTATTTCTTAAGGAACTTCTAGTCCTTATAGGTTGATTCACATCACCAATGATACTATCACTAAGATGATTCTTTAGAAACAACTAATTTGGGTTTTGTAAAACCTGTTCATCAACATAGGGTAGTAAATATTCTGGGGTAAATGCTTCAGAAGTATCTTCTTGGACATTTTCCTCATTATAAGGATATTCTATCAAGGGTTGATAATCAGTTTTTGAAAACACGTATGAAGATATAGGTTGGGGTTGTTTAAAAAAAGGGATCAGTTTCATCAAATTTCACATGTACTTTTTCTTCAATAGTACAAGTGTTTTTATTGAAAACTCTATAAGTCTTAGAAGTTGTGGAGTAGCCTAAGAAAATTCCTTCATCATATTTTGGTGTGAATTTATGAATATTATCTTTAGTATTCAGAATGAATACCTTGAAACCAAAAACCTTGAAGTAGGAAAGTCTATGTTTTTAACCATTCCATAACTCATAAGGAGTTTTATGAAGAAAAGGTCTAATTAAAACTCAATTTATAGTATAACAAGATGTACTTATAGATTCATCCCAAAAATGTTTGGCTATAGAATATTCACTCAACATGGTTCTTGTTATCTCTTGAAGTATTCTATTTCTTCTTTCAATAACACCATTCTGTTGAGGAGTTCTTGGTGCTGAGAAGTTGTGAGTAATTCCTTTTCTACTACAAAAATTTTCAAAATCATAATTTTGAAATTCTCCATCATGATCACTATGAATAGTTTTCAATGGAACGTTTTTCTCATTTTTAACTTGGGCTCTAAAACTTTTAAAATAAGAAAAATCTTCAAACTTTTTTGCTATAAATAGACCCACATAAATCTAGTGTAATCATTAACTAAAACACACACATAAAACTTGCCTCCAATGCTTCCAATTTGTGTTGGACCAAAAAAATTCATATGAACTAATTATAATGCATTAGTAGTTGTGACTTCATTGGTTGATTTAAAACTTGATTTATGTTTCTTTCTATATTGACAACGATCAAATACTTTTGAAGAATCAAATATAAGATCCAGTAGATCCTTAACTAATCTTTTCTTAGAAATTTTTCATAGGTTCTTAAGGTTACAGTGACATAACCTTCTATACCATAACCAATAATGATCTTCCATTGCACTAAGGAAATGTTGATCTTGTCTCCTAAGGTCTTCTAAGTTTAGTGTGTATACATTCTCTTGCCTATGGGAAGAAAGAATAAAATCTTCCTTGGAATTGTGTACTAGGCATTTGTCATTCCTAAAATTCACAAGGTAACCTTCATCACATAATTGGATTATACTAATGAGGTTGTTCTTAAGACCATTAACAAATAAAACATTTGAAATCAAAGTTTTTCTAATAAGAATGATGTTAACTATACCAATAATTTCTCCCCGAGCATTATCTCCAAATGTTACTTTTCCTCATTTCGTCTTGATAATCTTTTAAAAATGGTTTTTGTTACCAGTCATATGCCGAGAATATCCACTATCCATGTACCATGTATTACTGTTGGTACTTTCTCTATTTTCTAGAAAATACGAAAAAGTTAGGTTTTCAGAATCCAAATTTGCTTGGATCCGGAAATCTCAGAAAGAAAAATTTTAGGCACCCACATCTTTTTAGAAAAATAGGCTTTATGAAATCCTAAAGACTGAGTTTTGTTTAGGGAACAATTTTTTTCCCAATGCCCACCACATTGACACTTAGTACAGAATGGAGCACTTTGAGAAACAAAATAATTGTTACTAAAAACCAGTTTATAACTAGTATAACCAAAACCAAAATTATTCCTTAGAGGTCGGATTTGAGAATACATTTTATCAAAAATTTCCTTACCTAAGGTAAAGTTTGAAAAACACTTCCTTAAGGAA
Organism: Viscum album; assembly: GCA_963277665.1. Taxonomy (NCBI): domain Eukaryota; kingdom Viridiplantae; phylum Streptophyta; class Magnoliopsida; order Santalales; family Viscaceae; genus Viscum; species Viscum album. The sequence goes on along the minus strand of OY728133.1, from coordinate 1,993,540,650 downwards.
AAAATTTCAGATTTCAGTTTGATAAACAAGTTCTTGTCTTCTAAAACATTTGATTTTGAACTAGAGTTAGGCTCGAAAACATTTTTCTTAGAAATTACGTTTTCTAAATCCTTATAAAGTTCATTGTTTTCAAAATTTACTTCCTCAAGATTTTTTGAAATACTTTCAAAATCAACATTTTTCTTATCAAGATCTTTAGAAAGATCTGATATTTCCTTAGCAAGAATAGTATTTCTAGAATTTTCCTTATCAATATTTTTCATGAGTTTTGAATTCTCAATCTCAAGAAGTTTGGAAAACCTAGAAACTTCTTCACAGGTAGGTAAAATATTATCTTCATCAGAAGAAGATTATTCATCAGAAGAGTTATAATATTTATCATTACTATAATTATCATTCAATGAAACATTGGTCATTGATTCATCATTGTGTACCTTAGCCATTAAGTAATGATTGTCAATAGGTAGTATGGATATTAGACCAAGATTCTTCTGTCCAGAAGATTCGTAATCTGAAGATTCATTTGAAGAGTCACCACCACTGGCACTCCAGTTGTCATTAGCTTTCAAGAATTTATTAGATTTATCCTTGTAATACTTCTTTCTATTTCTCTCAGAATGCTTTTACTTTATTTCTTTTCTCTTAAGCATAAGACAATCAGGTCTTATGTGTCCAGCTCTCTTGCATTCATAACATGTAACTTTTGAATCTTTCTTATCTTTCCTTTCTTTCTTCTTGTATCTGGATTGAAAGTTACTCTATCCATCTATCTTGTTCATTCTTTGATCAATATTTTCTAACTCATTCTTTGAGTATTCACTTTCACTAGATTCGGATTGGATAACAACCTTCTTAGACTTAGATCTGGTAATTCTCTCAAGAGTCTTAGATTTCATATGATTTAAAGTTATAGTAAAAGCAACACTGCCATTCCCATTCTTCTTCTTTACATTATCAGTATCTCTCTTCATTCTAGTCTCATGTTGAAGAAGAGTTCCAAATAGTTCATCAAGAAAAATCTGAGCAACCTTTCTGTTTTCATCAATAACAGTCCTCTTGGATTTCCACTCATTGGGAATGATGTCTATGATCTTATCAACAAGAGCTTCATCATGTAATCCTTTTTTACCCATGGATTGTAAACTATTCACAATAGTCATGAATCTTTGTTTCACCTTACATATGGGTTATCCATAAGGAAAGTAGAAACCATGATATTAGGATCTGAGCATGGCTCTTCTTGTTTCAATTACTTTGGAAGTTCCAAAGTGTGTAACTTCAAGTTTCTTCCATATACAATTTTCTGCTTCACAAGATGAAATTTGTCTATATATATTTCTAGTCATGGATCAAAACAAAGTATTGCATAACTTATAATTCAGTTGGTATTCATGCTTTTCTTGATTGGTGAAGGTACTAACTTCTTTGTTAGGGATTTTATATCCTCCAGTAAGCATAAAAAAATTATCAACACCAGTATTGATAATGAATGTATTCATGCGATCTCTCCAGTATTCATAATCATTTCCATAAAAAAATAGGTGGTCTAGTTGGATTGAGATTGTATATGGAACCAACATTGATTCCTTCCATCTTAAAGAAAAAAACTTTCCACACAAAAAATTATTAATAGAAATAGTTTGTAAATAATGAAAATATTCCTAAGCAAGGATAATGTAGAACAAGAGTATCTCTAAGAAAAAATGAATTCGAACTTTGTGAGTCCGAAAAACTGATTCCAAGAATAAGAAAAATATGAAATCTCTTCTGAATATAATCGTGAGATTAACTCAGATTGAACCAATGCTTTGATACCAATTGTTGAGATGGTATGTGAGTATGATATACTCTATAATACCAAATTTAGGATCGAAATAATATAGATACTGAATCAAGTATCTAAATATTCTTAAAATACAAGAGGGTGGGGGGGGGGGTGAATTGTATTATTTAAAAAATTCCTTTGGAACTTTTAAAGATGGTTATGTTTAACAAAGTTAAACAAGGTAATTAACAAAACCACTGAGTTCTATACACTTGATAGATTTGGGAAATATGATTCTGAGAAAGTGATTCTGGAAAGATGGTTCTGGAAAGTGAAACTTAATGAAAGTTTACAACAACAAATATTCTACCTTAAAGTGTATATAATCTTACTAAATTAGAGCAAAAGTATAAGGAATTATAAGATAGTTATACTTCCCTCAACAAATAAAATGTAGTGGAAAACTTTTAAAAAAAAGTAACAAGTAGTAAATCTTTTAACCCAAAGAGAAAGGTATCCAACAACCTTGGATAAAGGTCCCTTGATTTATAATTTCAAGAAAGTATGTCTTACCCACACCAGGGTAAGCCCTCGATATGAAGATCGGAGTCTGTCTTGCTATCCCCGAAAGCCCTCAACTTCAAGGTAGTCGATACCTCTGTCTTCCTCAGAAAGGAAGCTCTCAACTTCAAGGTAGTCGGCACCTCTATCTTTCTATACCTGGAAGCCCTTGATTGTACACAGCAACAATCGGAGTTGCACAAAGAAAATTTGAACAAGAAGTTCAGTATGCACTAAGCATTAGAGTCTCTCTCTAGAAATAACTTCAATATCATGTAATATCTAGAGTCATAGAACAATATTGATCTATTTTCAAATGAGATCCTATTTATAGGCACAACACCAAAGGTCGGATCACTCCTCTAATGGTCATATTTTTCCTTGAATTTTAAAGGGACCTGTACACGTGTCACTCAAACAACGGTTAGTTAGTATCTGAATGCACGACATCATTTTATAACAAAGACAAGTGTAAGAAAAAATATGGTTACATAACCAAAAACCAATATTCGGAATGTAAGAAAATAAAATTTCAGAGTCTAACCAAAAATTAATTTGGAGTCTACAATACAAGGATATTCAGATTCTATTTTCTAGGAAATTTGGAACCTGAACTCTATAGAATTCCAGAGTCTAAATTTCAAAGAAATTCGGAATTTGGATTCACAAGAATTCAGAACCTGAAATTAAAAAGTTCAAAGTCAGAGTTCATGAGAATTTGGAGTTAGAACTCATAGGAATTTGTAACTTGAATTAAGTGTCAGAACTCAGAAGAATTTGTAACAAGAATTCAGAGTCAGTATTTATAAGAGTTTGTACTCAGAATTCGTATTCAGAATTCGGAGTCAGAACTCATAAGAGTTTGGAGTCTGAATTCATAGAACTCAGAGTCATAACTCAGAAGAGTTCAGAGTCAGAATTCATATTCAGAATTTGGAGTTAGAACTTAGAAGAGTTCATAACCAGAATTCGTATTCAGAATTCAGAGTCAGAACTCAGAAGAGTTCATAACCAGAATTATGAGAATTCAGATTCTAAAATAGAATGCTTCATATCTAGATATTTATAGGATTCTGAGGTTCTGGTTACACAACAAATTTTACACTTAGAAAAATTATGATACGAATAATAAAAATATGGTAAGGATAAATTTCCTTGGGGAAGGAAATTTTTCCTTATAGAATTAAAAATAGATTTTCCTTGAGATAAGGTGTTTGTGATTTTCAAAACAAAAAGGAATAATAAAGTCATAAGGAAACCTTAATGACTAAACAATCTCCCCCAAGTATGAAGGAATGGAAAAGTCATAAGGAAAACCTTATTGACTCAACATTACTCTTTCAACTCAAAGAATCAACCACTTTATTTTCCTTTATTGGATGGTAATGAATTGTGCAATCATAATCTTTGATTAATTCCATCCATCTCTACTGTCACATGTTCAATTCTTTCTAAGTGAATATATACTTCAAACTTTTGTGGTCATTATATATTTCAAATTTTACTCCATACATATGATGCCTCCTAATTTTTAAAGAAAAAAAAACAGTATCTAATTCTAAATCATGTGTAGGGTAATTTAATTAATGATGTTTCAACTGATGTGAAGCATAAGAAATTACCTGATCATTCTGCATTAGGACACAACCAAGTCCTTTCAATGAAGCATCACTGTAGATAACAATTTCACCATCTCTAGAAGTTAGTTCCAAAACTAGAGCATTCCCAATATTCTTTTTAATTCCTAAAAACAATCATCACATTATTTTTTCCAAATAAGCCTTAACACCTTTTCAAGTTAATTTAGTATGTGTGCTAGATAACCATAAAATTTTTTCAATAAACCTCCAGTAATAACCTGCTAAACTAAGAAAACTATGGATCTCAGTTATATTTTTGGGTCTTGGCCATTCTTCAACAACTTTTGTTTTAGCAGGATCAACAATTATTATATTTTTTGAAACAATGTGACCAAGGAATGAAATTTGTTTTAACCAAAACTCACACTTTCTGAATTTTCCATAAAATTTCTTTTATTTTAAGTTTTTTAAGACAAACCTTAAATGACTTTAATTTTCCTATTTACTTTTAGAATAAACCAAAATATCATCGATAAACACAACCACAAACTTATCGAGGAACTCACGGAAAATTCTATTCATAAGCTCCATGAATACAATAGGTTCATTGGTTAACCCAAAAGGCATAACTAAAAATTCATAATGGCCATATATAGTATGAAACTTGGTCTTTGGAATGTCTTATTCCTTTACTTTCAACTGATGGTACCCCGACCTCAAGTTAATCTTCGAAAAATACTGAGCTCTCTGGAGCTGATCAAGCAAATCATTGATATGAGGCAAAGAATACTTGTTCTTAACAGTTATGTTATTCAATGATCTATAATCAATGTAAAGTCTCATTGAACCATCTTTCTTTTTAAAAAACAAGACAGTAGCACCCCATGGTGATTTACTAGGTCAAATGAAACCTTTATCTAATAACTCCTACAATTGATTATTTAACTCTAAAAGTTAAATTTGAGCCATTCAATAAGGGGGTTTTGAAATTGGATTATCACCAGGAACTAAGTCAAATAGTAAATTCAACTTCTCGATCAGGTATTATACCAGGAAACTCATCCGGAAAAACATCAAGATACTCATTTTACCATTTTCACATCATTAATCTAAACAGATCCTTTTTTTTCAAAAATATGTACAAGGTAACATTCATTTCCATATTTTACTAGTCTCTCATCTTCCTGATATGTTATCAAAAGTAAGGGTTCATGTTTATACAAAAATTGAAATTATTTCTGAAAATAAACCTATTTAGCTCTGTAGTCAATCTTAGCATGATAAACGGAAAGCCAATTCATACCCAAAATAACATAAAACTATACTAGAGGCAAAACAATAAGGTTTGCAGGTATATTATTTATGCACACAAGGAAAATAAGGTTCTTATAATTTCTTTTTATCTCAAAATTTCTTCCCAGTGTTTTTACTATAAGTTCAGGATTCATATCTTTAGATGGAATTCCCAATTTACTAGAAAATTTCTCAGAAATGAAAGAATGTGTAGAACCTGAATCAAAAAACACATTGGCATAATATAAATAAACAAATAGTGTACCTGCTACTACTTAATTTGATGGCCCAACATCTGATGAAGTAGTTGAAAAGGATTTCACCACCCCATTCTACTTGTAGTCTAATTGCTTTCCCTCAGTTGAGTTCTTTGTTGGACACTCATTTGCATAATGACCCATTTCATTGCACTTAGAACATTTTACTGACTGTAAATCAGATTTTGTATTACCATTATACTGATCTTTTTCAATGCAATTACGAGCCTTATGTCCCATTTTACCACATCAGTAGCACTTACCAGAATTCAAAAGACATTCTCCAACATGCTTTTTACCAAAATTTTCACAAACTGTAAACTTAAGTTTCTTACCATCATACTTTTTTGAAGAGTTCGCCCCTTTCATATGACACCTCGACCTCTTATTCTGTTGTTTTTCAAAGAACACATGATCATCATAAAAATCCCTTTCCACCTTCTACACACATAGAAAAAGTTTTTCATAACTTTTGAACTCACGAGAAGCTAAATCCCTTTGATAATTTGGCTTTAATCCTGAGTAAAAATGATTGATTTTACTATCAAGATCTCATATGAAATTTAGAGCACACCTTTCCAGTCGAGTGAATTTTGCTTCATAAGCAGCCACTAAGTCATCCTACTACCTCAATTCCAATTTTTTTCCATCTTAAGATGAACCACTTTAAGAAAATATTTCTCAAGAAACATACCTTTGAATTTATTCCAATAAAAAACATCAATCTCCTCACTATCCATGATATTTTTCACCACCGACCACCACTGATCGACTTCACCTTCAAAACGGTAAATAACAAGACTAAACTTTTGATGTTTTTAACACCCCATGACATCAAAAATATTCTCGAGTGATTTAATCCACCATAGGTAGAATAGGGTCAGATGATCCTCTAAATGATGGGGGATTCTACCTCATCAAATGCTCTACTACTGACATGTTCCTTTGTGGTTGATCTGGATGATCTCGTACATGGATACCACCATAATTCATATCCTGAGTCAACTATTCCATCACTGTAACAAACTGCTCAGTTTTGATTCTGACTATATCAGGTTGTTGATTTGGAAGGTTGTTTTCCTATTGATGTCGTCCCATCATAGCCACTATGTTTCCTCTACGGAAAACCATTTTGAACACAAAAATATCTTAGGCAAAGCAACATGGTAATCTGTAAATGCTATATCATTTCAATATTACCATAAAATAATTTATAGATATTAATTTAACAATATGATAACTCCTAAAGTTATCTAAAATGAACCTTGATACCAACTATAAGGCCCCAACCTTAAATATTACATAATCTTGAATTAAGTTAATAATTCACATTGAGGATCTTTTCAAGTTTAGATATTCATAGAATTAGGCCACAACTATTACATTACATCTCAAATACTAAAAAGTAGACATTTCTACTCAGTATCCATTTTTTTTCATAAAATAAACTCTTAAAAGAAAACAAGAGTTCTTTTCTTGATATAAATCATTCTGAATTCTTCTTTTCTCTTACCCTACCTTATATCCTGTGAAAAACATTTCAAAAACTTGGGATGAGTATAAAAATCTCAGTAAGGGTCATAAAATAAAGAAAGAAAACATTAGTATATCATTACATACAAAACATAATCTCTTTAATATACCTCATGAAATCATAAGATTTATGAATAACACATAGAAATAATAAATCATAAAGGTAACTTGTGGCATTCATGACATACTTACGTTGTAGCTTTCATAGCTACATAGGGAGTTACGTTTGGAATACCCATCACAGTATATTCAATAAATCTCTTAGGAGAAACATTAATATTTACATCCGCCACATTACCCAATGCATTGGAGAGCTATCTCTAGCTCACCCGCCCTTGGTTTATCACGGAATCACTCATATATGTAAATAATTCCCAAAAAACATAACATAATCATAACACATAACACATGCACAAAGGAAAGATAACATTTCCACATTGCAATAATAATATATCATTACAATATATTGACATAATTAATACATTATCATAACTATTTTTAATACCAAAATATGTAAAAAGAGTATATGGTATTTTTTTCCTTTTAAAAACATTACAACTTGTTAAGGAATCCAAATATCAAATAATGCTCACGATGGAGGAAAGGTCATTGTCACCGCGTATGTTAAAAAGAAACATTATTTTTTTCATTTAGTAACATGATTCATAGTGAAAAGATTCCTTTTGAATAAAAGTAAAATCTAAAGGTGTTTATACATCGTATAAAATAAATTCGTGTATAAATCAAAATATGCCTCAATGAAAGGAGACTGAGATGAAGTCCCTTACTTCGTGTCCGACTTGACTCGTTCGTTCTTTAATCTCATGAATAATAAACTAAAATTAATTTATACTTTATTAAGAACCCTTTTTAAGTTTATTATTCCTTTTATATTACTTATTACCATGTTATAAACATTACATAATCCTTTAAGTTAATAACGGTTGTTTGGTCGATATTTGGTACTTGAGTCAAAAATGAACTTCTTATAATTAAAAGTTGTATATGTGGTAAAAATTCCATTATATAAAGAATTATATTCATGATTTAGATATCATATATATCATATATATCCAGTATATATATGTATTTATAATAGTACATAACATTTGGAGATAATAAATGAAATGCACCATTCATGGATATGGTAAGCCGTACATACGCATGGGCGCTACTTTTATTTATATTTCATATTTAATGAAATGAAAACTTAATTATACATAGGTATATTATAATTCTAGTATAATATCATATATAATTTCAGTAACTCCATCCTCTATACATTCCACGTATGGAATGAATGAGTCATATCACTTTGAGGGGGCGGTAGTCTGTACTTCCTCAAATGAAATTATCGTATTTACCCATTATGGAAACCATGAAGGTATGCTATAAATTAAAAACACATAAGCATAGAGAAAATATAAATATAATATATATCACATATAAATACTGTTCCATATTAATGTCCACCATAATAGGTGGTAGGAGATAATTGGACAATCATTGTTTCGTGAGGTAATAGTTCACCGTCCACAGAAACAATATGTTCGTATCCATTAGATGGAGGTGTGTGGAAGTGTAGTTAAAGTACTCCTCATAAAAAAATGCTATTATATTTAAGATACTGGTGTTGTTATAGAAGAATGTAATAAAAATAGTTTAGGTGGTTGAAGAAGGAAAATAAAAGAAAAGAACTTGAGAGAAGACATTACCTTTAAATTGGGTAACTTTCTTTGGTTTGAACCAAAAGGCTTTCTTGAAGTGCCTTACGACCAAGTTAAGGATTATAGGTGGAGGAGAGAGATGTTGGGAGATTATTTGGGAATAGGATAGATGAGCCAAGTGGGCTTTAGAGGTGTGAGTAAGGGTTAGAGTTGATGACTTTTTATAAGGGAGAGGAGGGGCTCTTTAGGAAAGTTTGAAAATATTATTTTATTATAATTATAATTTATATTTCAAAAGGTCCCAAACTTTTTTAATTCTAAGATAAGGTGATAATTGTTCTAAATCATCTCAAACAATGGGGTTTAGACAAGTTTAGGGCATACAATTAACCTTAGTGTTAACCTTTAGTTAACTAATTTAACTTTTACTATGTCCTCTTGTATATTCATACTACATGACTAATATATTTACTATAAAATTCCAACCAAACCAAAAATGAATCATTAATGAAATTAGTAATATAATATATGTCATTTGGTCAAATATGAGATTGTTAGGATTATTTTATCATTTAATAAAATAATATTTATTTTAAAAACTCATTTATGCCAATTTATAAACTATTCATATCAAGACTTTTAAAAAATATATAAAAACTTGATTCTTTCATACAACCTACATTAATTAAAAGATAAATAGTTATAATCATAGATAAAATTTGTGGATGGCATAACAAGTTTCATAATAATTTTATTTTAATATTTATAATCTCATTTATTTAAAACATTCATTAATGAGGTAATCATTACATCATCATTGTGTCATAAATAAATATATTTATATGATATCTAAAAATTATAAATACAATACCATGAAGTATTAAATATTTTTATATTTATAAGGAATATTTATAGTATAAAATATCACTTATATAACCCATTATAAAAATTGTTTTACTAAGAGATATATGTTTATGTTATATTTTCCTTAACTTTAAATTAATTTTTATAGTGTCATTTTCACTTACAAGTGGCACCATGGGGTCCCAAAATCGACCCAAGGATTCCCATGGTCAGAAATGTACCAGAAAATAGTATTAGAACATGTGTTAGGGTAATTTAATATTATTATAATATTATTTTTTACCCTTATTTACCAGATTTACCCTTTAACCATGGTAAATAAAATATTTAATGAAGTTATTATTCATAATGTATAAAAATAAAAGTCACCTATTTAAAAAATTTGGACCTCATGATTCCAAACATGGAATCCATTTTTCCAAATTCAAAATACATAATTTTCAGAAATTAATTTAAAATTAATTCCTGTTGTCAAAACCAAAAAGTGTGTTTTTAAGAAATAATAACTATCAAAAGATTGACACTTGTGTATGTTCAATTTCAAAGTGAAATTACTTTCAATGAAAAATATTGAATTAAGTGGTAAAAATATAATATAATTAAATTTTAAAACCAATTAAAAATATAATCTAACCATATAAATAAATTAGATTAAAAGGTAGTTTTGAATTAAAATGCTGTATTTTCACTATTCATTAAAAAAATGAACATTTTCAGAAAAATACCAAAATTTCATCCAAAGTAAATTTTGATGTACCAATTCTAAATAAGAATTTTATTTTTTCAAATATAACATATAAAAATGACAAAAACTAGATTTAAAAAGGGTTCTCCATCAAAAGGCGGTAAATCAGCCTTTTAAAGAATATTAAAGTATTTATGCTTAAAAGTGGATTCATTCACATTTTAAGCCTTTAACTTTTATTGGATAAATGTAAAAACATTTAACAAACATGTATAATAATATTTTAGTTAGTTTGGTTCATTCTCTCTAATACAACAGTTAGGCGTTAACTACCATTTAAAATAATATTATATTATTATTTTTCAGTATGACCTAGCCTTGTGTGCAACATGAGATTTTAGAGAAACCCATTGTTGCATGTTGTGTACGCCATAAAATATAGCATCCTATTTAAAGTAAAATTAATATTTAATCCATAAATATTAATAAATATGAAAATATCATATCCTTTATTTACCTGGGATGTTACACTTCACACTAATGATAATTCCATTTAACTTATAATCTAAAATTTTTGCATCACATTCAACGTTAAATGAGTTCCTTCTAGTTCAGACTGTTATCTCAAACCAGAAATCATAGTGTGAGAAAATCATGAAAAAATTACTTATAGGATGCCTAAATCATGGTTCATACTTCTTTAATCTATAACACCTTAGTTTTATCCTAGGTTATTCATAGTCATATTCAACTTAAATTCTTTATGATGGTTTGTAAATAAAAATGAAAATTATCCTAAGTGTATCCCCTAAGATTGTCAAACCAGGTGTGAAGTAAGGTTTGTTATCATGTACCAGGTTACACCAAGTCAGGATTAACACACCTTGTCAGAGTTGTTACTCCTAGGTACATATTTTTTAGAACCACCTCCACTTGTAGTATCTAGAAAAATATGTATTTCTAGAAATACCCACATAATATCTATTGTACCAAAATTATAGGATGTTATCCTACACTTATCCTCAATTTATATCTTAGGGTTATGTTCCTTAATCTATGTTTTCTAAATATAGTTTCCAAGGTTTCAACTTAACTTTCTTTGATACCAACTGTAACGCCCTGACCCTAGAATCCTAGAGTCAATGCATTATTTTATTACATTGGCATAATTACAAGGAATAAAATCCTAAAGGATCAATCAGTTTAGAAGTCTTGTAAATATGGACTATATAAATAATACCCATAATACATTGGAAAATAGAAAATACAAATATGATAAATAATAAAATTAAATAAACTGCATCCTTGAACTCTTATTCAAATATTTCTTCTTCATAACTTAGAGAAAGGAAACATAATAAGGGTGAGCTCAAATGCTCAGTGAGGAAAAGTAAAGCAGAAGTGATAATGAATAAATGATAATATATTAACATGGAAAGGTAAATAACTGACAGCACATTCCATTCAAATAACTAGATAAGAAAATATCAATATGGAAATGTAAGAAACCGGAAACACATGCCATTAAATCAATAAACTGAAAATGTAATGCATCCATAAATATGTCGACACAAAATATCATGGATAAATAATAATTTAATTATCAAAAAAGTAAATTCTTAATTATTGGACGACATTTTTCCTAGAAACATGATACCTTTACTACCAAGATACAATTTAAACTATTCCAATTTGGTTAACTAATTCGTCTCATGAGACTACTGATGCATTGAGGGGCTTGCATTTACTAGTCCCCGACTCGTAGGGATTTCCTTAAACAGTCCCCAAACCATGTATTGCATGTAAAAAACCATTCTTAATATATTTAATAAATAATTTTCCTTAACAAAATGTATTTGTATTGAATATAATATACAAATTTTTCAATATTTACCCAGTTAATCAAATAACTGTTAAAGTGAACACCGTATGTAAATGATATACAGTTTAGGAAAAAATAATATAAATTATGTGAGAATATGGATATTCAAGTTAATTTACAATTAAAAATTATTAAAATAAATTGATTATTTCAATAGGAAGTTAACAATAACAAAAAGAAGTGAGATTTCAAAGATAATCATTATGAACATTTTTGATGAAAATAATCTTTAAACATCCCAAAGTGTCCCATACCACTTGAAACATTTAAATCATAATCCCCATGAAGAAAAGTTTTTAATAATATGAATAAAAATGATTCATGATATAATGTATAAAAATGGGCAATATATACACTACACAAAATAAGTAAGTGGTGTATATGGTGTATGCCCCACGGAAAGAAATGTAAGACAAGAATCTCTTACCTTAACATTTATTTTTGTTGTGTGATCTTTATCCTCATTTATAGTGGTTAAAAATATGTTAATAAATTATAATAGAACCACAATCATGTTTTTAATATCATATATCATCATCTTACAATATCTTATTACCCGTTTGTTAACAATCTTTCATTATTTTCACTATTTCAGGTGTTAATTGCTTAGTTTTCTCAAGTATGTTTTGACATGTTATTTGTTGTTCCATTTACATAGATCATGATATCATCACATAAATAATGTAAAACATTAATTAATTATCTTATATAATAAGTATATATGTATTTATAATAATCTATAATAATTAGATATGGAAAATGGAATGCACTATTCATGGAGATGGTAGATCGTATGTATGCATGAACGCTACTTTCATTTCGTTGACGTATTTTAAAATAATTAAAATTAAATGATATGTATATACATCTACAATATAATTATAGTATCATAAATATTTAATATATTTAATATATTTTTATTAATATTATCCTTAATATGTTTCATGTATAGTGTGAACGAATCACATCACATTGAGGGGGCGATAGTCCACACTTCCAAAAGCGATGTTGTCATGTTTACGTAAAATAGAGAGTATAATGGTATGTGTTATAAAATAATTAAATAAGTAAAATAACATAATAAATATCATATATATCATATATAATCAGAGTTTCCATCATAATTACCACTATGATATGTGGTAAAGGAAGAATAGACAATCATCATTTTGTTAGGTGGTAGTTTTCCATTCACATAAATAGTATGTTCTTTAACCATTAAGTGGGTTTGTGTGTAAGTGTAGGTAAAAATATTAACAAAAAAACATCCTAGTATATTTAGGATACTGGTTTTGTTATATAATCATGGAATAATAAGAGTTTAGGGAGTAAAGAGTGGAAATAAAACTAAAAAGATTAAGGAAGTTTGTTACCTCTTATTCAGGTAACTACTTTTGGTTTGTACCAAAAGGATTATTTGGATTGCTTCCTGACCAAGGGGATGATTCTAGTATGAGTATAGAGATTTTTAGGATCAATTTTTTCCGATCTTGGTCAATCAAAAGTGGCTTTATAGGTGTGATGAAGTGAGAGGAGAGGAGGCCCTTTTATAGTGGAGGAGGAGTGAAACTCTTGTAATATTTTGACAAAGGAATCCCATACACATTTTTTGACATTGGATGTGGATAAAATAATGGACCCAATTATATAAAAGGGATTATAGGGTCTAAATATGGCCTTAAAATGGTTTTTGGACAAGTTTCTAAGTCATTTGGGCCCTTAAGATTGAGGTTTAGTCCCTTATTAAGCTTAATTTTACCTCAATCATTGTAATTAATTTTAATTAATTTCACTAATATTTATAGTCAAAAAATAAATTTAAATTATTAAAAATTATAAATTATTATTATTCCAAATATGTAACCTATTTTTCAAAATTTAAATCAAATAAGTGGTATAAATTAATTTAAATTTAATCCTGTAGACGAGATGACAATGCAGAGTTTTGAGGTAAAAACGTCCAAAAGTTTGCTATGTTTTTATTGTCAATTTCAATGTAAAATTGATTAAATTAACCTAAATTGAATTAACTTATAAAAATATGATCTAATTAAACTTTAAAACTAATTTAAAATATGATTTAACCTTATAAATAAATTATATGAAAAAATAGTTTTGAATTAAATTTCAGTATGTTTCACTATTTATTAAAAAATGAATCTTCACATAAAAATACCAAATATTATCCCTGAGATAATTTTTACATTTCCATTACAAAGATGAAGTTTATTTTGACATATTAAATTTATAAAATGGTGAAAAATTGGATTTAAAATGGGTTCTCCATCAAATGGTAGCAAAAATACCTTTATAAAAATATAGTATTTTATGTATAATATTGGGTCGATTCTTATCTTAAGACTATAAAATATATTAGATGAATATCAAAAATATTTTATTTAATATATAATATATATATCACATTAATACCACTCACTAATTTTAATAAATTCAATTTATTAGGATAAAACAACTTTGTGAGCTTAAAATACTACTGAAAAAATACCCTATACCAACGGTTTCAAACCGTTGGTATATGCCTCCAAACCGTTGGTATAAGTAATATGAAAAATCTATACCAATGGTTCCATAAAACCGTTGGTATATGTATTTAAAAAAGGAAGCATTCATTTGGTTTTGATCCCAGTACCTCCAATTTATGATTGAACTACCTAACCACTAACCTAAATAGACTTTTGTGAACATAATTTCATAAATATATATATGTATTATCATAAATATTTTAAATTTAGATTTATTTAATGTTATCTATAAGAAGATTCCATAAAAAATACATATAACTACACTAACGGTTCTCAAAACCGTTAGTATAGATTCTTTGATTTTGGGACCTATACCAATGGTTCCAAAACCATTGGTATAGGTCCAAATTAGTGACCTATACCAATGGTTTTGGAAAAACCGTTGGTATAGGTCCATATAAGTGAACTATACTAACGGTTTTCCCAAAACTGTTGGTATATATCTTATTTCTAGTAGTGAAAATAGTTTTTTTATAAAAAAATTCCCTTTATATTCAACTGGTTCTTGTTTTAATTTCTAATTAATTTGAAACCAATGAATTAATTTATATTTTTATAAACCACATATTTATTTAAGTTAGTTAACCCTTTTCATAACTACTAATTTAACTACTAGATTATATTAAATAATATTTTAATAATATATTGTTATTTGGTAAAACTTAGTCTTGCGTGTAACGCAAGCCATTTGAAGAAACTCATTGTTGCATGCAACATACACTAACTCAACATCATGTTCATTAAAAGATATATCATATATTTAACTTATTTAAAATATAAAATACATTGTAACATCTTGGGGTATTATATTCCTTTATGAGATTGGTTATTCATGTGATAGACGCTATCAAATAAAATTTTCTTACTTTAGAATTTCAGGGTGTTATAGCTAATCACTTATATTTTTCTAATGAAATGGTTTCCCTAGTATTATGGATTGTGTGATAATTACTATAAAATAAAGTGAAATGTGCTAAAATCCCCCTTATTAAATTTGTAAAATGGTCTTTGATGTGTTGTGATGTGCGGTTGTGATGTGAGGCGATGATGTGTGTTTGTAATGCCATGTGGGGCCGATGCATAGAAACCCTATCCTTTTACACATATTATTAAATGATTTTAAGAATAAATAACCATCAAATACAAACCAAGGGTTGTAAAGTCTAGTGTATTTGTAAGATTAGGTACAAAAAACTGAAAACATGGAACTAGAAAAAAAAAATCTTTATATTAATCTTCCATAAAGAGAACCTAACTTCCTTTGAGCTTCTACATCTACACAGGATAACATGGGGAATACATGAACAAATGGATGAGATAAAAATCACATTAAGGGAATAAAAATAGGAATGAAGAATAACACATGTGTTAGAAGGCATAACATGATGATATAAAAAGGCATGAAACATGAATAATCATATGTAATCATAACATGTAGAACATGGGATCATGTAATCATGGAAACATATGAATGTGGAAGAAACATATAACATTATATAAACATGATTTAAGGCTAAATTCCAAGACTATATCGCAAACAATGTCCCATAATGGATTAGGTTTACTCCATAATCCCACACATGATGTCTCATGAGACTAAACATTACCCAATGATTTGAATAACTATATAGGAACACCCATAAGAACATTTTCATGCATACATGTGCAACATTAATAATAAAACATAATGTATAAACATAATAGTTTCCCATGGAAAGAAACAAGTATCATAATCATGTCACAAGGAATTACCAAAGGCATATCATAATGGTATCCATGAAAGAATGGATTAAAATAATTATTGGAAATTAATAATGTAAAATAAGAATAGATCATAATAGAATATGTCTAAATGAAGTGAAGACGTGTAAAAAGATTGTTTAATAAACTTTAGAAATGACCCACTTTAGTGCAGTTTAAGGGGAAAATATTAAAGAATCTTTAAAGAGGAAAAAGGAATAATTTTTTGAATAAAACAAAAAAATAACTAAGATAGTTATTCATTATTAAATTAGAAATTATAGAAAAATAATGGTGGATTAAAACAAATTAAAGAGTGTACTTGAAAATGGGTAAGAAATTGGGAAGTTTCCTTTAATTGGGCTTGCTTATCAGGAGAAATTGAGAAGGGAACCTTATAAAACATGTATTTCCCCATAAAATAAGGAATAATTGAGATAGGTACATATGTTTTAAACATAAAAATAGAATTTTGGAGGAGTAAATAATAATAATTAATAATTATATTGGGGTAATGAGATAGAAAGCGTAACCTGAAGGAAAAATGGAGGTTCAGAGAGAATCCCTTACCTTATGTCCGAATGTGTTCTGAACTTGCACTAAATGTATTGGATAATAAAACTATATTGATTAATAATTTAATTTAGAACATATTAAAAATATATTTTATTTATTATAATTTTATTAAGTTCATTAATGGCCATTTCGATGAGTTAGGGAGTGTTCATTTCATGGTCGGTTCGATTTTGTATAATTATAGAAGTTCTTATAGAATTGGAATAATTATATAGAAGTGGAATTAAATGGTATTAATATACTTACAAAATATTAAATATTCCCATATATAATATTTATTTTATGCATGATAATGATTAATTAGATAAAATTTTAATGAAAAATTATTGGTTTATTTTGGCGGTTCTTCGATCATTAGGAACTAGTTTTGTTTTATTATTTAATATTATGTATATATATTAGTTATAGAACATAAAAAAAGTTATAATATAAATTTTAATTTTTTTTGAACTATTATAATGGTTTTATTAATATCCATGAAGGTGGTAATGAAAAATGAAAACTCATCATCCATGAGGGTGGTGAATTGACACATCACAAATGATGTTTTCATTTTTAGAAGAAAAGAAGAGAAGAGATTTGATAATTAATATTACATTAACATAATAAAATTAAAGTATATTTATGACACTAGAGTTATCATGTCACTTTGGATAGGGTAGGTTAGTGGAGGATAAGAAAAGAAAATAAATTAAAAGAGAAAGAAGGATGATTTGACTAAAAATTCATTTTTTTATTATCAAAACACTTTTGAGGAAAAAGTGAGAAACCAACAAACACTTTTGAAGAAAAGTGGTAAACCCACCATAACTTCACGACTTACAATGTTCAAACATTAGAAAACAAATAAAATCATTCCACATACCAAAAAAAAAACCACACAGTCATTCAAATCATGAACCTGGGTGCATGAACATCAGAAGATCTTGAACAAACCTCAGAACTGGACTCCTTGAATGCCGCCGATGCGACCATCGACATCAGCCCTAAAACCTCCAAATTGGTGGTGAACTCTGATCAGAGTTCACCCAAACCTTATAGCGATGTTAGATGGTCCAAGAACACATCCAAAAAAGGCAACTAAGAATCCATATCAAGGTAGTCCAGGTAGTGCTGACGCCACACCCAACTCCGCAGAATGTGTGAGTAGAAGGGGTGGTGAGGGGTGTTTTTGATTATTTTATTCATTTGTTTATTATTTTGGATCAAGACTATCAATAGTATTTATTCATATGAGTAAATAAAGTAAAAATGTAATTATATTTTGATATAATGTTTCTCACATTATTCATAAATCAACCAAGACTCAAAACTTCATGTATTTAGCTTATATCATAAATTACCGTATTTCACTATTCACCAAAAATTAAACTATTTTAGAAAAATCCAAAAAAATTACCCGAACCATTTTTTGACGTGTAGATTTAAAAAATGGAATCAATTTTATGATACTAATTTTATAAATATGAGAAATTTAATTTTTAATCAAATTCATCATTTATTAAAAAAATACCTATTTTAATATTATAACTGATTTTATGACACTTTGAAAAATTAATTAAGGTATCATAAAATTATCTTATAATTATAATAAATCAAAATATTAATTTGTGAATATATTTTATGAAAATATATTTTCTTTTAAATAATTATATTAATTATAAAATTATAAATGAAAATTTACATTTCACAAAAACACCAACACTTAATTTATTATTTTTAAAACATTTATTTACTTATTCCATGATATAAATTTATCATATTTTCATTTATAAGATACCTAAATTTTATTGATACTTTTATAGGATATATTTCTATTCTAATGGATAGATTACTATTCCTAACAGTCACATTACTATTCCAATGGTTTTGTTACTATTCAATTTGTATAGGTTTCTTAATTTCTATAAATACCAATCATTTCATTATTTATTTATTAGAATAATTATTTTATTTAGTTCTCTATGATATGTATGAGATTTATACTATATAAAATAATTATAAGAAGGATATTTCTATTGATGAAATTATGGTTCATCACACGATGGGTGAGATGTGGCCACGATTTTGGGGTTATGAGGTGGTGGTTGTTTGGTCATGATTTCAGGGTGGTTTTTGGATGTGATTTTGGGGTGGAAAGGTGGTTGTTGTTTGGCCATGATTTTGGGGTGGAGAGGTGGTGGTTGTTTGACTATGCTTTTAGGGCAGGGAGGCGGTGGTTGTTTGGTCATGCTTTTGGGTGGTGAGGCGATGACGTGATAAAGATGAAGAGATACTTGTGATGTGTGATTTCTTTGTAAGAGATGCCTAGGTAGTGATGGAATAATTATTTATTAATTATTGAAATGGTTGGGGTTTGGTTTTTTTAATGAGATTGAAATGATTAATGAAAAAATAATGATGGGATATGTTGTTAAATTTGGTTTGTGATTACTAATGAAATGAATGGGATGGTTAATGGAATTGGTTGTAAATGTGAAATGTGGCTTGTGGATTGTGTGGTGTTATACATTTAGAGGTGGCGGTAAAGTGATGATGTTGTGAGCAGGTTAGAATTTGGTTGTGAACTGGTTAGAATTTGGTTGTGAACCCATATGTTGGGATTGTGTGTGGATATATGTATATACTTGTATATTGTTTGTGATTTCTATATGCACACCACTAATATCGAGCACTATGTGTTGACACTCATATTTTCACATGGGGGTGTTTTTCCCAACATATCGGTGATGAGTATGGATGGATGACTACCTTCTGTTTCTCAACCCCTCTTCCAGGTGAGTAGATATGCACATTCTATGATGTCCGGAGGTTCGTTAGTGAATTAGGATATGGCCTAGGGGTTTTTGGGTAAGATTTGATGTGATCATGCTATGGGATGATGGAACAAGTGTTTTTGTGTGAGATGTGATATGTATGTGCTGTGGGGAAGCTTATGGTGGGGGTTGTTCATGGTAGGAGGAGGGAATGAGGTTGATTTCCTTTATGTTCATGATACCTTACTACTCTGGTTATGGTTGTGATGTGTTTAATCTAGGTATCTACTGGTGAGATGTGATGTGACTATGCTATGGGACAACAACCCATGTGTTTTTGTGTGTGATGTGACCATGTTGTGGGGAAGTGACCCGAGTGTTTTCAGGCATGATGTGATGTGGTCTTGCTATAAGGAAGTGGTATATGTTATTCATAAGAGATGATAGTATCGAGATGTGCAATGTTGGGGTGTGAGAGTGTAAAATTAATGGGAAAGAGGTGTAGGTCACCCTTTATCGATATACTTCTTATTATGTTATTATACTCATCTTGCCTTATTTGGTGAGCATGCCTTGATGAGTTTGGGATGGATAGTCGAACTTTTTAGGTGTTTTTGGTTATGATATTTTTTCATGGGTGCATTAGTATTATTATTTAACATATGCCCAAGAGACTTTGGTTTTCCTACTGAGTATACTTATATGCTCACCCTATGAATATAAATTGATTTTCAGGTTTCTAGGAGGACTACATGGACCGTGTTGGACATTAATAGCTCTAACCTCATGATAGATTCTATGTCACTTCTCTATATTTTCATTTGGGTATTTACTTTTATAGGCTTTTATCTCTATCAATTTTATTTATACATGTATTGCGGGATGGTTTTAGATTATTTTATATAGGTTCATAGAGTTTCTTGCAGTTTATTCATCTTATCTTTTGATCCTATATTATTATAGAGGGTAATTCCTCCCATTTCATGATTTTTTTATACTCTCAGTTCTAGTCACTAACTCGGGGCCTACTGAAGGCGGGATTTGGGGTTCATTATCTCTCTCCCCTCATACTTTTTAAAATTATTTTTTAGGTCTCTATTCTCATAATTTTTGACCATTTTTGATTATTTTAGATAAAAAATAATAATTTATTAACGTCCTAGAGGTTACAAAAAAATGAAATAACTCACACACCCATGTGTCGGTAAGGATAATCCATACCCCCCTCCAAGGCTTGACCCACTCCATATCAACCCCATTATATTTTTTAAAGCTTTAAGACCCACCATTTGATATCCCAAAATCCTCTTCATTATGGACCAACACTTTTATCGATAAAGGCCTTTATCAATGATAGAATTATATTTTATTAGCACTAAAAAGTGCTAAAAAAGGTATATATTAGCTCTTTTTTAGTGTTGATAAAAGATTTCCAATTTTTATAAAACAATATGAAAAAATATAAATCTAGAATCACACATTAAACCCAACCTCCTCAGGCCCACCATGAACCCATCCCTTAAAAATTGAATTAATTCAAAGGGGTGAGATTCCAACCCCTACCAACTACATTATCTATAAGTACCCTTTCCACTAGCCCAATGAATTTTACTTGTTATATATTGACACACACACACACACACATATGTGTGTATATATTTTTCAATATATACTTATATATATGTTGAGTCAATAAGGTTTTCCTTATGACTTTTCCATTCCTTCATGATTGTGGAGATTGTTGAGTCAATAAGGTTTCCTTATAACTTTACCATTCCTTTTTGTTTTGAAAATCACAAACACCTTATCTCAAGGAAAATTTCATTTTACCCTGTGTTTTACTTCTATAAGGAAAATTTTCCTTCCCTAAGGAAATTTATCCTTACCATGTTTTTCATTGTTCATTATCTTTTCTAAGTGAAAAATTTGGTTTCAATTCTAAAACCTCAAAATCATATAATACTTAGATAAATAGTGTTATGTTTTCAGATTCCGAACTCTTATGAGTTCTGACTCTAATTTCTCTAAATTTAGACTTAGAACTCTTCTGAGTTCTGACTCTAAGTTCTCTAAATTCAGACTCCAAACTCTTTTGAGTTCTGACTTTGAGTTTTCTAAATTCAGACTCTGAACTCTTCTGAGTTCTGACTCCGAGTTATCTGAATTTAAACTCCGAACTCTTCTGAGTTCTGACTCTGAGTTCTCTGAATTCAGACTCCAAACTTTGTAAATTATAACTCTAAATTCTCATGAATTATGACTCCAAAATTTGTAAGTTTAGACTCTGAATTATCATGAATTCTAACTCCAAACTTTTTAAATTATGACTCCGAATTCTCATGAACTCTGACTCCGAACTTTGTAAGTTCTGACTCCGAATTCTCATGAACTATGACTCCGAACTTTGTAAGTTCAGGTTCCAAATTCTTGTGAATCCAGATTCTGAATTTCCTTGAAATTTAGACTCCGGAATTCTATAGAGTTCATGTTCTGAATTTCTTAGAAAATAGAATCAGATTATCCTTTTATTATAGACACTAAATGGTTTTTTGGTTAGACTCCAAACTTTTATTTGCTTACATTCCGAATATTTGATTTTGGTTATGTAACCATATTTTTGGTTACACTTGTTTTTGTTATAAAATTATGTCATGCATTCAGTTACTAACTAACCGTTGTTTGAGTGACATGTGTTCAGGTCCCTACGAAATTCAAGGAAAAATATGACCATTGGAGGAGGGAGCCAACTGTTGGTGCTGTGCCTATAAATAAGAGCTCATTTGAAAGAGATTATAATAAGTTGATCAATCTAGAGATTACATGCTGCTGAAGTAATTTATAGAGAGAGAGACTTTATTTCTTTGTGCGTATTGAAAACCTTGTTCAGATTTTCTTTGTGGGACTCTGAATGTTGCTGATTACATTTGAGGACTTCCGAGGATAGGAAGATAGAGGTTCCGACTACCTTGAAGTTGAGGGCTTCCTTGTTGAGGAAGACAGAGGTGCCGACTACCTTAAATTTGAGGGTTTGCGGGGATAACAAGACAGACTCCGATCTTCATATCGAGGGCTTACCCTAGTGTGGGTAAGATAGACTTTCTTGAAAGTATAAATCAAGGGACCTTTATCCAAGGTTGTTGGATTCCCTTCTCTTTGGGTTAAAAGATTTACTACTTGTTACTTGTTTTGTTAAAAGTTTTCTACTGCATTTTTTATTGTTGAGGAAAGTATAACTATCTTATACTTCCTTATACTTGTACTATAATTTAGTAATATTCTATATGCTTTAAGGTAGAATCATTATCTCTGTAAAATTTCATTAAGTTTCATTTTTCCGAAACCATCTTTTTGGAATCACTTTCTCAGAATCATATTTCCAGAATCTAGCAAGTGTGTAGAACTAGAGATTTTGTGAATTACCTTGTTTAACCTTGTTAAACACAATCATCTTTAAAAGTTCCAAAGGAATTTTTAAAAGTTTACAATTCACCCCCCTTGTATATTGAGCATCATATGATAGTGCATTCAGTATCTACATTCATTATTTCGATCCTACAATTGGTATCAAAGGTTGAGGTCTCTGAAATACTTATATTCACGTATAAGTTTTCCTTGCTCAAGTTTTCATTTTTCTATTTTCCTTGCTTAGGAATATATTCATTGTTTACAAACTTTTATTTCTAACAAGTTTGTGTGGAAAGAGATTTTCTTTAAGATGACAAGAATCAATGTTGGTTCCATAGACAATCTAAATCCAACCAGACCACCTATTTTTAATTGGAATGATTATGAATATTGGAGAGATCGCATGAATACATTTATTATCAATACTGGAGTAGATAACTTTGTTATGATTACTAGAGGATATAAAATCCCTAGAAAGGAAGTCAGTACCTTCACCAATAAAGAAAAGCATGAGTATCAACTAAATTATAAGGTACGCAATACTTTGCTTTGTTCTATGACTAGAAATATATATAGCCAAATTTCATCTTGTGAAGTAGCAAATTGTATTTGGAAAAACTTGAAGTTACTCACTTTAGAACTTCCAAAGTTATTGAAACTAGAAGATCCATGCTCAGAGCTGAATATCATGGTTTATGCTTTCCTTATGGAGAACCCATATGTAAGGTGGAACAAATATTCACGACTATTGTGAATAGTTTACAATCCATGGGTGAGAAAGGATTAGATGATGAAGATCTTGTTGATAAGATTATAGACATCATTCCCAATGAATGGGAATCCAAGAGAACTGCTATTGATGAGAATAGAAAGGTTACTCAGATTTATCTTGATGAACTTTTTAGGACTCTTCTTCAACATGAGACTAGAATGAAGAGAGATGCTGATAACATAAAGAAGAAGAATGGGAATGGCAGTGTTGCTTTTACCAAAACTTCAAATCATATGAAATCCAAGACTCCTGAGAGAGTTAAAAGATCTAAATATAATAAGGTTGTTATACAATCCGAATATAGTGGAAGTGAATCTTTAGAAAATGAGTTAGAAAATATTTATCGAAGGATGAACAAGATTGTTGTACAGAAGAACTTTCAATCCAGATACAAAAAGAAAGAAAGGAAAGATAATAAAGATTCAGAAGTCACTTGTTATGAATGCAAGAGATCTGGACACATAAGACCTGATTTTCCTATGCTCAAGAGAAAAGAAAGAAAGGAAAACATTCTGAGAGAAACAGAAAGAAGTACTACAAAGCTAAAGCTAAGAAAGTCTTGAAAGAAAATGACACCTGAAGTTCCATTGGTGGAGACTCTTCAGATAAATCATCAGATTACGAATCTTCTGGATAGAAGAATCTTGGTCTAATAACCAGAATTCCTATTGAAAATAAGTTTTTGATGGATAAGGTACACAATGCTGAATCTATGACCAATGTATCCTTGAATACTAATTATAGTGATAGTAAATACTACAACTCTTCTGATGTAGAATCTTCTTCTGATGAAGATAATATTTTACCTACCTATGAATAAGTTTCTAGGCTTTCCAAACTCCTTGAGATTGAGAATTCAAAACTCTTGAAAAATCTTGATAAGGAAAATTCTAGGAATACTATTCTTACTAAGGAAATATCAGATCTTTCTAAAGATCTTGATAATAAAATTGTTGATTTTGAAAGTACTTCAAAAAATATTGAGGAAGTAAATTCTAAGAAGAATAAAATTTCTAAGGATCTAGAAATCATATTTTCTAAGAAAAATGCTTCCGAGCCTAACTCTAGTTCAAAATCAAATGTTTTGGAAGACAAGAACTTAGTTATAAAACTGAAATTTGAAATTTTTTCCTTGAGGAAGTGTTTTTCAAACTTTACCTTAGGTAAGGAAAATTTTGATAAGATGTATTCTCAAATCCGACCTCTAAGGAATTTTTCTGGTTTCAGTTATACTAGTTCTAAACTGATCTTTAGTAATAATTATTTTATTCCTCAAAGTTCTCCATTCTGTACTAAGTGTTAGTACGGTGGGAATTGGGAAATTTTTTTCCCCTAAACAAAACTCAGTCTTTAAGATTTCATAAAGCCTATTTTTCTAAGAAAATGTGGGCGCCTAAAATTTTTCTTTCTAAAATTTATGGATCCAAGAAAGTTTGGGTTCCAAAAATCTAACTCTTTTATTTTTAGGAGAATAGAGAGAGTACCAACAACAATACATGGTATATGGATAGTGGATGTTCTTGACATATGATCGTTAACAAAAACTACTTTGAAATGATTATCAAGATGAAAGGAGGAAAAGTAACTTTCAGAGATAAATCTCAGGGAGAAATTATTGGTATAGGTAACATCATTATTCTTGGAAAAACTTTGATTTAAAATGTTTTATTTGTTAAGGTTCTTAAGCACAACCTCATTAGAATATGCCAATTATGTGATGAAGGTTACCTTGTGAATTTTAGGAATGACAAGTGCTTAGTACACAATTCCAAAGAAGAGTTTATTCTTTCTTCCCATAGGCAAGAGAATGTATACACACTAAAATTAGAAGACCTTAGGAGACAAGACTTACCTTGCCTTAGTGCAATGGAAGATCATTCTTGGTTGTGGCATAGAAGGTTAGGACACTGTAACCTTAGAAACTTATGCAAACTCTCTAAGAGAAGATTAGTTAAGGATCTACCAGAGTTTAGATTTGATTCTTCAAAAGTTTTTGATCCTTGTCAATATGACAAGCAACATAAATCAAGTTTTAAATCAGTCGGTGATGTCTCAACTACTGATGCATTACAGTTAGTGCATATGGATCTTTTTCCTCTTATATAAACTTGAAGCATTGGAGGAAAGTATTATGTATTTGTTTTAGTTGATGATTACCCTAGATTTATGTAGGTCTATTTTCTAGAAAAGAAGTCTGAAGCTTTTTCATATTTTAAAGGTTTTAGATCCCAAGTTAAAAATGAGAAAAATCTTCCATTGAAAACTATTCATAGTGATCATGGAGGAGAATTTCAAAATTTTGATTTTGAAACTTTTTGTAGTAGAAAAGGTATTACTCATAACTTCTCATCACCCATAACACCTCAAAAAAAAAATAGTGTTTTTGAAAGAAGAAATAGAATTCTTCAAGAGATAACAAGAACCATGTTGAGTGAGTATTCTATAGCCAAACACTTTTGGGCTGAAGCTATAAGTACTACTTGTTATACTATAAATAGAGTTTTAATTAGACCTTTTCTTAATAAAACACCTTATGAGTTATGGAATGGTAGAAAACCTAGACTTTACTACTTCAAGGTTTTTGGTTACAAGGTATTCATCCTGAATACTAAAGATAATCTACATAAATTCGTACTAAAACCTGATGAAGAAATTTTCTTAGGATACTCCAAAACTTCTAAGGCTTATAGAGTTTTCAATAAAAACACTTGTACTATTGAAGAGACAGTACATGTGAAATTTGATAAAACTGATCCCTTTTTTTTAAACAACCCCAACCTACATATTCAGACGTGTTTTCAAAAACTGATTATCAACCCTTTATAGAAGATCCTTCTAATGAGGAAAATGTCCAAGAAAATGTTTCTAAAGCATTTACCCCAGAAGATTTACTACCCTATGTTGATGAATAGGTTTTACAAAACCCAAATCAGTTGTTTCTAAAGAATCATCCTAGTGATTGTATCATTGGTGATGTAAATAAACCTGTAAGGACTAGAAGTTCTTTAAGAAATGAAGTAGAACATCTAGAATTTCTTTCCCAATTAGAACCAAAAAGCACTGATAATGCTTTAGGTGATGATGATTGGATAAAAGCTATGCAAGATGAGCTAAATTAATTCGAAAGGAATAAAGTCTGAACATTAATTGAAAGACCTAAGGAAACTTCTATCATCAGTGTAAAATGGGTCTTCATAAATAAGTGTGATGAAAATGGAATCATAGTAAGAAATAAAGCTAGATTGGTTTCTAAAGGCTATAATCAACAAGAAGGAATAGACTATGAAGAAACCTATGCTCCAGTATCTATACTTGAATCTATTCGTATTTTACTTTCCTTTGCAGCATTCTTCAATTTCAAAATTTTTCAAATGGAAGTGAAATGTGCTTTCCTTAATGGTTTTGTTCAAGAGGAAGTTTTTGTTGAAAAAACTCCTGGTTTTGAAGACACTAAACATCCTGAACATGTTGTTAAACTTACCAAAGATTTGTATGGACTTAAGTAATCCCCTCGAGCATGGTATGATAGGATTACATGATTTTTGCTTCAAAATAATTTCATTAAGGGAAATGTAGATCCAACCCTTTTTATAAAGAAAGATAATAATTTTTTTTATTGTTCAAATTTATATTGATGACATTAAATTTGGTTCAACTCACTAATCTTTAACTGATTCCTTTGCGGATCTAATGAAATATGAGTTCTAAATGAGTATGATGGGTGAGTTAACATTTTTCCTTGGTTTTAAAATTTCTCAAAAACCAGAAGGAATCTTTATATCCCAACATAAGTATATTAAATATCTTCTTAAAAAGTATGGATTTGACAACACTAAGAGTATAATTACTCCCATCAGTACCTGAAATACACTTGATCTTGATGAATCTGGGAAACCAGTAGATCAAACATCTTTTAGAGGTATGATAGGAACTTTACTTTACTTAATATCTAGTCATCCAGACTTAATGTTTTCAGTATGCTTATGTAAAAGATATCAATCCAATCCTAAGGAATCTCATTTAAAGGTAGTGAAAATAATTTTTCTCTATTTAAAGGGAACCATGGATTTAGGACTCTTTTACACTTCTGGAAATTATTTTGTTCTAAAAAGTTTTTTGGATGCTGACTTTGGTGGATGTAGAATGGATAGAAAGAGTAAATCCGGAACTTGTAATTTCTTAAGAAATTATTTAGTTTCTTGGTCTTGCAAGAAGCAACACTTAGTAGCACTTTCCACTACTGAATCTGAATATGTAGCAGCTAGAAGTTGTTGTGATCAAGTGTTGTATATGCAACACACACTCAAAAACTATGGTATGAGTTTTACAAAAACATAAATTTTGTGTGATAATACAAGTGCCATTGCCCTTAGTAAAAACCTTTCAAATCACTTTCGTGCAAAACACATATATATTAGACATCACTTTCTTAGGGATGACACATAAAAAGGAGATATCATTCTTCAGTTTATCGAAACAAAAGATCAACTTGATGATATTTTCACAAAATCTTTACCCTTCGATAGATTTTAATACATTAAACATAAGTTAGGAATGATAACCGTAAGATAATCTTCCTTGTTAACTTCCTATTGAACTAATCTCCTTACAGTAATAAACTCCTTTTTATAGGGGGAGTACATCTATTTGTTAGTTTTTCAAAATTTTTCATAGATAGTATTTCAAATTTTCATAATGGAAATTTTTCATAGTTAGTTTTTTTTTCAAATTTCCGTAATGTTTTTTTTTCATAGTTGGTTTTTCAAATTTTCGTATTGAAAATTTAGTTCTTAAATTTTTCATAATGAAATTTTCATAATGAATATTTTCATACCTGAAACTTTCATATTCTAAAGATTTTCTTACTCAAAATTGTCATAAAGAATATTTTCCTACTCAAAATTTTCGTAATGAAGATTTTCGTACTCAAGTTTTTCGTAATGGAGTTTTTTTTCTCAAAATTTTCATAATAAAATTTTTTCAAAATCTAAAGTTCTTCAAGAATAATTTTCTTCAATAAGAATAATCTTCTTAGAAATATGAAAGGTATGTTTTCTTTCTTAAATTTTTTTAATTATCATTTAATTTCTGGTATTTTTATTTGTTTTTAAAATTTTTAGGATTCTCTTTTCCTTAAATCCGAATGTTTTTTTAAAAAAAACCCTCAAAAGATCGGATTCTATCAAATTTTCCTTGCGTCTATCATATCAACCGTCAAATATGACCGGAAGGATTTTCAGCCATTGGATTGAATTTGGAAGATGAATCGCCACTTCTAACACCTATATAAAGGACCCTCGAAGGGTTGTCCCACATTGATTTCAAGCTCTCGCATGATGAAGTTCTTACCCTCTACTTAAGCCCATTCCAAACTTCTCAGAGTTTTCTCAATTCCGAATGTCTACAGAAGAATCCTCTCAAAAGATATGTCTACTGTCTAGCCAATTCCGGAGTGACAGGTGTATAGAGAAATGTTACTGCATCCGAACTTCTTCAACAAGTATGATTCTATCATTTCAAAGAACATCAAATTGAATGGATGGGAGAGTGTTTGCATATTGAATCCAGGGGCTCATGATTTGGTGTATCTGGATTTGCTTATTGAGTTTTATGAATCAGTCAGTTTATTTAAGGAAGAAGATAGAGAGATTTTTTCATTCAAAATCTATGGAAATACCTATGCTCTATCATATACTAAGGCAACCATCTTAGTCGGTATTCCATACAAATGGGAAGTCGAGTTCTATTCCCAAAAGTTTCCGGATGTCAAAGGAAGCTTTGTAAAGGTGAAAGATATAGATATCCTCGTTCTTACTGATTTCAAGACTTCAAAGATTGCTCACCTCTCTACAAATAATCGGATCCTTGAATTATGGGTTCAAGGATTCATCATTCTGAGAAAAGGTGATAAGGACACCTTAAAGAAGAGTGATATGTACATTTTAGATTTTCTGGTGAACCTGAGGAAGGTTAATTAGGTTAAGCATATTCTGATTACAATCGAGAATATCAAGAATGGAAATCTAAAGGCTCGGATAATCATGTACCCGACCATTCTTTCTAAGCTGATTGTTCAGTGTCTAGAATCTTTTAAAATCACTTTTAGTTCAAAGATAAGGAATTGAAAAGTCATGCTGATTAGTGACGATACCTTTAAAAGGATGAAAGTAAATTTTTCTAAAGATCCCATAGAATTTTATGACTTACCAGAGGAATAGGCTGAAGCTGTTCTGAAGGAACAAGAAGTTCCTAAACCATCAAAAAAGGGAGGAAATAAGAGGAATTTGAAAGAAGTTGTAGTTTAAGGTCAAAACCCATAGGGTAAAGGAACCCAATACACACCTCCAAATCCCAATAAGCAGAAAGATTATCCAAATGATGTTGTAGCTAAATGGAGGGAAGACAAAAATAATAGGAAATCAAGAGAGCCAAGTTTTGGTTTGGATCCTGCTGAGGCCAAGGCTTTAAAAGAGAAGACTGCCGATGAGCTTGAGAAGCAAGCAAAATAAAAGAAGCAGAAGAAAAATATGACTGAAGCTGATATTATTCAATCCCTTCTAAGGGATACTAAGAAATCATCAAAGATCATTCCAGTACCGAAATCTTTCTTGGTAGAGGATTTACCGAAGACTCTGGGTAAAAAATTTCTCACTCCAGAAAAAGTCCAAGAAAGGCTTGGCGAAGAAAAAGAAGTAGAAAAAGTTGTGGAAGAAGTGGAAGAAGAAGAGAGAAGTGATGACACCACAAATTTGATTAAGCAAGTGGAAGACTTTCATGAGAAGGAAATCCCATCCAAAAAATTGTCAATACGAACCTCTCAAGACGAATCTTCAAAGCTTGCTACTCCTGGGATAGATGAAAAGGATGAAGATGAAGTGAATAAGCTGTCAAAAGAAGAAAGTTATAATCATCATTTCATTCATCCTAAAGATGTTGAGGTAGGAGCTGAGAAGGAGAAGATATATGAAGATAGAATTGTTTAGCTGTCTGATAGTGAACATGAATCTCCGGATGAGGAAGCCATTCTGAAAACTGATAAGGGTAAACAAGTGGTTGTTGACACACCTCCTAAAGCTATTGTGAAGAAGAAGGAAGATGGTGGATCTTCAAAGAGAAAAGTTGCTGAGCTAGAGAAAGAGTCTTCACCTAACAAAGTATCAGATTTAGAATCATCTTCTCTAGGACATGATTTTTTTTCCAGTCATTGAAGAATTTGGTTGGCACCATTCAGATTTTCCCAAGAATGTACTCTAGATGTTAGATGCTTCAACACACACTTAATCATAAATCGGATTTAGTGTCCATGGTGATGGACAAGTGTGTCAATCTTGAGGCTGATTTCAAGAATTTATTCATTAACTACGATGCCCACAAAAGGTCCTGTAAGAAAATTGTTGGCTGGTCGAAGAAGAAAGTTGAAGATTTGAGAGAACTTGATGAGTTTCAAGATGATGTCAAGGAGGCTTTTGACATAGAATATGGTAGGATCAAAGATCTTACGACCAGTTTTGAAGAAAAACTAACTCTTGAGAAAAATTCTCAGATTCAAGAAGCAGAGGATCTGAATGGGAAATTGTATTTTGTTTCCCAAATATGGAAGAGATAAAGAGATCTTCATATTGAGATAGAAGAAAATATTGTCAAGTAGGAATAAGTCCTGAATGCTCAGGTAGAGACTCTTAAATATGAGGAAGAAAGAATCAAGGCTTTAGAGAAGAAAACTAAGGATCAGGATCATCTTCTTAAGTGAGCAGAGGAAGATCATAAGGATCTCAAAAAGTTGAAGAATATGGTCAAGAAGTTTATGCCGAAGGAAAAGGAAGGATAACTTTGTTGCAATCCTATCTTTTTTTTACTTTTCTTCCTTGTACAAATTCTTTCTAATCATAATTAATTTTTTTTAGTTTCTTGTCTATTGGATGTGTTGTAATAATCTTTCAGGTACCATAATTTATTTTCCATTCCCTCAAATTATTTTTGAAAATCACAAAGGGGGAGAAAGGAAAAAGAATACCAAGAAAAGAATAAATATCCCTAAGTAAGGGGGAGTTTATCTAAGGGGTATTTTTCATTATAGAGATTTCGGTACTCAAGATAATGAAAAATCTCATTTCAGAAATCTAGAATAAAATCTTTAGTGTTCCAAAGCCTAAGGGGGAGTTAGTCATATTCATATTTTCCCATATGATAAGGGAGATAAGTTTTATTTTCAAAGTCTAGAAAAATATTTTCTAAGTCCATTTATTCTTTTTTGTAAGGATGTTTGTGTTTTCCAAAAAGGGGGATATTTTTGATTCAATAAGGTTTTACTTATGAATTTTCCATTCCTTCATAATTGGGGATATTGTTGAGTCAATAAGGTTTCCTTATAACTTTACCATTCATTCTTGTTTTGAAAATCACAAACACCTTATCTCAAGGCAAATTACATTTTACCCTGTGTTTTACTTCTATAAGGAAAATTTTCCTTCCCTAAGGAAATTTATCCTTACCATGTTTTTCATTGTTCATTATCTTGTCTAAGTGCAAAATTCAGTTTCAAGTATAAAACCTCAGAATCATATAATACTTAGATAAAGATAATTATGTTTTCAGATTCCGAACTCTTATGCGTTCTGACTCCGAGTTCTCTGAATTCAGAATCCGAACTCTTCTGAGTTCTAACTCCGAGTTCTCTGAATTCAAACTCTGAACTTTGTAAATTCTGACTCCGAATTCTCATGAATTCTGACTTCGAACTTTGTAAGTTTAGACTCCGAATTCTCATGAATTCTGACTTCGAACTTTGTAAGTTCTGACTCCAAATTCTCATGAACTCTAAACTTTCTAAGTTTTGACTCCGAATTCTCATGAACTCTGACTTTGAACTTTGTAAGTTAAAGTTCCGAATTCTTGTGAATCAAAATTCCGAATTTCCTTGAAATTCAGACTCCGGAATTCTATAGAGTTCAGGTTCTGAATTACTTAGAAAACAGAATCTGAATATCCTTGTATTATAGACACCGAATGTGTTTTTGGTTAGACCCTGAACTTTTATTTTCTTACATTCTGAATATTTGATTTTGGTTATGTAACCATATTTTTTCTTACACTTATTTTTGTTATAAAATGATGTTGTGCATTCAGTTACTAACTAATCGTTGTTTGAGTGACACGTGTACAGGTCCCTCTAAAATTCAAGGAAAAATATGACCGTTGGAGGAGGGATACGACCATTGGTGTTGTGCTTATAAATAGGAGCTCATTTGAAAGAGCTTATAACAAGTTGATCAATCTAGATATTACATGCCGCTGAAGTGATTTCTAGAGAGAGAGAATTTATTGCTTTGTGTGTACTGAACATCTTGTTCAGATTTTCTTTGTGCGACTTTGAATGTTGTTGATTACATTCGAGGACTTCTAGGGATAGGAAGACAGAGGTGCCGACTACCTTGAAGTTGAGGGCTTCCTTGCTGAGGAAGATAGAGGTGCTGACTAGCTTAAAGTTGAGGGCTTGCGGGGATAGCAAGACATACTCCAATCTTTATAACGAGGTCTTACCCTGGTGTGGGTAAGATAGAATTTATTGAAAGTATAAATCAAGGGACTTTTATCCAAGGTTGTTGGACACCCTTCTTTTTGGGTTAAAAGATTTTCTACTTGTAACTTGTTTTGTTACAAGTTTTCCACTGCATTTTTTATTGTTGAGGAAAGTATAACTATCTTATACTTCCTTATACTTGTACTCTGATTTAGTAAGATTCTATATGCTTTAAGGTAGAATCTTTATCTCTATAAACATTCATTAAGTTTCATTTTTACAAAAAGATCTTTTCGGAATCACTTTCTCGGAATCATATTTCCAGAATCTATCAAGTGTGTAGAACTATAGGTTTTGTGAATTACCTTGTTTAACCTTGTTAAACATAATCATCTTTAAAAGTTCCAAAGGAATTTTTAAAAGTGTAAAATTAACCCCCCTCTTGTATATTGAGCATCATACAATACTGCAATCAGTATCTACATTCATTATTTAGATCCTACAATATATATATGCATATATTAGAATATATATAAATATATATATCTTTTTATTAATACAAATACATATTTGGTGAGTTTGAATGTGAGGAGTATATTGAGGGTGCAATGGTGGTGCGGCCAATCACTGGAAGCAATAAAATACTACAAAAATTATCCAATAAGTTTATGGAGGCAATGTCAGGGTTGTGTATGTGATGAGGTTGAAGAGACACACAATAGGCTTATAGGAGGGGCTGTTGTAGTTTAGGCCTTGTGGTAGTGGAACTTTAGGCCATATAATTCTAAGGCCTTTGTGTGTTTTATCCTTCATCATGTAAAGTGTTCCCTCTCAACCTAGTTAAAAAGTGGAATTATCTTGAAATAAAATAAAAATATAATTGAAGAAATATATACATTTTTATAGGTATATACATATTCATACATTTTTATAAGCTAAATAAAATAGATATTTTTCTATTTTAAATAAAATGGATAACTATTTTATATTTTTATATTGTTTATATATTTTAAAATAAATATTTTATTTAAATATGTTTAAATATTTATTTATACAATTAATTTTTTATGTGTAAATATATGTAAATATGCATATATATAAAAATAATTATACATAACACTATGATATAAAAAATTATTAAATTTCAACACCATAATATCCTTATGAATGAAATCCTGAGTAATAATTTTAGTCTCCACCAAAAAAATATAATAATACCCTTTTAAACAAAGTTAAAATACCATTGAATGTTAAACAATTAGGGCATCCCAACAAAAAACTCAATTTTGGAAGCCTTATAGGCCTTTTTTGACCAAGAAAAAACAAGGTATGTTGTAAATCAAAAATTTAATGTCATAGATATCTAAAAAATATTTGATTTTATAGCTTGTAGAACCTAATAGGATAAACAAATCAAATGTTATATTCGTTTTTAGTTCAAGTCCATTTTTGACTTATCTTATGATATTGATTAATTTATTAATTTTTTCTACTACCAAATTGTTATTAAATTTCCATTACTCAATACTAATTATTAAAATTTTAATTATTTCTTAAACCATTTTCACTAAATATATTACATATTATGTTTAAACACTCACACACATATTGAAATAAAACCAACATTATATTGATTGACAATCATTCAAAGGAAGGGTACATAACCATTCAGGAAACAACTCAAACTAAACATGATCTCCCAAGTCTTTCCTAAAATTGAATAAGTGATGGGCCACACAATTTTTGTCTCTCTCAACAAAAGAGAATTTTCTTCAAGTGAAACAATCCATCAAATATTAGATTCTCATACGAATGATATTACAGGCTTGGAATTATTCAATGTGGTTAAGAATAGAGTTAATCCCCATTTTATAATCTGATTAAAAAATAATATAATCTCATCTATTAGTACATGAAAAATATAGATCTTAAATAATGAAAAAATATTTCACAACAACAATTTCCCAGTTTTCCCTAAAATCCTTAAAATGGGTAGCCAAAACCAGACTGTGATCTTGTCAAACAATAATTCCAATTCCCAGATTTTTCCCAAATCCACAACACCATCAGTGTTAATATTGAGAAATCCTTGGGGGGGGGGGTGACTAGATATTCCCAAAGAAAAATCTTCCTTAATAAAAGAAGATGTTTGAGGCTCCCAAAAATCCATCAATTCTAATACCTGATCATACCAGATATCATCAAAGATAGACTAATGTTGAAAGACTAACTCATTATGACTAGTCTAAACCACCAGGAAATCATGAGAATTTGGCCAGTGATATATGGTTCCTATGAAGAAACCCAACTTTGGAAATTATAAAAAATATTATAAGACATATGAAAAAAATCAAGATAGTTTTTTATCTATGAAATTCAAACACCCAATGCCCTTGAACAGGAGAAAAATGCATATAGAGGCAACTATACCTCCTCCAGGAACATGGGACACATCACCTCATGGAAAAGATGACGAGAAACAACAAAATCATGTTATTAAAGAACACCATGACACAACTTCCACTAGAATAATCTAACATTAGGTGAAACCATCAACTACCAAAAATCCTTCCAACAAACTCCATTAGACTACCTTGAAGGATTCTCAACCTAGATATTATAACTAGAGAAAACAAAATGGGTTTTAAAAGACTCCCAATTCCTGAAAATATGTTCAAACCCCATCCCATGAATGAGGGGGATACTTAGAATGAGGTTATGATACATCTCATTAAACCAATCAGTGAGCTTGTCCATGTACCAACCATCTAATGAGTCATTTATAAGGACTGGAACCCTAACATCCTCATGACCCATGACAATTGGAGAAGAGGATACCATACCAACTTTTTCAACCCACCAAGGGTTTTCCCATACATTAAATTCTGATCCATTAATGATACTAAAATAAAAACCTTTTTTTAATAGGGTCTTAGATCCATAAATAATCCTCTATGGAAAAATGGGCCAAGGAACCAAACATGATTGCATGAAATCAGATGACGTAAAGTACTTTCCCCAAAGAACCCTCATAAAAATCAAACTTCCATAGTTAACCAACCGATAACCTTGCTTTTCAAGGAGAGAATAATTAAATGGTCTCAAGTCCCAAAAGCCTAATACATCACATGTCTTTAGAGTAAAATTTCTATCCCATGCCACCTTCTTTCCTTATTGTAACCCCCACCATAATTTGGTGAAATGATAGTAAAGAGTATTAGTAAGAGATCTCGACAACTTGAATAAGGACATGAATTACAAATGGATGGCTTGAGAAACTACCTTGAGGAGGATCTCCTTAGTCACATTAGAAATATTCCTACATGAACATATTTTAATTTTCTTATCAATCCTATCCAAAATAGAGGATAAAACTTACTTATTCAATCTCCTAATAAAAGTCATAATCCTGAGGTATTTCTAGTGTTTTTCAAAAAACTGCACACCACATAAACACTAAAAATCATATTTTGTAGATGGATCAACTCCCTTACTAAATGATATTTCAGATTTAGAGAATCTAACTCACTGCTTAGATGATTTTTCAAATAGGTGGATAATGTTCAACACTGAAATACATTCTTGGGGAGTAGCTTATGAAAATAGAAAGTATCCATCCACAAAAAATTAGTGAGAAATATAAGGTATTTTAAAAAATACTTTAGCACTATGGATGAATCCCTTTTCCATAGAGGCTAGCATAAGATTAAACAAAATATATATAATAAGAATAATTATATAAGATAAAATAGAATCTCCTTACCATAACCATCAAGAAGGTTTAAAACTATTTGAAAGGATTATATTAATTTAAATACCGAAAGAGACTTATTACACACATTACATGACAATATTAACCCATTTGAGACCAAAAATAATCCTAGTAAGGACAACCCTAAGAAAATTCCATTCAAATCTATCATACACCTTGGTTATATTGGTCTTAATCTCTATAACACCCCTTATAGGAATGGAACAACTCATAGGTAATAATGAAATTATCTATGATTAGCCTCTTGGTAGAAACACACTTTGATTCTCTATCATTATTAAAGAGATAATACCTTTAATCCGAGTCTCTAAAATCTTATAGAAAATTTTATAGAAGAAATTATGTAGGCTTATAGGTTGAAATTTCTAAACTTTAATGTGGTTGTGAATCTTAAGAATAAGAGTAATCTAGGTTTTATTAAGGGAGATAAAAGAAGCACAACCAGAACATAAATAATTTATCATACAAATAATTTCAATGACAATACTATGAAAAAAGTGATTAAAAAATAGAGCATGGAAACTATCTAGCTCAGGCACCTTGGTGGAATGGATTTGTTGAAGGGCCTAAGAAACTTCATCATCTGATAAATCTATCTGCAATGAATGTCATTATAAAAATCAAATGGAATATATGTGTTTTAAGAACTATAGATATAAAAATATAAATTAAGGATAATATCATGAATCTCCTTCCCATTATAATTGATAATCCTATCTGGATTATCTAGTGTGGAAATATCATTATTCCTCCCTAGCTTGTATAATCCAATATATTTACTTTTCCCAAAGGGTGACATTAAGATTTTTATCTAAGTTGGATATTCTGTTAAGAACTAAGTCTGTGAATGAAAGGGACAACCACTTACTTAACTGACATTCAATATAATTAATCATTTTCTCAAATATCCCAGACTTATAAAAACTATACTTGTAGAGACTCATTAAAACAACAAAAAATTTAGTTTCCAATGATTAGTTTCTAGTAGCCTAGGTGGATTTAATAACCTCCTTTCAACCAGTATCCTAAAGCCACATACTCTAAAATAGAAAATTCCAACTAATTTTCTTTTCCATATTTCAGTTGGATAAAGAGAGTAAAATTGGGCAATGATTTGAGGACACAGGTGGTAAATAGGAGATAATGTAAGACTGGAAAAAATATTTCCAGTTGTTTGATCCAAAAAAAATCTAATCACTTAGAATTATTTCCATCAAAATATAAACTATGTAAATGGATCACCAGAGTGGCCAACATTATATAACTCCATGATATTTAGAGTGTCTTGAAAAAACAACATTGCCTCACAAATCCTAAAACCACCCATTTTTCTCACAGCTGAAGAGAATCTCATTGAAGTTTTCCTCATGATGTTGTCCCCAAATCCCATTATAAACAAGAGTGGAGAGAATATTTTTTCATCTGATTAGAGTGTCATCTTTCTCAGCTTGAACAATGCTCAACTAACTAGACACTTCATAACTGATGCATGATAATAATCCAATTGATCCTGTTGAGAATAAATAGTAGAAAAATCAGTGTCATATTTATATTGAAAATATAAATCATAATCTTTGTTACTCCCTTAAACATCCATTTGAGGAACACTTGGACAAAATTTATTGAAAACCCAAACTAAATCATCTTTCCATATTTTATTCTACTCACTTAATACTTAAACCTAAGAAATATAATCAATACTAGTTGAATTAAAGGAACTAGTTCCCTGAACCTCAATCCCACAGGCACCTTACATAAAATTAGGAGGGAAAAATATTGTTGATAATTTTTGATATCTGATGTTCCTCTCCCACCATCCTCACATATGATATATTTAAACCTATCTCCTTCATGATCCTTGAAATTTTGATCCAAAATGGAGTTAGGCATACCTTCCTCAGAGGCAGTTTCCTTACATATCTTTATTAGATTATCAATAGAATTACCCTAAAAAAAAAAGGTTGAAAACCATCCTTCTGCGACACTTTTCAAAGGTATGTCTTATGTTATTAAATCCTTCACAAAAATCCTACATCTTTTCATAATCCACCAAAAAATCAAACTGATGTTCATCAGTAGTTAAAATATTTTTTTTTAATTAAGGTAGAACTAAGATAAAATTCCATAAGTAATCTTGAAAAAAAACACAATGATATTTTTTTAGTTTCTTTATGCATTTTTATTGGGACTCCAACAATAGAGGTAATCTCCCAAAGAATTTGTGGATTCTAAATGAACCAAATTAATCAATAGATTCTAACCCAAATCTAGTGATCAAATTATTCAAATGTAAGGTATTATAATGAGGATCCTAGTACCAAATCTAGAGAATTCTAGGATTGAGGTTGATGAAGTTAAGTCCTCAGGACTTGGATTTTGATTCCACAAAATAAAAAACAATATGAAAAATAACCTTTTCCATAGGATGTCATTCACCATTCCTCAAAACCCCAACAGTATATGAGGTATTTTATAATATATAATAGAATTCAATTTAAATCATTACCCTATAAAGACAAATGATCAATTATAGAGTGATATCAATCATTCAACCTTTCTAAAATAATGCCTTGTGATGCTTTGATAAAAGTCATCCCCCTTTATTTGTGATTTTTTGTGATGAAACATTGAGAGAAATTTGAATCTCTTCAAAGTATATCTTACCCATGGAATGGATAAAGTCACACACAATCCACTACTACATATTAGAGACCATTCCATCAAGCTTCAACATCCCTAGCCTTCGACAAATTTGGGAGCTTTAGATCTGAGACCCCTAAAATTTCTTGAGTGTATGCAGCTCGATTATTATTCCATACATAAAGAAGATCTCCAGTATTCATAGGTCCCCCATTACTTAAAATAATCTACTCCTTCAAGAATGGACCAATAAAGTTATGAATTTCTACATGAATCCCTTTTGAACTGTAGTGGTCATCATCTAACATAGCCATCGAAACCCAAAACCTTAGAACAAATCACATTCTCCATTCACCAGAAAACTGCAAATACCACCATTTTTGAATTATTATGACTTTATTAATTTTTAATATATAATTATTTATAATAATGATTAATTATGATTTTTTTATAATATTATTTTTCCCTTGGCTTGAAGGCCTTTTAATTTTTATTATTATCAAGATAAACCCTCTTTTAAATTGGTTTAAGAGGGAACTCTTACATGAAATGAGGCTTAGAGGCATAAAGGCCTATAAGATTACATGGCTCTAAGGACAAACAACACAAGGACTAAACTATAACAACCCCTATAGTAATATATTATTATTAATAATTACTTTATTAATATAATATATTATTATTAATTATTAATATAATATTATTAATTGTTACTTTATTAATTTATACTAGTTAGAGGGGATTATAATAACCAAACACACAATTAATAATTTATTAATAATAATATAATTAATAAGAATAATAATTAATAAATATAAAATATTAATTATTTTTAAATAATCAATTAATTATATTATTATTATGAATTCATATATTATTATCAATACTTAATATTTTCTATTTAATATTTTGATGTTTTTTTTATTTTTAGTTATTTTATATATGTTAATTGTATGTCTTAAATTTTTATTTATAATCTATTTACAATTTACATTTTAAAATATTTTGAAGTCACCCACTTCTTTTAATATATAAATATTAATCTTTGAAACAATAATATTTTGTGTCATATATAGAGTGTGTTAACCCATGAAGTGGGGGTGTGAATTGTCCTTGTTGGCCTAGGGGTGTGTGTGTTGTTTCATTTTATGTAATATCTAAGACCTTAAATAAATATATTATTATTTATTTATTATTTTGAAAAAATATTTTATTTTCAATCATTTTTTATATATTTAGTATATATTTTAAATTTTATTTAGATTGTATTTATAGTTTATATTTTATAATTTTTCAAAGTTACCTACTTGAAACATAAAAAACTTATCATGTTTCAACTTTTAGTCTCATGTGATCATAAAGGGAAAAAAGCTACAATAGGATGATTCTTTGAAGCCAAAGAATTTTAAGGGATCTAATCTAGGTATGAAAGGTGTTGTTTCTAATTGTCTGAATACAATATTTTTTGGTTAAAGTGAGGAACTCATGAGTTGTTATCTAGGTGATAGGGAAAGGATAGGGATGAATCATCCAATGATGTGAGTTTAGTGGGGACTAAATCTGCTAACTCACATCAGGAAGTGGATGGAATAGAAAGGGTAGTCAAATCATCCCATTCCAAAGGCATTGATTGAAGCTACATAATTTATCTTTAAAGTGTAGTTGATCCTAAAGACTCAAATACATCACCAAAATCATCTAAATAAGATATGGGACCACCCATGTGCAATATTTCCACTTCGAATTCCTTTACTACTCTTGATGCTCCTAGAATTATTATGGAGGGATGTTAAATTAAGGATGTCAGGGAGGATGCCTATATTATATCCATGGATGATACCTATTTTGAAAGAGGCCCTTTGAATCAATGGAGATGAGGGTGAAATCCTCATGGTTGGGGTTTTTGGGTGACTCACCATAATATAAGTCTTCATTCTCAAGATCAAATTTTAAAGTACCTTGGACTTTAAATGTTACTTTTTCTAAGGTTTATTTGTCTTTTATGTACTTTTTCATTTTTCTTGGAATGAGGGAAGGAATGCAATGTATGGTCCCTTCCCTCTCATTACTATTGTTTTTCTTTCTCAATAATATGGCTTGACCCTAGCTTGTTACTATATATACAATCTAAATGAAACTCAAAACATAGACTAAATAAATAAAAAATAATTAAAAATAAAAATGATTTCATAAATATAATAATTTTTTTATTTAAATGACATAGACTTTATAATTTAAAAAAATAACATCCAAACTTTAAAAAAATTATGAGCATAATTATTATTAAGTACTACATATTAATTACATTTTTATTATAATTATTATAAATATTTAATAATATGATTAATATTGATTAATAATGTAATTGATAATATTTAATAACAATAACATAATTAATAAATATTAATACCATAATTAATTATAAATTATTAACACAATTGATAATAATTAATAATTTATCAAGATCTTAGAGGTTACAAGCAAAAAAAAACAAAAAAAAATCACACACCTCTCGACCACCAATGACATGCCACACCCCTCCAAGAGTTGACCCACTCCATAGTTGAACCATTTCAATTTTATAGCCTAAAGTGTTGACCTACTATTTTTGTTCCAACATATCTCATGCACTTTATGTTTTTATGATATCAAATACCCTTTATATGTTAATTATGCCTTTTTAAGTGTGTTCATTGGGTTTTATCATTATTTTAGTTAATTCTATTAAAATATGTAATTTTTTGAAGTTTTATGAAAATTTTCTTAAGTATGGAAAATTGACTATGTGAGGAATTATACTAGGTGGATAAATGGCTAGGTTGATCAATCAACACTGTAAATATACTATGTGAATGAAGAACCTACATGAAATTGCTATGTCACAAAATAGGCTATGTGGAAATCACCTATACTGATAAATCACCCACATGATAAATTAGTTATGTTGATCAAATGGCTACATGAATCAGTTATTTAGAGTAATAATCTATGTGATTTGGATATGTAGTATAATCTACTATGTGGTTCCAAGTGGATATGTAATTCATTTGGATTTTTCAAATTTGGCTATATAAGAAATAATCCTATGTAAAGTAGATAATCCACATGAAGGACTATAAAATTAGGCTACATGGATAAATTATCTATGTGAGGAACGACTATGTGGATCAATTTGGCTACGTGAATTCAAATTTGTGGAATTCAGCTACATGGTGTTTTAAAATTGGATACATCATTCTACAACATACTATTTATTACCATTGGTGTACTTTCAGTGGGAACTAATGCTATTATGAAAGATTTAAATGCTGTATTTCTTCTTTATGATAAAAATGATTATAAAAAACTACAAGTACTGATATTAGAGATAATTATAAGGATAATTTAACGATTAGTAATATTATAGTGGTATTTTCAAGAAAAAGAACTTATAGAATTTAATTTTGAAGCCCATATTTTATGGGTATGATGATGAGAAATTAAAATAGAAGTTTTTTCATGCACTTTTCAATAGTGTTGGATAATAGAATATAGAAAAAAATAGGATCTATTTATCCTTAAACTTGTAACTCTCTCTATTAAAGCTATTTGTGCACTGATCTATTTTTTATGAAAAAAAGAAGAAGAGTATTTAAATCTATAGATGAGATTCAATGATCATATTTATTGTGTTCAAAAGAACCTATTTGATCTTCTTTTTATTCTTAGAATCTCTCATTGGGATGTATTCTATTCTGTCAGTTATATATTACAATTGTGTGCCTCATTTTTAAACTCTATGTTTATTCTCTATTTTATTTTAAAGGTTCCTGGTAAAAGAACATTTAAGTATAATGTTTTTAAAACCTTGGTGGATCATAATTTATAGCTTATGGGTTTTTATCAAGTGTTGGATTCTTGTAATCAGTCATGTAGTCCTTGGGAAAAGGATTGGAATCCCTCGAAAAAAGAACCGGTCTTGTGAAAATCACCATGCTCTTGGAGTTGAGCATTGGTAGAGGGGACTAGGGGATTTTTGTTTCCTCAACCACTATAAATCTCTAGTGTTTGATCTCTTTTATTTGTAATTTTATTTTACACTACTTGTATGATCTAATAAGAAAATATAAGAAGTAATCATTTCTTTAAAGAGGGTGGTTTTCTAAGTCATGAAAATTTCAAGAATTCAATTCACCCATCTCTTTATTATTAGTGGACTCAGTCTCCAACCAAAAATTTGTATCAAAGTAATGATTTCTCAGCTTTTAAAGGTTGAAGTATTAAGATTAAATTGAAAATGGTAATTATGACTAGTAATATAGAATTTATGTCAATGGTAAGATCTCCCTACTTTAATAGTGATAATTATGGATGCTACAAGGCACAAATAATCATCTATATAAATAAACTTGGTATAAAGTTTTATCTAAAATCCATGAGGCATTATGGAATTATAAAGACACAACCTGGAACATGGTACACTAATACTAAATCCATTTATGTTCTAAAATATAAAGCTATGAATGACATAATATGTGGAATAGGTGAAGATGAGTTCAATAAAGTTTCACATTGTGAAACCACTTATGAAATGTGGACTACTATATTAGTGGATTTTGAAGGAATATAAAATGTGAGAGATATTTAATATAATACTTCCAAGATTAAGTTTTATAC
Source organism: Viscum album (assembly GCA_963277665.1). Taxonomy (NCBI): domain Eukaryota; kingdom Viridiplantae; phylum Streptophyta; class Magnoliopsida; order Santalales; family Viscaceae; genus Viscum; species Viscum album. The sequence goes on along the minus strand of OY728133.1, from coordinate 1,993,496,183 downwards.
TTTCATAATGATATAAGTAGAGATCATTACTCAGTTAAATGGAAGACTTACTGAGGTTGTAAATAATGTTGCTTCTTTAGGGTCACACATTTCTAAACTAGATCAAGCTTTAAAAATTATCACAATCCACCACATAGATGGAGTGGAATCTCGACTACCATTAGGTAATCTATAAAGGTCAAAAATGTTAAAATAAAATATATTATTAGAACTATTATGATGTATGAGGTTGATATGGAATCTAAATCCATAGAACATAGATTGGTTAAGAATGAGAATGCTTCTCTAAAAGTTTCAACTTCAAATGATGACAATAAAAACAAAGAGATAGAAATATTTGAGTCATCAGATGAAGATACCTCAAATATTTATACTTCTAATAGTGAGATTTATCATTTTTTAAGAAATATGAAAATTTTCTATCATAAGAGAATATGTTTTAATAAACCCTTCAACAAATTCAAGAATCATGAGGGAAATTCCAAATAAGTAATATTATATGAGTGTATGAAACATAAAAACATCAAACCATACATCCTTCCATTGAGAGACAATAATAAATATGATAAAAAGTATTTCAAGAAGGTTGGATATAAGAAGAAATACAATAAATCTACGAAAGAAACATAGAATGTTTCTGGTGATTTTAGTGATGATACATATTCATATTTAGAAGCTGAAATATCTAATCAAAAATAAAATATGTGTTTTATGGAACATTTAGATGTGGTACATTCTTTTTATTCTTTTGGGATTGAATTTGAATCTAAATATGTAAATGAAAAATTCTCTTATGAAGAATTAAATGAATATTGTACCATGATTAAAACCAAATATTAATCTTTTAAAAAGAAAAATAAAACTCTTAAAAATTCCTATGATAATGTTTTTAATGAAAAAGGAAGACTTAAATGAATAGATTTTTGATCTAAAAACCAAACTATACAATTCTTCTACATCTTGTATTAAACATGGTAATAAGATTAAAAACTTACAAAAATAAGTTCAAGACTTTAATGATGATATAAGCATTTTAAAAAATGGTGAAAATTACTTGAATCAAATTATTGGAAATAATAAAGATTAGAAAAATAAAGTTAAAATAGGAACTTAAGGTGATAAATCAAGGTTTTATAAAAACTATTTTGAGGTTAGTTATAATAAAAAAACTTCTCCAAAGTTACCTATTTTAACTATGGAGAATTATGGCACTATGATTATAATTATACTTTGATAAACCCTATTTTTTTTGGAATTAAACATGATTTTATTTCAAAAAGTTTTTAAAAACTTAATGATGGATTTTCTAGATAGCATAAATGGATTTGGGTTCCCAAATCTTTAGTTTCTAAAATTGCTGGACCCAAGAGAATATGGGTACCAAAACAATTTCTTGTTTAATTTGTCTTTGTAGAGAAAGAGTTCCAAGATCATCAATTAAAAATGGTATATTTACAGTATATGTTCAAAGAATATGAGTGAAAATTTATCTAATTTACACTCCTTATAAAAAATTAATGGAGGCTATGTCACTTTTGGTAACAATACCAGAGGAAAGATTATGAGAGTTGGATTGGTTGGTAATCTAAACTTAGTCCTCATCTAAAAAGTTCTTTATATGGAAGGATTGAATAAAAATATGATAAGTATTTTATAATTTGGTGACAAAGGTTATTTTTTATATTTTACAAATAATGTCTATTCTATTTTCAAAAATAAAATTCCTAAATTTAAGAAAATTATAATGGAGAATTTTTGTAATCTAGATCTCAATTATTTCAGTAGAAAAAAGTGAACTACTTAAATGATGAAACAAATAAATCTTGGATTTGGAATATAAGAATAGGACATCATAATGTCTATTCTTTGAGAAAATTTTCTAAAATTAATTTAGTTTATGATTTATATAAACTAAAATTAAACAAAAATAAACTAATTGATGCATGCCAAATGGGAAAGAAACATAGGTAATATTTTAAATCAATTAAATAAGTTTCTTCTTTTAAACCTTAGAACCTATTTATATAGATTTTTTGGACCATTTATATATATAATTACAAGAGGAAAATATTTTTTTTATGTGTTAGTTGACAATTTTATAGATTTAATTGTGATTTATTTTATGGTTTTAATAGTGAAGCCTATTCAATTTTTATAATTTTTTGTAAACTAGTTTTAAAAGAGAAGGATTAAAAAATTATTAATTTATGAAGTGACCATAGAGGTGAACTTTAAAACCATGGGTTCAATTTACATTGTTCAAAACATTGAATCAAACATACTTTTTATTCCCCCATGACACCTCAAAAAAATGGTATTATTGAAAGGAGGAATAGGTAATTATAATAAATTTCTAGAACAATATTGTATGAATATTACTTTACCACTCATTTTTGGGATAAATTGGTAAATACAACATATTATGTCATGAAGAGAATTTTTATTTGGCCTATTTTGAAGAAAACACCCTATAAGCTATGGAATAATATAAAACCAAAAGTTGGATACTTTAAAGTGTTTAGATACAAGTTTTATATTCTAAACACCAAGGATAATCTTGGTAAATTTTATCCATATGATGATGAAGGAATATTCCTTGTATACTATACTACTTTTAGGGAATATATATTTTTTAACAAAAGGTCAAAGATTTTTGAATAATCAACCCATGTGAAATTTGATTAAAGTGATCCCTTTGGCCTAAAAAAGACTCAATTTGATGAGTTAACATATTATTTTTAAAACAAGATACCTAAAAATCTCTTTGAAAATAAAAAGGATGATGATTTGGAAATTGATTTTGGTGATCCAAATCCTAAAATGATGGATACTATTGAACCAGAAAGTGTGCTATATAGACGGCCTAGAAACCCTTAAAAACCATCCCTTAGAAACTATTATAGGAAGCTTAGATAAAGGTATTAGGACTAGAAGGGGTGTAGGAAAACTTATATATTTTTCTACCTTTCTATATCAACTAGAAATTAATATTATAGAAGAACCCTTAGTATATGAGAGTTGGGTTTTAATAATTTAAGAATAATTAAACTAGTTCAATAGGAAAAAGGTATAGAATTAGTTAATAAACCTTATGAATATCATGTTATAGGAACAAAATAGGGTTTTTATAATAAATATGATGATCATGGTGTGATTACTAGGAATAAGTATAAACTATTAGCTAATGGTTATAACTAATAAAAATGTATTGATTATGAAGACAAATTTTTATCTATTTCTAGATTAGAATATATTATGATTATCCTATCATATGCATCACATATGAATTTCAAATTATATTAGATGGATGTAAAATCAAAAATTTTAAATGGTTTTATTATGGAGGAAGTTTATCTTGAACAACCTACTAGTTTTGAAAATCTTTACTTTCCAAATTCAATTTTAAAACTTACCAAATCTGTTTATGGACTTAAACAAAAACTTAGAGATTTATATGAACATTTAAGTTATTTTATTTTATCAAACGAGTGTAAGATCCTAAATTTTTCAAGAAAACTTCATCTTAATATATTTTATGAGTTTAGATATATGTTTATGATGTTATTTTTAGTTATAAAAATAAAAAATTGTGGAATAAATTTTCAAAACTCATGAAAAAATAATTTGAAGTGGGAATGATGGTTGATTTAAAGTATTTTATAGGTTTTTAAATTTATGAAAAATTATTTGGGAATGCGTTAAATCAAAGTAAATACATTCTTGAATTACTTAAAAGTTTTATACTCAAAAGTGGTAAAGGACATACAACTCCTATGAGTTCTAATGAAAATATTGACTTGGATAAAGTTGGGAAACAATTTGAAAATAAGCTATACAAATGATTAATTGGGATTCCATTGTATTTGTATACTAGTAGAATAGAAATTATGCCTACAATATGCTTATATACTATATTTCAAGATAATCCCAAGGAATCTCATTTGAAAGATGCCAAAAGAATTTAAAGGTATTTAAAAGGAACAATTTCTCTTTCCTTAATTTTTCTAAAAACTTATGATTTTAATTTGAATTCATATTTGGATGCCAAATTTTATGGTTTTAGACTGGATAGGAAGAGAAATTTAGGAACCTATCATTTTCTAGGTAAATTCATAGTATCCCGATCTAGTAAGAAGAAACAATCAATTGCATTATCTACTACTGAAGAAAAATATATAGCTGATGGTAGTTGTTGTGCACAAGTGTTGTGAATGAAACACACCTTAATAGATTTTTGATTCACTTATAATCCAGTATCAATTAAATGTGATAACACTAGTGCTATAAAAATTTCAAATAATATGATAAATCATTCTAGAATGAATTATATTGACATGAGGAATCACTTCTTAATAGACCACATTAAAAAAGGTGATATTACTCTTAAATTTATCTCTACTAAGAATCAGTTAGTAAATATTTTTATTAATCCCCTTGTGTGTGATCACTTTGATTTTGTTAAAATATAATTGGGGTTATATGAATTTAAATTATTTTAGTTTATCTTATTTATTTGAATTGTTAATTTCTGTATTATTTTATTATTGTTTTATTTTAATGATTTATGAAAATTAAAATATTGTATCATTTTAATTTATATTTAACATGATGTTATATTTTATAAAATAAAATAATTTTTTTGTTTCTATTTTATTTTATTTATTTTAAGTTATAATTAACCCTAAATCCTAGATTGGGTATGTAACACTTTTTTGGATTGGGTACATACCCTAAAAACCCAATCAAACCTCATTTCTTTCTCTCTTCACTTGGATCATTTATCTTAGAAGTAAACCATCCATCTTCTATCCTTTATCTCTCCTGGTTACCTCTCTACTTTCTACCTATATTCTACTATGAGAATTACAAGCATGGAGATGATGGAAGCTATGGTTCTTCCAAGAAAGCTTAGTCAGGTGGTGTGCGGCATAGAGTTCAAGCTAGAAAATCCATTGATATTGGTTGGTTGAAGAATACTAAGATTATACTAAATAAATTATTTCAGTTTTAAAGTTGGGAGTTTGTTTTTTAGGAGAATAAGCTGGGTTTCTTATTTTAGGAAGAAGTGAATGAGTTCATTAGTAATGTAGAGTTCTAGTTCGATGAATCAAATTATGTGATGTCATTAAATGTCAATGAGAAATATTTGCTAGTTTTTTAAGTATAAATGGATACAATATTTCATTGTCCCCGCACATGAGCCTCATCCTAGTTGGTGAGGAATCATAAAGTGCATCCAAGAGACCTAAGTACAAAACCTGGTGAAGACATAATTTCCGGGTTACAATAGAATTTTGTAGTAGGTACTGTTTAGTACTACAGTAGCTAGAACTATTCATCTGTTTAGGATTTTGGGCCACTGGTTTGGGCCTCGGGTTCTTTAAGTCCTTCAGGCCACCCAAGGCCTTCAGGCTAGTAATGATTTTGGGCCACCTCAAGGCCTTAGGGACACATCAAGACCTTAGGGACACCTCAAGGCCTTTGGGCCACCTGAAATTATGATTAATGACTAGACAGACTCTATAAGGATCAGAATCTAGATGAGGATTCGGAGCTGGCGCATTCACCATAGTAGAAGCTAAGCAGATTTTTTAGAAAGAGAGGGTATGAAACTGCTATTAGAACTAGCTTGTGCATGCACGAGAATCCCAACCGAACAATCCATGCGAAGGTGGAGAGATGATATCATGATGAATAAGTTGTGGAGGAGAAGTTACAAGTAGTTATAGTCTAAATATTTCATAAGACCTATGTGTTATGTAATCTCTAAGACTATGGGCCTTTTAAGGGTTCCCCCTCATCCCTTGAAAGGGGGTTATCAAAAATCAATAAAAAAAATAAGTCCTTCGGGCCATTCAGGTCAATATTTTATTGTTCCCATGAGGAGGAGTTAAAATTTAGTTAGACACTTGTTATTATGAGTTAAATAAGACCAATTGAGGTTTTCAAGTTTCTGTTTGGAACCTATACTTTTGATAAGAAATATCTAAGTGATTTATAGACTGAAAGGAAAGTTCTTTGATTTTTTTAGATTGGGATTTCCTAGAGAGGCAGTGAAATGGAGAAGGTTTTGTTTCAAGATATGCGTCTCTTATATTTCATGATTAAAAATGTTAATCTAAATCTTCCAAGGTACATGATGTGTTTTATGTATCATTAATGTCATGGTAAAGGTAATTTAAACTATTACCACTATAGTCAGATTATCTATCTGGTACTAAATAAGAAGTAAGTGGATATCAATAAGGGATAGGTAATGAAATTCCATAGAAGTAACACTCTTTATCCCATGATTTTAAAGACTATTAGGTACTACTGGGACATTAATTAAAATTCTTTAATAATTTTTGGATGTGAAGGTGTGTCTTTGATGGATTCATCCCAAACCTCACCACCTAGGGAAGCAGTTCCTTCTAAGGGAGTACTGGAGTCAGTGGTTTCTATATCAGATCCTTAGTTACTAGAAGTCAATCATAATATGAAAAATTTATTTTAAAGATAAGAAGCTTAATTTTCTAGGGCTGTTGAATCTATTCATCTTGTAAAGCCAGCTATTGCAGATCATGAGGAAAAACTAGTTGAAACTGTGCCTAGTGTGCTAGTTGTAGTGAATAGATTTGAACTTGAAGTTAAGAATCAAATGGTTGATCTAATTATTAAAGGATAACCTATTGATATATATGGATATGGATATATTCTTATGGAGTCTTTTAATCATTCTCATACTCTAGTACCTATTCCATCAACTACTATTGTGCATAAGGATTCACATTCAATTAGTAAGAGTTCTAAAATTTTGGGTATGAAAAACTTTGATTATGGTCTAATGACTGAATTTGATAATATCACAGGAGAATATAATGAGTTAAATAGGGATCTGATATCCTCAAAATATGAGATCAAATAGTTAAAGTTCAGTTTACAAATATAATTTTGAAAATATGGTTGGGATGGTGGAAACCTAAACATATATAATCAAGAATATTCAAAGAGTCTATTTTGTGTAATAAGTTGTTTCTGAGATAAGTGAAAAATATATTTCGGAGATGAAATCCCATGTGAGTAGACTGAGAAATTTATATGATACCAAGTTTGAGCTTAATGGACCTGGTTTCCTTATTTCATCTCAAAGAGACATGGTTCAAAATCTCCCTATGATCCTATATGACATGTATCAAGATGCATTTGATGAGATTTATTTTTTTAAGTTTAAAATGAAGGAGATATTATATACTTTTAAGAGTATAGTGGAATGTTAGTTTGAGTTCCTTAAGAGGTTTCAACCAACTCTCACCTCTTGATATTCACCTTCAGTGGTTCCTGACTTTCAAAAATAAGTTGTTCAAATGCTTTTAGAGTTGAATTTTGTGTCCTATCAAATTTAATATCTTCAGTGTGATATTTTCACACCTATTATCATGAAATATTTCAGGAAATATCTTTTAGGTGAGTTCCAAGACACCCAAGAAGATGTTAAATAGCTTGGTGTTGGAATCGACATGTCCTTGAATGACATGGTGAATTATCTTGTACCTGCTCTAGTTGTTCCTGCGAATGCTGAAATGAAACCCACTAACAGTGCTATTTAGAAGGTAGCTCAAGTTTTAGTATAGAAAATATATAATATATAAAATAAGATACAATATATGAATGTAATATTGATCAATTTACAAGAATATTTGGACCTAATTTTTAATAATTCATATTTGGATCTTCCAGTTACTTCATCTAGTTATCAACCTAATCCCTTATCAAGTTCACCTCAAAGTTTTTCCTCTGTAAAGCTTGAGTAATTCAAAGGAATTATAAACAATGGTATCTCCTCATTTTCCCAAATGAATAGATATGCATATAATACTATTCTAGATTTTTTTAATTCAAATATCATCAAAATGTTTGATATGTGTGAAAATGACTTGTTCCATCTTAAAGGGAGAAGGAATTTAGGACCAACCTCTCCAGATACCTTTAGAGATAACAAACAAAGAATAAAAGTTATTTTTGATGCAACACCAATTTATAGAAAGGATAAATCCATGGTGGATACTGTCTTAGATACTGAGTGATCTAAAGAAGAACCTTCACCCTTGGGACCTCTAAAGAAAATGAATTTTCTCCCTATTGGTACTTATGACTCTAGTATTGATTTGGGTAATCTTGAACGAGTTTACAACAAACCTTCCCAGGATCCTAGAGATAAGGTTGTGCTTGGATCTAAAACTAATTCTATTACATAGATTAGTAAATCAGTATTTCATCCAATGATTTACCCTAATACTACCTCTAATACCCCTCAAACTTTCAAAATTACTCCACCCAAACCACCTTCTCAGTTTGACCCAATCCATAAGTTCAGGTCTTACTCGTTCTTTGTACATTTACTTATGTTGGTGTTGATTGGATGTCTTTTGTATAAATTTTGACATTTAATAATGTCCCTTTTTATTCATTTATTATGTCATTATTAATGATTTTTTTTCATTTAACATTTTATTTATTTATTTATTTTCTCAGATGTGTTATTTTCTATTTTAGAGAATTATATTCTTTCCATTATTCCAAATTCAGTTTTAGAACTATACCTAAACAGTTCATTAATCCATGTTTTAAATTAAATGTGTTTTTCTTCTTCATTACCTTAATTTTTAATGACACAAAAAGGTTAATAATTTTCCTTTTTGGGACAAGTTTACACAAGTTTAATAAATAGGGGATACATATCCTTTTTGGGAGAAGTTTACCTAAGAGGGGAAGTACTCAAAAGTTAGAAGAAGTGTCCAATTAAGGGAAATAATAAAAGGTTAAACAAAAAATTTTAAAATCAATATATATATATATATTATTTAATTTTTCATAAAAATATTTTCAATCCATTCAAAATTTCATATTAAAATTTTAATGGGTTTTGTGATCATAAAAAAGGGGGAGATTGTTGGATTACTAATATTGTTCCAATATATCCCATGCACTTATTTTTTGATGAAATAAAACAACCGTAATATGTTACTGATTTTTTTATGTGTGTTCATTAGGTTTTATCATTATTTCAGTTCATTATGTTGAAATTTTCAATTTTTGGAAGTTTGTTGAAAATTTTACTATGTATGAAAAATCACCTACATGAGGCATTCAACTACCTGGAGAAATGGACATCTCAAGAAATTTACTATATACATTGGACACATTAAGGAAACACCTATATGAAATTAATATTCCATGAAACAAACTGTGTGGAAATCACATATGTCGATAAATCACCAATGTGAGAAATCAGCTACATATATCAAACAACTATGTAAATCAGTTACATAGAGTAATTGGTCATGTGATTTGGATACATGGTGAAATTTTATATATGGTTACAAATGGATATATAATTCAATATGAATCATCAAATTTGTCTACATGATCAAGAGGCCTATATAAAGAAAATAGACTACATGAAGATAGCCTATACAATTCGGTTATGTGGATAAATTAGTTATGTAAAGAATGACTACATGGATCAATTCATCCATGTGAATTCAAATCCATGGAATTCAGCTATATGGTGTTTTAGAATCATCTACATCATTCTATAACCTTATATTTATTAATATTAGTTTACTTTTAGTGGGAATTAAGGATTTTTTGAAAGATTTAAATGTTGGATTACTTCTTTATGGTAAAAATTATTATAAAAAGTTGAAAGTACTATGAGAAGAGATAGGTGTAAGGATAATTGGTATGTACTATTATTGAGGTATATTTAAGAAAAAGAAATTTTGGAATTTAATTCCAAATCCTAATTTTATGGATATGATTTTGAAAAATTAAAATAGAATTTTTTGAATGTACTTTTTAGTAGTGTATTAAGAGAATATAGATAAGAACATAATCACTTACACCTTAAACTTGAAACTCTCTCTCTCAAATCTCTTTGTATGATGCTCTGTTTTTATGTAAAAATGAAGAATAAGATTAAACTCTACAACTGTAGTACCAAGATCATCTTTTTTGTGTTCAAAATAATCTCCTCGAGATACTTTTTATTCTTATCATCTCTCCATGAGATATCTTCTCTTCAATCTACTATGTATTTCAACTGTAAACCTCATTTAAAAACTATATGTTTATTCTCTCTTTTTATGTAAAGGTTACTAGTAAAATAAATATGGAGGATGGTGTTTTTAAATCCTTACTAGATCCCGGTTGAAAGCATTTGGTTTGGTACCAAGTGTCAACTGCTTGCACTTAGTCATATAGTACCTAGAAAAAGGACCGACATTCCTCAGAAAAAGGATTGGTTTAGTGAAAATCACCAAGATCATGGAGTTGATCATTGGTGGAGTGGACTAGGGGATTTATGTTTCTCAAACCACTATAAATCTATGGTGTGCGATCACTTTTATTTACGCTTTTATAATTCACTGCTTGTATGATTTAAGAAGAAAATATAATAAGTAATCATATCTTTAAAGAGGGTGGTAATCTTAGTCTAGAAATTTCAAGAACTCAATTCACCCCCTCTTGAGTCTTAGTGCAGTCAGTCTTTGACCAACATGAAGGCTCCATATTTGATGTTCCAGATACCCCTTAATTATATCCCAAAGGCCCCTGGTTATGTCCTGTGTTGTGCCAGCGTGTTCCATGGTTTTTACCCTTGAATGTGTCATCACCCATGTTACCGATTGTGTTATCATCCATAAATTTCCCTGAAAACCCACCTCAATGGGATTATTTTTCATGACCCCTCCCTCCAAAGATACTGCAAATAAGGGATATAGATAATGACCCCCTGAGTCCCTCCTCTAGTAGGCCCCAGGTTGACGACTAGCATTAAGGGTATAAAAATATCACAATATGGGAGGTATTTCCCTCTATAAGATAAAATATGGGGATATAGAATGAATTCACCACAACCAACTCCTTAAAATAATATAAAATAAACCCAAACCATCCCACAATTCATGTATAAATGAAACAAATACAATGAAAGTCTTCAAAGTAAATACCCAAAAGCAAAGCTAAAGAAGTGACACAACTATCAAGGATCTGAGATAGTAATGTCCAACACAGAACATTTAATACTCATGGAAACCTAAAAATAGTTTTATATACATAGGGTGAGAATACAAGTATACTTAGTAGGAAAACCAATGTCTCTAGTGCACATATGAAAGAATCATACTAATGCACCCATGAGAAAATAGTAGAAAAAAACAACACCTATAAAGATATAATAACCATCCAAACCTCACTAAGTCATTCTCACCAAATAACGCAAACCATGTAATATAATATTATAGGAATCAAATCAATAAGGGTACTACGAACCACTTTCCCACTGGTATGCTACTCTCACACCCAACGTCGTACGTATTGTCACTCCCATCTCTTCCATACCACACCACCCCACAAGCATGGTCACAACATACCATACTTGAAGACACCTAGGCTCACCTCCCCATAAACACAGACATGTCACACCTCATATGAAGACACCTGGGCTATCACATCTTTCCCAAAGACACCCAGGATACCACCACACAAGCACGATCACATCTCACCTTAAAACACCTGGGTCATCACATCTCACCCAAAAACACCCGGGATATCAAAAAAACTATCTAATGCACTAATGGACCTCTGTCCATCCCATTCTATACAATACCTACCTATCCTAGAAGAGAGAGTGGGAAAGAGTAGGTACCCAGCCATTCATACTCCTCATCAGATGTTAGGAAAGACACCCCTATGTGACTATGCAGGTTTCAACATAAAGTGATTGATGTGGGTGGGGTGCATATATAAATCACAATAATATACAAGTATATATATAATATCAAACACTCAAGTCCAACCTATGGGTTCAAAAAAAACCCAACCAACTCACAACACTGTCACTTTTTCTACCACCTCTAAATGCATAACAACACAAAACAAGACACGATCCACACTCACGTTTCCAACCAAACTCATTTAATCATCTCATTCTTCCCATTATTTAGAATCAACCACATTTAACCACACAACCCACCATTTAATTATTCATTAACCATTTTCATCCCATTAACCAAACTAACCCAAGGTATTTTAAACATTATTAATCATTTATTCCATTACTAGTCATACATCGAGAAAAAAGAAACCACCACCTCACCACCCCAAAATCACGGATAATAAATCAACTCACTACCCCAAAATCACGGACAACAAACCACCTCACCACCCAAAAATCGTGGCCAAAAAACTACCTAGACACCCCAAAAGCACGACCCAAAAACCATCATACCCACACATCCCAACCAAAAATTGTTGTCCCAAAAGCATGACCAAACATCACAAAAAATCAAGATCATTTTACATATTTACAAAGGGGATTTTAGTATATTTCACTTTATTTTAGGGCTGTTATCATATAAGACATAATCCTAGGGTAACCATTTCATTAGCCCAATATAAGTGGTTAATCAATTTCCATTTTTAGGGTGATATCAAAATAATCAAAATAGGTGCAACAGTCATAACACATATCATCCATCACAAACAAATCCCCCAATGACCACAATTTTTAATAGGACATCAAGTCTGTACAATCCACAATATCATAAATAATACCAAAGATATAAAGGCATGAAAATAAAAACCTATTTAACCACTTCAATTTAAATTTAAAAAACTATTTATCTTTGATTAAGCTAGAACAAACATAACACATAGGTAAAAAAAATAAAACCCCTCCTACATGATACCCAATAAAGAGAAATGAGGGAATCCATACCTTAAAGAATTTTTTTGTCTTGTTGCGCACTGTAGGGAAAAGAAGAATGCCTATAAACCACAATCACACCACAAGAAAACATGGATCAACCTACAACACAACAAAATACCATAAAAATGAAACCCAACACACACCCCAAATCATAACAACATCATGACAGTGAATCCACAAGAGAAGAACGAAAGAAAACCTATCAAGAATAAGGAAGGACTTACCACGAATTTCCAACAAACAACCACTGATACCAATGGATCAAAGAGGGTTGAATAGGGATTAAAGAAATAATCGGGGAGAATAGGGTACTCCCAAAATTAGAGAAATAAGAATCCATGCCTGAATGAATAAAAATTTTATGGTAAAGAACTTTTAAAATTGCACTGCATTGATTATTTACAAGATGTGTAATCCCCTTTCACATCGTGTAGTACTTAGGGTTCAGTTTTGGAAAAAAAATGAATCAAATTTTTATTTTTTAACCCTAAAAACCTACACATTGTGAACCAGAACTAGAAAAGTCATGAAAACAACTTTCATGTTGTGTAAACTTTACACAATGTGTATTTCCTACAGCAACCTTTTTGCACCTCCATATTCTCTTGGAAACTCTCAAAACATCCCCCAAACACCACCAACAATGAAAACTAGAAAAGTAACAGACTGAGAGGGCATAAAATGTTACATCAGATACCTCTCAAATGATTCTTTCCCTCAATAATTCAAAACCAAACCTAGAATAAAAAGGGGTTCAAACAACCATCCTGTAAGATACTTCTCAAGGGTCTCATCATTCCTCAAATGCTACCACCGACCAAACACACCGATCCAAATGATTACAAAAAACATTGCACAAACACATCACCATAACCAAAAGTTTCCTCCTCTCACACAACCAAAATTTCACACAACCACTACACATCTATCTCAACCTCCACACAACCCAAAACAACAACCACTATAACCAACAAACCACACCATCCTGTACACATGAATCAGGGACTTCCATCTTCCATGTCAAGATACTATCCACTCTAAGCATAGATGACTCACTATAATAAGTTTAATCTCATCACAATTAATGAATCTTGATTAGGAATCAGGTAATTACCTTTTCATATGTTAGGAATTTATCACACACATCACACTATACACATTAAAAAACAGGGAAAACGACCCATATCATAAAATAAATAAGGCCTGAATCATCACATCAAAAAGAAAAACAGAGCAAAGTAAAACTCAAAACAACTTTGGGTACTGGGAACACGTTTGTGCCTCTTGATCCCAAGTACACTCCTCCAGACCACCATGCCTCCACAAAACATAAACCAAAGAAATGATTCATCCATGAAACATCTTCTCTTGATGATCCTAGATCTCTACTGGTTGTTCTAAAAATGTTACATCATCTTTGATATCCAACTCTTCCCAGTCAATGACATGGGACTCATCATGAAGATACCAATGAAGTTGTGAGACGTGGAAGACATCGTGAATCCTATCCAACCATGGTGGAAATGCCAACCGATACGTCGCCTTGACAACTCACCCCATCACCTCAAATGGACCAACAAAACTAGGAGAAATATTACTCCCTATACCAACCCTATTCTATCCACACTGAGGGGGAACCTTCAAGAACACATGGTCCCCAACCTCAGACACCAAGGGTATCCTTCTATGATCTATATGTGACTTCTGTCAGTCCTGCGCTGCTTTCATCCTCTCATGAACAAGTTGAACCTTCTCTATCATGATCTACACTACATTAGGACCAAGAAAGTCTATCTCCCCAAAATCTATACAACACAATGGTGAATGACATGGTCTTATGTACAAATCCTCAAAAGGATCCATGTCAATGGAAGAGTGATAGATATTATTATAAGAAAAATCTTCCAAAGGAAGGTTTCATACCCAAGATCCACAAAATTCCAAGATGCACTCCTGCAAAATATCCTCCATTGTCTAGATAGTCAGTTCAATATTCCTATCTTTTTAAGGGTGGAAAGCAGTTCTAAGGTATAACTGAGTGCCAAAATCATGCTGCAATTACCTACAGACTCATGAGGTAAAATGTGCATCCCAATTTGAGACAATGGAACTGAAAACTCCATGAAATATCACCACCTCATCCATGTAACTCTTAGCTAAATAATCCATTATGCCAAAATCCTTGATTGCTATGAAGTAGGCTGATTTTTTCAATTGATCCATGACCACCCATATAACATCACAACCTTCCCAATCTCTAAGAAACCCTATGAATAAATCCATTAAGATGTCTTCCAATTTACACTTAGGAACATCCAAGGGATGAAAAAAACCACCAAGAACATGATGATTACAATTTACCTCCTGGAAAACCAATCACTTTTCCACAAACTCTACCACTACCAATTTCATTCTGGTCCACCAAAAATACATCCTCAAGCCATAATACATATTGGAAACTCCCAAGTGTAATTCAAAAGGTGATATATAAAACTCATGAAGGACTTTATTGTGTATTATTACCGAAACAAAAAACCTCCCATGAAACAAAATCTAATTCCATCCATCCTTTGACCATCCCTCTGAAGCATCACCATAGTCAAAATGATTGTGGATTACCTATGCCTTTGAGTCTCCCCACTAAGAATCCTCCACTTGCTGCATCAGATAAGTCTGTACCATCATATGAAATAAACAACCTCTACCACCAACCACCTTTGAATCTAAGAGAAAGGTTACCAACTCCTCATTTTCTCTCTAAACATCCCTAGATTCCCGAACAACACCCTTCCATGACTTCCTTCTCAAAGAATCAGCCATAACATTACCTTTTCCTAAGGTTCATGAGATATCAATATAATAATCCTAAATAAACTCCACCCACATCCACTACTACAAGTTAAAATCATGCTGGGAAATGATATAACTCAAGATCGTGTGATCCATGAAGACCACAAAGTAATCCCCAATAAGGAAATGCTACCACAACTTCAGCACAAACAAAACTGATAGTAGCTTTAGATCATGAGTGGAATTTTTATGCTTGTGGGGACGTAAATTCCTAGTCCCATAAAAGATCACTGCTCATTTCTACATTAGAAGAAATCAGAAGCCCAATCAGGAAGCATCACAAAACACCTCAAACATCACCCTTCCTAAGGAAAACGGAGTACTGAAGCACTAACCAACTTCCACTTCAAGTAACTGAATGTTTCCTAGAACTTATCACTCCACACAAAATATTGGTTCTTCCTGGTCAAAGTTATCAATGGGGCTCAAACTTAAGATAAATCAGGTACAAAACTCCAATAATTGCCTATAATACCAAGAAAACAATGAAACTCTTCAATGTTCCTGGGTGCTGCCCAATAAAAAACTTCTTCAACCTTCAATGGGTCTACTGAAAAACCCTAATGATACACCACATGCCTAAGTAAATTCATTTATCATTTCTAAAACTTACACTTGTATAAATTTCCATAGAGCTGGTGGCATTGAAGAACCCACCAGATAGATCTGAGATGCTCGGTATTCTCCTCCTTTGAATTCAATTAGATCAAGATATCATCAATGAATACCATGAAGAACTGATCTAGGAACTAATGGAACATAGAGTTAATAATCCCCATGACCATAGATGGCACATTCATAACGCTGAATGACATAACTACAAACTAAAATTTCCCATAACTTTATCTAAAGGAAATATTCAAGATATCAGCCTCCTTCACCCTCAATTGGTGATATCCAGACCATAGATCGATCTTAGGAAACCAAATTTACTCTCTCATCTGGTTTGAAAGATCATCTATCCTTGGAAGAGGGTATTAGTTCTTGACAGTCACCTGATTCAACCTCTGGTAGTCTATGCACAACCTTATACTACCATCCGCCTTCATTTTGAATAGCACTAGAGAACCCCATGATGAAACACTAGGTTATATAAAACTCTTCTGCATCATATTATCTATCTGAATCCTCAACTCCCACAACTCATAAGGCTCCATTCAATAAGGAGTCATAAAAATTATAGAAGCATCGAGATTAAAGTCTATCCTAAACTCAACATCACGTCAAGGGGGTAGTGTCACAACCTCCTTGGGAAAACAACTAAGAACTCCCAAATAACCCTGGCAACCTCTACTATCTCGGTGTCCACTAATTCCACTGAAAACTCATCCAACAAGGAAATAAGGGGATCCACACTTTGACTTCCCACATGACAACCCCACTCACCAATAAAACCCACATGTTGGCCATCCACATATGAAAATAAGACTCTCCTCTAGAAGCAATCGATAACAAGAAGTACGAAATACAACTATTCGATCCCTAGGATGACATTGTATAGCTACATTTGTAGCAAGAAAAGATCCCCATGTTACTGATGTGGCCCCATCATCAGTCTACACCCTCAACACACATCAAATAAGATGGTTTGGCCTCCAACTTGTGTAGTCAACACCAGGGGCATGAGAATCCTCTCTAAGTCTAGTCCCAGAGCATGGAATAGATAGATTGTAAAAAAGGAGTGTGAAGCTATTGAATAAAACAAGGCACAAAAAAGAGTATTAAACAAACTGATCATACTTATGATGACCTATAGCCCTTCTATAACTATTTAATCCACTGCATGAAACTAACCATGACCGGATCCTCTACCTCTATACTGATGACCACCTCTATAAACATGCTTGGGTAGTAGTCCCTGAGCATGGGGAATATCTTAAGGTTAGCCTATACCTACTCTATCTTCCCTTGGTGGAGGAAAAACCTACTACCCCTACTGTTGAAACAGTCTCACTAGAAACTTCTGCTGAGGCTGGTACTGAACTTGTCGACCTCCACCCAACTAAGCTCAAGACACCACTGGGCACCGGTTCTAATGATGGACATGAATCCCATAAACAAAACAAACTACAACAAATATTCTACTAAAATCACAAAAAACACTGGCCCTGGAAGTTTAGAAAGGAAGCTACTGAGTTCAAATCCCTACTAGTCAAAACCTTGAAGGTCCTAGTGCCCAAGCCTTTTCATTAACAACTCTTCTTCTTTAGGAACCCTATTGGTTCCCATTTAGTGGAAAACCTCCCTACAAATGCATTTGATCAAATTACCTCCACCTTCTTATGAGCCTCAAGATATGTTGGCAATGTAAAAGGAGTAACTATATACTGGATAGAAGGATGGAGTACCTCCCCAAGATTTCTCACACGAGAATCCTCATCCAAAAAAGATCTGGGGTAAAACACAGAAGGTCCTTGAACCTGATTCCCAACTTCTGCACTAACATGCTTCTCTGCTGAAGATATATAAGCTCCTAACTCCTTAATTCCTTCATGGTAGATGAAAGGAACTTTTCCTAGAACTCCTTCTTGAAGTCGGCCCACAAAACATCTTCCACCTTCTGCTCTCCCAGATACAACATCCACCACTAACACAAGGCTCCCTACATACGAATAATTTCGAAAGGAACCCAATACTCCATCAAGTCCCAAATCAAATTGAAAGCAATATTGAGATCCTATATCCAAATCTCTATCTCCACATCTAAAACACTTCCCTTGTACTTTCCCAAAGACTACCACTGGAAATCATGCAACATTATTTATCACTGATCCTCCTCTTCAATCAGATCAACCCTAAAATGATCAACCAGACCAACCTACTTAACCTAAACTACTCGATCTACATGAAAATGAAAAAAATGAGCCATAATTGAAAGGGGAAAAAATAAATTCCTAAGCTTAGTAGTATGGAATTTTATTAATATTCATTTTAACTCATTTAATTCATTTTATTATCCATTTCAACCTTCCAAAAACAACCAAATTCAATCAAGAACACAAGTCATTATAATGAATGTACCTCTCCTAGGTATCTAACCTGCAAGTAGGTTCATCTCACATGGTCATTAAATAATCTTAGAGTCTGTGCATTGGATCATGGGGGGCCCTAAAATTCTATTTTCTAGTTGGTCTCCCTAGCTTATGTCACACACTAAAGTCAACTGGAATTGTTGTCATACTAACCCATACATTCCTTAATATTACTAACTCTGAAATCCACCCTATCTCTCAACCATCATCTATGATACCACTCTATCATGTCCCCCTCCCTCCAAAGATACTTCAAAGAGGGGAGAGAGATAATGAACCCCGAGTTATGTAGGCCCTAGGTTGGATACAAGCATTTAGGGTATAAAAATATCACAATATGGGAGGAATTTTCCTCTATAATAAAACAAGATCGGGAGATGGAATGAATTTACCTCAACCAAATACATAACATAATATAAAATAAACTAAAAACATCCCACAATTCATGTATAAATGAAACAGATAAAATAAAAGTCTCCAACGTAAATACCCAAAAGTAAAGCTAAATTAGCGACACAACATCTATCAAGGATTTGAGCTAGTAATGACCAGCACAATCCATGTAATCCTCCTAAAAACCTAAAAATAGTTTTATATATGTAGGGTGATCATACAAGTATAATTATTTGGAAAACCAAAGTCTCTCATGAACATATGAAAGAATCATACTAATGCACCTATGAGAAAATAGTAGAACCAAACAACACCTATAAAGGTATACTAACCATCCCAACCTCACTCAAGCATGCTCACAAAATAAATCAAAGAAAGTAATATAATATGATATGAATCACATCGATAAGGGTACCCCACACCACTTTCCCATTGGTATGCCACTCTCATACCCAACATCGTACTTCATAGACCTCCCATCTCTTCTGTACCACACCGCCCCACAAGCACGATCATAACACACCATACTCAAAGAAACCTAAGATCACCGCCCCACAAGCATGGCCACATCACACCACACTTGAAGACACTTGGGCTATCACATCTCACCTGAAGACACCTGGCCTACTGCACCACAAGCATGATCACATCTTGTATGAAAACTCATGGTCCTTTACATCTCACCCAAAACACCTAGGATATCATAACCACCATATTATAAACTAATAGACCTATGAACATCATAGCCTATGAAATACCTAACTTTCATAGAATATAGAATGATAAAGAGTGGGTACCCATCCATATGTACTCCTCACCAGATGTCGGAAAAAACACCCCCTGTGTGACTATGCAGGAGTTGGAACAAAGTGCTCAATGTGGGTGTGATGCATATAGAAATCACAAGAATATAACATTATATATATATATATATATAATATCAAACACCCAAGCCTAACCTATGGGTTTAAAAAAAAAATAACCAACTCACAACACCATCACTTTTTATGCCACCTCAAAATGCATAACACCACACAACAAGCCATGAGCCACACTCACATTTCCAACCAAACTCATTTCATCATCTCATTCTTCCCATTATTTATCATCAAACACATTTAACCACAAAACCCACAATTTAATTATTCACTAACCATTTTCATCCCATTAAACAAACCAAATCAAGTCATTTCAAACATTATTAGTCATTTATTTCATCCCTACATGGGCATATAACACAAAGCAACCACCAACTTGTTGCCCCAAAAGCACAGCCAACCAATCACCTCACCACCCAAAAAATACAACACAAAAACCATATCACTGCCCCAAAAGAACATCCAAAAAACCACCTTGCCACCCCAAACACACAACAAAAAAACCACCTCACCACCCCAAAAGCACAACCAACAAACTACCTCGCCACCCAAAAATTACGACCAACAAACAACATCACCTCTTCAAAACCATGACCCCAAAACCATTATCCCCACATTCACCAACCACACATTTTCATCCCAAAAGCATGAAAAAACATCAAAACACATCAAGATCATTTTACATATTTAAAAAGGGGCTTTTAACACATTTCACTTTATTTTAGAGGCGTTATCACACAAGCCATAATCCTTGGGAAACCATTTCATTAGCCAAATATAAGTGGTTAATCAATTTCTATTTTTAGGGTGATATCAAATCAATCAAAAACAAGAACAACAGTCACAAAAATATCATCCAGCATAAAAAAATCCCCCAATGACCACAATTTTTAGTAGGACATCAAGTACGCACAATATAGAATATCACAAATAATATCAACATTGTAAAGGCATGCGAATCAAACCCCATTTACCCATTTAAATTTAAATTTAACCAATTATTTATCTTTTATCAATCTAGAACAACCATAGCCCATCGATAAACAAAAGAAAATCCATCCTGCATGATACAAAATAAAGAGAAATGAGGGAATTTCTACCTCAAAGAAGCTTGTTGACTCACTGCGCACCGTAGGATGAAGAAGAATTCCTACAAACCATAAACGAACCATAATAAAACACAGATAAACCTACACCACAACCAAAGACCATAAAAACACAACCCATCACACATCCCAAACCATAACAACATCACTGCAGTGAATCCTTGGGAGAAGAATGGAAGAAAACCTATCAAGAATAAGGAAGCTCTTAAAAAAATTGCCAATAAAGAACCACCTAGACCAATGGATCAAATAGGGATGAAGAAAGATTTAAGAACTCATTAGGGCACCTGGGGTTCACCCAAAATGAGAGGAAGAGTAATCCAATACTGAATTAATGAAAATTTAGTTATAAATAACTTTTAAAGCTACACTGCATCAGGGATTTACACAATGTGTAATCCCCTTTCATGTCATGTAATCCTCAGGGTCCAGTTTCACAAAAAAACATGTTTTCATTTTATTATTTAACCCTAAAAACCTACACATTGTGAACCGACCATGGAAATTCTCTGAAACCAAATTTCATTTCTTGTAAATTTTACATGACATGTATTTCCTATAGCGACCCTACCACACCTCTAGATTCCATCAAAAACTCATAGAACCTCCCCTGAACACCTATAAAAACCAAAATTAGAAAATTAACAGACTAGGAAGGCATGGGATATTAAAATTTCAAGGCTTATATCCTATCCATATGTTGAATTTCAAGTTTAATTTACCACTCTGGATATTCTCCAACTATAATCATAATTTATTCTTAATGGTTTCAAGAAACGAAACAATACACACACCTATATGATAGAAAGGATAGATAACACCCCCTATAAGGTTTGACTCACTCCATAGATATCCCATTATAATTTTTATATCTTGAATTCCCCTTTTTTCCTTTCCCAAAGGCCCCTGACTATGTCATGTATTTTTTCTATGTGTACTTGGGTTTGCACCAAAACCTGCATCATTGGCCATAAATGGCCTAGAAACCCCCCTTAAGCATGGCTTCCAAGATTTAAACTCTGTTCATATGAAGAATTATGGGGTAATTTTACCATATAATAAATCCCTCAACTAAAAATAAAGTGTGGCTAATGATGGTATTGTAAGGCACCACACTATGCCTTTCTTGAGCCTTACCCACCACTTTGCATGTCATCTACCCCAAGGTAAATTTGATCATATGAAGACTCAAACTTGCACTAGTTCCCATACAATGGGGAGTGACCACCTTACATGTACCACTTAACTAATTCCTTATGGTAAGTGAAATAATAATTAATAATGTAATGAGTAATAATGAAAAATAATAAAATCAATAATTTTTAACAACCACATAATTATGAATTAATAATATAAATAATGACAATGTAATCAATAATTATTAATAATGTAATACAAATAGTTTTATTCTTAGTGGTTAAGTATAGATTGATTGCATATTTACATATGATGATCGATTCCCAGCTATTACCTCCGTTAGGGGATTTATTTTGGTTGGTGATCATAATGGAACATGATATCATATAGTTGACTTTAGGAGTAAGGATAGTTGGATTGTCTTGTGATAGGAGGTATAAATAGCGGTGGCTACACATGTTCTAGATGGAAGGTGCAATAAGAAATATTTATTCTAAAAAATTCTTGCGTATTGGGAGCTCATGCACCATGTTGACTCACAAAATGAGGGAAATACAGACATGAATCACCATTCTTCTATATACTTAAGTTGATGATAATGATGGAGAGTGGTGGTATTCCACTAAAGAGGGTGTGACTGAAGATCCCCCTAAGTGAAAAGAATAATGGATGTTGTATATGTTGTTAGTGTATCATAAATTCAGTGTATAAGAAATTATTAAATGAGTTTTTGATGATACTTGAAGTATAGTTATATATTATTTCAAGTCTATACATTTATTGAGGTGATTCCATGATTAATTGAACTGAAAAATCTTGAGGCTATTAGATTGAAGTGTTCTTATTTGTAACATTCAAGACAATGTGGCATTAGATGTCATGGTTTATATAAGATACCCAAATTAATTATGATGATTATTGAACTATTTTTAATGTTAAAGGAATGTGTCAATGTTATTGAATAATTGAAACATTGTTTGTAACATGATGTATAAGTTAGAAGAAAAATTTCTAAAGAATTATGAAGACCACACAAAAATATAATTTTTCATGATGATTTTTTTATAATATTAATTGTGAATAAATTTGAGTTGATTGGAATGTACTTATTCTTTACTAAGTATATTTGAGTTGGAATTTAATTAAAAAACATGGCCAACCACATCCACCCAAGGAGAGCCAGCTCAACCACATATGGGAGAAATATCAACCACATAGGAGAAATATAATGATATAATGACATGGTGGAAGGATTCCTATGGGAAAGTAGGAATGGGTACATAAGGGTAGGGCCATCTCACAGGGAGGAAATGTGAAGGAGGTGTCAACATGAGGTGGTTTTAGCGGAATCCTAGAGAATACTTGAATACTCACAACTAAGAGGATGGAGGAGTAGAATCACTTATAAAGTGGAGGGAATCCACCATGATTATCAATGTGGGATGGGTGGACATGAAGTATTGTTCCTAAATTTAAAATGTTACACATATAACATAGGCTATCCAATCCATTTGATTTTATTCGTTCAATCATGGCGGGTGATCATCTTCTTCCTTGACCGATCAAGGGTTTTTGTACACTATAATTTTTTCATTCCATGACTGCCATCATCAATACAAGATAAAATGGTTTATATTTTGATATATTGAATCCAAAAACCTCCATACATGCATGCTATACTTCTTATGCATTCATTAGATCAAAGAATATTGTACCATTGGAATACAATGAGTGTTATAATGCCACATTCATGCATTCTAATCATGCACAAGTTCAAAGTTTTAAAATGATAAAGCATGATATTATCGTTACATGCATGCGAGTTTTATCATAAAAGAAAGTTATTCATTAATATAAACAAATGCCTTAATATTTAGTATTTTAATAATGAGATAATCAGTTAAGATCTTTAGTTCTTTAGAAATATACCTTGAATTGGAATTTAAACCAAGTATTTGAGGTGGAATGAAGATTAGAGATAAGGGAGGGGGCTCATCTATAAATACCAAGGGATTAAGGCCAAAAAAATATTGGTTCCGTTCAGGTTTGAGAGGTTTTTATTTTCCAAAAAGGAAATAGAGCATCTATAGGATACCCTATCCATGTGAATAATATACATAAAAAAGATAAATAAAATAAATAATACTGTCTCACGCAATCTAGATTTTAAAAAGAAACTAAGGTACCACACACACACACATTATGTGGAGGAAGTGAACATTCATGAAACTATTTTCTTTCATGAAGAAGGAGAGAAACATCCACATACTCCTTATTACATGAAGAATCATGATATATCATGTAATTTATTACATGAAGAGGAAAAATAAATACCACATGACCTAAATCATGTGAAGAATAAGAGTATTGGGAACTCTTATTTACTGTTGTGTAAAGAAGAAGTTGTTTCATATTCTTCCTACATGAAATAGATAAGATATATCATGTACATTACAGTATACAAAGAATATTGAGGTTCCCTAAATCCCTTTATGTTTTTATGAAGAAACATGTACACTATGAATACAATAAGCTTTAAAAAAGAAGAATAACATCAACAATAGGCAACAAAATAAGATAACTGTGTCATTGATTATCAGTTTTGGTTTTCATGAATAAAAATTAGATTTCAGAAATCAGGGAGAATAACTTTTGCATATAGTACATGAATATTCTTTGAGGAATTCCAAAATAGTTTTCATAAATAATGCTAAGGTTGAAACTTAAAGGATACATGAAGAACAATGAACATAAGCACATAAAATAATAAGTAAAATAAATGGTTATGTACTAGAGTTTAAAAATTTGAGAATCCTATGCAATGTTTGTAAGAATTACATTTAAGTTGATTGAAAAAAGTTGGATTCAAATTGTGCAAGTTTAATCTTGCATAAAATAATATCAAAATAAAGTAACTAAGGTTGGGAAATTCATTAATATAAGGATAATTTCTTCCCAAGAATTTGACTAACATCATAAGACCTTATCATTAATTCTAGATCAAATGTTGTTGAGTAATATTGATAGACCTGATCAGTAGCTATCGAAGTTATTGGATAAGTGTAAACAAACAGACTAGATTTTGTACAATTGTAGAGTAATATCATTCTTAGTTAGTGGTGAATCAACCATGATCTATTATAGATATTTATATCTATAGATAAATACTAAATAGAAGATTTATTGGGGTGTATAACCAATCAAAGAGAAGAGAATATGGTTTGGGTGTTTAAACAACTAAGGAAGAAGAGTTTGTTGTTGGGGTGTAGAACTAAGATCAACTGGAGGATCAAATACTGGGGTATATAACCATTTTTTCCCTAATATATTGTAATTAATAATAATATTACAATGGAGAATCCATGACAAGGAATATAACTAACATGGGAAGGAGTAGGTATTAGTAAATAACCTTATAAATGTCATGTCCTATGTTCTCTATTATTATTTATACATACAATGTAAGGCTATGGGATATAATTGAGTGGATTTAGAACCTTAACAAGTTTAAGAGGTTGAACTAAAAGAGAATAATTTATAAAATAATACCATTTATTCACCCCAATCTTGGTGGCATCAGACCTTAGACTATACAATTGGTATTAGAGGAAAATTTCCCTATAAAGATCTAAGTTTTACCCTATTGATTTCAATATCATTAATGAAGTGTATTTTTTAGGAATATTTTTGAGTTAACCTAGATGAGGAAAAATAAAGATAATCTAGATATTTCTACTAAGACTCAGGAAAATGGGAAGAAAAGAGAGGCAAGAAATCTGAATAATAATCTAAAATTAAATGAAGAAACACTACTAGAAGAAGGGAATCAGAGTGTTACAAGTGGGAATAATTCATTTTATTATGATTATTATAATTATTCTTGTTCAATATATGATGATTATGTATCAATTAGTGATCTTCATTTTAAAATTAAAGAAAATATTAAGAATTTTCCCAAAGAAGTAATAAAATTTATTAGTGATACAATCAAGGAACCTCTTTTTGATAAATTACAAGAATAAGAAGTTAAAGAAATATAGGATGAACTAAGTAAGATATTTAGAAAATAAATTAATCTCACATACCTAGTAGAAGAAAGGGAGAAATCCATTATTATTATTAAAGAATAATTGAAAATGTAAGCTTATGAGAAAGGTGTTTCTGAGATTTTTTATATAATCTTTTTGTGCACTTGAAAAAATGCACAAAGTTTCTATTAATGTTAAATTTGATCAATTAAAGGTTAAATAAAAAATGGTAAATGTGCTTGAATTTTTTTACAAGAATTAAGAAAAATTCACGAGGGACAAACAAATAAGTTAAAGAAGGATTGGGAAGATATATTGAGATTCATTAAGGATGAAAAGAACTCCCTCAACATAAAGTATTTTGAGTTGGAGGTAATATTTAAAAATAAGAATCAACCTAAGCTAAAACTTCCCATGTTTCTATAAAAAGTGATAATGCCCCACAAGTTTGCATTGATACTCATGAATAAAAGAAGATTCATTTTTTTTGTAAATAATATAATGATATCATCCTCTAACCAAATGTTTTCATCCTCCAAGAAGAAGTCATCCCATAACCTAGAAATGATCTTATGCACTAATACTATTTAAATTTTTGATAGAGGTTTTAAAACAAATTCTAGGAATGTATATATGGTAAAAAATAACTACAAACACACCATATAAAGGGTAGATAAGAGAATTTATATGAAGATATATTACCCAATAAGTGTACAAAAGAGTGGTGGTTACACTAAAAAATAGAAAGGTACACACCTTATAAAATCTGGACAGACTACACCAGAAAATAAGAGAAGAAGGCTTGTAGGCTATTTTTGGTGTTATTCCAAGTTTGGGAACAATGTATTGGAATATTGCAATAACATGAAAATTCATAAAAATAATAAAAGGCTAAAATAAATGAGGATCAAAGATGAATAAAATAGAAAAATTAAGAGAATTAAAATATATTTCACCAATTCAATTATGGTTAAAGGTGAATCTTCCAACTTGGTGAGATGATGGGTATAAAAAGGTAATATAAATTTTCATCTAATCTTTCTCAAAGAAAAAAATTTATTTCTAATAGTTCATGTAAAAAAAATAAATTTGAACCTTCTTGGACTAAGAAGATAAGTGAGAGATCCTTTACTACATCAAAGGGAGAGAGAAATATATTAATAAAATGACTTATCCCTTAGAAAAATAAGTCTTGGTTTAAATAAGTACAATAAAAAAAGTGTTTGGATAAGATAAATATCATTATGTAAGATCTAAGTTTAAAGTTTTTTGTTGGTACTGTGGAAGGTATGAGCATAAATCCCATGAGGCATGATTCAGGGGAGAGTTATGGTGAGTATATGATAAAAATTTCTCAAATAAATAATGTTGTGACTAAAAACCCATAGAAGATACCAATATAAAAAAAGTATGAATACTTGTAGGAGATCTGTGTTAGTTGTGAGAGAAAGGTTCACAAATAAGAGGAATGCATGACTACACTTCTAGGAGAAATTACCTAGGCTATGAAAGGTAATAAAATTCAAAAAAAAGGAGGAGTCATGAAATATTAATCCTTTCAAAAGGGCACATGAAAATCAAAAAGAAGTTGAGCAGGTTAAGAAATAATGCTTATAGTTTTGGCCATACTAGTTGGAAATGTCCAATAGAATAGAGAAATAAGAGATGGATTATAAAGATAAAGTTAAACGAGTGATTACATATGAAGAAAATGACATTCATGAGAATATGTATACACATAATAATATAAATATTCATGAGTAATCTTAAATAAGTGGTGAATTTAATATTCAAAAGAATATGTGTAAAAGTTCTGGAAAAATTGGTCATGAGATTAAGAATTATATTTCAATCCTACCATCCAAAGAAGAGATAATAAAAAGGATAATGCAATCAGAAAGTAATGAAATTTCATTATCTCATGAGGTGAATAAAATTTATTCACACAAAAAAGAAGTTTTAGGGGAGAAGATAGGAAAGAAACCTATTAATACTATTGAAAAGAAAATAATATATGAGTTTGAAAGAAAATATAAGTCTAGGTTTAGAGAAAACACTCAGCCTCAATGATACTTATAAGGAATCTAAGAGGTCTCTCTTTATTCCATTATTCATATGATTTTGTACTAACATGTAGGTAATTAAATAAGATAGATGAATCCCTAAAGGGGGAGTATAAGATAAGTTGAAGCTATCAAGAATTCAATATCTATTGAATATGAAATTCTGGAATAGTTTTTACAAGATGAGATTTTAAAATCACTTCTATATCTCTATTATAAATGATTTGATGATTATTATCAAGGGAGAGTTGATATTGATCTAAAAATTGAGATCTATGTGTTTTTAATAGAACTTTTTGATATTTTTGTTCAAATTGTTGTATGAAGAATGGATATTCAAAGACTCTAGAGGGGGTGAATTGAGTTTTTGAAAATTTTGTTCACTTTTAAACCATTCTCTTCTAGGTATGCAGATTCTGATATTTCCATAACTAAAATAAGTAGGGGAAATAAATATAGAAGGAAAAAATATTGAACATAATATATTTATAGTGGTTCAGGGAACAAAAATCCTCTAGTCCACTCCGCTAACACTCTACTCCATGATTTTAGTGATTTTCACTATAATAACCCTTTTTCTAGGGGATCCCAACTGATTTCAAGAATCTATTACTTGTTACAAATGTTAAAGATCTTCTAAAAATATCTCCTTTTACAATAACTATCCACAACCTTAACACACTCAATCAAAATGAGTGGAAGTGGAAATAAAGATGAATAAATGAAGTTTGGAAAATAGTATAGGGCATAGTTATAAGCAACAACTAAAAGATGATGAATAAATGTCTAGAGGAGATGAGATTATTCTATGTGTAACACTGGAAGTTATTCGATTGCAAAAATAATCTTGTAAGCATAAATTTTTTAAATTATCTTCAAGTGTTTTATTTTTTATAGTATTTGAAGCACATATAGTTTTTTTCTTATGTATATACTTTTTTATTTCATGCAGTGAAAAAATATTCTATTTATACCTCCTCTTTTGAATTTGGACGTTAGTATCTTGATAATTACAATGGTCAAGTAAATAATTAATCTAAAAGTTGAAAATACAAGTTCTTAATGGAATGTGTCATTATTTTCCAAATATGGAATAAACTTGTATGGTAGAGATTCCAAAAATCTTATTTTTTAGATAATTCCATTCTTGGAAATTGTACGCTTTGTATAAATAGATATTTTTTTATTTAGAAAACTATTTTTCTGATGCACATAAAAGAATGAATTTTCTATCAATAGACTATACTAGAAATATGAGTATAATCACAAAAATATGCAAGATATCTTGTTCTTCATAAGATAAACATAAGGTATTGTTGTTCTTATAAGATAATTTTCAGAGTTGATTTGTAAGATAAAAATAATTGAGATCATTGATGTACTCTCCATAATATAATTGACTTTAGCTGATTTCCTTATTGATAGTAAGATAATTATTTTATGAATGTCATTTTTATAAGATAACAAATTTTACTTAATTTCATTATGACTGATCTTTCTGATTTTGAACATGAAAAATATAATCTACCTTATTCATAGGATAATTCTCTTATGTATTAAGATAAATTTTATACACTAATCTTTTTTAAGATAAATTACTTTTAAATAGACTGAAATTCCAATGTAATTATTGATTTTCCTTTATAGGATAATTATATTTCACATAAGATAAATATCTAGTATAATATAAATTCCTTTGATAAATAGCTAAATTTCATCTTCCATAAAATAGATCTCTTTGTCCTTGTAAAGTGATTGGAGAATAAGATAAATTCCTTTTAAATTTATTTAATAAATTGATCACAAATTATAATAAGAATTATAAATATAATCTAAAACATTTAAGATAAAATAATTAGAAAATAAATTGGGATTTTTTGAATTATCAAAATGTATAAAGTAATGAGATATGTTAAAACAAAATAAGTCTATCCAAAAATACCTCCCTTTTGATGATCACAAAACCCATTGAATGGAAAAAAAATCGAAGAGAGGAGTTTGGAAAAAAATGATTTAATTTTTGTATCTTCTTTATCTTCTCCCCCCTTTTGTGATAACAAAAAAATAAGGATAAAGAAAAAATAACACAATTAGTATCACACAAGAACATGTAAAAATGTTTAGAATAAGATATACTGAATATGAATAGAATTTTTCATAAACCTGTCTAAAAAATAACATGGTTAAGATGAAAAAGTAACAACATAAATATGAAAGAACAAAGAAAAATATAATAATTATAATAAATGAAAAGTATAGAATAATGAAATATAATAGATGAAAATATCCAAAGGCAAGTAAACAATCATTAAAATGTTTGAGAGAAAACATAGAATATGAGTTCATCATCATAAAGGACAAAATCTTCCCTTTGGAATAGGATTATGTTTAGGTGGTGATTTATTAAAGGATTGGGGTTTTTCTGGAGATAGAGAGAGGGGAATCATCACTTTCACTAATAATAACTCCCAAGGTGATAAAATATTCTCCAATGCTAGTGTGATATTTAAGAGTGCTTATTACTGAACTAGATTGGATGTCAATAGAATCTTGCTGAGCTATGACCATGTCAAAAAACATTTCATGAGTGAAAGATACCTTAATTGAAGTAGTATAAGATGTAAAAGAACTTTTTACAGTAAACCTAATATTTTCCTTGAATAAATATCAGTTAGATAAGAAATATCCTTAAAATATTGAGATATGGTGGCATGATGATCAGTTATGGAAGGTCCTAGAGTACATATTCCTTATAGGTGATACAACATATCCATACACATATTAATTTTTTTGACCATATCATTTATGTAGTAGTCTAATAGGGTTTTGAACCCATTCCTCATTTTTTGGGAAAATTTACCAAAATAGTTTTTCAAATCTCCCTTATTTTTACAACTAAGGAATGGATTTTTCAACACTTCAAACTGATTTTCATATAGATTGAATGATATAGAGGAACGAGAAGAAATAGTTGGTTTTCTTTTAGAAACATCAACACAATCCACTTATTTATCTTTGGAGGAGGCTTGATACTCCCTTGTATCGACAAAAGCAACTTCTTCTTCTTCTTCTTCAGAAGAAGAGTTTTATCTCATGTTACTTATGATAAGATGATGAATATTTACAAACTTATCGTCTAACATAGAAAAGTTATTTTGTAAATAACCATCCATTTTTCCTAACTTTATAATGATAAAACTTTCATCATTTTAGGTTTGTATAAAGGAATCCTAAATGACTGAAAATTTTTCCTTTAGAAGAGTACTAACATCCTTCTGAGATTGATCGATATTAGATATTTTTCTCCTTGGAATGAACAAAATATTTCTAACTTCAGAAACCAAACTCTGATAAATGTATTTAAAAAAATATTTTAAAAGAATTTATCATTTCATAGAGTAAATCCCAAAATTTAGTGTATCTAGGGAATGAGTGATGCCTTACAACTTTGATTATATTATAGACTAATTGAAATATTTTTAGCATGAGGATTCTACAATTGATTCTTTTGAGGATTTCTCTATAATCATCTAAATCATCACTTTTAATTCATCAAAATAATTTTTGGAGATCAAATAATTCTTTGAAACAACATTTCACAAAATTCTTCACCTCCTCTTCGGACTCAATCAACTCATTATTCAAAAGTTTACCTCATTCGTTACCTCGTAATAACTTACATGAGATCGTTCAACAACAACATCAATCTCTATAGTGGGAATCTTAGAACTGCTATGATGAATCAGAGAAAATATTTACCAGTGTATTATTTCACTTTGAGCTTCATATATAGAACATTTTTCATCAACTTGTTGACTTTTATCAACTTGAGGTAATTCTTCAACATGAGATGGATCACTAGATTCCAGCCTCAGTTTTATTTTTTCTACACGTAGAGTAGCTTCATAATCATCATCATATTCTTCTTCATCATTACCAACAACACCATGACTAATAAAATTAATAGATTTTATCCTAAATTTTTGACTATACTTAGTAAGTGGAGATATATCAAAGAGTGGGATAACTCCAGATATTGTGGAGGTAGTCTTCTCTTGACCAAAACTAACCAACCTTGTAATGGATGAATCCAAATCTCCCCTT
Organism: Viscum album; assembly: GCA_963277665.1. Lineage (NCBI taxonomy): Eukaryota > Viridiplantae > Streptophyta > Magnoliopsida > Santalales > Viscaceae > Viscum > Viscum album. Next base: position 1,993,463,838 of record OY728133.1, on the reverse strand, counting down.
TCAGTGGAAAATGGTATAATGAAAGGATTAATAGTGGAAAGCACTAGTGTATCCATCTCCACTTGACACACTTCTAATTGAAATTTTGGCACAATTACCTCCTCAGTTTGAATCTCATATGATACAAAAAACTTGGACTCTTAGATGTATATCATCAAGGTATTCAGTGTTTAGAAGATCTTCTACTCTCATACCTATAACATGAACTTCTAAGGGTACAGTCACACATATATATAGTCTCTATAGAAGAACTCTAGAAAAATAAATTATGTTTTAGAACTTGAAAACACAAATTTTCAACCCATGACAATGTGTAGCCATGGTTTTATCTAGGTTTACACTAACTTTGAAAAAGATCAGTGTTAATATTCCCCCCAAATGATAGAAGTAAATGGTTTTGTTTTGAATGTGGTAAATGTATCTTATTACATATCTATCAATATTTATAGGCTTTTCTATAAAAAATTATAACAATGTAACATCCTGGATAAAAATATTCTCAAAGTCTCTATTACATTGGGAAATTTTAGATTGGATAAACTTCACCAGAACTTTACTTTTAGGATCTAATTCATTTTCTTACTTTTTCTCCACAATAGGTGTTCCAAATATAGAATTCATTATCACTGGAGGGATAACATACTCAATATCCTCTAGGGATGTGTTGAAATTGAAATGAATTTCAATAAAAAATATAAATACTTCAACCATAACTATTGAAGATATTTAAAACTATTTCTGATTTACGGTCACTATAACCAGATCCCCCAAATCTCCAAAATGAAACACTAATACTTCATAAAATTCACAAACTTCATTTTCAAAGAAAAACTCCATTCATTTCTCATCAAAAACATATTCCCATCCTTGGTGGTTGATAACTTTCTCGAGCAGCATATTGGTTCAGTCGAGCTAGCTAAAATTAATGGTTTTTCTGCTCAACACTTTCATTATCAATCTTGAGTTCTTGAAAAAACCAGCAAAAATATGTTATGATCTCTTAGTTTTCCCCATTTTTGAAGATTGATTAAAGTTTGTAGGTTTTGAACATTTTAGGGAAAAGAGAGTTGGAAAGCAATGAGATGAGGGATATGATATTTTCAAAGGGTTCAAACACAGGACTGGATTTTTTCTTTCATTTTAAGGCAATATAAGGGTTTTAAAATTTGGTGTAAAGGGTAATCATAACAACACTAGGATTTTTTAAAATTAGGATACGACTAATACTAAAAATTGAGGTACTATTATATAATGAAATAAACAAAATAATTTTTTTACTAAATATATATTATCACTTACTAAACTATAAAATATGTAAAATATAGTTAACTAGAATTAAAAAAACCTAATTTGGATTTGATAAAATCAAATATGTTAGTAATAAAATGTTTTGTAAATTTTTTTGCTAATTTTTTTCTATGAAAATAAATTCTAAAGAGATATCCCCTTTTTGTTCATGATCTCTTAATAAATTATGTCTTAGATCAATTTTCTCTATTCTATAATGGTATATCAGATTATTTGAAATGTAGATGGCACTTTTATTATTGCATTTTATTTGAACATAATTAAAATTGAGTCCAAAATCCTTCAGGGCATGTTTCAACCACAAAATCTATGCATAAAAACTTCCATCTCAGTGGCTGATAATTCTACAAGGTGTTATTTCTTACTAGACTATGATGATAAGGATTTACCTAGAAAAGGATAGGTTCTTGAGGTGATTTTACTATATAGTCTACACCCACCAAACTCTTCATCTGGGTATGAAGTTAAATTAAAGTTAGATTTCTCTGGAATGTGTAAATTAAGTTAAATAATTCCTTTTAAATACCTTATAATTATTTTGGCAATAGTTAAATGAGATTCCTTTGGATTTTATTGAAATATAGCACTAAGACATACTTAAAACATAATTTCTATCCTACTTGACATAAGATACATAAATCTTCTAATTATTCATCTATATAAATTTTTATCATTTTTTTAACCTCATCCATGTTAAGTTTAATATTATAACTCTTAGGAGTTGAATAAGTCTTACTTCTTTCAAGTCCAAAATTTTTAAGTAAACCAAGTATGTTTTTTATTTGGTTTAAAACCTTTCAAAAATATTTTTTATAAATTTGAAATCCAATGAAATGGATTAAATCACCCATCATGCTCATCTCAAATTATTTTTCGTGATTTTTGAAAAATCATTACACAATTTTTGATTTGTTGACCAAAAAATAACATCACTAACATATATTTTCATAAGAAAAGTACATTTTGTTGAAGTTTTATTGAAAAGAGTGGGGTCTTACAATATCAAAATAAAACCATTTAGTAAAAGAAAAGAGATTAATATTTCATACTAGAATCTATGTTCTTGTTTAAGGCCATAAATAGACTTTGTAAGTTTAAAAATAAATTTTTTAAATTAAGGGTCTTTAAAACTAGGAGGTTATTCAACACAAACTTCCTCCATTAAAATCCATTTTAAAAGGAATATTTGACATACATATAATATAATTTAAAATTCATATGATATAAACATGATATTAGGAATATAATGTATTCAAACCTAGATATTAGGGAAAAGGTTTCTTCACAATCTATTCCTTATTCTTGATTATAACCTTTTGTAACTAACCTAACTTTATTTCTAGTAATCACACCATGATCATCCTGTTTGTTCCTAAATACCCATTTATTTCCAATAACAAGATATTCATATGGTATATCAACTAATTCCTATACCTTTTTCCTATTGAACCAATTTAACTCTTCTTGCATTGCTAAAACCTATCTCTCATCAGTTTAGGCTTCTTCTATGGTTTTAGGTTCTAGATCAGATAAAAAGGAAAAAAATTCTACAAGATTTCCTATATTTATTATAGTTTTAAATCCCATATATAAGCTTCCTATAACTATTTATAGATAATTTTCTTTAAGTTTTATAGGTTTTCTAGGTAACACACTTTTTGGTTCACTAGCATTAATCCTTTCAGGATTTGGATCACCAAAATCAAGTTCCAAATCATAATCCTTTTCATTGTTAAAAAGATGTTCATGTAACATGTCTTCAAGAGAACCACTTAATTCATTAACTTGATTCATTTTATAATCAAAAGTCTCACTCTCATCAAATTTCACATGAGTTTATTCTTCAACAATCATTGTTTTTTTTGAAAACTCTATAAGATTTGGAAATAGTAGATTAACTTAGGAATATTCCGTCATCATATTTTGGATCAAATTTACCAATATTTTCATTGGTGTTTGTTAAAACTCCATTTAATAAAAGAGGGAAAAAATATTATGAAGAGAACCTTGAATATGTTAAAGTATCATAGAATCCTAAGAGAAACTAAGAGACCTTCCCTAATGGACCTACGTAAATACTACCTACATGATAATGGGATAACACAGCTCCTACTAGTGAAACCTAGAAGGTGAAACCCCCCTATGATGAAAACCTATGCGGGACAACTACACCAATGACCTGAATGGACCAATAATATTTCCAACCCTATGAAGGATAGCTACGCCGAGGATCTATGCAAAAAATTTCCTTCATCTAGGTCCCCTACTTACCTATAGATAGAATCATTGGGCTCCTCATTTCAACAACTGAAAAAATCAGAAGAACCTCTAGAGCTCTCATTGTTTAGAACCTTCACCTAGGTCCCACAAAATTTATTAGGTAGCTCTCTAAAATGTGAGAGAAGATATAATTAAGGGTATGAGTAAGATAAAAGTCCCTTAAAGGTCTAAAATATAAGATACCTATTTAAAGATCCTTCTTCCATCAGAAGAAGTCACTTGCGTGAGGCCCCTACCTTAAGAAAGGTCATATGAGAGACTCTCTCAAGAACACTAGAGGAGACCCAGGGTTTTTAAGTTAAAGACTAAACCAATTATTTTCACCACAGTGGTCTATTTCCTGAGGCATATTTAGCTTGCACAACAATTTTCCTCCCATGTGAATCCATTTCAGTTCCTCCTAGGCCCTGTGTGGCACACCTGCACCAAGCACCTATGACCAAGACCTACGTGAGTCACCCTTTAAGCCCTTTTCCAAATATACCTATGGAAAGTCTCCTATTTCTTTGGTTCCCTTATCTGAAATGGACCAAGATGAAACCTACACCAAGACCTCCTGATTTACAAAACCAAGGGGAAGGGAATGCCAGAGTGTCTCCCATTTGGATTTGTATTTCTATGGTCACAGGTTTACCGCACTTGTCCTACCAAAGGGTTAGGATCCTTAGGGAATCTGTATATTTGTATATCTATGGTCACTAGGACCCTTACCCTAGGTAAAATTTTAAGGATTACCTGATATGAAGGATTATGGTTTGGACCATGTCTGACCCTTATCATCTCAGAGACTTGAAGCCTCCAGTTCACAATAGGGAGGGTAAGGATCAAACTTTCTTTTCCATTCAATAGGGAATTAGATCATCCTCCAACCAAAGAATATATTGTAGGGTATCCATCCTGGTGTAAGGCCCTAGCCTTTCCTATGGAAGGTTGTAGTCTTGATCCTCTCCACCTCCACATCCTTCAAATTTATTCCTTCATCACATTAGACTCTCATCCAATGTAAAGTGAAGAGAGGAAATTTCTATAGACCCAACCTCTTCTTCCGTAGCACTGACCTCTTCCACTATAACCCTAACCTATTCCACTAGTGAAGGAGGAAAAGTGTGTGGTTTGTCGAATCTTACGCTTCCTCTTATTTCTCACACCAAGAATGACTCACATGGGCTTAGAGGTTAGTGATGTTCACAACACCTGCATGACCCACCATAAGGATTAAACTATGAAGAACTCTGATTCCTTTCATAATGAGGATACATAGGAAGCTCACTTAGGGCCCAATATTAATGGGAATCCTCCTTAGGAGTAATCCACAATCATAATTATCTTAACATGGGTATCCTTATTAGGAGTAAACCCCAAGTTAAGCCCAAAATCACCATGAGTTAAAACATTCCTCATGGTCCCTTCATAGGGTGTATCCTTCTTAGAAGTAATCCTCAACCTATCATCTCAAAGGTCCATAACCCCCTGTAGGAAATACCCTTGATGGCCTCTATAGAAATGATTCCTCATTACCGAACTATGTGGGCATTCATTCCCATCCAAATGGGATACATAGGAAGCCTCCATGAGGTTCAAACCAAACTTCTAAACTAACCCTATTCTCCTAAACTATACCCCCCAGCAGGGTTTAATTCAACTTGGAAACTCATATCCCCTCCAAGTTCCTTGGGATGTTTCAGTATAAGTCCCACAATAAAAAATTTGATTAGGAACCTTCTACCTAGACATCCTTGCCACATGATGTTAAAATGTATGGTTGGGTCCTCATCACATGACCTTAAAAGGTATGATGTACCCCCATTAAGTGGAACCAAACTACATGGGTTATAATTCTTTTCACAAGGATATGTAGGAATCCCATTTGTGGGTTTGATCCCAATATCAAACAATTATTGTCTCCCTAAATGATGATAAATTACAGAGTGACCTTCATCTACCTGAATTACAATAAACTCTATAACTATGTGGATAGAAAACCAGCATCATCATAATAACAACCAAAGAATCTCCAATTATTATATGAGAGGATACCATTGATGGATAACCTCAGATACATACATATATCTCCTTCAATGAATAACCTCAAATAAATACAGATGATTCTGAATTCCACACATGATAATAATTGATTTCTAATTTTATATGAACCATATCATACTTGTGAATCAATTAACTATTCATGAACATATCTTAAATATGTAAGAGAGTCTTAGAGTAGAAAATAATTCCCCCCAAAATGGTGTGATGAGCCTGAACTAACATCCACTCAACCAATGCGAGTTATTAAGAATTGTAGTTCAAAACACATAACAAGTTCTTACCTTTGGAAATCAGGTCCTCATGGATACAGAACCATTGTGTGTTTCTAGTTCCATGAACAAATCCGTTGAAAACTATTTAGAAATAGAAAACTGTCATAGGGCACAAAATATGAGGGAAATAAAAATGATGAGCTCAACATGAATTCTTAATAAGGATGATAGTGTCACATACCTGTTAGGCCCTTCCCATTTTCAAAGGAAATGAGGGCCAGATAGGGTAATCAATCATGCATGTGTTCAATCAAGTGATATGATGATTTTCTAGAGTTCATTATTTGTGTTTTTTGTATATATAAACATTTCTTTCCAATAAATCCCTTATATCCAATGGCCTCCTTCAGGTTTTCACTAATGAACACTCCAAATGCTACTCAGGATATATCTTCATCTGCACGAAGGACTTCATCGCTGACTTAGCATCTTCAACGTTTGGTCTCAAATTCATTGGTCCAATAGTACCATCAAAATGGTATGATCCTAACCTTGGAGGCTGACAAAAAAGACCTATATCTCAACCAACACCACCAATGGTCTGGTCAATGACAACTGATGGTCATGAAGCTGACGGTTATGACTGTTATATTTAACCATTTCAGGAGCTTATAACTAGAACATAACAATTAGACCATTCCATATTTTAGGGAGGTGGATCAAGAGGCTACCTATATACTCATCAAGGAGAGAAAGTGGTCCTTCTTAAGGGTTCCTGCCAGAAATCTCCACCACCAACACTGTGTGGTAGTTTAACCTCAACATGATGAGGGTGCCACCTTCGACTATCCGTCTCAGGTCCCTCAGACCTAGGCATGAAAGAAGAACCATTGGGGAATAAAATCAGCTATCAGGGACTAGGTTCACACCTTTTCCCCATATATAAAATCCCATCAACCTAGTTTGGTGGAAAATAGAGAGTGGGAACATGCACCCATCCACCTTCATTGGAAAAGCCAACAGAATCTCCTAACGAAATTCAAAGAAGCCCTCTAACCAAATACAGTGGCAACCTATAAGAAGGAACATGAAGCTACCTGTACCTACCAAGCCTACCAGAATACTCATCTATAAGAACTCAAAGAATTCTGTCGATCATGTTTGGCATTAAATAGTAAGAAAACACACACACCTTCCAACATTTACCAATCCTTCCAGCAGCCTCGTCTGGCATCACATAGAGAATTCTTTTGAAAAGTCCCAATGAAAAGCAGAGGGTAGACTCAACTCTCTTATCACAAGTACTTTTAGTATCTAATGAAACTAAATGGAGTACATGAGTATTCAAATACACCTACTCTACACAATTAATGGATGTATATCCCCATTTTGATATCTGAAGTCACCAAGCATATCTTGAAAATGGTAAAAGGTCTAATGCAAATCCATGCCCATATCCTACATAATTTCCAGGATATCATCACTATGATGATAGTAGTGCATAAGGGATAGACACATAACTCTATCCCCATAAATGGGGTGGCTCATCAGTATAACACCCTAGAGCAGACACATACCTATACTCTCATGTAAGTGGGTCATGGAGAAAACTCCCCCATCATATATAGATAGTGGGATCAAGAACACACAATTGCTCGAATTGTAAGAACCCAGATCTTCTTTTTCAGGTATGTTTTCCTTTTATGGTCATTTTTGAGAAAAAGAGGAATTTCTGGAAATTTTCAAAGTACACACCATGTAAATTCTGAGTACATGACATGTACTCAGTTACTACGGGTAGCCGTGTGCTGGCCATGTAGCAGCTATACACATGACCATGTGGGGGTGACCTAGAGGCCGCCTAAAGCAGAGTACAGAAATGGAAAGCACACGCCGTGTACTTCTAAAGTACACACTGTGTATTTTATTTTTTATTAAACAAACTGGGGTTGCGTCTTATCGACAAAAACACCTTATTCTCTACTGAACTCAACCGAGAGCATTCGTACAATGCAGATCTTCGCTGAGCCCCCAATTGAGCTTCCATTCCCAGAATCAAACTCCATCGGTTGCATTGGAATCGCATCGTTGTGTTCTCTCTTCTTCTTGAACACCTTCTTCTGATTCTTCCACTTTCAAGAGTCATCTTCGGTTGAATGTTTTAGATTTTTTTGTAGATATATGGTGTTCTTGGGTGATTTAAGGATTGAGGTTCACGTATATCGATCCTACAATGTTGAGGTAGGTGGTTTGTGCCTTTCCGTTAAAAGTCTTTGAGTTTTATGTTTAATTTTTCCAATACCCATGAACGAGGTATTGCGCATTTACCATTTTAGCCTTATTGTTTTTTTCTATCCTTGTATGCTTGAGTAGAGGTTAATTGAATGTGAATAGGGTTAATTGCTATGCTTTGAAAGTTTTTTCCCATGCATGATTGCTTGTTTTGACCATTGGATCTAGTTTTCTTGTTAGGTTGCTGTTTACTTACACAGGGCCGTGATAACCTGGTTTAGTAGACCATAGGAAGAATGGATGTAAGGGATTCTCCAAAGTGTCTATTTTACATACGATGTGAGACCATAGGGGGAATTGACGTAAGTGCTTCCTCAGAGTGTTTGTAATTCCTTTACGCATGCCACATAGGGAATGTGACGTAAGTGCTTCCCCAAAGTGCCTTTAGTTACTGATACGAGACTATAGGAGGAATTGACGGTGAGTTATTCCTTAGAGATTCTATGTTTAAGCTGAACCAGAGGGGTTAGATTGAGTATACTGCCCAGAGGGTTACTTATACTTTGTAGGTAGGACCAGAGGGGATAGGCTGTGAGTACTTCCCAGAGGGTTACCTGTTGTGTTATCCATTTGCTTATGTTTCTAGGTAGGACTAGAGGGGATAGGATGTGGGTACTTCCAAGAGGGTTACCTTTTGTTATTATCCGCTTTGATTAGTTGTTGCTTGATATTTGAAACTATGGATTGTTACTGCTAAGTACTTCATTGTTTACTGCTTTCTGTACTTTACCTGCCATATATTCACTGACTGTTAGGCATATATCTTATGGTGGTTTCCTACTGGGATTTAGTCTCACACCCTATTTGGGCCATGATTTTAGGCCCATACAGATTATATTACTACAGGTATTAATAAGGTAAAGTTCTCTTCTACTTCAGGTACTTGATTTACTGTGGAGCTAGAGAGCATGGGACCAAGCTATGGCTTGTGATGCTGAGGATTTATTTACTTTGATTTCTTTTGTACTTGGGTTTAGTACTGTTGTATTCCAGCATTGTGATTTTTTTGGATGCTTTCCTAGATGTATGTATCATGCATCATTCATATATATATATGTGTGTGTGCTCCAGTTTATTATTTTCTAGTCTTCTGTTGTTTACTTTTGTATGGATTATTCCTCCTTCCACTTTTTATATTGCTTTCTTCCAATATGTTACTCTGCCAATGAGGGAATAGTTTCCCCACTATCACACCCAAGTCCCTTGCTGCTAGTCGGTAGCCTCTGGTGTTTAGGGAAATGCACTTGAGGTCATGTGACCAACTGGGTACGAGGCACCTTTGGGTGGATTCCAAAACTGGGATGTTACAAAGTGGTATCATAGGGATTATTTTCTTCTTGACTTACTGTTTGGAGCCTATATTCAAGGATAGGACAGAATAGGTACTTGGTAATAAGTTGTTCTCGAGAGTAGCTAACCTATGTATAGAGAAAATCCAATTTACCTTGAATATTGTGATTTTTCTAGTTTTGCAATTTTATAGTTGATTTGATTTTCACCGTTGGGTGATTCACATGTTTTGTGCTATTATTTTTGATGTTATTGAGGTTCTATTTCTATGAAACCCAATGAGATGAGGGTATTCCATCTCATGAATCATTTAGGAACTTTCTAGAAATCACATGTCATGCATTCTTTCCATGCCATTTTGGATGCATTAGAGATTGAATGTTGTTGTGATAGATGTTGTGCTAGAGATGCATGCTATTGTGATAGTTTCCTTAATAAAATACATGCTATTTGATAGGGTATCATTTATGTAAAGTTTTGTTTTAATGAACACCAAAATTTGGTTCTTAAGGTGTTATAGGCCCTCATGAATCGGAATTTGGCGGGTCTTTGACTTTTTTACCTTGTTATGAAATATATAAGATGAAAATATTTGATTCGTGGGGAATATGGGCCCTCACATATCGGAATTTGGAACCTTGAGGTTTGTTCTAGTGTTTTATGTGTTCCGGAGTAGTTTCTGAGGCTTACTATCCAGAAAAACCCAGAATACATGGGGTGTAATGTTAACTACAAGCCATGTGTTCTTCTGTTCAGGAAGAAACTGTTTTTCTTAAGTACACGCCATGTACTATATGTACATACCGTGTAGTATCTAATCGTGTCTCAAACTGTGTGGATGGGGACACGAGGTTTGGAATCTTTAGCAAGATACGTTGTGTAGAGGATGTACACGTCGTGTCGTAGAACCATGTAATCGACCATGTCACTAATAACACGGCTTGGAAAAAATCTTCTTAGTACACATTGGGTTCATTTGGAACACGCCGTGTGGTGTAAACTAGGTGCCTGACCATGTAACTAATGACATGGGTTAGTGTTATCCTTTCTCGTACACACCGTATGCACCTGGAACACACCGTTTATTATGAGTTGTGTAACTTTCCGTTTATCTAACAACACGGGTCGGTGAGGTTTGTCTAGTACAAGCCGTGTTTAGAACTAACACGCAGTGTAGTTTTGTTCTAAGGAGAACCATGTGGCTTAGCTATGTAGATGGACTCAGACAGGGGAAGAGGATTCAAGTACATGCCGTGTGTTAGGTGAACACCCCATGTGTATGGGGTGTTACACGACCACTTCAGGTAAGAGTACATGCCCATGTGAATGGTTGAAGGGATCACGCCATGTAGGGGTTATACATGTTGTGTAGTCTTTTTTTGAAAAAAAACTTGAATGCTTTCATTCTCCTATTCCCTTCTTATGCTTTCAGTTTTAGTCCTTTATAACCTTGATCTAAGGTGTGTGTTTGACCTTGCAGAGTCATGCCCCTGAGACATCCTCCGGTTGTACGCCAGTTGCAGGGTAGTGATCGGACACCGGATATGGATGATCAGGTACTACCTGTAGATCCTCCTGTTGTGACAGTCTTGGCACCAACCATTATACTAGACACAGGTGCTGATGCATAGTTCAGGGAAGTATTTATGAGGATAATGCAGACCTTTTAAGGAGAACCAGCTCCTACCCCATCAAAGGCAGATTTGAAACGGGTCTTTCAGCAGCATCATCCTCCCACTTTCTCAGGGGATGGAGGACCCCAGGCTGCAGAGTCATGGATGGAATACATGATGAAGATCTTTGAGCATCTGGAGATGCCTCTAGAGAGGCGGGTCAATCTCACTACATATATGCTTCAAAACTCCTCCAAGAGGTGGTGGGATGTGATCTCATAGGCGGGACACCAGTAGGTTATGACTTGGGAGGAGTTCCAACATATCTTCTATGACTAATTCTACCCGGATACTTCAAGGGCTGATCGAGCCTGAGAGTTTATGAGCCTAGAGAAGGGTACTCTTTCAGTCATAGAGTATTCCTATCGATTTACCGAGCTACAACGTTTCACGACTATTCCAGGAGGTACTCAGTTATTCTTGAAAAGAAGTTTGAGGATAGTCTGAGGCACGACATATGATCATAGGTGAACATCTTATGGTTGACTTATATCACTTCTATCGTCAACCAGGTGCTAATCACTAAGTGCAATCTGAGGGATTCTGGAGTTGTGAGCCAGGGCAGCTCGACATCTAGAGTTATTATTCCTCCCACTGACAGTAGGAAGTGCCGTAGGGAGTCTATGCACAAAGATCCAAGGAGGCTAGATACTTCTTCTGGTATTCAGGTGGTGTGCTACCAGTGTGGGAAGAGTGGGCATATGAGGCCACACTACCTAAGAGACCCAGTGGGGTGACGATCTTGCGGCAAGATGGTTCATCTTAAGTGCTTATGTTAGATCTTTTCATCAACATCTGGTGACAAGGGTTCTTCTATGACTCCTCATTCATGAGCAGCACCACCAGTTTCTCACCAGTATGGGAACTAGAGTTCTTCTAGCCATTTAGGCTGAAGTGGAGGTCATGGACATGGTAGCCAGTCACCTGGTTTTCAGTGAAAACAGAGTGGATTAGCTCAGGGTGGCCAGACAGGGTCACATGACTGTGGTGTAGGTCAGACTTTTGTAGTGGAGCAGACCCAATAGGAGAAGGATCCCAGAACCTCTACAATTCAAGGTACAATCTTAGTTGCCTCAGTTTTAGCTTCTGATCTTTTTGATACAGAGGATTCCCATAGCTTTATATCTCTTGCTATTTTGGAGATCCTTGGGATCTATATATTTTCTTCTGCTAATATGTTGATGCTAGACACTCCATTGGGGACTAGAATGACTAGTGTGCAACAGTTTAAGGAGTTCCCTCTAGAGGTTGGTGGGTGTCACTTTTTATGGGACCTCTATGTCCTATAAATGACATACTATGATGTCATTCTTGGAATGGATTGTCTAGTTCCCTTCTAGGTAGTCATCAACTATTATAGCTATAGGGTGAGTTTCATATCACCAGAGGGTGGATATTTTCTTCATAAGGGTGAATGGGATGTCCAAGAGAGCAGAGCGGGACCCGACCATCATGGGTTGGGAAGAGTTACAGCCCAGATTGCTATTCTATATCTGGATGAACAGGGGACTTCACATAGGGACTTTTCTCCAGTGGTGGATCATTTCATAGATGTATTTCCAGAGGACTTTTCAGGTTTGCCACCAGAATGTGAGGTAGAATTTTCTATTGAGCTTGTGCTAGGGGCATAACCGATCTCCATTCCTCCTTATAGGATGGCTACACCAGAGTTACAAGAGCTCAAGAGGTAGTTGAAGGAGTTGCAAACAAAGGGTTTCATCTGACCCAATACTTCTCTTGGGGGTTCACCTATCCTGTTTTCAAAGAAGGCAGATGATACCCTTATACTTTGTGTGGACTATCAGAAGTTGAACCAGTTGATGGTCAAGAACCAATATCTATTACTGAGGATTGATGATATATTTGATCAGCTTTGAGGAACCTGGGTGTTCTCGATGATTGAATTGAGGTCCTATTACTATCAGTTGCATGTTATAACATCAGATATACCTCTTACAGCCTTATAGAGTAGGTATGGTCTATATGAGTATATGGTTGTGCTGTTTGGTCTCACGAACACGCCTACAATTTTCATGGCACTAATGAACCAAGTGTTCCATCCAAACTTGGATTCCTTTGTGGTGATTTTCATGGATGATATCTCAGTGTACTCTCAGACTCGACGCGATCATGCCACACATCTTGAGATCATTTTGAGTACACTGAGAGAGCATCAGTTATATGCTAATCTCTCAAAATGCCACTTTTGGATGGATCAGATTCACTTCTTGGGTCATGTTATCTTAGAGATAGAAGTATCAGTGGACCCAGATAAAGTGAGAGGAGTAGTTTCCTGGGAGTAGCTGAAGAATGTCTTTGAGGTATGGAGATTTTTAGGGCTGACTGGGTACTATAGACGCTTCATTCAAGAATTTTCATGCTTAGAAGCACCACTAATGGGTCTGACTAAGAAGGGTGAAAAGTTCTTGTGGTTAGATTCTCTTGAGTCAGCCTTTCAAGATATGAAAGGGAGGTTGAATGAATCACCAATACTAGTGTTTCCAGAGCCAAGAAAGAGCTATACTATATACTGTGATGCTTCAGGTATCAGGTTGGGAGCTGTGCTTATGCGGGGGAAGGAGTCGTTGCATATGGGTCTCGGTAGCTGAGACCACATGAGAGGAATTACCCGATGCATGATCTCAAGTTGGCTGCAGTTGTTCATGCCTTACGCTGTGGGAGACATTACCTTCTGGGAGAGCATTTTGTGGTTTTCACCAACCAAAAGAGTCTCAAGTATATATTCACTCAGCATGATCTGAATTTGATACAAAGAAGGTGGATTGAGTACCTTCAGTCTTTTGACTTTGTGCTTGCCTATACACCTGGGAAATGAAACATAGTGGGTGATGCATTGAGAAGAATGACTTAGATACAGGTAGCTCAGGAGGCCCGCAGTGAGTAGAAACTTATGGCTATTTTCTATGAGATGCATTTGGAGGTGCATGACAGACAGAGGCAGGCATTTCTTTCTTCTGTAGATGTTACCTCTACTTTACTTGATCGAGTGTGAATGAGGCAACTATCAATTTCAGAAGGCCTAGTCCTATAGGAGATCATGTTAAGAGAGGACCCTATTCTGGGATGGACCATAGGCGAGGACGAGATCTTGCATTTCCAGGGGCACGTATGGGTGCCAGTAGACATACGTGAGGAGCTGATGTGGGACTTTCATTACTCAGTTTGGGTAGTTAATCCTAGTGTCACTAAGATGTATCGTGATCTACATCATCAGTATTGGTGGCCGGGTATGAAGAGAAATGTTTCTAGTTTTTTCATGAGGTGTTCCACCTGTCAGTAGGTGAAGGTGGAGTATCAATGACCAGTAGGGATTTTACAGTAGTTACCCATTATCGAGTTGAAGTGGAATGATGTCACGATGGATTTTGTGACAGGTTTACCAAGGTCACCTCGAGGGAAAGATGCAGTTTGGGTTATCATTGACAAACTCACGAAGGTTGCTCACTTATTTCCAATCAAGGATACCTTCAGTGTTGATGAGCTAAGGTGGTTGTACATTCGAGATATTGTATATCTACATGGTGTTATACACTCCATTGTTTCAGGCAGGGATGCTCGTTTTACTTATTAGGTATGGTAGGGGCTTCATAAGGCTTTGGGTACACAGGTACTTTTGAGTATAGCTTACCAGCCCCAGACAGATGGCCAGTTTGAGCATACGATTTAGGTACTTGAGTACATTATTCAAGCATGTATTCTATATTTTGGAGGTTCTTAGGAGAATCACATACCTCTTGTGGAGTTTTCCTACAACAATAGTTTTCAAGAAAATATTCAGATGGCACCTTATGAGGCTTTGTACAGTAGGCCATGACGATCACCCTTATGTTGGCTGGAGGTAGGAGAGGCAGCTATGCTGGGACCTCATCTTGTACAAGAGACCATAGAGAAGATTGAGTTGATTCAGAAGAGGATGACTACTACGCAGTCTCGACAAAAGTCTTATGTTGATCAGTGGAGACAACCTCTGGAGTTCAAGGTCGGGGATCAGGTTTTCCTGTGTGACTCACCAAGGTTGGGACACAAGAGTATTAGGAGATAGGTTAAGCTTTTGCCGAGGTACGTGGGGTTGTTTGAGGTGTTGTAGAGAGTTGGGCCATTTGCCTATCGATTGCAGTTACCTCAGAGGTACCGGGCTATGCATGACATTTTCCACATTTCTCATCCTTGACGTTACTTCTCAGAACCGTCTCATGTTTTACAACCCGAGGAGGTTGAGTTGGAAATGGATGCATCATTCAAGGATCATCCTATCTGGATTATTTATCGCAATAAAAATGTTCTTTGTGGCTGGTCTGTCCCACTGGTATGAGTGCTATGGCGGCACGAGCAAGTACAGGATGAGACTTGGGAGTGGGAGGCTGATGTATGAGCTCAATGGCCAGAGCTATTTGGGGTTTCTTCTTCTATGCCACCTTACTAGGGAAATTCAGGGACAAATTTCTTTAAGGTGGGAAGTTTGTAAGAACTTGAATCTTCCTTTTCAGGCATGTTTTCCTTTTCGGGTCTTTTTTGATAAAAAGAGGAATTTCTAGAAATTTTGGAAGTACACGCCGTGTACTTTCTGAGTACATACCGTGTACTCAGTTACTGCAGGTAGCCATATACTGGTCGTGTAGAGGCCATGCACACGACCATGTGGGGGTGACTTAGAGGCCGCCTAAAGCGGAGTACAGAAACAGAAAGTACACGATGTGTACTTTCAAAGTAAATGCTTTGTATTTTTTTTCATTAAACAGACCGAGGTCGCATCTTATTGAAAAAAACACCTTCTTCTCCTCCAAACTCGACCAAGAGCATCCGTATGACGCGGATCTTCACTGATCCCCCGATTGAGTGTCCGTTCCCTGAATCGAACTCTGTCAGTTGTGTTTGAATCACATTTATGAGTTCTCTCTTCCTCTTGAACACCTTCTTCTGATTCTTCCTCTTTTAAGAGTTATCTTCAGTTGAAAGTTTTAGAAATTTTTTGTAGATCTACAGTGTTTTTGGGTGATTCAAGGCTTGGGGTTCATGTATATCGATCCTACAATGTCTAGGTAGCTGGTTTGTGCCTTTCCGTTAAAATTATTTGAGTTATATGTGCAATTTTTCTAACACCCAAGAACGGGGTATTGCACGTTTACCATTTTAGCCATATTGTTTTCCTGCTATGATTTTATGATTGAGTAGAGGTTAATTGAATGTGAATAGGGTTAATTGATATGCTTTGGATGTTTTTTCCCATGCATGATTGCATGTTTTGACCTTTGGGTCTAGTTTTCCTATTAGGCTGCTGTTTACTTTCCCATGCCTAGTTGTAGGATGGTGTGATTGTTCTGATATGCTGATATACTGTAGACTACTAGCCAAGTAGTTCATGAGGTTTACTTTGGATGATACACATTGCTATACCTACTTGAATTACATAGGGTTGTGAGAACCTGATGTAGTATACTATAAGGAGAATGGATGTAAGGGCTTCTACAGAGTGTCTGTTTTACTTATGATGCGAGACCATAGGGGGAATTGATGTAAGTGCTTCCTCAGAGTGTCTATAATTCCTCGACGCAGGCCACATAGGGAATGTGACGTAAGTGCTTCCCTATAGTGCCTTCAGTTACTGATACTAGACTATAAGAGGAATTGACTGAGAGTTCTTCCTCAGAGAGTCTATGATTAAGCTGAACCAGAGGGGTTAGACTGAGTGTACTGCCTAGAGGGTTGCTTATACTTTTTATGTAGGACCAGAGGGAATATGCTGTGAGTACTTCCCAGAGGATTACCTGTTGTGTTATCCATTTGCTTATACTGCTATGTAGGACTAGAGGGGATAGGCTGTGGGTACTTCCCATAGGGTTACCTTTTGTGATTATCTGCTTTGATTAGCTGTTGCTTGATATTTGAAACTATGGATTGTTACCGCTGAGTAATTCCTTGTTTACTGATTTCTATACTTTACCTACCATATATTCACTGACTGTTAGGCATATATCTTGTGGTGGTTTCCTACTGGGATTTAGTCTCACACCCTATTTGAGCCATGATTTTGGGCCCAAACATATTATATTGCTACAGTTATAGATAAGGGAAAGCGCCCTTCTACTTCAGGTAATTGATTTGCTGTGGAGCTGGAGAGCATGGGACTAAGCTATGAATTGCGATGTTGAGAAGTTGTTTACTTTGATTTCTTTTTTACTTGGGTTTAGTACTGTTGTATTCTATCATTGTGATTTGTTTGGATGATTTCCTAGACATATGTGTCATGCATCATTCATATATATATGTGTGCTCTAGTTTATTAATTTCTAGTATTATGCTATTTACTTTTGTATGGATCCTTCCTGCTTTCTCTTTTTCTACTGATTTCTTCAGTTGTGTTACTCTGCCAATGATGGCATAATTTCACCAATATCACACCTAAGGCCCTCACTGCTAGTCAGAAGCCTCTGACGTTTGGGAAAATGTGCTTGAGGCCATGTGACCAATCGGGGATGGGGCACCTCTGGGTGGATTCTAGAACTGGGACGTTACACCAATCACAGGTAATCAGCATATTCCAATGGACATTACAAGATAGGCACAAACACATACCCATGATTGAAACTTCTCCCAGAAAGTGGCCCCAACTTATTGTAAGAAGACATCCAAGAAGAAGTCTCATCAATCACAATTGGGGAATCAAGAGCCGATATATGATCTAGCTTCGCTTAATACTGGAGTTCTTGAATCTCTTAAACATTTATCCATTATAGCTCAAGATTCTACCCCCTCATTACCAAATTATGGGAGTAGTAGTAGTAATTTTGAAGGTCCTCACCGTACACTTCACCATGAAGGCTTGCTTCATAGAAACAATTTGGTTGATCTTGAGAGCCTATCTCTTGATGAGAGCCATAACAACCCTCCATGTTTCCAGAAGACCAAAGAGAAAAAGGGTATTCCCCTTGCTGTAATATACCAGGATAATCCTCCCCTTGATGGTGATCACTATGAAAGTTCTCTCCATATTAGTGATTCACATTTTCAAAATAATTCTACAATTAATAATGCAGTGATGAGAAAGCCCTCTTATCACGAGGTGCTTGCAAATACAAGGCCAACCATGTTTGATTCTTTGTCACTAGCAGGTGAAATCCTTTCTCAATTAGAAGACAACCCTAGGTGATGGTCATTCTCTGAACCATCCTTGGGTTATTTTCCTTCCAACATAGAAGAGGGAATCCCAACCAATACCATTTCTTATGGTAAAAAAATAAGGAATCTTCCACTCTGGTCAGACCAGGTTGAGGAACCTCTTATGAAAGATGAAGAAGATCTACTAAACATGTGAAAAAAATATCTAAATAAGACATAACAATCATGTTATGGCCTTTATCCACCTCTCAATACAGCATTCCAGAGGTGTTGGTGGAAGATTGTATGCATGAAATCCACTTCAACATATGGAAAACTATTCATCACATAAAATAAAAGGTATTACCTTATGAAGAGTATCAGACTTACATCAAGGAAATAGAAGTGTTACAATTCTAAATTGATTTGGCATCTATTCTAGATTCCTAACATCCAAAGTTTGAGAAGAAACAAGGATCCATTCAATGTTCATTATTCGATACATTAATGAGGTTATGAAATCTTATCACAGATACCCCATCCGGTGTTCGTATCAAAGGATGGGGTGTGCATGGATAATTTCATTTCACTTCACCCAAAGACAGTAAATACCACTAAATGTTGCATCATGTAATTTTTTACCCCAATATGGCTACAAAAAATAGAATTTTTTAACAATCGAGGATATTCTTAACAAGAACAGGCTCCGAATGACTTTCACCAACGTCAGGACAAAAGAGAGTAGGATGCAGTGATACTTTTGTGTCAAGCATTTGAGAACATTGAGAAGGAATCCTGCTTAAAGGATATTAGGCTTTAGATTGACAAAATGTCAAAAATATCACAACAGTCTTCCAAAATGGTCAATTTAAGAGAGTTTCAAATAATGTACCCAACCCACATTTAGGCCAAAATCCATAAAATTAGAAGAGAAGATAAGGTAATATTAGCCACAACTGTTTGGAAACAACCCCATCCCATAGGGTTGGTGTATTTTTTAACCCAACCTTCGGGATTATCCAATCAGACCCTAAGGTTTTTGAATGAAAAACAGGAATAACCCAACCCTCAGTGGTGGGGTTTTTTCACCTCAACAATCCCTTCATAAGTGGGAATCAGTCTTCTCTCAATTAAGGAAGATGCTGAAGAGTGAATACTCTCAATTTGTACCATCTTGTGATCTGGTAGATTTACTTGGAACACATATGACTGAAATATTTGGGAATTCCCTTCAGGTCACTATCCATCAAACAGACCCTAGGGAACCAACAAATAAGAGGACAAGGTATCATATAGGGCATTAAAGAAGTCGATCTCACAAAAATATTGGAAGAATTACTTTGATGAGCTACAAATCTGTGAATTTCATCAACGATATTTTGAAAGACCCTAAAAAACATAAGATCAATTAAAGAAGAAGTTTATGTTCATGATATGGTTCACACTGAAATGAATATAGGAGGTCTGCGTACCTAAAACCAGAGGCTCACCCAAAATTTGGGCATCCCCTCGAATAATAAACCTCTACCTCCTTGAAAAGCACTTAATAAGGGAAAAGGTAAGGGTCATACCATGTCTCACCTTCCCCCCAAAGAAGGACAATCCCTTTCACTATAGGAAAAATTTTCTTAGCAAAAAGTGGAAATGGGAGATTTGAGAAGACTCAATGTAGAGTTACTATGAGTTAGTCTTCCTTCCAGATATACTCTTCTAAAAGATCCTCAACTCGCACTTCTAGTTGGTGCACCTCAGCAAAGAGGGTTTTTCACAACAACTGAAGTGGACAGGGAACATCCTCTCAATGTGGGACATCAACCACCAATATATTTGAATCTCACAATAGAAGATAAATAATTCCCTACATTGGGTACACATTCAAAACATGGTCAGGTACATCCTTGTAGGCCTACCCCTATTGGTTACCCATGGAAGATACTAGAGTTACTGCTGCTAGTGGTCCTCTCAGTCATCGTACCCATTCAGGATCCATACGCCATACCTATTCAGGTCCCAAATCAGCCATATATTCCTTGAATGATTATGAACATCATTGAGTCATTAAAAAATCTATTAGAATCCATGTATAGATGGCGTGTTCCAGTACATCCAGAAAATAAGGCTTACCCCAAATGGGTGGATCCCACCCCTCCTCCTATAAACTTTGGGAATCCTAAATTTTTGATTTTGAATGGATTAGGAGATATAGAGTAATACTTGATTCATTTCATCTCTCATTGTGATCCCATGATGGGGACCCCTAAGTAGCAAGAAGTAGTGAAACTCAAATGCTTCACATAATCGCTGAAGGGGACAGAATTTGTATGGTACACAAGTTTTCAGTCCCGATCAATTAATGGATGGGAAGATCTCTATCAAAAGTTCCTCTCCCAGTTTATCTCAACTCTATAGAAGACAATAGTCCTTGATCTTATGAACTGAAAACAAAGGGAGAATTAAAGGGTCTCAAAATTCATTGCTTGGTGGAAAGGATTGACTTAATCCTTAAACCTACCACTCCCTTAAGAAGAGTTGTTTTCTATATGTGTAGAAAATCTCTATGAAGAGTTGTTCACACTATTTATCCCTATGAAATACATAGGAGTGTTTTGAGATCTATCCACAATTGATGAACATATGAAAAAATCCATCACAGAGACCAAAGCCAAGTCTTGGGTAATCCCATTAGCTTAGGGAAGGAGAACAGGAAAGGCAGAGGCCACTACAACTACACTTAAGTAGGCCTCTATACCCACTCATATTTTAAATCTCACATCAAACCAAAGGGATCCACCTATTGATCATCACAAAAAATGAATGAATCATCAAGATGATCAAAGAGATCAAGGAAAAAATAGTTTTAGGAGTTATAAAAACAAGTTCTATTCTTTTCTTAATGAAAAAGTCCCTAGATACTTCATCTCAACTTTAGAAAACAAATTACTCTAGTTTTTAAATCCCAAGAAGCCTAACAAATAATGTAATGAGGATCTCTAGAACTATTTCCCCTTCTATCAAATGTTGGGGAATACCATCCAAGAGTGTTTTTTTTAATATCCTCCTACAAAATATGGTAGATTATAGACAAGTTAAACTGAAAAATTCACCATCCTAGGTAGCATGTGTTTCTATTACCAATTTGGAGGAGTAAGGTGAGTGAAAATAAGTTTAAAAAAAGTTCTTAGAAGTTTGATAACTGTATGGATAGAAAAAAAATCAATTGAACTCAGAACATTCAATGAACATAGTTGAAACAAAAGATTGTGCCTCCTTCTGCTTCCACTACAGAAAATCTATCTTCATCCAAAGCCCAGTCCTCTGAATTCCCATCATAAAAAACGTGACATGGATGCAAGGATAGGAACAATCAGAAGAATATGAGCTTGTGTTAAGGCCAAAGTTTTACTTGACCTTATCAGAATTCATGCTAACCATCCCAAAAGCACAGGAATCACCCCGCCAAATGGTACAATAAGAGTTGACCCCCAGGAAGAATATTCATCAGATAAACAGTTTATATTTGGTTTTGTTAATGTTATTCACTTAACAGATCCTTACTCAAATGATGATTCTGATTATGAACCTGATTTCCCTATAGTTTATTAGGGAACTGGGGGAAGAGTTTGTCAAGTTGAAGGGTATAGAGGAAGACATGGTTGTTTCAGAAGACACCACTTCAACCAAACCCCCACTCAAACCATTTACATGGCTGAAACTCATGTAAAATATATCCAATGAGATCAATAGAAACAAGGGAGTTCTTCCTCCACACATGATAGGGTATTCCCTGACATTATTATCTTTGAATAATCATTAAAGGATATTCCACCATCTGCTTGATGGGTAGGAAAACCTATCTGGACTAATCCACCAAGAAGAAGAGAACTTTATGATCCTTTCCCAAGAGATGGTCCATCCTCATAAAAAACATCGGCTCTTAAAGTGCCTAAAAAAGAGAATATTTGTTCTAGAAAGTGTTGAACTTTAGATAAAAAATATGATGTATTACAACAATTAGCCCAAGTGTTTTCTAAGTTATCAATCACGGATGCTAAGAGTCTATCAAAAGACCTCCGAGAAGTACTCATTAAGGCATTTTCAAGCCCTCATGAATTTGAAGTTGAGGTCTCTGCTGCTGAAGTATATCATGTAGAGAATTATCCTATAGAATGTCATGCGGTCATTTCCTTCATTGAGAAATATGAGGATGTTGTCATACAAGGAAATGTCATGACCTTATATATATCCAGTAGGCTAAATGACATTGATATATGATGACACTTCATTGATAATGGATCAGGAGTCAAACTCATCCCAGTACAAACACTTCATCAACTAGGTCTCAATGAATATTACTTGTCTCCCTCCACTCTGATTTTACAGGGTTATAAAAAGAATGAGAAAGAACCTCTTGGTGAGATCACATTCAGAACTCAGTTCATAGATCCTGTATCTAGCTTAGGGTTCATGGTGGTTCGGTAGGACACAACTTTCAATGTTCTACTGAGAAGACCTTAACTACATCAGGATGTGACCATTCCTTAATTATACCAAAATTATCTAAAATATTCTATAAATGGTCAAATTAGGACATTTTATAGTGACAAGGCCCAATTCAAATCCCGCGAGACACAATATATTAATCCATGTTTCTATCAAAATGAAGGTTAGAAATCAATGGCTAATGATGCTGCCCGAATCAATGTCCCAAATGACTTGGAGATGATCCTAGCTAACCCTTTTAAGAAGATTAGTGAAGATTACATGCCACCTATTAATAAAATTTAAAGGGTGGTCCATAATTCACGCCTAAAAAAAGCCCGGTTTTTCAGCCAAAATGGAAGAAGTCATTATGACTATAGGAGAAAGTGAAGAGACTCATTCTTAGTCCCTTGTTTCCCCTTCAGGTCTCTAAGAAGGCTACATTCTAGCAAGTAATCCCGAAATGATTGCCTCATTCTGGATGTCTGAATGGAAACTCCCATATTCCCTGCAAGGAACTTTTTTTATTATCTCCTCCCTAGGAAGAAGCACAAGTAGTGGAGCATAAGGAAGATGAAGAAGAAGAATATCTTAGGAGTTCACCTCATCATTTGAGGAAAGCATCTCCACCACTATAGATGAACTCA
The DNA here is from genome assembly GCA_963277665.1 of Viscum album. Lineage (NCBI taxonomy): Eukaryota > Viridiplantae > Streptophyta > Magnoliopsida > Santalales > Viscaceae > Viscum > Viscum album. Next base: position 1,993,440,495 of record OY728133.1, on the reverse strand, counting down.
GATAAATAAATATGGGTACAAAGGAAGATCCATGCCCCAATATAATTAGTGCGGCCATGAATCCCAAAGAAAAGGAGGTATACACATCCTTCCTAAAGAAGCACCAGGATGTGTTTTCCATGAATTACATAGATATTCTATGCCTTGACCCTAAGGTGGAAACCCATAACTTGGGTTTTACAGAAAATCATAGGGGATACAAGTAGGTAGCTAGGAGGACCCACCTGACCCATGCCTCCAAGATTGAGGCCAAAGTTGAAAAACTCATCAATTATGACTTTATTTGAGAGGTATGATACATGAAATGTCTATCCAACATTTTCCCTATGAAAAAAAAGAACAGTAAAATCAGAGTTTGCATTGATTTCAGAGATCTAAACTGGCATTGTCCCAAAGATGACTTCCTGGTTCCAATCACATAACTCTTGATTAATACAACAAATGGCTACCAAGCCCTCTTCTTCATGGATGGATACTCTGGGTACAATAAAATCTGTATGGCCCCGGAAGATGAAGAATACATAGCTTTTAGATCCCCTCAGGGAGTATTCTTCTATTATGTAATACCATTTGTCTTAAAGAACACTGGTGCCACATACCAACATGTTATGCATCACATCTTCAAACCCTTATTGGGAAGGTTTGTTGAATGCTACATTGATGATCTAGTGTTTAAGTCTTGGTAATTTTTGACCACCTATCCTACTTAGAGATCATATTCAGCAAGCTTTGATAACATAATTTGAATATGAACCCCTTGACATGTGATTTCGGGTTAACCTCAGGAAAATTTCTTAGCTTCATTGTACGCCATCATGGAGTCAAAGTTGATCCTGAGAATAATAAAGCTATCCTTGGTATGTCACATCCTAGAAACTTGAAATAATTGATAGGAATTTAAGGACACTTGTCCTACATTCGGTGCTTCATAGCCAACCTCATAGGAAAGTGTTTCCCCTTCACCAAATTGATAAATAAGGGGGTCACTTATTAGTGGACCAATGACTATCAAGATTAATTTGATGTTATTAATAAATACCTCTTGAGAACAACAATATTGATGCCACCTATTGAAGTAAATTCTTCTATTTTGTACATGATAGCCTTAGATAAATAACTATGTGATTTATTCACACAAAAGAATGATATTGGGAATGAAAACAGCCTTTATTATCTCAGTCGAACCATGCTCAATGTAGAGACTTGATATTCAGATATTGAAAAGATCTTCTTGGAATTAATCTTTGTTGTTTAAAAGTTTAGGTACTACCTGCATCACCACAAGATCCACTTGGTTTCTTGTGATATACCACTTAATTTTATCCTCATTCGTCCTATACTGACAGGATGTCTGGTACAATGGTCAGTTATCCTACAACAGCTTGATATAAAATTTGTGCCTTAAAAAGTAGTAAAAGGCTGGGCCTTGGTAGACTTACTTTTTGATCAACCATTCTTAGAAGAGATGTCATTAAATACTGAATTTCTTGATGAAGAAATATTCTATATTCAAGAAAACCCTTAAACATAGGAAATGTATTTTAACGGTGCTTCTAGAAGTCTAATAGGGAAGATAATGGAAGAACCTAAGATTAAAAAATTTGGGTTAAGAATTGTTCTTATCTCCCTGAAGAAGGAAGTTTTTCCATACTCCTTTCTATTATCATAAGGTGGTACCAATAATGAGGTAGAATATCATGCTCTCATTGCAGGTCTAGAATTGTCACTCAAAATACCGGTGAACCACCTAGAGGTGAAGGGTGATTCTGAAATGACAATCAACCAGATCAACTGGGATTATGAAATCATAAAAGAGGAGCTAATTACCCTATGTGATTATTTATGAGGGTTAATGGAATAATTCCCCTCAAATCCAATATTGACACACATCCCAAGATCCTAGAATGCTTAGTAAGATGGATTGGAAAACACAGCTATAACTTTGGAAGATCCATATCAGGATAAAACAGTCGTTAGTATTTCCCATCGTCGCATGGTTTCACCTTTTTTTTCAAATCAAAATAGAGGAAATTAATGAAATAATCCCTATTACTAAGCCATGTAGACCTACCATGGGATGTATGATACCCATCATGAAATATATCCAAGATGGGGAACTTCCACCAGACAACGTTGAAAGAGAGAAGATTCGATGATGAGTGACTAATTTCACTCTTTATGATGTCCCAAATCACCATAAAGTCATCTACAAGTGAGTCTCTAATGGAGTCCTCAGATGTGTTGATGGAGAAGAGAATGCGACTATTATGGAAGAAGTACATGCAAGAGCCTATAGTTCCCACCAATCAGGGTATATGATTTCTGATTAAATCTAGAGGCTTGGATACTTATAGCCTTCGATGTCAGAGGATTGCACAAAATTCACTAAGAACTGTCATCTCTGCCAAGTGCATGATAATTTTATTCATCAACCAACAAAGTTACTACACACAACTAAGTACTCCTGGACATTTTCCACATGAGAAATGGATGTTTTTGGGCCATATACTCCAGCTATGGCTAAGTAGTTAAAGTACATCCTTACTGCCACCGATTTATTCTCAAAATGGGTTGAGGAAATACCCCTCAAAGAAGTCGGATTAAAAGCATTGTTAATTTTTTGAAAGCTAACATGATCACCAGATTTTGTGTCCCTTAAACCATTTTCCTGGAGAATAAGACCAATTTCTGTTTTACTGAGGTAGAGAAGCTATATCAGGAATACAATATGAAATCCAACCATTCATCCCATTATCATACAACGACCAACATACATATATAGACTTTTAACAAGACCCTATCAAACATACTACAGAATATTGTGGATAAATTTAATAAATAATGGCATGACAATCTCTATCATTCCTTATGGGATTATCAGACTACACTATACAAAATTTAGTAATCAATGATGGTTTTTAACACTAGTTTATTTAACCATAGATAAAAAATTGAAAATATAGCACAGTTTTTTAAAAACCACTACTAATACTTTTTTATAAAATGGACGACTCTTCTTCCATCCCCCAAAACGCTTCCTCCCCTTGAGCCCGACACCACCACCCCCTCTTCCCCCGAACCCGTAGAACCCCTGGTTGTCAGTCCCTCACCCCGTCGAACCCCTCACAACTATACCCTGACCCCGTTGAACCCCTCACCATCAGTCCCTCACCCTGTCAAACCCCTCACTACCAACCCCCAATCTCATCAAACCCCTCACAACTATACCCCGACCCCATCAAATCCCTCACCCCGTCGAACCCTAGCCCCCGACCCTATCAAACCTAGCCTACCAAACCCTAGAACCTCTCCACTGGCCCCTAACCTAGTCAAACCCTATCCCCTCATCTCTGTCCCCCTTCTCCCCCTCGTTGATGGCCCCCTTCTTCGTTTCCACCTTCACACCCTACTCGGTTGAACTTCCACTCCCTAGTTTGAGGAAATTCACCCTTTTATTATATATATATATATATATATATATATATATTTATTTTATATAATGTTTGGGTTCATTCATGGGTCTGTTTAGATAAGGGAATCTTGGATTCATGTGCATGTGATGACTTAACCAGTAGGATGTGAATCTTATCATGAGTTAGGAATGCTCCAAGTTGGATGCATTTTTTTTTTGTGTTTTTGAATGTGTAATTGATATTCCAAGTTGATGAAATTGATAAATTATTTCTGATGTTTATATTTAATTGAAATAAATTATTATGTTGTTTTAGATTTTCTCCCTATAGTTTTATTTATATTTTGAACTGTCAGCTAAGCTGTTCTATTCCTTGTGGCGTGCGTGGTAATCTTTTGGTTGGATTTCCTACTAGGTATGATTACTAACCCCATCCATATGAACATTGGTTCATATTAAAATACAAAACTAGTTATGATAAAATATTTTATTTATAAATAGAAAATATTAATTATATTTTTTAATGGGTTTATAATAATAAAATTAAGTAAATAAATATAATTTTAAAATGGATGGTAAATCACCTATATGAAAACTCCAATAAATAATAAATTTTTTAACAATTTAATTTAGCATCGAGTGTAATAATTTTTTTTTATTTTGAACCATTTTAAATTTTGGAATGAAATTAAATCAATTTCACCCCAATTATGGAGTTATAGACTCATTTTTTATGAAGTTTTACCATTTCTAATAAATTGATGCAATTTTGGAACTGTGAAACAAACATACCTTTGATGAAGGAAATGAACAAAAATATTAAACAAAATTATTAAAATAGAACAAAAATGAACAATAATAAATCATATATACATAAAAAAATGTTCTAAAATAAGTATTTAATAAAATTAATTTGATTATTTAAGGCTTAAGATGCATGTACTAAGCTGATTCGAGAGTCGAGGTAAGAGATTTTATTTTTCGAGCCTTATTTTTGTCATATATTATTTATCTAAGGTCCATATTCCTTATATTTAATATACTCAAAATATCATAACAATAACCTAATTATTTCCATTTACTTTTAACGCATTACTTTTCTCCTTGCCTGCCTGAATGGTCTGAAGGCCTTTTTTTTATTATTTTTGATAATCCACCTTTCAAGGGGTGATGTGGAACCCTTACAAGGTCCTAAGGCTTAAAAATACAATTAAATGACCTATAGGTCTTAAGGGAATCACCCAGACAAGACAACATGGAACTACTCCTCCCCAACAAATTTCATGAAATCCAAGCTTCACCTTCTCTTCTTTCCTCTTATAAATATTTAATGGTCATACCCTATATGGTTTGTAGGAGGTCTTCCAAATATTTCTATTTATTGATGATATATTCTTTATCTACCTTTCATAATCTTATAGTATTTATAATATAATTCCTTTATATTATTTTGGATTCATTATCCTTAATTTTTAGGGGATACTAATGTATTTATGGTTTCCTTCCCACTCATCCATTAATTCAAACCATATGAAGTATATGAATGAAAAATTTACATTTTTCCCACCTTATCCCCCAATATTCGTATATATAAAATCTATTTATTTTTAAGATTCCATTGTGGAGAAGTTTTATTGTTAAAATGTTCATTTAAAACCCTTTAATCAATTTTTAAAAATAACTATTGACTGTGGCTCATTTTCTATTTTTATAAACAATTCAAAAATAAATTTATGAATTCTATTTTCACAATCACTCTTTTGTTTCCTATATGTTCCTATCAAGATTCCTTTTTAAATTTTTTATATTATTTGATATAACCATTTTATTGTATGAAATATAATTATTTTAATGAAAAGTATATATTTTAATGACTAGGAAAATTATTGAATGAAATATATACCCTTTTTTAAATATGTTGTAAATACTATAGGATTCATTATCATGATTGATGTGTATTTACCTAATGTTTTAATTTATTTCATTCAATACTCATTTTATATCCACAGGTTATCATTTTGTTATTTTTGATGGATTTATGATTATTTTTATATTCATGTGAAATAAATATATATATATTATGTATTATGATGAATAGAGTGGCACTAGGATTATATATCCCTAAATCAATAGGGTAATGCTTAATGTATAATGAGTTATCTATGTGTGGGTTATGTTATGTATGAATCATCCATAATTATATGCATGAAAATGAGCGTCACCCCCTGCCATCTTATGGGTGCCCCCTTTAATATTTTAGGTTCCCCCTGTGCATCCATCGCTGGCCTCACTACTATGGTGATAGAGAATTACTAGTTTCACCTAGAATTAGTGACCCTAGGGTGTTTCTCCCATGATGCATGTTTTAAATTAATAAATGTATGATTTTTATCTTTCTTATCTTTTACATAATATTATCCATGATTGATTTCATTTTTTAAATTTAATTTTTTTAGTACTTATATGACTCTTCTTATAATTACCTGGCTTGTGTTTTTTTCAATTTCATTTATCTCTTTTCCTACTTAGTAATAATTATGTGTTTTAATTAATCTATTTTCAATGGATTATCTTCACAAAATTTTCATAAAAAAAAGAAAGGCTATTGATGTGGAATTATTTTAAAAGGATAATAGTAAATATATATATGCTTATGGTTGGAAGGATTACAGATTTATGATGAAAAATGAATAACAACAAACATAAGTTTAGAGACATATAAATATGGTTAGTTTGAAGACACTTTTAGGGAGACTACTAATGAAATGATCAAATATACACACATCCCCCACTTTCATATATTTTTATTATATAATAATCCTCCAACCAAGCCTTATTTTTAAATGTTCACGACACATAAATCAATTCACTACCCAATTTAGAGAATTATCTGAAGCCCAAATATTGTCTCGATTACATCTTTTCTTGAAAATTATCCTGGATAACTGGTATGGTAGTTGCAGAAAACATGGAGAGATAAGTAGAGCACAAAAACCCAAGAGTGATAGTGGGAGAGGTAGCTTCACCTTGAGTGAAGGATTAGTTTTCAACAACCCTGTGTTCCTGGTTTTTTTGGTTGGGGCTTACTATAATTTTCTTCCCATCCTTCTGAAATAATGTAGGCTATTTATATTTTTTATGTTTCAAACATGGTGAAAAAAACTTAGAATAACCTTGATATGTGAAAAAGAGGAAGTAACTATGACTGATACTGTCAAACTCTATGAACTACCTCCATCCTTCCTGAAACCAAACATGGTGACCATGAATTCTAGAGGGATCCTCTATTTGTTGAAACAAGGATTTTTGGTCACCAGGTTTGGTTTCAGGAAGGCTAGAGGTAGTTCATCATGTTCTATAACATTAGATATAGTTACTTCCTCATCGCCAAATATCAAGGATATTCCAAGTTTGTTGTCACCATATGCGACACATCGGTAATAGAAATATCCTACCCTATTTCAAAAGGTAGGGAAGACAATTATAATAATCTCCCATACAAAATAACTAGGAACATAGGGTTTTCAAACCATAATCCTCCACTCAAGGTAAAACTACCTCTCCCACTCCCACTCTTGTGTTTGTGCGCCTCTACTTGTCCCTCCATGTCTGCAACAACTTCCATACTAGTTCACCAAGATAATTTTCAAGAAAAGATGTAACCCATTCAACATTTGGGCTTTATATCATTCTATAAATTGGGAAGTGAATTTATTTATGCATTGTGAACATTCAAAAACATGGCTTGGTTGGATGATTGTTGTAGAAGACAATGATTTGAAAGTGGGGGGTGTGTGTATATTTGAGAATGTCATAGTAGTCTCCCTGAAAGTGTCTTTTAATTGACCATATTCATATGTCTCTAAACTTATATTTTTTGTTTGTCATTTTTCATCATAAATCTTTAATACTTCTAACCATAACCACATATATGTTTAAAACTATCCTTTTAAAATAATTCCACATAAATAGCATTTCTTTTTTTGATAAATTTTTTTTGATGATGATCCATTGAATATAAATTAATTATTTGTATACGTATAATCCAAAATAAAATATTTAATATATTATTTATTTTTCAAGGATTTTTGTTTCATATAAAGATAAACCACCTTTGAAACTCTCTACAAATATTATTAAGATTGTAAGGGAATTCATTATCCATTTTTTCAATATTTTTAAAATGTACTCTTTTTGAATTATTCAATTTCACTAATTTATAAATTCATGTATTTAAGATTATATATCCACTAATAATGTTAAAATTATATTTTTAAATAAATATTTTTGTGTTATTTAGAATATGCCGTCTAGAAAGGTCCCTGAAGTTTCTAGTGGGTCTTTCCCTATTTCTAGTTCTCCTCAGTTGCTACCCATATTCCGTGATAATCAAGGTTCATTAGAGGTAGTGAAATTGATTGAGGAAGTTGACCATGTCTTCAGAGTGTTTGGAACTCCCTAATATGCTAGAGTTCATGCTGTTATGGGTCTTTTTGGGCTCTAGCTTTAGAAGAATGAGATTTTTTCCCCACCAACGATGCATGTTGGGATGACGTGGGAAGTTATTAAGTCCATATTTTTATGATGGTTTATACTTGAGGAGGTGAAGACAAAGAAAATAGAAGAGCTCAAGAGTGTCCAGTAAGGTCAACAGATGGTGAAGGCTTATATTGAACACTTGAAAGAGCTATTTTAATTTTCTTCAGAGGTGGTTTCATAGGATCTGTTGAAAGATTCTCTTTTCATTGGGGGTCTTCATCCAGAGATCATGGAGAGAGTCCTCTTCTCCAAGGATCTCCATTTTGAGAAGTTACTGGAGGAAGCGTTTTTGGCTAAGTTGTTGTGAAATAAATACACAACACATTGGTTACATGTGTTATTCCATTGAATATTCATTAGTGTTGGGTTGTTTTGGTTAATAATGAGTTTGGGTGGCATTTTGATACATGCAAATGGTTTTTTAATTGAACGATGAAATGTATGGGTTTGTGTGGTGGTTTATTTTTGTTTTATATAGTGGTGAAAATAGTTGTGACTATTTTCCTATGGTGCCATAGTTGTGTTATAGTGTATTCATATGTAGTTGTTTGTTAATTGAAAGATGAATTGTATGGGTCTGTGTATTTGTTTTTTTTAGGGTAGTTCTAGGCTGTATAATAAGTAGTTGTATTTTTTTGTAAATCAATATTTACCAGTGATTCAAACCACCACTAAATATAGTATATTTTGTTATTAGCGGATTTTAAAACCACCTCTAAATATGACAAAATATTAATCTAGTAGTAGTTTTCTTCATTTTAGTGGCAATTTTATGACTAAAAAAAATTATGTATTGGTTTTAACCACTGCTAAATCCTTGTTATTTTTTTTCCGGAAAACCACCATGAAAATGAAGAAAACTGACACTAGATACACATTCTATGATGCTTATAAAAAATTGCCGCTAAATGGAAGGAACTGCCATGTATTGGATGTCGAAACCAACTTTAGCGATGGTTTTTTGAAATCATCGCAGAACCATGTGAAGGTGGTTTAAACCACAACTAAGAAGTTATTTTCTTTAGTGCTATAACCTGTACTTCAACATGGAAAACCCCATACTCATTGGTGTATGGAACATAAGTAGTCTTACCGATTGAGGTTCCGTTTCCATTGCTCTGTATTGCTATTCATGACCAACTATCCATAGATGAGAAATCCCAAAAATGACTATATGAATAAGAGCGACTGGACAAAAAGAGATTTAACACCTTAAATCACTTGGAGGTATATCATAACCAAATATAATGGGCCTTTAACAAGAAGGTATGTCTTTATTCATTCCTCCAAGGAGAATTGGTATTGGTCCTTAGGACTCTGATGATACAAGGAAAGAAGCCTCTAAAGCTTGATCCAAATTGGTAGGGACCTTATTCTATACATAAGGTTAACTCTAGTAGAGATTATTCCTTAATCTAATTGAATGGAGAACTCACTATATCTCCAACCAATTTGAGGTTCCTGAAGAAGTAATTTTTGTAATCACATTGATTTTGTCTTATCTATAGGAAGTTAAACTTCATAGTACCATATGAATCCATTTTTCATGATGTTAAACTATGTAGCATCATCATCCTTGTCACATGATGATAAACTACACGACATGTCATCTTAGCTACAAGATGTTAAATTTCATAGAACCATATGCATCCACATTGCATGACGTTAAACTTCGTATCACCATCATCCTTGTTACATGAAGATAAACTGTATGACATGAGGTCCTAGCTTCACGACCTGCAACTAAAAAATACCATTTTTCCTCACCACATGACATTAAAATTTACTATTGAAATCTCTCTTATTTTATGTTAAAGAATATCCCAAGATACCATGAGTAGATACTTCTTCTAGACCCTCAAAAGATGAGTATCTTCCATACATAAACCTCACTCAGATCATTTCCACTCCCTAGTAGAACTTGAGCCCCATTTCTCTATGTTTTTGGATCAGAACTACATGGGGAATAACTATCAAGAACTACGTGTGGCTTGATTCTTGACCCAACAAGATACATAGTGATGCCTAGATCCCCTAACTCAGGTCCAAACACAATGTTTAAAAATCCCCTCCACCCCCTGTGTGCATGAATCATACCTAAAAAGGGAGAATTTTCAAGAACTACATGTGTATTGATTCTTACCCCTGACAAGATACATAGTGACACCTAGATCCCCTATCTCGAGTCTAGCCACAATGTTTAAAAATCCCCTTCACTCCTTGTGTGAATGAATCAAACCATCACAAGGAGAATTTTCAAGAACTAAGTGTGGATTGATTATTTCCACAATAAGATATATTGCAATGCTCATATTCCCTATCTTGGTTCCATCCATAATGTTTAAAAAACCCCATCACCCCCATGTGCATGAATCAAACCAGCATAGGGATCATTTTTAGGAACTACGTGGGGCTTCATTCTCATCCCATTGAGATATTTTATGACACCCGGATCTCAAATCATGGGTCTAACCATGATTTTGGAAAATAAAACCCCCTTTCTTTTCCCCATTCATGAACCATATATGTACATGGGACCTTTCCAAGACTTATTCCTTGATTCTATTTATAATGAGATGTGTAGTGATACCTAGAATTCATGATTTAGGCCCAACCATCAATTTAGAAGTTATAAAAAGTATCCTTCCCCACATAAAAGCTTGATTGGTGTGGGTAACAACACTCAATGAATATGTATGGCTTCATTCTCATCCTATTGAGATACATAGTGATTCCCAGATCTCTAATCTTGGGCCCAGCTGTGATTAAATCATAAAGACCCTTTACTTTCTGTACATGAATTAGATCTACACAGGGAGCCTGTCAAGGACCATGTGGGGCTTGATTCTCATTCCAATGAGATACATAGTGATTCCCATGTCCTACACCTTGGTTTAGCTATAATTTTCTCTTACTTTCTTATTATTTATCTTATCCTTACTGCATAATGTTAAACTGCAGGGAATATCAAGAACTATGTATGGATTGATTCTCATCTCATGAGATATGTAGCGATGACTGGATCCTATTTCTTGTCTTAGTCACCACATAATTGAAATGCCCTAATCCTTCACTTATGTTACCTTTATGATGTAGAAGAAAATTTTACCACTCCTTGTTTCTCACACCGAGCACAACTCACATGGGATTAGGATTTTGGTAAAGGATTTCTCTACATAGGTAAGGTGTATCTATTCACATTGAGTTTATTATGATCCTAGATGCAATAACTTAAAAGATACAACATATGTCCTTAACACATGACAATAAACTGCATGGTCCTTAAAAGAAATATGTGTGGATTAATTCTCATCCATATGAGATACATAGTGACTCCCAGATCTTTAATCCTGGGCCCAACCATAGAAAAACATAGAAAAACCTATACTATCCCATGTATGAGTCAGTTCTACATGGGGAGATCCAATATGATTTCCCACTTTACACATGAACTCATATCTATTACAAATATGTGTGGATTGATTCTTGATCCAACAAGATATGTAGTGATGCCTAGGCTCTACACCCTAGAGCAACCACAATATTCTTTTTTCATGTTAGAATCACCCATGTCCTTTCCGTAAGAGGTTAAAATGCATGAAAAATGTCCTCTCAGAATGAATTCAAACTGCATGGTACCTCCAAAACTATGTGTGGCTTTATTATCATCCAATTGAGATAAGTAGTAAAGCCTAGGGCTTAATCCCTAGCCCCAGCCATGGGGTAAAATAGAATTCTTCCTTTCCTACATAAAATCAAAAAATCTATGCAAGATCTTTTATTTTGGGTCCTCTCCTTAGAGAACCCACCAAGGAAACAAGAGATTCCCCTTTTACATATGAGTCAAATTTGTGCAAGGAACTCTAAATTCATGTCCAGTAATGGTCCAATGCTTCCTTTATTCATTTAACAATGCCCCCTTTCACCTTTCATACTCCTAATCTTGAACACTTTTAGATATTCATAATTTTTCTTCATCTTTTGGTGGAAGAATGTCTAAAAACAGAGAGCTCCTTTTCCTAAACATGCAGTACGCTCCCCAGTTGGCCTTGCATAAATTTTCCCCATAACAAGCCTTTCAGCCAAAGGATGATAGTATTTGAATATGCAGTATGTGCCCAGTTGGCCTTGAATAAAACATCCCTCATAATAGATATGTCAATCATTGGTAAATTAATTCTTAGGAGAAGCCTCTTCCGTCCCTTTAATATTTTGACAATGGTATGCTGGAGCCCACAATTTAAAATCAACATTCATCCTCTGCATATTTGTCCTGTTTTCTTTATCCCAGCCTGAAAGTCTCCAAATCCTTGGTTTGTATTTCTCCTCATCATACATTCAAGGCATAATAGAAAAATATTGGTCCATTTGACCACGTACCATCTAGTATTTCAATAATATTATGGTCCTAGTCATATGACCTAAAACTACAAGCACCATACTTCTTGTGTTTGGGTTTGACCTTTATAGAAATCCTAATCCCCTGATTCTTTGGAAATCATGACTTGGAATATGTCTTTCGTATTTAGGAACTTTTCTCCACAAACCAAAATCTATGTTTGAGAATATCCAAATCTCCATAAACTTCCATCATCTTTTAATGATTGAATGTTAGAATTATTAAGAGATCCTTTGCCTGACTATGCAGCACGTTCCCCAGTTGTCCTTGCATAAAACAACCCTTATAACATGTTTTTCATCCAAAGGATGACACTATTGACTATACAATACATTCCTTAGTTGGACTTGCATAAAACATCCCCCATAACTATTTTTCAATCAGTGGTAACTTTGTTCTTAGGAAAGACCTCCTACAATGTTATAAGTCCTTTTTGCCATACCACCCTTCAGATACATAAATCCCCAAATCATAGCTTAAAACTTTCTCTTTCCATACCTGAACATGGTATAAAATTTCCAAACAAATTACTAAGAATGGGAGAATCATCAACCTTTTAGATTAAATCTAAAGAACTTGAATTATAACCCCCTAATTTCCTTAATGAACTACTTTAAACTATATAGTGTAATGTCTTTTTTGCTTGAATTTAAACTGCATAACATAATATCCTTGCTCATGACATTAAACTTCACAACATAATGTCTTTGTTGCATGACTTTAAACTACACAATATAATGTCCTTTCTACATGAATTTAAACTGCACAATTAATTTTTCAGTCGCACAATATTAAACTACACAATAACTTCATCCTTTTCCAGAAAATGGGGTTTCTCCCCTAAAATTGGTTATCTAACAAAATGTACCCTCCTTTACATATAAAATTTGTGTAGGAGTGGATTCCTATTCATGGTCTATGCCAGTACAGATGATCCCTTTATTCTCAGACATCTTTCCTTGGAAAAGACCACCCATTGTGGTCTTGAGAAATATAAATCTTAACCTTCCCTCACCCATGAGGTTTAGAATTTCAAAATTCTTGAGAACTCCTTTACTTGACTATGTAGTATACACCCTAGTTGTCCTTGAATACATTTTCCACGTATCAGGTCTGTTAGCCTAAGGATACCACTACTTGACTATGTACTATGTTCCCTAGTTGTCCATCCATAAAAAATCCCCCATAACAGGTTTTCCAGTAAGAGGTAACTTCTACCTTAGGAGAGATATCTTCTATTACCATATTTATCATTTGGTATTTGGAAACCATAAAAAATCATGACTCAAGACCCCCCTTGGAAGTATATAAAGAATATTGGAAAATTCCTAGTCACTAAAATTAGTTTGGGTTATCATCTCAAAATTCATGGTCAAAGCTAATTGACCAAAAATACTAGCCCTTTTAGTCCAACATGCATTAATTTAAACTGCCCCAAAAAAATAGACACATTACTCACCAAGTTGAAAACCCACAAAGGGTACCCTGGAAAAAAGTTGAGTCTCAGTTTTCTAGACCTAATCTTTGTATTGTTTAGGAAATATCAAGAAATTAAAAGTTAAAAGGAAAAAATATTGTTAGGATAAAAACCCAAAAAGGGGGGCCTAAGAAAAATCCATGTCTCTCCCACTAAGTCTCTTTCATAATTATATTAGGAAAAAATTAGGGTGATGACAAAAAAGACACAAAGTTTGTAGGGTTTTCAATATAACCTTATAAATATTCAAACTACGCTCATTAGGCCTCTTGTCTTAGACAATAGCTCACCCCCATACCTATCATTGTACTTATGATTAGTTGGTATGAATATTTCATACTATGAAAAATAGTATTCGATGATATGATTACAGGAATCAAGCATTGATGAAGACATATATGATTGGAAACAAACTTATTTTCATTTATAGAGAAAAATCATAGGAACATCCACAAAATGGAGTCTCTATGTCTTATATTATAAGAGTCCTTCAACGTAACTCTTAATATGTTGAATGACCTCCTGATCCCCATCAGCTACTTATTGAAGCTCATTCAGTCGATCGGCTTCCATCACCTCGGCTTGATGAAGCGCTTTCATAGCAGTTACACTTGTAGTTTCCCCTTTTGTTTGGGATTCTCCTAATGAACAATGGATTTGTTTTAGTTCTCCCTGAGTAGCCTCCAATTCTCACTAAATAAACAATACTTTAATGGACTTCTCCTTTATTTTCTATTTTAATTTAACCAAATTTGTTTTATGGATGGCCTCCTCCAGGGTTAGTGCAGCTCGAAAACAATCAATGTTGGTGAGAAGTTTGGCCTTTATAAGGTCTTGTTGAAGTTTATGCTCTTGATCCTATTGGTGAATGGTCTCTTTCATAATAGTGTATATTGGATGATAATCAAATCCACCAAATCCCAACATGAAAAATAGAGTTTTAAGTCAGCTAAACTATGAAGCTAGGTCTTCTAGAGACGTTTCAGAGATCATTTTCGAGATGATCCACCAAGTCCTACCACGTGTAATTCTGAATCAGAACCTCTATCATGGGGTGGGATGTATTATATAATAAAAGAACTCAAATAAGTACCTTGTTCTACTCCCTATGAGACAACTACTTACTCACCTTCCATTTCTTCTCGAGTTGATACATAAGCTTCACCCTCTAACCCGACCGTAGAAGCTGATAATCCTATATGATGAATCAGAATCATTTTTAGCTTCAAAAGAGTGGAAGTAATGAAGCATGATCAGGGAATTTAGTGACATTAACCTGGTAATAGGATAGAATATTGAGTAGATTCCTCCCCAACATTCCCAAATTCGGTATTCTGAGCAAGTACTTCTTATAAAGGGACACTCTTATGAGTTTGCTCAATCGCCGTAACCAAAATTTATGGAGCACTTCCCAATTCAAGATTCTCATCTAGTACCTCTCTGGTAGTGGGGTAGGATGAATTAGTATTCCCTACACTTCAAGGTCCTTTGTAATGTTCTTTGTAGACAAAGATTTAGGGGTTGAACTTTAATGTGAAATATCAGATAAAATAAGAACAACTATGTATGGAAAATGCAAGAATGAAAAAACACACATCCTTCCAGTTCCTTTTGAAATTACCCAAACTCCTTAATGGAACTGAGAATATCAATGTTTGTTTTAAGAGAATACATCATTTCATAGTGTAAATAGTTTATATTGTAGAATCCTCACTATTTAGGGTGTCTATGAAATATTTATCAGGACCCGTATTAGCTCTGCTGACATTCCTCTCCAACATCTCTTCAACTATAACAATATTTCCATGCCTTTCGAAGTTAGGATCATCACCAAAACCTTCCTCAGACTTCCCAAAATCCTCATTTATCTTTTATAAAGTAATTAGAGTATCAATGTTGATTACCGTAGAGCCCTCTGGTTCAAGAAACATTTTTGAAATGTTACAAGAAGAGGAAAGTTAGATACAACATATAGAACCCAAAAGAAGTGCATCTGACATTAGCCTGATCCTCCTCCATCTCTACAGAAGTGGGAAAAGACATAGCCGCATCCCTTGACACTTAATCTTTCAAGTTAAAAGATTTATTATCATGAATATACACCTCCCCTGGAGTATCATTCTCAGTCCTTGAAGGACTAGTACCGAATCCCATAAGAGAGGAAAACAACGAGGGTTTGCAAAAAAATAACCATGGTCAAGAAGGTGTGTCAAGAAAGGTTTAATATCATATGATGGAACAAATACTCACTGTGACGTATTCTATGGACCAACTTTGATTCTCTCTTTTGATTTCTCTCACAAGATGGAAAAGATACTGTACTATTCCCTTTGACGATGAAGACCTGAGGTAATGATTGAGAAATTTACTTCACAATCACCTCCATCATGGACCTCTCACATAGAGAGAGTTCTAGAGACCTAAGGGCCTCATCTACAACCTCGATAGGGGTTCCCGTAGGCATCTACTTCTTTGACTCAAACACATTTTCTTCCAATCCTCCAGTTCCAAACTGAAAAATAAAATCCCTTAAAGATTAATGATGGTGGATAAAAGAGCAGGAAATAGAAATAATAAAAGAGAAATACATCAGCAGGGTTAATGTAAATGTCTCATTCCTCCCCATGATGAACAATTACCCCTTCAAGTACTCCTTAGTCCATCATATCAAATACTCTCTTTGAGGCTGGAGCTTTATCATCAATTGTGTATATGAAATCTTCCAACTCATTTAGATACTCCATTACCTCATCCAAATTTTTGTCATGATGAAAATTGGATGGTACATTAATATCAACCAACTCTGGAATTTAAAGTCCAGATTAGAGAAACTACCACGCATCCCTGACACCACGATTCATGCTTTCCCAAAATTGGATTGCTAAGAGTCACACATAGTTTGGATTTGATGTGGCTGGATGCAGAGAAAATTCAATGCCCTCTAATTGGAAAGCCTCCTTAGGCCTCCTTTATTATTCAGAAAAAATCAGGGGATGAGATGACAACCTCCTCTCAATGATGCTGGCTATACCACCTTGGCATTGGAGGTGTTATCTTCTCAACCTTAGCTTTCTTGTTGGATTTTGTATGAGAATGTTTTGATGGATATAGAGCCTCTGTATCATCTTTGGTTCTAGACTTCTTGTCATGCATGCCATGACCAACCATTTTCATGGACTATACCTGATATGTTCCCTTTGTCAACACCCCCTAAGGGTATAAAGAAATCCAAGCCTTGGTATATATTTCCTCCAGTCCGATTGATGCCTCTGATGTTGGTAGCGTGATTGACATTTTTGATGACTCTAAAAACATAAGGATCCATAATTTTTGGGCTACCATTGGATGATTCTCATGTCTAACATACGTAGGGGGAAATGTGCTCAATTTTTTAAGACATTTAAATTGGAGAGAAAACTAATAAGAAACATAAGCCTCACAGATAATATCACCATCAATACGGGCTACCAATATGCTATCCTTGAAGGCTATCATGTACTCCCTTAGATCATCATTATTTTTCTTACCATCATCAAAAAATGTTTTATTTGGGGGGTTACCATATGTAAGGAAGATACAATTTCCATATAAATTCAATGCCTTCAGCACCACATCAAGCTTCAAGATCAAAGGATAAATCCTAGATACTTTCTAAACAAATGGGTGAAATCAACTTTCAGGGATCTTAACTAAATTCAGTACTTAATATGAACTAAAATGTGATGCAATACAGCCCCACAACACCTGGAATGGCCCTTAAAGTCTAAAAGGGTCCTTACCATTGTATAAATGCAATAAACATTGATATATTCTTTCTAAAATAGGGGCAACCAATCCTATTTATTTATACTCTACTAATTTGGCTGCAATAACAAAAGTTCCTAGCTTCGCGCCTATAATGACCCACTCATTCTCATGGGATTGAGATCAAAACTAGTCATTACATGGCCTTAAGAAACATCCCCAAGATGCCAGAGGTTTGAAATAAATTCCTAAGGGTTTCAAGTACAAGTGGGTGATGATTTACCATTTAATAAATAAACCAATAAACCAACAAACCATAACCCAAACATTCACTAAATGATGCATGAACAAAAGAAAGACAACTAAAAAACTTCATATATTTAAAAACCACATCAAAGTGTGCAATAGTGGAAGACAAAACTAGTATCAAATTACATAGTGGATAAACAAAAAAATACTCTCAAGGGATCACAAGAATCCATGCTCCACAAGTTCCAACCTCCACAATCACTGTACAACCTAAGTATCATGAGGTAGTACTAAAAATGTGGGAAACGTTACCTTTTCCCCCATCCCGGAAGATAACATCTGAAAAATCACCAAAGTGCCAAAGTAGGGGTGAGTATAAAACTCAGTAGGTTTTCAAAAATGACTTCCCTTCTCATTCCACTAGGATATAAAAGTTATCCACATTTATATAAACCAGTTCATATAAAACAATTTACCAAAACATTTTATAACCAAATATAAACAATTTCCAAAAAACCATTTACAACCAAGTGGAAAAAAGTAAATGAAACCAATTTACAAAAAGTTATTTTTCCATAAAAACAACTAATCAAAGCTTAAAAACCAATTCTTATTATCATTTCTTATACACATCCCATAGTTCACCACACACCCACACATGAATGCTTCGTTTGAAAGTTCCATACTCATGAGCGGTATCTCGTCCAATTACCTTGTGTCCCAATGACACATGCCCCTAATCCAGGGTCACACACCTTGTACTTAAATGGTATATGTCCCTTATTCAAGGGATCATTGATCATGAGCTCACACAAAACCCAATTTATGACACAACCATTCCAAGTAACCATTTTAAACCATTTCAATAAAACTGTACTTTTATTGAAAACCAAGGAACAACTCAATTTCAAAAAAAAAAATAGTTTAAATAAAACATACCATTTTTATTTAAAATCTAATCAAATTCTGGTGCCATAATTATAGAAAATCCCCATTTTAAAATCCCCATTTTAAAACAAGAAACCAAATAAATCATTCAAAATCCACAATTTTACATAATTCAAAACCATCACTCAAGAAAGTTTCCAACAAGTGTTGAACAACCAAACCACAATCAATTAAACACAAAAAATTCAATTTTAAAGTATTCCAATCAGTTCTACTAAGTGTAGTTGAAAAATAAGCCTCCTACCTCAATGGTTTTGATGAAAACCCCAATGAATGAAGAACACACAGGACAACCAGGTCGATTATCCAAGAACCTGCGTTAGATATCTTCTCCTAGAATAATAAGGACCAAATATCATCATATTTTGAATCCAAACACCTAGATATTCCCATATTGGGTGTATATCTAAGAAATCAAGAGAAGAGGATAAGTATATCTAAGTAGATCTAAGAAACCAATCAAGAATGAAGAAGAACTATCACATACCTCAAGAATTTGGCTTTGATTCACCAATGGAAGCCTTCAGATCGCCTTCAGAATGATGGGAGAAACTTCTTTGGCCTTAGGGGAATAAAAATAGTAAGTTAGAGATGGTTTGGGTAAAAAACAAGGGAGTTATGGTAAAAATGAGTGACCTATTATTTTTAAGGATCTCATTCTGACTCTGCGCACGGTTTGACCATATAGTTAGGAAAACCGTGTGCTAACCATGAAGTTTAAACTACCTGAATGACTTTCCCTTACACGGTATCCCAAACCATGCTCCAACCATACTGGAGCTACTGTCTTCATAGGAACATTGCGTATGGTTTGGACACATGGTTAGGCAAACCATGCGCCACCCATGCGACATCCCTTTAGCCCCAAAAACACTTCCAAATTTCTACCAACTATCCAAAATATCACCCTTACACTTTAAAACCATAAAAGCATCAAGTAAAGGTTACATAACAAAAAGTAGGGGTACTAAATTCTCCCAACCATTGGTCTTTCCATCCTCATAAATTAGAAAACATTCACTTCCCAGAAAGAGTTCTGACCATTTCTCTTTCATTTCCTTCTCACATTCCCAAGTCTCTTCCTGAATCTAAACATGCTTCCATAAAACCCCCTATAGACTGATGATTTTTCCACGTAAGACTTTCTCTTGCTTATGCACAATCCTCACTGGGATATGTACCAATTAAGAATCTAGATCTAGGTCAACGTGATCCCATCTGATCACATGGTCAGGATTAGGATGATACTTTTTCAACTAAGATACATGGAACACATTATGCACTGAACTGAACCATGGTGGTAATTCCAACCGATATTCCACCTCTCCAACCCATTTTAGTATCTTGAAAGGGCCAATGTATCTAGGAGAAAACATGACCTGCTTCCCAAAAAGACGATGTCCCAACCTTAGAGATATCCTCAAGAATACATGATCACCCACAACAAATGACAACGGTCTTCGATAATGATCTGTATATGATTTCTGATTAATCTGAGCTATCTCCATTCTCTTTCTAATCAATTGAATCTTCTCTATTGTTTCTTGGACAAGGATCGGTCCGACTAGTGAAGTCTCACCCATTTCCACCCAACACAGTGGATAACAACAAGGACGCCCATACAATGCTTCAAACAGAGCCATATGTATCGAGGCCTGATAACTATTATTGTATAAGAACTCCACTAAGGGTATATGCTCCTCTAATGAGCCACAAAAATCTCTTAAAAAAGATAACAACATGTGTTACAACATTTGTATAATCTGTTCATATTTCCCATCCGTCTGAGGATGATATGCCATGCTCATATTCAACTGAGTCCCAAGGGCTCTCTGTAAGGATTTCCAGAAATGAGATGTGAACCTTGGTTCACTGTCGAAGACAATTTAAACTAGAATACCATTCCTCTTTACCACTTCTCAGATATAGATTGTTAACAGATCCTCCACCATATGAGTTTCACTTATTGGAATAAAATGGGATAACTTGGTAAGCCGATCCACTATCATCTAGATGGCATCGTGTTTCGAGACCATTCTTAGAATACATGTAATAAAATCCATTTATATATGCTCCCATTTCCACATTGGGATAGGTAAAGACTATAACATATCCGCTGGTCTCTGATGATCTGCTTTAACCTGCTGACAAGTTAAGCACTACGAGACGAACTCAACCACATTATTTTTTATGCCACTCCATCAAAATTGCACCTTTAGCACCTGATACATCTTCTATGTACCTGGTTGTATAGCCCATCTCGAATGGTGGTAATCATGAAGGAGTTGTTCCTGACAAGCCATAGGTACAACCATTCGATCTCTAAAGAACAAAACTAAACTCCCATCAAGTTTCCAACCCTCAATGGTCTCCCCACCATCGAGTTTTGAACTCATAACTAGACATTATGCATTAGATGTTTGTGACTATATGACTATATTTACCAAATTAGGAACAAGCATAGCTAAAAGGAAAACTGCAACATCACCCCAATCTTTATATTCCATATGGATGTCATCTAAGACCGACATCAACTACCATTCATCTAAAGTTTCTTTCACTAACTAAGAATATTACTATCTTCTCAATGCATACATCACCTAATTCCCTTTCCCTAGTGTATACATTAAGTCAAAGTCAAACATTTGGAGGTATTCCATCCATCTCATTTTCCTTAGATTCAAATATCGCTATGAGAAAATGTGTTTCTATATTTTTTGGTCTGTGAACATAGTGAATTTATCACTAAAGAGATAGTGTCTTCATGTTTTAAAAACATAGATGATAGTAGCCAACTCTAAATCATGTGTTGCGTAATTCTTCTCATGCACCCTAAAATGCCTTGAACCATAAGCAACCACATGGTTTCTTGTCATGAGAACACAACCCAACCCTGATCCCAAAGCATCACAGTACACCATATACCCCTATCTTGATTCTGGAAAAATCAAGATAGGTGCTGATGTAAGACGAAATTTCAATTCATGGAAAGAATTTGGGAATTCCTATGTCCATTGGAATGGAGCATTCTTCTTTGTTATATCTATCATTGGTGAAGCTATTCATGAGAAATCACACATAAAGCATTGGTAGTAACCAACTAGACCAAGAAAACTTCATATCAAAAATACATTCTTCAGTTTTTTCCATGAGATAACAACTTCTATCTTTTCAAGGTCAACAAAAATGCCTTTCTCAGAAATGAAATGGCCAAGAAAATGTACTTCCTATTTCCAAAAATTACACTTTGATAATTTGGCATACAAATGGTGATCTCTCAAGATTTGTAACACTATTTCCAAGTGTTCCTCATGGCCAGCCCTTGTCTTTGAATACAACAAGATTTAATCCACAAACACTACAAAAAATGTGTCAAAAAATCACTAAAATATCAAATTCATAAAATCCATGAATACCACTAGTGCATTTTTTAGATCTAAAGGCATGACTACATATTCATAGTGGCCGTATCTGCTTCTAAAATCTTTCTTCAGAATATCTTCCTTCTGAACTCGCAATTAATGATATCCTGATCACAAGTCAATCTTGGAGAACCACTGATCTACCCTTAATTGATTGAACATATCATCAATTCATGGAAGTGGATATATGTTCTTTATCCTAACTTGGTTAATCTTAGGATAATCAACACAAAACCGAAGAGTTACATCTGCTTTATTCACAAACAAAACCGGTGCTGCCAATGGAGACATACTTGGATGAATGAAACCCTTACTTTCCAGCTCCTCCGACTACACTTTCAATTCCCATAAATTTGTTGGTTTCATCCTATATGACAGAATGGAAATAGTACTGGTTCCTGGAAGGAGATCAATCGTAAAATCCACTTCCCTTATATGTGGTAACCCTGAGAAGTACTTAGGAAATATATCTATAAATTGATCCATAACTATTGGAAAACTAATTTCCTAGATATCTTACATTAATGCTGAAGAAAATGCTTCCAATTGATTAGAGATAGTTCCCACCATTGGTGCCAAAAAGATCTTTTCACACTTATTTACTATCCTCTCTCCTATGAAGAGATGCTAGATGCCTTCCTCAGTCATGAAACTAACTGTTCTCCTATAACAGTCTATGTAAGCCTTAAACATTGTTAACCAATCCATACCCATGATTACATCATATAACTCCATTTATAACACTGAGAATTCCCATTTCAGATCAGTTCCATCAATAGTTATAACACAAGATTGACACACAAAGGATTTACATTCTCTTTCACCGATAGAATTTTGGAGTTTTAAAACAGAAGGCATCATTTCCAACTTTAAACATAGAAAATCAACAACACGAGAAGCAATGAAAGAATGAGATGCACCGATATTGAAGGGAAATTTCACAAGGGTAGAATTCAAAAGAATTGTACCTCTCACCATAGATGGTCCAGCCAGATCATCGACAATCATCTACTCATGTCCATAAAATTACTTCATCACTACACTATTCTCCTTATTTCCTTATTGAGATTTCACTGGATGAGAAGTCATGTTATTTCTAGAATCACCATGGCTAGCTCTGCTCTGCTAATGAGACTGATTCTACTATACTTTCCCTATCAAAGCATAAGATGCTTGCAATGCTTGAGAAGTGTCTCGAGCACCTGACCTTGGAGCACTGTGATAATTATGACAACCCTGCTTTTATTACAAACTTAAACATGATTTATTACATAAACCATTCACTTGATACAACATGTATGATCAATAGGTATAGTGTCTTTGGGGCTTAGGATCATTACATAACAACTTAAAACATGAAGTACAACGTCTTTATTGAAAACTTCCTTTACATGACCACTACATTCCCTCGTACTTAGTATTGCATGGGATATCCTGAGGACATGCATATGAAAATGGGTGTGCTATAAAGCCCAGTAAGGGAATAAACATGGAATACATGAGGAGTTAAATACATGTTAGACAATAGGCATATAAATAGATCAAAAGAGAAACATGAACATAAAATCATGATAATGCATGATAATCATAACATGGAAATGTGGCAACAACACTTAACATGGAATTAGCATGAGCCAAGGCTCATTGCACATTGAGCATGAGTAAATCCTCATTGAACATGAAGCACGAGTAAACCCTCATTTCACTTAAATTAGCATGAGTTAACACTCATTTCACATGACTTATCATGATACTATACTTTACCCAATGCATTGGAGCGCTATAAGGGCACACCCTTCTTAAACATTTCATTTCATGCATAAGTGTGCCACTTGGATCATAAAACATGGATTCATAAAACATAATAATTTATTCCATGATAAAGTAATGTGGAATTAATACATGAAACTTTATAATCAATAATTAAATGTGCATAAAGGTGAATACCCTTGATGGAGAAATGGGCATGGTATTCACTACACAATGATATTGGCTTAGAAAATCGGTGCGATTTCGGCAGCGTAACGACGTGACATAAGAATTCATAAAAATGGTTGATGAGAGAGAAAGGGGTTCCTCATCATATTTAAATGTAATGGACACTAATATAGATACATTTACCAACAATTGTAATGGAATTTAGATTCATCATACAAAAGTATTTCCTGAATGTAAAAGAGTAGAGAGAAGTTCCTTTCAGAATTTCGGCATAGTAACAGGTGTACATGGGAGGAATTTAATGAGAGATAAAGGGGTATCCCATCATTGAAACATAAAGAGGTAAGTGTGAGGGAGGTGTAAAACCATACCCCAACATTCATAATTGAAATTAAAATGGTAAAACAACTTAAAGAAAATTGGACAAAAATGAGAAAGGAAGAAAAAACCCGGACTTGGAAGTGTGCTTCCAAAGGCTTAAGAGAGGCTTGAGAGAGGATTATTGGGAGCTTGGGGAACCTTGATAGGATTCTAGAGAGAGTATGGAAGAGGTTGGATGAACTCCAAAGGCTTTGAGTGAGGAGGAAGTGGGAGCTTGGGTGGGTTTATATAGGAAAGGTGAGGGAATTCTTTATTATTTAGGTTTGGGACCCCTTATATTAATTAGTCCAAACCACAAACCATCCAATGGTTTTTGCCCATGGTTTTTGGAAAAGGGAGGAGGAAAAAAATATTTTATAAGGACAAAGTCTGAACTTCTTAAAATAATAGGGTTGCATATGTGCAGGTGAGTCACACTCCCATGGAAAACAATTTGAAAAGACAAGGTGTTTAATAAGTCTTGAAGGGTCCATTAATGCTTTGAAAATTAAGTCAAACAAACTCAAAATCACATTATTTTAATGTTAAAACATATATTTTCCAAACATAAAGATTATAGTATTTTATTACAACACTATTGGGTCATTATGATGTCATAAAACACATTATATATTTAAATAGTATTTAATGTTTACCCAAAAAATTGACTGTCTCAGAAAATTATGAAAAATTCACTGTTGGATAATTTCGACATCCTAATTCCAGAAATAACATTTTTTTATCTAAATAATTTTTTTGAATATGTTAATTTTCACTTTAAAAATATAAACTGACATTTATCGAAAATTCACGGGTTTTGACAAAAATAGCTTTCAAACCTTAATAAAAATTACAATTGTATTCATAAAATTATATGATCATTTATATATATTAAAATTAATTTAATAAAAATAATAATATTATTTTATTAAAATATTATTTAATTCAAAAATCCCTTAATTTAATAAAATAGAATTCTTAATTAAGTAATAACTAAAAAACACTATTTGCACTTTAAAAACTATTTACAATGTATCAATAATGAAAAGAAAGTATATTCATTATTATATACAAAAAAATAATGTACATGAACATAGTACTAGTGATTTGTTACATAACCCCTTAAAACAGCCGCATAAGACCTAAGAGTAAGGTGTGTGATGGTGACAAACTCTTGGGGTGGCTCGTATAACATCACTCGAGTGGTAATTTCTACGAACTTCCACTTTTCCCGTAGATGGTCACGTTCAAGCTTGACATGATGAAGCTCAGCTTGGGATTGGTCAAGATCAAATCCAAAAGACGCCACTTCTTTTTCGAGCTCTGACAAATGGGCTTCGTACGGAGCAATTATACTGGATGAGGCCATCGCTTCTTTTGTCTGAGTAAATTGGATTTGTTAAAGCCCTATATTTATACTAATCATGTGATCACTATTCAACAGATATAAAAGCAACGGTCACAATTCTTAACATAAATCCAAAGAAGTTGACATTTTATATAAACATTTGACATAAAGAGACATTTAACTAGATCAAGAGGGATTTCCATTAGTAAAACTTTGGGTTGTTAAAATATTCCCCCCTTAAGAAATTTCACCCTCGAAATTTCCTTTTTCCCACACTAAAACAAATGTGGGTAACTCAGCTTCATCATTTCCTCTGATTACCAAGTCGATTCTTCAAACTTGTCGTTTCTCCACAACTCCTTGACAAGGGGCATTGTCTTATTTCGTAGAAATTTTTCTCTATGATCTAATATCTTCACTGGTTGCTCCTCATAAGAAAGATCATCCTATAACTGTACCACCTCAGAAGAGAGTACATGTGAAGGGTCCGGTATATACTTCCTTAAGAGGGATACATGGAAGACATCATGTACTTTTTCCATGGTAGGTGAAAGTGATATTCGATAGGCCACAACCCCGACACGATCAAGAATCTCGAAGGGGACGATGTACCTTGGACTTAAATTCCATTTCTTTCCAAACCTCATGACCTTCTTCCATGAAGATATTCATAGAAAAACCATGTCTCCAACTTTAAACTCAAGGTATCGTCGACGATTATCTGCATAACTCTTCTGTCAACTCTGGGCTGCCTTCATATGATGCTGAATGGTTTTCACCTTCTCCACCATTTCCTCAACCATTTCTGGTCAAAGCAGCTTACGTTTACTGACCTCATCCGAACATGCCGGTGTTCTGCACCTTTTCCCATATAGGGATTCATAAGGTGCCATTTGGATGCTTGAGTGGAAACTGTTATTATAAGAGAACTTGAACAGAGGAAGATATTTATCCCATCCTACTTTAAAGTCCATTGAGCATGCTCTCAACATGTCCTCAAGTGTTTGGATAGTCCGCTCGGATTGGCCATCAGTCTGAGGATGATAGGCCATACTGAAGTTCAGTTTAGTATTCAGAGCATGTTGAAGACTCTTCCAAAACTTAGATGTGAATCTTGGATATCGGTCAGACACAATAGATAGTTGCACTCCATGAAGCCTTACCACTTCCCTGATATATATCCGTGCCAGTTGATCCAATGAGAAATCCTCCTGAATAGCAATGAAGTGTGTAGTCTTTGTAAGACGATCCACAACAACCCAGATTGCATTGTTGCCTTTGGATGTCCTTGGAAGTCTGGTGACAAAGTCCATGGTGATGTTCTCCCATATCCATTCTGGTATGGGCAATGGTTGCATCATCCCCTTAGACTTCTGCCTCTCTTCCTTCACTTGCTGGCATACTAGACACTTTGATGTATATTTAGCGATCTCCTTTTTCCTATTATCCCACCAAAATTTTTCTTGAAGATCTCGATACATCTTTGTGCTCCCTGGGTGAATAGAGAAATTTGAACTATGTGCATCATCCAAAAGTTCCTTCTTCAGCTCTGGACATAATGGAACACATATCCTTTTCCCAAATTGCACAATTCCTTCTTCATTAACATTAAAATCCAAGGATTTACCTTTTTTGATAGCTTCCACTTTTTCCTAAATTCCCACATCATACTTTTGAGCATCCTTTAACCTTTCCAAAAGAGACAGTTGAGAAATAATTTGTGAAAGTATTAATGATGTTCCCTTATTTATGATTCCCATTTCAATCTTCATCCAGTCTAAGAAGATTGGATCCTTCTCAATTCTCATCATTGATAGAATTACTGGGTCCTTTCTACTTAGGGCATCTGCCACCTTGTTTACTTTCCCAGGGTGGTAATGTATTGAACAGTCATAATACTTGATGAGATCTATCCATCTTATCTGGCGCATATTAAGCTCTTTCTGTATGAATATATATTTAATACTCTTGTGGTCAGTATATATCTCACATTTCTCCCTATAGAGATAATGCCACCAGATTTTCAAGGCAAAGATCACTACCTCCAACCCCAGATCATGCGTTGGATAGTTTCGCTCATGGATTTTCAACTGCCTTGAGGCATAGGATATCACTTTATCATTTTTCATCAGCACACAACCTAAGCCCTTCTTCGAAGCATCACTGAATACCACAAAAATTTCCCCACTTGTGGGTAAAGTGAGCATAGAAGCAGTGATAAGCCTCCTTTTTAACTCCTTGAATCTTTCTTCACATTCATCACTCCAAGAAAACTTTACTCCCTTTCGAGTTAGCTTGGTAAGAGGGTTGGAAAATCATGAAAAATTTCTCACAAATCGTCGATAATATCCAACTAACCCCAAGAATCTACGAATATCTGTTACAGATGTTGGCCTCAGCCATCCCTCAATTGCATCTGTTTTGGAGGGATCCACAAATATCTCATTGCTTGTGATGATATGGCCTAAGAATGAGACCTCCTTCAACCAGAACTCACACTTTCTGTACTTTGCATAGAGCTTCTCCTTGCACAATGTCTCTAGTACAGTTCTTAAATTATCCTCATGATCCTCCTTGGTTTTGGAGTATATTAGAATATCATCTATAAAGACTACCACAAATTTGTCTAGATAGTCTCTAAAGACTCTATTCATCAAGTCCATGAAGATTCCTGGATCATTGGTGAGTCCAAAAGGCATTACTATGAATTCATAGTGCCCGTATCTTGTACGAAAAGCAGTCTTGGGGATATCTTCCTTCTTCACCCTTACTTGATAATATCCCAACCGCAAATCTACCTTGGAGAAGTATTGTGATCCACGCAGCTCATCAAACAAGTCATCGATCCTTGGCAGAGGATACTTGTTCTATATTGTGATTTTTTAAGTTCACAATAATCGATGCAAAGCCTCATTGACCCATCCTTCTTCTTGATGAAGAGGACTGGTGCACCCCATGGTGAAGCACTTGGGTGTATAAACCCTTTATCCAGATTCTCCTGTAGTTGTTTCTTCAGCTCTTCAAGATACACGATAGCCATTATATATGGAGTCTTGGATATTGGTAGTGCTCCTGGTATAAGTTCAATTGAGAATTCAACATCTCTTCTAGGAGGAAGACCAAGCAGTTCCTCAGGAAACACTTCAGCGAATTCCCTCACAATAGGCATTTCTTCAAGGATGGTTTCTTCCTTGGAATCAATCATATGATTAAGATATGCATGCTCATAGGGTAGTAATATCCATTCTTGAGATGATGGAGCTAAAGGAGATTCATCTTCCTCCTTACAATTGTAAAGAATCGGTGGTCGATTCTCCATATGGAGTGTGATTTTCCTCTCCCAAAAAATTATGTTGGATCTATATAAGGAAAGCCAATCCATGCCAAGAATTGAATAAAATTCCACTAGAGGGAGTATGATGAGGTTCTCCGGGAAATTCAATCCACATATTATAACAGGAGATGACTTATATTCATGGGATGCAATGATTGCCCCATTTGCCGTACTCACCAACATCTTCACTTCCATGACTTGTGGTGGTGTTGGGATTGTTCTACTAAACTTTTGAGATATAAAAGAATTCGTAGAACCTAAATAAAAAAGTACATTCACTATTCTTGAATGAATAACTAGCGTACCTATCACCTCTTCGTTTTCGGGGTTCACTTTGGTAGAAGTGATGCAAAAATCTCTTCCTTAATGCCTTGGAGGTTGTTGGTTGCCTCTGAAAACCCTTGGTTTAGGGCACTGATTTGAAAAGTTCCCGGTTCTTGCAGTTGTAGCAATGAACAACGTGTTGAGGTTCGAATGGAGCATTCCTCTCCTCTGTCATAGCCACGAGTCTTTCTTGTCGACAGTTAACGGCTAGGTTCCCTTCTCTTCCACACCTAAAGCATTTCCTCATCCCCTTGAAGCAATTTCCAGGGTGCTTGTTTCTGCACTTTTGGCAAGTGGGGTGCTGGATCTTCTTAGCACCGTTGGATTTATCCATCGGACCACCAACATTGAAGTCCACCTTACGCTTCTTGTCTCCTTGATACCCCTGTGATTCCCCGATCTCCATTTCAACCTTGAGGGCACATCGGACAATTTAATCATAGCTGTCGAAGTCATGGATCACTAATGCTTTCCGCAGGCTAGGCTTCAGCCCACCAAAGAAGCGGTCAACCTTGAATTCGGGGGTAACGACAAAGCTGGAAGCATATCGTGCAAGCCTTGTGAAGTTTTCCTCATACTCTCCAACATATTATTCTTCTTTTTGTTTGAGGTAAAGGAAGTCCCTTTCCATCTTAAGCTGTAGGGTACGCAGAACATATTTATCGAAAAACATCTTCCATAAATCCTTTCATTCCAATGCCTCGATCTCCTCCTCAGGCTTCGTATTTTTGATCAAAGTCCACCATTGATCAGCTTCACCCTTTATACAATAATCCGCTAGGAGAACATTCTCTTGTTCAAAACATTGAAGGATGGAGAAGATCTTTTCAATGGAGTTGATCCATTGTTCAGCGATCGTGGGATCATATGATCCACTAAAAGTAAGAGGCCTTTGTCTCATGAAGCTCTCGATAGCGACCTGTTCTTTCTTAGGGGGGGGGGGGTTGAACATTCCTCTTGACCTATGTTTCTATTCAAATATTAAGTTATCTGAGAGAGAAGTGTGACAAAGTTTGCGATTCCCGCTCCCATTGGATTGGGCATCTCATTAGTATAGTCATCACACTGATCTTCACATCGGTTGTTAGCCCGAGTCCTCCTAATACCGTCCATTGGATAGAATAAAAGGAAGGTTAGGGGGTAACACATAAAGGGTAATCCAAAGACAAAAGTTGATGACTTATAAATAAACTTTTATTTCCTTAACTCATGAGTCTATAGGCTTCAATCTAGGCTTTTCATGATCTACTTTCTAATATATATTCTTAGGGGCATTTTTTTTAATTACCTTAATAAGGGTTCATACTAAGCTTTTGAATTTATCAAAAAATATCCCCTGGGAGTGTCATAACTAAGAGTGCAACAAGGACCATTGTCATGCACCAGTTCCTATTTGAGTCTAGCTCAAAGCGGTGTTTTTAGGTTTTACCCCTAGGATACATCTGTGCCAGAGCCGCCTCTACCTTCTCGTATCCAGACATGGATGTATTTTCTTGATAAACTACTTACTCAGTACTTAAAAAAACTTGGGGATGTTTTTATTATACTTAGTCTTGTCTCTAAGGCTTTAGTAGGGTTTTCTAATCCTAATCCCAAAAATAACTAAACCTATCCTCTGATACCAACTATGACAACCCTTCTTTTATTACAAACTTAAACATGATTTATTAAATAAACCATTCACTTGATACAACATGTATGATTGAGAGGTCTAGTGTCTTTGGGGATTAGGATCATTACATAACAACTTAAAACATGAAGTATGACATCTTTATTGAAAACTTCTTTTACATGACCACTACATTCCCTCATACTTAGCATTGCATGGGATATCCTGAGGACATGCATAAGAAAAGGGGTGAGCTATAAAGACCAGTAAGGGAATAAACATGGAATAAACGAGAAGTAAAATACATGTTAGACAATAGGAATATCAATAGAGCACAATAGAAACATGAACATAAAAGCACAATAAATCATGATAATCATAACATGGAAATGTGGCAACAACACTTAACATGGAATTAGCATGATCCAAGGCTCATTG
Source organism: Viscum album (assembly GCA_963277665.1). Lineage (NCBI taxonomy): Eukaryota > Viridiplantae > Streptophyta > Magnoliopsida > Santalales > Viscaceae > Viscum > Viscum album. The sequence continues at coordinate 1,993,408,954 of OY728133.1, read as the reverse complement.
CACAGAGAGCATGAGTAAATACTCATTTCACATGAATCATGAGTAAACCCTCATTGCACTTGAATTATCATGAGTCAAAACTCATTACACATGACGTATCATGATACTATACTTTACCCAATGCATTGAAGTGCTATAAGGGCACACCCTTCTTAAACATTTCATTTCATGCATAAGTGTGCCTCATGGATCATAAAACATGGATTCATAAAACATAATCATTTATTCCATGATAAAGGAATGTGGAATTAATACATGAAACTTTATAATCAATAAGTAAATGTGCATAAAGGTGAATACCCTTGATGGAGAAATGGGCATGGTATTCACTACACAATGACATTGGCTTAGAAAATCGGTGCGATTTCGGCTGTGTAACGGCGTGACATAAGAATTCATAAAAATGGTTGATGAGAGAGAAAGGGGTTTCTAATCATATTTACATGTAATGGAAAGTAATATAGATACATGTACCAAAAAGTTCAATGGAATTTAGATTCATGATACAAAAGTATTGCTTGAATGTAAAAGAGGAGAGAGAAGTTCCTTTCGGAATTTTGGCATAGTAACGGGTGTATATGGGAGGAATTTAATGAGAGAGAAAGGGGTATCCCATCATTAAAACATTAAAATGGAATTATTAGGGAGGTGAGAAACCATACCCCAACATTAATAATTGAAAATAAAAGGGAAAAACAACTTAAAGAAAATTGGACAAAAATTAGAAAGGAAGAAAAAACCCTTACTTGGAAGTGTGATTCCAAAGGCTTGAGAGAGGCTTGAGAGAGGCTTCTTTGGAGCTTGGGGAACCTTGAGAGGATTCTAGAGAGAGTAGGGTAGAGTTTGGATGAACTCCAAAGGCTTTGAGTGAGGAGAAAGTGGGAGCTTGGGTGGGTTTATATAGGAAAGGTGAGGGAATTCTTTATTATTTAGGTTTGGGCCCCCTTATATTAAATTAGTCCAAACCACAAACCATACCATGGTTTTTGCCCATGGTTTTTGGAAAAGGGAATATTAAAACAATATTTTATAATTAAAAAGTCCGAACTTCTTAAAATAATAGGGTTTCATATGTGGAGGTGAGTCACACTCCCATGGAAAACAATTTAAAAAGACAAGGTGTTTAATAAGTCTTGAAGAGTCCATTAATGCTTTGAAAAGTAAGTCAAACAAAACCAAAATCACATTATTTTAATTTTAAAACATATATTGGCCGAACATAAATCTTATAGTATTTTATTACATCACTATTGGGTCATTATGATGTCATAAATCACATTATATATTTAAACAATATTTAAAATTTACCCAAAAAATTGACTGTCTCAGAAAATTATGAAAAATTCACCATTGGATAATTTCGACATCCTGATTCCATAAATAACATTTATTTTATCTAAATAATTTTTTAAATAGGTTAATTTTCAATTTTAAAATAAAAACCGTCATTTATCGAAAATTCACGGGTTTTGACAAAAATGGCTTTCAAACCTTAATAAAAATTATAATTGCATTCATAAAATTATATGATCATTTATATATAATAAAATAAATTTAATAATAATAATAATAATAATAATAATATATTAAAATATTATTTAATTCAAAAATCCATTAATTTAATAAAATAGAATTCTTAATTAAATAATAACTAAAAAACACTATTTTCACTTTAAAAACTATTTACAATGTATCAATAATGACAAGAAATTATATTCATTATTATATAAAAAAAATAATGTACATGAACATAGTAATAGTGATTTGTTACATAACCCCTTAAAATAGCCGCATAAGACCTAAGGGTAAGGTGTGTGATGGTGACAGACTCTTGGGGTGAATCAGATAACATCGCTCGAGTGGTAATTTCTATCAACTTCCACTTTTCCCATAGATGGTCATGTTAGAACTTGACATGATGAAGCTCAGCTTGGGCTTGGTCAAGAGAGAATCCCAAAGATACCACTTCTTTTCCGAGCTCTGCCAAATGGGCTTCATACGGAGCAATTCTACTGGATGAGGCCATCACTTCTTTTGTCTGAGTAAATTGGATTTGTTAAAGCCCTATATTTATACTAATCATGTGATCACTGTTCAACAGCTATAAAAGAAATGGTCACAATTCTTAACATAAAACCAAAGAAGTTGACATTTTATATAAAATATTTACATAAAGATACATTTAACTAGATAAAGAGGGATTTCCATTAGTGAATCTTTGGGTCGTTACAATAATAGTGCTGAAGATTCCCTATATTCTTGTAGTTATGTAATGATCTAGGTTGTTCCATACACTCACTTTATGTGGTCAAACAGACCACATTGAAAAAAACCTGAAACAAGAGAGTCTCTGTATAATCCGTGACACAAAGAACTACAATCTTCGATCAAATATCCTACTATAGCCCCAATTTGAATATTCGTGCCTTCAAGGAAGAACTTGCCACAAATTATGGTTAAAAACACACTAGATTAATGAATTTAGATGCATATTCCGTGATAAAGAGACTCTATTGTTTTAGGCTAAAGAAGTTCGTCATTTTTTTGGATCTTGAACATGTGAGGATAAAATTGTTTGTTGAATAATTCCCCAAAATCCTCCCATGTAAGGCCTCCATCCAATTTATCCTACACTGCTAAATCCCCAAATTTGTGTGCAAGATCCTCGAGCATATACATCAACATCTTGAACTTTAGATCTACTGGTGTGCTGATGAAATTGAATATACGATTCATCCTATTGAGCCACACCTCCTCCTTTTCGGGTTCAGCATCACCCCAGAAGTTAGGTGGATTCTTGTTCATGAATTGGATGGTATGATCCACATTCCTTGTCTCATTCCTTTAGTTCCCTGTATCCACAACTTGAAAATCTTGGAAAATACTCTGAACCAACTATTAGTTCACCCGTGGCTTAGGTGCAACCACATTCTTCGCAGCTTCTTCAGGTTGGTTTCAATGACGCCAACTGGGTACCATTTTCTAAACCAACAACAAACTCTGTCAATCTCACTATCTAGCAACTAATGGATTTTCATTTCAAATTATACCACATCAACAATCACAACATTGTTTTCCAAAACAACCTCTTTCCATGTTCAACCATTTTTTAAAGAATTCAACATGATTTTTTTGAAAATTAAACAATTTTCAAAATACCATAAGAATTACCTTTTTTCTTTGAAATATTACATTTGAAAAAAAAATTCATACCTTTTCAAAAATCAACACTTTTTCACAACATGAATCATTCCTAGAAATGATGTATGCACTCCTAGTGGGGATCAATTCCTCTAAAATTCATGTCATGCTCGTCTCATTGGATAAACCCATGAAAATGAGATTCCTAAATCCTTGACGTGTTTCCAAACACTTATGTACCCAACTTGTAACGACCCAAAGTTTTTCAATGGAAATTCCCTTATAATAATTATATCATAAAATCACATGAAAACACAACATAATGAACTACTAAGTGATAAGTGACCTTTAAACATATGTTTGTCACTTTTATGTTTGCAATTTTGAAAATCTGACATACACTGTTGTGTTCAAGATGTTTTTTGGAGTCTAATAAAACAAAAATAATTTTTGGTGAATAGTAACCTACCCTAATGAATAGTAACATACCCTTATGAATAGTGATATACCCCAATGAATAGTAACCTCAACTATAGTGGAATAAAAATAATATTCAAGTTGGAAGTACGATATACCTATATTTTAGAATGAGTTAATGAGTGTTTTAAAACTGGTTTCTGATAACAAATTATGATTTTATTTAAATATTAAAATAATCATATTTAGAAAATTATTTTTGAAAAATGGACTTCATTTTTTGGATTCTAAACGTCAAAAAATGGCCAGGGTGAAATTTTGGGATTTTTCTAAAATACTTTAAATTTTGACAAATAGTAAAATACGGTAATTTACCGTATATATACATTATAAGCTAAATAGACTATTCCTAGAATCATGGATGATGTTACCACCCATGGTTAGAATTCACATGACCCATTTACTATTATTGGTCATGGAATAATTACTATTCCTTTTCTTGGGAAGAAATAATAAATTAATGATTATAATATTATGAAATCCCTCATCTCCTCCACTATAAAAAACCCCCCTTCACTCCCTCTTCTCTCCACTCCTCTCAAGCCTTGTTCCTTGCCATTATTCTGCAAAAATAACTCCCCAAGGTACTCCCCCACGTCCAAAAGCTCTCAGATTCCTCAAAATACCAAAACCACTCCCCTTAAGAGGTTCTCAAAGGAGGAAGTCTCAAGTGGTAAATTCCTCTTCCCAATTTCTTCTTTTATTTTAAGTTCTTTTCTTTTTTATTTCTTTCCTCACCTCCCTTCACCATAATAGTATGATAAATCTAGTTACATAAATGTACTGGAATTTCTTCATGCTAGTGGTATATTTCATTATCTTCTCTCTTTTTCCCACCCTTTTATTTGAAATAAATGAAAGTACCATTTGAGATGTGCTAATTTAGCACATTCAAGGACCACAGTTTATCAATTTCTGTTATTATCTTTAATTCTGGTCATGAAACCATTTGTGTTATGGTTGAACCAGATTATTATATATTCAATATATCCTATTTTTTTGGTTCTTTAATCCTTTGGTACAAATGGAATTAATTTATAAAGCAAAACACATTCTTTGTAATCAAATCCACCGATTAACAAAAACGGTTATCACTATGGTTATATATATAATAATTTGACTTAACTCTAAGTAAACTAATTAAAATTAAAACCATGTAATCTCCTAGATATGAAATAAAGAATATAACTTCAATTCTGGACAACCACTTTCATCTTGCTTATAATCCAAACTTGAATATAAGTGAACCGATCTTTTAATGACAAGTAAACAAACGAGCGCGGACAATGAAATTGAACCTTGTAACTAATAAAAAAGGATTTGAATGAACTAAAAAGGGTTATAATAAATAAACTGAATATAGAAGAGGTTATTTACTTATTAATTAATAAGCCTAATTTTTTTATTTAGGTCACTAATAACAAGTGGATAACACCAACAGATTTAAGGTAAGGGATCCTCCCCTTTTCACTCTTAATCAAGATTGTTCTCTATGATATGACTTTTTGTGTAATACCAAGTGATGGGGTATGTTTATAAACCTTCCCAATACTGCCCTAATTCTTTATAAGTGATGATAAACCTTTTATCTATCTCATCAATCCGTCTTAGTTACACCTGATACCATGCCAATAAACCATGATGGATTCTACCCGAACTTCCTTTATTCCTTCGGGTTGCTCTATCTTTATTTTTACCAAAATGTTGTTGTATTCTATTTTTATGTAGAACTTCAAAATTCTGTTTATATGCTCCAAAATCATGTTCCAATATCCATCTCCCATTCACTTTTGTAGATATACATTCTTTTAAGTGAATCTCTCTTCGATACTTCCCAATAAGCACACTCGTTTTAAAGGAACTTCCCGAACTTTTACCCAATTTCAAGTGCACTCTATCCTCTGTTTTAAGACACCATTACCTTGGTAAATTATTTATTTTTATTATCAAAACCTTCTTGGTTCAATTATGGTTTTATATAAAATAATGTCTTCTTTACTATTTTAAAAGATCTATAGTATTTTCCTTAAAACCACACAAAAATGTTTTAATGCTAATGTTTCTAAAATACATTTCTCATATGTTTTCACTTATGTTTGACACCACTTACAATGTTATATGCCTATTTTACCCTATTCACGTCCATGTATTTTCTAATTCTTTCCTTACATGTACACTTTCATGATACACCCATTGGTTATGATTGATGTCATGATTGTGGTACCCAATTCTTTCCATGGGTACCCTTATATTTGTGTATGGTTGATTATGTATGATTGTATATGTGGTAAGAATATTTATGTGGAAAGAATAGTCATGAAAATGTTGAGATGGGTGCACCCAGATAGCGATCCAATGCATTGGGTAAGGTTAAGTCTCCTAAGATGCGATGTGAAACGGGATTGGCGGTTAGCCTTGACCCGTACTAAAATGGGAAATGGGATTGGCGGTTAGCCTTGAATCATACTAAAGAAATGTTTTATGATTATGATACATTTATATGATTCCATGTTTATATGATCCCATGATTATATTAAATGATTTTATAAGTTTCATGCTTTGGATATCATTATGTCATGCCTCTTAACTCATGTGCTTGAGATGTATCCTTATGTTCATTCCCTTACTGGACTTTTTAGCTCATCCATTTGTTCATGTGTTCCCTAGGGTACCCTATACAGATGTAAGGGATCAAAGGAAGTTATAATCTATTTATAAAGATTAAATAAAGAAGTTTTTTCCCCATGTTTTATGTTATATGTACCTAGTCTTCCAAGACACTAGACTTGTCTATCCTTGGCTTGTACTCTGATGATTAATTATGATTAAAATCATGAAATTTTTTATGTAAAATGATCAGGTCGCTATAGTTGGTATCAAAGGATGGTTTAGTAATTTTTGGAGATTAGTAATAGAGAACCTTAGTGAGAACCTTAAGGATGATACTAAGTATAAGAAAACAGTCCTAAATTTTGGTGAGTATAGATTAAGTGGTTTATCAAGCAAATACATCCCTATCTGGATATGAGCAGGTAGAGGCGGCTCTGGAAAAAATGTATCTAGGGGTAAAACCCGAAAACACCTCTTTTAACTTGACTTGAATGGGAACTGGTGCACGATAATGGGCCTTGCTGCACTCTTGGTTATGACACTCCCAGGTGATATGCTTCGGTAGATTCACGAGTTTAGTACAAACCATTTTTTAGGGACAAAAAAAATACCATAAGAATATAAATTAAGAAATAGATTGAGGATATCATAGATATAAACCTAAGTAATCACAAGTCAGGATATACTTCTTTTTATAATTTCATAATTTTATGTTCAAAGTTTCTTTTTATGCTCATTAGCTAAGTATTCAAGACCTCTAATTATACATTCTTTTTCTTAGTTAATGGTGGGAAATAGAAGAACATGTTCCAAAAACTAATGTGATAGGCAATGTGATGATTGCCCTAATGACATGCCTGATGTGATGGAAGCGGGTGCTCAAAACTTTATGGCAGTACTTGCTCAGCTGGCTCGAGTTATGAATAATAACTTGAATCAGGTGGAACGTCCCCCTCCTCCAAGGAAAGAGTATGTTTCTGTAGAATCCTTCATGCGACAAAGGCCTCCCATGTTTAGGGGGTCTTCCGATCGCCTCCTCGCAGAACAATGGATTAACTCCATTGAAAAGATTTTCTCTGTCCTCTAGTGCTCGGAAGAAGAGAAAGTTGTACTGGTAGTCTATCATTTTGATGGGGAAGCTGATTAATGGTGGAAACTGATCAAGAATACAAAGTCCCAAGAGGAAATTGTTTCCATATAATGGCAGGAATTCAAGAGGATGTTTTTCAACAAATATTTTCCTCGAACCCTCCGTCTTAATATGGAGAGAGAGTTCCTTAGACTAAAGAAGAAGGAACACTACTAGAAAAACAGGTATTTGCGATGGGATCCCGTCGCAAATGGCTTTTTGCGACGGGGGCCCGTCGCAAATAGCCCGTTGCTGAAAACGGCGTCGCAACAACACTTATTTGCGACGGGCCCGTCGCTAAAGCCTTTTATTGCGACGATCATTCTCCCCGTTGCAAATAGTATTCCGTATTTTTGTAAAAAACTTTTAAAATAGTTTTTGCGACGGTGCCGTCAAAAAAACTATTTTTTAAAAAAAATAAAAAACTATTAATAATACTAGTATTTGCGACGGGCATAGTATCCCGTCGCAAATAATATAAAAAAAATAAAAAAAATAAATTATTAATAAATTATTTTAATTAATATAATAATAGAATTATAATTCACAAATAAAAATAATTAATTATTTTAATTAGTATAATAATAATAGAATTATAATTCAAAAATAAAAAATAATAGAATATTAATAAATGATTTAATTAATATAATAATATTAGAATTATAATTCATAAATAAAAAAATATTAATAAGTTATTTTAATTAATATAAAAATAATAGAATTATTTTACATTCAAATATTAAAATAATTCAAGTATTACAAAAAATATAATTAAATTATAATATTATAAAATTTTAATATATATATATATATTTTAATATTATAAAATATAAATAATATTATTATTCATATTAATATTGATATTTAAAAATATAATATTATTAATATTTTATAATGAGACAAAAACTAAGGATAGAAAAAAAAATATTTTGATTTCCCAAATTTTATAACATAAATACAAACTCTAATCTGAAGGAGGGGGGGGGGGTGGGGGATCTGCAGATGGTGGTGGAGGAAACTCCATCCCTAAAGAATGAGTGAGTCGGCGCATGTACTCCATCTGCTCCTGATGCTGCTGCTGCCACCGACTCGTCTGCTCCTCATACAACTGCTGTTGGCGTCGACGCTCCTCCTCATGCTGCTGACGCATCTGCTCCTGCTCCTGTCGGAGACTCTCTATCTGTGCAGTCTGAGATCGCAACTGATCCTCATACTGTGTAGTAGAAGAAGATGCACGAGCTCCTCTCGAGCTGGACGCCGACATCGCAGCACTGCCATAATAATCTCCGGGAGTCAGTCGAGAGCCGATACCAACTACCCGGCCCTTCTCGAAGGCATACTGGGTGGCCTGCATCCATCCCGCCTCATCAAACTGACGGGCAGTGGTCTGATCTGATGACTCGGCCTGAATCTCAGGCCGGGCTTGTGACGCTGCGGCCTCATATGACTCCTATAGTTGCAATTTAAAATTAAAATTGTGAATATATTATATGCAGTTAATTTTTAAACTTGAAAACAAATAATACTGACCACGATGTGATGCTGACGATCACCTCTGAGCTCCCCAGTAGCATGATTACTATACATCCTCCGATATACGTCGTACTCTGTAATATCGGGGTGCTCGACAGTCTATAAGAATAAAAAATAAACTGTTAATATTTATAGTTATATAAAATATTTATAAATAATGTACGTACCAGATGCTGTCTATGAGTACTGAAAGAATGACTTCCAGCTCGATGAGTCACCTCCTGTCTCCCCCGATTCTGCCTCCCCACCGATGATCTCCTCTGAAAGGCACCACTCAACCAGTGCGCACATAATCCATCCCATACATGGGATGAAATATACTCTGGTCGGTGTGCTCTACATGACTCCTCAAAATCGGACACTCCTGCTTTCTTCATCGCAGTTTTTCTTAAATTGTGCAAAAACTGACGAAGGCGATCACGCATGGCCACCTCCCATGCATCGTGGATGGCGTCACACATGGTATCCTCGATCGGATACCATAAACCCTACAAATAAATCAAAATATCAAGTTAGAAATGAAATAATTTTCAAAATAAAAATTATTTATTTACGTACGTACCAACCAATGGCCGAACATGGCCTGCTGCACATCAATGGGAATATGCTCCCATGTGGTCCACGACTGAGAGAAATAGTTTCGCAAAATAGCGCTGCCCTGTCCGACTGCTATATGCGGAAAACTGAAAAAATAACAAACATTTATTATGTGAATAGATTAATGAAATCTTAGTCAAATCCACAGGTTATCACACAGGTTATCACACCTCCGTGTGAGTGGATCAAACCCAAGATGTGGACGTCGCTCGGGGACGGGGTCAGGAATCATCAATCGTGCATGACCGCGCCCCCTCCGCGTACTCCCTGGAGCGCCTGCAGGCTGAGGGTCATCTGTCAGCAACGCATCCGCATCGAAAGTCAGGTCAGCATCCACCAACTCACGAAATATGGCCTCGTCCATCTGAAACAGAAAATGTTAATGTTAGCAAATAATTGATAATTACTATTATATATACATATATATACATATATACATATTATGATTGTATATAAATACCATGGAATGCTATCAGTGTTCATCTTCATCATCATCTTCATATATGTCAATGTCATCTTCATATTCCTCCTCAACATCATCGATATCCATTCGAGTTACAGTTGCTTCATCTCTTACCATTTCAAATTCATATGTGACATCATTAACATCATCGTCATCACCGACTCTTAAATGTGGGGTGTCGTCATCAATACTCATTTCTCTTTGTAAAAAATATTGATTTTGAGTACTCTCTTGAAAAACTTCAATTCTTTGCACATCAGTGAAAGCACATTCACTTTGACTAAACTGATTGTCTCGAATTTTGATTTTTATTATACTCCACCAATCAGTCAAGTCTCTTGATGTTGCACAGTACTTTGCATAATAAACTTGATATGCCTGTTGAGCCAATAAGAATGGTTCATTTACTGCGAGAACACTTTTACATTTAATATCGATGATTCCATGAGTCGGATGAACACGCACGCCTCTCTCTGTATCCAACCACCGACATTTGAACATGGTTATGTAATGTGGTCCAAGATAACAGAGTTCAATGATTTCATCAAGTATGCCATAAAAGTCAACTTCATTTTCTCGATGATGAGATCCTCTCAAGCTAACTCCATTGTTCATTGTTTTTTTCGATTCCCCATATGCATGTGTGTGGAATCGAAATCCATTCACCACATATGCATTATAAGTTTTAACAAGTTTGGAAGGTGGGTTACTCAATACACACAACCATTTTTCAATTTTATCAGCATGTCGAGACACCTGAAAATTTGTGAAATAATTATCAATATAGTAAACTATACATTGAATGAGTTTCTAAAAGATAAAGAATTTATGTTACCAGTTTTTGAAACCACTGAGAGAAATTTTTCAGTCGACGTTCTTCGAGAGCAGCTGCTGTAATTTGTGGAATTTATTTCTTGATATGATTATCATACAACCTATAAAAACCAAAGTTATTTACTGTAACATAAATTATAGAATAAGTGATATAAACACTTACAGTACAACTGATGTCATCTCTTCACAGTTGAGCAGAACATACGTATGAGCTCTCTGATGTTCATCATCTGAAAGCCAGCGTTCATAAACTCCACTAAAACTAAGCTCTGACTGGTTGAAAATAGATAATTGATTGTCGATTTCATCAATATTCCTCTCGTTCCATCCCATTCGGTTGTGTTTTGAAGGATACTCAGATTCAAAATAATGGGAGCAGAAAAAAGATATTTCCTGTTGCAAATAAGATTCTGCAATAGATCCTTCAATAGATGCTTTGTTACGTACTTTTCTTTTCAATTTTTGCATGCATCTTTCAAATGGGTACATCCATCGAAACTATACCGGACCTCCACATTTGGCTTCATATGGCAAATGTAACATCAAATGTTCCATTGAGTCGAAGAAAGATGGTGGAAATATTTTTTCCAGTTTACATATAATTACAACAACATCTTTTTCAAGTTTGCCTAGAGCATCATAATCTGCCGTAGCCGCACAAATTTCCCGAAAAAAATGAGACATGTCTGTTATGGAATCCCAAATCACAGAATTCAACAGACCTCTTAATCCAATGGGTATAAGTCTCTCCATTATAACATGACAATCATGACTTTTTAATCCAGTAATATGACCATTCTTTACACATCTACCCAAATTAGAAGCACAACCATCTGGAAGTCTCAAATCTGCAATCCACTGACAAAATAATAAACGGTTTTCTTTAGACAGTGTATAAGCTGCTTTTGGTTTCAGTAACCTTTCTGTTCTGACATTCTCAAATAGTTCCAATTCTAGACGCCAGTAAATTTGGGCAAGATCTAAACGTGCATTTACATTGTCTTTGCTCTTTCCTGGCGTATCCAAAACTATATGAAACAAATTATCAAAACAGTTCTTCTCAATATGCATGACATCTAACATGTGTCGGACCAACAGATCAGACCAATATGGAAAATCCCAAAATATGCTACGTTTAATCCAATTGTGTTCTTTCCCAAAACCAGAAATTTTCTGTTGATTTATTGTGGGACCAAATGTGATGGGAGGTAATGAAAATACAACTGATTTTAACTCCGAACCTGATAGCATTTTTGGAGGTCCATCCCTTTCAACTGTTCCTTTTCTGAAATGAGATCTGTTTCTGCGAAAAGGATGATCAGCTGGAAGAAATCCGCGATGACAGTCAAAATAACAAGGTTTCTTTCCATGAATGAGCATAAATGCTTTGTTCTCTCCCATACAGTAAGGACATGATTTTTGACCATGTGTACTCCAGCCAGATAACATCTTATAAGACGGGAAGTCACTTATTGTCCACATCAATGCTGCTCTCAGTATGAAATTCTGTTTCGTTGAAACATCATATGTACTGACACCAGTACTCCACAATAAATTTAATTCATCAATCAATGGCTTCAAATAAACATCAATATTTTTCTTCGGATGTCCTGGAATTAGTAAAGTCAAAAAGATATATGGCTCCTTCATCAACATCCATGGAGGTAAATTGTACGGAGTTAAAAAAACAGGCCAACATGAATATTGACTTCCATAAGATCCAAACGGACAGAAACCATCAGTGGAAAGGCCCAGTCGAACATTTCTAGCTTCTAAAGCAAAGGATGGATGCACTGTATCAAAATTTTTCCATGAATCACCATCGGCTGGATGATTCAAGCTTTTATCGGTTGAAATATTCTCTTTATGCCATGACATCATTGTCGCTGTATTCTTAGACATGAATAAACGCTGAAGTCTGGATGTAAGCGGAAAATATCTCAACTGTTTTACAGGAATCAAACCAAACTTCCCGTGTTTTCCTTCTTTATATCTCAGTTGCCCACATGTAGGAAAACTATCCAACGACTCATTTTCCCCAGAATATAAAATGCAGTCATTTGAACATGCATGAATCTTCTGACAAGTAAGTCCCAAATTTCGAACCAGCCTCTTACTCTCATAGTAATTTGCAGGTAAAACATTTCCTTCGGGTAACAGTGTTTTCAGCAAAGAAAATATCTGGTCAAAACAGGTGTTTGACATTCCGTTATCTGATTTGATAGCCATAAATTTTGCAACTGCTTCTAATTTTCTCATCTTGTAGCCAGGATATAATGCATCCTCAGCAGATTTCAACAACTCGTAAAATTCAGACGGTGCCAACTCAGGATTTGAAGCTATATCAGCCGAAGTTTCTGTATGTTGAACAGATGAACCTGCAACATCATGTACTAAATATTGAAACCGGGATGGATCCGGAATCAAGTTGGTATCACCTGCTCTGGAACTGCGTTCACCGTGTTGATACCAAAAAACATAATCTGGTTGAAAACCAAAACGCAAGAGATGTTCTCCCACTTTGTCAAACGTGTCAAACGTTCTCAATGCACATTTTCTGCAAGGGCATTTTATTTTGCCTTCTGAAACAAATTCTGAATTTGATGCCGCAAATGATAAAAAAGTCTCCACACCCTCAACATATACTGGATTTAAACCAGAACCGTTTGGATTTCTACGTTGATTTATCCATATGCGGTCACCTAATAATGATTGTCGACGACCTCGTTGTTCCATATTTCTCTATAAAATATAAAAGCATTACTGGTTTTGAATAATTTGTTAGAAAAAACACTCAAGTAAAGATTGAATATATTGAGAATAAAGAAAAACATGTTACAAATATTGATAATTTTAATATTATATTGATTTTTTATTATTTTAATAATACTAATATAATTTTTTCATAAACATTAATTATATAATAATAACATTATTACATTATTAATATATTTTATCATTAATATTAAAATAACATAATTTTTTATATCATATACAATTCTCCTTTCATCTGTGTGTTTAACATTCTGTCTCCACATGTAATATTTGCATTCACTTTCACCTCTCCAATGGCGAGTAGGTTGATAATTTTGAAAAAGAATGTGAATATTACATGTGGAGACAGAAAACACACAGATGAAAAAAGAATTGTATATAATATAGAAAATTATATTATTTTAATATTAATAATAAAATATACAAATAATGTACTAATGTTATTATTCGTAAATATTGGTAATTATTCCAAATTATTGGTAATTATTTCTAATTATTGGTAATTATTTCTAATTATTGGTAATTATTTCTAATTATTGGTAAATATTGGTAAATATTGGTAAATATTGGTAAATATTGGTAAATATTGGTAACTATTGGTAATTATTGGTAACTATTGGTAATTATTGGTAATTATTACTAATTATTGCTAATTATTACTAATTATTGGTAATTATTACTAATTATTGTTAATTATTCCTAATTATTCCTAATTATTGTTAATTATTCCTAATTATTCCTAATTATTACTAATTATTGGTAATTATTACTAATTATTACTAATTATTGGTAATTATTACTAATTATTGTTAATGATTCCTAATTATTACTAATTATTGGTAATTATTACTAATTATTGGTAATTATTAATATTTATTATTAATTATTACTAATTATTGGGAATTATTAGTAATTATTACCAATTATTGGTAATTATTGACAATTATTACCAATTATTGGCAATTATTACTAATTATTGGCAATTATTGGTAATTATTGGTAAGTATTGTTAATTATTACTAATTATTGGTAATTATTGGTAATTATTACTAATTATTGTTAATTATTACTAATTATTGTTATTTATTACTAATTATTACTAATTATTGTTAATTATTACTAATTATTACTAATTATTGGTAATTATTACTAATTATTGGTAATTATTACTAATTATTACTAATTATTGGTAATTATTACTAATTATTGTTAATTATTCTTAATTATTCCTAATTATTGGTAATTATTACTAATTATTGGTAATTAATACTAATTATTGGTAATTAATAATAATTATTGGTAATTAATACCAATTATTGGTAATTATTACTAATTATTGGTAATTATTGGTAATTATTGGTAATTATTGGTAAATATTGTTAATTATTACTAATTATTGGTAATTATTACTAATTATTGGTAATTATTGGTAATTAATACTAATTATTGGTAATTAAGACTAATTATTGGTAATTAATACTAATTATTGGTAATTATTACTAATTACTGGTAATTATTACTAATTATTACTAATTATTACTAATTATTCCTAATTATTACTAATTATTACTAATTATTACTAATTATTACTAATTATTACTAATTATTGTTAATTATTGTTAATTATTACAAATTATTACTAATTATTGATAATTATTAGTAATTATTACTAATTATTAGTAATTATTACTAATTATTAGTAATTATTACTAATTATTACTAATTATTACTAATTATGAGTAATTATTACTAATTATTAATAATTATTACTAATTATTGGTAATTATTAATATTTATTATTAATTATTACTAATTATTGGGAATTATTAGCAATTATTACCAATTATTGGCAATTATTGGCAATTATTACCAATTATTGGCAATTATTACCAATTATTGGCAATTATTGGTAATTATTGGCAATTATTGTTAATTATTACTAATTATTGGTAATTATTGGTAATTATTACTAATTATTGCTAATTATTACTAATTATTTCTAATTATTGTTAATTATTACTAATTATTACTATTTATTGGTAATTATTACTAATTATTGGTAATTATTACTAATTATTGGTAATTATTCCTAATTATTACTAATTATTGGTAATTATTACTAATTATTGTTAATTATTCCTAATTATTACTAATTATTGGTAATTATTACTAATTATTGGTAATTAATACTAATTATTGGTAATTAATACTAATTATTGGTAATTAATACTAATTATTACTAATTATTGGTAATTAATACTAATTATTAATAATTATTACTAATTATTGGTAATTTTTCCTAATTTTTCCTAATTTTTCCTAATTTTTCCTGATTTTTCCTAATTTTTGCTAATTATTGGTAATTATTGGTAATTATTGCTAATTATTGGTAATTATTGGTAATTATTGGTAATTATTGGTAATTATGGGTAATTATTGGTAATTATTGGTAATTATTGGTAATTATTCCTAATTATTCCTAATTATTCCTAATTATTCCTAATTATTCCTAATTATTCCTAATTATTACTAATTATTACTAATTATTACTAATTATTACTAATTATTACTAATTATTCCTAATTATTACTAATTATTCCTAATTATTACTAATTATTCCTAATTATTACTAATTATTACTAATTATTTCTAATTATTACTAATTATTACTAATTATTGGTAATTATTGGTAATTATTACTAATTATTACTAATTATTGGTAATTATTGGTAATTATTGGTAATTATTACTAATTATTACTAATTATTGTTAATTATTGGTAATTATTCCAAATTATTGGAAAGTATTACTAATTATTGGTAATTATTACTACTTATTGGTAATTATTACTAATTATTGGTAATTATTACTAATTATTGATAATTATTACTAATTATTACTAATTATTGGTAATTATTACTAATTATTACTAATTATTCTTAATTATTGATAATTATTGATAATTGTTCCTAATTATTAGTAATTAAATGAATAATTATCAATAATTAGAAATAATTACCAGTAATTACAAATAATAACATTATTAATATATTTTATTATTAATATTAAAATAATATAATTTTCTAATTTATATACAATTCTCCTTTCATCTGTGCGTTTTCTATCTCCACATACAAATAATACATGTGAAGACAGCAAACACACAGATGAAAAGAGAATTGTATATATATAAAAAATTATATTATTTTAATATTAATGATAAAATAGACTAATAATGTAATAATGTTATTATTCCTAATTATTGGTATTTATTACCAATTATTAATATTTATTCTTAATTATTAAAAATTATTACTAATTATTCCTAATTACCATTAACTATGAACAATACTAATAATTTAAATTTATTAAGTAATAAAACAATGTAAACATAATTAAATTATAACTAATTAAGAATAATTGAAACTAATAAAAAATTAAAAATAAATATTAAATTAAAATGAACATAAATACCTTGAAAATTGATCTGCTCTGATCGTTCTTCAAAACTTTAATATCAGCTCCGGAGAAAAAAATTAAACTGGAGAAAAACTGAACTCTAGAAATATAATTTTGAGAGAAGGAGAAGATAGAGAATGAGAATGAAATGAAAAAAACGGATGGGGGTATTTATAGGTTAGATTATTTGCGACGGGATACCCGTCACAAATAGTATTATTTGCGACGGTACCCGTCGCAAATACCTTAGCCAACATTTATTACGGTCTACGGGTAAATAGTTATTTGCGACGGGACCCGTCGCAAATAACCACCTGCCGACATACTATTTGCGACGGGGGAATATTCCCGTCGCAAATACCATTTACCACCGCCGGTTATTTGCGACGGGAATATTCCCCCGTCGCAAATAAGTTTCCCGCGATTTGGCGCGCAAACCGCGCCAGTCCTTTTGCGACGGGGAAAGATATCCCGTCGCAAAAGGCTACTTATTTGCGACGGGCAAATAACCCCGTCGCAAATAAGTTTTTCACGGGACTATTTGCGACAGGATTTATTCCCGTCACAAATAACCCGTCGCAAATGCCCTTTTTTCCCGTAGTGGAAGATGAGTCCATCAGGGTGTATGAAGCGAACTTTACAAGGCTTGCAAGGTATGCCTCTGGCTTTATCATGAATACTAAAAGTAAGTTGGATTGCTTATTTAGCAGACTAAAGCCGAGTCTATGAAAAGTGTTGGTGATTTGAGAATTTGACAGCTATGAGAAGATTGTCCATTGTTCCCTCAAGGTTGAAATGGAGATTAGAGACTCTCAGTGGTCTCATGGGCCTAGTGACAAGAAGCGGAAAATAGAGAACCACATGGGTGGTTCATCAAACAAATCCCATGATGGAAAGAAGCCTCACTTTCCCCTTTTCAAAAATTGTGGGAAGAAGCATCTTGGTGACTGTCTCAAGGGAACCAATAATTGCTTCAAATGCGGAAAGTTTGGTCATCTGGCCAAGAACTGCCGAAGGGATATGAAAAATCCCGCTAATGTTGAAGAAGAAAGGAAGGTTCAGATCAACACTCATCCTACAGTGCGGTGTTATAGCTGCAAGGAGCTTGTGCATTATGCAAACAATTGCCCTAAGCTGAGGGTTGTCAGAGGCAATCAACAACAACCTCCAAGTCAACAAGGAAGGTCTTATGATATCACTACTACTGAGGTGGAGCCGGGAAATGATGTGGTGATAGGTAATCTTGTTATTCATTCAAGAATAGAGAACATATTATTTGATTCTGGTTCTACACATTCTTTCATATCTTGCAAGTTTAGTAGAACTATTCAAAAACCACCTCAAAATTTGGAGGGAAAGTTATCTATGAGAACAGTGAATGAGGAAATTATTGCATCCATGGTTTATAACACCTCTTTGGTTAATGTTTGTGGAATGAAACTCCCAGAAAATCTTGTCATACTTCCGTTAGTGGAGTTTGATGCTATCTTGGGCATGGATTGACTATCTTTGTACAAGGACAACATCAATTTTAGGGAAAGGGAGATCACTTTTGATATCCCGAAACATCCTTCGATTCTTTACAAGTGTAAGGAAGAAGATGATTCTCCTTTAGAATCTTCATCTCAAGTTTGGATACTTCTTCCTCACGAGAAAGAATATCTAGCTCAAATGATTGGGACAAAGTATAGAATCATTCTTGAAGACATGCCCATCATGAGGGATTACACTGATGTATTCCCCAAAGAGTTTCTTGGTCTTCCTCCTGACTGAGAGGTTGACTTCTCAATTGAACTTATCCCTAGATCTCTTCCAATCTCAAAGACACCTTACAGAATGACCACTGTAGAGCTAGAAGAGCTTAAGAAGCAGTTACAGGAGAATATGGAGAAGGGTTTTATACGCCCAAGTGCTTCACCATGGGGTTCTCCAATCCTCTTCGTCAAGAAGAAGGATGGATCAATGAACCTCTACATTGATTATCGTGATCTCAATAAAATCATGATAAAGAACAAGTATCCCCTTCCACGGATAGATGACTTGTTCGATCAGCTTCGTGGGGCCAGTTATTTCTCTAAGGTGGACCTTCGTTCGGGATATCACCAACTAAAGGTGAGGAAGGAAGATATTCCCAAAACTGCCTTTCGAACGAGGTACAGACACTATGAGTTCATAGTGATTCCCTTCAGACTCACTAATGATCCAACAATTTTCATGGATTTAATGAATAGAGTCTTTATATATTACCTCGACAAATTTGTGGTGGTCTTTATTGATGATATTATGATATACTCCAAGATCAAGGATGAACATGAGGAGAATTTGAAAACTGTGTTAAAGACTTTGTGAAGGGAGAAGTTGTGTGCAAAGTACAGTAAATTTGAGTTCTGGATGGAGGAAGTATCATTCTTGGTGCATGTTATCACTAGGAAAGGGATATATATGGATCCTTCCAAGATGAAGGCAATTAAAGAGTGGCCAAGGTCAACTTATACAACGGAGATTCGCAGATTTTTTGGTCTAGCTGGGTATTATCGACGATTCATGAAGAAAGTTTCCTGATTGTAAAACCCAATGACCAAGCTGACATGGAAGGGAGTAAAGTTTTTTCGGACACAGGAATGTGAAGACTGTTTCAAGGAGTTGAAAAAGAGGCTTATCACTACACCGGTACTCACACTCCCTTTAAGTGGAGAACTCTTTGTGGTGTATAATGATGCTTCTAAGAAAGGATTAGGTTGTGTGCTAATGAAAAATGATAAAGTCATAGCCTATTCCTCAAGGAATCTGAAAATCAATGAGAAAAACTATCCCACGCATGATCTGGAGTTGGTGGCTGTGATCTTTGCGTTGAAAATCTGGCGGCATTATCTCTATGGGAAAAAATGTGAGATATATACTGACCACAAGAGTCTCAAATATATATTCACACAGAAAGAGCTTAATATGTGGCAAAGAATATGGATAGATCTCATCAAGGATTATGACTGCTCAATCCACTACCATCCCGGTAGGGCAAACAAGGTGGCAGATGCTCTAAGTAGAAAGGATCCTGCATCATTATCAATGATGAGAATTGAAAAGGATCCGATCTTCTTAGATTTACAAAGGATGGACATGGGAATCATTAAGGGAGGAACATCATCAATCCTTTATCAAATGATTGCTCAACCATCACTCTTGGAGAAAATAAAGGATTCTCAAAGAAAGGATGTGGAAATTCAGAAAAGGGTGGAAACTGTTAAAAATGGGAAATCCTCCGATTTCAAAATTGACGAGGAATGGGTTGTAAGATTTGGGACACGATTATGTGTACCATATGATCCAGAGATAAAGAAGGAGCTATTGAATGATTCACAAATCTTGACCTTCTCTATCCATCCTCGGAGTACCAAAATGTACCATGATCTCTGAGAACACTTCTGGTGGGATAACATGAAGAAGGAGATTGTATAATATATATCAAGGTGCTTGGTATGTCATCAAGTTAAAGATGAGCGACAAAATTCCAAAGGTATGATACATCCATTGCCTATACCCTTGTGGAAATGGGAAAATGTTACTATGGACTTTGTCAAGGGTCTCCTGAAGATGTCAAAGAGAAATAATGTGATATGGGTTGTGGTTGAACGACTCACCAAGACATCCCATTTCATCTCTATTCGGGAAGATCTCTCTCTTGGAAAACATGAAAAGATATATGTGAAGGAAGTGGTGAGACTGCACGGTGTTCCACTCTCGATTGTCTCTGACCATGATCCAAGTTTCACATCTAAATTCTGAAGGAGCCTTCAACATTCTTTGAGTACTGAATTAAATTTCAGCATGACCTATCACCCCCAAACAGATGGCCAGTCTGAAAGAACTATTCAGATGCTTGAAGATATGCTTAGAGCCTGCTCTCTAAAATTCAAAGGTAGATGGGATCAGCATCTCCCATTGGTTGAGTTCTCATACAACAATAGCTTCCACTTGAGTATTCAGATTGCTCCATATGAAGCTCTGTATGGAAAGCGATGCAGAACTCCAACCTATTGGGATGAAGTTGGGGAAAGAAAGCTACTTGGACCAGATCTTGTTCAAGAGATGACATAGAAGGTTCAAGTCATCCAGAAACACATCAAAGCTACTCAAAGTCAGAAAAATGGCTATGCTGACAACCGTCAAAGGGACTTGGAGTTTGACGTTGGAGATAAAGTCTTCCTTCGAATATCTCCATGGAAGAGAGTCATGCGATTCGAGAAGAAAGGTAAGCTAAGCCCAAGGTATATTGCCCCCTTTGAGATCCTTGACTGCATAGGAGCTTCTGCTGAACATGGCTCGAGTTCATGATGTCTTTCATGTATCCCTCTTAAGGAATTACATACCAGACCCTTCACATGTACTCTCTTCAGAGGTGGTACAGTTGGAGGATGATCTCTCTTACGAGGAGTATCCAGTGAAGATCTTGGATCGTAGAGTCAAAGTTCTACACAACAAGACTACTCATCTAATCAAGGTACTATGGCGAAATCATAAGTATGAAGAGGCAACATGGGAACTGGAGGAAGCAATGAAGGAAAAGTACCCACATCTTTTTTTTGGCCTAGAATGTAAAATGAAATTTTGAGGGTGAAATTTCGTAAGGGGGAAAGAATGTAACGACCCAAAGTTTTTAAATGGAAATTCCCTTCTAATAATTATTTCATAAAATCACATGAAAACACAACATAATGAACTTCTAAGTGATAAGTGACCTTTAAACATAAGTTTGTCACTTATGTGTTTGCAATTTTGAAAATCCGACATACACAGTTGTGTTCAGGATGTTTTTTGGAGTCTAATAAAACACAAATAATTTTTAGTGAATAGTAACATAACCTATTGAATAGTAACATACCCTTATGAATAGTGATATACCTTAATGAATAGTAACCTCACCTATGGTGTTATAACAATAATATTCAAGTTGGAAGTACGATATACCTATATTTTAGAATGAGTTAATGAGTGTTTTAAAACTGTTTTTTGATAATAAATTATGATTTTAATTAAATATTAAAATAATCATATTTAGAAAATTATTTTTGAAAAATGGACTTTATTTTTTGGATTCTACTTGTCAAAAAATTTTCAGGGTGAAATTTTGGGATTTTTCTGAAATACTTGAAATTTTGATGAATAGTAAAATACGGTAATTTACTGTATATATACATTATAAGCTAAATAGACTATTCCTAGCATCATGGATGATGTCACCACCCATGGTTCGAATTCACATGACTCATTTACTATTCTTGGTCATGGAATACTTACTATTCCTTGTCTTGGGAAGAAATAATAAATTAATGATTATAATATTATGAAATCCCTCCTCTCCTCCATTATAAAACCCCCCTTCACTCCCTCTTCTCTCCACTCCTCTCAAGCCTTGTGACTTGCCATTATTCTGCCCAAATCTCTCCCCAAGGTACTCCCCACGTCCAAAAGCTCTCAACCTCCTCAAAATACCAAAACCTCTCCCCTTAAGAGGTTCTCAAAGGAGGAAGTCTCAAGAGGTAAATTCCTCTTCCCAATTTCTTCTTTTCTTTTAAGTTCTTTTCTTTTTTATTTCTTTCCTCACCTCCCTTCACCATAATAGTATGATAAATCCACTAACATACATGTACTGGAATTTATTCATGCTAGTGGTATATTTCATTATCTTCTCTCTTTTCCCCACCCTTTTATTTGAAAGAAATGAAAGCACCATTTGAGATGTGCTAATTTAGCACATTCAAGGACAACCATTTATCAATTTCTGTTATTATATTTAATTATGGTCATAAAACCATTTGTGTTATGGTTGAAACAGATTATTATATATGTAATATATCATATTTTTTTGGTTCTGTAATCCTTTGGTACAAATGGAATTAAGTTATAAAGAAAAACACATTCTTTGTAATCAAATACACCGATTAACAAAAACGGTTATCACTATGGTTATATATATAATAATTTGACTTCACTCTAAGTAACCTAATTAAAATTAAAACCATGTAATCTCCTGTATATAAACTAAAGAATATAACTTCAATTCTGGACAACCACTTTCATCTTGCTTATAATACAAACTTGAATATAAGTGAATCGATATTTTAAAGCCAAGTAAACAAACGAGCCCGAACAATGAAATTGAACCTTGTAACTAACCAAAAATGATTTAAATGAACTAAAAAGGGTTATAATAAATAAATTGAATATAGAAGAGGTTCTGTAATTATTAATTAATAATCCTAGTTTTTTTATTCATGTTGTTAATAACAAGTGGAGAACACCAACAGATTTAAGGTAAAGAATCCTCCCCTTTTCACTCTTAATCAAGATTGTTCTCTATGCTATGAATCTCTGTGTAATACCAAGTGATGGGGTATGTTTATACACATTCACCATACATCACTAATGTTTTATAAGTGATGAGAAACCCCTTATCTCTCTCATCAATCTCTCTTAGTTAAACCTGATACCATGCCGATAAACCATGATGGATTCTACCCGAACTTCCTTTATTCCTTTGGGTTGCTCTATCTTTCTTTTTACCAAAATGTTTTTGTTTTTTATTTTATGTAGAACTTCAAAATTATATTTATATGATCCAAAATCATGTTCAAATATCCATCTCTCATTCACTTTCGGGGATATACATGCCTTTAACTGAATCTCTCTTTGATACTTCCCAATAAGCACACTCGTTTTAAAGGAACTTCCCGAACTTACCGAATTTCAAGTGCACTCTATCTTCTGTTTTAAGACACCATTATCTTCATAAATTATGTATTTTTATTATTAAAACCTTGTTGGTTCAATTCTGGTTTTATATAAAATAATGTATTCTTTACTATTTTAAAAGCTCTATAGTATTTTCCTTAAAACCGCACAAAAATGTTGTAATGATAATGTTTCTAAAATACATTTCTCATATGTTGTCACTTATGTTTAACACCAATTACCATGTTATATGACTATTTTACCCTATTAAAGTCCATGTATTTTCTAATTACTTTCTTACATGGACACTTTCATGATATGCCCATTGGTTATGATTGATGTCTTGATTGTGGTACCCAATTATTTCCATGGGTACCCTTATGTTTGTGTATGGTTGATTATGTATGATTGTATATGTGGTAAGAATATTTATGTGGCGATAATATTCATGAAAATGTTGAGATGTGTGCACCAAAATAGATATCCAATGTAGTGGGCAAGGTTAATTCTCATGAGATGCGATGTGAAATGGGATTGGCGGTTAGCCTTGACCCGTACTAAAATAGGAAACAGGATTGACAGTTAGCCTTGACCCGTACTAAAGAAATGTTTTTTGATTCTTCCACATTTATATGATTCCATGTTTATATGATCCCATGATTATATTAAACGATTTTATAATTTTCATGCTTTGGATATCATTATGTCATGCCTCCTAACTCATGTGCTTGAGATGTATCCTTATGTTCATTCCCTTACTGGGATTTTTAGCTCATCCCTTTGTTCATTTGTTCCCCAGGGTACCCTATGCAGATGTAAGGGCTCAAAGAAAGTTAGAATATCTTTATAAAGATTAAATAAAGAAGTTTTTTTGCCCCATGTTTTATGTTATATGTACCTAGTCTTCCAAGACACTAGACTTATCGATCCTTGGCTTGTACTCTGATGATTAATTATGCTTAAAATCATGAAATGTTTTATGTAAAAGTCTCGGGTCGCTATACAACTCACTAGTAACTTGAAGTTTATCATAAAAGGGTTAGCTATGTCCTTTTATTCTATACATTTCAAGTTCTGACAATCCTACTCCTCTCTAAGATTTCAACCCAAAGAATAAACAAGAAGGAATTTTAACACCCAAACCAAGAACACTGATGACCACTTGTCAGGCAAGTAATGGACAAGATGATAACATTTATACCTTAAAGTAAGGACCAAACTGATACCATTTATAATGAATTTCTCATTCTCATTGGATTGAGAGCACAAAAAGTCATTACTTGGCCTTTAGCGACATCCCCAAGATGCTAAAAGATGGAAATCAATACTAAAGGGTTTCAAGTACAAGTGGGAAAAAATTTACCAGTTAATAAATAAACCAATAAACCAACAAACCATAACCCAACCATTCCCTAAATGATGCATAAAAAAAATAAAGACAACTAAAGAACTTCATGTATTTAAAAACCACATAAATGTGTACAACATTGGAAGACAAAAATAGTATCAAAGTACACAGTGGATAAATAAAAAAAGACTCTCAAGTGACCGCAAGACTCCATGATCCACAAGCTCCAAGCTCTACAATCACTGAACAGACCAAGTATCATGAGGTAGTACTAAAAATGTGGGAAACATTACCTTTTCCCCTATCCTAGAAGATAGCATCTGAAAAAGTATCAAAGTTCCAAAGAAGGTGTGAGTATAAAACTCAGTAGGTTTTCCCCAATGACTTCCCTACTCAAATCACTGGGATAGAAAAGTTATCAACATTTATATAAATAGTTCATATAAAACAATTTACTAAAATATTTTATAACCAAATATAAACAAGTTCAAAAAAACCATTTACAACCAAGTGAAAACAAAAATAAATGAAACCAATTTCCATCAAGTTATTTTTATAGAAAAAATAGGTAATCAAAGCTTAAAAATCAATTCTTATTATCATTTGGCATACACATTCCATAGTTCACCACACACCCACACATGTATGCTTTGTTCGATAGTTCAATACTCATGAGAAATATATCATCCAATTACCTTGTGTCCCAATGAAACATGCCCCCAATCTAGGGTCACACAACTTGTACCTCCAATGATACACATCCCTTATTTAGGGGCATGCCGATCATGAACTCACATAAAACCTAATGTATGCCAAAACCATTTTAAATAACCATTTCAAACTATTTTAAAAAAAAATTGTACTTTTATTGAAAACAAAGGAACAAATAAATTTAAAAATAACCATTTTTTTCAATAAAACATCCCATTTTTATTGAAAATATCTAACCAATCCATGTACCACAATTCTAGAAAATCCCCATTTTAAAATCCTCATTTTAAAACCAAGAACCAAAGCAGTCATTCAAAATCCAATTTTTTTAGATTTCACAACCATCACTCAAGAAAGTTTCCAACAAGTATTCAAGAAAAAAATCACACTCAATTAAACACCACAAATTCAAATTGAAAGAATTAAAATCAGTTTTACTAAGTGGAGTCAAGAAAAAATCCTCCTACCTTGAAGGTTTTGACAAAAACCCCAACAAACGAAGAACACATAGGACAACCGGGTCGATTCTCCAAGAACCCACCTTAGATTTCTTCTACTTGAAAGAAAAAGACCAAATATCATCATATTTGGAATCCACACACCTAGATATTCCCATAATAGTAATAGATATAAGAAATCAAGATAAGAGGAGAATTAGGTCTATGTAGATCTAAGAAACTGATCAAGAATGAAGAAGAACTGTCACATACCTCAAGAATCCAGCTTTTATTCACCAAGGGAAGACTTCAGATCCCCTTAGGACCAATGGGAGGATATTATTTTGCATTAGGAGAAGAAAAATACCGAGTTAGGGATGGTTTGGGTAAAAAATTATGGATTTATGGAAAAAACGTGTGATATCATATTTTTAAGGATCTCATTCTGACTTCGTGCATGATTTAACCCTACGGTTAGACAAACCGTGCACTAACTGTGCAGTATCCACTACCTATACAACTTCCCCTTGAACAGTCTCCCAAAATATGCTCCAACTGTGTTGTAGCTACTACTTAAAGAGGACCACCAAATACGATTTTTCCACATGATTAGGCAAACTACGTGCCACCCGTGCGACATCCCTTTAGCCCCAAAAACACTTCCAAAGTTCTCCCAATGCTACCAACTATCACTATTATAATTTATAACCATAAAAAGCATAAAGTAAGGGTTAAATACTAGAATTTAGGGGTACTAAAACACCACCGCCAGATTTTCAGACTAGGAGAAGATAAATGCTAAGCCACATGGCAAAGAAGCCACCTAGGTGAACCTTCACATTAATCTTGGGGTTGACCTTGTAACCCCAACATTTGTACTCAACCTTCTACAATTTGAGTGAAAATGTGCCCGAAGCACCCTGATTATCTGCATTTGGGAAAATAGTAGGGAACCTACAAGTGGGACCTTTCCCTTTTATGGGTTCAAAGAAAATCCCATCCATGATTCCACATGGATGTCATCCCTGGGAAAAGGTTGTTTCTATTTTTACAATTTCCCCATCATTTTGAATAGCCCATAGTCCAATGATGGTATCCTCTCGGCATCATACCATGTTGTCTTTGGAGGGATAAATTCATCATACATTTCCCCAAGAATGGGTGCCCTATAGATTTATTAGGCAGCCCAAAAAATAATTTTGACCTCATCATGTATCAAGTGAAAAGAATTTGTTTCCAAACTCCATTAGATCAATAATTCAGGAATGATATCCAGATTTTTTTAAACATAGGTCTATCCCACCCAAATAGACTCATAAATATGGACATCTTGTAGGTATTTTCTAATCTTCCAATAATATAAAATTTCCCTATACCCACAATTTTAAACTGTAGGTATATCCCATGAAACCATGGGTATAGGCTACACCCACAGTTTCACAAACCATGGGCTATCGATGTGTTGGGATTTACCTATACCCATAATTTTCACAAAACTATGGGTATAGCTGAGGGAAATTTAATAATACCCAATATTTACTTAAACCATGGGTATATATCTATTCCCAAAGATTTCATAACTGCGGGAATATATTTTTACAAAATATAATATACCCATAGTTCAATGAACTGTGGGTATAGCTAATTACCAGAATAGCATAATACCCACTATTTTTTTAAATCATCAGTATATATTTTTACATAAATATATCTATTATCATGGTTTTCACAACCATGGGAATATATTTTTACCAAAATATAATATACCCATGGTTCAATGAACTGTGGGTATAGGTGATTCCCTTGGGCAGCAGTAGCTACCTTCCTTTTTGCATCTTCCTGCTTCTAGTTGCTACCTTCCTTCCTACTTCCTACTTCTTTCTATCTTTCACAACTAATATAGACCAGAATAGAACTATTTATACACAATAGAGACTACGAATAAATCTAATTTTCATTAAAAAACAAGATTATGTTATAAAAGGAATTATATTTTCTGA
Source organism: Viscum album (assembly GCA_963277665.1). Lineage (NCBI taxonomy): Eukaryota > Viridiplantae > Streptophyta > Magnoliopsida > Santalales > Viscaceae > Viscum > Viscum album. The sequence continues at coordinate 1,993,380,711 of OY728133.1, read as the reverse complement.
CAAGGTATGAAATGTTACCTAAGTATCAATGATAATTTCATGAGGATTAAAGGATGACACCCTTTATATGATTGAAAATTTAAATGGGGTGGTGTTTATTGGAAGTAAAAATTCTAATGATCATGAAGTATGAAACTATAAGTTCAGATGCCTCATTGATAAGAACTTAAAAGTTCTAAAATTTAAAAGAATATTGAATATTGATTATATGGGAATTGGAATGTTTGAATTTTTTATGTTTGGAATGAATGAACAAATGTATTTCAACTTAGATGTTTGTAATCCCAAGAATCTGAAGTTTGAGATTGGATACTTAGATGTTTTGGGGAGCTTCCCCTTTTTATCCCTATGGTGGTTGCCTCTACTTTCTCACTTTCATTGATGATGCAACTATGAAAGTATTTATCAACTTCTTAAACTATAAGTATGATGTATTTCTAGTGTTTATTCAGTATAAATCACTGGTAGAAATGGAATATGGGTAGAGGTTGGAGTGAATCTAGATTGGAGGCAACATTAGAAGAATGTAACATTAGAAGATTATTCTTGGAACTCCAAAACAAAATGGAGTAGCTAAAATAATGAACCAAACTTTTATAGAGAGAGAGATCAAAGTATGAGTTTAAAATCGGGAATTACTAAGGTCATTTTGGAAAATGAACTCAATAAGGTGGCATATATCATCAATAAAAGTCTGGATTTGATAGTTGGGAAAGAACATCTGGAGGATCTATGATATGGAAACCACTATAAGTTCAACATTATAATTTTTTAGTAGTTTATCACATACATTTTTAAATTATATGGATTATAATAAACTTTAATCTAAATCAAAAAGACATTTTTTATTTTTCAAGGAGATGAAAATTTTAGATATCATGATGATTTAAAACAAATAATTAGAAGCATGGATGTTATCTTCAATAAAAAATTTCTATAGAAAGTCTAAAACTTTGAGGAGCATAAAGTTGAGGAAAACTAATCTATTTAAGTCTAGGTTGATCAAAGTATTGGTAATTCAAAAAAACTACATAACTCAAATTTAGGTGATAAAGGAACTAGAAGTCCAGAAGTAAGACCATAAGAAACACCAAAAAGTTCAATAACATATAAATCTTGAGTAGAAGAACTCAAAGTATAGGCCCTAGAAGTTCTTGAACAGGTAATTAATATACTTTTATAACAAAAATATCCAACTATTTCATTTTATCAGATTTAGTTATGGATAAAAGCCAGTATTAGGAGACTAGTGTAAATGTTTGGGCATGATTTTAACTTTGTTATTCTAATAGATATTGGATATCCTAAAAATATATAGTAAGTAGTTTGACACAGTGACTCAAAACAGTAAGAGTTATCCATGAATGAAGAGATTACTTCATTTAAGTTCAATGAAACATGGAAGATAACTAAACTTCTAGAGGGTAAACAGAGCTTGAGAAAATGTGTAATTACTATATTAAGTAAAGATTTGATGCTAGGAAAAGATAAAAACATGAATATTAATGAAGGGGTTTCAATAAAATAAAGGATTATATTTCTCAAAAATATTTTCACCGATAGTTAAACATTATACCATATGAATAATTCTATGTTTTTTGGAATCAGAATATTTTTATCTGTAATAAATGGATGTTAAGATATATTTTGTTCATGGTGATTTTTAAGATGAGATTTACATGAAAAAATTAATAGGTTTACCAGTAGATGATAACTAGATTTTGGTCTATAAGTTGAATAAAATATTCTATGGATTGGATCCAATGCAACTAGAACGGAACTAGAAGTTTGACTTATTTATGAAAGAAGAGGGATTCAGTTGGTGTAACATTGGAAATTTTTTTACTAGAAGAAATGGTATGTTTGAACCATTATTAGTTTTCTTTTTTTATTTTGATTAAATGTTGATGTTTATAATGTATTTTCAATGATTTGGAAATTAAAATTTAGTTTTTCCAGAAGATTTGAGATAAAAGATCTTGGGAAAGCAAGGAATATATTGAGAATGAGGATTGGAAGAGATATGAAGTATGGAAGGAATCTAATGAGAGTTGAATCATTATATTACCTATCAGGACATGGAAGTAATCTAATAAGAGTTGAATCATTATATTAAATCTTATAATATAATTAAAACCTATCACTAACCAAATTTTGATAACAAAACAGAGAAGAATCAGTATTGTGAACTGCAAGAAAATCAATTAATCCAATCATGAATGTTTGAGATTTCATAACCATCTGTATTGCCTAATACTAAATGAAAGAACATGAAAACAACTAAAATCATGAACCTTCATTGCAAATTATAACAATAATTAAGTATGATAAAATCCAATACTGAACTTGCATAACCAATGAAAACTTCAAGAAAGTGTGATAAAAATAAAAACTAAACCTACATTACAAATAAAAATTGTCTTACCAAAACATAAATGACATTAAATTCTCACTAATAATGCTAGAATTTTCAAAATTATAATAAAAAAATAGAATTTAACTAATGTTACAAGTTGCAAGAACAACAATTAATACGAGCATGAAAGTCCAAAATTATATACCAATCTGCACTATGTCCTAATTTATAGAACATTAAATTAACATTATAATCATTATTATGAGATAAAAGATCAATAAGATCAGTAAAAAACATAATAGAAAATGTAAAAGATAAATAAATAGAAAGTATTTTACTTTTACATGGATTACCATATGATTACAAACAATTTGATACCACATTACAAAAAAATGATAACAAGAAGAGTGAGAATACTATTTGGATCCTTGAAAAAATAATCAATTTATTATGGAATTCATCATCAACATCCCATGAACATGAAAATAAAATAATTACAACAAAGAAAAATATAAGAAAAAGGGAATAACAAGACCTTGATGATGAAGGTATGAGAACATACAATTTGGAACTCATCACTCATCTAAATCGCCATTGATTTTTTGGTTCAAGAAATCCTATATATTTCTTCAAAACCTGAAAGCTGAAAAAGTTAATATTAGTTCACATTTATTTCCCTATGAAAATAAAATGTGTGTTTAAAATTTTGTATATATACGAAACATGTTCCATATTGCATATATTCATAATTTTTATTCCATATTTCATATATTCATAATAAAAAGTACATATTCCATATTTTATACATTTCGAACAAAAAAATGAACATTCCATATATTGATAATAAAAAAATGAATACTTTGTATTAGTAAGAGAACACATGTTTCATATACTCATAATAAACATAATACATATGGCATATTATAAACAGAATGGATACTGCATATTATAAATGGAATTCATAACACATATATTCATATTTCATGTTAATAAAAAATACATATTGAATTAATGAGTGTTTCAAGGGGCCCCATATATTAGACTAGGAATAATTAAAGAGCACCACATACATATTAAATACTGAAAATGCATTACTAATTAAAACTACAAGAAAGTGTGATAAAAACCAAAACTGAACCTACATTACAAATGAAAATTTTCTTACCAAAACATAAGTGACATTAAATTTTGGAGCATATAATTTGGTTACTACTAGGTTTTCCTATTTATGTATACATTAACTAATTATTCATGACCTAGATGGTCAATCCAATAGAACACCTATGCTTTGATAATGTGAAGACACCGTGAATGGAGGAGAAACACTATTCATGTGTGTATAGAGCCCACAGAGATAAGAAAATAAATAAAACATTATAAAGCATCTCAAATAAGAAATTAGAATATCAAGTATAATTTAATTAGAAGATATATTATTTTTGTTAATCATAGACATATGGAAAGGTGATGAAACATAAATAGTGGTGAAGGAGAAATTAAGGAAACAATATCTATAATAAGGGAAATACAATTTTAGAATGAAGAGAAATATGTTAAAATGGAAAATAGATTCATGGATCAGAGATAATAGGAGGATAAATGTATAAGGAGTGTTATATAAACACATGTGTATATCTATATATAGTAAATCTCATGAAAATAGATAAAACAAATATGAAATATAAAAGTAAAATGAGTCCCTTGTTGCAAGAAAATAGGAATAATGATAAAAAAAGAGTCAAAAAAATTAAAATAAATCTAGTAGCCAACATGGGGGGGGGGGTGAAGGTTGAGAGTGAGGAGGGGGGTTTCTAGGTTGGGATGGGGCATGTATGGGGGGGTGCATGTTGGGATGGAGGGGGTGCATGTATGGAGGAGGGGGGGGGGATAGGTTGGGAGGGGGGATGGATTTTGGGAGGGAGGGGGTGGGGGGATGTAGGTTGTGAGGGGGGAGGAGGGGGGGGGGGTGAAGGTTGGGAGTAGGGATAGGTTGGGAGGTGGGCTATAGGTTGGGAGGGGGAGGGGGTGTGTAGGTTGGGAGGGAGGACAAGTTGGGGGGTGAAGGTTGGGAGGGAGGGGGAAACATGTTGGGATGGGGAGGGGGTGTGCAGGTTGGGAGGGGGATGAATTTTAGGAGGGTGGGGGTTGGGGATAAAAGTTGGGAGGGGAGGGGTAGGGGGGTGCTGGTTGGGAGTGGCGACATGTTGGGAGGGGGGATGCATGTTGGGAGTGGGGGGTGCGGGTTGGGAGGGAGGGGGAAACATGTTGGGAGGGGGAGGGGTGTGCATGTTGGGAGGGAGGGGGGAAAATGTTGGGAGGGGGGTGTAGGTTGAGAGGGAACATTAATATAGTTGGAAAATCATGCATGATCACATATGTGGCTTTGTATTAAAGGGACCACCTACCTCCATCAAAAAGTTACCACCATCTCCAAGCTCTATCAATCCTTGGTCAAGCCCATCCATGCCTTATCTAAGCATGTACCTCCACCATAGGTCATACCTTGCATCAAATGACATAAATAAATAATTATAATTAATTTTAATTAATTATTTAATTTAAAACAATGTGGAATAATCACCAAACAACTCAAAAAGTACTATTGCACCACTGAGACCTCGATCGACCACACCAAAGGTTCACAACACACCCCAACACCAACCTAAGAAACATACATAACAAAAAACACTCAATCATTCACTAAATTAGTTTAATTTAAGCCAAAATTCTTAAAAAATCACAACTATGAGATACCTCACCAAAAACAGATAGCGGTGGCATACAGACGTCATCCCAGGATGGCTTCTAAGTAGGGTGTATGAAAACCCATCCATTTTGGTTGATTCTACCATGATCTAGTGTAATTTACCTTGAATACCTAAGTAAATCCAATTGAATTGAGAATATAGTGAATGAGGGTTTAAACATATAAGAGGAATAAAAAAAATACCTGAGATCACTACTGAAACACACCAACCACCCATCCTTTCTATGGTGATTCTTGAAATCCCCAAGTCACCTCCTGATCCATAAACTCCACCCAAAAATATTATTTTAAGGATTACAAACTCTAAAAATATTGTTTTGACACCTAGTTCTAAAAAAACAATCTAAAAAATGGAAATTTCAAATTCCATTGAGAATTTTATAACCTGTAATGATTCTGGTCTTTACACTCATAAATTTCACTTCACCCATGGTAGATCAACCTGTTCATGTAGCTAATCAAGATCTTTTATGATGTGTTAAATAAATTAACCTCACAAGTAATTTGATCATCAACTACTGTAGTTCAGAAATTAAATAGGCATTATATGAATAATACTAGGGAAACTGCACCATATGGTTATATCCAAGCTACATCACAAATACATTTACATAGAAGTAGGATAGCCTCTTCATCCACTTAACCATATGAGGATTCTAATGTTAAATTTATGTAAATTCATGCAGAAATTTTTAGAAGAAAGTAAATTAACCATTCTCATCCATACAAGAATTAAATTCAAGTTCTTAATGTACATACATACGTCTCCCTTCTTGAATTTTTTATAAATATTTAAAATATAAATAAAAAACCTTACCATTTTATCTTGTGTTTGTGAATTTACTACACTTCTATCTTTTTTATTTCTACTAGAACAAAATAATTTGGAACAAGGTACAAGACCTTCAATGCCCAATACAGCTTTTTGAAAATGAGAAATGCACAAATCTAGATTATAACCATATATGAGAAATGAACAAATATGGCCTATGTCTATTCAATAATATTTTTAGTATAACATACTATATAACATCTCAATTCCCGATTAAAGTACCTGGTTCTTTTTATGATCAGGTATTGTAGTGCACCCCAATGTGTGCAAATATGTCATTGAATCCTTATTCTTTATGTTTTTCTCTAACACTTCCTAAAAAAATTCTAATACAAGTAATAATAATTAAATTTTATATGCAAACCATTAAAGATTGAGATTACCTTAAAATTATCAGTCTTACAATGTGAAATCATTTTTTAATATTGAATTTTTGGATAGTTGGGGAATATGGGTACCCCCTCTAAGTCAGTACCAATCCTTCTCTTCCAACCAACATTCAACTCATGCTTGTATGAGCACCAGAACTCCCCAACATCCATCAACCTTACAATCTTAGCAACTTCTCTGTCAGGAAAGTTAAACCAAATATGAAATGAACATGTTATTTTATTTAAATACAACCATAATATTGATATGAATTTATAAAATTTTCTTACCCATATTTTCTCACATGATTTTTCCTTGATCTCTTTACTAATACATATCCATGAGACCGGTTCTACTAGAATGATATTGTGATACTTGGCCAAAGTGTCCTCGAAACTTCTACACTGCATTTCATTTGGACCTACCATATGATTTTGTCAATCCTAATCCACTATTATCTATATCTGGAGATTACAAACATTCTTCATTCGAGTGTGCCCATGTAGTCTAACAGAAGATCCCACTAAATAAGAAAAATAAGTGGTAAAGAAGAATTATTTCACAGTAAAACATGAAAAAAATAAAGTGATATAATTTGAAATAGTTATAATAAAAAAATATCTGTAGGCTGCTCAATAGACCATGATGGATCTGTGGGCTGTCCTGACTCACCAGCCTCTGTAGGAAGTGTCTGTTCCAGTGCATGCTCTGGGTGACCTTCATGCACCAAAGTGGAAGCTAATGGAACAGACTCATCAAATGCTGGCTGGATGGTAGGAATTGGAGGCAGTGTATACATGGTAGCATATGGGTATTAGGATGGGAGATACATCATCAGATATGGATATGGTAAAGGTGGAAACATCTGTGGAGGTGATTTATTCATCACATAGAAAGAAGTGAAAAAAATGAGATGATGGAGGAATTAGTGGGATCATCCCTAAAGAAATAAAATACATGGAATATGAATAAGAGGGTAGTTGAGATGATGATGGAGGCATGGATAAGAACATCCTCAGAGACTCAAGAGGAGGATGGAAAGGTGTGGTGGAAGGGGTTTCTGTTGGTGGGTTATTGTGGAAATGGGTATGATGGGTTCTCCGCTGAGGTCTTGGAGCATCCCCACTCATACCCATGCTAACATGATTAGGGGTCAAATATGGTGGAACTGAATGTCCCTAAAAAAATTGATAAAGAATATTAACATGAAATTATATGTAATGCAGAATAAAAAAATTACAATTATTATACTCACTGATGGAAGTGAAGGAGGAAACACATGCTCATGCTCCAGTCGACCAGGATCAAATAGTTACTTCCTTTGACCTCCTATAGTATTTGGAATAATCTACATAAGAATGAGATGTAAAGTTTTTAGAAATATTTTTTACAAATCATGAATACAACTTACATCTATCATCAATTCATGTGAGGAACCAATTTGACTTCTTTTAATTATTAATTGTACAAATGATTAAAAGGAAACAAATAACATAGTTTTTAAAATTAAAATACCAAGTTATAAATTTTTTAAAAACAAGATTTAAACCAAGTTTTGTACATTAAAATAAATATAATTTAATGAAACAACACTAGAAAATACAAAAAACAAACATATCATTCCAAAATGAAACTTAATTAAAGTAATTATAGTAATAATAACCTGAGAAACTCATGTCAATGTAATCTGAATGAACAATGAACATATATAGTTGCTTCTATATATTACCGACCACTACTTCAGGTTCAACATAAACACTCACAATGGGAAAATTTGATTCATCAAATAAAATATTTTTTCCAACACCAATGGGGGCGCCAATGGTGGAAATTTCATCGCCATCATCATGAAAAATATTTTTTGGGATTACGTCATTAATGACACCATAATCAGGTATCAGATGATCTTTCACATAAAACACTTGTTTATCCATTAATGCTAAAATGTATGGTTCATCGGTACGCAGTAATCGAGTCATATAAATAACTCTAAATCCCCAGTCATCAATAAATGTACCATATCATCTCATTGAATCAAACCATTTACGTTTCATAATATAGACTCTACCTTGAGAGTTGTAATCCAATAGAAATATTTTTCTCAACAAGTCCATAATAATACACATCTTCATATCGAGGCTGATTATCTGATACATTGGTATAAAAATCCATTGTAGCAGTTAATATAATTCCATCATGTTGTGTTCTCATTTTCACTAGTCAATCCATTGTAAAAAATTTATACCTATTGAATATTAAATATTTTCATTCATGAACCAAAGAATTAGGACCAAAATCCAAAGCTCTTAATTTTTGAGAAACAAATTCAACGGGTAAACTCAACACCTAAAATATATATGAATAATACAATTAAATGGATATATATATTTTAATCTAATTAATGTAAGGGTAATAACTTTGATTTCAACCAAGAAGGAAACTCTAGGCTATGTAAAGCCTCTCTCTTTCTCAAAGGAAAAGATTGATGAACTCTACTTATAATTTTTTATGTTCCCTATATAAAATGAAAATAAAAGTGTAAGGTATATGTGAAATTTTATAATATGAGATAACATATAAATATCCAAATTACTCACTTGATATAGTCATCAAAGAAACCACAATTAAAAAATATTGTGCAATGTGCCATCTCCCGCTCTTCTAGGCTCAATGTAGCCAATGCATAAGATCAAACAATTCCTATTGTTTTGGTAAGAGATGGAAATGAGGGATCAATTTACCCATACTGGTTGTCTTAATTTATCATTGTACAGTTATGTCTTGTGGTCACATCATACAAATACATTTAAAAAAAATCCATATATTCTTGAGCCAGATAACCCCTCACAATCGAACCTTTAGGATAATTCTTGTTTCAAACATATGATTTAATTGTGCACATATTTCTTTCAGTAGGATAAAACCACTAAAAAGAAACTGGTCCCCCAAGAAGTGTCTCAGTTGGAAGATGAACTGTTAAATGAAACATGAAAGTGAAAAAGGATAGAAGAATTTTTTTCCATCTCACATAAAATTAATAGTGCCTCCTGCTGCATTTTTACCAAGAATGACTTGGATAACCTTTTATCACAAAGGTCTCTAAAAAATGTCATAATTGAATCACTGTAACCATTACATTATTATATAGAAAATGTCGAATTTATATTGGAATCAATTCATGAAGAAGGATGTGATAATCATGAGTTTTTAGAGATTTTAGTTTCACATATCTTTTATTGAATCATTTAGATATTCTCCTAGAATAGCCATCGGGAACATTGATATTATCCAATACTTCCAGAAATTGATCTTTCTCTGACAGTGTCATCATATAAGAAGCACAAGTAACCTTCCATTTGTCTTCACCGATACACACATGATGCAGTTCTGGTCTAATAGCCTAATCCAACAAGTCTCGACAAGATTGGAAGTCATCTTTGGTATGCCCCTTTATATTCAGAAGAATTTCAAGAAATATTTCACATATATTTTTCTCAATATGCATTACATATAAATAATGATGTAACAAATTGGTAGACCAATATGAAAACTCAAAAAAAATACTTCTCTTTTCCAATTGTGAGGGGATTCAGTGTCAACATTCTTCCTCTTTTTAGATTTCAACCAAAATTTACCTAATGAAAAATAAATTCTTTCAATTCATTAAGAATATCACTTCCTGATATACACTGTTGTGGTTGTTCAATCTCAATGGTATTTTCAAACCTTTGAAAATTCATCCTGTATTGATGATCCATTGGAAAGAATCATCGATGCCCCATAAAAATGAAACTACGATGATAATTAAGACTTCTCGATCATGTATTTTTCATAAAAACAGAACATGATAGTTTTCCCTTCGTGATCCACCCAAAAATCATTGCATAAGAAGGGAAATCAATTATTGTCCATAGAATGGAAACATGCATCTGAAACATATTCTTTAAAGAAGCATCGAATGTCCGCACACCCAAATACCAAAGTTGTTTCAACTATATTATTAGAATTTGAAAGTAGAAATCTATATCATTATTAGGATCAGAAGGTCTAGATATTATTATACTCAATAAAGTGAAAGGGGTTTTCATACACATCCATGGAGGAATATTATAAACATGAATAAAAACTGGCCACATGCTATGAGCAGTAAGCATATGTCCAAATAGATTAAAAACATATGTTAGGTCCACTAGGCTAGATACCTTGAGAGGGGGGGGGGGGTGAATTAGGGTATGATATATTAAAACAACTGCCCCTTTTGATATTGTTTTGATGTTATAAAAAACCCTCTTCCCTATTCTTTCCGTTGTAGAGTATGAATAAACCTTAAAGCATGCACATGACACAAATTTTTTTACTTAGTTCACCCTCACTGGGTTACGTCCAAGGAGTATACACCGACAGTGTGCTGATGTACCAATTACACTATAAGTATAATACTATTTATAAGTTGGAAGTGGACTCACTATCCCTCCGGGTTTACAACCACTCATAGTTTGAGAACTCACTGCTTTCCCAACTGAAGTGAGCTCACTACTTCTTCAGAAGATCCACCCACATTTTATAGACCTTTAGGTCTCTTAATTACCACTAATTAATACATACTACACTGTATGTAGATTCTCTATTGAAGTCCAAATTTCATCCACTGATGAATACCCATTTTCCCCTGACCACTGGGCAATAACCTTTGGAAATTACCTTCGCAAATCACCCTACTTTGCGAAGCTCCCAATTTTGCGAAACTCAAACAAGCCTTAGAAAAGCTTCTAATTTTTCACGAATCTCATACCTTTGCAAATCTCAGGTCGTCATGGAGCTCAATTCATCACAGAGTGACTTCCTTTGCGAAGCTCACTGAGCCAACACGGAGCATGCCTGTTTCACGGATCTAGATTAGCCACCGCGAAGCTCCTTCCTTTCATGAAGCACACTGCCTTTGCGATTCGAGAGTAAAATATTTTCATCTAAAACTCTCTACTTCCTTCAAGGGGGTCAAGGCTTATTTATAAAAGATTCCACCAACACTCGAACTTTCCAAAAGAAGTCTGCGCCACATCATCTCAAATCGTGATGCTCTGAAATTTTTGCCAAAATTCAATCTATTTCGCGAAGCACCATGAAAATTTTCTGATCGTGGAGCTCATCGTAATCGCGGAGCATTTCATCAATACCTTCATGCCTTCTCTGCGAAGCTCCACTTGCAATTCCCTTCACCACCGCAATTCTCTTTGTCTCTTCTGTTTGTGAAGCTCGTTGTAATGGCGAAGAATCACCGTAAAAATTTTTCATGTCTTCACAAAATCCAATCCATGAAGCCTATCTTCAAAAAATTCATGCCTTTACCATATTTTGATGAGATCTTCAAGGATATCCACTTTTCACGATGCTCACCAAACTCTAAATTTTGGACCCCAAAAATTTGCAAACACTGGAAAATGCCACCACCTTGTATCTGTTCTTTTGTATCACCTCCAGATCGTCCATTCCTTTGTCAAGGTTCTTTGAAAATGTGGATTGTCAACAATATCTCTAGAACTCGAAAATTCACCAAGGAAACCTGTATTTTCAATAAACACAAACAACCCAAAAATTTTGCAATGTTACCTTGAGGAATTTTTGCCCAACACCATCATAGGATGGACCCGACCTAACATTACGCACCTCAGCTGCAAAATCAGGATGTTGTGTATAAAATTTCCACCATGTTAATATATATATAGGATGAAACAAATCATCATTACATTTAATTCTCTCAGAATCATTCAATCACATATTGGTTGAGATTTCTACAGACATGAATAAATTTTGAAATTTGAGAATCAATGAAAAGTGTCACATAACTTTCTATGCCACACGAGATGGTGTTATATCTGCATTTATCTTCCATAGAGATGTAACACATTCTTTAAAGTCATTACACTCAACTGTTTCCTTCCAAAATAAACTACAATATTTCAGACAATCATGGACTTTATTAGTATCAAATCCAAGCTGCTTAATTAACTTTTATTCCTTGTAATGATTTGAGGGAATATATACACCATCAAAAATAAATTCATTCAAAAATGTTAGAATATAATCAATAGAGGTATTATAAATTCAATACATGGTTTTACCATGATATAACCACATTAAAAATTCTAACTTGGTCATTTTAGTATGTTCTTGATATACTGGAGTTCTGGCATCATCCACTAAATTTTTCACTCTCTCATCATCATATTCAATATTTTAATCATGTGTATTGATATAATTGTCTTCTTGCACTGGCATAATATCTCTATCAGGATGATTCACAAATGGAAACCGATCAAATATCAAATTCTCCAAGCCACTTCTTTCATTTTGTTCATTAATAGTAGAACATTGACTCATCTTTCCATGGTGGTACCAAACATAATAGTTTCTTCGAAATCCAAATTTTATTATATGGTATCTAAATTATTCCCAAATTAACCACGTTCTTTCAAAAAATTTATAGCATGGACAATATATAAAATCTCCATCTTAAGCATTTTCAAATGAAAAATCTAAAAAATTCTCCAAATTATTTTGAAATGTGGTTGAAATCCTATCGGTATGATACATCCAGCTTCTATCCATTATATAACAAGGGAAAAAGTTATATTACAATCAATAATTTAAACCATAATTAAAAAAGGTATATGTACTATAGAAAATAAAACTATTAGAATATAAAAACTTAATAGTTAATTCACATTTGTATTGCAAGTGACTTATTTTTTATAACCAATTTTAACCCTTTCAGTATCTGAGATAAAATTCTTACCTCTATCCTATAAAGGGATGATCAACAAGGTAAACAATAATAGGCCAAGAAAGGTTCCATGTATATGATAGAGTGTTATGTTTCATTATAGTTGAACTAAGGGAGGGATAAAAAAGTTTTTCCTCCATTAGGTGTAACATAAAAAAAATAAACTTTTAACATTAAAACACACCCTTAAACATGATTTATTTCATTTAAAAATCAAGAGAGAGATAAAAACATTCACCCATTATCAAATTTTTTTAAATGATCCCCATATTCATTTTATTTACATTTTCTATGGATAAAAATTTAATTCAGAGAGGGAAAGGAAATTTAAAGAAACCCAATTCATATCTAAGAATGAAAATCATTTATACAATTTATATAAAACAATCATGGGTATAAAATATTGGTATAAATATTATAGAAGATGAATTTAATAAACTAAATCACTTCATTATTTTTTTAATAAATTAATTTCTTAGAAACACTTACTGCATACAAAGTGGAACAAGTCACAACAAGAATCTTAAAAAGGAAAAGGTCATTCTAGTAAGATGAATTAATTTAAAATCAATTAAAAAAATCAAATACAAATTATTAGATTAATATAGAACACTAAAATTTACACACATGGTGATTAGGGTTCTCATAAGAAATTAAAATGTGGGAAATTGAAGTGAAATGTCTAAAGGAATCTGCCCTATGATTTAGGTAATGTCTTATGTATCAAATGTCATCGATTAATGTTTTGGATTATTATGAAATACCCTCATTTAATTTTGAATGATGAGTTTACTGGATTAGACATGATCTATTTGGTTGGAATACCTCCATTTTAATCTATGGGTTATAATACTATCATTCTTTTAAATGTCAAGGATGGTTCCTTGAGTTTATACTAGAAGAATGGATTTGGAAGAATGGAAAGGCTCACCCGTTTGTATTTTGTATGAGTTTTATTGAGAAAGAATTCTCTATTGAGCCATCTAGGTGGTCTCATATTATTATTACCTTAGTTTCCTTGGGTTTTTACATTGAGACCATTTAAAATTTGATATGTACCATGATTATAGACTTGCCAGTGATGAAAAAAGTAGATACAAAATGATGTTGAGTGTCATTTTAGAGACCGAGCATCAGTAGTATTTTTATTACACTTTTAATAAAATTATAATTTTTTTCAAAGATTAATACTATAATCAATAATTGATTATTAAATCACATCTCAATGAAAAAAAATTTAATTTTAATTTTAGGGACACCATTCTTGGAGTCTTACTGAGTTATAATAAAACACTCCACTTTCTACCATTGAACTTGGGCACCTAATATGTTATCATTATTATATTGTATATTTAGATTTGGGAATACACCTAATGTTTTTGATTGCATGGTTTCTAGGAATAAGCATGGGTGTTGGGTCCAGGTTGATACTCAAGACCATTTTTCATAGTTTTCATAGTTTTATCTTATGATATTCTAGTTATATTATGACTACCTGAATGAATTGCATAAAATTAATTTTTTATTGCGTGGATTATTTTGATTGTTATTGAAATATTTCATTGTGTCATTAAATTTATTATTTACATATTTTTATATTAGTATGTTTATTTCTACTGTTTTTTAATCTAATATGTGGTTATAGTCTCCCCACCACACTACTTGAGACCCTCATTGTTAGTCAGCATCCTCCATAATATGGGGAGGAATTCATGGGGTATTATATCTACCAATGGTCCAAGACCCAATTGGTGGTATGTGGTGGTAGGACCTAGTAAAATGTTATTAGAGGTTTTTTAGTCTTACTATTTTGGAAAGGTACAAAATAGAATAAGAATGTGTCGATACATGGTATGAAGATTTTCCCTGGGACTAGCAAACCCATGTATGAGGAAATTCCATATTATCTAGGACTAAATTTCTATTTATACTATTCAATTATATAATTGATCTAATTTAACCATAGATGATACACTTTATTATGAGTTTAAGGATTAATAGGATTCATCTCATGGCATAGTATGACAAGAGGGGGTGTGTTCAGGAATCTTATCTAGAATTTAGCATTCTTGTGCATGATAGAATTTTATTGTTTACGTGAAATATGACTTGAGTTGGTTATTTTAAGTTTTTGAGAAAATTTACATGTTTTTTTTTCATATAAGTGTATGGTTTCATCTTACATATACAATACCATAAATTATAAAAGACATGTTCTATGACTACTTGGAGAGATTATCAAAAGTTTATAACTAAAAAAATTCCAATTATTACATAAATAATGTTTTCCTAAATAACATGTAATTGAAATATTATTTAACTAAGGCATTGCTATGGAGTATTGGGTAAAAGTAAATGGTTAAAATATATTATTATTTTCCTTAACAATATTATTATTAAGAACCATCTAAAATAAAATTCAAAGTAAAACACAATGAGTGTTTTTATATATTATATTTAATTGAATTTTCATTTATCTAAGCCCTAATTGTAGATTTTTTGGGTTAATATAAAATTTTAAAGTGTAATGAAAATAATTATGAATTATATATATATATATATATATATTGGTGACATGGTGGGTAGTATATGTGGACCCTATGTTTGAGTGGTTGGGGATATTGAGAGTTCTAGAGTTATGTGGTATCCCTATGATAAGGAGGCTCTAAAACTATAGTGAATTTTTATGTAGGTCATAGTGTGAGTGATCTTATTTTGAGATGTGTAGTGATTACTTGTGAAATTGTTGGTTTATGCTTGATCTATGAGTGGGTAGGTCAAAATTAATTTCAATGGGTGGTTGAAACATAAAATAAGTATTTGTAATGTTAAATTCCCCGTTACCTTGAGATGGGGATGAGTGAAAACCATAGTTATGAACACTATTAGGAATAATGTGTGGAGTAGGTTTGAGAGACTGGTTACCATATTTAGCATGACTATAGGTTTGGAATTTAGTACATTCTGACCAATGAGGGTAACCCATCAAACTGGCTGGAAAATTTTTAGGAACATTTAGGTGTGTGAGGCATAAGTAAAACCCTCAGTTTATGGTATCAATTAACATAAATTTTAAAATGTAGTTATGATAGGTGTGTTAGGTGACTTGGGTTCTCTGATATAAGTACATATGTTCTAGTTCTTTTATCCTTATGGATGGTTTTGGGAAGGGAAGTCTTGTTCAGATTCCTAGCCTAGGTGACATCAGTACTTGTTAGGTAGAATAACTGTATTCATGGTGGATAGAATGTCTGGTTCCCATGGGTAATAACACTCTTGGAGGAGTTTGTGTTCATGCATATGGAGATACCTAGTGATCTTGAGATGAATACACTCTGTGAGTTAGTGTTTCTATAGAATTTATTTTTTTTCAATGGAAAAGTGATTATGTGCATGGCCCTATAAACTCAGTATAAGATTTTAGAATAGTGGTGATATTATGAATGAACTCTAGTTGAATTATAAAATGATGATATAATTATGAGTTTTCATTTACATGGTTTGACATGGTGAGATGCCTATGGTTTCAAGAAACAATTAGGGTCTCTATGCTTGGTGATATTGGAATATAGAATAGGAATGTATAGTTTTTGGGATGTGTGGGGATAGTATAGATAAAATGTGGGTCATTGGATCTTGGATATAGTCTTCCTGATAAGTTTGTGCATGATCATGTAGCCTTTGAGTTTTTATGTAATCTCGAAGCCACCCATGTGTAGAGATACAATATATTGATTCACTTGTGGAGTAGGCTTACACTACATAATGAAAAATAGAACATGGAGCTGAATTGATCTTGAATCAACCTGAAATTTAAATATTTCAAGGGTTTTATTGGTGTTTTGGAAGGTATGGACCCAAATATTTTTCTTTATAGTATAATATATCCTTTATAGTGAAAAAGAAAGAACCAAAATGGAGTTTTAGTGATTAATTAATGGGGGAGAACTCAATAAAAGATATATATGAGTTATGAATTCTTTCTCAGGGGATTGGAGTAGTTCATAGACCATGTTTTCACAATTATAGAATAATTGAATGTCTCAGTAGAGAATATGGCCTCGGTGGTGGAGAAAATCATGCATTGACACTGGGACTAGGAAAAATATGTGAAAGAGATTGTGTAATTTTATAGGTATTTCACTGGAGTTTCTCAGTTCCTAGAGAATAAACTGCAACTTATTAATAAAGGTTCATACTTGATTATAGAGAATTCTCATGAGTTGTCAGGTGCAATTTATGATTACAATACACTAGAGTTAAATTCAAAATTGGAAACGAATATGGTTGAAATTGTGTGAGAACCAATGTTAACCAATATTTGACATGATTTTTTAATGTTCTATAGAGAGGAACCTCGGTCTCCACAATTTGAGACTGACGATACATCATGGGTAGTAAGAAAATATGGCCCCTATATCATTGGTTTGGGAAACAATATGGATCATGCAATGATGAAAATTAAGGAAGTACATTATTCATTGAAAATAAGTATTAAAATGAAACTTTATATGTGTCTGGTAGAACAACAAAATCATGAAAATGTGGATCTCCAAAAATTTAATATTTAGGTAATGCACTGCCTAGACTCGAGGCTTTAACAGGGTGAAAAATAGACATCCTTGGTAACCAAGGAATCTTAAATGTGTATAGATAAAATCGGTTCCATGGTAACAAGAATGGAAGGTGATCTAGATCGAGAATATTGATACCAATGGGAAATAAAAATCAGTCTCTTAGTTACCAATATTCAATGATAGGGGCTCAAGCTGCTAGGAATTCTATGAAAAATTTTACTTCCACAACTATGAATAATCAGATACAATGAAATAACTTATGGATTATAAAATAGAGAGAAACATATGGGAGAATTATTGGAATATTTATGTGGGAAGGGCATATTATAAATCACCTCAACAACATGATCCTAAATTATTAGTGTTTTTGGTTATATCCAAAGAACAAAATGTAGTGGTATAAAACATCGTAAATGAAAAAGGATGTTGCAATAACAATTTGATGAAGTAGAATTTACCTATTAAGATGAATACTTATTTATTAAATAAACAATGAAAAATAGAAATTGTGTAGTCAACTTGTTGAGGCTGTTAATATAAAATAAGTGATTAGTTTAGAAAGAATAAAAAATCAAGGAGAAGAAATTACAAACCTAGATGCAATGAATTGGGTGGGGATTTTTCTGGAAGAGAGGGATCTGATAGGGGGTGGGGGGAACTTGCTGAAGGTGAGGGAGTCAAGAGGGGCTGGGGGTAGGGAGGCAGAGGCCTGAACATTGAGGCGGAGGAGAAGGTGTAACATCCCAAGGTTTTCTAAAAATAAATTGAAAATGCTTGAAATTTTGTTTAAGGTATATATTTATAAGTATCCTTTAAACATAATTTTATTTCTTCTATGATTTGAATTTCAAGAAACTGTCATCTACAATTGGGTTCAGTATGTTATTTAGAGTCTGATGAAACAAACTTGTTTTTTTTGTGAATAGTAACATGCCCTTATGAATAGTAATATGACCTCATGAATAGTAAATAATAATATTATTTTATTTTTCCATGGCAATAGGATAATGGGATCATAATTAATTTTCCAATGTCACATGAAACTAGTTGCACTTAAATATTGTTATTTTTTGAATTAACTGTGACCTTATTTAAAAGTTAAATTAATAATATTTAGAAAATTATTTTTGAAAAATGGAGTTCATTTTTGAATTCTACACATCTAAAAATGGTTGGGGTAAATTTTTGGTATTTTTCTGAAACTCTTGAATTTTCAGTGAATAGTGAAATACGATAAAATACCGTATAATCAATTTATCAGTAAAAATGCACTATTTATGACATCATAAGTGATGAAAGGACACTTGCCTCGAACGCACCTGATATTTTCACTAATTAAGGCCACTTGATTTGAGATTATTCATAGTATTGATAAAAATATTATAATAATAATTAAAATAATCTAAAATACCTCCCCTTCTCCACTATAAATATCACCCTCACTCCCCTCTTCCTCCCACACCTCTCAAGCCTTGAGCATTGTCTAATTTCTACCAAATTCCCTCCACAATCTTCTTCCCCACGTCCTAGAGCTTCTGGTCTCACCAAAAGACCAAAATCAAAGCCCTTAAGAAGGATCTCAAGGAGAAGAGATCAAGAGGTAAACATCCTCTTTCATTTTCATTATTTCCTTTCATTTTATGTTATTCTCTTCCTTTCCCTTTGTCTTTTGTTGGGATATTTCATTAAATAATTCCCCTTACTGTAAAAAGTTTTTATGATGATGAGATATTCCATTCCTCTCATCAATCTTGTTTATATGAAATTTTAAGAGACACCGTTAGGCTGCCGAATTTCCGTAAGAAATTTCTCATGTTTTCTTTATTTCATGATTCCTTTTCTTCTTCCTTCACATCCTCTTATCCAAGAGGAATGAAATGTCCAGAATCATGTATATTCTGGATGTTGTCATGTTTATGGAAAATTACAAATCATTATTCCTCTCCTCTCTCACTTATTTAAAGAATCAAAAAACATTGTCCATTTGTGTCGAATTACCGATATGGTGGACGATGTATTTTCAATCTCCATTAATTCTTTCAAGTCTGGTCATGAAACCATTTATATGGTTGAAACAGGTTATAATATATGTTTTATGAATCATATAAGGTTCTGTAATTCTTTTGTACCCATGGTTCAAATTTATAAGACTAAATGAGGTTGTAATTATCAAAGAACCACTTAAATCATCTAAACGAACATAATTAATGTTTTAACTTATAAATAATCATCATATAAAGCATCAAAGTGATAAATGGTATCATTTATGGTACTGTAAATATGTAAATACTACTCCATTCCAATTCTGGAGTTTCACTTCCAATCAACAAGAACGATTCATCATGAACCGATTGTGAAAATCACAAAAGAATTCACCCAAAATAATGCAAGGAACAAAATACTAAGAATTAAGGGGTGAAATGAGGTTATGAAATGACCATATAAGATGTTATAAACATGAAATTTTTTCTATAAAATACTAATAACCCTCTTTTAACCATTATACAGGAGGTTTAAACAATTTTGAAGTAAGTCAAGACCAAGGTAAGGGAATTCTTAACCCGATTTCCATTCTTTGGGTTAACATTCTACTTTATAATTTATGTGCTATTTAAATTGTTTGTGTGATGGGTTTTGTTTATATTATGTTTCAATATGTGTATTTACAGAGTATATACATATTACATCCACTCTATTAAGCCTCACTTCAAGTATATGATGTTTATAAGGGACTTTTCTTCTAAAATCCTCTTTTAAAATTCTGTTTTATAAGATTCAAAGGCAATGTTTTTATGCTATTGTTTATGTTGTATGATTATGTTTTGGTTATTGGGCATTGTTTATGATGAAGGGTGGGACCTATATTTCCCTCCAATGCATTGGGTATGAGTAATTTGGAGGTCGGCCGTATGGTTACTCCAAGTGTAATTGTGATGGTTACACAAAGTAAGGTAGCCGTGAGGGTTACAAATTTTAAGGTAGCCAAGATGGTTACAAGATTATGTAAGTAATTCCCCAATATACCTATATGATTATAATTATGTTTGTGTTGATATTGTTTAAATATCATGTTACATAAAGTAAGATTTTATGGGTGTAAATCATGTCTTTTGAAAATGTTTTCATACGTCATGCGTATTCATAGACTAATGTGATTTTTCCTTCTTTTTCATAACTTACTGAGCTTTTGTGCTCATTCCAAGTTTTTAAATGATTTTTCACAGGTTAATGGATGAGTAATACAAGGAAGGAAGACATGTTAAATGTTGAAGAATTGTCAAGGAGTCTTGTTTTATGTTTTAATGTTTTATATTCTGAGGAAAATGGAAACTGATTTTATGGTATCCACTATGTAACAATGTGTAATGTTATGAATGTTTTGTCTTAATTCCCTAAAGATATAAACTTGAAAATATCCTCAATATATAATGAAGTATTTTCTTGAATAAATTCAAGATTATGTATGAAATAAGTGCGGGTCATTATAGTTGGTATCAGAGGTCGGTTTAGACAACTTTAGGGATTAGGAGTTCTTGTGAGACACGTGATTAGTCCCTATATCTATTATTTCAGTTAAATCCTTGTTTTATAACTTTTTTTTTTCAGGTCAAGTAAAGTTGGTTATGAATGGAAGGAGAAGGATCTCAAACTACATTCCTACTTCTTCCTGATTACATGCTTGCAATAATTATTGCAAAGTTATCTTCGGATGATTGTGAAAATTTTTATAGCATACAACTCACTTGCAAGCAGTTTTTTGAGATATCGAACACCTCCTCTATACCTCGTTATCATCATGGATCATGGGTTGTTTTTAGACAAATACTATTTTTACAATATTCACATAATTTCAAGAAAGGTAAATATTATCAAGGTATTTTCAAATATTTTACCTTATCACAAGAATTTGAAGCAAATTATGATTTTAAAAATGGTGCTGAGGAAGGAGACCCTTATGCAAACTATTTATATTTTCTTTTAAAATATAGTCTCACATAACATACTTATGGTATTTTGAAAGGACCAATAATAGAAAGTTTCAACTCAATTTCGGTCCGACTATTTTATAGAAATCATGTTTTATCAGATGTTTTGGAATTATATGTCATACATGATTATTTTCCAAAACTGTTTTTCTGTGAACACCCATATGACCCATGTTGTACGAGGTGTATTTGGATGGAGGAAGCAAATGATTTTGAAGGATCTCTAAATCATTGTTGTAATGCATGGGACTTCTACCTACGTGAACAAGATGATGATGAAACCGAGTGGACACCTTGACCAAGGTACCCTCACTTGTTTAATAAGTAAATAAAATTGCGAGGACGCAATTTCAAGAAGGTGGGGATAATGTAACATCCCAAGGTTTTATAAAAATAAATTGAAAATGCTTGAAATTTTGTTTAAGGTATATATTTATAAGTATCCTTTAAACATAATTTTATTTCTTCTATGATTTATATTTCAAGAAACTGTCATCTACAATTGGGTTCAGTATGTTATTTAGAGTCTGATGAAACAAACTTGTTTTTTTGTGAATAGTAACATGCCCTTATGAATAGTAATATGAATAGTAATATGACCTCATGAATAGTAAATAATAATATTATTTTATTTTTCCATGGCAATAGGATAATGGGATCATAATTAATTTTCCAATGTCACATGAAACTAGTTGCACTTAAATATTGTTATTTTTTGAATTAACTGTGACCTTATTTAAAAGTTAAATTAATAATATTTAGAAAATTATTTTTGAAAAATGGAGTTCATTTTTGAATTCTACACATCGAAAAATGGTTGGGGTAAATTTTTGGTATTTTTCTGAAACTCTTGAATTTTTAGTGAATAGTAAAATACGATAAAATACTGTATAATCAATTTATCAGTAAAAATGCACTATTTATGACATCATAAGTGATGAAAGGACACTTGCCTCGAACTAACCTGATATTTTCACTAATTAAGGCCACTTGATTTGAGATTATTCATAGTCTTGATAAAAATATTATAATAATAATTAAAATAATCTAAAATACCTCCCCTCCTCCACTATAAATATCACCCTCACTCCCCTCTTCCTCCCACACCTCTCAAGCCTTGAGAATTGTCTAATTTCTGCCAAATTCCCTCCCCAATCATCTTTCCCACGTCCTAGAGCTTCTGGTCTCACCAAAAGACCAAAATCAAAGCCCTTAAGAAGGATCTCAAGGAGAAGAGATCAAGAGGTAAACATCCTCTTTATTTTCATTCTTTCCTTCCATTTTATGTTATTCTCTTCCTTTCCCTTTGTATTTTGTTGGGATATTTCATTAAATATTTCACCTTACTGTAAAAAGTTTTTATGATGATGAGATATTCCATTCCTCTCATCAATCTTGTTTATATGAAATTTTAAGAGACGCCGTTAGGCTGCCGAATTTCCGTAAGAAATTTCTCATGTTTTCTTTATTTCATGATTCCTTTTCTTATTCCTTCACCCCCTCTTATCCAAGAGGCATGAAATGTCCAGAATCATGTATATTCTGGATTTTTTCATGTTTATGGAAAATTACAAATCATTATTCCTCTCCTCTCTCACTTATTTAAAGAATCAAAAAACATTGTCCATTTGTGTCGAATTACCGATATCGTGGACGATGTATTTTCAATCTCCATTAATTCTTTCAAGTATGGTCATGAATCCATTTATATGGTTGAAACAGGTTATAATATATGTTTTATTAATCATATAATGTTCTGGAATTCTTTTGTACCCATGGTTCAAATTTATAAGACTAAATGAGGTTGTAATTATCAAAGAACCACTCAAATTATCTAAACGAACATAATTAATGTTTTAACTTATAAATCATCATCATATAAAGCATCAAAGTGATAAATAGTATCATTTATGGTACTGTAAATATTTAAATACTACTCCATTCCAATTTTGGAGTTTCACTTCCAATCAACAAGAACGATTCATCATGAACCGATTGTGAAAATCACAAAAGAACTCACCCAAAATAATGCAAGGAACAAAATACTAAGAATTAAGGGGTGAAATGAGGTTATGAAATGACCATATAAGATGTTATAAACATGAACATTTTTATATAAAATACTAATAACCCTATTTTAACCATTATACAGGAGGTTTAAACAATTTTGAAGTAAGACAAGACCAAGGTAAGGGAATTCTTAACCCGATTTTCATTCTTTGGGTTAACATTCTACTTTATAATTTATATGCTATTTAAATTGTTTGTGTGATGGGTTTTGTTTATATTATGTTTCACTATGTGTATTTACAGAGTATATACATATTACATCCACTCTATTAAGCCTCAATTCAAGTATATGATATTTATAAGGGAATTTTCTTCTAAAATACTCTTTTAAAATTCTGTTTTATAAGATTCAAAGGCAATGTTTTTATGCTATTGTTTATGTTGTATGATTATGTTTTGGTTATTGGGAATTGTTTATGATGAAGGGTGGGACCTATATTTCCCTCCAATTCATTGGGTATGAGTAATTTGGAGGTCGGCCGTATGGTTACTCCAAGTGTAATTGTGATGGTTACACAAAGTAAGGTAGCCGTGAGGGTTACAAATTTTAAGGTAGCCAAGATGGTTACAAGATTATGTAAGTAATGCCCCAATATACCTCTATGATTATAATTATGTTTGTGTTGATCTTGTTTAAATCTCATGTTACACAAAGTAAGATTTTATGGGTGGAAAGCATGTCTTTTGAAAATGTTTTCATACGTCATGCGTATTCATGGACTAATGTGATTTTTCCTTCTTTTTCATACCTTACTGAGCTTTTGTGCTCATCCCAAGTTTTTAAATGATTTTTCACAGGTTAATGGATGAGTAATACAAGGAAGTAAGACATGTTAAATGTTGAAGAATTGTCAAGGAGTCTTGTTTTATGTTTTAATGTTTTATATTCTGAGGAAAATGGAAACTGATTTTATGGTATCCACTATGTAACAATGTGTAATGTTATGAATGTTTTGTCTTAATTCCCTAAAGCTCTAAACTTGAAAATATCCTCAATATATAATGAAGTGTTTTCTTGAATAAATTCAAGATTATGTATGAAATAAGTGCGGGTCCTTATAGAAGGTCAGGAGGTTGAGGTAGAGAGTGGAGGTAGAGCCGAGATGTGGAGGTTAGGGAGGGGAGGAGATGGTTGGGAAGCAGTGGTCGGATGGCTGGGAGGCAGAGGTTGGAGAGGGGATGAGAGGACCGAGAGGTAGAGGTTGGATGGCCGAGAGGTGGTGGTTGGGGAGGGGAGGAGAGGGCCAGGAGGCAGAGGTTGGGGAGGTGATGGTTCAAGTAGGGGATCCTATTGGAAAAGAGTGAGTTAGGAGGAGAAGCCCGATGGTGGGTTGAATTTTGGGATTGAATAACTATAGTTTCAATAGAACCATTGGTATAAACAATGAAAAAACACCTATACCCATGGTTTAGAAAAACCATGGGTATAGCTAGGTGGGGATAGACTGTAAGAACCCAGATCTTCGTTTTTAGGTATGTCTTTCTTTTTCCTGGAGTTTTTGAGAAAAGAGGAGTTTCTGGAAATTTTTGAAGTACACGCCATGTACTTTCTGAGTACACATCGTGTACTCCCTTTCCACACCAGGCTGTGTGCTAGCCATGTCCAGGCCACACACACAATGTGTAGGGGTGAAGTGGAGGCCGCTTAAAGCAGAGTATGAAAAAGTAGAGTACACACCGTGTACTCAAGAAGTACATGCCGTGTATTTTATTTTTTTCATTAAATGGACCAGGGTCGCACCTAATCGACATAATCGTCTTCTTCTAGGCCCTGTTCAATCGAGAGATGTCGTACGACCGTGAAACTTCTCTGAATCCCTGAGCCTTCATCCGTTCTCCGAATCGACCGCTGTCGATTGCGTTGGAACCATAGCTGTGATTTCTTCCTTCTCCTAGAGCCTTGTTTTCCAATTCCTCATATTTCTTAAGTTATCATGGGTTGAAAATTTTGTGCATTTTCATAGATCTACGCTGTTATGAGGAGAATAAAGCCTCTTGGTTCAAGTATATCGATCTCCTAGGATCAAGGTAAGTGGTTTGTGCCTTACCTTTCGATGTCTTTGAGTTTTATGTGAAAATTCCACCAATAACCGTGAACGGGGTATTGCGTGTTTAACTTTTTTCCCTTGTGGTTATTCCTTCCATGATTTTATTCTTGTGTAGAGGTAAATTGATCATGCTTGTGGATAATTGTTGTGCTTGGATGTTTTTCCCATGCTTTGTTCTTGTTATGACCTTTGGGTCTTGTTAGCCTTTGGCCGTTGTACCTGTTTCCATGCCTTGTGATCGTAGGACAGAATGATGTTGTTAGCATGCTTGTTGCTATATAGACTGTTTATCCAAGTAGATATATAGGTGTACTTTGGTTATCCAAGTATCTCTATAGGTGTACTTTGGCCTTATAGCATTAATATTCATTGACTGACACGGGACCGTGAGAACCCAGTGCTATAGACTATAAGGGACAGACTGAGTGAGCTTCCCAGAGAGTCTTAGACATTATGGACTATACAGGGATAGACTGAGTGAGCTTCCTCAGAGAGTCTTGGAAATTATAGACTATCGGGGATAGACCGAGTGAGCTTCCCAAAGAATCTTAGTTATTATAGAATATAGGAGGGTAGACCAAGTGATCTTCCTCAGAGAGTCTTTACCTTGTTTGAATTTCTTTAAAACCTTCCCATCCTAGAGGAGGAATTGACTAAGTGAGCTTCCTCAGAGAGTCTGTGGTATACGTGAGGCTATAGGAGGATTGACAGAGTGATATTCATCAGATAATCTCTAGACCTTAGGGCCAAGAGGGTTATACCACGTGATCTCCCTCAGAGAGTCCCTGTCTACCCTAGACTATAAGGGGAATTGACAGAGTGAGCTTCCCTAGAGAGTCTTATAATTCGTATGACCAAACCAGAGGGGTTAGGATGAGTGTACTGCCTAGAGGGTTGTGGTAATTCTTGGATAAGACCAGAGGGGTTGGCTGCGAGTACTTCCCAGAGGGGTTCCTGTTGTGGTTAGCTATTTGCTTCACTGCTACTTGCTGTTCTGTGGATTGATTACTGTTGTATATCATCCTGTTTACTTCTTACTGATTACTGCCAGCTATTGTTGCTATTGTTTATTGCTTGTTGTGCTATTACCTACCATATACTCACTGACTGTTAGGCACATATCTTCGAGTGGTTTCCTACTGGTATTTAGTCTCACACCCTATTTGGGTCATGCTTTTAGGACCAAACATACTATGTTGTTTCAGGTATAGATAAGGGAAAGCCCCCTTCAACTTCTGGTACTTGATTGTTTGGAGCAGGAGAGCATGGGACCAAGCTTTGGCTTGCGATGCTGAGGAGCTGTTTACTTTCTTTTTTACTTGTTTTGGTCCTATTTTATTTTTCAGCATTGCGACTTGTTTGGCTGCTTTCCTAGATATGTATCATGCATCATTTTATATATATACATTTGTACTCCAGTTGTTTGCTGATTTAGTCTTCCACTATTTATTATTGTGGGTTATTTACTGCTTCCGCTATTGAATGCTTATTTACTTCTGATGCGTACTCTGCCAATGAGGGCATAGTTTCCCCACTATCACACCCAAGGCCCTCGCTGCTAGTCAATAGCCTCTGGCATTTGGGGAAATGCGCTTGAGGCCATGTGACTAACCGGGTACGGGGTGCCTCTGGGTGGCTTCCGGAACCGGGACATTACAAAGTGGTATCAGAGGAATTATTTTCTCTTGATTTACTCTTTGGAGCCTTTATCCAGGGATAGGACGGATTTGGTAGTTGGTAATAAGCTGTGCCTGGGAGTAGCTAACCTGTATGCTGGGAAAATCCATACTACCTCATTTATTGTAGTTTTCTTGTTTTGAGATTTTACGGTTGATATGATTTCAACTAGAGTGATTCACATGACTTGTGTTGTTATTGTTGTTGCTATTATGGTTCTATTTCTGTCGCAACCCAATGAGATGAGGGTATTCCATCTCATGCATCATATAGGAACTTGTTAGAAATCACATGCCATGCATTCTTGTCATGCCATCTAGGGTGCATTAGCGATTTCATGTTGTTGTGATAGACTTTGTGTAGATTATGCATGATGTTGTGATAGATTCTTTGATATAATCTATGCTATTAATAGAGGATTGTTTATATTGTAATTTTCTTAAATGAACGCCAAATTTTTGTTCTTGAGGTTTTATGGGACCTCTTGAATCAGAAATTCGTGAATCATTGACCTATTTTTCCTTATATATGACTGTATTGGATGCCAACCTTTGATTCGTGGGGAGTAAGGGCCCTCACAGATCAGAATTTGGCACCTTCATGCCTTGTTTTCTGTGTTTTCTGGGCTTTGGTGTAGTTTCTGAGCTACTTCCTAGAGAAACCCAAAATACACAACGTGTAATTTATGACTACACATAGTGTAGTTTCAGATCGTGTCACTAACTGTGTGAGCAGGAACACAGTTTTGAGGAAATGTCTTTAGAAACATGCCGTGTATGGTAGGTGCACTCCGTGTAGTATAGAGCCGTGTACCCAACCGTGTCACTAACAACACGGGCCGGGGAAGCTCGAGTAGAACACGCCGTGTTGGTAAAGAACATGCTGTGTAGTCTTGTTCCAGGTACTTAGCCATGTCACGAACAACACGGGTCGGTGTTATCTTCTACTATACACACCGTGTTTGTTCAGAACACGCCATGTAAGGGTCATCCGTGTAGCTGGCCGTGTGAATAACAACACAGGTCACTGAAACCTTTTGCACTACACGCCGTGTCCATAGGGAACATGCCATGTAGTCTCAGTTTAAGAAGACCGTGTGGGTTAGTCATGTAAAGAGACTCGAATAGGGGAATAGAGTTCAAGTACATGCCGTGTGTGGGAACAACACGCCGTGTAGTTTTGGGTGTTACACGACCAGAGGTGGAAGGAGTATATGCCCATGTATTTGGTTTAAGTAAACACACTGTGTAGTTTTT
Source organism: Viscum album (assembly GCA_963277665.1). NCBI lineage: Eukaryota > Viridiplantae > Streptophyta > Magnoliopsida > Santalales > Viscaceae > Viscum > Viscum album. The sequence goes on along the minus strand of OY728133.1, from coordinate 1,993,351,992 downwards.
ATACACACCGTGTAGTCGTGTTCTGTAAACTTGAATCTTTTCTTCCCCTGTCCCCATTTTGTACTCTTGTGTTCTCCGTCTTTGATAGTCCTGATTTGATGTGTGCTTTTGATCTTTTTAGAGCTATGCCTCTGGGACGTCCCTCGGTTGTACGTCAGTTGTTAGATGGTGATCAGACACTGGATATAGCCAATCAGAGACCTCCTGTAGATCCTCCTACTGTGCCAGCCTTGGCACCAACAGTCATACCCGTCACAGGAACTGATATGTAGTTAAGGGAGGACTTCCTGAGGATGATGCAGACCTTTCAGGGAGTACCACCTCCTGCCCCATCGATGGCTGAGTTGACATGGGTTTTCCAACAACATCCTCCTCCTACTTTCTCAGGGGATGGAGGACCCCAAGCTGCAGAGTCGTGGTTAGAGGCCACACTAACGATCTTTGAAAATCTAGAGATATACCCGGAGAAAAGGGTAAATATGGCTACTTATATGCTCCAATACACCGCCAAGAGGTGGTGGGAGGTGATCTCGCAGTCAAGGCTCCAACAGAGTATGTCTTAGGATGAGTTTTGGCGCACCTTCTATGAATACTTTTACCCAGAGACCTTGAGGACCGATTGAGCCTAGAAGTTTATGAGTCTACAATAGGGTACTCTTTCTATTATGGAGTACTCATCTCACTTTACCGAGTTGCAGCGCTTCACGCCGATCCCAGGAGGTGATGAGTTGTTCATTTCTAGGAAGTTAGAGGATGGTATCAGGAAGGAGATCTGTTCCTAGGTGAATATCTTCAGGTTGACTTCGATATCCTCTATCATCAACCAGGTGATGATCAATGAGCGCAACCTGAGGGATTTTGGAGTAGTGAGCCTGGGCGGTTCGATATCCAGAGCTGGTGTTCCTCCTACGGATAGTTGGAAGCACCACAGAGAGTCCTATCGAGGTGATCAGAGTAGGCTGGATGTATCTTCGGGCAGCCAGGTCGTTTGCTACCAGTGTGGTAGGAGTGGGCATACTAGGCCTCAGTGTCAGAGAGATCCGATGGAGTGCCGATCTTGCGGCAAGATGGGCCATCTTCAGCACTTTTGTCAGATCTTCTCACCTTCAGCTAGTGGTAGGGGTTCTTCTAGGACCCCGCATTCAGGATATGCTTCACCAGTTTCTCACCATTCTGGGAACTGGAGTTCTTCCGGCCATTCGGGCCGAGGTGGAGGTCGTGACCATGGTGGTCAGTCACCAGGTCATCAGCAACAACAGAGTAGATCAGCTCAGAGTGGTCAGCCAGGGGCACAGGTCCGCGGTACAGGCCAAATTTTTTCCATGGAGCAGACCTACCAGGAGCAGGATCCGAACCCTTCTATAGTTCGAGGTATGATCATAGTAGCCTTAGTTTTATCTTAAACCCTTTTCGATACTGGTTCTTCGCATAGTTTTATCTTTGTTGCTGTTGTGGAGAGCCTTGGGCTCTGTATCTTTTCGTCTGCCAACATGTGGACCCTTGACACGCCGTTGGGAATGAGGAAATCTAGCATATGTCAGTGCAGAGAGTGTCCTGTTGAGGTTGCAGGGTGTCTTTTCTCATGGGACCTCTATGTCCTAGAGATTACGGGCTATGAAGTCATTCTCAGAATGGACTGGTTGGTTCCCTTACAGGTAGTCGTCGATTTCTATTGCCGCAGGGTGAGTTTCATGTCACTAGAGGGAGGATATTTCCTTCATAGAGGCAAGTGGGATGTCCATATGGGTAGAGCTAGACCAGAGAATCATGGGCTAGGAGGAGTTACAACCCAGATTTCTAGTCTTTATCTGGATGACCAGGGGTTTTCACAGTTAGACTTTCCTCTAGTGGTGGATTGTTTCTGGGACGTATTTCCAGAGGACTTTTCAGGTTTTCCTCTAGAGCGTGAGGTAAAATTCTCGATTGAGCTCATTCCAGGAGCGGCACCAGTGTCCATTCCTTCTTATAGGATGGGTACACCTGAGTTGAAGGAGCTCAAGAAGCAGTTGGAGGAGTTACAGGCAAAGGGTTTCATCTAACCCAATACTTCTCCTTGGGGTTCGCCTGTCCTGTTTGCGAAGAAGGCTGATGGCACCCTTTGGCTTTGTGTGGATTATCAGAAGCTGAACCAGTTGACTGTCAAGAACTGATATCCCTTGCCAAGGATCGATGACCTCTTTGATCATCTTCGAGGAGCCCGAGTGTTCTCGAAGATCGATTTGAGGTCCGGTTATCATCATTTGTACATTAGACCATCAGATATTCCTCTTACAATCTCCAGGATCAGGTATGGTCTATAAGAGTATACGTTCATGCCGTTTGGCCTCACAAACGCACCAATAGTTTTTATGCTACTGATGAACTGAGTGTTCCATTCGTACTTGGATTCCATTGTGGTAGTTTTCACGGAAGACATCTTGGTGTACTCTCACACTCGACACGACCATGACACACATCTTGAGATCATTCTGAGTTCACTGAGAGAGCATCAGTTATATTCTAAGATCTTGAAATGCCACTTTTGGATGGATCAGATTCACTTCTTGGGTCACGTCATCTCAGAGAATGGAGTATCAGTGGACCCAGAGAAAGTGTGAGCTGTAGTTTCCTGGGAGCAACTAAAGAATGTCTTTGAGGTGCAGATTTTTCTAGGGCTGGATGGATACTACATGCATTTTATACAGGACTTTTAATGCCTAGCAGCACCGTTGATAGGTCTGACCCATAAGGGGGCGATGTTTTTGTGGTGAGATTCTTGTGAGTCAGCTTTTCAGGAGCTGAATGGGAGGTTGACGTCAGCACCAATACTGGTCTTTCTAGAGACGGGCAGGGTCTATACTGTTTACTGTGATGCTTGAGCTATTGGGCTGGGAGCAGTGCTTATGCAAGGAGATGGAGTCATTGCTTACAGGTCTCGGCAGTTGAGGCCACATGAGAGAAACTACCCGACACACGATATGGAGTTGGCAGCTGTTGTTCATGCCTTACGCTGTTGAAGGCACTACCTTCTAGGAGAGCACTTTGTGGTTTTTACCGACCATAAGAGTCTCAAGTATATATTCACTCAGTGTGATCAGAATCTGAGACAACACAGGTGGGTCGAGTATCTTCAGTCTTTCGACTTCAAGCTCACCTATACGCCTGGAAAGGGCTACGTAGTGGCAGATGCGTTGAGCAGGAGAAATCAGATTCAGGTAGTTCAGGAGGCCAGCAGTGAGTGTAATCTTATGGCTCTGTTCTCTAAGATGCACTTGGAGGTGCACGACAGACAGGGATAGACTTTCGTATCTTCTGTAGCTGTTACCTATTCTCTTCTTGATTGGGTACGGATGAGGCAACTATCAGACTCAGAAGGCTTAGTCCTACGAGAGAGTGTGTCAGGAGAGGACCCTCTTCCTAGATAGACAGTGGGAGAGGATTATATCTTGCGTTTCCAGGGATGTGTATGGGTGCCAGCAGACATACGCGAGGATCTAATGTGGGATTTTCATTCCTCAGTTTGGGCAGTTCATCCTGGCATCACCAAGATGTATCGTGATCTACACTGCCAGTACGAGTGGACAGCTATGAAGAGAGATGTTGCTGGTTTTTTCATGAGATGTTCTACTTGTCAGCAGGTGAAAGTGGAGAATCAGCAACTGGCAGGGCTATTACAATAGTTACCCATTCCCGAGTGGTTGTGGAACGATGTCGCGATGGACTTTGTGACCGGGTTACTAAGGTCACCTTGAGGGAGTGATGCTATTTGGGTTGTCATCGACATGCTTACGAAGGTTGCTCACTTCTTACTGATCAAGGAGACCTTCAACATTGATGATATGGGATAGTTTTACATCTGAGAGATTGTACATCTACATGGAGTTCCACACTCTGTTTTTTTAGACAGGGATGCACACTTTACTTCTCAGTTCTGGCAGGGACTTCAGAAGGCTTGGGGTACACATGTACTTTTGAGTACAACATATCACCCCCAGACTGATGGCCAGTCTGAGTGTATGATCCAAGTGCTTGAGGATATGCTACGAGCTTGCATTCTAGACTTTGGAGGTTCTTGGGAGAAGCATATTATTCTGGTGGAGTTTGCCTATAACAACAGTTTCCAGGAGACTATTCAGATGACACCTTATGAGGCTTTGTACGGTAGGCCATGTCGATCACCCTTATGCTGGATGGAGGTAGGAGGGGCAGCTTTGCTGGGATATTGTCTTGTTTAGGAGACCTCAGAGCAGATAGAGTTGATTCAGAAGAGGATAGCTACAACACAATCTCGGTATAAGTCTTATGATAATAAGTGGAGACGACCTCTGGAGTTCGAGGTCGGGGATCAGGTTTTCCTGCGTGTCGCACTGAGATTGGGACACAAGAGGATTTAGAGACAGGGTAAGCTTTCACCATGGTACGTCGGGCCTTTTGAGGTGTTGTAGAGAGTTGGGCTGGTTTCCTATCGGTTGCGGTTACCTCAGAGGTACCAGGATATGCACAACATCCTCCACATTTCTCAGCTCTGATGTTACTTTTCAGACCCATCTCATGTCTTTCAACCCGAGGAGGTTGAACTTGAAGTGGATGCGTCATTTGAGGAGCATCCTATCCAGATTGTCAATTGCAGTATGAAGGTTCTCCGTGGCCGGTCTGTTCCTCTAGTACGGGTGCTATAGTAGCACGGGCGAGTACAGGATGAGACTTGGGAGAGGGAGGCCGATGTACTATCGAAGTGGCCAAAGTTGTTCAAGGTTTCTTCTTCTATGCCTCGCTAGGGAAATTCGGGGATGAATTTCTTTAAGGGGGGAAGTTTGTAAGAACCCAGATCTTCATTTTCAGGTATGTATTTCTTTTTACTAGAGTTTTTTTAGAAAAGAGGAGTTTCTGGAAATTTTTGAAGTACACGCCGTGTAATTTATGAGTACACGATATGTACTCCCTTGCCATGCCAGGCCATGTGCTGGCCGTGTCCGGGCCACACACACGGTGTGTAGGGGTGAATTGGTGGCCGCTTAAAGCAGAGTATGGAAAAGTAGAGTACAATTTGTGAACTCAAGAAGTACACGCTGTGTATTTTTTTTCATTAAACGGACCGAGGTCACACCTAATTGACAAAATCATCTTCTTCTAGGTCCCGTTCGACCTAGAGACACCATACAACCGCAGAACTTCTTATAATCCCTGATCCTTCATCCGTTCTCCGAATCAACCGCCGTCTATTGCATTGGAACCGAAGCGGTGAGTTCTTCCTTCTCCTAGAGCCTCGTTTTCCAATTCCTCCTCTTTATTAAGTTATCATGGGTTGAATGTTTTGTGCATTTTTGTAGATCTATGCCGTTTTGAAGAGAATCAAGCCTCGTGGTTCAAGTATGTTGATCTCCTAGGATCGAGGTAGGTGGTTTGTGCCTTACCTTCTGATATCTTTTAGTTTTATGTGAAAATTACACCAATACCCTTGAACGGGGTATTGCGTGTTTACCTTTTTTCCCTTGTGGTTATTCTTGCCTTCCTTGCATGCTTTTGTAGAGGTAAATTGATCATTCTTGTGGATAATTGTTGTGCTTGGATTTTTTTCCAATGCTTTGTTCTTGTTACGACCTTTGGGTCTTGTTAACCTTTGTTCGTTGTACCTGTTTCCATGCCTTGTGATCGTAGGATGGAATGATGTTGTTATCATGCTTGTTTCTCTGTAGACTATTTAGCTAAGTAGCTCTATAGGTTTAATTTGGTTAGACAAGTAGATCTATAGGTGTACTCTGGCCTTATAGCATTAATATGCACTGACTGGCACGAGACCATGAGAACCCGGTGCTATAGACTATAAGGGATAGACCGAGTGAGCTTCCCAGAGAGTCTTAGACATTATAGACTATACATGGATAGACTGAGTGAGCTTCCTCATAGAGTCTTGGACATTATAGACTATAGTGGATAGACCAAGTGAGATTCCCAAAGAGTCTTAGTTATTATATACTACAGGAGGGTAGATCGATTGAGCTTCCTCAGAGAGTCTTTACCTTGTTTGAATTTCTTTAAAACCTTCCTAGTCTAGAAGAGGAATTGAACGAGTGAGATTCCTGAGAGAGACTGTGGTATACCTGAGGCTATAGAAGGATTGACCGAGTGAGCTTCATCAGAGAGTCTCTAGACCTTGGGGCCTAGAGGGTTAGATTATGTGATCTCCCTTAGAGAGTCCCTGAATACCCTAGACTATAAAGGGAATTGACCGACTGAGCTTACCGAGAGAGTATTATAATTTGTATGACAAAACTAGAGGGGTTAGGCTGAGTGTACTGCCCATAGGGTTTTGGTAATTCTTGGATAGAACTAGAGGGGTTGGCTATGAGTACTTCCCAGAGGGGTTCTTGTTGTGGTTAGTTGTTTTCTTCACTGCTACTTGCTGTTCTGTGGATTGATTACTGTTGTATATCATCCTGTTTACTGCTTACTGATTACTACCTGCTGTTGCTGCTACTGTTTACTGCTTATTGTGCTATTACCTTCCATATACTCATTGACTATTAGGCACAGATCTTCGGGTGGTTTCTTACTAGGATTTAGTCTCACACCCTGTTTGGGTCATGATTTTGGGCCCAAACAAACTATGTTGTTGCATGTATAGATAAGGGAAAGCGCCCTTCAACTTATGGTACTTGATTGCTTGGAGCAGGAGAGCATGGGACCAAGCTTTGGCTTGCGATGCTGAGGAGCTGTTTAATTTCTTTTGTACTTGTTTTGGTACTATTGTATTTTTCATCACTGCGACTTGTTTGGATGATTTCCTAGATTTGTATCATGCATCATTTTATATATGTACATATGCACTTCAGTTGTTTGCTAATTTAGTCTTCCACTGTTTATTATTATTTTTTGCTTACTGGTTTCGCTATTTCATGTTTATTTACCTTCAATGCGTACTCTGCCAATGAGGGCATAGTTTCTCCACTATCACACCCAAGGCCCATGCTGCAAGTTGGAAGCATCTGGCATTTGGGGAAATGCTCTTGAGGCCATGTGACTAACCAGGTACGGGCACCTATGGGTGGCTTCCGGAACCGGGACATTACATAGACCCCTTTTCCAGTAGTGTTCATGAAAGTTTGCGCACCCAAAATGCCCACATCCACTTAGGCCTGACTCCCCATCTGGAATGAAGATCCCAATCTTCTTTCCATCCATGAGATTGATATTTCTTTTAAGAATGAATGGTTGAGTGCTAAAAATGTGGTCTTGGCTCTATGACATGTGACTTCATATTAGGAGTGCAACCGCTGTGATGTAAAATTCATCCTATAGGAACTATTATTTCCTTAATGGAACACCCTTCATAGAGATGTTGGTGTAGGTACAATTGAAATGCTTCATAAACCAAGTAGACGAGATGTATTTCTTAAATGTTGTAATATGAGTATCCCTCAGAATTCCATGCCTGTATAGGGGAAGATAGTCACTTAACAAATACCCGTGTTGATATGGAATCAAACACTTCACCAAATCAGTAAGGGTAGTCTCAACGACGTCATAATAATCTGGTCTAATGGATTTGATCATTTCAATTTTATGTGCAATAGCTTAATAAGTTGAAGTCATGAAAGAAAACATTTGAAAAACTATAAGAAGTCACCAAATTCTCTCATTAAAGTCAAATAATTGAATTAATAAAGTTAAAAATGTAACATATAAGATTTCAAGAATTTTGAAAAGGAAATTCCCCACACAGGTCCCTCGATAGGGTTCTCCACGTAGCTATTTTGATGATGTTACTATATGCATCCCTTTCAATGAGGTGACTCCGCACAACCCTTTCAATGAGGTGAATCTGCGTAGCCCTTTTAATGAGGTGACTCTGCACAACTCATTCAACGTGTAGACTCAATGTAGCCCTTTTGAACAAGGTGAATCCATGCATCCCCATCAATCAAAAAGATGTACCTTGAGAAAATACTTAGGTGACATTCATGGATGAACAATTCAATGAAGCTGGATGGATGCACAACATGATGAAGCTGGACAAATGATCTGCACTGTGAGAGTAAAAAGTAGGAAAATTCAGGCGAAGAAGACAAAAAAGGAAAGGGGGTATTTATAGGTACCACCAGCCAGCACCGCTTACCTAATCCAATGACTTATTCTAGAAACTGATGTAGAGAAGTTGTACAATCCAAATGTACAATCCATCATTTTCTTCTTTCTGTCATAATATTTTCCCCATTCTTTTCACCTCAAGACTAGACCCTCCTCTTTCATTTTAGATCCAATCCTGAGGGGGGTCTTTTGTTGACACTCCCTTTAATAATGGAGTAAAAAAATATTATAAATAGAACCTTGAATATGTTAATGTATCAAAGAATCCTAATATAAGTTAAGAGACTTTTCCCAAGGGACCTACTACCTGTGCAACAAGGGGACAATGCAACTCCTACCAATGCATCCTAGAAGACACAACCCCACCTACTCCGAAAACATACATGGGATAGTTATGCTTAGGACCTGCGGGGCCCAATAATCTTTCCAACCCTACGTGGGATAGCTACACTGATGACCTACACCATGGACCTGCACCAACAATTTCCTTTATCCAAGCCCCTTACTTGCCTACAAATAGAACAATTGGGCTCCTTATTTCCAACAATTGAAATAATAGGAAGAACCTAAAGAGCTATAATTGCAAAGAACCTTCACCCAGGTCCCTCAAAATTTCTCAAGTAGATCTATAAAACATGAGAGAAGAGAGAATTAAGGTTATGAGTAAGATTAATGTCTCTTCAGGGTCTAAAATATAAGATACCTATTCAGGGATCCTTATTCAATAAGAATAAGTCACCTGCATGAGGACCCTCCCTTAAGAAAGGGCCTATATAAGACTCCCTCAAGAATACCAAAGGAGACCCATGGTGTTTAGGTTAAGGCCTCACCCAAGTATTGTCATCTCAGTGGTCTATTTCCTGAGGAATATTCATCTTATGCAGCCATTTTCCTTCTGTGCTAAGCCATTTTAGTTTCTCCTCGGACTTTCACAACAAACCTGCATGGAACACCTATGCCGAGAACCTATGACCAGGACCTAAACAATTCACACTTTGATCCCATTTCCAAAGATTCATATGGAAGGGATCCTCTTTCATTGGTTCCCTTGTCTGAAAGGGATTGAGATGAAACCTCCATAAAGACCTCATTACTTTAAAAACCACGGGGAAGGGAATGCCAGAGAGTCTCCCATTTGGATTTTTATTTCTATAGTTAGAGGTTTCATGTAATTTTCCTACTATAGGGTTAGGATCCTCAGGACATCTATAGATTTCTATATCTATGGTAATGAGGACCCTTACCCCAGGGACAATGTTGAGGAGTTCCTAGTCTGGAGGATTATAGTTTGAACCATGTATGACCCTTCTCATCCCTGAGACCCATAGCCTTCAATTCCTAGTAGGTAGGGTGAGGATCATTCTTGATTTTCCATTTAATAGGGAATTATATCCTCCTACAGTTGTAGAACATATTTCAGGGCATCCATCATATTGTAATCCCCAAGCCTTTCCTGTGGGAGGTTTTAGTCTTTCTCCTCTCCACCTCCACATCCTTCACCTTAATTCCTTCCTTACATTGGACTCTCATCCTATGTAAACTAAAGAGAGGAAAGTACCATAGCCCTGACCTCTTCCACCATAGCCCCAACCTCCTCCACCATAACCCCAACCTCTTTCACCAATGAAGGAGGAAAAGTGTGTGGTTTGTCGAATCATATGCATCCTCTTGTTTCTCACATGAAGCATGACTCACATGGGATTAGAGGTTAGTGATGATCACAAAACCTACATGGTCCAACTGAAGGATTGAACTATGAGAACTCTGATTCATTCCATAATCAAGGTACATAGGAATCCCACTTAGGGCCCGAGCTTAATGAGAATCCTCTTTAGGAGTAATCCCCAATCATAATTCCTTTAACCTAGGTATACTTGTTAGGAGTAAACCCTGAGTTAATCCCCCAAATAACCATTAGTTGAAACATCCCTCATGTTCCCTTTATATGGGGTATCCTTCTCAGGATTAAGCCTCAACCTATCATCTCAAAGGGACATACCCCCTTGTGAGACATACCCTTGATGGACTCCATAGGCATGGGTCCTCATTATGAAACTACGTGGGATTTGATTCCCATCCAAATGGGATATGTAGGAAGCCTCTTTAAAGTTAAAAACCAACTCCTAAACCAACCCTTTTATCCTTTTCTATATCACCAATAGGGTCTAATTCAACATGGAAACTTATATCCCTTTGAAGTTCCTTGGTATTTTTCAGTATAAGTCCCACACTAAAAGAATTGACTAGGAACCTTCTACCTAGATGTTTTAGCCACATGACATTAAACTATATGGTTGGGTCCTCATCACATGACCTTAAAAGGTATTATGTCCCCCCATTAAGCAACACAAAAATATGTGGGTTCTAATTACTTTCATAAGGATACATAGGAATCCCATTTATGGGTTTGATCCCAACATCAAACATTTCCCATATCCCTGGATGATGATAAATTCAAGAGTGACTTTCATCTACCTGGATGAAAATAAACTCTAGAGTTCCCCACTGTGTGGCTAGAAAACCATAATCTTTATAATAATGACCAAGAATATCTAAAGAGTATATTATAGGATACCATTGATGGAGAACTTCAGATACATACAAATATATCCATCAATGAAGAACCTCGAATACATACAGATGATTCTAAATTCTACACATGATAATAATTGATTTCTAATTTGAGATGACCGAAACCTTAATTATAAATTAGTAAAGTATTCATGAACATATCTTAAATTTATAAGTGAGTCCCAAAGTAGGCAATAATTCCCCCACCAAAAGGGTGAGATGAGTCCGACCTCCCATCCTCTCAACCAATGAAAGTTCTTAAACATCCTAGGTCAAAACACTTAATGAGTGTCTGCCTTTGGAAGGCAGGTCCCCATGGATACAGAACCATTGGGTGTTTCTGGTTCCATGAAAAAACCATTTGAAACCATTCAAAAATAGAAAACCATTATAGGGCACAAAATACAAGGGAAACAATGTTTAATAAATAAACCTTACATCCAAGAACTTTAAAGTATCCTACATCTGGTTTCTATTATTCCATAACTCATAAGGTTTTTTCATTAATAATGAATTATTAAAACTCTATTAATTACATAACATGTTGTATTTATAGCTTCATCCCAAATGTGAGTGGGAAATCTATATACCCATAACATTATTATGGAAATTTCTTACAAGGTCTTCTTCCTGTTTTCAAACACACCATTCTATTAAGGTGTCCCAAGGGTTGGAAATTTATGTTTAATACCATGATTATAGAAAAATGAATTAAATTCATGATTCTAAAATCAACCTCTATAATCACTTCTTAAAATCAATTTTTTTTTCATCTTTTTTATTTTTCACAAGTTTAAAAAAAATATTAAAAATAGAACTATATTCAATCTTAAGTATCAAGAAATAAACTCAAGTAAATATTAAAAAATAATCAACTAAAACATAAAAAAATTATTTTACAACAAGTATTTTTATTCTATAAGGTCTGACCAAATCCATAAGGATAAGTTCTAAGGGTATAATGGTGGAAACCTCTTTAATTGGTTTAAAACCAAACTTTTGTTTCTTTCCCACTTGACATGAATCACATAGTTTCTTTTTATCCAATTTATTTTTAATAAAATCAAAAGTTAAATTTATTTTAGATACATTTATCATGGAATAAACCTTAAAATTTCCAAGTATTCTATGAAAAATCCAAGATTCATTGACTTCATATTTCAAATAATTTAAATTATGTCCACACAAAGAATTAAAGACTAGAGTATAGAGATTATCTATTCTTGGTGCTCTAATATTAGGATATGTTTCCTTAAAAATAGAACAATCATTTTTAAAAAAATAAACCAAATAACAATCATAAAAATTTTGATAAATAATTATCAAGTTTATCTTTAAGATTTCAACATATATTACTTTCTTGATGAGGATATATTGTGGATTTTCAATAGATACAATAGAAACTATCTTTCCATCTGTGTTGTCTCCAAATGTGACATAGCCTCCATTAATCTTTGATAATGAGTAGAAATTAAAGAAATATCCACTCATGTTCCTTGGACAACCAGTATCTGTAAACTATTTTTCATTTTTGTTTAACTGGTTAGTTCCCTATAAAGACAAATAAACCAACAAAATTTTTTGGTTCCTAAACACTCTTGGATCTGGGAATTCTAGCTACAAAATATTTGGGAACCCAAATCTGTTTGAATTTTCTAAAATCAAAATTGAAATTGAAATTTTTTACAAAAATAACACCTTTTTTCCACAGATATTCAGGTTTTTTAGTTAACCATAATTTATAAAATGACCATTTACTATACAATGAAATAAATTAATACCTGACATAGTTTTATTTTTAGATCTTTTAAAAAAATAGTTTTTATAAATCTTGGGATTTTCAAACATTCATCCTATACCATATTCCTTTTTTTAGGTTGGTTTTCACCAATGATTTTATTTAGGTATACCCCCTATTAAAACACTTTTAGTGTCTTTAAGATCTTGAACTTCCTTATGTAAACTCTTAATTTTTTTATCCTATTTATTACATGATTTAGAAGAATTTTATAACTAGATTTTCAAATATAAAATTTATTTATTTAATTCCTCCTATTAATTAACAATATTATTATAATATTTTTATCATACTTTATTTCTAACATGGTACAATATTCATTTAATTCTTTATATGAAAAGTTTTCATTTTTAGATTCATATTCAAATTCATTCTCATAAGAATAATAAGTGTATACCTCATATGAATGTGACATAAAAATATATTGTTCTTTTGATTGGATAATTCATCTTTTTATTCTAAAGATTTATTATCACTAGAGTCTTCAGAAGCACTCCATGCAAATTTCATGGCCTTCTTGGATTTCTTCTTGTATACAAACTTCTTGAAATAATTTTTCTTAGACTTCTTTCTTTCTTGTAGTTAAGAAAATCCTGGATTGATGTTCCTGATTTTCTTAAACTTTTAGCATTTAACTTCTTTATATTTGTACATATTGAAAGTTTTTCTGAAACCTCTTCTCTTTTTATATATTTTTTGAACTTTCTTGAGAACTATGAAAGTTCTTCATTTGATCCTGAATTAATTGAGGTACCTTCTTCTCCAGATGATTCATAAATTTATATACTATTTTTTCTTATCATATGTAGAAGTATAAACCTTCAATGTAGTATTTTCCTTCTTAACCAATTTATTATCTCCAAATTAAACTTCCATCTCATCCTTATACATCATAAGAGTTCCAATGAGATCATTTATTTTAATTTTTTTGAATTATGTTGTTTGTCTAATGGTATCCAATATTTTATCCATATAGGTGGTATAATTCTTAGTATTTTCAATGGTTAATCTGGTTTAGGAATGGGCGTTCCCAAGGTTGAAAAATGATGTGAGACACATGGGGTGACCCGATCTTCACGGTGTAGGGCGGCGGATGAAAGATGCGGTTCAGGGCTAAGTGGTGGATGATGGGTACGAATAGTGGATGCAAGTAGTCAATCAACGCTATATAGAGCGCGACCTACTAATTAGACAACACACTCAAGGGAGGGATGTGATGGCCAATCCACACAACAATGCACTTGGGTTGAGGCACGAAATTGGGAGCTTTGTGATCTTCTATCACCAATCTAACTTGTAGATTGACAAGGTAAGAATGCACAAGATCTAGGAGAAAATCCAGGACAATCCTCACACAACGGAGATAAACAAAGAATAATCTCTCAATTAAATCTTGAATGAAAATACAATTCCATGGGGTGGCAATTTATAGCCAAGGGGATGATACAATGTCCAAGGGTCTAATACCCTAAAGTCATAAAGGCTAAACCTATCTTATCCCCTTAAAAGTCAAAAAGATAAATTCTAACAAAGACTTTTGGAAAAGTAGCACACAACTTTCCAACTATAGCCCACCGGACTTGACTTTGAGTGCATAGCCCACCGGATTTGACTTTGGTGTCCAAAGATGCCATTTCTAGAATTCTCCATGTGGCCAAGGTATCCAAATTCGTGAAACCATGTGGGCCAGGATTTAAACATCATGTTTGGGCTTGAATAAGTGAGATAATAGGCCCATTTGATCCATCCATGCAAGACAAGATCCATTGGGCCTTTAATGAAGCGAGATGGGTGCCCATTGTTGCATTTAGACTCTTTAATCTCCCACGGATCATCGAGCCTAGCAAATCCAACTCCTCTACTCAGGTAATCGGCTCGGTGCCTTCAACATGGTTCACATCATCCTCCCCCTCTTGAAAAGGAGTCATCCTTGACTCTTCATCCTCTACACCCAAAAAAGAAGAAAGATCAGAAACATTGAAAGTGGCACTTACACCATACTCACCTGGAAAATCTATCTTGTAAGAATTGTTGTTAATCTTCTCAAGCACTCAGAATGGTCCATCGCCTCGTGGCATGAGTTTTGATTTCCGCTTGTAGGGAAATCTTTCCTTCCGCATATGAATCCAAACCAAGTCACCAGGCTCGAACAACATTTTATTGCGAACCTTGTTTACATGATCAATATATTTCTTGGTCATCTGCTTGATATTTATCCTTTCCTTTTCATTGATCTTCTTGATGAATTCTGGACGCCCTTTAACATCCATATTAACTGCTTCCTGCAAAGGCAAAGGAACTAGATCAATAGGGGCAAGGGGGTTAAAGCCGTAAACAATTTCAAATGGAGAATATTGAGTAGTGGAATGCTTGGCCCTGTTATATGCGAATTCCACATGTGGTAGACACTCCTCCCAATTCTTTATGTTCTTCTTCACAATGGTTCGCAAAAGGGATGATAGTTTCCAATTCACCACCTCAGTTTTTCCATTGGTTTGTGGATGAAAATTAGTGGAAAATAGTAACTTAGTTCCTAATTTTCTCCATAATGTCTTCCAAAAGTAGCTGAGGAATTTTGTGTCTCGTTCCGACACAATTTTCCTTGGCATTCGATGAAGCTTGGACACTTCTTGAAAGAAAAGTGTTGCAATGTTAGTGGCATCATCAGTTTTGTGCCAAGGAATAAAATGTGCCATTTTTGAAAACTGATCCACCATAACAAAAATGGAATCTCTCCCCCTCTTAGTTCATGGTAACCCCACAATAAAGTCCATTGATATGTCCTCCCAAGGGGTGTTGGGGATTGGGAGAGGAAGATATAGTCCATGTGGGTTCAGTTTTAATTTGGATTTATGGAATACAATGAACTTTCCCATAAATTTCTCAACATCTCTAGATATCCTAGGCCAATAAAAATGCCCATTAAGAACACTTAGAGTTTTTACAACACCAAAATGTCCCATTAACCCACCTGAATGAGATTCCTTTAGTAAAAGTAAATGGATAGAGTAATTGGTAATTCAAAGCTTATCAATCCGAAATAAGAATCCATCATGTAAATAGAACTTTTCCCAACTAACTCCAGGTTTACAATGTTCATAAGGTTCTCTAAAATCACTATCAATGGAATATAAATCCTTAATGTATTCAAAACCAAGAAGTTTTGAATCCAACAAGGATAAAAGATAATATCTACATGAAAGTGCATCGACCACAATATTTTCTTTACCCTTTTTATGGTTGATGACATATAGAAATGATTAAATGAATTCTAGCTATCTAGAATGTCTCATATTTAGTTTATGTTTGATCCTAAGGTATTTAAGAGCCTCGTGATCAGAATGGATCACAAATTCTTTAGGCCAAAGATAGTGCTGCCATGTCTCTAGTACTCTAAACAATGCATACAACTCTTTATCATATGTAGCATAATTTAGAGTTGGCCCAGTTAACTTCTCACTAAAATAAGAAATAGTCTTACCTTCTTGCATGAGTAATCCTCCTATGCCAATTCCTCTTTCATCACATTCAATTTCAAAGGTCTTACCGAAGTCCGGAAGTGCAAGTAGAGGGGCATGTGTGAGTCTCTCTTTAAGAGCATGGAAGGACTTCTCTTGAGTTGTCCCCCATTTGAAAGGAACATTCTTCTTTGTCAACTCGTTCAATGGTGCTGCTAATGTGCTGAAGTCTTTCACAAATCTCGTGTAAAAACTAGCAAGCCCATGAAAACTTCTTACCTGTCCAATGGAGGTTGGAGTTGGCCATTCTTATATTTCTTTGATCTTCTCGGTGTCCAATTCAACTCCATTGCTGCTCATAATAAATCCCAGAAAAAAAATCTTATCAAGACAAAATTCACACTTATTTATGTTTCCAAACAGGTTTTCTTTCCTTAACACCTCTAGGACTTTTCTTAAGTGATCTACATGTTCATGCAAAGTCCTACTATACACCAGAATATCATCAAAGTAAACTACCACAAATTTTCTAATATATACACGTAAGACATGATTCATTAACCTCATAAATGTGCTAGGTGAATTGGTGAGACCAAAGGGCATGATTAACTATTCATAAAGTCCATGTTTTGTCTTAAATGCAGTTTTCCACTCATCTCCTTCTTTCATCCTAATTTGATGGTAGCCACTTCTTAAATTAATTTTTGAGAAAATAGTTGAACCATTTAATTCATCTAGCATATCATCTAACCTAGGGATAGGATAACGATACCTGACCGTGATGTTATTGATGGATCTGCAGTCAATGCACATTCTCTATGTCCCATACTTCTTTGGTACTAGAAGCACCGGTACCGCACAAGGACTAAGGCTCTCTCTAACATATCCCACATCCAACATCTCTTGAACTTTCCTTTGAATCTCTTTTGTCTCTTCCAAGTTGGTGCGATATGCAGGGTGGTTTGGTAGTGGTGCTCTAGGTATGAGGTCAATTTGATGCTCAATACCTCTAATGGGTGGCAAACCAGGTGGCACCTCTTTAGGAAACACATCTTCAAATTCCCGCAACAAAGACTGAACAACATGTGGAAAAGGATATGTTAAGTCATTAGTGCTCAACATCACCTCTTTGTACATAAGTAATAAGAGATTTTGTTGAGAAATCAAAGCTTCCTTAAACTCACTCTTTTTTGCCAACATAACAATTTTCTCTCCTCTTAAATCTTTTTTCACTCTTGATTTTTCTTGGCTCTCCATTTAATTTCTTCTCTCATTTTCTATCTTTCCCTCATTCTCTCCTTTTTCATTTTCACTCTTTTATTCCTCATCACTCATTTTTTTTCTTTTCTCTCAAAATGTGATCTTCCAGAATTTGTTTTGGGGTCATGGGGTTGAGGGTTATAGGTTCCCCTCGGAGTACAAAAGAATGAAGATTCAAGAAACTGTCATGGGTAACACGCCGATCATACTACCACAGTCGTCCCAACAACAAATGGAAAGCCTTCATAGGAACAACATCGCACAAGACCTCATCTTTGTACTTCCTGATGGTGAACAATACCTTCTCTTGCTTGGTGAACTTCAGCTCCCCATAATCATTCAACCACTGAAGGCGATATGGATGTTGATGCTTCAAAGTAGGAAGTCCCAACTTCTCTACTAACTCGGTGCTCACAACATTACTACAGCTTCCTCCATCAATAATAACACTACATACTTTCCCATGGATCTTGCATCGTGTATGGAAAAGGTTCTCCCACTGCTCATTCTCTCCCACGGTGATTTGTGTGATTAGAACTCTCCTAGTGACAAGAATCTCACCATCTTCTACAAACTCTCCACTATCAATTTCTGGAGATTCTTCCTCTTCCGAGCTCTCTCCATCGGTCTCCCATTCTCCATACTTGTTGATGGTCATGGTGAGCCAGTTTGGGCACTCACTAGTAATGTGACCCCTTCCTTGACATTTGAAACACCGAATATCCCTATTTATAGTTTGGTTAGCCTCAAAAGTAGGTTTCTTAGGTGGAATAATTACATTGTCACTTTTTCTATCAACCACATCTTTTGCCTTTGATGGTTCTCCAATCTCCTTCCTTGGATTTCTCCATGGTGTGAAAGGGGTAGCGGGTTTCCTCATGTTGCTCCTCCTTTTGATTTGTTTCTAGATCTTGGTGGATTGGTGGATCATATCTTGTATCTCTACATGGTGGTACATCTCCACTTGATCCGCAATCTCCCGATTGAGCCCATGTAAAAACAGTGCCATGGCTGCCTCCGGATCCTCCTCAACGTTTGCTCGAATCATGGAAATTTGCATCTCCTTGTAGTAGTCTTCTACACTCTTAAACACTTGGGCGAGGTGTTGAAGTTTGTTGTGGAGATCTCTATTGTAATGTGTGGGAACAAACCGCTTCCACATGGAGAACTTCATGTCTTCCCAAGTGTTGATGGTACGTCCACCATATCTATCCCTCTCCTTTTGAACTTGATCCCACCAAATTAAAGCATAATCAGAAAATTCAAGGGATGCAAGTTTGACCTTTTTCTCCTCGGAATATGCATGGCATGAAAAGACCTACTCGATACGCATCTCCCACTCCAAGTACGCTTCTGGATCACTTTTCCTTTGAAAAGAAGGGACCTTCACCTTGATCCCGCCAAGTAGGTCATCATCATATTGTCTCCTTTTTCCTCCTCTCGGTTGTTGGAACAACCTCCTCCTTTGTGGGACATCATCAAGATCATCATCAAAGTTCACCATCTCCTCCTCCATGACGTGGGGACGACGTGGTGCCGTAGCGCATTATGGGTTATCATGGAACATCCTTGGGATTGGTTTATTCTCCAATTCATCAATCCTCTTATGTAACACCTCCAACTTCCGATCAAGAAGCTTCTCGAAGTGTCTCACCAAAGCTTGCATTTGGAATTGCATAGCTTCAGGTGCAGGAGATCTACTTTGACTTCCTTCATCGCTAACATGAGCAATTTTCTTCCCACGATCATCTGCCATAATATGTTATGTAAACACAAACACACACCAGGGGGGGGGGACACACAATGATACACACTCACTCACTCATGAAAGATGTACACATACACACACAAGATGTACACACTCACACACACAAGGAAACACACTCACGCACACAAGATATACACACTCACACACACAAGATGTACACACACACGCACACAATAAGATGCACAAACTCACACACACAAGATATTTTTTTGCTTATTTATCTCCACTCTCAACACTCAATAAAAATTCCAAGCTCTTATGAAATATAATAGCTTGTTTGGGATGATCATGTGACACCAATCCTTCCCAAACCAAGATTGTGTTTGAGGATGGTTTAACACAACCCACTTGAGTGGTAAAGGGTAATGGGTAAAAAGAGGGTAAAAATGGATAAAGGGTGGGTGGAAAAGGGGGTAGAGAGGTGGTATTTGGGTTTTGACCGATTGTGCAAGATAAGATAAATGAATAAAAATATGAGCCAAATACAAAATGGGGATGAAGTAAAATGATGGAAAAAGTGATATATGGAAATGGAAAGTGATAATAAGGTAAAGCACAAAGGAGTAATTGTATCCGCTTTTTTTTCTCTTTTTTGGTCAATTCTCCCCAAAAAGTGTTATGCTTGGAGTTTTAATGCACAAGATGATTTAAGGGAGAGTAAGACAATTTTTTTTCTCTAAATCTCTCAAATAAAGGATGTGATTAATTTTGAAAATCACAAAATGATGAGTTGAGAGAATTTGTTTTTTTTCCGGATACAAATCACATATAGAGAATTAAATGCGGAAAGAAGATGAATGAAAATTTGGCTCAATTTATAATAATCCAAGATTGCACAAACTAGGCCAATTCGGGAGGATTTCAAGAAAAGGGATTTTTTTTGATTAATGGGTGAATAATATGGAAAGATAAAGAGGGTAATGGATAGAATTAAAGTAAATGAAGGGATATATGTCTACCGTGTCAACCAGTGCTCTAATACCAACTGATGTGAGACGCATGGGGTGGAACGATCTTTATCGTGTAGGGCAGCAGATGAAAGATGCGGTTCAGGGCTAAGTGGAGGATGATGGGTATAAATAGTGGATGCAAGTAGTCAATCAATGCTCTATGGAGCGCGACCCACTACTTAGACAACACACTCAAGTGATGGATGTGATGGACAATCCACACAACAACGCACTTGGGTTGAGGCACAGAATTGGGGGCTTTGCGATCTTGTATCACTAATCTAACTTGTAGATTGACAAGGAAACAATGCACAAGAGCTAGGAGAAAATCCGGGACAATCCTCACACAAAGGAGAGAAACAAAGCATAAGCTCTCAATTAAATCTTGAATGAAAATACAATGCCATGGGGTGGCTATTTATAGCCAAGGGGATGATACAATGGTCAAGGGTCTAATACCCTAAAGTCATAAAGGCTAAACCTATCTTGTCTCCTTAAAAGTAAAAAAGATAAAGTCTAACGAAGACTTTTGGAAAAGTAGCACACAACTTTCCAACTATAGCCCACCAGACTTGACATTGAGTGCATAGCCCACCGGATTTGACTTTGGTGTCCAAATATGCCATTTCTAGAATTATCCTTGTGGGCGAGGTATCCAAATTCGTGCAACCATGTGGGATAGGCTTTAAACATCATGTTTGGGATTGAATAAGTGAGATAATAGGCCCATTTTATCCATCCATGCAAGACAAGATCCATTTGGCCTTTAACGAAGCGATATGGGTGCCCATTGTTGCATTCAGCCTCTTTAATCTCCCACGCGTCATCGAGCCTTGCAAATCCAACTCCTCTACTCGGGTAATTGGCTCAGTGCCTTCAACATGGTTCACATCAAAAAATTATTCCCAATCTTAGTGAGTCTTTTATTTAGTTGAGTGATGATTTCTCCTTACATCATTATAAAAGTATCAAACTTCAAATTCACATTATTATATTGAATATCTCTCACATTTTCTATTCCTTCATATGATACTAATATAGTAGTCTAAATTTCACAATCTATTTTACATTGTGAAACTTGATTGAACTCATTAAGGCCTAGTACACAAATAATATAATTCATATCTTTAGAGTTTAGATCATAACTAGATTTGATGCCAGCATCCGAAGTTTCAGGTTATGTTGTTGGAATTACGTAAGGCTTCAAAACGTTTAAATATATCTTCAAATGAAGGTTTTTCAAATATATAATCATCCACACCTTCCAAAAACCATAATTTTTTCTATTAAAATAAGTTGATATTTCCATAGAGATTCCTTACCTAATGTTAGTAGCAATGACCATTTTAAGATGATCTTAATACATAAACCTTTGAAAGATGAGAAATCAAAAGTCATAACCTTTGATAACAATTATTGTCTGAATAATGGATGAACAAAGACTCAATAGGGGTTGAATTGATTTCTTTAAAATTTTCTTCACTTTTAAACCACACTCTTCAAGGTATAAAAATTATGATATTTCATTAACTAAAAAAATATATGAAAATAAATGTAGAATGAAAAAAATCAAACATAATAGATTTATAGAGGTTTGGGGAATAGAAATCCCCTAATCCACTCCACCAAAACTCTACTCCATGATTTTAGTTATTTTCATTATACCAGTCCTTTTTAGAGGATCCTAGTTAAGTGAAAGAAACTATTACTTATTAAAAAGGTTAACGAGATTTTAACTGGGGTATCCCTTTACAAGACCTATCTATTAAATTAAAGTACTCAATCACAATTATTTTAATTGGAAATAGATATGAATAAACGAAGTTTGGAAAACAATGCAGCACCCAGTTGCAAGCATCAACCAACATATGATAAAGAAATTTCCAAAAAAGATGATCTTCTTCTATGTGAAGCTCTAGAAGTTCTTTGATTGTAAAGGGTAATATTTTAAGTAAAACAATTTTAGATCATATTCTAGTGTTTTATTTTCAAGATTTTTTGAAGTACATATCATTTTTTTCTTATGTACATAATTTTTTCTCATGCAATAGAAAACTCTTCTATTTATATCACCTCTTTTTAATTTGAACTTTTTTATACTTGATAATCACAATGATCAAGTGTATAATCATTTTAAAAGTTAAAGATACAGGTTCTTAATGTAATGTGTCCTTCTTTTACATATATGGAATACACCTCTATGGTAGAGATGACAGAAATATTCTTTATCTGATCTTTCTATTCTTGGAAATCATATGCTTTATCTAAATTAGTATTTCCTCATTTAGACAACTCTTTTTATAATTAAAATAAAAGGATGAATTATATTTTCAAGATACTATACCAATTATATGACTATAATCTTTAATATTAGTAAGATAACTTGATCTTCATAAGATAAATGTCTAGAATTTTAGTTCTCATAAGATAATTTTTAGAGCAACTTCATAATATAAAAGTACATTAGATATTTTATGTCTTCTCCATAGGATAATTGACTTCAACCGATTTCCTTATCGATCATAAGATAATTATTTTATGAATTTACTTTTCATAAGATAACATACTTCACTTAATTTATTTATGACTGAACTTTGTGGTTTTGAACATGCAGAAGATAATTAACCTTCCCCATAGTATAATTATATTACATAGTAAGAAAAATTTTCTATTCTAGGACTCTGTAAGATAGATTACGTGGGTTCAAAATTAAATTCTAATTCAGTTACTTGTAAGATAATTATGTTTCACATAATATAAATATCAATTGTAAGATAAATTACTTTGATAAACAACTAAATTTTAGTATCCATAAATTGGATCTCTTTGTACTTATAAATTTATTGGTGAAAAAGATACATTCCTTTTAAATTTATTCAATAAATATATCATTAATTATAATAATATTTAGAGATATAATCTAAAAAAATTAATATAAACTCATTAGAAAATAAATTGGGATTTTAAGAATCATCAAAATTTTTAAGGTACTAAGATATGTTGGAACAATATAGGTATGTCCAACATAGATGAGTTTTGGATGAATATATTTCATGATTTTATTGTTTGAGAAACCCTAAAACATAAATAAGTGAGTTACTTTAATTTGGTATCACATGAATAATAATTCATGTAAAACTTTGATCACCTTGTTTATACACTCTTTTTTTATTTAGAGGGTTTTCCCATGTATACTAAGAGTTGTTTAGATAAATTTTCTTTGCTAATAAAAAACATGTGATTTCATACTTCTCTCACACGTGGCTAAGGATGAGGATTTAAATGTTTAGAAGATAAGATAATGTCATAATGAAATGTGAAGAAGATTAATGAGATGATTAGAACCCTATTGTATCGTCTCATTTATTCTCAATATGGGGGAGAAGAACATTAAATTTATAAAGTGTAGCAGTATTGAAAAAAATGAAAAGGGGAGATTAAAGAGCCCCAAGTGAAAAAAGAATGAATGTTGTATTTCTTATTAGTGTATCATAAATAAAATGTATAAATGATTCTTAAATGAATATCTAATAATTATTGGAGTATTTTTATGGATTCATACAAGTATATAAGTTGATTGAGGTGATTCCATGATTAATGGAACTATTGAAGGTTGAGGCTACTATCTTGAAGTGTTCTTGTTTGGAACATTCAAGATAATGTGGAATTGGATTTCATGATTTATATATGGCATAAAAGTTAATTGTGATGATTTTTTAACTATTTTTAATTATTAAAGACATGTGTTAATGTTATTAAATAACTGACACATTGTTTGCAACATGATTGAGTAGTTAAAAGACATATTTTTTAAGAATTATGAAGACCATGAAAAATACTATTTTTCATGATGATTTATGGATAATATTATTATCTAATAATATTGATTTTATTTGAATGTACTTAGTTTTTTTATAATTATATTCGTGTGGGCCTTTAATTTAAAAATATGGCTAACCCTAGCCACCCAAGGAGATCCAGATCAATTATATATGGGAGAAATCTTGACCACGTGGGAGCCAGCCCAAGGATGGGAGACCATAGTGATAGGATGCATACATAAAATAAGGTAGGGGCACATGAGTATGGGGATATGATACTAGGAAGCAATATATAGGAGATTATTTCCTGAGGCGTTACCATTGGAATCCCAAATTCAACCCAGATACTCGCAACTAAGAGGCCAGAAGAGCGAAATCACTTATAAAGAGGAGGGAATCCACTGTGATTATTGATGTGGGATGGTTGAATGTGTGGAATTGTTCTTGATTTTAAAATATTATGAATATAACATAGGATATCTAATCTATTTTATCTTAGCCATTCAGTTATGATGGGTGATCATTTTTTCTTTGTCCCATCGAGGGGTTATATACACTGAATGTTTTGCATTCTGCAACTTCCATTATTGAGCCAGGCTCAAATGGTTGAGATTTTGAGATGTTGAAGTCATGAAACTTTATGAACACATGATACACTTTTCATGAATTCATTAGATCAAATAATATGGTATTATTAGCATATATAGAGTTATAGTGTTCCATTCATTCATTAAAATCATGCATGTGTTTAAAGTTATAAAATGATGAAGCACGTGATTATTGTCACATGCACATGAATTTTATCGCAAAAGAAAGTGATTAATATGTGATGAAAAAATACATTAATCTTAGGAATCTTAATAATGAGAGAATAATTTGAGAACTTTATCACTTAGAAAATTTGCATTAAATTGGTATTTATACCAAATATTTAATGTATAATGAAGATCAGAGATAAGGGAGAGGCCTCATCTATAAATATAGAAGGACCGATGCCAATAAAAATGATTTCTTCCATTCGAGTTTGAGTGGATCTCATTTTCATCAAAGTAAATAGAGCATTTATGGGCTAACCTATCCATAGGAAGAAACTTTGTGAATAAGATGGATCACATGAAGAAAAATTCCTCACATGATCTAGATTTTGTGAAGAAACTAATGTAATGTGTATATATATATCTATTATGTGAAGGTAGTGAACATCCAAAAATCTCTCTGCTTTTATGAAGAAGAAGAAGATCAATATCCAAAAATATATATTTTTAGAAGAATATTCATTACATTACACTAATACATTACCAAGGACCATAAAGGTTTAGTTTCTTTAGAGGATAGATACCCAATATTCTTATTTCATGAAGGATCTTCAACATCTACCAAAAACATCTCCCTATTTATTACTCTTCATAGATATGTCCTACTTAACACCTTTCTTCATGCCCTGGGGAGAGGAAATATAAGAAAGGGTTAAAACATATACCCAGTAAGGGTAAACATGGGAGATATAAATCGATGATCATATGAAAGAATAATATAATCATAAAGGTAAAAGATCATGACCATAACTTTAGAAAGTTTATATAAAATCTATCAAAAACCATATACATGAGTCATGACATAAATTAGGGAAGTTTATAAGATATAAATAATAAAGTAAATCAACAAACATGATCCATAAGAGCATAAAATAAACATAAGAATGTGAAAAAACTTAAGCTCATAATATTTTAAACATGTTAAAATAGAAATAGGTTCACTCATTAGGTTAAGGGAATTAAATCATACCCTCAAAATAATTTATGGACATGAAAATTATGTCCATGCTATATCTTATGGACATGAAAACTAGGTCTATGAATGAAATTGTGAACATGAAATCAGGTTCATGAATAAAATATTTACCTCATGAATTATCCATCTTTACCCAAGGCATTGGAGATCTATAACATGCTCACCCATACTCGGGTTATAATTTAACTACCCATCCTTGATTTATAACGTAACAACCCTTGGTTTATAAAGTATCCAACCATCCTTATTTATAACATAACCACTCTCCTTAGTTTATAATAGAACCACCTATCACATAATTAAAACTATACATATTATTATATAAGATCATAAAACATCCATTATATCATCACGTCATAAACTTTGCAAGGGAAAGGTGTTTCATAAACATTTCGACAATTCATAATAGCATAAACTATGAGAATAAATGGTTTTCATAAACATTTCATCATCATAATAATAAACCATCCAAACAAATAATAATGATGTTACTATTGGATTATATCCCTAATAAAACTCAAGCAACACTAAAGGTTGTTGTCATTGATGAATAGAAATTTCATAAAAAGATCGTTAAAACATTCTTGAGGAAATTATCCTTTAAATTTAGAAATCACTTATTTAAAATATAAAACATTCTAAAATATTAAAGAAAACATTTTCATTGAAAATAACCTTGTAAAATTGTAATGGAAGTTTTAAATCATTGAGTGGTTATGACAGTGGGTAATAACATTCATTTATACATGTTTAAACAAATATTCCTTTCACATTTTCAATAAAATGTCAAAATCACCTCATTTTGGAAAGTTTAAAGAAGTTTCATTTTAAATAATTGTGTAAAACATGGGTAAAAATGAATTTTAAAAATAATAGGATAATAGTAAAAATATTTTTGAAAATATTTTAAGAAAATATGCACTTGGAAGAGAAATGATTTTTTGGCAAAGAGATAAATAAAGTCTATTTTCCTTCACAACACTATTTTGGTCTCTTTAGTTATAATATATATGAAAATGGAAAGAAAAAATGTATTCTTTATAAATAAAAAAAGTATAATAAAAATAATAATTTTATTGCGAGGTATATCATAATATTCCATTACTATAATCATATTTATAAAAAATCCTGATAAACAATGAGATTGTAACATAAAACCCTTACCACTATGGTAAATTTTGAATCATAAGCCCCATGAAAGACATAAATTTATATGGATATTTAATTAACCATAAATTTTATAAGAATAATTATAAAATACATTCATTGGTAGTATATACACCATATAAATAAAACAAGTGGTGAATATGGAATGTGCCTCACCGAAATAAAAGTGAGACAAAAGTCCCTTACCACTTTAGAAATTTTTGAATCATAAGACCCATTAAAGAATTATATCAAATAAAACTTTAAATATCATAAAAATAAAAATGTTTTTGACAAAACATGTCAAAGAGATAGTATATACACCACAAAAAGTAAATGAGTGGAGAATATGGCATATGTATCCCAGAAATAAAAGAGAGACTATAAATATATTACCTCAAGTATCAACTTTCTTAATACACGTTCAAACCTCCTAAATAATAAATACAGATTTATTATACATATATTACATAAGAATAATCATATATATCATACCATATATGATTTACTTATACCCTTTTATCACATGTTCATTAATAATTCTTTATTGAAATCACGGTTTAGGGTGAAAAGTGCTACATTTTTCATGTATGTCATAGTTCAGTTGTTTTTATCCTTGTAATTTGATCATAGTTCCATAATATAAAGTTTTTAATCATGATATAAATATAATATATATTCATTATATATGTATTTATAATAATCCATAAAATTTAGAGATATAAAATGAATTACACCATTCTTAAAGACAGTAGGCCATACATATGCACGAATGTTTTTTTTCTATATTTTAAATATATGGAATGAAATAAAGGTATATAATACATCATTATTATAGAATATTATATAAATCTATCCTTATTACCATCGAAGTAAAACAAAAATGAAAAAAATCTCACATCGGTTTGTGTGGCGGTAGTTTGTCATACAAACAAGCGATGTTATTATTTTACAATGCATTGGAAGGTAAGAAGTTAGACTTGATATTATAATTACAAAAGTATGGTGAGGTCATAAATATCACATATATAATTTAAATTTATCATTATATAAATCTATGAGAAGTAGTGATGGAAAAATGAATTACATCAGTTCGTGAGGCGATAGTCCTCCATAAACACAATCAATGATTTTGTTTCCCATTTGATAGAAGATGATATGGATATAGGTTATGTCATTGACATAATAACATATCATTATATGAAATATACTATTGTTATTATCTTACGATATTTAAAGAAGATTTGAATGAGTTAGAAGAAGAAATTAAAATAATACATAGTTAAGGACTGAACTGGTGTTTTTTTCAGTTGAGGTGGTGGTTGAGTGGTTTACACACCCCATAATCCTAAATAAAACCCAGGATAAAATATTTATGGAGGAATATTTCAAGGTTATCATAGTATTACCGTAGAAAGTACTGTATGGTAGTGTAACATTCAGAAATATTCATCTGATTTGGGATTTCAGACCACTAGTTTGGGCCTATGGGTCATCATTGGACTTAGGGACACAAGGACACTAGGACACCTCAGGCCTCTAGGCTATAAAAATTCTGGCCATAGGACCATGAAAAACTTTGGGAATACCACACAAGAGTTGGGCCTAGAAGAAGATTTAGAGCAAGTAGCAGACACCAGAGCATAACTAACTGAATTTGAATAATGAGAGGGTATAAAAATTTCCATTATTACTAGGAACAATACAGATCTTCATGGAGAGTTAGGCACCTTCAATTATACAGATATTGGGGAGGTGTGGTTCCGATGTAGCTAGGTCTTTAGAAATTTGGGTCATGTATTGAGATTTATGACTATGGGTATTCGAGTCATGTACTAGGGACTTATGAATTTATTTCTACAATTCATGTAAAGTTTCCCTATTAACCAAACTAAAAAATGGGTATAACCAAAAATAAATTAAAATATCGAAGGCCTTTGGGCCGGTTTGACCACCACCACCATGGTTAAGGACTATACCTCTTCTTCAGAGAAAATATTTAAGTTTACACACAATTCCTTATTAGGAGGGTTTAATAATCAAAATAAGGCTTTCACCACCACCATGGTTAAGGACTATACCTCTTCTTCAGAGAAAATCTTTAAGTTTACACACAATTCCTTATTAGGAGGGTTTAATAATCAAAATAAGGCTTTTATGATGTGTTTAGGGAATTGATTAAGATATTTGGGTAGGTATTGGATGAACCAAAAGGCTTTGGAAGTGTGAAGAGGAGAGGAGAGGGGGTGCCCATTTATAAGTGAGGGAGTGGTCGCACTTGGAATTTTTTAAAAGAACAATTTGTACCCACGTTTTACATATTACAAAAGGATCCAAAATCCATAATTATAAAAACTTATATGATATAAGGTCTAAATATTTTCATAAAATAGTAATTAGAAAAGTGTTTAGGTAATTTTAAACCTTATTTTTTAGTTTAATCACCCCAGTAAACCCGTTTTAACCTTAATTGAGATAATTAACTTTTACTATTTATTATGATAAAAAATTAATTTTAACCTATTATATAATATTAATTATACTTATTAAAAATATATAATCCATTTTGACAAATTCAATTCATAGAAGTGGTAGGATTTAATTTAAAATTAAACCGGCAGATATGATGAAATATAGTTTTTCGAAGAAAAAAAATTCAAAAGTATAAAAAGTTTTAATATAAAAATTTAACATGAAATTGATTAAAATGACCTAAATTGGATTAATAATAATATAATTTAACTAATTTAACTTTTAAAACATTTTAAAACAATATGTAAAATTTTAAATACTTTAAATGAAAAGGCATTTTTTAATAAAAATTAGTATTTTCACTATTCATTAAAAATAAATATTTTTAGAAAATTATCAAAAATTAACCTTAAGATAACTTTGAAATGTTGGTTAAAAAATATGTTAATTTTTTCAAATAAGCTTTCTATAAGTGTAAAAAATAATTTTTTTATTTGTTCACAAAAAGCGATAAAAATCATTTTTTAGAAGAAATATATTTTTGAAGTATATAAAGACTTTACTGAAAATTAAGTACCTATTTATAAATAAATTTTATTTAGTTAAAACCATTATACTTAATTTTCAAATTGTTTTAATTACTATTCATACCACCAAGTTTAATGGCTAAGTTATAACATTCATTTTTAAATAATAATATTAATAATATATTACAGTTAGTTAAAACTTAGTGTTGTGTGTAATGTAAGATATTGAAGAAATTAAATTCATTTGAAATGAATTTAATAAAAATCCCATGGTGTTACATTATACCCCCTTAAAATTAATCTCTCCCTTAAAATTGCATCGCTTTGATACAAACAACTAAGGATAATCCTACCTAATTATATCCTCAAGCTCCCACGTAGCTTCTTTAAGTTGGTGGTTTCACCACAAAACTTTGACCAGATGAGTAGTCTTATTTTGTATCACTTTATCTCTATGATACAAAATCTCCACATTTTATTCTTCATAGGAAATATCATTATCCAATAGTACAACCTATGAGTTCATTACATGAAAAGGTTTGGGTATGTACTTCCTTTGGATAGATACATGGAACATATCATTGACTTAAGAGAGGTTCGGTAGAAGTGTCAAATGATAAGCAATCGTTCCTACTCAATAAAAATATCTAAAGAGACAATATACCTATGGATCAACTTTATTTTATTCTTGAATCTCATAACCATCTTCTATAAGGAAATTTATAGGAAAAACTTCTCACCAATTTCAAAATCTAGACCACACTGAAGATTGTCCGTATAACTTTTTTGTTGACTCTGAGATTCCTTAATGTTCTATTGAATGACTCTAAATTTATTTACCATTTACTCATATATATTAGTTCTTAGTAGATATATTTATCTAACTTTACCCCATCACATTGAATTTCTAAACTTCTTTCCATATTGGGATTCATAAATATCCATATAAATTCTCAAGTGAAATCTATTATTGTATGATAACTCAACAAGATGTAGGCGTTGATCAAAAATATATTTGAAATATATAGAATAACATCTCAACATATCCTCTTGGGGTTGAATAGTTATATCAGATTGAAAATCTATATAACAATGACACCCAGTGCTAAATCTCAACTTTATATAAAGAGTCTGCTAAAGACTTCTCCATAACATCAAGGTAAACCTCAGATCCCAATCAGATACAATATATTGTGGTACTCCATGAAACCTTACCAATTCATTAATGTATATCATTGAAAGATGATTTGGAGATAATTATTATCTGATAGTTATGAAGTATATTTACTTCATAATGCGTTTGACTACAACCCATATAACATTTTGGAATTTAGATGTTTTGGGGAGTCTGATAAAAAAAATCCATGGTGATGTTTTTCCATTTTCATTCTGGTATGGGTAATGGTTGTAACATACCCTTATAATTTTATCTATTATCCTTAACTTTCTGACATACTAAGAACCGAGATACAAAATTTTCAATATCTCTCTTCATGTTATCCCACCATAAATACCCTTCCATAACTCTATACATCTTTTTTACTTTTAAGACGAATAGAGAATGAAGAAATATGAGTTTCCTCTAATAGTTCCTTATTCAAATTAGGTATAGATAGAACACATACATGGTTACTAAACCTTATCATTCCACCACAATCAATGTTAAACTCAAGAACATTCTAACCTTCTTCTTTAGCTCTAAATATTCTTTCTACACCTATTTAATCTTCACTTAGATAGATGGTTGAACACTCAATTGAGAAAGATAATATTTATTACCTTCCTTAAATATTTCCATATCCATCTTTGAAAATCCGTAAATATTGGATCTCTTGTGATACTTATCTTGGATAAACCAGCATGATCCTTTTGACTCAAATAATTAACCAGCTTTTTCTCTTTCCCATAGTGGTAATGTATATGCAATCATAATATTTAATCAATTCCAACTATCTTCTTTGGTGTATATTCAGCTCCTTCAGTGTGAAAATATACTTTAAAATCTTATTATCAATATATATTTCACACATTTATCCATAAAGATGATTCCTATATATCTTTAATTAAAAAATTACCATATCTAACTCCAAATCATGAGTTGGGTAATTTTTCTCCTGAACCTTCAATTGTCATAAACCATAATCTATCAGTATTTAATTTTGCCTGAGAACACATCCCAATCCCTTATTTGATGCATCAATATAGATTAAAAACCCTAATCCACTATAGGGTAATATAATAATAGGTTCACTAACTAACCTTCTCTTCAGTTCCTTTAAATTTTTATCGCATTCATATTTCTAAAGGAACTTGGCTGCCTTCCAATTTAACTTAGTGAGTGGATTGGATAACAATGAGAAACTTTCCAAAAAACATCAATAATATCTAGAAAAACCAAGGAAACTATAGATCTCAATCATTGCGGTTATTATAGGACAACATTTAATAAGTTATATCTTTGATGGATTCACTGATATAACCTCTCTTGAGATTATATAACCCAAAAAATTAAACCTTTTGTAGCTAAAATTTACACTTGGTAAAATTTCTATACAAATTATCCTTCCTTAGGGTCTTCAATATAATTATAAAGTGATATTCATTCACTTACTTACACTTTGAATAGATAATAATATTATTTATATATACTAACAAAAACTGATCATGGTAATATCAAAGGACTATATTAATTAAATTCATGAAGATAACAGAGAAATTAGTAAGAATGAATAACATCAATATATATTCACAGTTTCCATACCTTATATGGAATTTTTTCTTGGGTATATCCTCCTTCTCAACCCTAAATTGATGATATAATAAAGGAAGGTCAATCTTGGAAAATTTATTAAGCTCCACATAGTTGGACAAACAAGTCATCGATATGGGGTAGAGGATACTTATTATTGATTATGATCTTGTTAAATTCTTAATAATCAATGAAAAGTTGCATCAATCCATATTTATTCTTAACAAAAGGAATAGGTCACCCCAAGGTGAAACAATTTTATGAATAAATCACTTTTCAAGATTCTCCTGGTGTTACTTCTTCAATTTTTATAACTAAATTAGGTCTATTTTATAGGGAGTCTTTGAAATAGGTGTAGCACCATGCATGAATTCTATTGATAACTCAACTTCATGATTCAGTTGTAGATGAGGTGAATATTCTAAAAAGACATCACTAAACTTATGTACAATAATCATATCATCTATGTTGAGTTTCTCCCCAAACATATAATATAAAAACCCCTTTTTAATAGAAATAAAGACCCATACAATGGATGAAATTTATATTGGAAGTTTATTATTCATCATCACACTAAAAATGAGAATGGTTTCATTTGGAATATTAAATATGACTTCCCTCCCTTAGAAATTGATATGGGATCTATATAAGGAAATAAAATCTATTCCTAGGATCACATCAAATTCAACAAGAGGGAGAATCAAAATATTTATAGGAAGCACTTTACTAAAAAATTAAATTAGATAAGAACTATAGAATTGAGATGTAACCATCATACCATTATTATCTTTCACTAATAACCTAGTAATTAATGGTTGAGAATAGGAATTAACATTCCTATATACTTTTCACAATATAAGTTAATTCATATAACTATTCTAAAATTGTGTAGTTCAATATTTGAGAATACCTATTACCACATCAACTTCATCATTAAATATTTAATTAATTACTAAAACCAAAATGGTTAACATGACCATAAAGCATATTTGATCAACGTGATTAAGCATGAAAAACTATTCCTAGGATGTTTAAATATTGACATCTTATTTTCAATCCATGGAACCTTAGGTTTAACCTAGGTCATCCATGATCATCATCTATTCATATCCTTGATAATGGTTCATAAAGAAAATGAGAATTAACCTAGGAATATACCTTGGGAGTGTAAAACTAGGTGTGCAGTAAGTCCTGTTGTCATGCACCATGTGACTATCTATTCAAATCCCA
Organism: Viscum album; assembly: GCA_963277665.1. Taxonomy (NCBI): domain Eukaryota; kingdom Viridiplantae; phylum Streptophyta; class Magnoliopsida; order Santalales; family Viscaceae; genus Viscum; species Viscum album. The sequence continues at coordinate 1,993,318,384 of OY728133.1, read as the reverse complement.
ACGCTCCATTTTCAAAGTTATTACTCCCAAATAAAACTATGTTAGAGCCACATATTCTTATAGAATCCATACAGGGTTGTTTTTATATAAAAACACACTCCTTTATTTACCATAACATATAACATTATTCTATACTTAGGATTATCCTAAGGGTTCTTATTAAAATTTTCTCATAATGGTTTTTAAAGGTTAAATAAACCATTTCTCTAATACCAACTATAGAAACCCAAGATTTTCATACATAAAAATTACATATTTTTATATGAATATTCATTACATTAAACAAATACATGCCCAGGGACCATAAAGGATTAGTGTATTTAGAGACTATATATAAAATATTCTTATTTCATGAAAGATCTTAAATATATCCCATAAAGATCTCCCCTTTTAGTACTCTTCATAGATATACCCTACTTAAAATCATTCTTTATGGCCTATGTAAAGGAATCATAAGAAATGGTGATCTCATAAGCTCAATAAGGGTAAACATGTGATATATCAACCGATGATAACATGAAACCATAACATAAGAATATATATATATATATATGTGATCATGATCATAACTTTACAAATTTCATACCAAATCTATCAAAGATCATATACATGATTCATGACATAAATCTGGGAAGTTCATAATATATGAATCACAAAGTAAATAAACAAACATGAGCCATGATATCATAACATAGACATAGGAATTTAGAAAAAAACATAATATCATAACATTATAAAAATGTACAAATAGAAACTGGTTTAGTCATTAGGTTAAGGACATGAAATCAGGACCTCACATAAACTTATGTATATGAAAAACAGGTACACATTTAATGGAACATGAGCCTTAGTCCGGTTGGTAAGGACTTTGTAAGTGCATCCAGGTGACTCGGGATCAAATCCAGGTGGAGACATTATTTCCGGGTTACTGTAGCAGTACTGTAGCAGAAACTATAGCAGGAACTGTAGAAGGTACTATTTGGCACTGTAGCAGCCGGGAATATGACCTTGTTTGGGACTTTGGGCCACTAATTTGGTCCATGAGTCCTTTAAGGTCTTCGGGCCACCCAGGACTTTAGGTCAGTAAGGCCTTCGGGCCACCTCAAGGCCTTCGAGCCACCTTAAGTGCAAATTCAAACCAAACGACCTATGAGGAACAAGATCTAAAAGGAGGATGAGTAAGAAGATTTCACCTTAGCATAAACTAAATGGATTGAAATAATGAGATGGTATGGAACTTGCCATCGGGACAAGCCTGTGCATGCACCAGAATGCCTAGCCGAATAACCATGCGAAGGTGGAGAGCCGATTTCACGATGAAGATGCTGGGGAGGAGCAGTTCCAAGTAGTTATTCTGGGTTGTATGTAATGTTTGAAGCCTATGGGAAAATGAATTCCTCTAATTCCTATGGGCCTTGTAATACTTATGCCTACGGGCCTTGTCAGGGTTCCACCTCACCCCTTGAAAGGTGGATTATCAAAAATCAATAAAAAATGAAGGCCTTCGGGACATTGGAGGAGGTACGCATTTAATGTTATGGACATGAAAACCTGGTCCATACATGAAATTGTGAACATGAAATCAGGTTCACATATAACATATTTACCACATGAGTTATTCATATTTACCCAATTCATTGTAGAGATATAATGTGCTCACCTGTCCTCGATTTATAATGTAACCACCCCTCCTTGGTGTATAATATAACCACCCGTATTTGGTATATAACATAACCAATCATCCTTTTTTATAACATAAACACCCATAAAATAATTAAGACCATACTAATGTGTGCCGAAATATCATAAAACATTCATCATATAATCACATCATAACCCATACAAGGGAAAAACGTTTTATAAATATTTTATCAAATTATTCCTAGAATAACTCATGAGAATAAATGGGTTTCGTAAATATTTCATCATTCTAATCATAACCATACAAATAAATAATAATTATGGTACCATTAGATCATATCCCCAATAAAACACAAGCAAAAACAATGGTTGTTGTCATTGATGAATAGAAATTCCATAAAAAAGACCATTAAAATATTCTTAAAGAAAATATACTTTCCATTTTAAAATCACTTATTTAAAATATAAAACATTACCAAATATTAAATAAATCATTTTCTTGTAAAAAAACCTCATAAAATTTTAAGGTATAATTTAAACCATTGAGCGATCATTACGATGGGAAATACCACTTATGTTGTACACGTTAAAACAAATATTCCTTTACCATTTTCAGTAAAAATTCAAAAGTAACTCATTTTTTAATGTGTCAAGAAGATTCCATTTGAACCATTTTGTAAAACCTAGGTAAAAATGAATATTAAAAATTATATGATAATATTAAATATATTTTTGAAAACATTTTTAAAAAACATGCACATGGAAGAGAAAAGATTTTCGACCGAAAAGAGAAATAAATTTAATTTTTCTTAACAACATTATTTTGGTATATTTAGTTCTAAAAGATCGGAAAATGAAATGAAAACATGTATTATTTATAAATAAATAATGTATAAAAAAATCACAACTTTGTTAATAGGTATATCTTAAGGTTCCATCATGAGAATCATAATCATAAACAATCCTGATAAACAATGAGACTGAAACAAAAAACCCTTAACACTCTAGTAAAATTTGAATCATAAGAACCATGAAAGAAATAAATTTATATAGATATTTAATTCAATATTAATTTCATAAAAATCATCATAAAATAAATTAATCTGTGGTATATAAACCACATATATGAAATAAGTGGTGAATATGACATGTGTCTCACAGAAATAAAAGTGAGACAAAACCCATTACCACTTTGGAAATTTTTGAATCATAATCCCCATTAAAGAATAAGATTTAATTAAACTTTAAATGTCATTAAAATAATAATATTAATGATATAACATTTCAAAGGGGTGATATATACACCACATAAAAGAAATGAGTGGTGAATATGGCATATGTCACTAAGAAATAAAAAATTCAAACATATTATATAATAAATATATATTTATTATAAATATATATTTATTATAAATATATTCAAAAACAATACTCATATATATCATACAATATATGATTTACTTATACCCTTTTATCACCTTCTCATTAACAATTCTTTATTGAAATCATTGTTCAGGGTGAAGATTGCTTTATTTTTCATTTATGTTCTGGTTCCATTGTTTTGGTCCTTATAATTTTATCATAGTTACATAATTTACAATATTTTAATAATTATATAAATATCATATATATTCATTATATATTTATTTATAATATGTCATAAATTTTATCGATAAAAAATGAATTACATCGTTCATGGAGACGGTAGCGTACGTATGCATGAACACTGTTTCCATTTTCTTGATGGATGGAATGAAATAAAAGTAAATAATATTACAACCTTAAATAATAATTATTATATCATTTATATAATATATATTCTATAAATATATCCTTATTACTATCCATGTAAAACAGAAATGAAAAACACCTCATATCAATTTGCAAGACAGTAGTATGCCGTATACACGAGTGATGTTATTATTTTACAAAAGGTTAGAAGGTAAAAATTTAGATATGATATTATAACTAAATAAGTTTTTTAGGTCATAAATATCACATATTTACTTTAAATATATCATTATATCAATATGTGATAAGTGATGATGGAAAAAAATTACATCGGTTCACGAGGCGGTAGTCCACCATACACATGAATGCCAGTTTCGTTTCCCATTTGATGAAAGAGCACATGGATATACGTCATTCCATTAAAATAATAAAATCTAATTATATGGAATATAATGGTTTTACTATTTAATCACATTTGAAAAATATTTTAAGGATTTAGAAGATTAAATAAAATGAAAATGCATGGTTAAGGACTATACATATTCTTTAAAAAACCTCTTTAGGTTTACACATAAAGCCTTCTTAAGAGGATTTCCTAATCAAACTAAGTCCTATAAGAAATGATAATGGAATTAGGGAATATATTTGGATAGGTATTGTCTAAACCAAAAGTCTTTTTAAGTGTGAATAGGTTAGGATAGGGGTACCCTTTTATAAGTGGGGGGAGGAAACACTTTGAATTTTTGAAAATAAAACTTATACCTACATTTTACCCATGACATAAGGCTCCAAAATAGATAATTCTAAAACCTTATATGATATAAAGCTTAAATATTTCCATAAAATAGTAATTGGTCAAGTTTTTAGGTCATTTTAATCCTGATATTTTTAGTTTAACCCCAGATAAACCAGTTTCAACCTTAATCACGATAATTAATTTTTATTGTTTTTACTATTAATTATGATAGAAAATTAAGTTGACCTTATTAGATAATATTATTATGTTGATTAATAATATGGAATAAATTTTTATAAATTATGTTCATAGAAATGAAAAAATTTAATATAAAATTAAACCTGCAGATGCAACGAAAAAATGGTTTTCCAAAGAAAGAGATTTCAAAAGTATAAAAAGATTTTATATCAAAATTAAACTTGAAATTGATTCCAATGAATTTATTTAGACTAATAATAATATAATTTAACTAATTTTAATTTTAAAACATTTTAAAATAATACTTAACACTATAAATACTTTAAACTAAAATACATTTTTTCTATTAAAAATTGATATTTTTCATTATTCATCAAAATGTTAATATTTTCCAAAAAAAATCAAAAATTCACCCCAATGTTTTTTTAACATGTTGATTAAAAAATTAATTTAATTTTTTCAAATAAATTTTCTAAAATTGAAAAAATTAATTTTATTATTCGTTCACAAAAATCACTAAAAATCATTTTTTAGAAGAAATGTATTTTTAAAGTATATAAAGTCTTTAATAAAAATTAAGAAATTATTTATCAACATATTTTATTTATCTAAAACCATTATACTTAATTTTTAAAATTTAATTATTCCTATTCATACCCCAAGTTTAGCGGATAAGATATATGGATTGTGTTTAAATAATAATATTAATAGTATATTATGGTTCGTTAAAACTCCGTGTTTCATGTAACACAAGATATCGAAGAAATTAAATTTATTTGAAAAGAAATATTTAATAAAAATCTTGGGGTGTTACATGTACTTTCTATTATGTGAATAATACCAATGTTTCATGTACTCTGTTATGTGAAGAGGATGAAGAAACACCACATGACCTAACTCCCATGAAGAAGAAGAGTATCATGTACTCTTGTTTATTATTGTGCTAAAAATAAATTGTTGTGTACTTTGCCTATGTTAAGGAGAAAAGAGATATTGTGCACATTCTAGTATGTGATGAATATTGAGGTTTTGTGAATACCTCTAGGCTTTTTGTGAAGCAATAGATATACCATGAACCCACCAGGATTTTGAGAAGAAGAATAAAATAAATAGTGAGTTTCCGTATAGGATAATTATGAAAATGAGTATCAGTTGTAGTTTTTTAAAGAAAATGATATTTCACAAAGTTGGTAGAAGAAATTATGCTTACATTACATGATAATTATTTGAGGAATTCTAAAATAGTTTTCAAAAATCGTGTTAAAGTTGAAACTTAAAGGCTGCATGAAGAATAGTGAACATAAGCACATAAAATAATAAGAATAATAAATGGTCATGTGATAGACTTTTAAAATTTTAGAAGTCCATGAAATTACTGCATGAAGTACATTTAATTTGTTCAAAATAAGTTATATTGATATCATTGAAGTTTAATCTTGCATACAATAACATCAAAAGAAAGTAATTAAGGTCAGGAACTTCATTAATAGAAGGAAAATATATGACTAAGAATTTGACTAAGGAAGGCCTGATAATTCATTGAAAATCATAAGTTATTGAGCAAGACCAGTACACCTGATTAATATCTATTGATGTTATTGAATAAGTGTAATGAGAAGACTGGATCTTCTACGATTGTGGAGGAAGACCATTCTTAGTTGGTGCAGAAGAAACCATGAGCTATTGAAGATATTTTTATCTATGGATCAATACTAAAGAGAAGACTGATTGGGGTGTATAACTAATCAAAGAGAAGAGAAGATAGTTGGGGTGTCTAACCAACTGAGGAAAAAGTGTTGGTCACTAGGGTGTAGAACTAGGATCAACTAAATGATTGACTAATGGAGTGTATAACAATTTGTTTCTTAAGAAATTGTAATTTATTATAAGATTATAGTGGATAATCCACATTGGGGCATCTAATAAACATGAAAAAGGATTAGGTCTTAGTATCAATCCTTGTAAATATCATGTACTATGTTAATTCTTATTATTTCTTCACATGAGGTGAGGCTATGAGAAATCATTGAGTAGATTGAGAATCATAACAAGTTCAAGAGGTTAGATTAAAAGAAATGAATTCATAAAAGAAGACTACTAATTCATCCCCCTCTCAGTGGAATCTGGACTAGGGATCTAAATTGATGAAGGGGATGTGACATGGGTGCACTCTTAGAATGTAGCCTATCGATGAGTGGCTTGGGTAGTGATGACTCTGCGGTCATATGAACACGTACAGTTGTTGTTTTTATGTCATCATGTTCATCCAAGGGGAAAAAAGGACTAGCGATACATGGAGGTGTTCGATCGACCTTGTGGGTGTTGCAGTATAGGGATGGTCATGCTGGATCTTTGTGTGGGGGACATCGAGTAGGGATGGGGATGGTAGTGTGTGATTGATAACTAGGGGATGCGACATATTCATGAATTTTGGCAATTCATTATAAAAGTGTATTAATGGGTCTGTTAGGACCACTGAAATCACAATTCCAAATCACAGATCATAAAAAATGAGACTTTGGGTCATTAAAAATAGGGTATGCAGCCAAAAAAATCAATGATTTTAGGACAAGTAGTAAGGGTCTTCAAGGGACATAAAAAATTATAAGGCCTTCAGGCCATAAAAATCATGGGGTTTTAGGCCTCTACTATCAGGGTGTGTGGGAAATAAAAAATTAGAGTCATTGGATCATTGTAATGAACCACCTATGGAGTGGACCAACCCTTAGATGGGGGGTGTGGATTTTCCTTGGTGGCCCATGGGTGTGTGTTGTTGTGTTTTATTGTATCCTCTCAAACCTTGATAAATTAATAATTTAATAATTAATTTATAATTAATAATATAATTAATGATAAAAACAACCAATTAATAAATATTGTAACTAACAATATAATTAAAAATTATTATTAATATAATTTATAAGTAAATAGGGATAATAAAAATTATTAATTATCTATAATTTAAATAATAATTATATTATAAACTACATTATTAATTACAATAAGAAATATAATATAATTAGACATTGTAAATTACTTTTAGGCCACAAATTTTAAAAAATGATCAATAACATAAAAAATAATTTCATAAAACATAACAAAATTAATATTTCACCCACTAGGAATTGTTTTAATGTTTGAAGTTTATATTTTAAAAGAACAATTTTTTTTTGTTTTAGAAACAAAAATGTTTTTTTTTCATTTAGGATATATAAATGGTTTATATTTTATAAGATTTAAAATTCACTTACTTGAAACATTATTTTTTTTATGTTGGTGATATTGAAAGATTATAAATTATAAAATACAGATACAACCTAAATTAAACTTAAATAATTGAATGAACACTTAAAAAATAATTGAAAATAGAAAGAATTTCTTAAAAATAGTAAGAAAAAAATAATTTAAAAAATATAAAACAATATTGTTTCAAAACATACCATTTATACTTTTTTCCGTGACATGTTTTTTACTTAATTATTATTTATAATTAATTAAAATTAAAATTATATTATTATTAAGTGTTTTTTATTAATGTCTAGGAGGTTACAACCAAAAGAAACAACACACACTCTCATGGGTCAACAATGATAGGCCACACCCCCTAGAAGGGTTACCCCACTCCATTACCAACTCATTATAATTTTATGGATTGAGTTCTGTGTGGCTTGAAATCCACCACATGGTCCAAAGGGTCCACATCATCACGACTCAAAGTCTGCCTACCCATTTCCTACGCTTCACCAGTGATTACCTAGGTCTGAACCTCTACTTGTGTTATCATCGACATTAGAAAATACACCGTCTACTATTAATGGCCAAAAAATACATTCTAAGTGGGATGAAAAGATTTGAACCCTGATCATGAGTATAATTACGAGGTGAATTTACCACTTTTTTTGCAGGAAAATGAGTAAATCATATATTAAGAGATCAAAGTTTAGGTAAAACAAGAGAAAAAAACCAACTGGGGAACAAATCCAACCAAACATGTGGGTCATTCGAGAGACCTCAAGTATCTAGATGATGAGCCACCATATTACCCTCCCTTTTGGTAAAGGTTAAGGATCAAGTCAATAAGTGGAGCTAAATAAGCAGGATCTTTAAGATCAAAAGGCCAAATGGTTGGAGACCAACCTATAGAGTAGAGATATCATGACCTTAGATGCACTATAAGGAAAAAAACTTAAAACATTACATAATCTTGAGTTTTATACAATTAAATGCATTCTTACACATTGAGGATCTTTTTAGGTTTAGAGTTTTAGAGAAATCAGGACATACAACATACATAACATCCCATATTCATACATGAGGATACTACTAAAATAGTATCCACTTTTTTACAAAATATAAAACGTAGATAAAAACATATTTTTTTTTGAAAAAAATTCATAACATTTAAATTTTCTTCCTTATTAATTTTCACATCCTTATAACCAGTGAAAAACATTTAAAAACTTGGGATGAGCACAAAAAACTCAGTAAGGGATATAAGGAAAGAAATCATTAGTCAAGTGATAACATAAAAACCAATAAAATCCATTTCATAAAAACTAATTAACATGAATGGAAACATCATGTAGTTTCCTTGGGAAATATTTACCATATCACTCTTATAATTACCCTTAAACATGGAATAACCATTTGGTCAAATTCCATATTCGGAGTACCCAATGCTTTGTAGAGATATAATGGGGCTCACCCATCATATCTTGAGCTATAATGGGATAAACCCAACATAAATATGTCCAAAGAACATATCATGGTAATAAAGTATCATTAAATTAGGGGAAACCACTCATGCCATATATATATATATAAACAATCTTTCTGAATTTTATTAAAGAGACTTTTAAAAGGATTTTAAAAGGAAAGCCCCTTATAAATATAATTGGAGTGAGAATTAATAGAATGGAATGAATATGTGAATAAAATATAAATAAACATAATAAAACATAATATAAACAAAAATTCATCACACAAATAATCTTAATACCACATAATGAATAAAGTAGAAGGTTAACCCAAAGATTGGAAATTGGGTTTAGAATTCCCTTACCTTGGGTTAATATTACTTCAAATGTGTCTAAAAATTCTGTATAACTGTTAAAAGAGTGTTATTGATATCTTAAAGAAACATATTCATGTTTATAACACCTTATATGATCATTTCATAACATCATTTTACCCTTTAATTATTAGTATTTTGTTCCTTCCATTGTTTCAGGTGCGTTCTTTACATGATTTCCATGACCGATTTGTATTTGAATTTCTTGTCGTACGGAAATGAAATTTCAAAAGTGGAATGAAATGGTCTTCATATTTTTAAATAATATTAAATTATTCCATAAATCATTTTGGTTATATGGTATAGGGATGAATCATTAGATAAATCTTTAGTGATATCTGTTTAGATCATTTTTGTGATTCTTTGACAATCATGAACTAGTTTCAGTATATAACATAATGTTTTTTATATATTCTAACCATATAACATGAAAGAGGATATATAATAAAATTTAAATTCAGTTTCAACAATTAAAATTTTTTTATAACCAGTTTTTAAGGAAGTAATGGAAATTGTAATCACATCATCCTTGATTTTGGTAAATCAGCACATCACTGACAGCATTTTTATTTTTAGATTAAGAGAAATTGGAGAGGAAGAATGATGATGAATATTTCCATAAGTATGATAAAAATACATAATATATATTATAATATATCATTCATGCCTCTTGGAGAAGGGGAGGTGAATATAGTGTAAGAAAATAAAGGAATTGAAAAGAAAACATATGAAAATGAAAGAGGATTCTTACCTCTTGATCTCTTCTCCTTGAGATCTTCCTTAAGGGCATTGGTTTTGGCAGTTTGGAAAGAACAGAAGGTCTTGGACGTGGATAAGATCATTGGGAGAGGATTTGGTAGAACTTAGACAATTATCAAGGCTTGAGAGCTATGAGAGGAAGAGGGGAATGATGGTGGTATTTATAGTGGAGGAGATGAGAGATTTTACATTATTTTAATATTTTTTTCCAAGACTATGAATAAAATTAATTCATGGGTTAATAATAGTAGAGAGAGAATGTGAGTTCGAATAAAGTTGGCTTACATCAGTCATAATGAAAAAATAGTGTATTTAACTGATAATTTGTATATACGATATTTTACTTTTCACTATTCATAAAAAATTCCACAATTTCAGAAAAATACCAAAATTTCACCCTAACCATTTTTTGATGTGTAGAATTCAAAAATGAACTCCATTTTTTGAAAATAATTTTCTAAATATGATTAATTTATTTTTTAAATAAAATCATATTATATTCAAAAAATAACAATTTTAAAGCTGTAACTCATTTTATATCACCTTGAAAAATTAATCAAGATTTCATTATCTTATAACAACAAGAAATTAAAATAATAATGAAATTTACTATTCATAAGGGTCATATTACTGTTCATAACACTATTCATAAGGGTATATTACTATTCACCAATAAAACAATTTGATTCTATCAGACTCTAAATTACTTACTAATAATAACCACAGATGTCCATTTTTCAAAATTCAAATCAAATAAGTAGAAAAATTTATGTTTAGAAACTAGTTTTTGTAACATCCCGATTCCGAAAGCCACCCAGAGGCACCCCGTAACCTGTTGGTCACATGGCCTCAAGCGCATTTTCCCAAATTCCAGAGGCTGTCGACTAACGGTAAGGGCCTTGGGTGTGACAGTGGGGAAACTTTTCCCTCATTGACAGAGTAACAAAATAGAACAAAACAATAGTAGTAGCGAAAATAGTGAAAAACCATACAAAAGTAAATAGTGGAAGACTGAAAATAATAAACTGGAGCATAGATATATATATGAATGATGCATGATACATATGTCTAGGAAAACAACCAAACAAATTACAATGCTGGAATAAAATAGTACTAAACCAAAGTACAAAAGAAGAAAGTAAACAACTCCTCAACATCACAAGCCATAGCTTGGTCCCATGCTCTCTATCTCCACAACAATCAAGTACATTTTCCCAAATTCCAGATGCTACCGACTAGCAGTGAGGTCCTTTGTAGTGATAGTGGGGAAACTATACCCTCATTAACAGAGTAACACATTGAAAGAAAACAATAACAGTAGCGGAAACAATGACAAACCATACAAAAGTAAACAGCGGAAGACTGGAAATAATAAACTGGAGCACACACATATATATGAATGATGCATGATACATATGTCTAGAAAAACATCCAAACAAATAACAATGCTGGAATACAACAGTACTAAACCAAAGTACAAAAGAAGCAAGTAAACAACTCCTCAGCATTGCAAGCTATAGCTTGGTCCCACGCTCTCCATCTCTACAACAATCAAGTACCTAAAGTAGAAGGGTGCTTGCCCTTATCCATACCTACAACAATATAATCTGTTTGGGCCTAAAAGCTTGGCCCAAACTAGGTGTGAGACTAAATCCCAGTAGGCAACCACCACGAGATCTATGCCTAACAGTCAGTGAATATATGGCAGGTAAAGTACGAAAGACAGTAAACAAGGAAGTACTCAGGAGTAAACAATCCACAGTTTCAAAGCATTCAAATCACCACATAACATGAAACAACTAATCAAAATAGATAAACACCGCAGGTAACCCTATGGGAAGTACCCACTGCCTATCCCCTCTGGTCCTACCTAGAAACACAAGCAAGAAGCTAAACACAAGGTAACCCTATGGGAAGTACTCACAGCCTATCCCCTCTAGTCCTACCTAACAAGTACAAGCAACCCTCTGGGTAGTACACTCAGTCTAACCCCTTTGGTTCATCTTAAGCATAGACTCTCAGAGGAAGAAATCATCATCAATTCCTCCTATAGTCTTGTATTAGTATCTAAAGGCACTATAGGGAAGCAATTATGCCACATTCCCTCTGTGGCCCGAGTCGAGGAACTACATACACTCTGGGGAAGCACTCAGCATCAATTCCCCCTATGGTCTCGCATCGTAAGTAAAACAGACACTCTGGAGAAGCCCTCATCATCCATTATCCCTATGGTCTATACACTAGGTTCACATGGACTTGTGTAATTCAAGAAAGTATAGCAGTGCACATCGGCCAAGGTAAACCTCAAGAACTACTTGGCTATAATTCTACAACATAACAGCATAACAGAAAAATAGTCACACCATCCTACAATACTAGGCATGGGAAAGTAAACAACAGCCTAACAAGAAAACTAGACCCAAAGGTCAAAAAAGGAAAAACATGCATGGGAAACACATCCAAAGCACAACAATTCACCCTATTCACAATCAAATAGCATCAACTCAAGCATACAAGCATATTAGATAAACAATAGGGCTAAAACAGTAAACATGCAATACCCCATTCATGGGTATTGGGAAAAAATGCACATATAACTCAATGAATTTCTATAAAAAGGCACAGACCACCTACCTTGACATTAATAGACCACTATATGTGAACCTCAAGTCTTGAATCACCTTATAATATCAGATATCTATAAAAATGTCTAAAACGTTATATAGAGGACAAATTGAGAAGGAAAAGGAATCATGAAATGAGACTCAAGAGGAAGAGAGAGCTTACTGAGGCGATTCCAATGCAATTGATGGTTGTCTAATTAGAGATCGAATGGAGGCTCAGGGGCTCAGAGAAGGATCATGGCTGTACGAGTTCTCTCTGATGAATGAGACCCATAAGAAGGGCGTTCTGTCAGTCAGACGCGACCCCAGTGCGTTTAATGAAAAAAAAGTACACGACATGTACTTGCTGTTTCCATACCCCGTTTTAGGTGGCCTCTAGGTCACCCCCACATGGCTGTGTGCATGGACACTACATGACCAACACACGACATGTACTCAGAAAGTACACGGTGTGTACTTCGAAAATTTCCAGAAATTCCCCTTTCTCTCAAAAACGACTAGAATAAGGAAACATACCTGAATAGAAGGTCCGGGTTCTTACAGTTTTTAACTATATAATTAAAAAAAAGTTTCATATATTTTAATTTATTTTTAAAACCTTGGGATGTTACATGTATAAGGAATAGTTTGGTCAAACAACATCTAAGAAAGCCTAAGCATGATGATATGAGGACTCAAACCCAAAACCTCTATCATTAACTCTCGTTTCCACTTCCATTCGACCATATAAACACCCAAATTTATTGAATTTTGGATTATATATGACCTTTATAATTATTATTAATTATTTGAGATTAAAATAATAATTCTATTACAATTAATAATTATTAATTGTATAATTAATTAATTAATAATTACATTATTATTGATAATTATATTTTTTTATTAGTAGTTTAATTATTAATTATATTATTAAATACATTCTTGATGATGATTATTATTAGGATGGTTGAGGATGGGGAAATTTGAGCTCTCTCTAGGTGATCATTATGGCGATTCGGGTTTCTGTGGAATGGTGGATTTTAAACATGATCTTTATTTCGTTTTACTAACTAGAGAAAGATTTACAGAATCATCTTGCATGGTCAAACCCTCAAGGATGTTGACAGATTTTCTTTCTGCTCATAGTGGAATTTATTTCTATGAGGATGCTAATAGGAGTCACTTTGTATCTCTAAAGGATTCCATCCTAGAGAGAGTCGCTCATAGAGGTTCTATGGAGAATGTTGTTTCCAATTAGAAAGCAATCAAAGATAGGTTATAGACCAGTCAAGATTCAATAATTGATCGCCTAGTTTTATAAGCTTGGAGAGAACCATGGTGTATCGAAGATATGATTCATCACCTTTCATCTACTTTGGGTTTTTTAGATTGAATATGTGTCCCTATGTGTAAGGGTTACTTCCACTAACTATTCCCTAATGAGGAATTGAAGCACTGGTCATGGGGTTATGGCTCAATTGTGATGAAACCTAGAATGATGACTATTCAGAATTGGGATTTTCAATTTAATCCTTTTAATATTTAGAATACCAGATATCAAACCTTGATTTAATTATTGACCTTAATTTAATCCTATGGAATCCTTTAATTTTATTTGACATTGCTTCGTCCATCATTAGAATGCCCATTAAAATGGATCTGGCTATAGAGATTTCCCAGTTTTATTATTTTTCTTGGATTGTGTTATCCTTGGTTAAAGATGATATAGACCTTCAGATTAAATATGAGAAGCTACCCTTTTCATTTTGAACCTATCCAATAGATATTTTAAGATAATTTTTTTAGATATTCTATTTTTTCATTTTCTCCTTGAAAGGGCATGAGGAGAGGATCCGTAGGAGGAAGAAGATCATGAACTCCAAGGAGAAGCATCAAGACCAGCTAGGGAATGGTTCTGTCAACCTTGGGGATCAACCTACCAGGGATGTGGGTGGACCAATATCGGGGAGGGTGCTAAATAAATGGGGGAGTCAGGAGTAAGACCCAAATCATATAATAAATTGTCAATTGAAAATAAATTTAGGGGATCAAGTATAGGATTTTAAGAGTTTTATATGGAATGTGAAGTTGCAACCTATATAGGGCCTGCAAAAATAGGCAGTGAAGGTTTCTTTGTGTCATTTGGAAGTTAATAAACCAGAAACTGCAACCAGGGAACATGCTGGGGGTAAAATCGAGGGGTTATGGGATGATCTTGAAAATGATGACTCACACTTAGGAATATACTTTAGGGATATTCTTAAAAAAGTCATTGAGGATGACTTGTAAATAGATAAAAATGATGGGCATCCTGATGATGAACTTTCTTCCCATGAGGTAGCTGATCAATTACTTTGACAGGAGCATAAAATTATATCTTCAACGTGATGGAAAGGGAAAATGAAGTAGGTTTATGCTTCACCAATGAGTTTTACGTAAAATAAAGATACTTATTTTATTGAATATGATCTATCATTAACTTCTGGGAAACTATCAAATTGTAGTGAACCTTCTAGGACCCAGTTTAGGAACACTTACAAGGAAGTGATTCCTACTGCACCTACTGTATTAGTTCAAAATACTGATGGCAATGAGGATTATAAATCATATTATAATAATGATAGGTTGTGGAAAAGGGGGATGTGAAGAAGACATCTCCTACTTAGCATGGAAGGGGTGATTCTGATGTTCATGATATGATGTTAAAGGAATATACATCATGGTTGGGTTCTACTAAGGACGATACATCCTTTTCTAAAAAGAATGTAATTAATGTTGATAAGGTTAAGGGTTAAATATATGAAGGGAAGAGGGATGTGGAGAGTTCTTCAGAACCGGGTTCATCTGGTAGGATAATAG
This sequence comes from Viscum album, assembly GCA_963277665.1. Taxonomy (NCBI): domain Eukaryota; kingdom Viridiplantae; phylum Streptophyta; class Magnoliopsida; order Santalales; family Viscaceae; genus Viscum; species Viscum album. Next base: position 1,993,302,783 of record OY728133.1, on the reverse strand, counting down.
AGATCTCTTATGTTGTAGCTTCTGTTACCAATCAGTTTATGGGTGCATCAAATTTAACTAGGATTGTTGTTAATTATCATGCCTATGAACATGGATCATCCAAATTAGAGACCTCAAAACTAGGTAATTCCAATTTTGATAGGATGGTATCTCTAGATATAGATTCTTATTCAATTAAAATTTTCTAGGATCAACCTACAAAGGAAAAGGTAAGTAATCAAGTTTCCACTTCCAATTCATTTTACTAAGCTTGAACTAATGGATGATACTATCTTTGGTAATTGTGTTAATATTAGAGTGAACTAAACTATATCCAATAAAATTAAGTCTATTATTAATTTTAATGATGATCCACCTATAGGGGATGATTCTGATGATCAAGAGAACCTATGGAAACATACTAAAACTTGGATAAGGGGTTGAATTTCATGTGGTTGAGGTGGTCGAGGCTCTATCTAGAATTTGGGTAATCGATGATAGGTTCCATTATTTTCTATCTATTATAGTTTTTAGTTTTTTTACTCATGGATAAAATCCATGCTTCTTGTGTGCTTGATGCATGAGGACCTTGGTGCTGTCATACTTTAACTTGTGGAATGTGACACCTTTTTTGGTAAAGATTTAGTTATCTACATGATTTCTTTGGTATTTTTCATTAATGGCTATCTACAACTATAATTGGATTAAAAAGGTAGTTATTTTACTTTCTAAATTTTTCTAGATTTTCATATATCCTACTTGATTTATATTTTCCTATTATTTTTTCCCAATTCAGGTGTCAAATAAGTTCTATGGAGTTGATATTAATTTGAATGGCCGGTGGAAGCTTTGAAATTATTTTTTGTTCACCTTTTGGACTAGAAGAATGAGTTCCTTTCAAGATGAAATATGTATTTGTTTTATTCTCTTTGATATGGTTTAGAATTGCTTGGATATTTTCATGCTGGATGTGGGAAGCATTGATTGATATTTCTACATGGGAGGATGTTCTTGTGATGGTGTTTCTGTTTTTAATAAATTAGGCCCAGAGACTTGGGGCTCTAGACTCTACCCATTTTTATTATTAACTACATTATTATTTACATTAATAATTGTATTATTATTAAGTTTTATAAATATATTTAATAACATAGATCATAAATCACATTATTAAGTAATATTAATTTAATTAATAACTATATTAATATTATTATTTATTATTAAATACAATTTGTTTTGAAAATGATACATTTTTAAGTATACATATTTTTTAACTATATATTAATTATATTTTTAATATAATTACTAATTATTTTTAATTATATTATTAACTATATTATTTATATTAGGGTTAGGATACTACAAACCACTAATATACACGCACTCAAGCATTTTAGTGGGTCAGACCTCACATCTTTTTTCACAAGAATTAACACACTCAAATGAATTATTTTATTACATAATTAATATTATTAAGTAATTAGTAATTATTAATAAATAATAATAATAAATAATAATTATGTAATCATTTAATTAGTGATTAAATTATTATAATTAATTACATAGCTGTTATTTATAATTATGAAATATTTAATAAGTTTAATAAATATAATATTAATTGATTTATTAATTAAGTTTTGATTAGTTTAACAAATATAATATTAATTACATTATTATAATTAATCACATTTAAATGAATTATTAATTAATTCATTTATCATTCTTTTTGTGTTATTAAAAATAAAATATTACCATTTTAATTTGTCCGAAAAGGAGAACCTGTATCCCACATTGAAAATATGGAATGGATGACAAGAGGAAATCCCTTATAAAATGGAAGGTTTGGTGAGGTTTTAATGGTGTAATATATTCATAATATTTTAATAAAAGTAATATCTAATAAAAAAACATTAAATTATATTTACAATTTTGTTTAAAAAATAAATGGAAGACATTATTCATGAAAACGCCTTCCTTGAAACCCTTTTAAATATGACATTGTTCCAGACAACATCTAATCTTCTACAAAAATTCCCCTACCCTAAGAAATAGGGTTTCAAATACCCTATTTTCAATATTTTTTCATTGTATGGGGAAATTTGACTTGGACCATTCTTACGGCTTGTATCTATCACTAGGATTGTTTCATGATTATTCTTAGTGGCATGTGATTTGATGCCATGTTTCCATGCGTGAGTTTACATATTTTATGCAATGTAATCTTTTCACCAAGATTCATGTTTGTGGAGGTCACTCGTCAGTTTGGGAATTCCTTCAAGCACACCCCTTTTGCTTTGGCAATTTGATATGACCCCTTCCTTGAGAGAAAGAGGAGAGGTGACGAGGATCTGTTTCCATTGGTCCATCAATGATGATAGATGAGAAAAAAGAGCTTCAACATTCTAGTTCTTGGCATGCTATAAGAAAAGCGAATCTAGGGATGGAATGTGCTAGTTCGTGGAACTTTTTGTCAGACCCCGAAGTTGACGCAACACCTTGCATTAGTTTTCTGTTTTTGACCTAGGACATTTTTATGGCTTGTATCTTTCACTAGGTTTGTTTCATGATTATTCTTAGAAAAATGTTCTTTTATTCCATGTTTCCTTGCATGAGTTGACATATTTGATGTAGTTTATTATTTTCACTGGGCTCCGTGTTTGTGGAGTTCACTCACCGGTTTGGGAATTCCTTCAGGCACACCCCTTTTGCTTTGACAATTTGGTATGACCCCTTCTTTAAGAGAGAGAGGAGAGGTGATGATGATTTGTTTCCATTGGTTCTGCGTTGATGATATATGAGAAAAAATAGTTTGAAAGGTCTAGATCTTGGCTCACTAGAGGAGAAGAAAAGTTAGGGTTGGAAGGTTCTAGTTTGTGGAACTTGCTGTTGGACCCCAAAGTTGATGCAACTCCTTGCATTGATTTGTAGTGTTTGACCTGGTCCATTCTTATGGATTGTATCTCTCACTAGGGTTATTTCATGAGTATTATTAGTGGAATGTTCTTTGATTCCATGTGTCCTTGTGTGAGTTAACATATTTGATGCATTGTCATATTTTCACTGGGCTCCATGTTTTTGGAGGTCACTCACCGGTTTGGGAATTCCTTCAGGCACAAACCTTCTTCTTTGAAAACTTGGTATGACCCCTTCCCCTAGAGAGATATAGGAGAGGTGATGAGTAACTATTCCCATTGGTTCATGATAGATGAGAAACAATATCTTCAACGGTCTAGTTCTTGGCTCGCTGGAGGAGAAAAGAAGGTAGGGTTGGAAGGTGCTAGTTCATATAACTTGTTGTCAGACCCCAAAGTTGACCCAACACCTTGAACTAGTTTGAAATGTTTGGTCTTGGGAGACAATGCTGAAATTTGATGATGATTAATCTTGACTACTGTGATGATCTTAGAGGATCAGATCTAAAGAACTCGACGATGATGATTTCAGTGTCTTGTCACAAGCTTCTTCATCAACATAAGTGAGACTGAGCCTTAGTAAGGGGGCCTCGACCCTGTTTATGTTTTCTTTGTTGATTTTTTTAAATTCTTATGTGTAGACCTTGTTTTTAGGCATGTGTGTTTTGTATTTATTTCCTTGCACAGTTTTGTGGAAAATTTCTGACTATAACCACACTAACAAATGAAATTCAAAATATAGGGTGTTGGGAAAACTATTTCCTAAACAATAGTGAGTTTTGAGAAGGAAGTCATACACTATCTCAGACACCTCCCTATTTGAAATATTTTCAAAGAAGATGAATTCTTAAACAACACCTTCTTTGAAAATGTTTCAAAGAATGCATTTTCCCAGAGAGTGTCCTCTTTGAAATGTTTTCAACACACTGTAAGAGACAACGCCTTCTTTGAAAATTTTCCATAGAAGCCACCATCTGTCCTAAAGCCTTTTATTTATTTATTTTCTTAAAATTTTATTTTTTTTGTTTTATTATATATATATACAGTTGAAAAAATATTTAATTATTTTTTATTCAACATTATTTTGAAGAAATTATTCGAAAAATATTACACCCCTTAAAGCCCCACTCAACCCATCCCTTTTATATGGGATTCCTCCTAGTTATCCCTTCATGATTTTCAATGTGGGATTTGGGTTATCCCTATCCAACATATTAAAAAAAATATAATATTTTTAATAACACAATAATTTCTATGCACATTAAGTTAATTAAAAATATTAATAATTATTAATAATATATATATATATATATAATTAATTATAATAATGAAATTAATAATTAAATAATAATGTAATAAATAATTTTGATTAATTAAATTTTTAATTAAATTATAATATAAATAATAAATAAAAGAAACTAATTAATTACTAATTTAATTAAACATACAATTAATGATTATTAATAATATAATTTAAAATAATCTTCACCACCATCATTATTAATTTAATGAGTAATTAATAGTATAATTAGTGATCAAATTAATAATTAGTAATAATTATTAATAATGTAATATAATTAATAATTATTAATAATGTAATTAAACTACCTTAATTAATAATATAATTAAAAATTATCTATATTAGGTAGAGGAGATTACATATTGCAAACAACATTCACACCCAGACACCACAGTGATACAAACCCCATATTTCCCCACAAGCAATGACAAACACCCACTGGATCTACCTTACTACATTGACTGACCCAATGAACCAAGTTCAAGATGGCTTGAAGGCAAAAATGATTGTGTCCCAAAGGATCTTTGGAGGAGATGACCTGAAGGCCCGAAAGAGCATCTTGAATCAAGAAAAGTTACCAGTCTTCGATCGCATTGACCCCTATCAACAATAATAACATTGTATTACCCGTTTTAAGGTTGTACCTCCTCCATTCCCAGAAGGCATGACACCCCTTCATCCCACATCAGAAATCCATGTGGGAGGAGGGCCGGTTGATAGGTTCCAATGCACCCATCTCCCTTCCGAGCCGCCCAACCAAGGATTCTTACATGGTGCCCCGCCACACCGCTTGCCATGTCACGTCGCATCGGCTGATTAGTTCCTAAACCTAGATCATTCCATGGTAGGTCACTCCTCCACCCCACATCATAAGTTCGGGTGGGTAGAGGGTTGATTGATAGGCATCGATGCACCCATCTCTCTTTGAAGCCGCCAACATGGCAACACCTGTATTTTTCCTTGATGCATCACTTACCTGTCGCACCGCACCATCTATATGGTCCTACCATGATGCCTACTTCTTTGCATGGTCATATTGTGGACCCCTATTTTTTCTTCTATAAAAGATATGATAACCCCCCCAAAGAGGGCTGCTAAGATTTGAACCCCTGTGTGATGCATAATTACAAGATGACTTTATCACTCAGGTAAGACACCAACTGTATAATTAAAAATTATCAATACAATTAATAATAAAAATAAAAATAATTAATAATTAATAATTAATAATTATTTTAGGATTTACATTGGGGCTGCCGGACCCTCGATCAAAATATCATCTTTTTTGGATCATTGCCTTATAGTTTTGTTTCTCTACAGGGATCACTACTCATAGGGGGTCTCACTACCACCTCCTATATCTAAAAAGTCATTGTAATGGAGAGGGAAACACATATGTATTATATTCCATGCCCAGTAGTAATCCACACCCCACTGTGGGACATGGACCAAGGTGTCATGATGCGATACCCAAGTGTCACACTGCTTCACTCTGCAACCAACAACCTCTGACCCATAGGGCACACACTGCATTCAATTTGGGACTCCGAGAACCCCCCTCCTCAGTGATTGCCTTAATAATAAGATGTTTCATATATCCTCTTGACACCAATTGTAGGATCTATATTGGGGTTGCAGGACCCTTCATCACACTACTCTCTTCTTGGGCTCACTATCTTATGATTTTGTTTCTCAGTAGAGATCACTACCCACAGGGGGGGGGGGGCGAAGTGCCACCTCCCATATCTAAAAAGGCCTTGTAATGGGGGAAGGAAACACAGGAGGATTATATTCCATTCCCAACAACACTCTAGGTCCCGATGTGGTACACAGATCAAGGTTTCATGTTGTGACACTCTACAGACAGCAACTTGTGACCCTAGGACACACAATACATTCAATTTGGGACTCCTACAATAATATAAATAAAAATATAAACCTTAAAAATAATAAATAATAAAATTAGTAGATATTAATAATTTAATTAATAATTATTAATAATATATATAGTAGTATATATAATGATTACAAAATTAAAAATTATTAATAATGCTATTAATTATTAATTATTAATATAATTAATAATCAAGAATATTTAATAATTTAAATAATAATAATTAATAATAATGAAAAATTTAATAATTCTTAATAACATAATTAATTATCAATTAATTAAAATAATATTTGTAATGTATTTGAAAGGCAATTGATACGGCGATTTCTTATCTTCATTGATGGAAATTCTTGCATAATGATGATTTTGATCATGAAGAAGTTATTACTGGCTATAAAGATTAAGATAACTTGGATTCTTGGTCAAACTATGAGAGAAATGAAACATAAATGGGTATTAGGGCTCTGGTATTGACCTGAATCCTTGGCTTCTTTAAGGGATTCCATATTGGGAAGAGTCATCAAGAAAGTTTCCACAAATTATATAGCGGCCAATTATGATGTGGTTTTTGAGAGATTAAAGATCTATATGCACTCTCTCATTCACTACTGAAAAAATACCCTATACCAATGGTTTGGAACCGTTGGTATAGGCCTCCAAACCGTTGGTATAGCCTATACCTATGGTTTGGAGAACTGTGGCCAAGTAAGCCGTGGGGATAGGTCTATACCAACGGTTTTGGGAAAACCGTTGGTATAGACGTATACCAACGGGTTTTACCATTGGTATAAGTAATATGAAAATCTATACCAACGGTTCTATAAAACCGTTGGAATATATATTTCAAAAAAGAAACATTAGGTGGGATTTGATCCCAGGACCTCCAGTTTATGATTGACCGACCTAACCACTAACATAAAATGATTTTTGTTAAAATAATTTCATATATATATATATATATATATATATATGTGTGCATTATCATAAATATTTTAAAATTTTATTTATTTAATGTTCTCCATAAGAAGATTCCATTAATAATACGTGTACCTATACCAACGATTCTCAAAACTGTTGGTATAGACCTATACCAACGGTTTTGAGAACCGTTGGTATATGTTCTTTGATTTTGGGAACTATACCAATGGTTTTGGATAAACTGTTGGTATAGGGGGTACTTATACCAATGGTTTGGCCAAACCGTTGGTATAGGTCCATATAAGTGACCTATACCAAGGGTTTTGGCCAAACCGTTGGTATAGGTCCATATTAGTGAACTATACCAATGGTTTTCCCAAAACCATTGGTAGAGATCATATTTCTAGTAGTGATTGCTCAGCTCATTCTTTTGAAGGGATTCAAGCCTTGAATTCACGAGGAATTGGTAAGTTGTGTCTCTTTGATTTGGGTTTTTTACTAGAAATATATTTCCACTGGGAAAGGCTATTTTTAATACTTGTTCCCATCCAATGAGTTGAAGTAGAAATATTGGGGATTTTATTCTTTATATTTTAAGCCTAGTTATTTTAATATTTATCAATGGTATCTTAATTTTGAGCCTTTCATTGGTAGGAATACCTCTTCTCCGTTTTGGATTAAGATTTATGGTTATTATTGGATACTTTATCACCCAAAGATTCTTTATGACATTGCTACCATAGTTGGAGTTCTAATCTACATGTATAAGAAAATCAAATCAATCTGGTATAATAATTTTTCTAGAGCTCCTTTATAAATTGATCTGATTTCCACTTTGATAGACAAATTTATTTTATCTATTTATAATGATGATATCAATTTAATAATTGTGTGTAAAAAAATTTCTTTTCTCCATGAGTCTTGTAATATATATGGAAAATCAAAAGAAAATTGCTTTAGATTATTGAAATGTGAGGCATGTATTAAGACATGACATCTTATACAGGACTATAAGAGAAACCCAAACTGGGATAAGGATATGAAGACTATTGAAGGAACTTCTATGGGTATTCAGGGAAAATATTCTCAGGGGAGTGGGGACTTGAAGGAGTTTGATTATTTTAGGATCAGGGCCTTGAAGTATAAGTTAATGAGAATATGGGATTGAATCTGGTTGTGGTTGAGAAGATAGATAATTAAAATGTTCTTGGGCCTATAGAGAAGAATGCTGATGACCATGGTTTTCAATTAAAGTCTGGGGATGGAAGAATATAAATTAATTTAGGGATTCAGATACCCTTGACTGATGGAACTAATGTTGAAATGTTGGGAGTTGCAATGACAGAAAGAAAAGATTCACAGAAGAGTAAAAGAAAAAAAATATAAGAATAAGAACTTGGACATATAAATTTATGTGGTTCTTGAAATGTTCCCTACGTCTACATAGAGGTTGAAATTTACTATTTTTGGGTGCAAAATTTACATGGATTATATCAAGTTTCTCACCCAAAAAACCTTTCTCTAAATGGGATACAAATGGAGGAAGACAATCCAATCTTCCACCAACCGCACATGAAGTCCGCATCGCAATAGTGAAGGATGGCCACCCAAGTCAAAAGTACTACTTTGGATGGCAGCTAGAATTCCAAGGAGATATAGTATTATTGACTCCACATTCCACACTACTATAGTTCATTTTTAGTGTTTCTTGATCAAATATACTACAATGGCCATATTTTTTACAGTGCCACAAAATTGGCCCCCAGACCCTCAAAGAAAGGGTGTGCTGCCTCCGTATCCCCTAACGATCTCACTGTGGTGCTTGATTTGTGAAGGTTGTGACCTAGTGCACAATACTATCCAAAATCATTCGACCCAAACATAATCCAAGAAATGTATTGGGTTACACCAATTCAACAATCTCCCACTTCGAGCCTGATCTTCTTAGCTGACCTGATTCGATTCCACTGACTAAGAAAAATTACGTAATCTGAGCTCTTTCTCTTCTCTACTTACTAAGAACATGCTTCCATTTGAAACTTCAATTTCAAGATTTTATATTGACTCATTCTCCATAATGACCTTCCACTTATTAAACATGTTAAACGAATCATATTTTCTTTTCAGAAAGTAAACCCATACCTTCCTTGTTGAGTCGTCAATAAATTTCACATAATATTGTGACCCTCTAAGGGAATGTACTAGTGTAGGCCCCCAAACATTAGTATGCACTAGGTCTAGCTTCATAGACTTTGGTGTTTTGCCTCCTTATGAAAATTATACCTTCTTCTACTTTCTAAGGATGCAATATTCACACAAGCCAACTTCCACCGACTTCAGCTCACGTGGCCTAGCTTGTAGTTCCATAATTGATAATCTCCGATATCATTTATTGATTTCACCATGTTCATGCAAGTCTTTGTCATTTTGTACAAAGCACCACTTTTTTCTCCTCTATCTATGACAACAGATCCCTTGGAAATCCTCGAGGCACCACTGGTGAATGTGGTACTCAACCCTACATCATCAAGTTGTCCAATAGAAATAATATTTATTCTTAAGATAGGGATATACCTCACATTTTATAGAACTAGGAGACTCCCACTGTTAGTTTTGATTCATGCATCACCCTTCCCCATAATTTAGAAGGGTTTATCATCAGCAAGATGTACCTTACTGAAATATCCAGACACAAATTTTTTCAAGAAACCCTTATCTAATGTGGAATGGAAAGACACCCTTGAGTCTAAAATCCAAGACTCTATAGGTTTATCCATACTCAATATCAATATGTCATTAGTTCCTTAAGCTACAGGGTTTGATCCACTGGTTTCAGGCCCCTTCCATTTTTCTCTGCACTCCTTCTTGACATGTCCTTTTGTTCTACATGTCTAGTAAGTAGGACCAACCCCCTTTGCCTTTTCTCAACTTTTCCTTCTTGACGTTGATCTCCCTATACTATTGTCTCATTATGGGTATCTTCCTAATCCTTTCTTCATTCAGTGAAGTACCAAAAAATCTACCTGATTCTCTTCTTTGGATATCCTCATTGAGGATCAGGTCCCACACATCCTTTAGAACCAACTTAGTATTTCCTGAAGAACTGCTCATAGCTGTTACAATTGCTTCCCAACTTTTAGGTAATGAAGATAGTAAAACCAACACACATACATCATCACCAAGTTCAATGTACACCAATGTCAGCTGACTTAAGATGGTGTTGAATTCATTGATGTGATCTACGCAAATTCTCCCTTTGACCATTTTCTGGTTGAACAATTATTTCATCAGGTGCACTTTGTTTTCCACAAAAGGATTTTCATACATATTTGATAGATATTTCATCAATACAATCATCATATTATCCCCTATGATATTGAATGTCACATTTTTGGCCAACATAAGGTGCACAACTTGAAGAACCTTCCAATCCAGTAGCTCCCACTCCGACTGCTCTATGTCCATTGGCTTTAAACCTAGAAGTTAAAAATGCATCTTTTTATGATACCGATAATCCTCAGTATACATCCTCTAGTAACCGAAGTAAGTTCCATCAAAGTGATCGATCTTCACCTTGAATTCTTCCATATCCATTGTTAAAAATGATAAATCCGAACTCAACCTTTGATACTAGTGGATGCAGAAATGTCAGGTGTCACAATGAGAGAAATAAATGATTCATAGGATATTAAAAGAAAAAAAGGAATAAGGAGAACTTAGATATATAAATTTACAAGGTTCGGGAAATGTTTTTTATATTCACAGAGAGACAGAAATTCACTAATCTTGGGAGCACAATTTATAGGGAGTATCTCAAGTTTCTCACACATAAAACCTAGCCTGAAATGGGTTACAAAAGAAAGAAGATGATCCACTATTCCACATCCTCATAGGAAGTCCGCATCAAAAAAGTGAAAGGTGGCCACCCAAGTCAAAAGTGCTATAATGTCCAACCATTGGAAGTCCAAGAGCTATAGTACTATTGACTCCAAAGTCCACATTAATATAGTGCCCTGTCTATGTCGGTCGGTCAGCTCTACTACAATGGTCAGAGTTGCTACAGGGTCCCCAAAAATTGGACCCTATACCCCCCGGAGTAGGGACACGTTGGCCCCTACAACCCCCAACAAGCTCACCATAGTGATCAAGCTATGAAGTTTTCTACCTAGTGTGTAGTATGGGCCATAAGCCTTCGGCCCAAACATCATCCAAAAACAAAATGGCCTACACCAATCAAATAGGAACTGAGTGTGGTTAGCCTTCCAATAATTTTGATGGGTTGTAGGCACAAAATCGATTTAGGAAGCAATAGGCCTTTGGGCCTGTTCAATCTGGATAACACCTACCTTACCCAAATGTGTTGTTAGGTAAGGTTTTTTGATCATGGGAAGATATTGCAGATGAGGAGTTGGTTCCTAATACTAAGGATAAAGCTAGAGGATATGATTATTGGGGAAGGAAGTGGTGATATTTTGGTTTATGGCCAATCCAATTTGAATTGGATATTCAAGATGAGGTTGATCATCAATTGTGACAAGAACAATGGATGGTATCTTTAAGGGCTTGCAAAGGGAAGGTTAAATTAGTGCTGAGTCTCCTGCTAGGTTCAATTACAAGAGGGAATATTCTTCTATAGGAGCTATTCTACAAGGAACCCGAGGGTAAAATAATGCATAGCTTTGTTGTTACTTCTTCTAGTAAAGGTGCATCTGGGTTTGAAAATGAGAATACCAGATCAAGTCTCTATAAGGGAATGAATCTGATTTCATCCTTTGTAAAGTGCGATAGCTTTATTAATGATCCCTTAAAGGACCAAAATAAGGTTACTCATAAGGAAAGACTTGCTGGTGCTTGTGGTGATCGAACTAAGTTAGATAATGATATTGATGTTAAAAACCAGATATATGAGATTGATTCAACTCATATTAATTCTACTTACATGGAAATTGGGATTATAAACTCCTTGGCTATGCATGTAGCTGATTTTGATCATAAAGTAAATGTTTGTGTATCTAGTCATAAATCAAAAGCTATTAAATCTAAATCTGGTATTATTAGAAATCTGATTGAAGCCTACCCCTCTTCTCAAGGTAAGGCGAGAATCCATGTTTCCTATAATAATTAATTTTCTATTCTAGATTCACTAGAAATTTATAATGAACTAGGGAAGTTTCTTGAATATGATTATAATTTGGGACTGAAACACCATGGCCCCTAGAAATACGGAGGTTAGGGATCCCAACATTCCCTATAGTTTTATAGAACACGATTATGATGATTATAATCTATGTAAATCTTCTAAAAGTTGAAGGATAGGATGAAATTCACATGGCTCGGGATGTTGGGGGGATTATCATAATATAAGCCTTAGATCATAGACTCAGTATTCAAGGAACCTTCATCTTGGTTAGAGATCTACTTTTTTTGTTGGTATCTTATTTTTTTGTCTTCTTATCTTTGTTGGATTTTCTATGTATATTTAAGCATAGATCTAGGATGGACATTTCTACCAATGAGGCAACCCAAAAATTATATATATAAATAATAAAATATTCTTTGAAGACTAGATACATAATCATCTTATTTCATGAATGATATTCTATATCACCCACAAAGTTATTCTCATAAAGTGAACAAATTTTTTATACCCCATATAAAACATTTTTTCATAACTCAGGGAAAGAAAACATTTGAAAAATGATTTCAAATGATTATTAAGGGAAAACATGAGAGATATTAGTGAATGGTCATATGTAAGAAAAAAATGAGCATATGAGTCTGAGAATATGAGCTTAACATTTTAAAATCATACCCAACAATTCATAGATCATAATCATGGCATAATTCATTGGAAGTTCATAAGATATGTATCATAGAATAATTAAAGATCATGAACCATGATATCATATCATAAGAAAAATAACACGTTATACGAGAGTGAAATAAAGTGTGGCATATTCATAATGATAGAAATTTTATGTCAAAGATGCTCCTCTAAGACATTCATCACATGTTAGGCTAGGGATAACAACCCATGTAACTACTTTGGAAATAGACTAACCACCAATGTACCCTCTTTTGGTCGTGGGTTAACCGCTCATGAACCCTTTGAGTTCATAAAACATTAATCATTACCCAATGCATTGGAGGGATATAACTGACCCACCCATCACATAATCATAATTCATTCATATGTATTCCATAAGACTAAGAAAAGATTTATTAATTTATTATAGCTTAAACCATGGAAAATAAAACAGGTTTCATCAATATTTTATCATCATAATCATAAAACACATAGAGAAAGAATAAATATGGTATTATCAGATCATTCTCCTAGTGAATCGAATGTCTCAACTTTATATAATGTTCATACCATTTAATTTTTTAGTTTAATTCCTTAAAATGAACTATTGTAGGTTTTAGGCAGTTGGTAGATGCACAGACTGCTCACGGTTATTTAAGCTATGCGCCTTGCCCGTGCGCAGTGTCTTTGTGCGCAGAGAAATAAAATAGGTTTCTCCCCTTTTATTTTATATTTTTTATCTTTTATTTAATTTATATTTTCTTTTATTTTTTATCTTTCCTTTTCTTTTTCTCCTTTCCTTTTTCCCTTTCCTTCCTCTCCTCCTCCCTCCAGTCATGCATGCCGCCCTCCCCTCTCCCTCTTGGTGCATGGTGGACCTCTCCTCCACCACGCTTGGGGGTTTTGATATTTCACCCCTCATTTCTTATCTTTTATCATCACCATAGGATGCACTGGAAATTTCTCATTAACCTATATGTCCTATAATCGTTTATTTCTTGGTTCCTCCACTTATCATTGTGCTATTTTTGTGCAGAATAATTTGTGACCTATTGTTGGGGTTTTTGTTAAATCCATCAATTTATTCTATTTTAGGTTGAATCAAGGGTTTTTCCAGATGTGTGGAGTACTAAGACATTTAGGTAGGAAATCTACTCTTTTTTACCACTCATTTCATGCCTTTTTAGTCATCATTTCATTTGGTCGCTTGTTGGAACCTTCCAATGAAGAATTAATATTTCATATTAAATTATTTGGAATGCTTTGTAGTGTCTTTAGTGACCCTTATTTGTATCGAAACCCATTCAGGGGGTGTTCTCTTCACCTTCGACCACCCCTTTTGGGAACACCATCCATTTTGTCATAAATTTCCATTTTCCTTGAGTTGTGCTTCACCATGGGTTTATGCTTTAAATTTATAAATGGTTTAGAAGGAGTAACATACCATGAATTAGGTTCCATTTGGAAATTCCATTACTCAATTAAAATTAATATGACCTTGTGTTATGCCATATGCCTTTGGCATGATTGAAGTCTCTTTGAATAAAAAATGCCTTACATTCTACATGGATCATTTCAATTACATGAACCATGCCTCATTATAAATGATTATATTTCATATAAAGTGATTTTATTAGTGATGTAGTACTCAAATGCTTAATCTTATTTCCTTTTTCACTATGCTAATTCCTTGTTCCATGTTTAAATACTTGAATTATTTTATTTCACAAGCTTTTTAGGTTTTGAGTTTGGAATGTCATTAATGACATGTGAAATATATAATTTCTTGTGCCTTGTTTAGTGGCTTGAAATATATGTGTGAAGCTTTGGTTAGCTTCATGGAATGTGATATTGAAAAGTAAGTGAAGAAATGTGATTGTCTACATGCTATGCTTGGTGCTTATGCCTTGAGATTTTCCTTGTATTTAATTAGTCTTGAATAATTTTTTAAATTTACATAAACAAATTATTGATGAATAATGTCACTATTTTGTAATAAAACCCCTCCAATGGAGGAGATGTTTCTCTTAAACTAAAAGTAGTGATTAGTGATACTATACATTCTTAGATACTTATCTATATGAACTGTGCCAATGATATTGGCTTGAATTGCATATTGAGATGATTATTTGGATGGAATGCTCTATATGTGACTTGATTTGTGATATATATATTCCTTCCTTCCTATATTCTTGGTTACTTGTTTCACTTAACACGGGCCGGGAGAGGACATGAGTTCCGTATTAAGGACTCATGGATGGAATGTCCATGATTGATGGGTTATGACCCGATGCGTTGGGGATGATTCTTTAGCTTGAAAGGTGAGGGCTTCCCAAGTAGTTCATTATTATTCAGAGTGATAACAGTTCCCTATGGAAGAAAACATGGACATACCCATTGGAAAGATGGTTATTCCATGCCTTGGGTGATACTTGGTTCCCTATTTGAGATACTTAGGATGGACTCAAAGTCATCATGCCTCAAGTTATACTTGAGACTCCTTAAGGATCACTTGGGATGGACTTAGTGGTATTGGATTATACCGGATGTACCATGGAAATACCTAAGATTATTTTTAGATCACCATGTATGGGATCATACTCCACCTATAGATTTGATGAACTTGATTAGACTACTTGAAATAAATGATATTAATCTACTATTATTATTACTCTGAGTTTCTTATGAACTTGAGATGGTTCTATTTTTCTTATTAGCACTTTTGGTTAATGACATGGGAATTATACCCCAAGACAAAGAACAATATTGGGGGTATTCCTTCTTGGATTTCTGTGTTTACTTTGGACCTTGTTTTTATATTATTCCTTACACAATTATACTTTATTCAGACATCCGACATAGGTTTAAGTAGGTGGTATGGGATGAGTGTCTGCTTGGGAACCCAAACCAAGTTTTAGTTATTTTTATTTATTTATCTTCTCTCACTTTATTATATATCGACACACTACTTTTGTTTATGTAACAAAATGGAAAGGTTTAGGCACTATGGGTGATGGAATACTAGGATTTATATATCACACCCTACTCAAGTACCATTTGGTACCTGAGTAGAATTTATGATCAACATTATAGAGAAGGGGAAGCCTGCTGCTTCTGATGATTGAGTGTTTTTGGATTATTAGGATGGTGATTGGGGGTAGAGGACTGAGCCTATGCTCGAGATGTTATTGTAGAATTTTTTTGTCAATTTTTAGTTTTTGATAGCATTTTGTTTATGCATGTACTCCTATTCCCCTGAACTTCTTTTTTTTTTGTATAGACCCATGATATCATCATCATCACTTTTTTACCTTATATTATTATCCAACTTCCATAGTAATTTTTTTTTATTTTTCTTGTGTTATTTATTTATTGTTTCTACTGTCTGCTGATTCTTACACATCTTCTAATTATTACATATTTTCAAACACTATGTTATACTTAATTATATAAAGTAATAGTCTCCCCATAGAAACACCTAAGGCCCATGATTCTACTCCACAACCTAGGGAATTTGAGGAGATATGCTTGAGGTCATGCGGACCACCATCTTAGGCCTTGTTCAGTGGCAATCAGGGCGGGATTCTACAAAGTGGTATGAGAGGTATTTTAATTTTGTATTATTGTTTGGGTTAGACATGAGATTATGACATAGGAATGTGGAATTTACCCTATGCTTGTACGTAGATAACCCATGTATAGGGGAACCCCAAATTACCTAGGATGGGAATTGTAGTTATTGATTATTCCATTTATGGTTGATAAGACTTCACCATTGGGTGACACACTTGTTTTGTGCTATTTTTGATATTGGTATTATTGAGATGAGGATTTACATTACTTTAGGATGATGATACAAGGGCACTGCATAACATGCATCATACTAGGAACCATAGGAATTGAAATGACATGCATATAGCTATTCCACATCTACATTTAGTGTGTATCTTTCCGTTTTCATGTGATTATTGTTGTGCATAGTTTTTATATCTTGTAGTGATTAATTTTTTATAAATATAGAATTATTTCAGTTTATTATATAGTAGCATGTTATAAATTCGGTTAAGTGGAAATCCAATTTCATTTTATAAGGTGTATTGTCCCTTATAAATTGGAATGATAATCCACATAATTCAATCTATTTAAAGGAAATTAAATGTTTCAATGAATCAATGTGATACAACCTATTAAAATGAAATGGACACTTGAAATGTGAGACCTTGACCTGATCTTTACCTAGGAAATAGGAGGTAGGCCATATCTTAGTGATCCTTCTAAGGTATCTTTTATTCTTATCTAGACTCAACTCTTGGAGTGGGCTGTCTATTGTGTTATGCTCGGAGGCAGGCTATGCACTTGTCCTCTTTATCGCTTTCTGTATCTGCTGTACCATGCTTAGAGGTAGGCTTGTACATAACATCTTAACTACTTTCCTTATCTGTTATATCTATTATAAAAACCTTTTATAAGGTTCATTATTGAAAATTATAGAGGTATTACATCGTGATTTACTCATGTTGTGTGCCAAGAGCGCGTTGATGAGCACACTCTAGAGGTGGTGGGCCCTAATCCACCCATAATACCTCATGTAGTGCCTCCTGTGAAACCTCTTAATGATCTTAAACTGAGTGACAATGCTTAGTTTAGAGATATTTTTCTCAGGTTCATGTAGACTGTTTAGAGTGATCCCTGGCCTACCTCGACTATGGGTGAGCTTACACGAGACTTTCAGCAGCTGCAACCTCCCACATTATCAGGGGATGGTGGTCCTCATCCTGCATAGTCATGGATAGATGCTTGGATATCCATCTTCAACCATATTTATATGCCTCTATATTGGAGGGTCGAGCTTGTAGTTTATATGCTTCATGACTCCACTAATAATTGGCATGATGTCGTTTCTTAGTCAGAGTGTTACCGAGACATAGTTTTGAAATACTTCTAGATGAATTTCTATGACCACTTCTTCCCACATAATCTAAGATCGTATCACACTAGGGAGTTCTTGCATCTTTATAATGGATCAATGAAAGTGTTAGAGTATTCTACTCGCTTCCCAAAGCTTTAGTGTTTTTCTCCATCTCTGACCAGTGACGAATTGACAACTACAAGGTGATTTGAGGATGGGCTTGGGTATGCTATTTGATCAAAGGTGAGCATCTTTCAGCTATTGACCATTACATAGATAGTGAACCAGGTCCTTATTTTGAAATTAAATCTCAATGAATCTGATCTAGTGATCCAGGGCTATTTAGTTATGAGGTAGGGTGATGGTTCTTTAGGTAGACGAAAGTGTCATTTAAAGGGTTCATGTGAGGGTGGTTACAGCTAGATGAAGCACACTGAAAACTCTATCATATGTCATCAGTGTGGCGTGATTGTCCATAAAAGTACCTAATGAATGAGGAACCTGATGGAATGCCAATATTATGACAGGATGAGTCACCTTCAACACTTCTGCCGTTCTTTTCCTCTAACATCCAGTGGAAGGAGATCTGTACTAGATCCTCTATTAAGTATAGGATCTATGGAACCATGTTAGGATGGAAGTTGGTCTTCCATCTGCTGATCAGGATGAGGTAGTGGAGGCTATGGATGAGGCAGCCAGGCTCTAGAGCATCAGTTTTAGTAGAGAAGATCTATTCAGGCTAGTCAATTCACATCTCAGGGCTGAGGTTTAGGACATATGTATGTAGTGTAGCCAATGTCTTCAGAGTATATTCTAGGTCTATCTACTGTTAGAGGTACTATTCTGGTGACCTATTCTATAGTTTCCTCTCTTTTTGAAATAGTTTCTTCACACTCTTTTTTATCTTCTATGTGTGTAGAAAGTCTTGGACTTTAAATCGACTACTTCTATGGTGTTATGTCCCTTAACACACCTCTAGGGATCAGATATGAGGGCATACACCAGTACCAGGAGTGCCCCTTGAGATAGGTGGGTACCATTTATTTTGGAATTTTTTTATCCTCGTGATGAATGACTTTGACGTCATTCTCAGTATGGAATGGATCATTATTTATCATGGACAAGTGGATTTATATCACTATCGAGTGTCCTTCACATCACTCGATAAAAGCACATATGTACATAAGGGTGAATGGGATATCCAGGCTTATCGAGCTAGAACCAAGCATATGGGGCTAGGAAAAGTGAACACTCAATTATTGAGTCTCTTTATGAGTGACCAAGGAACATGTTTATTGGAATTAACTCATATTTTAGATCGTTTTAGGAACATATTCTTTGATGATTTATCTATATTACCACCTATGAGAAAGGTTGAGTTCACTATAGAGATAATGTTAGTTGCGACACCAGTGTCTATTACTCTTTATAGGATGACACCTACAGAGCTCCAGGAACTCAAGAAGTATCTTGAAGATCTATAAGATAAGGTTTTTATAATATCCAACACATCTCTATGGAGTTCACATATCCTATTAACTAAGAAGGTGTACGATACCATCGAATTGTGTGTTGATTACAAAAGATTAAACTAGACCATGGTAAATAATTGGGATTCATTTCCTCTTATATATGACCTCTTCAACCAGCTCCATGGAGAAACTACTTTATCTTAGATCGATTTGAGTATGTGATATCATCAGGTGCATGTGTGACCATCAGATATACCACGTACAATGTTCTAGAGTAGTTACGACTTGTATGAGTATTTCGTTATTCTGTTCGGTCTGAAAAACACACCGACAATATTTATGGACTTGATGAATTGGGGTTTCCACCCTTATATAGATTCCATCATGGTAATATTTATAGAAGTCGTCTTAGTTTATTCATGCTCCAGACATAACCATTCCAATCATCTTGAGATCATACTGAATACACTGAGAGAGCACCAACTATATGTGAAGCACAACAAATGACCCTTTTGGATTAGTAAGGTTCACTTATGGGGTCATATCATATTTGAGGTAGGCATATCAGTTGACCTAGAGAAGGTGAACATAGTAGTTTCCTAGGAATATCCCATGAATGTGTCCAACATACACAATTTCTTGGGGCTTTCTGGATATTACAAGCATTGAATCTTGGAATTATCCCACATAGAAGTTCCCTTTACGACCCTAAATAAGAAGGGTGTGCATTTCATCTTGTATAAATCTTGTGAGAAATATTTTTAGGATTTAAAGAGAAGACTCAAATATACTCCAACCCTGATTCTTCCTGAGTCAGGAATAGGTTATAATATTTACCATGATGCTTTAGGAATTAGATTGGGTGAATTTCTGATGCAAGGTGATCAAGTCATGGCTTATGGATCACAATATCTGAGATATCATGAGCGGAACTATCCTACACATGAACTTGATATAGCCTCCATGGTTCATGCTCTTTACTATTAGAATAACTGTCTTATGGGTGAGAGGTTTATTGTTTACACAGATCATAAAATCTTGAAATATATCTCCACATTGCGGGACTTGAATTTGTGGTATCACAAGTGGGTAGAATACATGCAGTCATTTGACTTTGATCTTTCTTACACCCATGGTAATGGTAATTCCATGGCTGATGCATTGAGCCGCAAGACTCATACACAAGCTATCCAGACAACCAATAGTGAGTGGAAGATGATGGCTATGTTCTCTAAGATGCATATAGAAATTCAAGAGTAGCATGAGAAACCAGTTCTAGTAGATCTGGCAGTGACATATTCTTTTATAGAGAGAGTCCAAATGTAGAACCTTTTTGATCCAGAGGGACCCATTTTTAGGGAAAGAGTCACAAGAGAAAACCCACCTCTTGGTTGGGTTATTAATGACAGTGATACCCTAATCTACCATGTCCATGTATGGGTGAATTTAGATATACAAGAAGAGATAATGAGGGAATCACTTGCCTCTATTTGGGAAGTTCATCTAGGGCTTACCAATATGTAAAAAGATATTCATTGTCAGTATTTATGGCTAGGTATGAAGAAAAAAATAGTGTGTTTCATCACTCAGTGCTCCACCTGTCAGTAGGTGAAGGTAGAGCACTGGTGACTTGCTAGTCTTAAACTTCATCTATCCATTCCTGAGTGGAAATGGAATAATTACACAATGGATTTAATTATTGTATTGCTGAGATCTCCTCTAGGTAGCGATGAAGTATGGTTGATCGTTTATAGGATAACCAATGTATTGCACTTCTTAACTATTTGATAGACCTTATATATTGATGAGTTAGGTATGCTATATATATCCAGGGTATAGTGTGACTTCATGGTGTTCCCCATTCTATCATATCAGACAGAGAAAACTGCATCACTTAGCAGTTCTAGAAAGGGTTGGAGAAGGCATTAGGTTCACAGGTGATTTTGAGTAATACATATCATCCTTAGACCGATGAGTTGTCTAAGCGAACCATACATGTGTTAGAGGATATTCTATGGGCTTGTATCTTTTATTTCAGAGGTTCCTAGGAGAAAAATATTACTCTAGTTGAGTTTTCCTATAATAAAATCTTCCAAGAAACAATTCAGATGACTTTATATGAGGCCCTCTATGGTAGACCATTCACTTCACCTCTATGATGGATCGAGGAAGGTGAGGCAGCCTTACTAGGTCCTCATCTTGTTCAGGAGACTTCTGAGAAAGTCAAGATAATTCAGAAGCGTATGGCTACAACTCAATCCAAAAATAATTCTTATACCGATCGTCACCGTAGACCTATGGAGTTTGAGGTGGGGCATCAGGTTTTTATGTACGTTTCATTGAGGTTGGTTCATTGATGAATCATGAGATAGGGAAAGTTATTACCAAGATATGAAGGGTCTTTTGAGATAGTAGAGAGAGTTTGGGATGGTAGCCTATTAGTTCCTGTTACCTCATAGGTATCATTCCATGCATGATGTCTTCCATGTATCTCAGCTTCGACAGTACCATCCAAACTCATCTCATTAGTTTAACCATAATGATTTAGAGCTTGAGGTAGATGCATCCTTTGAGAAGTGTCTGATTTTTATCATTGATCATAGCATGATGGTTATTTGAGGTAGGTCAATTCCTCTGGTCTTGGTGAGATGGTAGCACAAACATGTTCAGGATAAGACCTCAGAGCAGGAGGCTGACATATGTGCACAGTGGCCAAAAATTTTCTCAGATGATGTTCCACTGCCCTTGGAATGGAAAATTGGGGATGAGTTTTCTTAAGGAGGGGAGACTGTAATGTCTTAGATTTATCTAAGGTGAAGACCATTTAATTTTTTGGTTTAATTCCTTAATATAGCCTATTTCCGGTTCCGGGCAGTGGGCAGACACATAGATTGCACATGGTTATTTAAGTTGTGCGCCTTTCCCATGCACAGTGTCTTTGTGAGAAAAAAAGGTCTATTCCCTTTTATTTTATTTTTCTTTTAATTTATTTTTTTCCTTTCCTTTTTTCCTTTTCTTTTTATCATTTATTTTTTCACTTTTATTCCTCTCCTCCCCCTTCAGGCATGCGTGCCTCCCTCTCCTCTACCTCTTGGTGCATGGTGGACCTCTCCTCCTCAAAGCTTGGTGATTTTAATCTTTCACCCCTCATTTCTTCTCCGTTTTCATCATAATTAGATGTTCTATAAATCTCTCGATAAACTCTGCATTCCACACTCATTTATTTCTTGGTTCCTCCACTACTCATTGAGCTATTTTTGTGTGGGAGTATTTGTGCCCTATTTTTGGGGGTTTTGTTAAATCAGTCGATTTCTTCCATTTTAGGTTGAGTCAGGGGTTTTTTTTTCAGACATGTGGAGTACTATGATGTTGATTTAGGACATCTAATATTTTTTCCTACTCATTTCAGGCCTTTTTAGGCATCACACCACTGTGTCACTCTCCAAATCCTTATGCTAAAGCTTTAATATTTCATATTAAAATATTTGGAATGCTTTGTAGTGTCTGTAGTGATCCTCTCTTGTAGTGAAACCCATTCACGGGGTGTTCACTTTTCCTTCGGCCACCCCTTTTGAAATTTCCATCCATTTTTTCCTAAATATCCATTTTACTTGAGTTGTTCTTCATCATGGGATGAGGTTTTAAATTTATAATTGGTTTATAACGAGTAACCAACCATGAATGAGGTTCCCTTTGGAAATTTACATGTTCAATTAAAATTAATTAGACCTTTTGTTATTCCATATACCTTTGGAATGCTTGGAGTCTCTTCGAATAAAAAATATATTACATTATAATTGGCTTATTTCAGTTACATGAACACCTTACCTTATGACAAATGCTTACACTTCATGAAAATTACATTTATTAGTGATGTAGTACTCAAATGAATAAGTTTATTTCATTGTTCACTATGCTAATTCCTTGTTCCATATTTAAATAATTGAATTGTTTTGTTTGGAAAGGTTGTTAGCTTGTGAGTTTGGAATGTCATTAATGACATGTGAATTATATAATTTCTCATTCATTGTTTAGTGGATTTAACTATATGTGTGAAGCTTTGGTAAGTTTCTTGGCATGTGATATTGACAATTAAGTGATGAAATGTGATTATCTACATGCTATGATTGATGCTTATGCCTTGATATTTTTCCTTAGATTAAATTAGTGTTTAATAATTGTTTAAATATTCATAAATTAATTATTGATGAATAATATCATGATTTTGTAATAAAACTCCCCCAACAAAGGGGCGTTTTCTTTTAAACTAAAATTTGTGATTAATGATATTATACATGCTTTGTTGATTAGCTATATGAATTGTGCCAATGATATTGGATTGTATTTCTTAATTTGATTTAATAGAATCACTTGGTATTGATATGATTATTTAGATGGCATGATTTATATATTTTTCTTTCTTTGTGATATGTATATTACTTTCTTGTGGTATGATTGGATACTTGTTTTACTTAACATGATCCAAGAGAGGATATGTGTTCTATTTTATGGACTCATGGATGGACTCTCCATGCTCGATGGGTTACGACCCGATGCACCGAGGAAGGCGGTTTGACTTTCCAGGAGAGGTATTACCAGGTGGTTCATTATACTCTTGAGTGATACCAATTACCTAGGGAAGAAAATCTGGAAAAAACTATTGGAAATATGGATGTTCCATATAGCATCCCGTCTTTTTATAACATAACTTTCATTCCATTACACGGAACTGAGGATCTTTAAGGTTTAGTGTCTTGGAAACAAGGAACATAAAACATGAAATAAAAAAAAACATTCTTCTTAAAAACTTGAAAGGCTTCTCCTCATGTTCACCCTAGGCTCATTACTGCATCTCATAACCTGGGGACATACATCAAAAGGAAGGGTGAGCAGAAGGCCCAGCAAGGAAAACAAGTGAAACATTTTACATATGAACTTGAGATACATCAATAAAGTCATGAAAAGAACTTTAAGGCCTGAAAATGAAATCATGAGGCATATCATAATAAAAATAAAACTTTTTCATAACTTGAAGATGTGGCTACATCATTTAACATAGACAATCATGAACATATCACCAAGGTCCATCCTCAAGGTGTCATTTTAAAATTACCAAGGTTATTCACCAAGGTATCGTGAAAATTGTAATCTCTAGTGGTTACATCATTACCCAATGCATTGGAGCGCTATCAGGGCGCACCCTTAAATTTGCCTTTATTATCATGTGAGCCACATATATCATCATCAAACATTTCATAAATAACCCATATATCATAAAGTAAATGGGTTTCATTTCATAATCATAACTTTTTAAAAACTGCTTTAAAGACATGATCTTTATATCACTTTAAAACCCACAGAAAAGGAAGGTGGGTCTCATGTATGTAAATCCCAAAATTTAAAATAGAACATTTTGGTATATATGTGAATACCCCTTTAGAAGAAAGAGCTTTGAGTATTCACTTAATAAAATAAAATAACTTTAGAAAAAAAGTGATAGACATTTTGAGACAGAAATTCTGCAGCATAACGGCAATGTTCCGAGGTTTTAGAAGACATTAAAAGAGAGGTAAAATGGGTAAAACATTCATAAATGATCCATAAAATAGTACATGGACAGAATAATAAGGATACATGATCATGGTAATGAAATTTCAAGGACATACCATTTGAAATGAAAAACAAGGAAGGAAGAAAAAAAAAATTAGATTTCTCTTATGAAAGTTCGGCAGCCTAACGGTGTTACTTAAACATCAACAAAAATGATTTGAAAAGATCAAATAGGGTCTCTCATCATGTTAAAATAAGAGTTCAGTATGATAAATATAGAGATAATTCCCCAACATAACAAAAAGTAACTTGAAAAAATTGACATGAAAGTAGAACTTCAAAACAAGAAGGGTGAAGAACCACTTAAAAATTCGGCAGCCTAACGGCGCCACTTAAAACATCAAAATACTGAATTGAAGAGATCAAATGGGGTCTCTCATCATATGAAAATAAGAGTACAGTATGATATATATAGAGATCATACCCCAATATAACAAAAAGGAACTTGAAATAATTGACATGAAAGTAGAACTTCAAAACGAGAAGGGTGAAGAACCACTTAAAAATTCAGTAGCCTAACGGCGCCACTTAAAACTTCAAAATACTGAATTGAAGCGATCAAATGGGGTCTCTCATCATATGAACATAAGAGTCCAGTATGATATATATAGAGATCATACCCCAATATAACAAAAAGGAACTTGAAATAATTGACATGAAAGTAGAACTTCAAAACGAGAAGGGTGAAGAACCACTTAAAAATTCGGCAGCCTAACGGCGCCACTTAAAACTTCAAAATACTAAATTGAAGCGATCAAATGGGGTCTCTAATCATATGATCATAAAAGATCAATATGATAATTTAGATATCATACCCCAACATAATAAAAAGGAACATGAAAGACTTGAATGAAAATAGAACTTGAAAACGAGGAAGGTGAAAGAATCCCTTAAAAATTCGGCAGCCTAACGGCGCCACTTAAACATTCTTAAAACGAATTGATGAGAGAAAGGGGGGGGGGGGTCTCTCATCATATGAAAATGAAATAGGCAGTAGGATGAATATAAAAGAACATCCTCCAACATAATAACATGGAGTATAAAAGAAATGACATAAAAGAGATTACTTGAAAAGAAAGAGAGATGTCGGATCCCTTACCTTAAAATGTAAATCTTAAACCTCAAAGGTTGGGACCTTGAGGGCTTGGGGGCACCTTGGGAGGACTCCTTGGGAGGTAATGAGACCAGAAATTCGTTGGAAATGAGTGGGGAGTCGAATGGATGAGAGGAGGGCTTGGTATTTATAGGGAAAGTGAGGGGACAAGGCATTAATGGCCAAGGGACACCTCACATGTGCTTTTCTCAAACCCATGTGCTCTCCTTTGTCATTTATCATGGAGTTAGGCCAAATGGGCCCCCCAAAACAATAATTCATCACCCTTGGCCGGAAAACCCTCAAAAGATCTCATGACATCATCATGACACCGTTATGATGTCATTAAACATACCGAAACCCTAAAACTGTATTTTTACTATTCACTGAAAATTCAACTTTCTCAGAAAAATCCCAAAATTTCACATTAACCAAATATCAATGCTCTGATTTCAAAAATGAAATCCATTTTATAAAAATAATTTTCTAAATATTTTTAATTTAATTTTTAAATAAAAACACTATTCATCGAAAATTCATTTTTTCAGAAAAAACCCCAAAAATTACCATAACATAATATCGATGCTCTGAGTTCTAAAATAAAGTCATTTTTATAAAAATAATTTTCTAATTTTTTTTAATTAAATTTTTAATTAAAAAACACTATTCACCCGAAAAAACTAATACTTGAATAATAATTAATGAAACCGTTATTTAACTATTTTATTGAATCACATTACTTAATCAAGGTGCCTAGATTATTTTAAAACTTTCTTTAAGTGAGATTACTAATCCATTTGGTCATATTACTAATCCTAATCATAAAATCACTATTCATAATTTACTATTCATCAAAAATCAAGTTGATCTTATTAGACTCTAAATTTAGTACTGAACATAATTGCAGAAGACCATTTTTTGAAAATCATTACACATTTTTAATTATTTAGGGTTTACATAAACATATTTAAAATATCCTTTTTCTAAAATTCATCAAAAATATGCATACTATATTTATCCGGTCATTTCAAAATTCATAAACTTCATCATAAGAAGAAATCCCAATTTTTATTTAAAACAAGGATTACACAAGGTAGTTACGGTCTCGTTACATAACCCCTTATCACACCAGCATAGGACCTAAGTGTAAGGTATGCTAAGGTGAGAGAATCCGAGGGAGGCTCGGCCAACATTGCACGAGTAGTAATTTCTATCAGTTTGAACTTCTCGCGAAGGCGATCCCATTCTAGCTTTATACGATGAAGTTCAGCTTGGGTTTGGTCCAGAGCAAAGCCCAGTGGTGCTACCTCCTTCCCAAGTTCCGTTAGATGGGCTTCGATCGGTCCAAGACTACTGGGTGAGGCCATCAAATCTTCTTTCTATATTAATTAACCAAGATTGCTTGTATTTAGAGACAATAGTCAAAATGTTTAGTTTCCAGCGGTCATATTGACCAATGGTCAAATAATAGTCAAATCCCAACAGTCTCATTTTAATTATACTCATGTTACCAAATGAAACATTTTTGTTGAGTATAACAATAACACATAAAATTAGGAAACAAAATTTATTTAAAAATTTCGGGTTGTTACAATCTTCCCCCCTTAAGAAATTGCATCCTCGCAATTTTAAAATTGGGTTTTGAAATTTCATTGAAAGTCCCACATCGGAAAAGGAGTCAGTAAAACTATTACTTTAAAATAAAGAAAGGGAAGTACAAAGGTCACCCGAGTTAACCCACACTAGGGTTCCATGTAGGAAAACATGGACATGGAGGAGAAAACAAAGGGTCAAGTTCTGAGGGAGAGTGATAGAGAACATGATTAGGAGAAAGTTAACCATGAGAAAATCCCAAACTTATGATGTGTGTAAACGGTCTTTGATTACCTAGTAGGAAACGTAAACCAACAAAATTTTTGTTTTACGTTTCTTTTCATAATTTTGAGGATTTCATTTACTACATAGAACAAAAACATAAGAAAATATACCTACCTTCAAGTAGAGTTTCATCCTTTAACAAGTCCCTACCAACACTAATCTTTTCTCCAAATGATGAGAATTCAAAAACACTTGGTCTCATAAAAGCACAAGAGTCATCTTCTATAGAATCACATAATCTACAAAAGATTAACTATCTATTTCTTCTATCTTTAAACATTATCCCAAAAACAGAAAGGTTAAGGTAAAACAACTCTTCAAAAAGAAAGAATCCCATAGGAATGGAAACTACTTTTAAATCATCAAAGTTCCATGGTACTACCCAAAGTTCATCATAGACCATTCCATAAATAACGGTCCTTAAAATTCCTCAAAACAAACCAAACTAAGATTGAAACCCAAATACAAGAAGGATTTGATAACATAGTCTTCCAAAACAACTTCATTGTTCATCTCCAGACAACATCAACCACTCCTAACATCTTATAAAAAAAGTAGCTAACCTAAAAATATTTTACCCAAGATAGGTTAGTCATTCCCATAAGTAACCTAAATTACTATAAGTTCACCTTAAATTCATCGATTATTCAAAATATAAGTCAACCTTACTCCTCAATGAAAATACCGTAGTAATCTATTTACCTCGATCAAATATGGTTCCCAAAATAATGAACATCTTCCAAAATAATAATCATATTTTAATCTCCTAATCATCCCTGTCATATTAATACGAAAATCGTCGCATTTCCTATCACATTGGTTGTCGGAACATGTTCGTCCATTTCCCACCATTAACTAAGAAGAGAAAGCATAATTAGGGGCTTAAGTATTTAGCTAATAATCATGAAAAGGAACTGAAAGCATATAAGGATAACTTGTATATGAAAGGTATACCCTAACTTGTGATCTCCTAGGTTCCCATCTAGGTTATGAATGATCATATATTATTATGTGAACCTTTATTTTATTTTATCTTTGTTCCTTTAACAATGGTTCATACCAAGCTTATGAATTTACCAAAGCATATCCCCCGGGAGTGTCGTAACCAAGAGTGCAGCAAGGCCCGTTGTCGTGTACCTGTTGACGTTCGAGTCTAGCTCAAAGCGGTGTTTTCGGGTTTTACCCCTATGTAAATCTGTGCCAGAGCCACCTCTACCTGCTCGTATCCAGACAGGGATGTATTTGCTTTGAAACCCCTTACTCAATACTCACCAAAATACCAGGAAGATTTCCTATATTAAACTTTTCTATAGGGTTCTTCCTAGAGTTTTCATATCCTAATTTCCACAAATAACTAAACCATCCTTTGATACCAACTATAACATCCCGTCTTTTTATAACATAACTTTCATTCCATTACACGGAATTGAGGATCTTTAAGGTTTAGTGTCTTGGAAACAAGGAACATAAAACATGAAACAAAAAAAACATTCTTCTTAAACACTTGAAAGGCTTCTCCTCATGTTCACCGTAGGCTCATTACTGCATCTCATAACCTGGGGACATACATCAAAAGGAAGGGTGAGCAGAAGGCCCATCAAGGGAAACAAGTGAAACATTTTACATATGAACTTGAGATCCATCAATAAAGTCATGAAAAGAACTTTAAGGCATGAAAATGAAATCATGAGGCATATCATAATAAAAATAAAACTTTTTCATAACTTGAAGATGTGGCTACATCATTTAACATAGACAATCATGAACATATCACCAAGGTCCATCCCCAAGGTGTCATTTTAAAATTACCAAGGTTATTCACCAAGGTATCGTGAAAATTGTAATCTTTAGTGGTTACATCATTACCCAATGCATTGGAGTGCTATCAGGGCGCACCCTTAAATTTGCCTTTATTATCATGTGAGCCACATATATCATCATCAAACTTTTCATAAATAACCCATATATCATAAAGGAAATGGGTTTCATTTCATAATCATAACTTTTTAAAAACTGCTTTAAAGACATGATCTTTATATCACTTTAAAACCCACAGAAAAGGAAGGTGGGTCTCATGTATGTAAATACCATAATTTAAAATAGAACATTTTGGTATATATGTGAATACCCCTTTAGAAGAAATAGCTTTGAGTATTCACTTAATAAAATAAAAGAACTTTATAAAAAAAGAGATAGACATTTTGAGACAGAAATTCTGCAGCATAACGGCAATGTTCCGAGGTTTTAGAAGACATTAAAAGAGAGGTAAAATGGGTCAAACATTCATAAATGACCCATAAAATAGTACATGGACAGAATAAGAAGGATACATGATCATCGTAATGAAATTTCAAGGACATACCATTTGAAATAAAAAACATGGAAGGAAGAAAAAAAATTAGATTTCTCTTATGAAAGTTCGGCAGCCTAACGGCGTTACTTAAACATCAACAAAAATGATTTGAAAAGATCAAATAGGGTCTCTCATCATGTGAAAATAAGAGTTAAGTATGATAGATATAGAGATAATTCCCCAACATAACAAAAAGGAACTTGAAAGAATTGACATGAAAGTAGAACTTCAAAACGAGAAGGGTGAAGAACCACTTAAAAATTCGGCAGCCTAACGGCGCCACTTAAAACATCAAAATACTGAATTGAAGAGATCAAATGGGGTCTCTCATCATATTAACATAAGAGTCCAGTATGATATATATAGAGTTCATACCCCAATATAACAAAAAGGAACTTGAAATAATTGACATGAAAGTAGAACTTCAAAACGAGAAGGGTGAAGAACCACTTAAAAATTCGGCAGCCTAACGGCGCCACTTAAAACTTCAAAATACTGAATTGAAGAGATCAAATGGGGTCTCTCATCATATGAAAATAAGAGTCCAGTATGATATATATAGAGATCATACCCCAATATAACAAAAAGGAACTTGAAATAATTGACATGAAAGTAGAACTTCAAAACGAAAGGGTGAAGAACCACTTAAAAATTCGGCAGCCTAAAGGCGCCACTTAAAACTTCAAAATACTGAATTGAAGCGATCAAATGGGGTCTCTCATCATATGATCATAAAAGATCAGTATGATAATTTAGAGATCATACCCCAACATAATAAAAAGGAACATGAAAGACTTGAATGAAAATAGAACTTGAAAACGAGGAAGGTGAAAGAATCCCTTAAAAATTCGGCAGCCTAACGGCGCCACTTAAACATTCTTAAAACGAATTGATGAGAGCAAGGGGGGGGGGGTCTCTCATAATATGAACATGAAATAGGCAGTAGGATGAATATAAAATAACATCCTCCAACATAAGAACATGGAGTAGAAAAGAAATGACATAAAAGAGATTACTTGAAAAGAAAGAGAGAGGTCAGATCCCTTACCTTAAAATGTAACTCTTAAACCTCAAAGGTTGGGACCTTGAGGGCTTGGGGGAACCTTGGGAGGTCTCCTTGGGAGGTAATGAGACCAGAAATTCGTTGGGAATGAGCGGAGAGTCGAATGGATGAGAGTAGGGCTTGGTATTTATAGGGAAAGTGAGGGGACAAGGCATTAATGGCCAAGGGACACCTCACATGTGCTTTTCTCAAACCCATGTGCTCTCCCTTGTCATTTATCATGGAGTTAGGCCACATGGGGCCCCCAAAACAATAATTCATCACCCTTGGCCGGCCAACCCTCAAAAGATCTCATGACATCATCATGACACCGTTATGATGTCATTAAACATACCGAAACCCTAAAACTGTATTTTTACTATTCACTGAAAATTCAACTTTCTCAGAAAAATCCCAAAATTTCACATTAACCAAATATCAATGCTCTGATTTCAAAAATGAAATCCATTTTATAAAAATAATTTTATAAATAATTTTAATTTAATTTTTAAATAAAAACACTATTTATCGAAAATTCATTTTTTCAGAAAAAACCCCAAAAATTACCATAACATAATATCGATGCTCTGAGTTCAAAAATAAAGTCATTTTTATAAAAACAATTTTCTAATGTTTTTTAATTAAATTTTTAATTAAAAAACACTATTCACCCAAAAAAACTAATACTTGAATAATAATTAATGAAACCGTTATTTAACTATTTTATTGAATCACATTACTTAATCAAGGTGCCTAGATTATTTTAAAACTTTATTTAAGTGAGATTACTAATCCATTTGGTCATATTACTAATCCTAATCATAAAATCACTATTCATAATTTACTATTCATCAAAAATCAAGTTGATCTTATTAGACTCTAAATTTAGTACTGAACATAATTGCAGAAGACCATTTTTTGAAAATCATTACACATTTTTAATTATTTAGGGTTTACATAAACATATTTAAAATATCCTTTTTCTAAAATTCATCAAAAATATGCATACTATATTTATCCGGTCATTTCAAAATTCATAAACTTCATCATAAGAAGAAATCCCAATTTTTATTTAAAACAAGGATTACACAAGGTAGTTACGGTCTCGTTACATAACCCCTTATCACACCAGCATAGGACCTAAGTGTAAGGTGTGCTAAGGTGAGAGAATCCGAGGGAGGCTCGACCAACATCGCATGAGTAGTAATTTCTATCAGTTTGAACTTCTCGCGAAGTCGATCCCATTCTAGCTTTATACGATGAAGTTCAGCTTGGGTTTGGTCCAGAGCAAAGCCCAGTGGTGCTACCTCCTTCCCAAGTTCTGTTAGATGGGCTTCGATCGGTCCAAGACTACTGGGTGAGGCCATCGAATCTTCTTTCTATATTAATTAACCAAGATTGCTTGTATTTAGAGACAATAGTCAAAATGTTTAGTTTCCAGTGGTCATATTGACCAATGGTCAAATAATAGTCAAAACCCAACAGTCTCGTTTTAATTATACTCATGTTACCAAATGAAACATTTTTGTTGAGTATAACAATAACACATAAAATTAGGAAACAAAATTTATTTAAAAATTTCGGGTCGTTACATTCCATGCCTTGGGTGATACTCGGTCCCCTATGTGTGATACTTGGGATAGACTCAGAGTCACCATGCCTATAGTGATACTAGGGACTCATTAAGGATCGTTTGGGATAGACTCGATGGTATTTGATTATACTAGATGTACCATAGAGATACCAGAATTTCTTTTTTAAATCACCAAGGATAGGATCAGAATCTACCTTTGGATTTGACAAACATGATTTGACTACTTGAAATACTAGAGATGCATCTACTATTATTATTACTCTAAGTTTCTTATGCACATGTGATGGTTCTATTTTTATTATTATAATTTTTGGGTAATGACGCGGGAATTAGACCCCAGCCAAAGCAGTAGATTGTGGGTATGCCTTCTTGGCTTGCCATGTTTACTTTGGCCCCTGTATTTATATTCTTCCTTACAATGGTATACTTTATTCATACATCCTACATAGTCCAAAGAAGGTGGTATGAGACGGGTGTCCACTTGGTATCCCAGACTAAGTTACAATTGTTTTTATTTATTTATCTAGTCGAACCTTATTATATATCAATACATTTCTTTGTTTATGGAACAAAATGGAAAGGTCTAGACACTGTGGGTACCAAATTGATGGGATTTATATCTCCCACCCTGCTCAGACTCCATTTGATACCTGAGTATACTCTATGCTTGTAGGTATGGATAAATGGAATCACAATTATTTGGATGCTTGTGTGTTTTCTTACTTCTTAGGATGGATATTGGGGGTAGAGGACCGAGCCTATGCTCGAGATGTTTTTGTTGCAATTTTTTATGATTTGTAGTTTTTGATAACATACTTTTTATGCTTGTACCCCCATTCTACTGCACATTTATTTTCTTATAGACCCATGAAATCATCATCATAACTTTTTCACCTTGTATTATTATTCAACTTCAATATTTATCTTTTTATTCTACTTGGGTTATTTATTTTCTTCTACTGCTGCCTGATTATTCTTTTACTTCTCCTACTTATTAAATATTTTCTAACACTATGTTATACTTAATTCCCTGAGGTCATATTCTCCCCATGAAAACACCTAAGGCCCTTATTTCTAGTCAGAAACCTATGGAATTTAGGTATATGTACTTGAGGTCATGTGGCCCATCGTCATAGGCTCGGTTAAATGGAACTTGGGGAGGGACACTATATTGAATCAAAAGTAACAATAATGGATGTTTTCGAAGATGAAAGTTTCTTTAAATATCATTGGAACATTTCTTAATGACAATAACCTTTTCATTTTAAAATCACTTATTTAAATTATAATTTTTTTCAAAATATCAGGAAAAATATTTTTTTGGAAAATAACTATGGAAACTTGTAAAGAAAGATTAAAAGGAAAGATTATTCATGATACTGAGAAAATTTATTCATGTGGTATATGTTTAAACAAATATTTCATTTACACCATTTGTAAAAAGCATCTCGTTTGGAAAATGATAAGAAGATTACCTTTATTATTTTATAGAATGTAAAAAATTGGTGAAAATAACTTTAATCAATCAATAGATAATATTGAAAACATTTTTGAAAACATTTTAAATAAAATATAAAAAATAAAATGATTCCCAATTGAATAGAGAAATAAAGAAAATTTTCCTTGAAAACATTGTTTCATAATTTTGAGTACTTAGAGAGAGGAAAATGAAAGGAAAAATTGAAATAGATAGAATTAACCAAAGGATAATAAAATAAATTATATTTATGAGGGAGAGATAATATAATTCCATCATCATTAATTTAAGCCTATACAAACCTAGTAAATAATGGGATTGTAACATAAAACTCTTACCTCAGTGTCGACTTACTTCATAAGTGTTTTTAACATTTTGTATAATAAATTTAAATTTATCATAATTTTATACAAAAAATAATACTCATACTTATAATAATATACATGGTTTACTTATAACATCTTATCACTCATTCATTAACAATATTTCATTATCTTCATCATTTCATGTGTTAACTGCTTCGTTTCTCATGTGTGTTTCAATTAGACATTTATTGTCCTTGAATATTGATCATAGTTCAATCATATATAGAATGCTAATCATGATATAAATATGATATATATTCATTATATACATATTTATAACCATCCATAAAAGGTAGATATAGAAAAATGAAATACACCGTTCATGGAGATGGTAGTCCGTACGTACACATGAATATTGTTTTCATTTTCTAATGAAAAGAATAAAAGAAAGATAAATAATATTTTACCATTAAAAATCATAATTATATCGTAAATATAATATATATTTATTAAATCCATAATTATGTCCATCAATGTGGGGTGGTGATAGAAAATGAATCATATCACTATGTGGAGGAAGTAGTCCACATGAACACATGAGTGATGCTTTCATTTCCCATTTGACGGAAAAGAGGTTAAAAATGGTTATACCATAATCATAATAACATCACAGTATAATTATTATACTTGATTAATTATTTTATGATGAATACAATAAATTTATAGGAAGTATATGAATAAATAAACTCTGAATGAGTGGGGTAAGATTATTACCTCTTGTTTGAGAGACCTCCTTTGTCTTATACCTTAATCCTTTTTAGGATGGTCTTATAGTATGAAAAAGAGCTCAAGAACGAAATTATGGAAGCTATAATAGTTTTTGGATAGGTTTTTTATAACCCAAAAGGATAAAATGGTGTGAATAAAGGAAGATAATAGGTTCCCTTTTATAAGTGACAGGAGAGACACACATATAATAACTTAAAAGATCTAAAACATATAATGTCAATTTCATGTGAAAGTGGTACCAAATGGAAAATAATTTGAAGTTAAGATAATATAATGTAAAAATATATTGAAAAAATAATACTTGAACAAGTTTAAACAACATTTTTATCCTTATCACTTAGTTTAACCACTGGTAAATCTGTTTTAACCCTAACCGTGATATTTTTTTGCTGTTTTTACTATTCATTATGATTAAAATGAAAGTGACCTCATCAAAAATAAAATTACATAATAATTAAAAATATGAAATTAATTTTTATCAAATTAAATTTCTATATGTAGATGAATTTAATTTTAAAATAATCACACAAAACATGATGAAAAACTGTTTAAAAAAATGCATTTTTAATTATAAAAATGAGTTTACTTTCATTAGTTTCATAGTAAAAAATATTATATGAATGTTGATATATTTTATTGAATATATATTATAAACATTTCATTAACATCCTTAATAAATATTTATTTATTTAATTTATTAAGATAAAAACACATTGCACATATAAAAGCAGTTTTCTGAAAAATAACTAGTTTCACCTTCAAATGATTTTATATTCATTATTAACCATTAGATAACTAATTAATGAATGATTATTAATACATTACCAATAAATTTAATTAAATCCACTTTTTAATTGTGATCAATATACTTTTTTATAGAAAAATTTATAACACCAATAAAAATACATTTCTTTAGAAAAATAGGTCTTTTAGTCATGAAATAAATTTATTAAAAAAAATTAATGCTTATTTATTAGGAATTAATCAATAAATTTTAATTAAGGAAAAAATTTACATATATTTCAGAATTTTTTTAATCTTATTCATACCCACCAATCCAATTTATAGGTTTTAAATGTTATAATATAGCATGGTTCTTTTAGACCCGAGGTTTCTTGGAAAAAAATCTATCAAATACTTCAAATTTATTTCAAAGGAATAAATATAAAATCTTAGGTTGATACATTATATTTAAATTCAATTATACATTTAAAAAAAATCAGGATACTTTTACTCCATCACGTCCTCAGGTTCCCATGTAGCTTCCTCAAATTCTTAATCCCTCCAAAGAACATTAACCAGGAGATTAGTCTTGTTCCATAGAAATTTGTATTTATAATGCAAGATTTATATTGGGTTTTCTTTATAGGAAAGATCATGATCCAATGGTACAACATATGGTTTTATTACATGTGAAGGATTAGGTATGTACTTTCTTAAAAAAGATACATGGAACACATTATGAACTTGAGAGAGGTTCAGTGAAAGCGCTAAGAGATAAGCTACTGTCCCTAATAGATTATGAATATATATTTGTAAAATATATATAGGTATAAAATTTCTATTATTTTTGAATCACATAACCTTATTATATGGAGAAATTAGTAGGAATATATTCTCACTAGCATTGAATTCCAGATCTCACTGACAATTCGTAGCATAACTCTTCTGTTGACTCTGAGATGTATTGATATGCTTATGAATGACTCTAACCTTCTCTACCATTTCTAAAGATAAATCAGGTCCCAATAGATTCTGTTCTCTAACTGTATCTCAACATTTTGGATTTCTATACATATTTTCATATAGGTCTTCATACAGTGCCATCTAAATGCTCAAATGAAAGAAATTATTATAAAAGAAATAGACAATAGAGATGTGCTGATACTAAACAACTTTGAAATCTAGAGAATGGATCTTATAATATTCTATAAGGTCTGAATAGTCCTCTCAGACTGACCATCTATCTGAGGATGATAGGTAGTACCAAAACCAAACTTTATATCCATTACTTGAAGAATAATTCTTATAAACTTTGAGGCAAATATCATATCTCGATCTGACATAATAAAATGTGGTGCTCCATATAACCTTACCACTTAATGTATATATGGGAAAGCTGATCAATAGATAAATATTTTTTGATAGTAATGAAATGTACTAAATTCATATGGGAGTCAATTATAACCCAAATATCATTATTCCCTTTAGATGTCTTGGGGAGTCCAATGATTAAATTCATGGTGGTACTTTACAATTTCCATACAATAATGGGTAATGGTTGTAACATACTCTTAGACTTATGCCACTAAAACTTAAATTGTTTTCATAATAATCATTAAGATACACACTCCATAATATCTCTCTTCATGTTATCCCACCATAAGTTCTCCTTATGGAATCTATACATCTTCGGACTTCTAGAATTAATAGAGAATGGTGAGCCATGAGATTCATCTAATATTTCCTTCAATTTTGGTATAATACGAACACATAATATATTCCTTAACCTTATCATTCCATCATAATAAAGGTTAAACTCAGGAATATTTCTCACATTCTTTTACTACACTACATCTTCCTTCCACAACTCTTCAATCTTTACGTGGATAGATGGTTAGAAACTAAATTGAGAAAGATAATATTTCTCCCATTCCTTCAAGATTTCAAGGTACATCAATTGAAAATATGTAAATATTGTATCTTTTTTTATCCTCATCATAGATAAGCTAGCATGATACTTTCTACTCAAAGCATTATCCACCTTATCCACTTTCCTAAGGTGGTAATGTATTGGGTATTCATAATATTTAATAAACTTATAAAATCTTATCTAGTGCATATTCAACTATTTCTAAGTGAATATATACTAATTCTATGATCAATATATATTTCATAACTTTCTCCTTATAGATAATTCCTTTGTATATTTAATGCAGAGATTACCATTGCTAACTCTAAGTCATGGGTCAGGTAATGTTGCTCATGAACCTTTAATTAAAAAGTGGAGTAAGCTATCAACATTTCATTATTCACAATAACACATCATAGTACCTTCTTCAATGCATCATCAAAAATAAAAAATCCTTATCTACTTCAAGGTAATGTGAGTATAGTTTCACTAACCAACCTTCTCTTCAGCTCCTTGATTTTTTTCCACATTCATCAGTCCAAAGTAATTTTAATCTCTTATATATTTACTTGGTGAGTGGATTAGACATCCATGAAAAAATCTTCACAATGAGTCAATAATATCCAATAAATTTAGGAAAACTATAAACTTTATTCATAGTGGTTGGTCTGGGATGATGCTTAATAACTTCTATCTTAGATGGATCTAATCATATACCCTAACTAGTGATCACATGTCCCAAGAATGATACATTATATAACCAAAATACACACCTATAGAATTTTGAATATATTTCATCCTTCCCTTGGGTCTTCAACATAATTATCAAGTTATATTAATTCTCTTCCTTGCTCCTAGATTATATAATAATAACATCTATAAAGACTATCAAAAATTGATTGAGGTAATATCTAAAAACTCTATTAATTAAATTAAGACAGTACGAGATTTAGTAAGTCAAAATGTAATAACTATAAATTCATAGTGTCTATACCTCAAGAAAAAGGATATCTTAGGCATGTATTCAATTTTGAACTTCAATTGAAAATGATGTTCAATATTTGATAAGTATTGATCTCCTCAAAATTAATATTAAAAATCATCAATATGAGGAAGAATATACTTATTCTTGGACATGATATTGTTAAGCTCCTAATAATCAATGCAGAGTTGCATCGATCCATATTTCTTCTCAGAAAAAAGAAAAGGTGCACCCCATGGTGACACACTTGGTGAAATGAATACCTTATTAAGATTCTACTAGATTTTCTTTTTCAATTCATGAAATTCAATCAAGGATATTCTATATAGAGTTTTTGAAGTAGGTGTGGCACTAGGTATCAGTTATACTAAAAACTCAACTTCAAGATTCATAGGAAGACTAGGAAACTCTTTTGGAAATACATAAAAAAAATTATGTTAATAGGTATGACTTTGATATTGAGTCTTTACTCAAACATAGGAGATAGATATCCCTTATTAATAGTAATCAAGACCCATAAATGGAATTAATTTCCATTGGAAGCTCGTATTCACACTTTCACAAATAAATAATCACATCTTTATTCCGAATATGAAATTTGAACTCTCTTCCTTGAAAATTATTATGGGGTATATATAGATAGAGCCAATACA
This sequence comes from Viscum album, assembly GCA_963277665.1. Lineage (NCBI taxonomy): Eukaryota > Viridiplantae > Streptophyta > Magnoliopsida > Santalales > Viscaceae > Viscum > Viscum album. The sequence goes on along the minus strand of OY728133.1, from coordinate 1,993,263,185 downwards.
TGACCCAAATAACATAAAATTTAATTATAGGGAGAATAAAAAGTTTTTAAATAAACATATTCACATAAAATTTAATTAGAGAATAATTATAGACATTTTCTGTGATCATCGTACCATTATAAGTTTTCACTAAAAATTCAACATATAATCATAGAGGTGATAATGTGATACCCTTAAAAAATTATTTAAATATAAAACGGTGGGTAGAAATAGACTAAAATAAGACATTAGTCATTATAGAGTGGATTATAAGTGTACATTTTACCACTTTATTCTCATAACCCACATAAACAATAGTGATCATATGATATTTCACTTTGTCTCTATTATTAAGATGTTGATGAGGTCTATAATTGTCATTAACTCATAGATTTGATCACTTGTTAACATAATTCCCATACTCCTTGCATTTGATACCCTAGAGTGTGGGTGGTGATTTTTTTGGACCTTTATCTCTATTAATATCATTAGCTAACTTATTCCCATCACTTCAACACTAGATTTCCCGATGAACTTCCTTTCAACACATAAAACATTTAATAGTCTCATTAAGACAATTTCCCTCATGTTTCTTTCCAAACTTTTGGCATAATGGGAGACTCTTTTTGTTCCCTCCATGGTTTTTATTATTAGAATTTATTTTTAATTCCATCTCTCCTTTATGATAAAAAATATGATATTTATGGGTGAATCCAATATCTATTTCTACCTTGAAATCTCAAAGAAAAAAATATTTATATCTAATGAAGTATCTTATAGATTAAAAAATTCAGAGACTTGTTTTTAATCCATCCAAGAATTGATCAATATTACTTTCAAGTTGGATGATTACACTATAAGCGCACCTAAAAAGTCTTGTAAAATTTACCTCATAGGTACAAAAATATTTGTCATCCATTTTATTTAGCTCAAGTAATTTATTCTCTATTTTTGTATAAAGAATATGGGGAAAAACCTTTTGAAAAAATAACCTATTAAACTCATCACACTCTATGGAGTACACTTCTTCCTATCACCTCATGTTCTTAATAATAGTCCACCATTTATATTCTTTTCCTTCCAAATAGTAAATATCCTGAATATCTATTTTATACTTTGAGCACTAGAGAATGGAAAATATATTTCTAGTGGTATAAATCCATTTCTCAGTAATTAGTGGATCAGTAGACCCACTAGAAAAAGGTGGGTGTTTCCTTATAAAGTACTTAAGAGTATATTGTTCCCTTATTTGTTCATTTAGAAGCTCATTATTATTCATAACTTGAGAAAGTTTCATAAGAATAAAAATAAGATTTTTTATTCCTTATTCTATAAAATTTGGTTTCTTAGGAAGAAAATCATTGAATTTTCATCAAATTCAATGTTAACATGATTACACATGGTTCCAACCATTGAATAAAACCAATAAGAATCGTGCAATAAATAATAATCATAGTGAGAAATCATATAATCATAAACAAAATACATTGGATGCCCAAATAATGAAACATTATTTTCAATCTATGCAACTGTAGGTTTAAAATTGGCCATCCATGGCCATTATCTATCCAAATCATTTATAATGGTTCATAAAAAAAGTGTTAATTAACCCCATAATTTCCCCTAGGAGTGTATAGAAAGGTGTTCAATATTAGTACCACTAATCATGAACTGATGAAAATTAAGTTTTTAAGAAATCTACACCTTTTAGATTTGTTACCCCAAGGTTCATTTGTGCTACCACCACATGCACTTTCTATTATCTAGACATGGATTTATTTTTGAGGAAAAACATAATTATTTATTTACCCTAACTTAGGATGTTATCCTATACTTATAATTATCCCTAGGGTTTTAAATAAAAAATCATCTAACCTTAATCTCTAAAAAACTAAACCCTATAATGATACCAATTGAGGTGACCCAAACATTACGTACATAAATAATACATCATTTTAGATGAATATTCAATACATATCATAACAATAAATTCCCTATAACTATAAATATTTAGTGTCTTTGAAGAATATATAAATAATAATATTATTTCATGAAATATATTCAAAATCTCCAATAATATTCTTCTAAAAAATAAACTTCTTAGTCATACCCCACTTAAAACCATTCTTCATAACTCGAGAAAAGGAAAAATAAAAATGGTGAGATCAGATTATTATTATGGGTAAGCATGGGAGATATCAGTTAATGATCATGTGCAAGAATAAAATGAGAATAAGGGTATGATAATATGAGCTTAACATTTGAAAATCATTCCCATTAATTCATATATCATAATCATGGAATAATGCTTTGGCAGTTCAAGATACATGAATATCGAAGAGTCAAATATCATGAGCCATGAGATCATATCCTAATAAAAATAACATGTCATAAGTGAGTTTCAAAAAGTGTGATATATTCATAATCATATGAATCTTATGTCAAGTATACCCACTAATATATTCATCCCATGTAAGGCTTGTGCTAACCACCAATGTATTTGCTTTGGGCTTGGGTAACTACTAGTGTACCCTATTTTGGGATTGGGCTAACCTCTGATGTACCCTTTGAGATCATAAGAGATTAATCCTTACCAAATGTATTGGATCTATATAATGGAACCACCCATCACATTATCATAAATAATTCATATATATTCCATAAGACTATTAAAAAATTTATCATTTCGTTATAGCTTAACCTGTGGAAAAGAAAATGGATTTCATTAATATTTCATCAATATAATCATAAAAAATATAGAGAAAGAATAAACATGGTATAATTGGATCATATAACCCATGAATTATGAGAAATATCAATGAATGTTTTCATAGATGAAAGCAGCTTTAAAAGATCACCAAAACATTTCTTCAAGAAAATAACCTTTCATTTTGAGATCACTTATTTAAAATCTATTTTTTATAATATTAGGAAATTGTTTTTATTTTAAAATTAACATGGAAACTTTAAAATTAATATTAAAATAAAATACTATTCATTATGGTGGTAAAATTCATTTGTGCAATATATGTTAAAATAAAAATTCCATTCACACCTTTGGTAAAAAGTACCGTATTTAAAAAATGATAAAAAAGTTCATTCTAGTTTTTTATAAAAATTAAAACATGGGTAAAAATGAAATTATTTAATCATTTTATAATATTAAAAAAATTATTCAAAACATTTTAATGAAAATACGGGCATGAAATAACAATATTCCCAGTGGAAGAGTGACACAAAGACAGTTTTCCATATTTTTTTTTCATACATTTGAGTACTTAGAGAGAGGAAAATGAATGGAAAAATTAAAATATCTTGAAATAACCATATGATAATAAAATAAATTATATTTAAAATAGATGGATCAAATAATTTTATCATTATAAATTTAAGAATAAACAATCTCAATAAATAGTGAGATAATAACATAAAACCCTTACTTTAGGTCCAACTTGCTTGGTAAGTGATTTTAACCTCCTATATAATAAATTAAAATTTATAATAGAATCATATTCATACTTATAATACAATAAATGGTTTAATTATAACATCTTATCACCTTATCATTAATAATATTTAATTATCTTCATCATTTGGAGTGTTAACTGCTTTGTTTTTCATATATGCTTTGATTTAGTAGTTATGGTCCTTGTATCTTGATCATGGTTACATAATCTAATGAATGTTAATAATGATATAAATATCATATATATAAATTATATATAAATTATATATATATATAACCATATATAAAAGTTATAAGTATAAAAATGAATTACACAATTCATGGAGACAATAGTTTGTATATACGCATGAATGCTATTTTCATTTTCTAATGAAAAGAAGGAAATAAAAATAAATAATATTTTATCATTACATAATCTTAATTATAGAATAAATATCATTATATTTATTAAACCTATAATTATATCCATTAATGTGAGGTAGTTATGGAAAATGAATCATATCACTACATGAAGGTGGTAGTCCACATATACACACGAGCAATACTTTAACTTTAATTTTGATGAAAATGAGGTGGAAAATGTATGTAAACTAATAATAAAATAATATTAGTATATTTTTTATACAATATTAATTATTTTAGGATGGTTACACTATATTTATAGGAATTATAATAATAAATAATCTTTGAAAGGGTTAGGTAAGATGATTACCTATTCCTTGATAGACCTATTTTGGATTACACCATAATAATTATTAGGATGGTCATAGAGTAATAATAGGAGATAATTAATGAATTAAAGGAACATAGGAAGGTTTATAGGTAGGTATTGACTGATATATAATGATCAAATTGTGTGAATAAGGGAGGAGAATAGGTTCCCTTTTATAAGTGAAGGGAGGGACACACATGGAATTATTTAAAACATTTAAATAATATAAGGTAAATTTCTTGTATAAGTGGTAAAAAATGGAAAATAATTTAAATTTAAGATAATATAATGTATATATATCTTTTAACAATAATATTTAGACAATTTTAAGTGGAATTGACATCCTTATCTCTTAGTTTAACCTTCAATAAACCTGTTCTAACCCTAATCATGGTAACAAATTTTTATTGTTTTTACCATTAATTATGAGAAAAAATGAAAGTGAACTCATTAAAAAAATTTTACATGATGATTAAAAATATGGGATATATTTTGTCAAATTTATTTTTTTATAAGTTGTTGAAATTAATTTTAAAATATTTTTTCAAAACACAATGAAGATCTGTTTTTTGAATAATGCATTTTTAAGCATAAAACCGAGGTTATTTTAATTACTTTCCAAGTCAAATATACTAGATGAATGATAAAATATTTTATTTAATATATATTCAATATATTTCATTAATTTCAATAAAATACAATGATTTATTTTTTTTATTGAGATTAAAACACATTACACACATAAAATTGGGTTTTTTTTGAAAAATAACTCTTTTTTATATTAAAGCGATTTTATCCTTATTAGAAACCATTAGATAAATAATTTATATATTATTACTAATATATTAATAATAAATTTCATTAAAATAAAATTTTAATGGTGAGAAATATATTTTATTACATAAAAATTCATAACACCTAGAAAAATAAATTTCTTTTGAAAAACAGGTCTTTTAATCATGAAATGATTGTATTAAAAAAATTTAATGATTATTTATTAGTAATTTATAAATAAATTTGAATTAAGAATAAATTTATAAATATATTTCATAATTTTATTAATCTTATTCAAACCCACTAATCCAACAACTAGGTTTTAAATTTTATAATATATCAAGGTTTATTTATACTAAAGGTTGAGTGTAAAGTAAGATATCAAATACTTAAATATTTATTTAAAATGAATACATATAAAATATATGGGTTTTTTAGCCAACATTTTTCTTTAATTTGTTTCATTTTTACAATGCTATGACTATTTCATGTTTTCATGTGCTTTTGTGTTCTCTCTTCTTTTGGACGTTTTGGATATTACAATGAGGGAATGAATAAAATTTATGATTCATTTCCTAACCTATAACTTGTTTTTTTATTAATAGAGGGTATTAAAACAACATTATTTAGAATAATAATATAATTAAAAATAATCAATAAGGATTGAGTATGGAGCCTAGTCACCTTGATTCCTTCCCCTTTTATTAAGAAAACAAAAGTGTTTGGGGTAGTGATTTACATGAATTATCATCAACCCAAGAGAAAGAAGATCATATCTCCCTAAGGAAAAAATACACTAGATTAAAAACATCAATAAAAGATAATATACTATACATCATCCCACAACATCAAAGGTAGGTTGTTCCACCTGACTGTAATAAACTAACTTGAATTGCATCTGTATATAATTCAACTTAGCCCACTACTAGTCCTGAAGGGAGTTCCCAATACCCATGGGTTGATAAATAATTCCTAGGTATCAAGAAAACATACATGTGAAGGATTTCACCCTCATAAAATAATATAAATATCCATATAAAACTATATAGAATCCAATAAGACCTATACATATATCGGATGATCATGAAAATAATTAAATAGTTACCGAATAATAAAGTGATCCAAACATGACATAAACCAAATAATCATCCATAATAGGACATAATAAATAAGGGTGACTATTATAATTTAGAATCCAAACATTGAAAATAACTGAATATCAAAATAATAAGAAATAAGTATTCTTAACATACTCAATGTAAACAATAAATAAAAATAAACATGGTTAAATTTTCTAATAAAACATCCCAAAGAGGAAATAATATAGAAAATAAATATATATAATAAAACCTACATGTGATCCATGGTCACTCACCACAACTGACATCCATCAATAGAGCCAATGAACCACAATGTACAAAATCCATCCTTGAGAACCTGTGATAAAATATGGTAGTTGCACATACACATAAATACACACACCAGTGTGTATATTGGGTGTGATCTAAACATTAATAGTATAATTCCCCCAAAGAGTAAATATTATTACCTTCATAAAACAACAAATAAATTATAGTTCAAACTTAGGATGTAAAAATTGAGTTTCACTTCAAACTGATTGGGCATAAAAGAAAAAATATAATAATTTATCACATTAATTTTTAAAATCACAAAGAAATCCTTTTTAAAAATGAGTCATATCTGGTTTAAAACCATAAGTTTCAATCCCAAAATTTAAAAAAAAGATTTAATTTAAAATTTCATTCAAAAAAAAGAAAAGATGGATTTTGATGTATATGTAATAAAACATATACCTTTTTCCATATTTTCTAAAAAATCATTTATCAAATTCTAATTAGAATAGAATTACTACTTAACTTTATAAATAAAACTTCTAAACAATTTTAGAAACAATTTTAGAGTAAACCAAAACATGGATGAGAATAAAATAAAAGTATCACATGCACCAAGATATCTATGAAGAGAAATAAATACAACCTAGAAATGGTGCCACGAAATCAATCAAGGTCCAAGGGATATAAATAATGAATATAACGAGAACCCTTAGACAGTTATAAATAATAACTAAGTGTCATGAGAAACTCCCTTGGACCCAGGTAAAATGATCCATGACTTGGAAACTTAGAACCCTTTTCCAACCTAAAAGAACCCATATATAATCCTGGTTGTCTGATTAGACTATCCAGGACACATAATTCATCCGGAGAGAACTCATCTTCCATGATCCATAATCAATATTTTGGGTACTTAGATCATACATATTATAATTTCCAAGACAAAACATAATTTAAATTGGTTCACTAACCAATTTGTAAAATAAACTAGTGATGAACTCATCCAGGTTAACTATTAACTTCCCAGGATACCCATGACACAAATCTAATAGGTGAGAAATCAAAAATCCATAATATAAACACAAGAATCAATAATAACGAAACCCATTGAAATAAACCACATCTCAAATCCTACACCCTCATAAGAAATAACCCATTTTTCATCAATTTCAAATCATCACATAATGAAGTAATAAAATAAAACAACCCCCTTAGGGCCACAAAATACAAATATATAAAATAAAACATTAATGAGATCAAATTAGGGTCTCAAAATCATAAAATAATTACTTTATAAAATACCAAACCGGAATTTCCAAACATTCTATGAGTTCTAGACCCCTTTTTTCCTTCCATAAAATCTTACTTTAAACTATCCTTTGCAACCAAGTTAAATGAACTTAATTTGAAATTTTTTAGAACCCCAAAGGATTGTATTGTATTTTTTGATAATAAGGATGTTGAAAATAAATATTAATACCTTTATGAGAAATAATGAGGTCAAGGTGATGTTGGAAGGATTGTTAATAATGATCTTGATTGACTGATGATTTGATTTTTTGACAAGGAATCTGAAAGTTGTTTTGTTGGTTACATTATCCATAAAATGAATGAATGAATTATGGATTCAATTTTTAAGTGAATAAAATGGAAGATAATTTCAAAATAGTGCAACATGAATAACCAAATAATTCCACATTTTACTGGTGGTGGTCATGGTGTAGGTTGTAAAGGGGATTTCTAGTTGAACCATTCCATAACATTGGTCATGGTGGTGAAAGAAATTTATAACATAGGAATTTGAGAAAATACCATTCCATGGTGGTACCCATGGTATAATTCTATAACAACTTTTCAAAATGGAAAAGGATTATATATTTTTAGGGAAGGACATGGTGTGATGGAGGTATTCTTGAGAAAAACAAGCATAATGAGCTCATGGTGGAGGTCGTAGTATGGAGATTTAAAACACGAGATTGACCACGCCATAGTGAATTATATAGTATGTGAAAAAATGGAAAAAGTATTTTCACCACACTATAGTAATGATTGTGGTGCGATCGAGGTGTGCTTGATAAAAATAGGCACAAGGAGATCATGGTGGTGGCCATAGTCAATGTGAATAAATACGTTGAAGACCTATAGTTAGAAAGGTATAAGATGATATGGACCATGCCATAGATAAAGGTTTAGTGGTCCAGGATGATACCTATATAACATGGGTAAACCCATTATAGATGTGGTGGTGGTTGATTGGTGTCCATGGTTGATAGGTAGAGTTTCAAACCATAATGGTCAATAACAGGACACTATGCTGTAGTTTCCAACATTATAAAATCAAAATGGGAAAAGGTTTTTCACCATGATGCAGTTAAGTTAATCTTTATGGGTGATATAAATAATTTGGTATAATAAATTATAGTGATTATTGAATCGATATTGAATGCTTCCAAAATTACATGTCTTACTTTTAGACCATGATTCTAGACTAAATCAAAGGTGATTATAGTGATTCAACATATGAATTAAATAAAGATTTATTCCATAGTACAAAGAGAGATAATGATGTTCCGTGGATAAGTTACAATTGATTGAAAATGGATGAGCTCTTAGAACAATTTAATGTATATGTTATGGGTAGTTTTCATGACCCATTACGATATTAATAGGTGTCTAACTCATTTGGAAATAGACTCCCATTTTATAAGGGGATCAAATAGAAGTGGGGAATAATTGTGAAGAGAGATACCCAAGGAACATTTCATATATGTTTCTATATTTGTAAGAGTAAATATAAAAGAGGTGTTGAAAGAAGTTGGAAACCATTGAAGATATTTCTAAGGAGAATAATTCATCACTACTGTGTATAGAAGGAGAAATTCTAGACTTTATCTAGAAAGAAGAAGAAGCATTGTATGGAGATATTCACAGTTTATAAAGGAACATCCCAATGAAAATATTATAGAACATCTACATATTCTTAAAGATGATATCCAAGTAAGTGATGTTGGAGAAGGGAATTGAAAGTCCATAAACTAAGTGAAAGTGATTCTTTCCATAGATAGTGAGCATTGAAAGGAACATTTGAGAGAGTGATGCTTGGGAAGTAGTAAGATATCCCTAAACCATTGTAAGGGGGAGTGATACCTATGAAGAGAAGTGAAATTTATAGTGATTTAGTGCATGAAACATTGTCTATTCATGCTCATTGGACATTCCCAGTGAGGGTGAACCAAGTAAATTCTCATGTTCCTATTTACTTTATGCATGCACACCAAAAATGATCAAGGAACCTAATGTATATCCAATAAATTAGCATAAAAAGTGTCCCTTAATGTTTATAGTTCAAGACCCATTAGGGTAAGTGAGACATTAAATAAAAAAGTGATTAAATTTAGAAATACTTTACATACCCTAATTCACCCCCTCTCAGGGTAATCTCACACTAAGACCCTATTGAGGGACTATAAAGTGGTTTTAGAGGGAAGGTTTTTTATCTTTATTGTATTTTTTATATATTTAACTTTATTTATAGTATTGTGAAGAGAAATATAAGCCACATTGAAGGTTATAGTGTTTTATAGAAATCATTTTAAAGAATGAAAAAGTAGTTTGTTGACTATATTTAATATTCACTTAGATAAAGGAAGGATTGTTTTGTCAAGTAGACATAGATTTATCTTTGAAACAAATAAAAGAAACATTGATATTGATGACCCATTGAAATATGCATTAAAGGATGTCCTCAGAGAAGGAGTGTAATATAAGGTTTCACATAAAAGGTTATTTAAAGATATTTGTATAGAATTTAAATTACTCCATTTAAAATATGATTAAGAGTGGATTATATATAAAGGGAATATGAAAAAGAAAAAGAGTAATTCATATCCAAATATAAATTATCTTACCAAGGTAATAAATTAATAATCTAACATTGTTTTTAAGAAATAATGTAGAATTTCAGTCTCTATTTTAGAGCTAAAAAAATATGTGATGAAGGAGTGGAAAAAACATCAAGTTTCCATTCAAGGAGGTGTTAATGTAATGGCTATTAGGAGATCAAAATAATATAAGATAAGGTGGAAAAATGGGAAGTAATGCATATATTTTATTATGTGATGGTTGAAGAATTTTTCTTAGAGAGAAGATGACAAAAGATAGAAGTAGGGGCCTTGAATCTCACCATTAAGAAAATGAAAAAAATGAAAAAAAATAGAAATGATTAAAGATTCCTCCAAATAAAATTTGAATCAAATGGAAATGAATATGGAATTTAAGGAAAGAATAATTTATATCAATAATAAATAAATAAAAATAAAAATAATAATTTATGATTCTTCAAATATGAAGGTTATGGCTGCATAATTGAGATAAAAAGATAAGAAGATTGGAGAACTCGAGGGGTGGATAAGCACCACAAATTAGAAGATAAAATTCCATCTAAAAGTATCCTCAATAGGAATAAAGTGTTAAGATATAAAATATGGAATAAAAAATAAGTTCTATGAGGAATATTGAAGAGGTGATATAAAAAATAATGTGTCCCCAAAGTGATACCATTATGGAAGAACTGGGCGCACTGTGATTTAGAGTTTTTGAGGCCAACAATCCTAGATATGTGATAAGAACTCCATCTATGGATATATGTCAATTAAGGTGAGACCTCATGGGGTATGATTATTATAGTAAATGATTCATTTGTTTTATCCTTGGTCACATGGAAAAGTATTGTAATTTTTAGAATACATGGATGGGTAAAGAATCTTTACCAATAAATTCCACTCCTATGACTTATAAATGGAATTATTACCATGAAAGAAGGACTATTAAGTTGGATAATAGGTTTAATTTTTTGGATAATGAGAAATAACCTCAATTAAGGGTGTATCAAGAACCTAGATTTTTATACTCTCAATAACTCTCTTGGAATTAACATAATCAAATCTGGAATCAAAAGTAAGAGGCTATTACATCTTTTAAATAGGTGGAAGTAAAGAAGAATCCACTGCTGAAGAAGAAGTATTCCAAGATGGAAATCTTAGACATCATGGAATAATTTTTCTAAAGTTTTTACCCAGAAAAGATTAAAAGTTATAAGATAAATATTCAATGTAAAGTAAAATTAGAGATGAGATCCACTACTTATAAAACTCAAGAATATACTTGTTCAAGTGTGATTGATACCTCAATTGTTGAAAATCTAAAGCCAAGGAAGAATGAATATGATCATATCCATGAATTTAAGTGTGTAAGGGTATTCCAAAAAGGATATCCTTTGTAAAGAGGTCGATAAGACCAATTACAAATGATGATGAAAAATTTGAAGAGATGATGGATTTCCAAAAGATAAAAAAGGAAAAGGAAATATGGAAGGTGAAGGGTTTATCCAATATGTCCAGCCCTATTCTTCTACTTAAGGAACCTTGAGGTTTCTCTATCCCCATATGATTTATTATTTATAACCATTTATGAATAGGTTCTGAATAAATGGGGAGATAAGATCCATGGGATGATTTTTCTGGAAAATATTAATCAATTGGAGCTGAAAGAAGATCTAATATAACAAAAAATTCAAGTGGTTTAATTCCACTAAAGAAGAAAATCTAGTGAGAGTAGTAACAATTGAATTTCACATTCATATATTTGTTTTTATCTAACAAGAGGTTTATTGTTTGGTATTATTTTCTATTTTTAGGATATCAGAAAGCTATTAATATGGAAGGTTTATTACCACAAGTGGTCTCCCCAAATTTAAAATCAATAATTTGTGTTAGTATTTAAAGACTCATGGAAAGTTGTGATGAAATTTTAAGGCTATTTAGCATCATCAGAAATTTTTGAAGCCTGTAAACAACTAAAATATATTGATGTTCGATTTTGAACAAGTGGTATCAAGTTAATCATTAAGTGGTATGATCCTCACAATAATGTGGTTTATTTTTTTCCACTAATTGTTTTGTGTGAAAGTGTATTGGAGATCACATGTTGTTTTTGAGAAGTTAAAAATCCAAGGATACTTTGAGATTTTCATTGGAATTCAAGAGTGACTTGTTCAACCTTATTATTGTATATAAAAACTCGTATTACCCATATCAAGCTTTGGTTTAGTAGTATTACAGGATTTATTGACATCTTAAGTACCAAGTGGTAAATTCACTCATTGAATCTATTGAGAAGGTAAAACTATCTTTGGAATGCAGATTTTAGAGTTGGGAATTCCAACCAAAAATTGTTTTCATTTGGTTTAAGTGGATTTGACTAATCAACACATGGTTAATTCAAAAGGATTAATATGTATTTAAATAAAAGAGAAGACCTAATATGAGAAATTCATCCCTATTTTCATAGGGTGGTTGAATACCATGAGTAATCCCTTTTCTAAGTTCAATACTAAGTGGGAGTTGATATTTCATTGAGTTTCTTCCCACACATCAAGTGAGAGAAAGGTTTGAAAATTAAAATAGATAGTATCATTCAAAATAGAGACTAATATTTAAAAAAAGATCTCAAATTTCATGAAAGTGTAAGTTTAATTTTTATTTCATTGTCAATAAGGGGATTAAGATTGATAATATATATTTCAATTAGATGTATTGGGTATTGTAAACAAAATAAAAATAGGCAGATTTTTATGAATCCCAAATGATTTTATTGTATTTTTTTACAATAATAATGTTGAAAATAAGGAATAATACCTTGATAAGAAATAATAATATCCTGATGATGTTTGAAGGATTATTAACGATGATCTTGATTGCTTAATGATTGGATTTTTTTACAAGGAATCTTGAAAGTTTTATGTTGGATATATTATATACAAAAAATAAGGAAGTAATTATGAAGAAAATACTTGAGTAAAGCGAATATAAGGGAGTTTCACATGAGTGAAACAAAAACCAACCAAATAATACCACACTATGGCGGTGGATGTGTTGCGGGTTTCAAAAGATATTTCATGGTGAATCATGCCATAGAACTAGACATGGTGGAGAAGGAAATACCTATAACTACCCAGTTAGAGTAATTTTATAACTGATAGGGGAAGGGGGTGAATCAGTGATACATTGTCTTTTACAGTTCTTTAAAATTCAAATAGTCTTCACCTCTTGTTAAAGATTTGAATTATCTGCTGAAAACAAAACAAGTACACATCCATAGGAACACAAGAATTTACAAGATTCACTATTCAATAAGAATAGATATGTCCTTGATATATTTTGGAATAAATACAATTCCACACAGTCCACTAGAAAAAAATACTTGTATTACATTTAGTAGGATATACCCTTTCACTCATGTAGAACTTTGAAGACAATCCAATAGAGCGTGTACACCCTCATAGCACAAATAGGGTAATGAAAATTTTGTGTAACAACACATTTTACCTATGATTATTTTCAATTTAAAAAATTTATTCAATTGAAAACAAATATTCAATTTCATACCCATAATATGGTAAGGAATTCTTGAACTTTTTCAAAGAAAACCATCCCTATTTTTTGAGTTTGATTCCTCCAAGTACGATTCTCCCTAATACGATTCTTCTCAGTATGATTCTATCATCCTGATTATTCCGAGTCCGATTCTTTCTGGTATGATTCCCCTAGTTTGATTCTTTCCGTGTATGGATATCTTAATAAAAATATATATCACTGGTTGAGTATGATTTGATACAATTCAGAACTTTTTATTTCTCAGTCTGGAAATCCCAGAACAGAAATCCTAATCTGATTATCCATCCCAATTCGATGATCAGGAGAATACGATTGACAAGATGAATATTGTGATCAACTGAATATGATAATAACTTAGTATTATAATCAATTTAATACAATGTTGTGATCTTGTCTCTTATCCTTTAACTTCTTCGTAAAAACTTCTTCAAGAAAGGCTCAGTATGAAAACATCTTCTTCTCTTTAAAAACTCAAATATTCTTTCTCTTCTGGGATGAACACTACTTCAGTTATTAGGAAAATATGGTTTACTTTTCACCATTTATAGGTGACTCATAATAAATTTTTTCAAGAATCCAAAAACCTTTTCCGCTCAAAGAAATCCACCCGAATCTCAATTTCTCCTAAAATTTCAGGTGTATTTCGACTTATTCAACGCTTATCGATCCTTCCAAAATCATCTTCAACATTCATCTCTTCTTTAGAATTTAATTTAAATTTCCAGTCTGATTTAAATTCATGGTTTCTAATTTTTTGAATCCAATTTCTTCAAAACAAAGTTCTGTATGAATTGAATGTAAATTTATAAATAAATTGATACCATTATGATTACTGAATAAGATGCTCTGTATCAATTTAATACTATCATTATTTTTAATTTTAAGCTCCCCCTTGATAGTACATTAAAAAAACTCATTAAACTATGATCTCTAATCACTTATACTTCTTAATTTATTCACTTGAACCACTTGAAAAAAATTTACTTGAAAAGGAAACAAATTAAGGAAACTCTTGACCCACTTGATAACAACATTTGAAAACAAATCATAGTTCATATATATCTTCCATTATCAATCAATTCAACCATCATAGATGGTTGACTACATTGTTGATTAGTATCTATCATTACAATTTTAATTGGATTCAACTCAATCCTTTTCCATTGGTATTTGTTGAAAACCAATTCTATCTGAGTACGATGGACCGATGACAACAATTTTTAATTCCACCAAAAAGATTTCTTTTCTAACTTAGCCTAAGTACGATTGTCCAGAGTACGATCTTTCTAAGTAAGAATCCTTGGATACAATCATCATGATAGTGATCATTATGAATATGATCATTCTACATACTATCATTCTAAGTGTGATCAGTTTGGATACGATATTCAGCTAATTTTTTCTTCTCTTCCTATTGCATATGACTATACTGGGTATGATTCCTTTTCAATCAATAACTCCTATTTTACCCCCTTTATTTTATCAATATTTAATCATAATTTTCACAACTTACTTATGATTTATGAGAATTACCCATCAACAAAGAATCCTTACAATTATTTTATCATAGTCATGTAGATTATGATCCTCCATCAATACAACCACTTCTTCCACATTGGATCTAGAGTGAATCCAATGAACATTTACTTCCAGCAAGATTATTCCTCAAAATGATTGATCCTTTATTTCTAAACTCAGTGTGAATATTATTACAATCATTATGATCTTTTACTATACTGAACCTGAGGTGAGTTCAATATTTTCTAAAACCAGATTTGGAGTCTGATTTTCACTAAATACAAAGTGATGTGATTTCCTTTCTTCAAAAAATTTCTTAGTAATAAAAGAAAACACTTGAAAAAAACCACATTCATCATCACCTTGGTCCTAAAAATATATCCCTTAAGATTTTTTTTCAACCAAATTTCATAAATCACTAAACTTTGTATCCTCAAGAAATGGATCAATTTTAATCAATTCTAAGCCTATGTGAGCTAACTCATTGTAGGAGATAAGAATTATTGACAACAAAACCATGCTATCCACAAGAGTGATTATGAAAATCTTATTCAACTTCCCCAGCTTCAAATTTCCTGGAATAAAACACAAATTCTTTTCTATAACCACTCCAACAAATAGTCATAATAGTTCACTATCAATGCAATGATAAATTCACAACTTACCCAAAACTCCCTCTTTTACATACATTATGATAGATTTGTGAAAAAATAAAATTATCCCCCTTGAAAACACTATACAAAGGTAATATGAGAGAGTGGATAGAAAATAATACCTAAAAAATGATGAGAAAGGGGTTAGACACCCTTGTTCAACCTAAATTTATAAAATGATTCATTTGGTAAAGGTTTTGTGAAAATTCCAGCAACTTGTTCCAATGTTGAAACATCTTCCATATTCAATTAATTCTTCTCAAAATGATATTTTATGAAATGATATTTGATATCAATATGTTTTTAATGAGAATTTTGAACTGGGTTCTTGATGAGATTGATTTTACATTGATTATCAAAACCCAAGAGGAAGGGAAACTTCACTTAAACAAGTAAATCTTCCAATTGAGGTTTCATCCACATAAGTTGAATAGTGTCTTGAGTAGTAGAAACATAATGAAATTCATTTGTACTGAGATTTACTGAATTCTATTTCATTGAATACCAAATAACATAATTTGTTCCCATAAAGAATATTCCACCATTTGTGGATATTATATCTTTAATATTTCCCCCACAATAATAATCTGAATACCCAAAAAATCAATACTATCTGAGCTATCATACATTATTATAAATTCATTTCTGCCTCTGATGTATCTGATAATACATTTTCCAATAAGTAAATGTGATTCTTTTGGATAACATTGAAATCTTTCACATAGCGTAACAATATAAACAATATCGGGTCTAGAGGTAGTCAAATATAAAAAAACTTCCAATCAACTTTTAAAATTATTTCTGATCAACTTCTTTTCCTTATCCATATTTAGAAATATTTTTTACCACTGATACCGGTGTGGAAATAGGTTTTAGGTTTTCCATGTTGAATCTCTTAAGAAGTTCCTTAGCATACTTTTCTTGAGAAAGAAAAATGTATTCATTGTTTTGTTTTATTTGTAACCCATGAAAGTATTTTGTTTCCCTTAGCATGGAAATTAAAAAGAAATTTTTCATTTATTTATCAAAAATTTCAAAACTTATTTCATAATTCCCCAAAAAGATAATGTGATCAATATAAACAATCATAATGAGGGAATAATCTTGAATTTATTTGATGTAGAGATTGATATCCACTCTTTCTTTCTTAAATATCATATTCCTTAAGCATATATCTAATTTATAATACCATGCCCTCAGATCTTGTTTTCTCCCATAAAAGTATTTATTAAATCTTTACACATAAATTTCATCTTTACTAATAAAAAATCCACAAGGTTGTTCAATTTAAACTTCCTCATCAAGTTTACCATTCAAGAATGTAGATTTGACATCCATTTGAAAGATATTGTAACCTAGTTATGAAGAAATATCAAGAAAGATTCTAATTGTTTATAACCTTGAAACCAGAGAAAAGGTTTCATCAAAATAAATACCTTAAATTTGTGAGGACCCTTTGCAGACCAATCTTTCTTTGTTTCTTATCACTTCACCATATTTATCCAGCTTTTTCGGGAAAATACACTTTTTCCAATAATGTTTTTATTTTCTAGATTGGGTATAAGTTCCCATATATCCTTCTTTTCAATATAATCCAACACTTAATTCATGGCCTGAACCCATTTCAGATAATCAAAAGCTTCTTTTACCCCATTCGACTCCAATTTTTAATACAAATAATTATTTGTAATGGAATTGGTTTTTCTTCTTGTTTGAACCTTTTGATATTGATAAAAAATAATGTTATGATATTCCACTTACTTCCTTAGCCCAGGATGAGATTTTCGAGTATCTTCCTCATCATTAAAAATAATCGAGTCCAATTCTTCTTCTTGAGTTGGAATACAATTGTCTGTATCCTTATCAAAATTGATTTTAAAACAATCTTTCTCAACTTTCTAATCTTAATTTTCAATCACTCTCACATAAACTGAATAAAAAACTCTTCCCATTTCTTTATTTAAACATATATATATTCTCTTCCTTCTAGAGTATATCCAAGAAAGATTCTATCTTCACCTTTCTGTTCAAACATTCCATAGTTTCTACCTTTCTTATTTATAATATATGGACTCCAAAAAACACTAAAGTGTTTCAAACTTAGAATTTTTCCATAAAATAATTCATATAGAGTAATATCTAAATGATTCCTATAGAAAAAATGGTTTTCAATATAAATAGTATAACTTATTCATTTCCTCCAAAAGTAATAAGAAATACCATGTTCAAGTAACATAGTTCTTTCCATTTCCACTAGACTTGTATTCTTTCTTTCAGAAACCCCATTTTGTTAAGGAGTATATGGGGAACTATAGTCATGCGAAATTCTAGGATTCTTAATATAAATATTGAATTATTCACTTTTGTATTCACCATTATTTTCTATTCTCAACTTCTTTACTGAATACTCAAATTACTTCTCTGCTTCCATTCTAAAACTTTTAAACATTTTCAAAGCATCTGATTTATGTTTCATATACATAGCATAAGTAATGAGAGTAAAATAATCAAGAAAATTAATGAAGTAATTATATCTATTTGTTGATTTTTTTTCTCATAGGTCCCCAGATATCATAATGAATTAGCTCAAGGGGTTGTCTTGAACAAATCTCAACATTCTTATGCACAACATTTGTAATCTTCCCTTTCTGAAAAATAATGAAACACCAATATCTTCTTCTTGGAAATTTAGGAATATATTAGATACTGTCTATTTTAGATAACTTTATCATATTTCTTTGACACATTTTTCTTATCCTTTTATTCCATAATTGATTCTATTCCACCATACTCATGTAACAATAGTTTTTTATTTCACTAATCTGTAACAAATTTCCTTTCATACATTGGCCTCTTGTAACAATATTTCCATCTTATTCAATTTAAAAAAAAACCATATTTTTAGAAGATAAATTTATTGACCTCATCTAAAAATTGTGAAACACTTATCGAATTGTGTTTCATCCCATCAACATACCGAATTTTATTGGATTTCATCTTTTCTTTACCAATGATGGATGATCCAACAACTTTAATTTTCAAGGATTCATAATTACCAAATTTCACTATTACTTCATTAAAGTATTTGACATTATTAAATCATTTCAAATATCCAATAATATGATATGAACACCCACTATTAATAATCCAAGATCATTTTACTTTTTTAGATTTCAATGCGGTTTCAACAAAAAAATATTTTTCTTCTTCCTTTAATTTCGTTATCTTCGACTTTTGAGAATAGTTTAGAATATTTTTTTGTGCCAGTAACAAAAAAATACATCCTTTTGAAATATATATAGGTTATTAACATATTTAAAAAATATTTTCTAGGGTTTGGAAACTATTTTCAATCTTTACTCCAACCTTTTCAGGTTTTTTCAAAACAATCTTCTCAAAATTCTTCTTTTGAGGGAATTTAATCCCCCTAAATACTTTCCTTCTATAACCTAAGGAATAATAGTAATGTTTTTGGTTAAACCAACACATATTTACTATATTTATGAATCCAATAAAACACAAGTAATATCCATAAAATGAGTATTTTCATCTGAAACTTCCATACTGGATTGAATTGTGAATATGTTTCTCATCCACTTTCTTCTCTTTATTTTTAGAGCCACTAAACTTTATATTTTCAATCAGAGTATTCGTTTTATTTTTTTCTTTATCAGAACCAATAGTATTTGAAAATTTTATATAATCATATTTTTCCAAAACCTTTTCAGACTCATAGTTCTTTGAGTATTCTTAATTCCCAACTTTGTTGGTCTTGGCCATAAACATAACTTTCCCAT
The DNA here is from genome assembly GCA_963277665.1 of Viscum album. Lineage (NCBI taxonomy): Eukaryota > Viridiplantae > Streptophyta > Magnoliopsida > Santalales > Viscaceae > Viscum > Viscum album. The sequence goes on along the minus strand of OY728133.1, from coordinate 1,993,243,477 downwards.
ATTTCTTTATTTCAGAAACAATTCCATTATTCTTTTTAACCTTTGAAGATATCTTTTATTGATTACTATCAGGTTTCTTATTTTTATAAATTTCACCAAATTCATAGATAGAGTTTTTTAAACTTGTATTTATTTGTTCATCTTTTGAAAATTTTTGTTGGACAAGTTCCAACTCTTATTATTTTTCCAACATCTTAACCTCAAGATGCTCATTACAATTCTTTTAAACCTTATGATATTTCTTCAAGTCATAAATCTATTTCACCAACCCTAATTTCTCATAAAAAACACTCTTGATTTATTTTTTAGGAACATTCATCTTCCAAATTTTTGTTTTTCTTTTCAAAATTTTTAATCTTTCTGAGACATTCTTTCAACTCTTCTTTCAAATGATGTTCACATTGAGTTTCTTCTTCTTAAAAATTACTTCTTCTTAATTATTAGTCATTCAATGTTGCAATAAAAGTATTTTCAATACCATAATCATCTAATTTTTCAGATTCATCATCACTGCCTTCTTCTTCTTCATATTTAGACAAGAAACTTCTTCTTTTGGATTTGAAGAATTTTATTTCTTTCCCTATAGAATTTAATTTTCCATTATCTCTCTATTTATTCTATGATATTCTTATATTTATTTATCCTTCATCACTATCCTCTTCTTTTTTTCTTCAAGGAAAATTAGTCACAAAGTGACCAATGCCTCTACATTCAAAACATTTTAAGGGATGTTTCCCTTTGTATTTCCCTTTACCTTTTTTTTACATTTTTATAAAACAGGGATAAAATTTCATCAAAGGTTTTACTTACCTCATTTTCATAATCAGGTTCACCAGCTTCATATTCAATGTGAATATTATTTGTATTTTATTTCTTTATATCCTTGAAATAACTTTCTATATCAACTTTTGTTTTTCATTTCATATATTTCTCCCTTATCAGTTCATAAGTAATGATAGTACTATGAAAATCATCATAAGATAATGTTTCAGGATATCTTTCTTCTAATTAAGAAACTTTTATAGAAAGCTTGTTGGGAAGGATTCTCAGAATATTTTCAGCAACTATTGAATCATCTAAATTTTCACCAAGACATCTGATAGTAATAAAAATGTCATTTACCCTAGTAAAGTAGTTCCCAACAGATTCATACTCATCCATCTTTAAGTCTTCATAACTCAATCTCCAAATTTGATGTTTTTCCTTCCCAAATATTTTATTTCCTTCATATATTTTTTTTTCAATTTATCCCATATACCATTGGATGTGGAAACAACTTTCACACTTAAGAATTAAATTTCATAAAATGATGACAATGTAGAATTCTTGGACCTTGCATCATTCTAAATATTCTTCTTACTAAAAGATATAAGAGGATATTTAAAATTAATTAGAGGAAACCCATATGTTGAAGCTTAGAGAACATCATATCCAATAGACATAAGATAATTCAACATTCTATAATTCTAGACATGATAATTATTTCCATAGAAAACTAAAATACCATTACTGTTCACAAAATTCAAATTCTCCATAAGCAAAGAATAAGTGAAGGGAACATACATTTTGATATCAATTGTAAGTGCCCAGTCAATATAATTGTATCACTAAGAGGGGGAGGGGGTAAATCAATGACTCTTTTTCTTTTATGGCTCTTTGAAATTGAAACAACCTTATCCTCTTGTAAAATATTTTAATTTCCTATTGAAAATAAAACAAGCGCACATCCACAGGAGAATAAGAATCTATAAGGTTCACTATTCAATTAGAATAGATAAATCCTTGGTATGGTTTATAAAAAATCCAATTCCACACAATCCACTAGAAAAAAATCCATAGATTTTAATGAGTAAGGTAAACCCTTTAACTCATGTAGCACTTTGAAGACAATCCAATAGAGCATGTGCACCCCTTTAGCACAAATAGGGTAATATAAAGTTTGTGTAACAACACATGTTACCTGTTCTTATTTCAAATTTCACAAATATTTTCAATTGAAAACAATTTTTCAATTTTTTTACCCAAAAGATGATAATAACTTCTTGGAATTTGTCAAAGAAAACCCAATACGATTTTTTTAGTCTGATTACTTTGAGTACGATTCTCCCTGATATGATTCTTCTCAGTATGATTCTCTCAGCCCAATTCTTTTGAGTCTGATTATTTATAGTACAATTATCCTAGTCTGATTCTTTCTATGTCTTAACATCTTAATAAAAAAAGATATAACACTATTTGAGTATGATTTGATATCATTTAGAACTCCTTATTTCTCAATCCAGAAATCCCAGTACAGAAATCCCGATATGATTACCCATCATGCTATGATGATCAAGCAAATACAATTGAAAATCCAAATATGGTAATAACCTGAATATGATAATCACTGAGTATGATAATCAGTTGAATACATCACTATAATCCTGTCTCTTCTCATTTCACTTCTTCGTCGAAACTTCTTCAATAAAGGCTCAGTATGAAAACTTCTTCTTCTATCTAAAAAATCAAAGATTATATAGATTCTATGATGAACAATACTTTGGTTATCAGAAAATCATGATGTAGTTGTCTCCTTTTATATGTTACCCATAAGGGGTTTTGGTGATAATCCTAAAACCTGTCCTGCACAAATAAATTCACCCAAATTTCAATTTACCCTAAAATTTCATGTGTATTTTTACTTTTTCAATGCTTTTCGATCCTTCGTGAATCTTCTTCAACATTCATATTTTCGTTAGACTTTAATTTTGTTTTCTAGTCTGATTTCAATTCATGGGTTTGATTTTTTGAATCTGATTTCTTCAAAAAAAAATCTCAGTATCAATTGAATGTACATGTATAAAGAAATGGATACCATTCTGATTTCGGAATATAATGCTCTGTATAAATTGAATACTATCATTATTTTTATTGTTAAGATCCCCCTTGATAGTACATTAAACAAACTCCATCATCTTCACCATCGAATCAATTATACTTCTTCATTTCTTCTCTTGGAATACATGAAACAAATTCACTTGAAAAGGATACAATGTAATTCAACTATTGAACCACTTGATGAAGAAATTTGAAAACAAATAAAATTTCATATATAAATTCCTTCAGAAATTCATTAAACTATCATAGATGGTTGAATACATTGTTTTTGGTATCTATTATGATGATTTTAATTGGTCTTAGCTCAAATCCTTTTCCATCAGTCATTTTTGAAAAACAATTCTGCATTAGTATGATGGACCGATGCCAAAAGATTTTGATTCCACCAAAAAACTTTATTTTCCAAATTATTCTAAGTATGATTTTATAGAGTAAAATATTTTTGAGTACAATTTTCTAGATATGATCATCCTGATAACGATCATTCTGGATATAATCATTCTGCATAATATCATTCTGAGTGCGATTATTCTTGGTATGTTCTTCAGCTTCTTTTTTCTTCTCTTCCTCATAGATATTATTGTATTGGGTAGGATTCATTTTTGATAGGAATCCCATGTTTCACTACCCTTTATTTCATCAAGATTTCATCATAAGTTTCACAAATAACTTATGATTTATGAGAATTACCAATCATAAAAGCATTGTCACATTTATTTTATCATAGTCATGCAGAATCAGATTCTCCATCAATACAAACACTTCCTCCACATCATATCTTGAGTGAATTCAATAACCATTTACTTCAAACAAGATTCTTCCTTAAAACTATTAATCCTTTCCTTCTAGAATCCGTGTGAATCCAATTACTATAATTATAGTCTTTTCCCATACTATACCTGTGGTGAGTCCTATCTTTTCTGAAAACAAATTGTGAGTCCAATTTTCACCAAATAAAAACTAATGTGATTTCATTTCTTTAAAAAAATTTCTTGAAAAAAAAATACAACACCTGAAAATAACCACCTTCATCATCATCTTGGTCCCAAAAATTCCCAACATAGGAAACTGGAAAAGCACTATACATCTAAGGAACCCATGGTGGAATTTATGAGCACCTATGTAAAATGGATAAGGATTATATTGATGTGAGGAAGGCTATGGTGTGATAGAGGTGTGCTTAATAAAAATGGTCACAAGAAGATCATGGTGGAGGACATGGTCTGTAGATGGCCAACAAGAGATTGACTATTCTATATTTCATTCTGTGGTAAGTGAAAAATGGAAAAAGGTTTTTCACCACACCATAGTAATGATCAAGGTACGATGGAGGTGTCCCTAATAAAAACAGGCTCAAGGAGACCATGGTGGTTTCCATAGTTGATGTGATGTAATATATTGAATACCTACAGATAAAGAAGGAAAAAATTATATGGACCAAACTATAGAGTAAGGTGTAATGGTACAAGAGAATCTTTATGAAACATAGGTAAGACCATTATGTTTAAGCTGATGTTTTATTGGTGTTCGTGGTCAACAGGTAGAGATGAAATACAAAATAGCCAACACCTAGAGACCACACCATAGTTCTAGAAATTTTTGTTTCAAAATAAGTAAAGGTTTTTTCACCAAACCATGGTGAAGGGCGTATTGATGTGTGCTGTGCAGAATTCAGAATAATTAATTATAGCAATTCTTGGATGGATATTGAATACATCCTTAATCATGTGTCTCAGTTTTAGACCTTAATTCCAGCCTAAATAAAAGGTGATTACAATGGTTCATCATGTTAATTAAAATTTTATTTATTCCATGTTTCAAAGAGATACAATTGTGTGTGTGTGTGAGTTCCATGTATCTTATTTCAGTTTGGGTGAAATTATTCCTACTTGTTTGTGTTTGAAGCCTGGGTACTAGTCACCAGCTCACTAGGATCACTAAAACCCTTCAGGTCAGTGGAGAATTGGTTTGGGTACCATATTAGAGGGAATCTTGGGTCTATTGTTATCAATTTTTATCATAGGTGGTACTTCCCCAACAGTCCCTATCACAGGACATATGGTAGTTAGGAGAAAAGATTATCGATACTTTAGAGGTAGATTAATGTGTCTAACTAGAAAACTCTTTACATGATGATCATTAAGTTACCATGGTATTTCTAGATGTGTGTCTTCTATGTCAGGTTTTGAGCTCAATATCAGTTTTTTTACTTATGGTTTTCTAGTTTGAACTAAGATTATCATATTTTGTAATCTTTCCCTTCTATTTTTTCATATAGAAAACATGCCTTTGAGATGTCTTCCAAGAGTTCCATAGGAGGGTGAAACAAGAGATTCTCATTAAGGGAATCCTCCTTTGTATTGGAATATTTGAGAGGCTATCATGTGGGTAGTTCATGTTGTGGACCAAAATTTACCATGAGTTTATAATAAAGTTATTAAGGTGAAATTGGGAAATGAAAGGGAAATGGGTCGATCTTGTGAGCTCCTATTAAAGAATCCCCCATCCTTTAAGGGAATTAATGATCCCCAAGATTAAGAGGAATGGATGTACAAGATGAATTAGGTATTTGAATTCTTGGATATACATGAGGCTATCAAGGTGAAGTGCGCAATGTTCAGACTCAACATCCCAAAAATTATTGTTGGGATTTTATGGTATAGGAAAACTGATATATGGGATTGGATATAAAGGGTTTCAAGACCCTATTATTTCAATAGTTATTACTAGATTTGTAGAGACCCGAATCTTAACGTACATGGACATTACATTACTTTTTCGGAATACTTAGTACATAACAAAAACACACACACAAGGACCGTAATAGTTTAGTGTCTTTGGAAACTTGGAATATAATCTTCTAATCGTGGTGAAAGATCTTCAACATCTCCCACAAAGATCTTCCTTTTTTTTACCTAAAACCTTTCTTTATATCCGGGGGAAAAGAAAACATAAAAGGGTGAGCTCAAATGCTCCGTAAGGGTAAACAAAAGAAATATCAATCACATCATATTAATAAGAACATAACATTTTGGAAATCTTAATCCTGCAAAAGAGATCATAATATCATAACAAGGGATAAATCATAATAGTGAAATGTAATACCAATAATCATAACTTAAAACAGGAAACTTTGTGGCGTACACACATAATCAGAGAGAATCATTTCTTATTATTCAAGACTCATTACCAAGACTATCTTAGTGGACAAAGTCCATTTCTGAACCGAGTTCATTCCTCGTTTCAGTCCTGCTTCACTGAACTGGTTTAACCTGCCGTTCCAGCCATGTCTATCTCATGAGATATAAAATCTTTACCCAATGCATTGGAGAGAGATATAGGTCCCACCCATCTCATAATGATACCATTCTTATGTGTGCCACAAAATCATAAACCATACATCATCGCATAACCCATGTAGTAAAAATGGGATTCTTAAACAACATGACATCATAAAAAAATTCATATAAAATAAAGGAATTCATAAAAATAATTCCATCACAACATAATCAAATCAATGTAATAATAGGGATAGAAACAGAACCCTATATTATCTTAGATGGAAAATAATTTTGATAAAGCACTTGAACTCCATTCTTGAGGAAAATATCCTTTCTACTTCAAAAACACTTTTCCTTTATTAACATGTCATACAATTCCAAAATAAAAGAAGTTGATTAAAAATAAACTTGAAAACTTTTAAAGGAAGCTTCTTGGAAATAATGTTTTAAAAATCCATTCATGCCGTATAAGTTAAAAAAACATTCTTCTCGTACTTTTGTCGGAAAAGTCAAAAAGTACCTCGTACGAAAAAATGACAAAAGATTCCTTTCATATCTTTTACTATAAACTCAAAAAGGGTAAAAATGGATTTAAACAATTGTAGGTGGATGGAAATAATATTACATATTGAGGAAACATGGATGTGGATGATAAAATACACCCCAGTAAATACCAAAGTTTAAACAATATCAGATAAAAATTAGATTGTGATATTTTCCTTACCTTAGATCCGATTTGCTTCGTAAGTGTCCGAACCTCCTGTATAATGATTTAAATAATGTCATTGAATTATTCCAGAATCATACTCATTGTTATGATATCATATATGGTTCACTTATGACTTTATATTACCCGTTCTTTTGTATATTCCATGTTAAAGAGCGTTTTGGGTAAAATTGTTTCATTTGTCGTCCGTGTTTTGACTTGTAATTATTCATATGATTACTTAGATCATGATTACTTAATTACAGAATATAAAACATGATTTATATATAATATATATTCAGAATATACATATATATAATAAATTAGTAAATGGAAAGAAATACACCGTTCATGGAGACGGTAGGCCGTACGTACGCATGAACGCAGTTTTGGTTTCCTTATTTAGTTGAATGGAATTAAGCAGATGACATAGATATATATACACATAAATCCAGTATCATTATTATGTAATATATTTTATGATTACTTATTATATATACTTTATAATCATTCATTAATGGTTAACGTGGAGAATGAATCTCATCGCGTCGTGGAGACGGTAGTCCGTACGTACGCACGAGCGATGATATTGTTCTCATGATCGTGGGAATGTATTGGAATATATGTATACTATTTCAGAATCAATATCACTTTAAAATAATCATATATAGTTATTATTTACACCATTATACCCATCCAAGTAAGGTAGTGGTGGGAAATAGATTACACCACGGCGTGAAGACGGTATTCCATACGTACGCACGCGCGGTTATTTCATTTTCCGTAGGATGGATAGATGGTGAAATAGGGTTGCTTCATAATTATAATAAAATATTGGTATATGAGTGATAATTATGTTATTACTTCCTGATGAAACAACTAAAGAAGAAGAAGTGGAAGAAGAAATAAAGATGAAAGAATCAGTAATGGGCATTACCTCTTCTTTGAAGCGCTTCTTGGAGACCTCCTTTTAGGGAACTAAAATTGGTCTTTGAAGAAGACCAGGACCTCTAGGATGTCTCTAGGGAAGTGTATAGAATAAATCATCAGGGTTTTGACGAGCTTGAAGGCTCAAAGTGGTGTGAGGAAGAGAGGGAGAAGGTGCCCTTTTATAAGGGAGGAGAGGGGCTCCATTGGAAAACTAAAAATATTATTTTATTATAAAGTCATATTCGGTTTTAAATAGCTCCAAATTGATTTATTTAGAATCTAAGGTGGGTATGGGTCAAAATACTCTCATCCAATAGAATTTAGACAAGTTTAGGTTCCTATTTTAACCTTATCATTTAGATTTATCATTAAGTTAAATAATTTTACTTTTACCGTGTCTTCTTGTGTTCCTATACTATAAGGTTAATAAACTTACTATAACAAGCCAAAAGAACCCCAATTTGTTTATTATTAATATATATATAACCTTATCTAAGTAATTTGGCCTAACCTTATATTTTTAGGAATAAAATAACAATTAATAATATAATATTTGTTTTAAAAACTATTTTATGTCAATTTTGACACTATTTGGTAATTGATTTTTGTGAAAACCATAACAGAATGATTAGTTCCAAAGAAGTTCATTAAATAAATACTAACATGCCATATTAACCTATAAAATTATTTTAATTCATAAAAAGTCTCAAATTACATTTATTTGTGTATTTATAACATCAATTATGTCAATATTTCATTAATAAGATAATTACTGCATCATCTTTGTGTCATAAATAAATTAAATTATTTAAAGTCTAAAAATTACAAATAAAATACCATTATGTAGGAAATATTTTTATCTTTCTAATGAATATTTATAGTAGAATTTATCTTATGTATAACCCTATATTAAAAATTATGTACTTATTAAACTTTGATTTTAACTATTTTAACCCTTCTTTAAATAAATTAATAATAAATGTCCTAATCTAATCTAAGTGGGCCTAAATGGTCATATTTTATTCCTAAGGTTGTTTTTGGTCGAATTACACTTGTCCAATAGAATTAGGACATGTGTTAGGGTAATAATAATATCATTTTTACCCTTAATTACCCTATTTACTTTTAACCGTGGTAAATAAAAGTAAAAAGTTACTATTCACTAAAAATTATTTTCATCTCATTGAACCACATTTTACTTACTGACATCAACCGTGTCTCTCAGATTTTTGAAATTACACTCACAAAAGCGGTAAAATTAAGTTTTATGAAAAATTCAGTTTTTTTAACTACCACTTAGTGGTTTCACTATTCATCAAAAATTGAAAGTTTTCAGAAAAATACCAAAAATTAGGCCTAAGCTATATTTGATACAATGAATTCAAAAATGATGTTTATTTTAAAAAATTCAAAACATATCAGTTACATTAACTAATTTAAAAATTTATTCCCGTCGAAAAAACAAATAGCGTGTTTTTTAAAAGATAATAACTATCAAAAGATTGACACTTGTTTATGTCTGGTTTAAATGTGAAATTACATCCAATGACCAAAATTGTATTAAATTGTAAAAATATATTCTAAATATACTTTAAAACTAGTAAAATTAATAATTTATCACTATTAATTATTTCGATTAAAAAGGTTGTTTTTAATTAAAATTTAGAAATTTTCACTATTTATCAGAATATGAATGTTATCCGAAAAGTACAAAAATTTCACCCTAAGCTAATTTCGATATTCCAAATCCAAAAATGAAGTCTATTTTGAAAAATAAAAATTAACAAATTTCAAAAAGTGGTTATTACTATTCATAACGGCTAGTTTTAATAATATTTTAATAGCATATCGTTGTTTAGTGAAACTCGGTATTGCGTACTACATACGCTATCGAGGAAGGTCGCGATTGCATGTAATGCAAGGAAAGTCAAGGATGCGTGTTGTGCATGCTCATTTTGGTGTAGCGTACAACACAATACATTAATGACATTAAAAAGAATATTTTTCATAAAATCTCAGGGTGTTACATTCTACCCCCCTTAAAATTAATTTCTCCCTCGAAATTCGTCGGGGTTATAAATGGTTTACTATTAGAAAGTTTCTTTGATAGAAACCCACATCGTAAAAAGGAATACCAAAACCAATCTTTAAAAACACAAGTATGAAACGTAACGGTTACCCAAATAAACTAATCACTGGGTTTCCACATAGGTGAAAATATGGATATGGAAGAGAAATCTAACCATCATGTTCTGATGGAGAGTGGTAGAGAACATGGCTATGGAAAAGCCTGAAATCACAAAGCCATAAATTTGTGACGATCTAAGGTACCATATGATTCATCAGATATAAGAGCACTAGGACAACATTTTTGGTTTTCAAGATCGTATCCCTAAAGTTGATGAAATTGGTATAGTCTCACCGTTGGTCGTTCTTTGGAAAATTTCCACTTCATCTCTTAAAGAAATGAAGTTTAATTTGTCATTCGTGATGTGTTAGTAGATCATGTGATAGAATGATGGGTCATTCCATCTGTCTCAAACAAAAGGCTAGAAAAGTTATCAAAAAATACATAAGTCCATCTATAGTGAGATTAATCATATAGGGTTCCTAAAATGGCCTTATACTTCATATATCATACTGGTTAATATAATAAAACCAATTTCTACTAAAAAGGGACTTCTTGTAGGCCAGTGGTAGGTGATAAAGGCCAGTCGTACTTCGGTTGTGGGTTTGATTCCCACGGCCTTGTCCGACGCGATGGGATGTCGCCCTTCCTGCATGTTGTCCTTTTTCTGAAACTATATTACTATAACATCCCATCAATAATATTGAAAAAAACTTCTATCCTTAAACAATAATAACTTATGTCCAACATAATCCATTCCAATCTTTAGGCTTATCCATAATACTGCAGTCCACTCTCATAATATAGTGAAAACGATTATCAGAGATTTAATACCATCATTGATCCCCATATATCATAAGATATGTCTTGTTGGTCACATTCCAAACATTCAAAGGCCTTAATCATGTATTCTATTGAATACCCATTGAACCTTAGTGAAAACTTGAATGCAGTTAAAAGTTAACACTTTCCACATACCAAAATCCTCAAAATTCTATATACTCAAACCATGATATCACTTAGTCCTTATATCAATCATGAGCTCATGAATACTATCAAATATTTCATTTTCTCATTTTCCCTTCATTATGCGCATATCATCTTTTTTTACAAAAATATCTCAATCACTTTCCATGGTTACCGGTACCATAAAATTATTGAAAACCACAATAGACCAATACATAAATATTCCAATATTCCACGATACTATATACAACATTATTTTGGAATACCATTACATAAACACATAATAATTCCACCACATCGTTTTCATATTCAACATCGCCAATGGTGATCTCATGTGACTTCCCTTTTCCCTTTGACTTAAGTGGTTTCTCATGTAGATCATCAATAACCCTTGGATTAGGGCATTTATTAGCATAATGCCCCATTTCCTTGCACTTGAAGCATTGAAGTGTAGTAGGTCCATTCTGTGTATCCCTTCCTTTGTTTGCATCATTAGACATCTTCTTCCCATCATTGCGGCATTCAAATGCCCGATGAACTTTTTTTCCACATTTGAAACATTTACTTGTCCCTTTAAGACAATCTCCACCATGCTTCTTTCCACACTTTGAGCATAAGGAAACATTCATCTTCTTTTCACCATTATTCTGAGATTTCTCCTTGAACTCCATCTTTCGTTTCTTGTCAAAACTATGAGATGGATAAGTAAAACCAACTTCCATTTCTACCTTGATAGCACAACGCACAATTTCTTCATAGCTACTAAAGTATCTTATAGATAATGCCCTTCAAAGATTTGGTTTTAAGCCACGGAAGAATCGATCAACTTTACTTTCAGGTTGGATGATAAATCCAGATGCATACCTTGCAAGCCTTGTAAAATTCGCTTCGTATATAACAACATATTCATCATCCTTTTGATTTAGTTCAAGAAACTACTTCTCCATCTTTTTTCGAAGAATACAAGGGAAGTACTTATTGAAAAATAAGTTCTTAAACTCGTCCCATTCCATGGACTCAATTTCGTCTCTTTGCCTCGTATTCTTGATAAGATTCCACCATTGATCAGATTCACCTTCCAAACGATATACTGCTAAGATAACTTTATCATTTTCAGAACATTGAACAACTGAAAATATCTTTTCAGTGGTACTATTCCATTGTTCAACAACAAGTGGATCAGAAGACCCACTGAAAGAAGGTGGACGTTGCTTCATGAATTACTCAATAGAATATTGTTCCCTTCTCTGCTCATTTGGAAGTCCAGAATGATTCATAGCTTGTGTAAGTATAGCAATAATATTTTTCACTCCATCTCCCATTACATTTGTTTGTTCAGGAGGAAAATCATTACATTGTCCATTTCATTGATCAACACTGTTCCTTCGGGTTCCAGCCATCGTCTAAAACCCAAAAAGAATAGTGTGAGAGGAAAAAATCATGCTAGGGAAAACATCATAATAAAGGGGGAGTACCTTCAATATTTGACATCTTAGGTTTAATTCTAGGATCGTTTGCGCAATTCTAGGACTATAACCTATACTTATACTTAACCTTAGGGACATCCCTAGACATACCTTAGAAATATCTCTAGGGATCTCACTAAAGTTATCGCATCCTAGTTTCAAAAGGTTGACTAAACCTTTCCTCTGATACCAACTGTAGAGACCCGAAGCTTAATGTACATGGACATTACATTACTTTTGCAGAATACTTAGTACATAACCAAAACACACACACAAGGACCGTAATAGTTTAGTGTCTTTGGAAACTTGGAATATAATCTTCTAATCGTGGTGAAAGATCTTCAACATCTCCCATAAAGATCTTCCTCTTTTTTTCCCCTAAAGCCTTTCTTTATATCCTGGGGAAAAGAAAACATAAAAGTGTGAGCTCAAATGCTCAGTAAGGGTAAACAAAAGAAATATCAATCACATCATATTCATAAGAACATAACATTTTGGAAATCTTAATCCTGCAAAATAGATCATAATATCATAACATGGGATAAATCATAATAGTGAAATGTAATACCAATAATCATAACTTAAAACATGAAACATTGTGGTGTACACACATAATCATAGAGAATAATTTCTTATTAGTCAAGACTCATTACCAATACTATCTTAGTGGAAAAAGTCCATTTCTGAACCGAGTTCATTCCTCGTTTCAGTCCTGCTTCACTGAACCGGTTTAACCTGCCGTTCCAGCCATGTCTATCTCATGAGATATAAAATCTTTACCCAATGCATTGGAGGGAGATATAGGTCCCACCCATCTCATAATGATACCATTCTTATGTGTGCCACAAAATCATGAATCATACATCATTGCATAACCCATGTAGTAAAAATGGGATTCTTAAACAACATGACTTCATAAAACAATTCATATAAAATAAAGGAATTCATAAAAATAATTCCATCACAACATAATCAAATCAATGTAATAATAGGGATAGAAACAGAACCCTATATTATCTTAGATGGAAAATAATTTTGATAAAGCACTTGAACTCCATTCTTGAGGAAACTATCCTTTCTACTTCAAAAACACTTTTCCTTTCTTAACATGTCATACAATTCTAAACTAAAAGAAGTTGATTAAAAATAAAATTGAAAACTTGTAAAGGAATCTTCTTGTAAATAATGTTTTAAAAATCCATTCATGCCGTATAAGTTAAAAAAACATTCTTCTCGTACTTTTGTCGGAAAAGTCAAAAAGTACCTCGTACGAAAAATGACAAAAGATTCCTTTCATATATTTTACTATAAACTCAAAAAAGGGTAAAAATGGATTTAAAAAATTGTAGGTAGATGGAAATAATATTACATATTGAGGAAACATGGATGTGGATGATAAAATATAACCCAGTAAATACCAAAGTTTAAACAATCTCGGATAAAAATGAGATTGTGATATTTCCCTTACCTTAGGTCCGATTTGCTTCGTAAGTGTCCGAACCTCCGGTATAATGACTTAACTAATGTCATTGACTTATTCCAGAATCATACTAATTGTTATGATATCATATATGGTTCACTTATGACTTTATATTACCCGTTCTTTTGTATATTCCATGTTAAAGAGCATTTTGGGTAAAATTGTTTCATTTGTCGTCCGTGTTTTGACTTGTAATTATTCATATGATTACTTAGATCGTGATTACTTAATTCCAGAATATAAAACATGATTTATATATAATATATTTTCAGAATATACATATATATAATAAATCAGTAAATGGAAAGAAATACACCGTTCATGGAGACAGTAGGCCGTACGTACGCATGAATGCTGTTTTCGTTTCCTTATTGAGTTGAATGGAATTAGGTAGATGACATACATATATATACACATAAATACAGTATCATTATTATGTCATATATTTCATTATTACTTATTATATATACTTTATAATCATTCATGAATGGTTAACGTGTAGAATTAATCTCATCGCGTCGTGGAGACGGTAGTCCGTACGTACGCACGAGTGATGATATCGTTCTCATGATCGTGGGACTGTATTGGAGTGTATGTATAATATTTCAGAATCAATATCACTTTAAAATAATCATATATAGTTATTATTTACACCATTATACCCATCCAAGTAAGGTGGTGGTGGAAAATATATTACACCACGAAGTGGAAACGGTATTCCGTACGTACGCACGCACGGTGATTTTATTTTCTGTAGGATGGATATATGGTGAAATAGGGTTATTTTATACTTATAATAACATATAAGTATATGAGTTATACTGATGTTATTACTTCATGATGAAACAACTAAAGAAGAAGAAGTGGAAGAAGAAATAAAGATGAAAGAATCGGTAACGAGCATTACCTCTTCTTTGAAGCGCTTCTTTGAGACCTCCATTTAGAGCACTAAAATTGGTCTTTGAAGAAGCCCAGGACCTCTAGGATGTCTCTAGGGAAGTTTAGAGAAGCAATTGGCAGGGTTTGGCCGATCTTGAAGGCTCAAAGTGGTGTGAGGAAGAGAGGGAGGAGGTGCCCTTTTATAAGGGAGGAGAGGGGCTCCATTGGAAAACTAAAAATATTATTTTATTATAAAGTCATATTCGGTTTTAAATAGCTCCAAATTGATTTATTTCGAAGATAAGGTGGGTATGAGTCGTAATCCTCTCATAAAATATAAGTTAGACAAGTTTAGGTTCCTATTTTAACCTTATCATTTAGATTTAACATTAAGTTAAATAATTTTACATTTACCGTGTCTTCTTGTGTTCTTTTACTATAAGGTTAATAAACTTACTATAACAAGCCAAACGAACCCCAAGTTGTTTATTATTAATATATATATAACCTTATCTAAGTAATTTGGCCGAACCTTAGATTTTTAGGAATAAAATAACAATTAATAATATAATATTTGTTTAAAAAACTATTTTATGTCAATTTTGACACTATTTGGTAATTGATTTTTGTGAAAATCATAACAGAATGATTAGTTCTAAATGAGTTCATTAAATAAATAATAACATGTCATATTAACCTATAAAATTAGTTTAATTCATAAAAAGTCTAAAATTACATTTATTTGGGTATTTCTAACATCAATTATGTCAATATTTCATTAATAAGATAATTACTGCATCATCACTGTGTCATATATAAATTAAATTATTTAATGTATGAAAATTACAAATAAAATACCATTATGTAGGAAATATTTTTATCTTTCTAATGAATATTTATAGTCTAATTTATCTTATGTATAACTCTATATTAAAAATTATTTACCTATTAAACTTTGATTTTAACTATTTTAACCCTTCTTTAAAATAAATTAATAATAAATGTCCTAATCTAATCCAAGTGGGCCTAAATGGTCATATTTTATTCCTAAGGTTGGTTTTGGTCGAATTACACTTGTCCAATAGAATTAGGACATGTGTTAGGGTAATAATAATATCATTTTTACCATTAATTACCCTATTTACTTTTAACTGTGGTAAATAAAAGTAAAAAGTTACTATTCACCAAAAATTATTTTCATCTCATTGAACCACATTTTACTTAATGACATCAACCGTGTCTCTCAGATTTTTTAAATTCCACTCACAGAAGCGGTAAAATTATGTTTTATGAAAAGTTCAGTTTTTTTAACTACCACTTAGTGGTTTCACTATTCATCAAAAATTGAAAGTTTTTAGAAAAATACCAAAAATTAGGCCTAATCTATATTTGATATTATGAATTCAAAAATGATGTTTATTTTACAAAATTCAAAACATATCAGTTACATTAAATAATTTAAAAATTAATTCCCGTCGTCAAAACAAAGAGCGTGTTTTTTAAAAGATAATAACTATCAAAAGATTGACACTTGTTTATGTCTGGTTCAAATGTGAAATTACATCCAATGACCAACATTGTATTAAATTGTAAAAATATATTCTAAATATACTTTAAAACAACTAAAATTAATAATTTATCACTATTAATTATTTCTATTAAAAAGGTTGTTTTTAATTAAAATTTAGTAATTTTCACTATTCATCAGAATATGAATGTTATCCGAAAAGTACCATAATTTCACCCTAAGATAATTTCGATATTCCAAATCCAAAAATGAAGTCTATTTTGAAAAATAAAAATTAAAAAATTTCAAAAAGTGGTTATTACTATTCATAACGGCTGGTTTTAATAATACTTTAATAGCATATCATTGTTTAGTGAAACTCGGTATTGCGTACTGCACACGCTATCAAGGAAGGTCGCGATTGCGTGTAATGAAAGGCAAGTCAAGGATGCGTGTTATGCAAGCTCATTTTGGTGTAGCGTACAACACAAGACATTAATGAAATTAAAAATAATATTTTTCATAAAATCTCGGGGTGTTACATTCTACCCCCCTTAAAATGAATTTCGCCCTCGAAATTCGTCGGGGTTATAAATGGTTTACTATTTGAAAGTTTCTTTGATAGAAACCCACATCGTAAAAAGGAATACCAAAACAAATCTTTAAAAACAAAAGTATGAAACTTAACATTTACCCAAATAAACTAATCACTGGGTTTCCACATAGGTGAGAATATGGATATGGAAGAGAAATCTGACCATCATGTTCTGATGGAGAGTGGTAGAGAACATGGCTATGGAAAAGCCAGCAATCACAAAGCCATAAATTTGTGAATATCTAAGGTACCATCTGATTCATCAGATATAAGAGTACTAGGACAACATTTTTGGTTTTCAAGATCGTTTCCCTAAAGTTGATAAAATTGGTATAGTCTCACCGTTGGTCGTTCTTTGGAAAATTTCCACTTCATCTCTTAAAGAAATGAAGTTGATTTTGTCATTCGTGATGTGTTAGTAGATCATGTGATAGAATGATGGGTCATTCCATCTGTCTCAAACAAAAGGCTAGAAAAGTTATCAAAAAATACATAAGTCCATCTATAGTGAGATTAATCATATATGGTTCCTAAAATGGACTTATACTTCATTTATCATGCTGGTTAATATAATAAAACTAGTTTCTACTAAACAAGGACTTCTTGTAGGCCAGTGGTAGGCGATAAAGGCCAGTCGCACTTCGGTTGTGGGTTTGATTCCCACGGCCTTGTCCGACGCGATGGGTTGTAGCCCGTCCTGCAGGTTGTCCTTTTTCTAAAACTATATTACTATAATATCCCATCAATAATATCGAAAAAACTTCTATCCTTAAACAATACTTACTTATGTACAACATAATCCATTACAATCTTTAGGCTTATCCATAATACTGCAGTCCACTCTCAAAATATAGTGAAAACGATTACCAGAGATTTAATACCATCATTGATCCCCATATATCATAAGATATGTCTTGTTGGTCACATTCCAAACATTCAAAGGCCTTAATCATGTATTCTCTTGAATACCCATTGAACCTTAGCGAAAACATGAATGCAGTTAAAAGTTAACACTTTCCACATACCAAAATCCTCAAAATTCTATATACTCAAACCATGATATCACTTAGTCCTTATATCAATCATGAGCTCATGAATACTGTCAAATATTTCATTTTCTCGTTTTCCCTTCATTATGCACATATCATCTTTTTTTCCAAAAATATCTCAATCACTTTCCATGGTTACCGGAACCATAAAATTATTGAAAACCACAATAGACCAATACATAAATATTCCAATATTCCACGATACTATATACAACATTATTTTGGAATCCCATTACATAAACACTTAATCATTCCACCACATCGTTTTCATATTCAACATCGCCAATGGTGATCACATGTGACTTCCCTTTGCCCTTTGACTTAAGTGGTTGCTCATGTAGATCATCACTAAACCTTGGATTAGGGGATTTATTAGCATAATGCCCCATTTCCTTGCACTTGAAGCATTGAAGTGTAGTAGGTTCATTCTGTGTATCCCTTCCTTTGTTTGCATCATTAGACATCTTCTTCCTATCATTGCGGTATTCAAATGCCCGATGACCTTCCTTTCCAAATTTGAAACATTTACTTGTCCCTTTAAGACAATCTCCACCATGATTCTTTCCACACATTGAGCATAAGGAAACATTCATCTTCTTTTCACCATTATTCTGAGATTTCTCCCTGAACTCCATCTTTCGTCTCTTGTCAAAACTATGAGATGGAAATGTAAAACCAACTTCCATTTCTACCTTGATAGCCCAACGCACAATTTCTTCATAGCTACTGAAGTCTCTTATAGAAAATTCCCTTCGAAGATTTGGTTTTAAGCCACTAAAGAATCGATCAACTTTACTTTCAGGTTGGATGATAAATCCAGATGCATACCTTGCAAGCCGTGTAAAATTCGCTTCGTATATACCAACAGATTCATCATCCTTTTGCTTTAGTTCAAGAAACTCTTTCTCCATCTTTGTTCGAAGAATACAAGGGAAGTACTTATTGAAAAATAAGTTCCTGAACTCATCCCAATCCATGGACTAAATTTCAACTCTTTTCCTCGTATTCGTGATAAGATTCCACCATTGATCAGATTCACCTTCCAAACGATATACTGCTAAGATGACTTTATCATGTTCAGAACATTGAACAACTGAAAATATCTTTTCAGTGGTACTGATCCATTGTTCAGCAACAAGTGGATCAGAAGACCCACTGAAAGAAGGTGGACGTTGCCTCATGAAGGACTCAATAGAATATTGTCCCCTTATCTGCTCATTTGGATGTCTAGAATGATTCATAGCTTGTGTAAGTATAGCAATAAGATTTTGCACTCTATCTCTCATAACATTTGTTTGTTCAAGAGGACAATCATTGCATTGTCCATTGCATTGATCAACACGGTTCCTTCGGGTTCCAGCTATCGTCTAAAACCCAAAAAGAATAGTGTGAGAGGCAAAAATCATGCTAGGGAAAACAACATAATAAAGGGGGAGTACCTTCAATATCTAACATCTTAGGTTTAATTTTAAGATCATTAGTGCAATTCTAGGACTATAAACTATACTTATACTTAAGCTTAGGGACATCCCTAGACATACCTTAGAAATATCTCTAGTGATCTCACTAAAGTTCTCGCATCCCAGTTTCCAAAGGTTGACTAAACCTTTCCTCTGATACAAACTGTAGAGACCCGAAGCTTAACGTACATGGACATTACATTACTTTTGTGGAATACTTAGTACATAACAAAAACACACACAAAAGGACCGTAATAGTTTAGTGTATTTGGAAACTTGGAATATAATCTTCTAATCGTGGTGAAAGATCTTCAACATCTCCCATAAAGATATTCCTTTTTTTTACCTAAAACCTTTCTTTATATCCTGGGGAAAAGAAAACATAAAAGGGTGAGCTCAAATGCTCAGTAACGGTAAACAAAAGAAATATCAATCACATCATATTCATAAGAACATAACATTTTGGAAATCTTAATCCTACAAAAGAGATCACAATATCATAACATGGGATAAATCATAGTAGTGAAATGTAATAAAAATAATCATAACCTATAACATGAAACTTTGTGTCGTACACACATAATCATAGAGAACAATTTCTTATTAGTCTAGACTCATTACCAATACTATCTTAGTGGACAAAGTCCATTTCTGAACCGAGTTCATTCCTCGTTTCAGTCCTGGTTCACTGAACCGGTTTAACCTGCCGTTCCCGCCATGTCTATCTCATGAGATATAAAATCTTTACCCAATGAATTGGAGGGAGATATAGGTCCCACCCATCTCATAATGATACCATTCTTATGTATGCCACAAAATCATAAATCATACATCATCACATAACCCATGTAGTAAAAACGAGATTCTTAAACAACATGACATCATAAAACAATTCATATAAAATAAAGGAATTCATAAACATAATTCCATCACAACATAATCAAATCAATGTAATAATAGGGATAGAAATATAACCCTATATTATCTTATATGGAAAATAATTTTGATAAAGCACTTGAACTCCATTCTTGAGAAAAATATCCTTTCTACTTCAAAAACACTTTTCATTTCTTAACATGTCATACAATTCTAAACTAAAAGAAGTTGATTAAAAATATACTTGAAAACTTGTAAAGTAAGATTCTTGGAAATAATGTTTTAAAAATCCATTCATGCCGTATAAGTTAAAAAAACATTCTTCTCGTACTTTTGTCGTAATAGTCAAAAAGTATCTCGTACGAAAAACGACAAAATATTCCTTTCATATCTTTTACTATAAACTCAAAAAAGGGTAAAAATGGATTTAAACAATTTTAGGTGGATGGAAATAATATTACATATTGAGGAAACATGGATGTGGATGATAAAATACACCCCAGTAAATACCAAAGTTTAAACAATCTCGGATAAAAATGAGATTGTGATATTTCCCTTACCTTAGGTCTGATATCCTTCGTAAGTGTCCCAACCTCCTGTATAATGATTTAAATAATGTAATTGACTTATTCCAGAATCATAATCATTGTTATGATATCATATATGGTTCACTTATGACTTTATATTACCCGTTCTTTTGTATATTCCATGTTAAAGAGCATTTTGGGTAAAAAAATTTCATTTGTCGTCCGTGTTTTGGCTTGTAATTATTCATATGATTACTTAGATCATGATTACTTAATTCCAGAATATAAAACATGATTTATATATAATATATATTCAGAATATACATATATATAATAAATCAGCAAATGGAAAGAAATACACCGTTCATGGAGACGGTAGGCCGTACGTACGCAAGAACGCTGTTTTCGTTTCCTTATTGAGTTGAATGGAATTAAGTAGATGACATACATATATATACATATAAATCCAGTATCATTATTATGTCATATATTTCATGATTACTTATTATATATACATTATAATCATTCATGAATGGTTAACGTGGATAATGAATCTCATAGCGTCGTGGAGACGGTAGTCCGTACGTACGCATGAGCGATGATATCGTTCTCATGATCGTAGGACTGTATTGGAGTGTATGTACACTATTTCAGAACCAATATCACTTTAAAATAATCATATATATTTATTATTTACACCATTATACCCATCCAATTAAGGTGGTGGTGGAAAATATATTACACCACGGCGTGGAGACGGTATTCCGTACGTACGCACGCGCAATGATTTCATTTTCCGTAGGATGGATAGACATTGAAATAGGGTTGTTTCATACTTATAATAACATATCAGTATATTAGTGATACTGATGTTACTACTTCATGATGAAACAACTAAAGAAGAATAATTGGAAGAAGAAATAAAGATGAAAGAATCGGTAACGGGCATTACCTCTTCTCTGAAGCGCTTCTTTGAGACCTCCTTTTAGGGAAGTAAAATTGGTCTTTGAAGAAGACCAGGACCTCTATGATGTCTCTAGGGAAATGTAGAGAAGAAATTGGCAGGGTTTTGCCGAGCTTGAAGGCTCAAAGTGGTGTGAGGAAGAGAGGGAGGAGGTGCCCTTTTATAAGGGAGGAGAGGGGCTCCATTGGAAAACTAAAAATATTATTTTGTTATAAAGTCATATTCGGTTTTAAATAGATCCAAATTGATTTATTTCGAAGATAAGGTGGGTATGGGTCTAAATCATCTCATCCAATAGAATTTAGACAAGTTTAGGTTCCTATGTTAACCTTATCATTTAGATTTAACATTAAGTTAAATAATTTTACTTTTACCGTGTCTTCTTGTGTTCTTATAGTATAAGGTTAATAAACTTATTAGAACAAGCCAAACGAACCCCAAGTTGTTTATTATTAATATATATATAACCTTATATAAGTCATTTGGCCAAACCATATAATTTTAGGAATAAAATAACAATTAATATTATAATATTTTTTTTAAAAACTATTTTATGTCAATTTTGACACTATTTGGTAATTGATTTTTGTGAAAATCATAACAGAATGATTAGTTCGAAAAACTTTCATTAAATACATACAAACATGTCATATTAACCTATAAAATTAGTGAAATTCATAAAAAGTCTCAAATTTAATTTATTTGGGTATTTATAACATCAATTATGTCAATATTTCATTAATAAGATAATTACTGCATCATCATTGTGTCATAAATAAATTAAATTATTTAATGTCTAAAAATTACAAATAAAATACCATTATGTAGGAAATATTTTTATATTTCTAATGAATATTTATAGTCTAATGTATCTTATGTATAACCCTAAATTAAAAATGATTTACTTATTAAACTTTGATTTGAACTATTTTAACCCTTCTTTAAATAAATTAATAATAAATGTCCTAATCTAATCCAAGTGCGCCTAAATGGTCATATTTTATTACTAAGGTTGTTTTTGGTTGAATTACACTTGTCCAATAGAATTAGGACATGTTTTAGGGTAATAATAATATCATTTTTACCCTTAATTACCCTATTTACTTTTAACCGGGGTAAATAAAAGTAAAAAGTTACTATTCACCAAAAATTATTTTCATCTCATTGAACCACATTTTACTTACTGACATCAAACGCGTCTCTCATATTTTTTAAATTCCACTCACAGAAGCGGTAAAATTAAGTTTTATAAAAAAATCAGTTTTTTTAACTACCACTTAGTGGTTTCACTATTCATCAAAAATTGAAAGTTTTCAGAAAAATACCAAAAATTAGGCCTAAGATATATTTGATATTATGAATTCAAAAATGATGTTTATTTTACAAAATTCAAAACATATCAGTTACATTAATTAATTTAAAAATTAATTCTCGTCGTCAAAACAAATAGCGTGTTTTTTAAAAGATAATAACTATCAAAAGATTGACACTTGTTTATGTCTGGTTTAAATGTGAAATTACATCCAATGACCAACATTGTATTAAATTGTAAAAATATATTATAAATATACTTTAAAACCACTAAATTAATAATTTATTACTATTAATTATTTCGATTAAAATTTTTGTTTTTAATTAAAATTTAGTAATTTTCACTATTCATCAGAATATGAATGTTATCCAAAAAGTACCAAAATTTCTCCCTAAGCTAATTTCGATATTCCAAATCCAAAAATGAAGTCTATTTTGAAAAATAAAAATTAAAAAAGTTCAAAAAGTGGTTATTACTATTTATAACGGCTAGTTTTAATAATATTTTAATAGCATATCGTTGTTTAGTGAATCTCGGTATTGCGTACTACACTCGCTATCGAGGAAGGTCGCGATTGCGTGTAATGAAAGGCAAGTCAAGGATGCATGTTGTGCAAGCTCATTTTGGTGTAGCGTACAACACAAGACATTAATGACATTAAAAAGAATATTTTTCCTAAAATCTAGGGGTGTTACATTCCACCCCCCTTAAAATGAATTTCGCCCTCGAAATTTGTCGGGGTTATAAATGGTTTAGAATTAAAAAGTTTCTTTGATAGAAACCCACATAATAAAAAGGAATACCAAAAATAATCTTTAAAAACAAAAGTATGAAATGTAACAGTTACCCAAATAAACTAATCACTGGGTTTCCACATAGGTGAAAATATGGATACGAAAGAGAAATCTAACCATCATGTTCTGATGGAGAGTGGTAGAGAACATGGCTATGTAAAAGCCAGCAATCACAAAGCCATAAATTTGTGACGATCTAAGGTACCATCTAATTAATCAGATATAAGAGCACTAGGAAAATTTTTTTGGTTTTCAAGAGCGTTTCCCTAAAGTTGATGAAATTGGTATAGTCTCACCGTTGGTCGTTCTTTGGAAAATTTCCACTTCATCTCTTAGAGAAATGAAGTTGAATTTGTCATTTTTGATGTGTTAGTAGATCATGTGATAGAATGATGGGTCATTCCATCTGTCTCAAACAAAAGGCTAGAAAAGTTATCAAAAAATACATAAGTCCATCTATAGTGAGATTAATCAGATATGGTTCCTAAAATGGACTTATACTTCATATATCATACTGGTTAATATAATAAAACTAGTTTCTACTAAACAGGGACTTCCTGTAGGCCAGTGGTAGGCGATAAAGGCCAGTCGCACTTTGGTTGTGGGTTCGATTCCCACGGCCTTGTCCGACGCGATGGGCTGTCGCCCGTCCTGCAGGTTGTCCTTTTTCTAAAACTATATTACTATAACATCCCATCAATAATATCGAAAAAAACTTCTATCCTTAAACAATACTAACTTATGTCCAACATAATCCATTCCAATCTTTAGGCTTATCCATAATACTGCAGTCCACTCTCATAATATAGTGAAAACGATTACGAGAGATTTAATACCATCATTGATCCCCATATATCATAAGATATGTCTTTTTGGTCACATTCCAAACATTCAAAGGCCTTAATCATGTATTCTCTTGAATACCCATTGAACCTTAGTGAAACCATGAATGCAGTTAAAATTTAACACTTTCCACATACCAAAATCCTCAAAATTCTATATACTCAAACCATGATACCACTTAGTCCTTATATCAATCATGAGCTCATGAATACTATCAAATATTTCATTTTCTAATTTTCCCTTTATTATTCTCATATCACCTTTTTTTCCAAAAATATCTCAATCACTTTCCATGGTTACCGGTACCATAAAATTATTGAAAACCACAATAGACCAATACATAAATATTCCAATATTCCACGATACTATATACAACATTATTTTTCAATCCCATTACATAAAAACTTAATCATTCCACCACATCGTTGTCATATTCAACATCGCCAATGGTGATCGCATGTGACTTCCCTTTGCCCTTTGCCTTAAGTGGTTGCTCATTTCGATCATCACTAACCCTTGGATTAGGGAATTTATTAGTATAATGCCCCATTTCCTTGCACTTGAAGCATTGAAGTGTAGTAGGTTCATTCTATGTATCCATTACTTTGTTTGCATCATTAGACATCTTCTTCCCATCATTGCGGAATTCAAATGCCCGATGACCTTCCTTTCCAAATTTGAAACATTTACTTTTCCCTTTAAGACAAACTCCACCATGCTTCTTTCCACACTTTGAGCATAAGGAAACATTCATCTTCTTTTCACAATTATTCTAAGATTTCTCCTTGAACTCCACCTCTTGTTTCTTGTCAAAACTATGAGATGGATAAGTAAAACCAACTTCCATTTCTACCTTGATAGCGCAACGCACAATTTCTTCATAGCTACTGAAGTCTCTTATAGCTAATTCCCTTTTAATATTTGGTTTTAATCCACTGAAGAATCGATCAACTTTACTTTCAGGTTGGATGATAAATCCAGATGCATACCTTGCAAGCCTTGTAAAATTCGCTTCGTATATACCAACAGATTCATCATCCTTTTGCTTTAGTTCAAGAAACTCATTCTCCATCTTTGTTCGAAGAATACAAGGTAAGTACTTATTGAAAAATAAGTTCTTGAACTCGTCCCATTCCATGGACTCAATTTCATCTCTTTGCCTCATATTCTTGATAAGATTCCACCATTGATTAGCTTCACCTTCCAAACGACATACTGCTAAGATGACTTTATCATGTTCAGAACATTGAAAAACTGAAAATATCTTTTCAGTGGTACTGATCCATTGTTCAGCAACAAGTGGATCAGAAGACCCACTGAAAGAAGGTGGACGTTGCCTCATAAAGGGCTCAATAGAATATTGTTCCCTTCTCTGCTCATTTGGAAGTCCAGAATGATTCATAGCTTGTGTAAGTATAGTAATAAGATTTTTCACTCCATCTCCCATAACATTTGCTTGTTCAGGAGGACAATCATTGCATTTTCCATTAAATTGATCATCACGGTTCCTTCAGGTTCCAGCGATCGTCTAAAACCCAAAAAGAATAGTGTGAGAGGCAAAAATCATGCTAGGGAAAACAACATAATAAAGGGGGAGTACCTTCAATATCTAACATCTTAGGTTTAATTCTAAGATCGTTAGCACAATTCTAGGACTATAACCTATACTTATACTTAACCTTAGAGACATCCCTAGACATACCTTAGAAATATCTCTAGGGATCTCACTAAAGTTCTCACATCCTAGTTTCCAAAGGTTGACTAAACCTTTCCTCTGAGACCAACTGTAGAGACCCGAAGCTTAACGTACATGGACATTACATTACTTTTGCGGAATACTTAGTACATAACAAAAACACACACACAAGGACCATAATAGTTTAGTGTCTTTGGAAACTTGGAATATAATCTTCTAATCATGGTGAAAGATCTTCAACATCTCCCATAAAGATCTTCCTTTTTTTAACCTAAAACCTTTCTTTATATCCTGGGGAAAAGAAAACATAAAAGGTTGAGCTCAAATGCCCAGTAAGGGTAAACAAAAGAAATATCAATCACATCATATTCATAAGAACATAACATTTTTGAAATCTTACTCCTGCAAAAGAGATCATAATATCATAACATGGGATAAATCATAGTAGTGAAATGTAATAACAATAATCATAACTTAAAACATGAAACTTTATGGCGTACACACATAATCATAGAGAATAATTTCTTATTAGTCAAGACTCATTACCAATACTATCTTAGTGGACAAAGTCCATTTCTGAACGGAGTTCATTCCTCGTTTCAGTCCTGCTTCACTGAACCGGTTTAACCTGCCGTTCCAGCCATGTCTATCTCATGAGATATAAAATCTTTACCCAATTCATTGGAGGGAGATATAGGTCCCACCCATCTCATAATGATACCATTCTTATGTGTGCCAAAAAATCATAAATCATACATCATCGCATAACCCATGTAGTAAAAATGGAATTCTTAAACAACATGACATCATAAAACAATTCATATAAAATAATAGAATTCATAAAAATAATTCCAACACAACATAATCAAATCAATGTAATAATAGGGATAGAAATAGAACCCTATATTATCTTAGATGGAAAATAATTTTGATAAAGCACTTGAACTCCATTCTTGAGGAAAATATCCTTTCTACTTCAAAAACTCTTTTCCTTTCTTAACATGTCAAACAATTATAAACTAAAAGAAGTTGATTAAAAATAAACTTGAAAACTTGTAAAGGAAGCTTCTTGGAAATAATGTTTTAAAAATCCATTAATGTCGTATATGTTAAAAAAACATTCTTCTCGTACTTTTGTCGGAAAAGTCAAAAAGTACCTCGTACGAAAAACGACAAAAGATTCCTTTCATATCTTTTAATATAAACTCAAAAAAGGGTAAAAATGGATTTAAAAAATTTTAGGTGGATGGAAATAATATTACATATTGTGGAAACATGGATTTGGATGATAAAATACACCCCAGTAAATACCAAAGTTTAAACAATCTCGGATAAAAATGAGATTGTGATATTTCCCTAACCTTAGGTCCGATTTGCTTCGTAAGTGTCCGAAACTCCTGTATAATGATTTAAATAATGTCATTGACTTATTCCAGAATCATAATCATTGTTTTGATATCATATATGGTTCACTTATGACTTTATATTACCCGTTCTTTTGTATATTCCATGTTAAAGATCGTTTTGGGTAAAATTGTTTCATTTGTCGTCCGTGTTTTGACTTGTAATTATTCATATGATTACTTAGATCATGATTACTTAATTCAAGAATATAAAACATAATTTATATATAATATATATTCAGAATATACATATATATAATAAATCAGTAAATGGAAAGAAATACACCGTTCATGGAGACGGTAGGCCGTACGTACGCATGAACGCTGTTTTCATTTCCTTATTGAGTTGAATGGAATTAAGTAGATGACATACATATAAATACACATAAATCTAGTATCATTATTATGTCATATATTTTATGATTACTTATTATATATACTTTATAATCATTCATTAATGGTTAACGTGGAGAATGAATCTCATCGCGTCGTGGAGACGGTAGTCCGTATGTACGCACGAGTGATGATATCATTCTCATCATCGTGGGACTGTATTGGAGTGTATGTATACTATTTCAGAATCAATATCACTTTAAAATAATCAAATATAGTTATTATTTACACCATTATACCCATCCAAGTAAGGTGGTGGTGGAAAATAGAAGACACCAAGGCGTGGAGACAGTATTCCGTACGCACGCACGCGCGGTGATTTCATTTTCCGTAGGATGGATAGATGGTGAAATAGGGTTGTTTCATACATATAATAACATATCAGTATATGAGTTATACTGATGTTATTACTTCATGATGAAACAACTAAAGAAGAAGAAGTGGAAGAAGAAATAAAGATGAAAGAATCGGTAATGGGCATTACCTCTTCTTTGAAGCGCTTCTTTGAGACCTCCTTTTAGGGCACTAAAATTGTTCTTTGAAGAAGACCAGGACCTCTAGGATGTCTCTAGGGAAGTGGAGAGAAGACATTGGAAGGGTTTTTCCGAGCTTGAAGGCTCAAAGTGGTGTGAGGAAGAGAGGGAGGAGGTTCCCTTTTATAAGGGAGGAGAGGGGATCCATTGGAAGACTAAAAATATTATTTTATTATAAAGTCATATTCGGTTTTAAATAGCTCAAAATTGATATATTTCTAAGCTAAGGTGGGGATGGGTCGAAATCCTCTCATCCAATAGAATTTAGACAAGTTTAGGTTCCTATTGTAACCTTATCATTTAGATTTAACATTAAGTTAAATAATTTTACTTTTACCGTGTCTTCTTGTGTTTTTATACTATAAGGTTAATAAACTTACTATAAAAAGCCAAAAGAACCCCAGGTTGTTTATTATTAATATATATAACTTTATCTAAGTCGTTTTGCCGAACCTTATATTTTTAGGAGTAAAATAACAATTAATAATATAATATTTGGTTTAAAAACTATTTTATATCAATTTTGACACTATTTGGTAATTGATTTTTGTGAAAATCATAACAGAATGATTAGCTCGAAAAAAGTTCATTAAATAAATAATAACATGTCATATTAACCTATAAAATTAGTGTAATTCATAAAAAGTCTCAAATTACATTTATTTGGGTATTTATAAGATCAATTATGTCAATATTTCATTAATAAGATAATTACTGCATCATCATTGTGTCATAAATAAAATAAATTATTTAATTTCTAAAATTACAAATAAAATACCATTATGTAGGAAATCTTTTTATATTTCTAATAAATATTTATAGTCGAATTTATATTATGTATAACCCTATATTAAAAATTATTTACTTATTAAACTTTGATTTTAACTATTTTAACCCTTCTTTAAATAAATTAATAATAAATGTTCTAATCTAATCCAAGTGGGCCTAAATGGTCATATTTTATTCCTAATGTTGTTTTTGGTCGAATTACACTTGTCCAATAGAATTAGGACATGTGTTAGGGTAATAATAATATCATGTTTACCCTTAATTACCCTATTTACTTTTAACCGTGGTAAATAAAAGTAAAAAGTTACTATTCACCAAAAATTAATTTCATCTCATTGAACCACATTTTACTTACTGACATCAACCGTGTCTCTCAGATTTTTGAAATTCCACTCACAGAAGCGGTAAAATTATGTTTTATGAAAAATTCAGTTTTTTAACTACCACTTAGTGGTTTCACTATTCATCAAAAATTGAAAGTTTTTAAAAAAATACCAAAAATTAGGCCTAAGCTATATTTGATATTATGAATTCAAAAATGATGTTTATTTTAAAAAATTCAAAAAATATCAGTTACATTAACTAATTTAAAAATTAATTTCCGTCGTCAAAACAAATAGCGTGTTTTTTAAAAGATAATAACTATCAAAAGATTGACACTTGTTTATGTCTGGTTTAAATGTGAAATTATATCCAATGACCAACATTGTATTAAATTGTAAAAATATATTCTAAATATACTTTAAAACCACTAAAATTAATAATTTATCACTATTAATTATTTCAATTAAAAATGTTGTTTTTAATTAAACTTTAGTAATTTTCACTATTCATCAGAATATGAATGTTATCCGAAAAGTACCAAAATTTCACCCTAAGCTAATTTCGATATTCCGAATCCAAAAATGAAGTGTATTTTGAAAAATAAAAATTAAAAAATTTCAAAAAGTGGTTATTACTATTCATAATGGCTAGTTTTAATAATATTTTAATAGCATATCGTTGTTTAGTGAAACTCGGTATTGCGTACTATACACGCTATCGAGGAAGGTCGCGATTGCGTGTAATGCAAGACAAGTCAAGGATTTGTGTTGTGCAAGCTAATTTTGGTGTAGCGTACAACACAAGACATTAATGACATTAAAAAGAATATTTTTCATAAAATCTCGGGGTGTTACATTCTACCCCCCTTAAAATGAATTTCACCCTCAAAATTCGTCGAGGTTATAAATGGTTTACTATTAGAAAGTTTCTTTGATAGAAACCCATATCGTAAAAAGGAATACCAAAACCAATCTTTAAAAATAAAAGCATGAAACGTAATGGTTACCCAAATAAACTAATCACTGGGTTTCCACATAATTGAAAATATGGATATGGAAGAGAAATCTAACCATCATGTTCTGATGGAGAGTGGTAGATAACATGGCTATGGAAAAGCCAGCAATCACAAAGCCATAAATTTGTGACGATCTAAGGTACCATCTGATTCATCAGATATAAGAGCACTATGACAACATTTTTGGTTTTCAGGATCATTTTACTAAAGTTGATGAAATTGGTATAGTCTCACCATTGGTCGTTCTTTGGAAGACTTCCACTTCATCTCTTAGAGAAATGAAGTTGAATTTGTCATTCGTGATGTGTTAGTAGATCATCTGATAGAATGATGGGTCATTCCATCTGTCTCAAATAAAAGGCTAGAAAAGTTATCAAAAAATACATAAGTCCATCTATAGTGAGATTAATCATATATGGTTCCTAAAATGGACTTATACTTCATATATCATACTGGTTAATATAATAAAACTAGTTTCTACTAAACAGGGACTTCCTGTAGGCCAGTGGTAGGCGATAAAGGCCAGTCGCACTTCGGTTGTGGGTTTGATTCCCACGGCCTTGTCCGACGCGATGGGCTGTCGCCCGTCCTGCAGGTTGTCCTTTTTCTAAAACTATATTACAATAACATCCCATCAATAATATCGAAACAAACTTCTATCCTTAAACAATAATAACTTATGTTCAACATAATCCATTCCAATCTTTAGGCTTATCCATAATACTGCAGTCCACTCTCATAATATAGTGAAAATGATTACCAGAGATTTAATACCATCATTGATCCCCATATATCATAAGATATGTCTTGTTGGTCACATTCCAAACATTCAAAGGCCTTAATCATGTATTCTCTTGAATACCCATTGAACCTTAGTGAAAACATGAATGTAGTTAAAAGTTAACACTTTCCACATACCAAAATCCTCAAAATTCTATATACTCAAACCATGATATCACTTAGTCCTTATATCAATCATGATCTCATGAATAGTGTCAAATATTTCATTTTCTCATTTTCCCTTCATTATGTGCATATAATCTTTTTTTCCAAAAATATCTCAATCACTTTCCATGGTTACCGGTACCGTAAAATTATTGAAAACCACAATAGACCAATACATAAATATTCCAATATTCCATGACACTATATAAAACATTATTTTGGAATCCCATTACATAAACACTTAATCATTCCACCACGTCGTTGTCATATTGAACATCGCCAATGGAGATCGCATGTGAATTCCCTTTATCCTTTGCCTTAAGTGGTTGCTCATGTCGATCATCACTAACCCTTGGATTAGGGCATTTATTAGCATAATGCCCCATTTCCTTGCACTTGAAGCATTGAAGTGTAGTAGGTTCATTCTGTGCATCCGTTCCTTTGTTTGCATCATTAGACATCTTCTTCCCATCATTGCGGCATTCAAATGCCCAATGACCTTCCTTTCGACATTTGAAACATTTACTTGTCCCTTTAAGACAATCTCCACCATGATTCTTTCCACACTTTGAGCATAAGAAAACATTCATCTTCTTTTCACCATTATTCTGAGATTTCTCCTTGAACTCCATCTTTCGTTTCTTGTCAAAACTATGAGATGGATAAGTAACACCAACTTCCATTTTTACCTTGGTAGCACAACACACAATTTCTTCATAGCTACTGATGTCTCTTATAGCTAATTCCCTTTGAAGATTCAGTTTTAAGCCACTGAAGAATTGATCAAATTTACTTTCAGGTTGGATGATAAATCCAGATGCATACCTTGAAAGCCTTGTAAAATTCGCTTCGTATATACCAACAGATTCATCATCCTTTTGCTCTAGTTCAAGAAACTCCTTCTCCATATTTGTTCAAATAATAACAGGGAATTACTTATTGAAAAATAAGTTCTTGAAATCATCCCGTTCCATGGACTCAATTTCATCTCTTTGCCTCGTATTCTTGATAAGATTCCACCATTGATCAGCTTCACCTTCCAAACGATATACTGTTAAGATGACTTTATCATGTTCAGAACATTGAACAACTGAAAATATCTTTTCAGTGGTACTGATCCATTTTTCAGCAACAAGTGGATCAGAAGACCCACTGAAATAAGGTGGATGTTGCCCCATGAAGGACTCAATAGAATATTGTTCCCTTCTCTTCTCATTTGGAAGTCCAGAATGATTCATATCTTGTGTAAGTACAGAAATAATATTTTTCACTCCATCTCCAATAACATTTGTTTGTTCAGGAGGACAATCATTGCATTGTCCATTGCATTTATCAACACGGTTCCTTCGGGTTCTAGCCATCATCTAAAACCCAAAAAGAATAGTGTGGGAGGGAAAAATCATCCTAGGGAAAACAACATAATAAAGGGGGAGTACCTTCAATATCTAACATCTTAGGTTTAATGCTAATATCGTTAGCACAATTCTAGGACTATAACCAATACTTATACTTAACCTTAGGGACATCCCTAGACATACCTTAGAAATATCTCTAGGGATCTCACTAAATTTCTCGCATCCTAGTTTCCAAAGGTTGACTAAACCTTTCCTCTGATACCAACTGTAGAGACCCTAATCTTAACGTACATGGACATTACATTACTTTTTCGGAATACTTAGTACATAACAAAAACACACACACAAGGACCATAATAGTTTAGTGTCTTTGGAAACATGGAATATAATCTTCTAATCGTGGTGAAAGATCTTCAACATCTCCCACAAAGATCTTCCTTTTATTACCTAAAACATTTCTTTATATCCTGGGGAAAAGAAAACATAAAATGGTGAGCTCAAATTCTCAGTAAGGGTAAACAAAATAAATATCAATCACATCATATTCAGAAGAACATGACATTTTGGAAATCTTAATCCTGCAAAAGAGATCATAATATCATAACATGGGATAAATCATAGTAGTGAAATGTAATACCAATAATCATAAATTAAAACATGAAACTTTGTGGTGTACACACATAATCATAGAGAATCATTTCTTATTAGTCAAGACTCATTACCAAGACTATCTTAGTGGACAAAGTCCATTTCTAAACCGAGTTTATTCCTCGTTTCAGTCCTGCTTCACTGAACCGGTTTAACCTGCCATTCCAGCCATGTCTATCTCATGAGATATAAAATCTTTACCCAATGAATTGGAGGGAGATATAGGTCACACCCATCTCATAATGATACCATTCTTATGTGTGCCACAAAATCATAAATCATACATCATCGCATAACCCATGTAGTAAAAATGGGATTCTTAAACAGCATGACATCATAAAACAATTCATATAAAATAAAGGAATTCATAAAAATAATTCCATCACAACATAATAAAATCAATGTAATAATAGAGATAGAAAAGGAACCCTATATTATCTTAGATGGAAAATAATTTTGATAAAGCACTTGAACTCCATTCTTGAGGAAAATATCCATTCTACTTCAAAAACACTTTTCCTTTCTTAACATGTCATACAATTATAAACTAAAAGAAGTTGATTAAAAATAAACTTGAAAATTTGTAAAGTAAGCTTTTTGGAATTAATGTTTTAAAAATCCATTCATGCCGTATAAGTTAAAAAAAACATTCTTCTCGTACTTTTGTCGGAAAAGTCAAAAAGTACCTCATACGAAAAACGACAAAATATTCCTTTCATATCTTTTACTATAAACTCAACAAATGTTAAAAATGGATTTAACCAATTGTATGTGGATGGAAATAATATTACATATTTAGGAAACATGGATGTGGATGATAAAATACACCCCAGTAAATTCCAAAGTTTAAACAATCTCAGATAAAAATGAGATTGTGATATTTCCCTTACCTTAGGTCCTATTTTCTTCGAAAGTGTCTTAACCTCCTTTATAATGATTTAAATAATGTCAATGACTTATTCCATAATCATACTCATTGTTATGATATCATTTATAGTTCACTTATGACTTTATATTACCCGTTCTTTTGTATATTCCATGTTAAAGAGCGTTTTGGGTAAAATTGTTTCATTTGTCGTCCGTGTTTTGACTTGTAATTATTCATATGATTACTTAGATCATGATTAATTAATTCTAGAATATAAAACATTATTTATATATTATATATATTCATAATATACATATATATAAAAAATCAGTAAATGGAAAGAAATACACCATTTAGGGAGATGGTAGGCCGTATGTACGCATGAACGCTGTTTTCGTTTCCTTATTGAGTTGAATGGAATTAAGTAGATGACATAAATATATATACACATAAATCCAGTATCATTATTATGTCATATATTTCATGATTACTTATTATATATACTTTATAATGATTCATTAATGGTTAACGTGTAGAATGAATCTCATCGCGTCGTGGAAACGGTAGTCCGTATGTACGTACGAGCGATGATATCATTCTCATGATCGTGGGATTGTATTGGAGTGTATGTATACTATTTCCGAATCAATATCACTTTAAAATAATCATATATAGTTATTATTTACACCATTATACCCATCCAAGTAAGGTGGCGGTGGAAAATAGATTACACCACGGCGTGGAGACGGTATTCCGTACGTACGCACACGCGGTGATTTCATTTTCCGTAGGATGGATAGATGGTGAAATAGGGTTGTTTGATAATTATAATAACATATCAGTATATGAGTGATACTGATGTTATTACTTCATGATTAAACAACTAAATAAGAAGAAGTGTAAGATGAAATAAAGATGAAAGAATCGGTAATGGGCATTACCTCTTCTTTGAAGTGCTTCTTTGAGACCTCCTTTTAGGTCACTAAAATTGGTCTTTCAAGAAGACCAGGACCTCTATGATGTCTCTAGGGAAGTGGAGAGAAGAAATTGGCAGGGGTTTTCCGAGCTTGAAGGCTCAAAGTGGTGTGAGGAAGAGAGGGAGGAGGTTCCCTTTTATAAGAGAGGAGAGGGGCTCCATTGGAAAACTAAAAATATTATTTTATTATAAAGTCATATTGGGTTTTAAATAGATACAAATTGATTTATTTATAATCTAATGTGGGGATGGGTCGAAATCCTCTAATCCAATATAATTTAGACAAGTTTAGGTTCCTATTTTAACCTTATCATTTAGATTTAACATTAAGTTAAATAATTTTACTTTTACCGTGTCTTCTTGTGTTCTTATACTATAAGGTAAATAAACTTACTATAACAAGACAAACGAACAAAAATTTGTTTATTATTAATATATATATAACCTTATATAAGTAATTTGGCCAAACCTTATATTTTTAGGAATAAAATAACAATT
Source organism: Viscum album (assembly GCA_963277665.1). NCBI lineage: Eukaryota > Viridiplantae > Streptophyta > Magnoliopsida > Santalales > Viscaceae > Viscum > Viscum album. The sequence goes on along the minus strand of OY728133.1, from coordinate 1,993,207,394 downwards.
AATAATATAATATTTGTTTTAAAAACTATTTTATGTCAATTTTGACACTATTTGGTAATTGATTTTTGTGAAAATCATAACAGAATGATTAGTTCGAAAAAAGTTCATTAAATAAATAATAACATGTCATATTAACCTATAAAATTAGTTTAATTCATAAAAAGTCTCAAATTACATTTATTCGGGTATTTATAACATCAATTATGTCAATATTTCATTAATATGATAATTACTGTATCATCATTGTGTCATAAATAAATTAAATTATTTAATGTCTAAAAATTACGAATAAAATACCATTATGTAGGAAAGCTTTTTATATTTCTAATGAATATTTATAGTCGAATTTATCTTATGTATAACCCTATATTAAAAATGATTTACTTATTAAACTTTGATTTTAACTATTTTAACCCTTCTTTAAATAAATTAATAATAAATGTCCTAATCTAATCCAAGTGGGCCTAAATGGTCATATTTTATTCCTAAGGTTGTTTTTGGTCGAATTACACTTGTCCGATAGAATTAGGACATGTGTTAGGGTAATAATAATATCATTTTTACCCTTAATTACCCTATTTACTTTTAACCGTGGTAAATAAAATTAAAAAGTTACTATTCATCAAAAATTATTTTCATCTCATTGAAACAAATTTACTTAATGACATCAACAGTGTCTCTCAGATTTTTGAAATTCCACTCACAGAAGGGGTAAAATTATGTTTTTTGAAAAATTCAGCCTTTTTAACTACCACTAAGAGGTTTCACTATTCATCAAAAATTGAAAGTTTTCAAAAAAATACCAAAAATTAGGCCTAAGATATATTTGATATTATGAATTCAAAAATGATGTTTATATACAAAATTCAAAACATATCAGTTACATTAACTAATTTAAAAATTAATTCTCGTCGTCAAAATAAATAGCGTGTTTTTTGAAAGATAATAACTATCAAAAGATTGACACTTGTTTATGTCTGGTTTAAATGTGAAATTACATCCAATGACCAACATTGTATTAAATTGTAAGAATATATTCTAAATATACTTTAAAATCACTAAAATTAATAATTTATCACTATTAATTATTTCGATTAAAAAGGTTGTTTTTAATTAAAATTTAGTAATCTTCACTATTCATCAGAATATGAATGTTATCTGAAAAGTACCAAAATTTCACCCTAAGCTTATTTCGATATTCCGAATCCAAAAATGAAGTCTATTTTGAAAAATAAAAATTAAAAAATTTCAAAAAGTGGTTATTACTATTCATAACGTCTAGTTTTAATAATATTTTAATAGCATATCGTTGTTTAGTGAAACTCGGTATTGCGTACTACACACGCTATCAAGGAAGGTCGCGATTACGTGTAATGCAAGTCAAGTCAAGGATGCGTGTTGTGCAAGCTCCTTTTGGTGTAGCGTACAACACAAGACATTAATGACATTAAAAAGAATATTTTTCATAAAATCTCGGGGTGTTACATTCTACCACCCTTAAAATGAATTTTGCCCTCAAAATTCATCGGGGTTATAAATGGTTTACTATTAAAAAGTTTCATTGATAAAAACCCACATCATAAAAAGGAATAACAAAAACAATCTTTAAAAAAAAAGTATGAAACATAATGGTTACCCAAATAAACTAATCACTGGGTTTCCACATAGGTGAAAATAAGGATATGGAAGAGAAATCTAACCATCATGTTCTGATGGAGAGTGGTAGAGAACATGGCTATGGAAAAGCCAGAAATCACAAAGCCATAAATTTGTGACAATCTAAGGTACCATCTGATTCATCAGATATAATAGCACTAGGACAACATTTTTGGTTTTCAAGATCGTTTCACTAAAGTTGATGAAATTGGTATAGTCTCACCGTTGGTCATTCTTTGGAAAATTTCCACTTCATCTCTTAAATAAATGAAGTTGAATTTGTCATTCGTGATGTGTTAGTAGATCATGTGATAGAATGATGGGTCATTCCATCTGTCTCAAACAAAAGGCTAGAAAAGTTATCAAAAAAATACATAAGTCCATCTATAGTGAGATTAATCACATATGGTTCCTAAAATGGACTTATACTTCATATATCATACTGGTTAATATAATAAAACTAGTTTCTACTAAACATGGACTTCCTGTAGGCTAGTGGTAGGCGATAAAGGCCAGTCGCACTTCGGTTGTGGGTTTGATTCCCACGGCCTTGTCCGAGGCGATGGGCTGTCGCCCGTCCTGCAGGTTATCCTTTTTATAAAACTATATTACTATAATATCCCATCAATAATATCGAAAAAAAATTCTATCCTTAAACAATACTAACTTATGTCAACATAATCCATTCCAATCTTTAGGATTATCCATAATACTGCAGCCCACTCTCATAATATAGTGAAAACGATTACCAGAGATTTAATACCATCATTGATCCCAATATATCATAAGATATGTCTTGTTGGTCACATTCCAAACATTCAAAGGCCTTAATCATGTATTCTCTTGAATACCCATTGAACCTTAGTGAAAACTTGAATGCAGTTAAAAGTTAACACTTTCCACATACCAAAATCCTCAAAATTCTATATACTCAAACCATGATATCACTTAGTCCTTATATCAATCATGAGCTCATGAATACTGTCAAATATTTGATTTTCTCGTTTTACCTTCATTATGCGCATATCATCTTTTTTTCCAAAAAATATCTCAATCACTTTCCATTGCTTACCGGTACCATAAAATTATTGAAAACCACAATAGACCAATACATAAATATTCTAATATTCCACGATACTATATACAACATTATTATGGAATCCCATTACATAAACACTTAATCATTCCACTACATCGTTGTCATATTCAACATCGCTAATGGTGATCGCATGTGACTTCCCTTTGTCGTTTGCCTTAAGTGGTTGCTCATGTCGATCATCACTAACCCTTGGATTAGGGCATTTATTAGCATAATGCCCCATTTCCTTGCACTTGTAGCATTGAAGTGTAGTAGGTTCATTATGTGTATCCCTTCCTTTTTTTGCATCATTAGACATCTTCTTCCCATCATTGCGGCATTCAAATGCCCGATGACCTTCCTTTCCACATTTGAAACATTTACTTGTCCCTTTAAGACAATCTCCACCATGCTTCTTTCCACACTTTGAGTATAATAAAACATTCATCTTCTTTTCACCATTATTCTGAGATTTCTCCTTGAACTCCATCGTTTGTTTCTTGTCAAAACTATGAGATGGATAAGTAACACCAACATCCATTTCAACCTTGATAGCACAACACACAATTTATTCATAGCTACTGAAGTCTCTTATAGGTAATGCCCTTCGGAGATTTGGTTTTAAGCCACTGAAGAATCGATCAACTTTACTTTCAGGTTGGATGATAAATCCAGATTCATATCTTGCAAGCCTTGTAAAATTCCCTTCGTATATACCAACAGATTCATCATCCTTTTTCTTTAGTTCAAGAAACTCCTTCTCCATCTTTGTTCGAAGAATACAAGGGAAGTACTGATTGAAAAATAAGTTCTTGAACTTTTCCCAATCCATAGACTCAATTACATCTCTTTGCCTCGTATTCTTGATAAGATTCCACCATTGATCAGCTTCACCTTCCAAACGATATACTACTAAGATGACTGTATCATGTTCAGAACATTGAACAACTGAAAATATCTTTTCAGTGGTACTGATCCATTGTTCAGCAACAAGTGGATGTGAAGACCCACCGAAAGAAGGTGGACGTTGCCTCATGAAGGACTCAATAGAATATTGTTCCCTTCTCTGCTCATTTGGAAGTCCAGAATGATTCATAGCTTGTGTAAGTATAGCAATAAGATTTTGCACTCCATATCCCATAACATTTGTTTGTTCAGGAGGACAATCATTGCATTGTCCATTGCATTGATCAACACGGTTCCTTCGGGTTCCATCCATTGTCTAAAACCCAAAAAGAATAGTGTGAAAGGAAAAATTCATGCTAGGGAAAACAACATAATAAAGGGGGAGTACCTTCAATACTTAACATCTTAGGTTTAATTCTAAGATCGTTAGCGCAATTCTAGGACTATAACCTATACTTATACTTAACCTTAGGGACATCCCTAGACATAACTTAGAAATATCTCTAGGGATCTCACTAAAGTTCTCGCATCCTAGTTTCCAAAGGTTGACTAAACCTTTCCTCTGATACCAACTGTAGAGACCCGAAGCTTAATGTACATGGACATTACATTACTTTTGCGGAATACTTAGTACATAATAAAAACACACACACAAGGACCGTAATAGTTTAGTGTCTTTGGAAACTTGGAATATAATTTTCTAATAGTGGTGAAAGATCTTCAACATCTCCCATAAATATCTTACTTTTTTTTACCTAAAACCTTTCTTTATATCCTGGGGAAAAGAAAACATAAAAGGGTGAGCTCAAATTCTCAGTAAGGGTAAACAAAATAAATATCAATCACATCATATTCATAAGAACATCACATTTTGGAAATATTAATCCTGCAAAAGAGATCATAATATCATAACATGGGATAAATCATAGTAGTGAAATGTAGTACCAATAATCATAACATAAAACATGAAACTTTGTGCCGTACACACATAATCATAGAGAATCATTTCTTATTAGTCAAGACTCATTACCAAGACTAACTTAGTGGACAATGTCCACTTCTGAATGGAGTTAATTCCTCGTTTCAGTCCTGCTTCACTGAACCGGTTTAACCTGCCGTTCCAGCCATGTCTATCTCATGAGATATAAAATATTTACCCAATGCATTGGAGGGAGATATAGGTACCACCCATCTCATAATGATACCATTCTTATGTGTGCCACAAAATCATAAATCATACATCATCGCATAACCCATGTAGTAAAAATGGGATTCTTAAACAACATGACATCATAAAACAATTCATATAAAATAAAGGAATTCATAAAAATGATTCCATCACAACATAATCAAATCAATGGACTAACAGGGATAGAAACAGAACCCTATATTATCTTAGATGGAAAATAATTTTGATAAAGCACTTGAACTCCATTCTTGAGGAAAATATCCTTTATACTTCAAAAACACTTTTCCTTTCTTAACATGTCATACAATTCTAAAATAAAAGAATTTGATTAAAAATAAACTTGAAAAATTGTAAAGGAAGATTCTTGGAAATAATGTTTTAAAAATCCATTCACGCTGTATAGGTTAAAAAAAACATTCTTCTTGTACTTTTGTCGGAAAAGTCAAAAAGTACCTCGTATGAAAAACGACAAAAGATTCATTTCATATCTTTTAATATAAACTCAAAAAATGGTAAAAATGGATTTAAACAATTGTAGGTGGATGGAAATAATATTAAATATTGAGGAAACATGGATGTGGATGATAAAATACACCCCAGTAAATACCAAAGTTTAAACAATCTCAGATAAAAATGAGATTGTGATATTTCCCTTAACTTAGGTCCGATTTGCTTCGTAAGTGTCCGAAACTCCTATATAATGATTTAAATAATGTCATTGACTTATTAAAGAATCATACTCATTGTTATGATATCATATATAGTTCACCTATGACTTTATATTACCCGTTCTTTTGTATATTCCATGTTAAAGAGCGTTTTGGGTAAAATTGTTTCATTTGTCGTCTGTGTTTTGACTTGTAATTATTAATATGATTACTTAGATCATGATTACTTAATTAAAGAATATAAAACATGATTTATATATAATATATATTCAGAATATACATATAAATAATAAATCAGTAAATGGAAAGAAATACACCGTTCATGGAGACGGTAGGCCGTACGTACGCATGAACGCTATTTTCATTTCCTTATTGAGTTGAATGGAATTAAGTAGATGACATACAAATATATACACATAAATCCAGTATCATTATTATGTCATATATTTCATGATTACTTATTATATATACTTTATAATCATTCATTAAGGGTTAACGTGGAGAATGAATCTCATCGCGTCATGGAGAAGGTAGTCCGTACGTACGCACGAGCAATGATATCATTCTCATGATCGTGGGACGGTTTTGGAGTGTATGTATACTATTTAATAATAAATATCACTTTAAAATAATCATATATAGTTATTATTTACACCATTATACCCATCCAAGTAAGGTGGTGGTGGAAAATAGATTACACCACGGCGTGGAGACGATATTCCATACGTACGCACGGGCGGTGATTTCATTTTCCGTAGGATGGATAGATGGTGAAATAGGGTTGTTTCATAATTATAATAACATATAAGTATATGAGTGATACTGATGTTATTACTTCATGATGAAACAACTAAAAAAGAATAAGTGGAAGAAGAAATAAAGATGAAAGAATCGGTAACGGGCATTACCTCTTCTTTGAAGCGCTTCTTTGAGACCTCCTTTTAGGGCACTAAAATTGGTCTTTGAAGAAGACCAAGACCTCTAGGATGTCTCTAGGGAAGTGGGGAGAATAAATTGGCAGGGGTTGGCCGAGCTTGAAGGCTCAAAGTGGTGTGAGGAAGAGAGGGAGGAGGTGCCCTTTTATAAGGGAGGAGAGGGGCTCCATTGGAAAACTAAAAATATTATTTTATTATAAAGTCATAATCGGTTTTAAATAGCTCCAAATTGATTTATTTAGAATCTAAGGTGGGGATGGGTCGAAAGCCTCTCATCCAATATAATTTAGACAAGTTTATGTTCCTATTTTAACCTTATCATTTAGATTTAACATTAAGTTAAATATTTTTACTTTTACCTTGTCTTCTTGTGTTCTTATACTATAAGGTCAATAAACTTACTATAACAAGACAAACGAACCCCAAGTTGCTTATTATTAATATATATATAACCTTATCTAAGTAATTTGTCCGAACATTAGATTTTTAGGAATAAAATAACAATTAATAATATAATATTTGTTTTAAAAACTATTTTATGTCAATTTTGACACTATTTGGTAATTGATTTTTGTGAAAATCATAACAGAATGATTAGTTCAAAAAAATTTCATTAAATAAATACTAACATGTCATATTAACCTATAAAATTATTTTAATTCATAAAAAGTCTCAAATTACATTTATTTGGGTATTTATAACATCAATTATGTCAATATTTCATTAATAAGATAATTACTGCATCATCTTTGTGACATAAATAAATTAAATTATTTAATGTCTAAAAATTACAAATAAAATACCATTATGTAGGAAATATTTTTATATTTATAATGAATATTTATAGTCGAATTTATCTTATGTATAACCCTATATTAAAAATGATTTACTTATTAAGCTTTCATTTTAACTATTTTAACCCTTCTATAAATAAATTAATAATAAATGTCCTAATATAATCCAAGTGGGCCTAAATGGTCATATTTTATTCCTAAGGTTGTTTTTGGTCGAATTAAACTTGTCCAATAGAATTAGGACATGTGTTAGGGTAATAATAATATCATTTTTACCCTTAATTACCCTATTTACTTTTAACCGTGATAAATAAAAGTAAAAAGTTACTATTCCCCAAAAATTATTTTCATCTCATTGAACCACATTTTACTTACTGACATCAACCGTGTCTCTCATATTTTTGAAATTCCATTCACAGAAGCGGTAAAATTATGTTTTATGAAAAATTCATTTTTTTTAACTACCACTTAGTGGTTTCACTATTCATCAAAAATTGAAAGTTTTCAGAAAAATACCAAAAATTAGGCATAAGATATATTTGATATTATGAATTAAAAAATGATGTTTATTTAAAAAAATTCAAAACATATCTGTTACATTAACCAATTTAAAAATTAATTCCCGTCGTCAAAACAAATAGCATGTTTTTTAAAAGATAATAACTATCAAAAGATTGACACTTGTTTATGTCTGGTTTAAATGTGAAATTACATCCAATGACCAAAATTGTATTAAATTGTAAAAATATATTCTAAATATACTTTAAAACCACTAAAATTAATAATTTATCACTATTAGTTATTTTGATTAAAAAGGTTGTTTTAAATTAAAATTTAGTAATTTTCACTATTCTTCAGAATATGAATGTTATCCGAAAAGTACCAAAATTTCACCCTAAGCTAATTTTGATATTCCGAATCCAAAAATGAAGTCTATTTTGAAAAATAAATATTAAAAAATTTCAAGAAGTGGTTTTTACTATTCATAACGGCTAGTTTTAATAATATTTTAATAGCATATCTTTGTTTAGTGAAACTCGGTATTGCGTACTCCACACACTATCGAGGGATGTCGCGATTGCGTGTAATGTAAGGCAAGTCAAGGATGCATGTTTTTCAAGCTCCTTTTGGTGTAGCGTACAACACAAGACATTAATGACATTAAAAAGAATATTTTTCATAAAATCTCGGGGTGTTACAAGATTATTTGATGATAGATAAGTATATGGAATTCCTATTTTTAGTAGGGAGATAACTCAGTGTCGAAGTACACCAATCAATTTATAGAGATGGTTTTTTTCTGAAGGCAGTGATGAATGATCAACCAAAAGCTTTGTAGTACCTCTAGGGTTTTCAATCATATATATTATCACATGTATATTTGCTAAATATTTATACCAATGTGGAGATAGTTTATAGGGCTATGATGGTAGAAATGGATATGGTAGTAAATATTGTCTACTCTTGACCTTATCTTCAACCCAGTGGAAGTTTTAGTGGTTTGTAAGGATAAAAGATAAAGTGGAAAAAAATCAAAAGGGTGGTAGAGGTGGTTCTCATCCATGTGCTTCATTTCCACCATAAAAATTAGTTTGTAGTGTGCCTCTTACCATCTATTGGTGAGGAAATATAGGGAACACCTGATGTTCTTATCTCTCACTTGAGTAAATTTTCAATACTTGTGGCCACTGAGGGTATCTACAAATGTTCCTACATGATATATCTACGCACAATTGTGGTCAGGGATATTTGACTCAAAATGACACAATGGTATAGTTATATACTTCAAATTCTAGAATTATCTAGCTACATAGATCAAGAGTTAATCACCTTCACGTAGTGGATGAGTTTTTGATGGAGGTTGACACATGCCAAACAATAGTGAGAGGTACCATATTCGTTGCAACTTCTTTAGAAATGACTCTATTTGATACATTTTACTCACACTCATTTATATCTACCCATTTTTTTGATATGATTAAATTTACTATGGATCTCATGTCCTTTGTTATGGTGTTGGAGACACCTCTTGGAATGAGGAAAGAGTTGGTGTTTCAATGTCCGTCCTACTCTTTGTCGATAGATGACATGAAGTTACTATAGGATTTCTCAGTTCTTTATATAGATCTATTTTATTTCATAACTAGGATAGATTTTATTAGTTATGATTATGTTGATATTGATTATTATCATCAAAATTACTACCAATGGTAGATCTTGGGTGTTTTTAAGAGAGTGGGATACAAGGTCTGATCATACTAGACCTTTCCATCTAGAGATCAAGAGTTTGTTTTACACCATTGCAGTTGATCATGATGGAATTCCCCTCTTGGTGATATTCCCTTGGTTATTAGGGACCTCCCTGATATCTTCCCAGATGACTTCTCTAGTCTTCCTCTAAAAAGGTAGATAGAGTTTATGATTTATCAGGTGCCCAGTATGAATCCAATATCAATATCCTTTTATTTAATAAAACCATTAGAGATAAAATAAATCAAGATCCAGTTGGATGATCTAATAGAGAAAGGTTTTTTTCACCCTAGTGTTTCACCATGGAGGCCCCCATGCTATTTTCCAAGAAGGATGATCATTCAATTTATTTTTTCTAGACTATAAGAAGTTAAACTAGGTGACCATTAAGAATAAGTACCCTTTTCCCCATGTGGATGATTTTTTTGATCATTTTAAGGGGGAAATTGGTTTTTGAAAATAGATCTTCAGTATGGTTATCATTATCTCATGGTTTTGGAGTTTGATATCTTGAAGTCCACTTTTAGGAGTAGTTATGAACATTATGAATATCTCGTGATGAATTTTGGTTTGAATAATAATCCTATAGTTTTTATGGATTTAATGAACCAGATATTAAAGCAGTATATTGACACTTTTATTATAGTATTTGTAGATAATTTACTATTTTATTTGAGATCTAATAATGAGAATGAGCACTATTTGAATATGGGTTTTTAGATCCTTAGGAGTTACTATATTTTTGGGAAAATTTAGGAATGAAATTTATGTATTCAAGAAGTGAATTTATTAGGCCATGTGATTTATGAACATGGACTACCAGTTGATCCTTAGACAGTGAAAGTCATCTTGTCATAGGATGTTCCATAAAAAATCTTCAAGGTACAAATTTTCCAAGGTCTAGTTGGATAATATCATTAGATCATCAATGAATTCTCAAATATGGAATCACCTTTCACTACCCTTACCAAGAAAGGGGTGAAATTAAATTAGGACATGAAATTTTAGGTTTCATTTGATGAGTTGAAATGAATTCTAATATCATCTCCTATTTTGATATTTCCTAAGCCCGGTAAGGGGTATGTGGTATACCACAATGCTTCTAGTGCTAGTCTAGGTTATGTACTTATGTATAATGATCATGTTGTGACTTGTGTCTCTCATCAATTTTAGATGCATAAGAATAATTACCCACTCATGATTTAGAGATCACAGTAATTATGAATACACTTAAATATTGGTGGCATTATCTTTTTGGGGATATGTTCATGGTATTTTATTATCATAAGAGTTTTAGCTATATATTTTCTTAGAAAAACCTAAATCTCAGATAGAGACAGTGGGTTGAATACCTTCATATGTTTAACTTTTACATCGCCTACACCATAGAGAAGGGTAACTTCATTTCTAATACTATCAGTAGGAAAGTACCACCACAAGATGTCTTGGAATCAAAGGAGGAGTGAAACCTTATGGAGATATTTTCATAGTTGAATTTGGACATGAAAGGAGATGATTTTGGTATGGTTCTGACTAGTTTTTAGTTATCACCATATCTCATCGAGTCTATTACATAGGGTCAATAGTAGGATAATGAGTTCATTGGAATTAGGGATACCTTATATGGCGGGGAGTCCATTTTTGGTTGGTATATCCATTTTGATGGTACTATCCACTTCAGGGATCACTTTTTTGTCTCATAATATATGATTAATTTAGTGTTGTATGACTTTTATAGTTCTTCGTGATCTATTCACCCTAGTTCTATAAAGATTTATTAGGAAATGATATAGAATTTTTAGTGGCTAGGTATGAAGAAGAACATCACTGATTATGTTTCCCACTGTTAGACCTACTAGTATATAAAGGAGGAGAACATGAATCCTTTTGGTCTACTATAACCTATTACTATGATATTATGGAAATGAGAAGAGGTTTTCATGGAATTTATTTGTTGGATTGACATATACTCCCTATAGAAATAATACTATCAGGGTGGGGATTGATCAGTTGATAAAATAATCTCATTTTATTCTGATTGGGGACACTTCCAAAGATAGAGAACTCAACAAGATATATGTGTAGGAGATTATGAGGTTTCATGGGATTCCATCAACCATTGTCTCAGATAAGGATCCACGGTTTACTTCTAAATCCTAGAAGAGTCTCCAAGAGGAAACGAGGACTCATGTAAGATTGATTAAAACATACCATACATAGAAGGATATTCAGATAGAGAATTATATTTAGATCCTGGAGGATATGTTCTATGTCTGCATCCTAGATTTTAGGGGATTGTGGGACAACCATATTGTAATAGTTGATTTCAATTATAATAATAGTTACCAGTCATCGATTAGAATATCACCTTCTGAGGTTTGTATGGACCCCCTTGTATGGACCCCCTTATAGATCACCTCTTTTTTGGGAATAGGTGGGTGAGGACTCCATTGTGGGACTAGGTCTCATTTAGAATATTTCAGTGAGGATTCAAGATATACGTCTATGTTTGGTTGTAGCCTAGAGCCAGTAGAAATCACATGCAGATTGTCTATGTAATCCTTTGGAGTTTTCCATTGGTGACTAAATTTTCTTGAAAATCTATCCTCATTTTGGTCATCGTTAACTTGAGAAATAGAGGAAAAAAATAAAAGATATGTTTTACCATTTATTATCACTGGACAACTCGAGTTTTTTTCTTATAAGTTGGAATTTCTAGATCCGTTGATATGTATACATGATGTTTTCTACATATCTTAGCTTAGGAAGTACCATCCTTATTCCTACCATGATTTGAGTTAGGAGTAGATTTAGTTGGATCCAGATGTTTCTATTATGGTTAAACTAGTAAAGATAATTTATTCATGATGAAGATATTTAATGGGAAGTCTATTCCATTGGTTAAAGTTTTGTGGTATCATAGATCAGACTCTCATGAGACTTGGGAGTGTGAATTGTTAGTGAAGGAGCAATGGACTCACCTATTTCAAGGAACCATTATTTATCATGACTTATTGGGTATTTCAAGTTATATGGTAGGGATATTGTAACATTATAGATAAATATACATATATTTTAATGTTTAAGTGTCTGTTACTCAGGTTTTGAAGGCATCATAGGAGTTATAGAGTTTTATACAGGAAACAGGTTTGGGAGTTGTCTGTAGAACCAATTCACATCATGAACTGGGTTCAGGACATGGATTCATTTCTAGGAGGAATACATAAAAATATATTAAGGTATAAAAAATATATAATATTTAAATCCAATTCACATCATGAATTCATCACTCAATATTTTTAAATTTAGTCCATGGGATTTTTGGTATAAATGAAACCACAGTAGTTCACACTTTGAATCAGTGATTCATGATATGGATTAGTGATTCATGATGTTAAATACAAGACTAAAACCTATATAATTCAATTTTCATTTTTCTACCTCAAACCCTATGTCTCTCTCAGGAGCTTTTGGGAGGGTTTTCTCCACCTGGATCGCTCTGCTTGGATCCTTGCTCTTTAGTGTAGTTGGTTTCTTCTCTTTTGGTAAGTGAGATTTGTTTATTCTTACTAGTTTTGTTTCTTTAAGCTTGGAAGTGGTGTGGGGATACATCTATGGGATTTTTTTATCATGTGATGACACTTCCTCGGTCCCTTCTATATACTTCATGAATCTATCTTCTAAGGGCTAGTTTTGGGGTTGGTTGTTGTGTGATGTGTGGGTTCCTCGAGGTATGTGTTGACCTAACCTTTCCACATACCCTTATACTTATATAATTCAATTCTAACATGTGATAATAAATTATAGGGCCTCATTATTTTGTTTTTGTGTACCTTTTAGTGTGTGGACCCCATCACAGTTAGTGTGCAGCCTGAGTTTGAGGTAGGTGGTTCCGTCTCTATCCTATATTAGATGAACAGTAATTTTTATTTGTTTTATAATTTTTTTCTAAATAATTTTCATTATACTGATTGATTTATTTTTTTTGTGAAAATTGGTTTTTTGAAAAAATATGGGTTCCCTCTGATTTTGGTAAAAGAAATGAGATTTTAAATGTATTATGAAATAGATTGGGAAATGGGTTTTCAAAGTAGAGTTTGATGGAAGAGGCTGTTTGAAATTGTATTATGAAATATATAAGCACTTTAAAATTATTTTAAATGTATCACATAGGAGCCTTGGGTACTTTAGTGGTGGGTGTAGTATTGGGGCTCTTCATTTGGTATTATAAGGGGGTTCAATTTTTGGGGTGGTCTTCTATTCCTAGATTGAAATGAATTCTGATCAGAACTTGATTGGCATGGTGGGAGGGTTTACTTTCTGGGGTGTTCTTATATTCCTTAGACTTTAATGCATGGGTTATAGGGAATTTTAGTGTGAACTAGTCATAATTGATGTACGAGTGTCCTTTATATATTGGTTATAAGTTATCCTTGGAGTGTTTTACCATTATTATTTATCTTTTCACTATCTTGTCTTTGATATACCTGTATTTTACAAATGTAACTATTTTATAGAAAATATTCTTTGAAACTATTTTACCTAGATTTTTTTAGAACTATGGAAAAAGGGTATCTATTTACCATGCTTTTGATATAATTTTTTTAACTATATATCATTTAGTTATTCTATAAATTGAGAAAATTTGGATTATTGTATAGAGACTTGATATGGAACACTTGGGTTAGATCCTACTAAACCTTTTTAGATTACACCTTATTCATTCCCTCAGAAATAAATTGGAATTGTATTATATTTTGGTGTAGGAAAAAAAATAACCATAGTGAGGAGGTGAGGTTTATGTGATTTGGTAAAGGGTATCTAGTAGTGAGAGGGTGGGACATTTCCGCTATATCACATGGAGTATTTATTTAATATTTTGGTTTTCCTTTTTGGTTGTATGATATTTAATTTGGAGTTTTATCTTTCTATTTTTGAGTTATACCACAACAATTGTCACTTATTTGATTATGGTATATTACACTTATGGTTATTATTTCAACTTATATATATATATATACATATATGATATGTATCTTGTTTTAGGTTGAGTGAAATTGTTCCCTCTTTTTTATGTTCATTTCCTGAGTGTGAGTTACCATCCCATTGGGATTGGGAATTCCCTTTGGGTTAGAAGTGAATCATTTCTCGTACTAGATTATAGGGTATCCTAGGAATTTTCATTACAACATGACACTTTCCCTCCAGGAATTACTCAATAAAATAAAGGGGCATTTGAACCATAAAATTTCCACACCCTATTGAAATTAGTGCATGGGGTCAGGGAAAAAATAAAGTATATCCTAAAACAAAGGAAGTAAAAACTATGATTCATCTCACTAAATAGAAATCAAAATCCTAAATCAACACTAAAAAACCTAATCTAATATACAATCCAAAACTACTAAATAAGAATATATAAGAGAATAAATACCCAATAAAAAAGTAAATATTCATAAGATAGTAACTTCAACATTAATAGTACGAACAAAAACCCACCAATTTAAGAAAAAACAGCACCAACAGAAGGTTGGACCCATAGACCAGTAATAATAAAATATAAAAAAACTGATTGTTTTAAATAATCCAACAAAATAAAAATAAAATAAACAGTGAAACATAAAAAATATCTTCAATTTAATATTTTGAATAGAAACCCATAAGATGAAGAGGACCTCAACCACCTATTCCATGTGGGAAATATGCTCTTATCCAAGTTTGCCTTTTTCAAGGATTACCCGATCTTTAGAATCACATTCTATAGAAACTATATCTGCTCTCTCGAGATGTTCTGCCATTTTATCACATGAATATTCAAAAACCACATTATGGAACACTCAATCAGTAGATTCATTCAAAAAATTAATAATGAAAAAGAATATGGATATAGAAATGTGGATTTTTACCCTATTTTTATTGAATCTCCCATACTATTAGCTTCTTCAAAGGAGGAAACAATTACACTATTCCCTTTAGGGGGATAAAATTATATTCCCGTTATAAAATCCAATTGGATTTGAGATGAGGAAGCTGCTGTACCTAGAGTTCCTAGCTAATAATCCTTGAAGGAGTCTATATTTTTTCACGAATTATTTCTATAGTCATTTCTTATATCATGTTGTTTCCCATTAATCTCATCACCTACTACCTTTTTACAAGTAACAATGCTAGGAATGGATGATTCCAAATCATGAGTACCCACAATAACCTAAATTTATAAGGCATCCTGACCTCTAGTATTAATAGGAATAACTATAATTCTCTGACATTACTTCATACTAGAGATATATCCATTATATTCTGAATAAGGATCATGGGATATAATCTTGACATGAGTCTTCCTAGTAGTTTCAGAGTAACAAGAAAGTTACATTGGAGTTAGATCCTATATAGGTAGATCACCAACAAAAATCTCTATATATCCCTCTTCCAAATTAGAAGTCCTTATTATAACTCAATTAGATCAAAAGGAAGGAATATTCTTAGAATTAATTTTCATTAAAGAATTTGAATCCATATTAACTTTCCATTTACCTTTATAGGAGATCAATTTATGTTTCTACCGTAGTTCATTATCCTCTTCATGTCGGGAAGCTAGTTTATTATTAGTATGATCATATTTATAGACAACACCAGTGTGATCATCATCAACAACCTTACATAGTGATTCCCTAAAGGATAATACTATAAGAACCATCTCCCCTTCATCCTATAAATCATCCCAATACCCAATCAACTTATCTAATTAAAAATGATTTCTAGAAAGCAATGTCCTTTCTTACTATTGATCCATTAACATATGAATCCTAGAACCTACCTCAATATTATATACCCTATGTTGGGGAGATTCAATTGAGAAATCCATTATCCCCTGAAAATTAACTTGAGAGGTTCCTTCACTAGATTAAGAAACTATTGGTTTTGGAGGGACCCTCTCATTTCCCATCTAATTCCATACTTTCTCAATCACCAAATCATCCAAAATCAGTTGATGATCACCTAGATTACCTCGACTAGTTTCATGATCCCTAGAATCATTAAAAGTATTCTTTTTTTGATAGATTCATTCATCACAAACTTTTAGGGAGAATAATGAAAAAAATGAAATCTCTATAGTAAGCTTCCTGGAAGTGTCCTATAGACTGGCATGATACACATAAGGGAGAGGACTTCTCATATTTTTAACTAAAGGTTGATTCCTTCCTATAAAACTGATAATAAAAGTTTATCCACTAAATATGAACTAAGATCCATCTTAACAATAATTCAATATAATTTGCCGAACCTAGCCACTTCTATGGATCTATCCATTTTGATCAGTATACCAATAGTATAATCCACATAAAAAATACCCAGATTCCATATTATCTAATTTAACCCAATAATTCAAATCCAAAATTTTCCCCTACTTTTATTAAGACTAAAATGGTTAAAATGAAAATATCAACCCGAAATCGTCAATATGAATGATCTAAGAGAAATAGATCCATGGACCCATACTTGGTTCCTTAATTATTCAAAAGGAAACAAGATGTAAAAAAAGTCCTTATGAATTTGGATATACCTCCAATATTAGAGAACTAAATAGAGGATAATATATGAATTAATTCCTCAGTGTTTTAAGGCTTTCTAATAATAGGGAAGACTATATGACATTTCTAAAAATATTTTTTTTATAAAAAAATTAGACTGGGTTATAAACACTTATAACACAACTATAACTTATTTATTTATCCTACTAGTGCCTACTCTAAACCACCACTAATATAATTAGATGAAAAGTTTAGTCATAGTTTTCCATAAATGCCAATAATTAATTTAGATGGGGTTATAACAACCATTAATTGAAAAAATAACCCCCTCTATTGACTGTATTTTTTGTAGTGTCCCTTCATTACATATTTCCATTGATTATTCATGTAATTTTTATACTCCCAATGATTCATGTATTACATACCATCTATGGTGACCATTCCATTACCTATGTCTCATGATGTTTCATTGATTACCTATTTCAGATTCATGCATTGATTATTTATTTAATTTTCAATGAATTATGTTTTAAAGGGTTTTTTTGTAAGTAATGTTACTTTCAAGCCTCATATATTACTATATAGATCTACAATACATTGAATTTTTAAACCAAAATTTTATCCTCATGTTTTTATATTAATTATATTAAGGATAAATCATTAATTTCACCTTAGTATTTCCATATCTCCTAGGATACTTCATCAATTGAATCCATCATGATTTATCTAGCTGTGTTCGGTTATATGATGTTGTTTTGAGTTTTATAATATTATTTAATAGAACCAATTAAGTTTAGGATCCAAACCTATGAAGGATTCATTATAAAGAATAAAAGTTTTATTTTATATGTGATAAAAATTTCTAGGAACAATTATGTTGTTGAAGACTGTGGAATTATGGTTGGGAATGTTCTGCACTTAATTCTACACCTATCTAATCTTCTATATAAAATTATTAAGACAATATGAGAAAATGATTTCACATTTAATATTAAAAATTATGGAAAAATTATGTATTTTTAGGGTATAGAAACCCCCATACATCAAAACAAACGTAAATAGAAGAAGAAAAATAAATAATAGAGAGAATTAAATAAATTTACATGGTTCTACATTATTTTCTTACATCCATTGGAGAAGGGGGATGAACTTATTTTTCATTATCATATCTATGAGTAAATGTAAAAGGAATCACTAGTATTAAAAATCATGGGACTAAATCCCATTTTAAAGAGGTAGAAAAAATATATTCATCAATGGTTGTTTAAGTAGATTATCTACCCTTGAAAAATTCCTCAGTATCGACTATTTTCATAGGTTGGCTACTAACCATGGGGGATTCCATGAGAAGGTTTCTGATAGGAAAAAAATCCTCTTAAAATAGCTATTTAATACCAAAATATAGTTCCAAATTGGGAGTGGACTCCATAAATTTCCCCCTTATGACTAATTTTGAGTTGAAGCTAGACCCAAAATCTCTTTATAGGCTTCTATCATCTATTTTAGTAAAACAAATTTCATCTTATCAATCCTATTATTATTGGTGTGGATATTCTCAATTTGTAACAATATTTCGTCCAATACTTTAAAAGTATAGTGATATAAAATGCTGATGTGTTTAGACCTTGAATGAAACGTTGGGTTCTTAATAAGATGTATTGAACTATGAAAACTTCAATATAGAATACAATTCTCTTAAATCTATCATAGATTTTTATAAATTTATTCATCCATGGTATCTCCTTATAAACATTATTGATTGTGATATACTTTTATTTTTTGGTAGATATGGAAAAACAATTCAGAAAATATAATTTACGTGAAAGGGATCCCCTAGAAATGATATTAGGTATACATATATAGATTTCTTTATATCTCTATGTCCATCCATATATATATTAGTATATCCTTCCAAAATAGGTTTATCACTTCCAAAACAAAAATGATGAATGGATGAATCTCAAAGATACCACAATGTCCCTTTAACCATTATATAATATTCTTTTATTGGACTTGATAAGAATATTCACATAATACCAATAACATGAGAAATATATTT
This sequence comes from Viscum album, assembly GCA_963277665.1. Lineage (NCBI taxonomy): Eukaryota > Viridiplantae > Streptophyta > Magnoliopsida > Santalales > Viscaceae > Viscum > Viscum album. The sequence continues at coordinate 1,993,188,327 of OY728133.1, read as the reverse complement.
TCCAATGGACACCATATCATACATAAGACTACCAACTACTGACTGATACTTTTTTTCACCATTTATTCTTCCTCCTCTCAAGTTGATGGAATTTGAATTATTTTGAGACAAAAATGACATAAAAGTAGAGAACTTACTAGTTTCTTCTTAATCATGTTGAATATTTCAATAAAATTCTCAATATACCATTCGTGAGATAAAAAAATCTCACAATTCCTTCTATCATTAGTAATCATCATACATAGAATATGAGTAGCCTCTCCCAAGTCATTTATTTCAATTTTTTTTCTCAATTACTTATAAACCCTATAAATCATAACGATATATCTAAAAATAATAAATATATCATCAATATATTATAATATAATAATAAAATAACCATAAGAAACAAATATATGAAAACAAAGTGATTGAGATTTGTTCTGTTTTTAATATTTTTCTCTAATAATTAGTCAAACTTCTTATACCATTACCTCACTGCCTATTTCTAGCCATAAAAACGTTTCCAAAGTTCACATATCGTGCTTTATTTTCCATTCACCTAAAATACATTTGAATAATTCATGTAAATTCCATATTTTAGATAACCATGTAGGAATATAGTATTTAAATATAACTGTTTCATCTCTAGGATGGGACTATACAATAATCCAAGCATAACTTTGATAGAATAAATTCTTGTCATGGGATAAAAAATTTAGTCAAAGTAAAAAAATTTCTTTTGACCAAATATATTAACAACCACCATGGTTTTTTAGCATGGACATAATATGTAATCTTCACCTATGATTCTATACACCCACTTGTTATTGAGTTCTTTTTTACATGGGGTAACACTACTAGGTCAAATTTTTAGTTCTTGTGTAAGGATCTCATCCCCTCTTGCATATATTTTTCCATTCCTTATTATTCTGGATTATGATTTCATCATCATAATTTTATGGATCTCCCCCATTAATGAGAACAATATAATCTTGTGGTGAGTATCTATGAATCTATTTTCATTATCTAGTGGATCTCCTCAACTACGATTCCAGTGATATATGTTCAAGAATATTATATGATGGAGATATATTAATAGACTGAGACATATTACTTGGTGGTGATGTATCAAAATTTTCATTAATATGTCTATTAATATTTGGAACTAATGGTGGTTAGACTAGTTCCACATTTATTAAAATTTACTCAGACTATATCTTTTTTTGATTTTATGGCTTCTCAAAATATTCAATCATCTGATCATAAAGAAATACCACATCTATGATTCTGCTGATCCATTTTCTAATAGGATCCCAGAGTAAGTATCCAAACTCCTCATGAGTGTATCCTAAAAATTTATACTTCTTTTACTTTCCATTTATATTTTCCTTCTTATTTTTAAGGATGTTAATAAATTCCCTATAACAAAAAATTCTCAAGTGCTTGATGAAACATATTTACCTATCCAAACACTTTTTGTTACTTCATAGTTTAGTTAAGATGATAGAGAAAGGATTATAAGATCAACCACAGTCCTCATTTCCTCCCCAATAGGTGTTTGGAAGCTTTTTATATGAGTGAACATACTTTAATCTCTCACATATGGATATGTAAATCCTCTTAAAACACTATTATGCTGAGGTATCCTTGTTACTGATTACTCCATCCTAATGTCGAAACACCTATAATATTCTTCCAATGGTCCAGTATACCCTCATGTATTTTCTACATGCAAACATTTCAATCATTTAAATATTTCCCTTTCTATCTTCACATGAAACTACTTAAAAATATCATATACTCGATCTTTATTTTTTTAAAGAAAACACCAAAAATTTTATAGATTGATCATCTATGAAGGTCAAAATATAATTAAAACCTCCCATATATGTGGTGTTCATCATGAAAACATTTGTGTATATAAAATCTAAAACATTTTATTTTATGGATGGTAAATAACCATGAAATAATACTCGATGTTTTTCCAATGATAAAAACAACACATGTTTCTAGTCTAGCTATAGGCGTTGTTACTTCCTATAGACTAAAAGTGTTTAGAATTTATAAACATGAAACTGAAAAACACAAAAAATACTAATAAGTAATATAGGAATTCAAGGCACAAGGTCAAACCCACATTGAAAAGGTAAACAATTATAACTCGATAGAACCACAAAATAAAAAAAAGGAAAACCCTACTTACCTAAGAGAAACTAATTAATAAAGATGCACTAGGATTTTCAAATTTCAAGGATCATGACATAAAAAAGTATAAAATAGATGAAAACCATCATGAAGTTTTATAAATCATGTCCTAGTGATTCCTTTGGTCTGGGTATACATTCTCCAATCTATATTCTCACCTTTCCTCATAGTTAGGTACTTTCGATTACTTAAATAATGGGTAACCCAAAACCATATTTAAAAATAGAATGAAAAATAACACAATGGTCATAGTGAAATTCACACCATAGATCTCACACTATAAATCTCTCCCTCTCTAACAAAGTACAATGGTGATGTTCAATATAACGAAAGAGAGGTGAATCACATTTCCTCACCCCTAAAAAATGGTCATGTAAGAGGGAATAAAGAAGGGATAATAATTAAATTAATGAGAGTGATAACCCAACATGAAATTCATAAAATAATGATACATAATAAATAAATACCCTTACATTATGAAACTGATATTAGAACATACCCCTCATGATATCCATGATAGGGATTAAACAACATAAAATGAAACAAAATCCTAATGACTCTTGTAGAAGTATCCCAAGGTTAGAATCAGAATAAGCTCTAAATATTTAATAATTTTATGTGCACAACATCTATATCTATTTAGAAACCACATACATTTAAGATATCTCATTATATCCTACACTTTGTATCTTATATATCTCATTATATCTATCACATTTTTGATTCTATATCATATTCTATTTACAAAAGATGTAAAAACCACATGTAGTATAACCCATATATACACTAAAGTGTATCTTAAAAATAGTGAAAGGGGTGATAAAATATAAAATATAGAGTTTTATACAGAAATAAAACTTCATAACATGAACTGTAGCTCGCAGGACGAACCTTAGTTCATCAAAAAATCTATTTACATGGACACGGACACTGGCACTACATCCACCATTCATCATGACATGACCTGAAAAGAACAAAACTACACATGACTATTGCTTGTAAGTAAATTAAATGAAGCTAAACCTTCATTAAATGAACCAAACTCTAAAAATAAACATATTTTATGTTATCATTGTCACGACAAAATCTCTTCCATCAACGTGAAAATGTGTTCTCTGCATTTGGAAAAGTCATTAATGTTTGTGAAATTTTCTCTTCAACCTTATGAAGTCTCTTAGCGGTATACACTCCATTTTTTGTGGAACACACCAATTTAACCTTTATAAAAAGGAATATTTAGAATTTATAGTTCCTTAACGAGCTCATCCCATTCATTCATGGAATTATCCATCTTCATACTGATGATCTATGGATCCCCAAGCTTATCTGCAACCAACAACAAACATTATAGGCATCTTGAGACATCCCATGTGTAATAATGATCTTCCTTCATTATCATAAATGGTGAATTTATGGTGTTATAATTCATAAAAAACTAATGATATTTGACATGAAGGATTGTTAAGTAAAAAACCTATTAGTATTTAGAGATATAAACTAGCATGATGTCAATTTTTTTAGTGAAAAACTGTCTACTAAGTCGTGATCCCACATTGAACTAATAATAGTTCAGAGCCTTCTCCATTTAACTTAATGTGACATGGGATGACTAAATAAGTAGTGCCCAAGACAGTCTATTCTAGTCTCCTCCTACCTAGTGTTGACCCACACTAGGATATCCTCTCTTCACGCTAGTCATGTGTCGACCCACACTTGGTTCTCCCATGTAATTATTTTCACTGTGTTCTATTACCTAGTGTTAGGACACATTTTTATCTTTATAAAAATATATTTTTTATTTTGTAAAGTTATTCTAAAATCATTTGTATATTCCAATTATTTTTAAAATTATATTTTTAATTATTCTTTCCCATGAAGTAAAAAAAATAAATATGAATATGGAAACAATTATCAATTAATTAATAAATTGATGAATTTAAATTTAGAAAATATATTCATGCAATACGCATATCAAATCCTCACACATTTAAATCTTTTTTTCCTAAATAAAAAATCTCCACATTATCACAAAGGGAACCTATCCTTCCAATATTTAAATATCGAATTATCAAAACCAAATAATTATCAATCTTTCAAGTGTCATATATTAATATTTGTACAACTACTCATTTTTCAAATAAAATAAGTCAAAAATGTATTTTTATACCCCATTTAAAATCATGGAACCTATCATACCATACATTTGTATTTCATAATTCATCATCACTGTGCATGCCAATTATGATTTACCTCACTTTGAATATTTTCTCTCATCACACAAGGTATAACTTTTCTGTATTTTTTCTTATACCTCAAGTAGATCCTAACAATAGGAATGTAATGGATCTCAAATATAAAACTCATAAAGAAAAATATCATCATTAATTATGATGGATTTAAATTAAGGTTCACATGACTCTAAGGCTTAATGGTTGGTATTCATTTTATGTAAAAAACTTTTAAGCTAAAAAATGAGGTTAAAATCTAAAGCACATTGCATAATCATAAATAAATTAGCTCAATGAAAAGAACTCATCTTCAAGAGTGAAATCTTCCCACACTTCCCAAACATTAAGTATGAATAGAAAATCATAATAAAATAGATACAATAAATGATACCTTATTTTTCAAAAATTAATTTTGAAATCATGCCTTTTCAAAAATTCTTTTTCTTTTCCTTTCATTTTTGTAATAATATTTTTTCTTGAGGACAATAATGAATTATAATGAAAGATGCTCATGAAACTTCCACAAAACCCAATGAAACACCTCACATCATATCCTTAATAAAATATATCCCCTTTATACTATGTAAAACAACTCCCCAACACTTAATCAATTGAATATCATTCAAAACAGCAAGAGTAGGGTAGAAATGATAAAAATAGGCTTGTAATGTGTATCTTACAATCAAGATTATTATTGGATTATGTGGGATTAGAATAAATATTTAAATTTCAAGGTAATTATCAAGTATATAAGAGATAAAATAAAAATTTCTTTAATCAAATTATCATTACTTTTTTACTTTCATAGATTTGAACAAATGTAATGAAGGTTCTAGCAGTCAATATACCCTAGGTGCCTCTTAAGAAATGGTTATTAGAAAGAATATACTTTTTTTCTTATAATATTATTTGGAATGGGAAGCATATAATTAGTATAATAACTCATGGAATACATAATATTAGAAAAATAATACCCATTAAGCTCAAAAATACAAATCATGAAAAATGTGCAAGGTAATTTTATTTACATAATCAACCTAATCACCCTAAATATAGATTCATAAAATTAATACCTTTATACTTATCTATAACCCATTCCCCATATTACTCATTCCATATTATCAACAATAAAATTTAAAAAAAATTATTTATGGGATTACCAAGTAAATTTCGCATCATAGATAAAAAGTTGCAATAATCTAAGAGGCACCTAAATGACATGACTAGTGTATAATTTCTAAATGACATGACTAGTGTCATTTAGAAAATCCAAATGACATTACTAGTGTATAATTTCTAAATGACATGATCATGGACCATTGTGAGAATTCAATCTGGTGTATAATTTCTAAATTACATGACTAGTGTGTCCCACATATTTTTTAAGGAGATCAAAATTAAGATTGTGATAGGCCAATGTCACTTTTATGTGTAGGTATTTATTATATAACCTGGACCCTTGAGTTTAAGATGATTCTAGATGAAAAATATGAAAATTTGTAACTTTTTCTAGGAAGCATTTTTTTTGTATAATATTGAAAACCATTCAACATAAGTGTGGAACATGTTTTAGTTTTTAGTAGTGGAAGTATACATAGTTACCACATAGTTTTGTATTCCATATGGGTAAACTATGCAACCCACTCATTTTTTGGATATTTTTTAATTGGGGTTTTCTATATTTGGTTCCACACTTTGATCCCTTGGATAAAAAAACCGCTCTCAATATCCCCCCTTCTTCTCCAATCCCTCCAAGATGGAGTTTTGGTGATTTCTTGGTGATTCATCACCTAGATTGAAAGGTTAGGGTTCAATTATCATTCTTATTTAGTTTTATACAATTTTTATCCTTTCTCAATAACCATAGTTGATATGGTAATCCTATTTCCATACCTATGGTTGCTATAAAATTGAGGTTTTGTTTTCTAGGGGTTGTGATCTCTCTCTTAATACCTAATCCACTAGTTTTCATCGAAGGATATATGATTACACCACATAAGGTATGTGTTTCCTTTCCATTGTTTTTTATTTAATAGTTCAAGGAATTATTTCCTTTATAAATTTATTTTTAATCTAGATAAATATAATGCAAGTTATCTAAGTTTTTTCTAGCAAAGTTTTTCCATAACTTCTCTTAGTCTTCATTTGGAACATTGGGTGGAATCTTTTAATTGAATGGAAATTTGATTTGAATAGGTACTTTATTCATTCCACGTGTTTGATAAAATGATAATGATGATTTTATATAATATTTTTTTTGTTTATTACGTTTTAATCCTAGTGTGATTTGAAAAGTGGGATTATTATTTTTGGATATGAAGATTTTTCATGTTTTAAAGGGTGTTGTTGTCTTATGAAATAGAATGATGATTCCTTTTAGTTTTTTGTGTTTGTGTTTTTATTTTTTATATGGATTAACTTGGGTTTGTATTAGGGTTCAAAATAGTTTTAAAATGGTATTTATAAATTTATAGTTTACAAGTGATAAGAAAGATTCCTAATTGGAACTTTGTGAAATGATATTTGATTGATGGTTGGATTTTCCCTTGTTGAGACCCATTAAATTTGTTAATATTAGTGCATATCCATGTCAAGTATGTTTGAACTATGATTCTATATTATTATTCTCAGTTTTGGCTCTCATTAAGGGGGATGTTGGAGGTATTAATAATGTGATTGTGATGTTTGAATTTGGGATTTATTATCTATCATGAGATGATGTTTGTCTTGAAAATATCCCACCTTCTTTGTTTGTAACCTGAGGAACCCTAGGATATGAAGTGGGGGGTAAAGGGACATAGCTATTATATTTTAGATTTAAACACTCTCTATTATCCCCTATTTTAATTTTATGACCTCGCTAGGAGGTTTTCACTGATGATACTAGTTGAGGGAAACTCAGATGACGGAATGTGTGACCGTTAACCTTCCAGAAGTTTTTCCACCTTCTCACATGAAGTACATGTACCATTAGTCCCTGTGTTGTTTCTTCATGATATGTATTGTATGTTATGATCATTTTTGGTATATTGGAATTCATGTTTTCAACTTATTGTTTTTCATACTTTGTTATAGAGGTTATTTGTAGCTTATCATTATTGCTGTAAAGCTTGATTTGTGCTATTACTTACCTTTTGGTATGAATTTATATGTATTTTATTATCTTATGATTTCATTTTGATATTTCATCATATTTTAGGAGTGATTTAATTTTGGAATCTCAAAAAGGGAAAGTGGGGGTTGATTTAAATTCAATCCTTATGAAATGTTTATTTTGAAAATGTTTTAATCCATGTGATGGTTTGTTTAAAAAAAGTCCTAAATAAAAAGAGAAGGTTTAACTAGTTTGTTTTTGAAATGAATGATGTTTTAAAGTTTAATGGATGGTTTTGAACTTTAAATGCCTGAGTAAGTCATCTTTGATGCATTATTTATAAATGGAATGTTTTAAGAAAAGAGATAATGTGTAATCCATATCTTACTGATTTTTTTAAATTAAATGAAATCCTATTTGTTTACCTTTATTTTAAAACTAGTAGACTTGGTTTCTTTTATAAATGGAATTAAATGGACTCAAGGTGGTATCCTAATAGCCTTTGGATCCCATCCTACATACTCATATTGGTTGGTATATAGTCTTTATGTATTATAAAGGATTCATCCTATCATGGTTTTTGGATTAGGTTCAATGTAACTTTACTTGGGAATAAGATAGATGTTGGGATTATGGTGAAGAATTGAGTGTCACATAGAGATGGTGGATGGTCACTCAATTTATATGGAACCCATTGGCTCATGTTGGGTTTTATCCTCTCCATCCATCTATTTTATTTTTAGTTCCATTTTTTAGTTTTTTTGAATATTGTATTAAATAATTATTTTTTAGTATTTTAAATATTGTATTAAATAATTATTTGTTGTCAATGTAATTGTTAGAATTAATTATTGTTTCTATATTATTATTCAATGTTTGGATGTATATGTTTATGGATTATGATGACTTATTATGGCATGTCATCCAACACCAAGATACCTCATATTAGGTTTTTGGTTGGGACCCATTATTTATGTTTGGGTTATTGAGGGAGAAACTTTACCTAATGATTATGGTTGATAACCTTGATGATTTTAATCAACATAGGGGGATTTGGAATTCCCCTCAGGTTAGTGGAGGGTTAGATCAAGCATCAGTTTAGATGGTGTCTTAATTTGTTTCATTACAAATGATATTAGAGGTCGTGTTATTTGGGTTTCAATGCTAAAAAGAAGCTAGGACTGTCTAGAATTAGGTGGTAGGTCCATGGAAGTTCTTGGAAAAATGATTCCTGTACTAGATCTCAAGTTTCCATGGGTGTTTGAGAGTTTTATTTTGATTTTAGGCATTATGGTTGTTTATTTTTTAGATATTATGATGTGTTTTTCAAATACTATGAGTTGTAAGGATGTTCTGAGAGACATCATGGGAAATTCCTATTTTCAAAGTGAACCTAGAATAAATAAAGGGGAACATAGATAAGGTTCATGGTGTATAAAACTTTATAAAATTCATGAAAAAACATTCTAGAAAAGTTTTATGTAACTCACACAGTTGAAACATTGTCTGAAAAACCATGTGACCAAACTATGTATAGTAGATAAAGTTTGGATTTTTATTTTATTTTAAAACATTTGATGATTTTGGATTATTATTTGATTGATAGAGTTTTTATGAATGTTTGAGTGTAATTTGTTTGATTGTGATGTTTTTTCTAATCAAAATTTAAAATAATGTTGTATGAATTAGTAGTTGGTCTTGTATGAAAAATGATTTATTGGGTGAGTTTGGGTGTTCTTATGAAATGTTTTCAAGTTCATTGAATGTGATTTAGGAAAAGTATGTGATTTTGGTTTTTTTATAAGTTTTCAATTTCATTGGGTGTGGTATTAAATTTTTTAAAATATTTTGGGTATAATTTTGAAATGGGGTTTGAGACCTTGATTTGTGTTCTTTAAGATTTTGTTTCCCTTGTCTGGGATTTTTATGTGGTTTTGTAATTCTAATATATTTGGATTGCATTTGTTGTCATTGTGATGGAATTTATAGTGATTATATTTAGTGATTTTTTGTGATGTTTTATAATGTGAACCTTAGGACGGAATTGAAAATTCAAGAAGGGAATATGCTAGGTGGTTGTCCAAGTGATCTGGGAGTTATCTTTCCAGTTTTTGACTCTTCCCTGACTCATGATGGATTTGTAGTTCCATGTTCTTCTAAGCTCATGGATCATTCATGAGACATTTTTAATCAATATCATATAGTATGTTTTGGTGATGAAGGATCCCATGAGGTGATGGAATGGCTAGTTAAGGTTGAATATATTTTTGTCTCTCTACAAACTCTTGAAGTGTCCAGGGTGAGGTGCACTATTCTACCATTCAAAGGATTTGGTTTGTAGTGTTGGATGCTCTCTATTCATGCCAAAAATTTTAAGGTAATGTCATGGGAATATTATAGGGCCACATTCATTAAATCGTTTTATCCCAAGGAATCGAGAGATGATAAGGTGCTCACGTTTTTGGGTTTGTATTAGGGTGATCAGTTAGTGAAAAATTATGTGGAACATTTCACTTTCCTAGTTCCTTTCTATCTAGAGTTAGCTACTGATTATTTGAATAAAGAACTATTTTTTTCTACAGTCCGTCATCCAGATCTTCATTCATTAGTGCTTCAGTCTATCTAGATTACCAAAATAGAAGTGTTTTATAAGTCCATCATATCTGAGGAAATTTTAGTAGGTAAACCTTTGATCCATGATGTTTTAACTTTAGATGGATTAAATAAGGATGATCTATCCAATGAGAATTAGAAGAAATAAATTGATGATAATGAGAATCCGTCTCATCAACCTTTTTCTCCTATTTTAGTTAAGTGATTTTTTTGGTGTGTTTTATAAGTGATATGTCTGGGTATGTTAAACCATCATATCCGTCAAATTTGAAAACCTATTAATAGTGTATATATCTTGGTCACCTTAAAAGGTTTTTAAAGTTTAGAAGGCATAAAAAATAAGTCTTAGACTGATATTTGATCTGAGCGGTAGTATGTAATCTTTGTTCCATAAGAAAGTTGGAGGCAGGGCATTGTTTTGTGGTTTCCCCTTTTCTAATTTTCCCCTTTTTCAGGACTTATACCATATATTGTGTATCCTATTACTTTGTATATATAATGAATGAAAGATATTTTGACCATATTTTCATATCTTTTGAGATGTTTGTGCCTTGTTAATTCTTGATGACTCTTGTATTCTTTTGATGATCTATACCGTGAGTTTAGGTTGATTTGATGGATGAAAGAGGGATGATGTGGGTGCAGGATAGGGTCATATGGATAAGATATTTGTTTCTGGTTAAACCATGAGATATAATGATTTAGGATCTTCATTTTGGATCCTTATGTATAGGTATTCTAAAATGTTAGACTAAGTCACCCACTATGTTGTTTTTTTAACTGAGTTTGGAACCATGTCATTCCATGTCGAGTCATGTTCATGTCTAGGGTGTCCATATTTTTTCATTGAGTGCTTTGTATTGAAGATCAGGTATAATAAACTTTTAGTTATTCTTGATAATGTTATCTCTTATAGTATCTTATGTTAGTTAGTTGTAGATATTAGTTCATATCTCTTTTGTGATGATTGCTTTTTAGTTGGACAAGTTTAATGTTTCACCACATAAGATACATTATAAATAATGGGGATGCTTATGATAGTTCTCATTGTGTTTTAATTCCCCCTATAGACTTATCCTTTAGGATGCCTTTGGTTGGGATGTGCTTATGTTTTGTCTCTTGTGACCTGAGATGTTCTAAAGGTAGTGATTATGTTTTTCTTACCTTGATCTATTTTTATATTTGGGAGGCTCTCAAGAATAGTGGTGGATATCTTTATATTCCTAAATTCAGAGAAGATAAGAGGAGTGGCTATCCAAATGACTTGTTTTTTGTGCCCCCTTATTTTTGTTAAATAAGGAGTTTACTTCCTTTAATTCCTAGTGCATTTTTATTTGGTGTATTCTAAATTTTTTAAAAGAGGTTACCCTAAGGAGTGGGTTGTTAATTTCCCATTTACTAGTTTTTGAGGTTTGGGAAGTCAGTAAGTGATCGATTCCTCATTAGAGGGAATTTATTCTTGGAATTCCATCTTATCTTAAGTTGTTGAAGACTTTATAAGGGTATAAATTGGCATGATGGGGAGAATTGAGACACCCAAATGTCATATTTATATGTAATTATTTATTATATGGCTTGGTACCTTGAGTTTGAGGTGTCATGGCATGAAAAATATGAAAATTTGGAACTTTTTCGAGGCCTCATAGTTTTTACATGGTTTTGAAAATCGTGCAGCCTAAGTGTATAGCCTGATATAGTTTTTAATAGTGGAAATCTATATGGTTACTTCATAGTTTCAAAAAATGTGTAGTTAAGCCATGAAACCCACTCAGAAATGGGTATTTTTAACTTTTGGATTATTTTTAATTGGGATTTCTTCCATTTGGTTCCTCACTTTGATCCAGTTGGTCAAAATTCCTCTCCCAACCTTTTGTCTTCTTCTTTAAGCCCTCCAAGATTTATTTTTGATGATTTCTTGGAGATTCTTCATCCATATTGAAATATTACGATTCTATTATCATTCTTATTAGTTTTTATTCCATTTTCTCCAATATATCTAACCCTAGTGGACATGGTCAAGTGATTTCCATACCTAGGGTTATTCTGAAATTGAGTTTTTGAGTTTTAGTGGTTGTTAGATCACTCTTAATACCTAATAAAATTGTTTTCATCAAAGGAAATATTATTCCACCACATGTGGAAGGTGATTCCATTCCATTAATTTTTATTTACGAGTTCAGGTATTTTTGTATTTCAAAATTGATTTTTGATCTAGATAAATATAATGTTGGTTATCTAGGTTTGGTTTCGAAGTTTTTTTCCATAACTTATCTTAGTTTTCATTTGGCACATTAGGTGGAATTTTATAATCGAATGACACTTTTATGTAAATCTATATTTTATGTATTCCTCATGTTTGATAAAATTACAATGATAGTTTTCTCTAAGAAAAATGCTTGTTCATGTTTTAAAGGGTGGTGTTGACTTATGAAATGAAACAGTAATTCCATTGAGTTATTTAGGGTTTCATTTGGATGTTTTATGTGTATTACCTTGGGGTTTTATTAGGGTTTTAAATAGTTTTAAAATGGTATTTCTAAATTTATAATTTATAAGTTACAATAAAGAGGCCCAATTGGCACCTTTTGAAATGATATTTGATTGATGGTTGGATTTACCCTTATTGCGCCCCATTAAATTTATTGATATTGGTTTATATCCATGTGATGGATAGTTAAACTATGATTTATTCTTGTTCTTATGAGTTAGAAATCTTATTAAGGGTAATGTTGGAGGTTCGAGGGATGTGATTGTGAAGTTATATTTGGGATTTGTTGATTTTCATGAGTTGACGTTCGTCTTGAAAGTGCCCTACTTCATTTATCTATGACATTAGAAACCCTATGATACTAAGTGAAGATTCAAGGGATATATCTATAGTACCTGAGATTCACACATTTCTAGCATCCCTTATTCTAATGTTATGACATGGACTGGGGGTTGTCACTAATGAGACTATTTGTGAGTGATTCGGGTGATATGATGTATGACCATTAACCATATGTAGTTAGTCCACTATCACATGTCTAGAACATGTCCTATTAGTTACTATGGTGTTTAATCATGATATGTATCATACATTATGCTCCTTTTTGGTATATTTTCATGTGAGTTTCTAGCTTCTTGATTTTTTCCAACTTTTATGTAGAGGTTATTTATGGTCGACCATTTTTATTGTAAAGACTACAGTGTGTTATCATTGACAATTTTGTCTTAATTTACATGGATTTGTATTCAATTATGATTTCACTTTAACCTTTTCTCATATTTCAGGAGTGAGTGTGTCACACATGAGCCTCATCTTGGTTGGTGAGGACTCGACAAGTGAATCGAAGAAACCCGAGGTCAAATTCGGGTGGAAACATATTTACGGGTTACTGTAGTAGTACTGTAGTTAGTACTATAACAAACACTATAGAAGTTACTGTAGTAGCTATTGTTCGGTACTATAGTAGCCATAAGTATTCATCCATCTGGGCCTTTGGATCACTGATATAGTCCTTGAGTCCTTCAAGGATTTTGGGCCACCCAAGGCCTTTAGACAAGTTATCTCTCAAGGCCTTCGGGACACCTCAAGGCCTTCAAACCACCCCAAGGCCTTTGGGACACATGAAATACGCTGATCTACCTGCCAGATTACAATGGAAAAGGATCCATATGAGGATTTAGAGAAAAAAAATTCACCAGAGTAGAGATAACCAGAATCGAAAGATTAAGAGGGTGTGACATGGATATCAGTACCAGGCCTTTGCATCTCTGCATAAGACAACTATCTGACCACCCTTGCAAAGTTGGAGTGACGATATCATGACATTTTTTGGGGAGGAGAAGTTCTATGTTGTCTTGTCTGTGTGATTTATTTTAAGACCTATGGGTCATGTAATTATCTCTTAAGCCTTTATTACTATAAGGGTTTCACCTCACCCCTTTAAAGATGGATTATCAAAAATAAAAAAATGAATTCCTTCAGGCCATTCAAGAAAGGATTGAGTGTGTTGTGGTTTTTCAGAAAAAAAGGAAAGTGGTGGTTTATTTAAATGAAAGCCTTAGGAAATGTTTATTTTGAAGACATTTAATCCCATGAAATGGTTTGTTTAAAAAAATGTTATTATAAATAAAAATAGAAGTTTTAATTTGTTTATTTTTTAAATAAAGTTATTTTAAAGATTAATGGTTGGTTGTGAAATTTCAATTCCCCAGAAAGTCCTCTTTGAATCATGTTTTATAAATTATGTGTTTTAAGAAAGGCGATAATGTGTTATATTAATCTTACCACTTTGTGAAATTAAAAAAAACCTATTTGATTAAATATATTTTCAAAATATTGTAACTAGTTTATTCTATAAAAGGAATGAAATAGACTCATGGTGGTATCTTGTTGGACATTGGATCACACCCTACATACTAATATTTGTGGGTATATAGTCTTTATGTATTTTAAAGCATTAATCAGATATTGGATTCTGAGTTTGGTTTGGTGATGATTTCCTTGGGAAGTTGAAGGATATTGGGATCATGGTGGAAAATCGAAAGTCACATAGATATGGTAGTTGGTCCCTTAGTATCATGGAACCAGTTGGATCATTTTGTGGTTTGGATTCTTCATACTTATATTCTTTTTTTAGTTATGGATTGTAGTGTTTTAAATATTGTATTAAATGATTATTTGTTGGTAATTTAATTGATAAAATTTGTTATTAGTTATCTATTTCTATTAAATATTTGGATTTATATGTTTATATATTCTTCTTACTTATTGTATCATGTAATCCAAAACCTAGATACCACATATTGGGATTTCGGTTGGAACCCAGAGTTTATGTTTAGGTTCTTGAGGGTGAAACCATCCCCAACAGTTATGCTTGGTACTGTTGAATCTTGTCGTCAGCCCAGGGGAATCAGGTTTTTTATGGTTTCCATTGTTTATTTATTTATAATTTTTTTCAATAGGATAGAAGCATCATGTTGGTTGGAAAAAGTTTAGATAATACTCTTGTAAATCTGCTACCTGATTTGAGTAGAAAAATTCATGTTGTGTACAACCCACTCTGTATCAACTGGAGGAGTACTGGAAGATGTATCCTTCTTATAAGACTGACCTCCATCCAAAGTTTTTTCCAATGGATCTACAATGGCCATAGTAGAATTTATGATGGGATTCCATAAATATTTTATATAAAAAATCCTTCCATTTTTGATTTCTAGATAACATAATTAAAATATCCTAACTTAATCACGTTACAACTATTTCTCTTTAATCGTTTTATCCAAATATTGAAAAATTAACCATATATATGTGCTTGGAATGGTTTAAATAGTGGGAAACAACTACAGGGTCATAACAAATATAATCTTTTTTGACTAAAATATGGTCAACACAAAATCTATGTTTGAGATCTATCGATGATGTAATGATGGTGTGTCATACTAGTGATTCCATTGGAAAAGTCACAAAAAACTCTTTACTAACATTAATTGTGTTATCCACTATAGAAATGGAATACTATAGCACTCAGAGTTAACCTAAATGTTGATTTCCTCTAAATATCTCGTTTTAGCATTGTTTTTATACTCTTTGCACTATTGTAATTTTCTCGATGAGTGATTTTAGAATATTGCTTCAAAATCAATTTCGACCACCTTTATTTTTTGATAACCAAAAAAACTAATTTTATAATCATGGTTTCGATCCATTTGAATCTAATACCACCTTTTCAAGGTATATTAAATCTTAGACGTTGAAACAAACACGAATGGAAGAATAAAAACAATGAACACAAAGAATGTGTGAATTTAACATGGTTTGACAAGGTCCACCTACCCCAATAAGAGAAGGGGGTTTGGGATTCAATTATTCAGTCTATATCCACATAAACACCAAAGGATACACTAGTGTTACAAATCATGGGATGTAATACCATTTTAAATGGGAAGTTAAAACATATCCATCAACCATTGTTTGGGTAGATCATCTACCCTTGAAAAACTCTGTGCCATTAAATGCTTCTATAAGTTGATTGTTGACCAAGAAAGATTATATGATAAGGTTATCAATAGAAAAAAAACTCCTTTAAATAAAAATTGTATATATAATAGAATTGGATCCCACATTTATATGATATAACAAATATCCAAGAATTTAAATTTCTTAGATAATCCAAAAGACCAAGAAGTGGCATGTAATGGTGAGAAGATAGAAGATAAAAGTGTTATTGATAATAAATGAAAGAATAATGATGAAGTTATCCAATTTCTGGTTAATAAATCTACCAATATCTAGAAAAATCACATTGATAAAGAATTTTAACAATCTATATTGACACCATGGTTGAATGATAATAATACTTTGAGACCAAGAAACATATTTTTTTCCTAAAAAGAGATCTTAATAGATACATTTTATTGGATTTTATCATTGTTAATCCTAATATCCATATTCATTATATCATTAATTATTTAATTAATTTAACTTAAAATGGATTAAAGTAATTAAACTATCCTAATATGTCCTCTAATGGGACTAGAAGTGTGTATTTCATGCTTGATTCATCTATAAAAAAAATATTTCTATTTTTAATCCAATGGATGAGGAACCAATTTCCCTAAACCGACCTCATGGAATTCAATTATCAAAAGTTTAGGAAGGCTTAAAGAAGGGTATATGAGTTGGAAAAGGTTATTTTAGGGATGTTTATCTTCCTTATACGATCATCTTAAAGTGGTCATCATTCATTTTGTAGCATGGGAAAGATATTTATTTGTGTTCCACCTACAAATATGGTTCAGTTCCCAGGGAGGAGATTCAACCATGTTAAATATTTTATGGTCAAGTTTGGATCCTTATATATGTTTTTGGAGAGTAGTATAATTTATGAGGATATAGGTAATGTGGTGTACTAGTGGAAAATGTTCATAAATATTAGTGTTTGATATGATAGAAAAATGATGATAGGAATACTAGGAATATTTTATTCCATAGAGACCTAAAAGGTGATAAGATCTCATTGATTCCCAATTATTATAGCCACTCCTTTATTGAAAGTGTATGTTTGAATATTGAAAAATATATTCATTTTTAATGGTCTATTTGATACAATTGTTTTAGTTAAATATAAAGAAAATCTTGTAGTATGCCTGAAGTTTTTTTCTTAATATTGAATTGATGCCTAATGGATAATAATATGCTAGTTCTTTTTTTCTCATTTTCATTACCCATTTAATTTTCTCTATATGTCTAATATTATCATGATAGTAAATGAATCCATTAGTTTAGTGTTTTTATTTATTTTTTTGGATTTTTTGGTTATTTATACCACCTTGAGGATGTTATTATATCCATTTCTTTATTCCAATAATTTTGATTTTTCACTTTCTAAATTTTATTTCCCTATATATATGTAATTTTATTCAACAGGATTATATAATTATTTTTTAGCCTTTATAAATAAGGAAATGCATATTTATGTAATTATTATAAGAGTTTACTCGTGTTAACGTAAAAAACAAGTGACTTCTACATAATTTCAAACCCTTTTATTTAATAATTTTTAATTGTTTTTTTCAGTTAAAATAATTAATTGTTTTTGTTATTTATATTGATTTTATATTAATTTTAAAATTTTTTTCACTTGTTTTAATTTATATAACATTAATACTTTTATTCTCACAAAAGAAATCATTTTTCATTTAGACTCATTTTATTGAAACTTAATTTTTAATATTTTATTTTAAAATTATAGAATGGAAAAAATTCAATTTCATTTAGGGATGTTAATGGGAACCCATTGAGTGGGTACTCAATGCTACCCAACCTGATTATATAGGACTAGGGTAGTGGTTAATTAGGTTTTATAAGGTTAGGATGGTGAAATAAAAATATGATTACTAATTATTTTGGTTTTGATAGTAGTCATAGGGTATTTAAAAACCCAAACCTCATTAAAATTTTATTATAAATTTATTAATTATATATATTTATATTATAGAAAAATGATACAATATTTCATCCATTTTTTCCTCATAGATTTATAAATGAATTTTAATACTAAACTGAACCAAATTAGTTATTATTTTCTCAATGATTTTTTTATATTATAATACAATTACAATGTATATTTTTTTTTAATTTGAGATACTTTCATTTTAAATCTATAAATGAAATATTAAAATTTAAAGTTGTAAATGAATATTAAAATGAGTTATGGTTGTTAAAAAATCATTTAAAAATGAAATAGGGTAAGGTTAGGGTAATACATTTCAAAAATAGATAGATTTTAAATGGATCTGCGTTTTAAAAAATTAATCAGCTTAGGGTTCGGGCACCCAAATTTACTGGGTACCCCACCCATTTCCATCAGTAATTAAATTATACATTATTTCAAAAACTAGATTATGCTAGATGGTTCAATTGGATTCTATTATTGGTCATATGTTCATAAAATATTTTGCATGAACAAACCTAAATAATAAGGCCAAATTTGACGTCCACTTGGATTGGACCATCCTGAACTTGTGTAAATATGATCTGCAATGTCCCAATTTTAATTAGATACTAACCATTTTAAATTTTTGTTTAGTAATTCTTTAAATCGACACAAGGTGTGCATCGGCGCACCCTGCTGCGGGTCCATGACAACTATTTAAATAATTTAAATAACTGCATGGTTTTTATGAAAAATGTTATGTCACACCTTAGCATGATTTTCGAGAATAAAATAATTAATTAAGGATTGAAATGAAATAAAAAGATATTTAAAGAAAGTTTAAATGAAATCAATAAGGGATAAAAGGAAATTTATAAATAAAATAGAAATGGGGTTACGAAAAAAGTTAAAATAATCAAAATGGGAGATTACCATTATTTATTATTTTTATCTTATTTCTTTTTCTATCCTTTTTATTATATTATTTTCATTTTATTTTCACTTTTTATTCTGTTTTATTTTTTCTATATATTTTCTCTTTTTTTATTATCATATCTTCCTCTCGTCCTCTTCCTCAGGTCACGCCTCCCCCTCTCCCTAGGTGGCACACCACCCTACCCCCCCTTTAAAAGAATGTGGTGCCTCCATTATTCTTCCATTTTCTTCACTATCATGTATGCTATAAACCTCAGGGAAATTATATCCTTGAACATTTAGAATCATAAAGTTTTGTTGAGTATCATTTGTACAGTTCGTTGTGGAAGGATTTTACTCTATTTTGAGATTTTTCTAAAATCTTCCATTTTCTTATATTTTAGGTAAAATAAAATCCTAACGAGGATCATATAATCATCTATGAATATAAGGTAGGGTATCTACTCACTTTCACTATATTTCATTGCGATTTATAAAAATGTACAATTGCGTTGTTCGTCGGTGCCTACCGATTTTTTGCAAATTCACCTAATATTTTTAATTTAATTGTTTCACCTAATTGTTCCAGACCTATTTATCGGAAATTAAATTGTTTAAATTTTTGAAATGTGGTCCGACACCCCTTTTGGTGTGTCGAAGTGGTCGGTTTAATTTCAGTTCACCCTGACATTTAATTTATTTAACTGCATGTGTTCCACAACTTACTTTTTGTTTTGTTTAATTTAATTAATTAATTTAAATTTATTATGAACCTTGAATTGTTGGATCTTTGGTAGTTGTTTGTGATGATTTATTTATTTATTAAAAAGTAAATTTATCTTCTTATGCTGATATGGTATCTTGCCTTGTTATGTTTTTACGCTGCAATATTAAATTAATAACTTGTATTGCACAAGTGTATCTGCTTAGATTTCAAACTATGATTACATATTCATGCTATATCATATCTACTACTATGAAAATTTAATTAAATTCAGAGTAGGGAAATAAGGTGGGTCCTATATTAAGGGCCACACTTAGACCCTATGTTCTTAACTGGTTACACTACACATCAGGGGGCGATGTCTTTGGCTTTTCCAGACCGAGACTTCCCCAGGACATCTAATACTTATAAGTGACACTAGTTCCAAAATATACCTTCGAGGACAGATCCGTTGGAAATGTGGCTAATCCAACCTCAAATTATGCTCAACTCCTCTTTGTGGGATCAGAACATACTCATGGTAAAGCCATGACCTGAGCGATACTTGGCCTTTAGAAAGATTTCCTTGGACTGACTCAATGTTATTGGATAATTTGTAGGATGTTCTATAGAGATATATTCAGGACGGTCTAGGACCCCAAATCTCAACTTGAAGCTTAATAATGATACACTGAAGGTTTATGTTAATGTAGCTTTGAGTCTTTTGAGAATTATGCTATTTTTTGGTATGTTGAAGCACACCTGGTTGACACTTGACTTTGAACCCAAGTCAAAGCATAAGCTTGGGGGTATGCCACTTCCTTTTTTTACCTTTATTTTCTAGGATTTATATATATGTATATGTGCATTCTGCTTACAAGTACTCCTTTTAGACTTCTATATTAGGCCAAATCAGGTGATTAGGGATGGGTACCATTGGGAACCCGAGCCAAGTTATTTATTTTATTACACATAATTAATTATCTACATTCATTATATAATGGAACACTGCATTTTATTACTACACAAAATTGAAAGTTTTAGACACCGTGGGTTCGATCCTACTGGGATTTTATCTCACACTCTGCTCGGGTGTCGTTGACACCAAGTATATTACATGCTTGCAGGTATTAACAAAGGGAAGAATGCTACTCCTAATGCTTGATTGTTTCTTGCTGCTTTGGAGGGAGACTGAGGTAGAGGACCAAGCCTCTCTCATGATGTCTTTTTTTCTTTGTGTCTTTCCTTTTTAGTTGATAGTATTCTTGGATTTATGTTCCCCGTACTTTCAGTTTAGATAGAAATCATAACATGAATTTTTTTTGTGAGATCCACACTTGGTTATTATTTAATTGAATTATTTATATTGATTCTACTATATTTTATTCATTTATATGCTTCTGCCATATAATATTAATTGTTTTTACTTATGCAGTGATAATAACTATTACCTGTGGGGGAATAGAATCCCCTACAGACACGAAAAAGGCCCTCGATGCTAGTTGGTGGCCTCTGGCATTTAGGGAGATGCACTTGAAGCTATGTTGCCAACCAGACTTTGGGAACCCTTCAAGTGGATCTTGGGATGGGGATGCTACAAAGTGGTATCATATGGTGTTTTTTCCTTTTTTCTTACTATTTGGGTAAGACATGAGACTAAGATATAGGGATTTTGAATGTACCCTATGCTTGGGCGTAGCTAACCCATGTACTGAGGAAACCCAAATTCCTAGGTTGGGATTGTAGTTATTGATTATGCCAGTTATTGTTGATATGATTTCCCCATTGGGTGACTCACTTGTTTTGAAGTGTAATTTGTGTTTCCATTGTTGAGATAATGGTATTTTTACCATTATAGCCTGATGATATGAGGGAAATACATTACATGCATCATATTAGGCACTATAGGATTGAAATGACTCGCATATTGCCATGCCATATCTACTTTCAGCATGCATTTTTCTGTTTTCATGTGAGTGTTGTTGTTCCTAGTGATAATTTTTTTGAAATGATGGTTTTTTAAATATAAAGTTGTGATAGTATGTTAGATGTTAACTTGACTTAACCTAGAAATGGACAATATACCTTTTTTAGTAATCCTTTTATGTTGCCTCTTCCATATCGGAAGTTGGCTCTTAAAGAGGTTATATATTGTTTACTACTCAAAGGAAGGCTATTTACCTAACCTCTTTTGCGCCTGACCTATTTTCCCCATATTTTTAATTTTTTTCTAAAGGTGTGTGTTTGGCTATTGTAAACTAATGACATCGCGATGTATTCATGCGATGCCTTAGGAGAGTGGCAATGAGAATATTCTAGATATGGTGGGTCCTGAACCAATAGTGGTACCTCTTGTAGTGCCTCCTATAGAACTACCTCCTACTGATCTTTTGAGGGACCTTGACGCTCAGTTTAAGGATAGTATTCTAAGGTTTATACAACCAATTTAGAGTATCCCCAGACCTACCCCATCCATGGCAGACCTCATGCTGGACATTCTGCAGTAGCACCCTCCCACCTTCTTAGGGAGTAGTGGCCCCCATGCTGTAGAGTCAGGGATAGAAGCCATAAGGTATATCTTTGACCACCTCGAGACGCTTCTAGAGCAAAGGGTCAAACTAGTAGTCTACATGATTTGTGACTCTTCCAAGTACTGGGTGGATGTTGTTTCTCAAGTTGAGCAGACCAATGACATGGTTTGGGCTAACTTCCAAGTACCTTTCTACAATAACTTTTTTTCATAGACTCTGATAGATGATCATTCATAGGAGTTCTTACATCTTCATAAGGGCTCTATGACTATGTTAGAGTATTCTACTCATTTAAAAAAACTTCAGATCTTCACCCCATCTCTGACTAGGGACGTGTAGACTACTGCGAGGAGTTTTGAGGACTAACATGAGTATACTATCCAATCATAGGTGAACATCTTCCATTTGACCACTGTCATAGAGATTGTAAATCAGGCTCTAATTTTAGTGAGAAATGTCAGGGAAGCTAAACCGGTGAGCTAGGGCGGTTTAGTTCTGAGATAGGGTGACAAATATTCTGGTAGCGGAAAACAGCATTTTGAAAGCACAAGTGGGGGAAATCCTACCCAAACAACATGTTTAGAGGGCTCTGTTGCATGTTATCAGTGTGGAAGAGATTGTCAAAAGAAGCCACAGCGCACAAGAGATCTGAAGGAGTGATGAGCTTGTGGCAAGTTGAGTCACCTTAGTTTTTCTGTTGTTCCTTCTCTTTAGCATCCAGTGACAGAGGATCTGCACCTACACATCTGTCAGGTATGGGATATATGAATCCATAGTAGGTTGTGAGTCCTTTTTTCCACTGGGCGATCAAGATGAGGTAATGGTGGAGGTCATGGTAAAGTAAATCAAGTTTCAGATTATTAGTGTCTGTAGAGTGGACATACTCAGGACAACCATGCTACGTCTCGAGGCTGTGGTTCAGGTCTCATGTACGCAGTGCAATCAACACTAGATAAGTGGAGTGTAGGACCATCTATAGTTATTGGTACTATTCTAGTAGCCTTTACTTTAATTTCTTCTCTTTTTGATACCGTCACATCACACTCCTTTTTATCTACTACTATTGTTGAAATTCTTGGTTTTACAATTGAGTACCTTGGTAGTGTCATGTCTCTCGACACTCCTCTTGGGTTCAGGACAGAGGGCATACACCAGTGCCAATAGTTCCCCCTTGAGATAGGTGGGTATCATTTTTTTTGGAAATTCTATATCCTTGATATGTCTAGCATCAAAGTCATTCTTGGTATGAACTAGCTTTCTATTTATGTTGCTCAAGTGAATTTCTATCATTGTCTTAAATCCCTTGAGGGAGACACATATCTACACAAAGGTGAATTGGATATGTAGTCAGATCGAGCTAAGAATAAATATGCAGAGCTGGTCAGAGTGAAAGCTCAGTTAGCATGTCTCTTCTTGAGTGATCGGAGGATGCAGTTAGTTGAATTACCTCCAGTTGTGGATCTTTTTAGGGATATTTTCCCTGATGATTTCTCTATATTACCTTCTACGAGGGACGTGGAGTTCACTATCGAGCTCATGCCAAGTGTGGCCCCAGTGTCTATCCCTCTTTATAGGATGACACCAAAAGTTCTACAGGAACTAAAAAAGCATATTGAAGACCTCAAGGATAAGGGTTTCATAAGACCTAGCACATCGTTGTGGGGTTCACCTGTTCTTTTCTACAAGAAGGCAGATGGTGCCCTTAGGTTATGCATAGATTATCGTCTACTCAACCAGTTCATGATATAGAATCGATATCCATTTGCTCGTATAGATGATCTATTCGACTAGCTCTAGGGAGTAACAATTTTCTCCAAGATTGATATGAGGTTGGGATATCACCAGGTGCATGTGCGACCTTCTGACATAACACATATGACATTCTGAAGTAGGTACGACTTGTACGCGTATCTTGTTATTCCATTCAGCCTCACAAATGCTCTGACAGTCTTCATGGCTCTGATGAACTAGTTTTTTTACCCATATCTTTATTTATTTATGTTAGTCTTCAATGAAGTCATCTTGGTGTATTTGTGTTCTAGACACAACCATGCAACCCATCATGAGATCATGCTGAGTAGACTGAGATAGAACCAGCTATATGCTATGCTTAGCAAGTGGCACTTTTGGATTGATAAAGTTCACTTATTGGGTCATATTATATCTAAAGAAGTATGAGTTGACCCAGAAAGGGTGAGCACCATAGTTTCATGGGAGGATACCATGAGTGTCTTCGACATGCACAGTTTCTTTGGTCTTGCTGGATATTACAGAAGTTTCATCAATAATTTCTCCTACTCAGCACCCTAAATAAGAAAGGTGTACGGTTCATCTGGTCATAAGCTTGTGAATTTTTTTTTCTAGGAGTTGAAGGGAAGACTAACCTTAGCCTTGATCCTGATTTTTCTTGATCTAGGTAAAAGCTATACTATTTATTGTGATGCTTCAGGAATCAGAATAGGTGTAGTTTTGATGCAGGGTGATTGATTTATGGCTTATAGATCCCACAAGCTGAGACCTCACAAGCAGAACTATACTACACATGACCTTGAGTAGGCAGTTGTGGTTCGTACTCTATGTTGTTGGAGACACTACTTTTTGGGTAAAATATTTGTTGTCTAAACGGATCATAAAACCTTAAAATATATCCCTACTCAATGATACTTGAACTTGAAGAAGCACATGTGGGTAGAATACTTGAATTCATTTGACATTGAGATTTCTTATACCCCTGGTAAGGGTAATACTATTGCATATGATTTAAGCTGCAAGACACAGACACAATACCTTTAGGTAGATAGCAGTGAGTGGAAGATGATGGCCTTGTTTCCTGAGATGCATCTGGAGGTTTAGGAACAACGTGGACAATCATTTCTAGTTGCTCTTACAGTGAATCCCTCTCTTCTAGAGAAAGTTAGCAGGTGACATTCGACTGATCCTAAGGGTCTCATTTTGAGAGAAAGCATTATAGGAGAGAACCCACCTCCTGGTTTGGTTGTTGATGGTAGTAGAACTCTCCTTTACTATGGTCGTGTATGGGTACCTTTGGGTATATAGGAAGAGATGATGAAGGAATATCACACCTCTATTTGGGTAGTTCATCAGGGGAAGACCAAGATATATAGAGACATGTGTTGATAGTACTGGTGGGATGATATGAAAAAGTTGATAACAAGTTTCATAACTCGGTGCTCCACCTGCCAATAGGTGAAGGAAGAACACTGGTGACCTACTGGACTCCTACAACCTCTATACATTCCTAAATTGAAATGGAATGACATCACCATGTATTTTGTTACAGGATTGCCAAGATCTCCCTAAGGAAGCGATGTAGTATGGGTGGTTGTCGATAGTTTGACCAGGGTTTCACACTTATTACCAATCCAGGAGATGTTTACAATTAATGAGTTGGAAAGGATGTATATCGAGGAGATTTTTAAACTTCATGGTGTACCTCTTTCTATTGTCTCAGACAGAGATTCCATATTTACTTCACAGTTTTGGAAAGGGTTGCAAAAGGTGCAGGGTTCACAGGTACTTTTGAGTACTACATATCACCCTCATACTGATGGGTAGTCCGAGAGAACTATAATAGTGTTAGAGGATATGTTATGGGCCTACATCCTTGATTTTGGAGGTTTCTAGGAGAAGCATATACCTCTTGTTGAGTTTAACAATAATAACAGCTTCTAAGAAACAATTCAAATGGCTCTGTATGAGGCCCTCTATAATAGACATTGTTTTTCACCTTTATGCTGGTTCTAAGCATGTGAGGTAGCTCTGTTGGGTCCTCATCTCATTCAGTAAACTTTTGAGCAAGTTCAGATAATTTAGAAGCATATGAATATGGATCAGTCCATACATAATTCTTATACTGATCATTTCCATAGACCTCTGGAGTTCAAGGTGTGACATCGAGTCTTTCTACATGTTTCTCTGAGGTTGGGTCACAGGCAGATCAGGAGATAGGGAAAGTTATCACCAAGATACATCAAGTAGTTTGAGATAGTAGAGAGAGTTGGTCTGGTATCCTATCATCTATTGCTACCTCATTGGTACCATTCCATTCATGAAATTTTACATGTATCTCATCTTAGACAATATCATCCAGACCCAATTCATTCTTTTGACCCTAACGACATTGAGCTTGAGGCAGAGGCATACTTTGAGGAGCGTCCGATCTCTATCATCAACTATAACACAAAATTTCTCCAAGGAAGGTCATTCCCTCTGGTCCAGGTGTTATGGAAACACGAATGCGTTTAGGACGAGACCTAGGAGTGAGAGACGGATGTGCGTGTGTAGTGGCCACAACTTTTCTCTGATGACGTTCCACTACCCTCAGATGGACAAATTAGGGATGAGTTTTCTTAAAGAGGGTAGTTTGTAACGTCCTAGTTTTAATAAAGTATAGACCGTTTTAAATTTTTGTGGACTAATTCCTTGAATAAACCCAGGGCGCATGTGATTTCACCCTACTGCGGGTCCTAGGTAGTTATTTACTTGATTTAAATAACTGTAGGGGATTTATGAAAAATATTATGTCACACCTTATAATTATGTTCGATATTAAAATAAAAAATTAAGTATTAAAAATAAATAAGAATATATTTAAAGAATATTTTAACGAAAGAAAGAATGGATAAAAGAAAATTTATAAATAAAATAGAAAGGGTCTTAAGGAAAAGGTAAAAATCAGTAAAATGGGAGATTACCATTTTTTATTATTTTTATCTTATTTTTTCCCATCCTTTTTATTATATTATATTTTTCATTTTATTTTCCCTTTTTCTTTTCTTTTATTTTTTCTATTATTTGTTTTCTTTTTCTTTTCCTTTTCTTTCTTTTCTTTGTTTCTTTTCTTCTCCTCTCTTCCTCTCCTCTCCCTCACGCCGCGTCTCCCCCTCTCCCTAGGTGCCGCACCACCCTGCTTCCCCTTTGAAAGACTACCACAACTCGATTAGTTGTCCATTTTGTTTCCTCTAGGTGTATAGTAAACCTTAGGGCAAGGCTAACCTTGTGCATCTGGAATTATAGAATTTCATTGACTATCCTGCACGCAGTTCGTCGCGGAAGGATTTTACCCTATTTGGGTTTTTTTAAAAATATTTAGTTTTCTTCCATTTTAGGTAAAATAAATTCCTACCACAGATCATAGAATCATATATGACTATAAGTTAGGATGTATAATCTCTTTCCCACTATTTCTTGCGATTTATAAAAATGCACAATTGTGATGTTCATCGGTGCCTACAGACTTTGTACAAATTCACCAAATATTTTTAATTTAATTGTTTCTCCAAATTAGTTTAGAACTATTTATCATAAATTAAATTTTTTAAATTGTTGAAATGTGGTTGGACACCCCTTTGGGTGTGCCGACGTGGTCAGTAAAAATTTTGTTATCTGAGACATTTAATTTATTTAACTGAATGTGTTGCACAACTTACTTTTTCTTATGTTTAATTTAAATAATTAATTTAGAATAATTATGAAACATTAGTTGTTATATCCTATGTAGTTTTTTGTGATGATTTATTTATTTATTAAAAAGTGAATTTATCTTCTTATACTGATATGGTATCTTTCCTTGTTAAGTTTTTAAGTTGCAATATTAAATTAATACCTTATGTTTCATGGGTGTATCTACTTATATTTCAAATGGTTATTACATATGCATGATATGTAATATCTTCTACTGTAAAATGTTAATTAAATTCAGGTCGGGGAAAGAAGGTGGTTCCGGTATTAAGGGCCACGCTTAGACCCTCTATTCCTGACTAGTTACGACTACACGTTGGGGGGGGGTGTCTTTGGCTTTGCGAGACTGAGACTTCCCTGGGCTTTCTAATAATTATGAGTGACACCAGTTCCAAAAGGTCCCTTAGAGGACAGATCCATTGGCAATGTGGCTATGCCAGCATCAGATGATGCTCTACCCCTTTTTGCGAGATCAGAAAATACTCATGGTAAAACCATTCCTCTATCGATACTTAGTCTTTCAAAAGATTTCCTTGGAAAGTATTATTGGTATTAGATAATTTGAAGTATGTTCCATAGTGATACCTTTGGTATGAGATTGGACTCTAACTCTCAACTTGACATCAATAATGATGCACTGAAGGTTTATGTTAATGTCTCTTTGAGTCTTTTATGAATTGTGATATTATTCTGGTATATTGAAACACCCCTGGCTGACACATGACTTAGATCCCAAGTCAAAGCACAAGCTTGGGGGAATGCCTCTTCCTTGTTTTACCATGTCGTTCCAGGATTTATATACATGTATATGTGAATTCTGCTTAAAATTACTCATTTAAGACTTCCATCTTAGGCTGAATCAGGTGATTTGGGATGGGTACTGTCGGGAACCCAGTCTGAGTGATTTATTTTATTACACTTAATTAATTTTATGCATTCATTATATAATGACACATTGCATTTTATTACTGCACGAAATGGAAAGGTTTAGACACTTTTGGTGCCGACATACTAGGATTTTATCTCATACCCTGCTCGGGCATCGTTGACACTTGAGTAGATTACATGCTTACAGGAATTGACAAATGGAAGTGTGCTTCTCCTGATGATAGATTATTTCTTGCTTATTAGGATGGAGACCAGGGCAGAGGACCGATCGTCACTCATGATGTAGTTTTTTCTTGGTGTCTTTCCTTTCTAGTTGATAGTATGCTTGGGTTTCTGTTTCCTATACTCCCAGTTTAAATTGACATCATAACATGACATTGTTTTATGAGCTTCCACAATTGATTATAATTTAGTTGAATTATTTGTATTTCTTATGATGTAGTTTAATAATTTATATAGTTCCGGCATTTATTATTAATTACTGTTTACTTCTGCTATGATAATACTTATTACCTACAAGGGAATAGTCTCCACTACAGACACAAAAAAGCCGTCGTTGCAAGTCAATATCCTTTGGTGTTTGGGGAGATGCGCTTGAGGTTATGTGGCCAACCCACCTTGGGGAACCCATCAGGTGGCTCCTAGGATGAGGATGCTACAACATCTGATAAATTAGTTCTGGGTAAAAATATATTAGACCTTCTTAGTATTGATTTTTTTAATTTTATAATAATAATATAATAATAAAATATTATAATTATTAATAATATATGATAAATAAAAAAATAATTTAAAATAATAAAATAAAATAATTAATTTTATCAAGAAAGTTGACTGATTTGATGACTTCAACCTTTCATTGCACCCTTGTACCCATGTTTTTCAAATTTTTGAAATTGAGAAGAAATTTGAATTTTTACATTCAAATGTTCTAAAGGGGTAGGATGGAATTTTCCCCTAGAATATTATATTGGTTAATTTTCCTGAAAACCTTTTTGGTCATAAAATAGGGTGTTAACATTAGGACAAAAGTTTGGTGGAAATCTGACTCGTTCTAATTTTTGTGGAATAATTAATAATTAATCTTTAATTAATTAAATATTAATTTATTTTCACATGTTCATTCAGCGATATATTTTGGAAAAAGTTTTGGATTGAGATTTTTTCTCTTTGGTTAAGCCTATAATGGGGGTTTTTCCTATTTGAGGCATAAAATCATGTCAGGTGTCAGGGTCGGGCCCCTTTTTCTTTTTATTTTTCATCTTTTATTTTTCCCTTTTATTTTCTATTTTCTACCCAAGATTATCACGTACACCCCATATGGAATTAATTCACCATGAATAAGATAATAGGAGGAGATAGTGAAATAGTGTGAGAGGAAGAGAGGTACCACCTTAGATCTTGGGAGTATCAGGATCATCATGTTGTAGTGGTAGAACATGAATACAAGCAGATCTTCAGTAGATTCCACCCAAAGATATGTTGTTCTGAATTTTTCCCAATAAATACCTATATATTTATATATTTCAAGTTTTAAGGCCCCATTATTACTAATTTGGACCCCTAGAGGGTCAATCTATAGTTATTACAATGAAAAAAATGTTTTTTCAGGCCTTTAGTATGGGTTTCCCTTTCATAAATCCAAATCACATGACATGTAGTTTAGGAACACACATCGTGTGTTCTTCTTGTAACACCCAGACCCCTCTAGACTGGATCCGGTGCATTACTTGTTATATTGGAATGGTTATAAGGAATTAAAATCTTGAAGGAATGATGGGTTTAGTATGCTTAAAGAAACTAGATACATAAATGTAACTTGAATTACATAGGAGAAGGTTATAAAATACAATACATAACAAAAACTGAAAAATGAATCCACAAGAACTCAATAAATGATCTCCTCTTTATCACTGGTTGAAGATAGACAATGAAAGGGGTGAGCTAAAATGATCAGTATGGGTTACAAATAGCAGAATCATTAATCAACAATAACTGAATCATAAACAAATATGGCATGGTGACAAAATAAAAAACACATTCCATTAATAAACTGAAAATGGGCATGCATCCATAGATTTTGTCATAGTGAAAACCTCATGGATAGTAATGACTAAAAAATAATAAAGAGAATGATTATTAATTTGAATTCATGTATCTAGAACATGATACTATAATACTATTAAAACATTTTATCTCTGTGGGTAGAAACCCATCTTATTTTTTGGAAACAAACTCTAAGGGTTTGTCACCAACTGATTTGTCTTATGAGACCTACCGATGCATCGAGGAGCTATAGAGGGCCCCACCTGCCACTTCATGTCCAAATAATTCTTTATACATTGATTAAATACAATAGAAATATGCCTTTTTAATATCCGTATAGTGTAGAGTATACAAATTCATCAATATTTCCATAATTAAAATAACTTTCCAAATAAACACTGTATGTAAAATAATATATGGTTTAAACAAAAAACATATCCATGATATGCGATTTTGGATATTTAATATATAATTAATTTTAAATGAAACGTGATCTTAAATGGGCATGAGGTACACCACATAAGGATTATTAGGTTCACCATATAAAGTTAGTCACAATAAAATAGTAGTTGAGACAAAGTCTCTAACCACAATGTAATCGGTCCAATCATATGACAAAAAATTAATAACCCTTAAATGAATCACTGAATAAAATGAATATAAATAGAATAATGTTATTATATATCAAATGTCAGTACAAATATACCACATACATGTAATAAGTGGTGAATAATGAAAATCTCACAGAAATGAAAGTGAGATGAGAAACCCCTTACCTTATGATCGAGTGTGTTCTTCATTTGTTTTAATGAACTGAATAATAAAATTAATCTTCATTAATTTATAACTCCAGAACCTCCTATACATGTAATTTATTTATAATGACCTTATTAGGTTCATTCATGACCCTTTTTCTGGGTTTAAGAGGTTCAATTTTCTTGTTTTGGAAGCATTTTTTCCTTGGTTTTCATGATTCGTTTACTTGTTTTCATGAATGGAAGTTCATATGAAATGTGGTTAAACATACAAAATTGTTAATATATCTTATTAATGACATTATGGAGATATAAATTATCTTATAATGATTTTTGATTATATACCATAATGATGGTTCGTTAGTTAAAAGTTTATTACAAATATTTGGAATAACTTGTCCTTTTTGTTCATAATGAACTAATTTTGTAATATTATTTTATATTATGAGTTTATAAGGATTGCCGAACATTAATGAGATGAAATAAATATATTATTGTCTATTTAAACCATTAAAATTGTTTCATTACCAGTAATAAAGGATAAAGTGAAGAACGAAACTCCGTCGTCCACCAAGGATATAAATTGGAACCCCATGGATGTTGATTTCATTTATAAAAATAAAAAGGATGGAGTAAGAATTTTGATGATGGTTATTCCATTAACATGACATAATTAAACTATATAGATGATACTAGAGTTTATCATGGTCATTTGTACAGAGGAGGTGAGGAGATAAAAAGAAAAGAGATGAACTTGAAAATAAAAGAAAAGGTGAGAGATCCCTTATGAAAATTCAGCAGCCTAACAACGTCGCTTAAAATTTCATAAAATGAAATTATGAGAGAAAAAAGGTATCTCATCATATTTAAATCAAAATTATAGTAAGAAGAACACATAAAATCATACCCCAATATATGACAATGGAAAATCAACTAGATAACATAAAATAAGTGTCGACTAAAAGAAGTGAATGAAGGATTCCCTTACCTTGTAGAGTAACTCCTAGATCTTGAAGGATGGGACCTTGGGGGCTTAAGGAAACCCTGATAGGACTCATAGAAAGGAAAAACCACCATATATTCTAGGATGAGGGATTTTTAAAGAAATAAAACGAATGGATGAGTAAGTATTTATAGAAAAAGAGAGGTAGTTTTTAGTAATTTCAAAGGGACACCTCATTAGTGGTTTCTTTGCCAAACCATGGGCTTTACCATGGTATTTTCCCATGGTTTTAACCACTTGGGACACCTCCTATCATATGTTACTGAAAAAATTTGACCAGCCTTTTATTTTAGTTTTTATGTCATCATGATGTCATTAAACTACTGAAAACTCAAAAATGTATTTTTTTACTATTCATGAAAATTTGA
Organism: Viscum album; assembly: GCA_963277665.1. Classification (NCBI taxonomy): domain Eukaryota; kingdom Viridiplantae; phylum Streptophyta; class Magnoliopsida; order Santalales; family Viscaceae; genus Viscum; species Viscum album. Next base: position 1,993,155,593 of record OY728133.1, on the reverse strand, counting down.
AGTATTTAAGAAAAATCCCAAAAATTTCCAATAACCATATTTTGATGCGTAAAATTCAAAAATGCAATCCATTTTTTGAAAATAATTTTCTATATATTTTTCATTTAATTTTTAAATGAAATCATAGATAATTCGAAAAATAACAATTTAAAGGTATAATTAGTTTTTTATTACATTGAAAAATTAAGTAACATCCCATTATCTTATTACCTTAAGAAAATAATATATTATAATTATTTACTATTTATAAGGGTCATATTACTATTCATAAGGGTATGTTACTGTTCATCAAAAAATCAAGTTGGTTCTATCAGACTCCAAATGACTTACTGGTCACAACTCTAGATGACCTTTTTTTGAAACTCAAAACATAAAATTGGATAATTTATGTTTAATGGATAGGTTTTGACTATATCATAAATAACCAAGTGTTGTTTCAAAGGAACACAATACTTTATGGCATATAGGCTATGAATAGAATGTATTTAAGAGATGCATACCATAAAATGTTTGGGGTGTTATATTATTCCCTCCTTTGGAAATTTCATCCTTGAGATTTATGTATAAAGCCCACAAAAAATATGTGGGTGGTTCTTCTTCATGAAATCCTTTGGTTCCCATGTTGCTTCTTCCATATTTTGGTTTCTCCAAGTAACCTTTACTGGATGAGTTGTCTGATTTCTCAATACCTAATCCCTTGTGTCAATAATCCTGGTAGGTTTTTCATAGTATGAAAAATCAGGTTCTAGTTCTATTTCTTAATTTGTGAGTACATGCGTTGGGTCTAGAATGTATTTCTTTTACAATGGCATGTGGAACACATCATGAACTCTGGAGAGATTTGGTGGCATTGCTAAACGGTAAGCTACAGCTACGATTCTTTCCAAAACTTCAAATGGTTCGATGTACCTAGGGCTCAGTTTCCCAATCTTACCGAACCTTAGGACACCCTTCCATGGAGATAATTTTAGAAAGACATGATCTCCCACTTGAAATTCCAAATCCTTTCTCCAGTTGTCAGCATAACTCTTCTGCCAACATTGGGATTCATTAATATGGGATTGGATTGTATTTACCTTTGTTGTGGTATCTTAAATTAGTTCTGGGCATATAAGATTCCTTTCATCAACTTAGTCCTAAAAAGATGGAGTTTGACACCTCTTTCAATATAATGCTTTATATGGAGCCATTTGAATACTAGAATGGAAACTATTGTTGTAAGAAAATTCCACCAATGGAAAGTATTGATCCCATGTACCTTGGAAGTCAAGAGATAATGACATCAGCATGTCTTCAAGAGTTTGAATATTCCTTTAAGGCCGTCCATCAGTTTGGGGGTGATATGCAGTACTCATAGGAATCACAGTATTCAAAGCCTTCTGGAGAATTTTCTTGAATTTTGATGTAAATCTGGGATCTTGATCAGATACAATTGATATAGGTGCACCATGAATTCTTACAACTTCATTAATATATAGTCTTTCCAGGCTCTCAAGTGGTAAATACTCTCTTATAGGAAGGAAATATGCTGATTTTGTGGGACGATCAACAATTACCCATATTTCATCATTCCTTCTAGGTGTCCTTGGTAGTCTGGTGATAAAATACATCATAATGTTATCCCACTTCCACATAGTAATAAGTAGAGGCTGCATCAATCCTTTGGGATGTTGTCTCTCTGCCTTCACTTGTTGACAAACTAGACACCTTGACATGTAGTCAAAAATTTCCTACTTCATATTATCCCACCAAAAATATTCCTTCAGATCTCTGTACATCTTGGTGCTACCTGGGTGTATAGAGAAATTTGAGCTATGGCAATCATCTAATAGTTCCGTTTTTATCTTAGGTACTAATGGAACATATAAACTCTTCCTGAATTTCATAACTCATTCGTCATACACGAAGTCAGCTAGTCTCCCATCCTTGAGAGCATTAATTTTCTTGTGTATATTTTCATCATTAGATTGAGAGCTTTTTATATTCTCTAATAAATATGGTTTAGAAATCATTTGAAAGAGAAAGATTTTCCCCTTCCTTAACAATTCCCATATCCGTCTTTATTAGATATAAAAATATAGGATCTATCTCAATCCTCATTTGAGTCAGAGCTCCATGATCCTTCCTACTTAATGCATCTTCCACCATATTCTCCTATCCTGGGTGGTAGTGTATTGAAAAATCACAATATTTGAGTAACTCAATCCTTATCCTTTTCCTCATGTTGAGTTCTTTTTGTGTGAAAATTTATTTTAAACTCTTGTGGTCTTTATAAATTTTACATCTTTATCTGTAGAGATAATGTCTCTATATTTTTAGAGAAGAGATTACGGCCACTAACTCAAGATCATGAGTTGGATAATTTTTCTCATGGGTCTACAACTATCTTGATGCACAAGCAATAACTTTATCTTTTTGTGTAAGGACGCAACCCATCCCATTCTTTGATACATAGCTTTATATCAAAAATCCATAACTTCAAAATGGAAGTGTCAAAATTGGAGCATTGACCAATCTTCTTTTAAATTCTTTGAAGCATTCTGTACACTCTTTTTTTCACACAAATGTAACTCTTTTACGTGTGATCTTGGTTAGCGGGTTAGCCAGTTGGGTGAAATTATGAACAAAACTCCAATAGTAACCAACTAAGACAATAAAACTACGTACCTCAGATATGTTTGTTCGAATTGGCCAATCTTGGATTGCCTTTGTATTCACAGGATAAACTAGGATTCTATCCTTAGAGACAATATATCCTAGAAAAGAAACTGATTGAAACTAGAATTTTCACTTTCTAAACTTCCCGTATAAGTCATTTCTTCTAAGAGTTTTCAGAATACTCTCCATGTGATCCTCATGGGGTTCAAGGCATTTTGATTATACCAGGATATCATCGATGAATACCACAACAAAGTTATCAAGATATTCTTTGAAAAATCTATTCATTAAATCCATGAATACAGATGGTGCATTCGTCAGTCCAAAAGGAATCACTGTAAACTCGTAATGCCCATACCTGGTTCGAAATGTTGTCTTTAGAATATCTTCCTTCCTCACATGTAGTTGATGATATCCATATCTATTGTAAATATTTGAGAAGTATTGAGATCCATAAATTTTATCAAATAAACACCAATCTATGGTAGAGGATACTTAATCTTTATTGTAATAGAATTTATTTCCCTGTAATGAATGCATAGCCTCATGGATCCATCTTTCTTCTTGACAGACAAGACCGGGGCTCCCCATGGAGAAATAATAGGTCAAATAAATCCTTTTTTCACTCAACTCCTCTAGTTGTTTCTTTAGATCCACTAACTCTATAGTGGCCATTCTATAGGGTGTCTTTGATATAGGTCTTGCACCAAGAATTAAGTCAATGTAAAACACAATTTCATGCTTTGGATGATGTCCAGGTAAATACTTTGGAAATACATCAATGTATTCTTGAACTATATGCACATATTCAATTTTAATATTTCTCTCCTCACCTATAGATATTGGGTTCTCTTCCTCTCCAATAATTGCATTCAGTAGAGCTACTGGGGGTGGGTCTAGATAAGAATTATATGGTGAGGTTTCTGCTCTAAAGATAATAGATTATATACCATTTTCAAAAATTGTAACTTCCTTTTTCTTGAAATAAATATTCACATCATAGTTTGATATCCAATTCATACTAATAATTATATCATATTAAGTCATTGGTATGATGATAAGGTTAATAACTAAAGAATATTTATGTGTCATGAGGGGGACTAGTTGGCATGCCTTTATTGCAATGATGCATCCCCTAAGAGTTTTGACTGATAACTCCTTTATTAAATCAAATGGTACATATCTAATTTTCTTGGAAAACTGGGAAGATATAAATGAATGTGATGAACCAGAATCAAATAAAGAGTTGGCTAAGTTTGAGGAAACAATTAAAGTACCTTCCACCACACCATTAGGAACTTAAACTTCTGCGGTTGTAATCGCATAGGCTCTCCCTTGTTCTCTTGGATTTTTCTGAGTCATGTTTCCTTAGAGCTTAGGACACTCATTTTCATAGTGTCCCATATCTCTAAAATTTTATCATTGAACATCATAAAATTGTTTCTTCTCCTTAAATTCATGATATAGATGTCCCTTTTCTCTAAACTTATAGAATAATCTCATGCCTTTTAAGAATTTCCCGAGGAGATTCTTTCCACAATTTTCACATAATGGTAATTTCTTTATTCCCTTGTTCTTATTTGGCACTTTACCTTTCCCATGGTTATCAGAGTACCTCTTCTAATCTTGGTTCCATTTGAACAAATTTGATCTAACAAATTCCTTCTCTATTTTTATGGCACTTGATAAAATTTCATCATATGATGAAAAAGTTTGAGAAGCCAGTGCCCTTTGAAGACTTGGCTTAAGACCATCAAAGAAATGATCAATCTTGTCTGTTGAGTCACATACGTAATCTATGACATACCCGACTAGCCTTGTGAATGTAGCCTCATACTCTGCAACACTATCTTCTTTCCTTTGTTTTAAGTTAAGGAATTTCATCTTCATTTCGGTTCGTTGCTCACGAGGGAAATTTTTTTCAAAGAATATTTCCTTAAAAGTCATCCTTTCCATATCTTGTATTTATTCTTCCTCCATGGTATTCTGAATAAAGAAACACAATTGATCAACATCGCCCTTGAGACAATATACTGCCAGTACTAACTTTTCATTTTCATTGCATCTTAATGCCATGAATATCATTTCAAGGGACTTGATCCATTGCTCAGCAACCAATGGGTTAGTAGTCCTGCTGAAAGATGGAGGATTCTACTACATGAAATGATCCAACACAGGTGTGGAATGGTTATTCGTTACAACCTAATTAAGTTGTCCCAATATGTTCATGATATGATCTGCTCCAACATTGACAATCTTGACTTGCTCATAAGGGAGATCCCAACCTTCTCTACGAGTATTGACCCCATTCTTCCATTAAATGAAATTTCTAAATAATGGGATACACTATATTAGTTTATGAATCTCAAATAGAAAATAACTCAACATATATTGAAATTCTATGCATAGATAATCTTATAAACATGGTTTCTCTGAGGAAAAATTTACATTAAACTTCTTCATAATAGATTGTAAAAAAATGTGAATTATCCTAAGCATATCCCCTGGGAGTGTCGTAACCAAGAGTTCATAAAGACCCGTTATCATTCACGATTTCCCATTCGAGTCTAGCTCAAAGCAGTTTTTTCGGGTTTTACCCCAAGATACATCTGTGACAGAGCCGCCTCTACCTGCTCGTATCTAGAGAGGGATATATTTCTTGAAATATCCACATAATCTATTCCTTAACAAAATACCAGGACATTCTTGTATGTTTATCCTCAAATACTACCTTATGGCTTTGTTCCCTACTATACATTTCCTACTCTAGTTTCAAAGTTTTCTACTAAACTTCCTCTGATACCAATTGTGACACCCCGACCCCTCTAGACCGAAGATGGTGCATTACTTGTTATATTAGAATGATTATAAGAAATTAAAATCCCAAAGTAACTATCAGTTTAGTAGTCTTGAAGAAACTATATACATAAATGTAACTCAAATTTCATTGGAGAAGGTTGCAAAATACAAAACATAACAAAAACTAAAAACTACATCCACAGGAACTCAATAAATAATCTCCTCTTCATCACCAGTTGAAGGTAGAAAATGAAAGGGGTGAGCTCAAATACTTAGTAAGGGTTACACATAGTGGAAGCTTGAATCAATAACAATTGAATCATAAACAAATATGGCATGGTGAATAAATGAAAAACACACGCCATTAATTAACTGAGAAAGGGATTGCATCCATAGATTTTGTTATAGTGAAAACCTCATGGATAGTAATAAATAAAAATTAATAAAGATAATTATAATTAATTGGACGTCATGTATCTAGCACATGATACCATAATACCATTATAATGGTTTAGTTCTGTGGGTAGAAACCCATTTTATTTTTTAGAAACAAACTCGAAGGGTTTGTTGCCTACTGATTTGTCTCATGAGACCTACCAATGCATCGAAGGGATATAGTGGGACCCACCCACCACTGCATGTCCAAAGAATTATTTATACATTGATTCCATACAAGATAAATATGCCTTTTTTAATATCTGTATATAGTAGAGTATACAGATACATCAATATTTCCATAATTAAAATAACTTTCCAAATAAACACCGTATGTAAAATGGAATATGGTTTAGACAAAAAACATATCCATGATATGATATTATGGATATTTAATATAAATATAATTTTAAATGAAAATTGATCTCAAATGTGTAGTAGGTACACCACATAAGGATTGTTAGGTTCACCATATAAAGTTAGTCACAACAAAATAGTAGTTGAGACAAAGTCTCTTACTACAATGTAATCGGTCAAATCATATGACCAAAACTTAATAACCCTCAAATTAATCATTGAATAACATTAATATAAATAGAATAATGTTATTATATATTAAATGGCATTACAAATATACCACATACAGGTAATAAGTGGCAAACAATGAAAATCTCACAGAAATGAAAGTGAGATGAGAAACCCCTTACCTTATGCTCGAATGTGTTACTCGTTTGTTTTATTGACCTGAATAATAAAATTTATATTCATTAATTAATAACTACCTAACCTCGTATAAATTTAATTTATTTATTATAACCTTATTAGGTTCATTCATGTCATTTTTTATGGGTTTAAGAGGTTCAATTTTCTTGTTTTGCAAGAATTTTCTTCCTTGGTTTTAATGATTCGTTTACTTGTTTTCATGAATGAAAGTTCATTTGAAATGTGGTTAAACATACAGAATTGTTAGTATATCTTATTATTTAAATTAATGATATATAAATGATCTGATAATAATTTTGGGTTATATACCATGATGATGATTCATTAGTTAAAAGTTTATTACAAATATTCAGATTAACTTGGCCATTTTGTTCACAATGAACTTGTTTTGTATTATTATTTTATATTATGAGTGTTTAAGGACTACATAAAATTAATTATATGAAATAAATATATTCTTATCTGGATCAACCATTGAAATGGTTTCATGACCAGTAATGAAGGAGAAAGTGAAGAACGAAACTCCGTCGTCCACAAAGGTTATAAATTGGAACCTCATGGATGTTGATTTCATTTATAAAAATAAAAGTGAGAGAGTAAGAATATTGATGATGGTTATTACATTCAGATGATATAATTCCAGTATATAGATGATACTGAAGTTTATCGTGGTCATTTAGACAGAGGAGGTGAGGAGAGAAAAAATAAAAGAGATGAACTTGAAAATAAAAGAAAAGGTGAGAGATCCCTTATGAAAATTCGGTAGCCTAACGACATCGCTTAAAATTTCATAAAAAGAAACAATGAGAGAAAAAGGGTATCCCATAATGTTGAAATCAAAAGTAAAGTAATAATAACACATAATATAAAACCCCAACACATGCTAATGTAAAATCAAATAGATAACATAAAATAAGTGTCGACTAAAAGAAGAGAATGGAGGATTCCCTTACCTTGTAGAGTAACTCCTAGATCTTGAAGGATGGGACCTTGGGGGCTTAAAAACACCATGGGAGGACTAATAGAGGTGTAAAACCACCAGATATTTGAGTTTTAAGGATTTGGAATGAAATAAAATGAATGGATGAGTTGGTATTTATAGAAAAAGAGAATTAGTTTTTAATAATTTCAAAGGGACACCTCATTAGTGATTTTTTTGCCAAACCATGGGCTTGCCTATGGTATTTGACCATGGTTTTAGAAACTTGGGACACCTCATGTGACATGTTACTGTAAATAATTTAACTAGCCTTTTATTGTAATTATTATGTCATTAAACTACCGAAAACTCAAAATTGTATTTTTACTATTCATGAAAATTTCATGTATTTTAGAAAAATCCCAAAAATTCACCACAACCATTTTTCGATGTGTATAATTAAAAAATGAAATCCATTTTTTGAAAATAATTTTCTAATTATTTTTAATTTAATTTTTAAATAGAATCATAGTTAATTCAAAAAATAACAATTTAAAGGTATAATTAGTTTTGTATTACATTGATAAATTAATTAACTTCTCACTATCTTATTACCTTAAGAAAATAAAATATTATCATTATTTACAATTTATAAGGGTCATATTACTATTCATAAGGTTATGTTACTATTCATCAAAAATTCAAGTTGGTTCTATAAAACTCAAAATGAATTATTGTTCACAACTTTAGATGACCTTTTTTTGAAATTCAAAACATAGAAGTGGAGAATTTATGTGTAATGTCTAGGTTTTGACTATCTCATAAATAACAAAGTGTTGTTTCAAAGGAACACAGTGCTTTATGACATATAAGCTATGAATAGAATATATTTAAGAGAATCATACCATAAAATGTTTGGGGTGTTATACTTCTCATTTAGGGAATATAATCATTGGAATCACATGCCATGTATGGAGAGTATACTTCATGTATTTGTGCCTGTACATGTAGCTTAGTACCCATTCAGACAGCCCGTGCATGGGAACTTAGTCATGTGGGGTATACATCCAGACCCTGTGTGGGAGAGGCACACCATGTAGAAGTACACAACCATGTGGGTACACATTCACAGACCATGTGAGGTACACATAAAGGTACCCTATGTAGGGTACACATCATGTACATGTTTTACATGCCATTATAATGGATTTTACACACCATTTCTTGTTGAAGTACACAAACAGATGAATATTTGAGGGTACACACCATGTAATCGGGTATACATACTGTGTACTCCCACCCCACTAACTTTTTTAGTTTTTTCATATATTTACACCTTGAAGTTCTAATTGGGCACATGATTAGTACATTTTTATATTTTTCCACATAGATTATAATGGTGGAACCCATGGGCTATTTCGAGGCCTTTTTACAGGTGTTTTATAGGGATAAATGTAATTGAGAGGTTATTCCTCCAGTAAATAGTTAATTTATCTCATGAGAGTGAAACCTGACATGATAACCACATGAGGGCCATGATAATGATTCAAGGATAGGGCATGATATCTCTAAGGTCCTCTTTGAGCAACTTTTTGAGATATTCCCTGGTTAGCAGGACTACGATGCAACTTGATGAGATAGATTGGTTGGGTGTTCATACCAACCAAAAGCAAGAACATGATCTAATATGGAACAAAAACCATCTACCTATATTGATGTCTATATGGTTTTACCCTTGATTACATCCCCTTTGTAGGTGTGCCTCATTAGGCTTGTGAGCTCATGGGTTGTTAGAAACTAGTGTGTGACTGAGGATCCCATGTAGGATGCCTCCACTAACTGTTTCTGAGGATCCCATTTAGGTTGCCTCCACATACTTATTTCTTATAAGAATCCCATGTATGATACCCCTACTTATATGCTGAAAATGAAGATCCCAAGTAGTATACCTCTTCTATGTATGATTTCAGGGACCCAATGGGTGTCCCAATGCTTGACCGACCCTAAGCTTGTACATTGGGTTTTGGTAGAAATGGAAAAAAGTGTCACCTTAGAACACGTAAAAACAAGTTATACCAAGGGGTAGTGAAGGTGGTGATGGGTTAAAGAATTTGATAAACCATAAACTTATTTTATGCTTACATGGTTTCAGTTTATGTATCTATAGTCACTAGATGTGCTTCTTGGTTTATAACTGATGTTCCTGATGTAATGTGATATATGACAGGGATTCCTAGAGGTATTTCCTAGGATTTGGATTATTATATATATATTTTGGATTATGATATAATAGGTATTCCTGTAGGTACTAACTACGATTTTTATTAAGAGCCTATTTGACTGACTATCACATTATTTGGATGCCCAAATGTACTTGCTCGGATCCGGCCATTGTGATTACTTTCTTATTGGGATTCCTAGACATACTTCCTAGGATCTGACTTATGATCCTTACTTGAAAATGGTGTTGTAAATGGTTCTACTCATCATTAATTTTAGATTCTATGGAGGATTAATTATTATCTCCTTAAGTGATGCCTAGTATTCTCCCTAGGGTCGGGTAGATTCACCATTACTATACTCACTGAACTTGTCTTGGAGTGTGAATTTTAACTATTTTTTGAATGGATGTTAAGATTGTAGTTGGATATAAAGGTAATTACATATAGATTTTATAAGTATCACACCCTTAGGGTTTATTTGATCCAAAATTCCATGATTTCCTATAGACTTGGACCTACGTCTCAAACATCAGATTGGATTTACATGGAATGAGTGGTATGAATTCCAGCTCAATGCCATATTTACAGGATATCTAGATATTACCTTGAATCCTTCATTATAGTGATTTTAGGTGAGTATGGGTGAACCTAGGTCTAGTAAATATGTCCCCCTATCGTGAAACAGCTTGCTTAGATACATTTTTGGCACTGGTTAGAGCACGTATTTTCGATTGGGATTACATAACTATGGGTTGACTTAATTATACATTTCTTGAGTGTCATGAAATCTATATCAATGACTTATTAAAAATATGTCTAGTTAATAATTATCAAATACGCAAGGATTTAATATGGATTTATTTTATTTATTTATTTCATTTGTGTCTTGGCTAAGCTGGTCATATTTCATGAGCATGTACTTATGAAAAAAGATATAGGTTCACCATTGGGAGTGGCTTGTTGAGATTTATTTCTCACCCCTATATATGAAAATTGTGTTCATGGATACCTTATGTATATTTTTATGTTGAGAATAGATAAATTATGGATATGGTTGAGGCCCAAGGTTTCATTATTAAGCAGAGATAATCATGTGGATTCTTATGATCGGGCTGGAGTATCTCGATAGTGTCTTGGAGACCAAGTTTGTGGATCATATTAGAGTTTGTAGTAGATAATTGTACTTTTATTTTATTCCTTTTATTTACTCCTATATATGTGATCATGATAGTGGGAAATAAGTGTTGTATGTATGACATGGAAATTTGGGCCTTTACTGCATTTCATTTATTATTAGAGCCTTATTATATGTAGTACTTCCACACTCTATTTATTTACTATTATGGTTGTTGTTTGGTTGTTTATGTTTGGTTATTACTATGATATGATGGAATAGTCTTCCCATAGACACACCATAGTTCCTCACTACTAGTTGGTATCCTCTGGTGTATGGGGAGGTGTAGTTGAGCCCTATTGGTTCACTGACTCAGGGAACCAGTTTAGTGGCACCCAGGTCAGGATGTTACAAATTTGTATATGGGATATTCCATTTAAATAATATTAAATTTTTGGATATAGTTTACATGATTATTAATAATGAGTCATAAACAATGATGGACTTTGTATTGGTGAATTTAAAACACTTTTTCTGGTGAGAAGTCCCAGTTTCCAAGGTTTGGGATTGTTGTTCTTGATATGCGATGTTATAGTTGTATATGATTTTTTACTTTGAGAGACACAATTGTTTTGAAGATTTTATGATTTATTATATATTTATAGATATCAACCTATTTTTAGAGGCTATTGATTGATTTTTACTCTTGGATGTAAAAGGTAATAGGTGTCTCAAACACCATACCTGATAAGTAGGGTATACATGTTATAGGTATTCTAGTTTGTGATTTTACTATAGAAAGTAGAGGCCCAATTTTTAAAGTGTTTAACAAACTAAGTGGTGTTTTTAATTATATATTCTTGGTTGAATTATAATCAATTATTAATACATATATATATATATACTTTATTATTATGTAAAGTAATGTGGATTCATATTGAGATGTTAAATAATGAGGTTGATGACTCAATCCTCGTGCACGAGAGGTGCAGTGACCCTAGTAGGTAAATAGGTAAAATGATTCACAATTGTTATACCCCTTGTGGGAAGTTGTTTCTTAGTTTTAGTTATTTAAATTATTGGTAAAAACCTATATGATGTTTTCCCACATAGCTTGGAATGAAATTCTACTTATTCAAACCATGTGAGTATCATTGAACTTCTTTGGTCAGTGTTGGAAGATGATGACTTTCATGTATACCCATTGTGGTTCTATCCATTTTAAGAATGGTTAAATAAAATTCCTAATAACCTATATGAATTTTTCCCATCTATATTTATATGATATTTTACTTAACCATTCTTTACTTATAGTTATCTAGTCAGATACTCTTTTGTAATGCTGAAACATACCTAGACTTCACAGTGAATTGGAACCTTGAGGGGGTATTAATGTATACAAATTACAGATGGGGATTAGTTTTTTATCTTCCTTATACTTAATATTATGAAACTCTAGGGGTAATTTAGTTGTCAAGAACATAAAATTAAATGTTTAATTTTTACTAGAATTTATACAGTATAGCAGGAAACCTAGGACGTATCTCAACAAAGCCTTAGATAATTAATTTAAAAAAATGTTTCGTTTACGAGAATATAAGGAAAAAAATATTTTAGAAAACATGGGGTTTGATGATTTAATAAGATAATATAAAATGGAATGTGATAAAACAAAGCAAAAAAGAACTGAATTAATCAATAGTGGTCAACTCGGGGAGATCTCATGATGCTCATCCTTCATCACTTCAAGAGATAGGGTTATGATGTTTTAATCCATAGTTTAAACACCTATAACTTGGTTATTAATAATTTTAAACTAGGATACCACATAGTGTTCATTTGAAAACACAAAATGATTCACCAATTAACACTGATGATTGGGTTGTTTGTATCCAACTTTATATCGGAAACTTACAAAGGAAACACATGAAGAACTCAATGCACTATCCAGGTTTATAAGTTATTTTTTTGTGATACCATGAAATAAATTTACATGTAATTTAAAGTGTATATTAGTGTTAAATTTACCAATATGAACCAAAAAACACTATAATTAAAAGAGGTAAGAAGAAATGATAAATGGTGTGTAAAACCTTCACATGAAAGGGTACCCAAAAACATGATCATATGAGTTGATCATGAAATAAAAGTACATTAATAAATTAAATAAAAATATTTTATTATGAATGAAAACATACAAACCTGGATTTAAAAATCCCATTCAATTTTTACAAAAAACAAAGCTTGATATTTGCAACACGTTCCTCCCCTTGTGACCACTAGGGGTTTAGAACTCCATAGAAGGGGAGGAAGACATAGATGATGAAATAGAACTTCCCATAGCCTCTAGAACTTCTAGGTATGATAAGAGAACTCTTTTGGGACTCCAAAATAGTATCACCTTGTCTCCTAGTTGAACTACTAAAGGTGGTTCCCAAGGTTTTCTTTTATAGCCAAAATGGGAGGTGGTTTTGGGCACCAAGATTTAGAGATACTACTTGGACCATAGTTTTATGCTAGAAAAATTATTCACCACGAATTATAAAAAAGACATTTTTTTTCATAACTCTTTTATATATCCATGTCGAATTTGGTGGTCATATAATGTATAAAATGGGAGATATTTCCAAAATATAGAGGCAAAGTTTTGAATCTATACAGATTCATTATATTGTATATAATGGTTAGTTTGGGCCACTTAATGGACGAATTTGGATTGGGTGTCTTCATAAGAGTTGTATCCCACAGAATGTTAGATCATAAAACAAACGTTTATCACAATTTTATGCACGATTTATCTGAAGTGTTCTATTGAGTCCACATGTGGTCTTGAATTCCTATGTAGTTTGGATAATTTTTCTTTAACTTCATCCCGGGCCCTCCAAATCACCTCCACCTATAACAAAAACATCAAAACAAGTGAAATATAATTTTTTAATAGTGATAAAAATTAAATTATTAAATAAAAAATGATGTTAAATTTGTTATTATATTTTTAATTTTTAATACAAAACCTATTTAATACAGTGGTATAAGAGTGAAATAAAAAAATGAATCATGGTATAATCACACCCACAAACATAAACATTTTCACTCATGGGAAAATTCATATTTCCAATAAACAAATTATGCGTTTATATATTCCCAAATTCATGAATATTTTACATTTAATGAAATCTAAATTCATTATAGAAATGTGATTAAAGCAAAAACCACACCAAAGAGTTATTCCTAGTGATCATGGAAAATCGTGTATAATAAATTGCATCAGAATGAAATTCATAGAGATGCGTGATACTAATTTCAGTAAGGAATTAAAAAGTAAACCATGCCAATAACTCTCTATGTCTGTGTTTGAAAACCATTTCATGATATTGTTTCTACTTTATATCTAATAAATATAGGTTGTTTTAAAACTTTTTTGCGTAGCTGATTCTTTCCACCGAACCATCCCTTCATCCTTTGCAATCAAATTTTAAAACCCACTCAATTATGAATTCCTAGAAATCAAAACTTATGCTACTAACCTAAATATAACCATTATTTTAAATTTAATCACTCCCATCATTATTTATTGTTATTATTATTTGTTTTTTTTATATAATATTATTTTTTATTTTTTAAGGGCCTACAAAAATCAGATAACAGGTACAGACACATTAGTCAATATAATAAAATAATTAAGTAGATCAGATAACTAATGAACATATGGAAAAATAATTTTATAAAGATAAATAATATATTAACCTAACTTATATTTACCTTATATTAAGTAATAAATAGTCACACTTCATGGTTTGGTGAAAAAGTGTGTGGAGATATTAAGTGGCACAATTTTCCCAAAAACGACTCACACACGGGGTATCAACCATCCAAAGGGTTTCATAGAGATATTACAATTTATATCATTTAAAAAAATTACTAAAAATAACTCCCCAATGTTAAATACATGATAAATTTTACATTCCATAATGGAGATAACTTTTCATTAAATGTTAGAACAATATGGAATCTGGAATTTTAACATGAATTTTCAGTATGTTTTATGATTTGTTTATTTTTTTTATGATGGATTATGGATAAAATAAAATCAGTTAAGAATAGTTAAAGAATAAAACAAATTATAATGTTACATTATATAATTAGAGTGAGAGATAGGAAATTAGAGAGAGAAGAATAAACACACAAAAACAAACAAAAAAATTAAAAGGGAAGGGGGATATTGAAAGGAGTAATAAATAAGAAGTATAATAAATCAATAAAAGGAAATAAAGAGAAAAAAATGATCTTTTATCCCCATAAATGGTGCCAAAATTTCATTGTGTTTTCGAGCACATTAAATTAAATGTTTAATTTTTACTAGAATTTTTGCAGTATAGCAGGAACCCTAAACCATCTCTCAATGGAGTCTTAGATAATTAATTAAAAAAAGTTTTTGATTTTAAAAATATAAGGATAATTTTATTTTATTAAACTCAGGGTTTTATTTTTTAATAATACAATAGAAAACAGAAAGTGATAAAAAAAGAAAAATGAAATGAATTAATTAAGTGTGATCAAACCAGGGAGATCTCATGATACTCATCCTTCATCGCTTCAAGATATAAGGTTATAATATTTTAATCCCTGGTTTTTAATACCTACAAATATGTTATTAATATATTTAAACTAGGAAACCTCTTAGGGTCTAGTCAAAAACAAAAAATGATTCAGTAGTTACCGCTGATGATTGGGTGATTTGTGTTCGACTTCATAACCGAAACTAACCAAGGAAACACATGAAGAACTTGATGAACTATCTAGGTTTTTAAGTTGTTTATTTTTTATACCATGATATAAATTTACATGTCCTTTATAATTTTTATTAGATTTTAATTGACCAATATTAACCACACAAACACAACAATTAAAAGAGGGAAGAAGAAATGGTGAACGATGTGTAAAACATCACATGAAAGTGTACACCCAAACATGATCATACGAGTTGATCATGAAATAATAGTACATAAATAAATTAAATAAAAATATTGTATCATGAAAGAAAAAAATACAAACCTGGACTTAAAAACTACCATTTAATTATTAGAAAAATAAATCTCAGGATTTACAACATGTTTTTTCCTAGGTGATCACGAGGAGTTTAGAACTCCATGGGAGCGGAGGAAGATAAAGAAGATGAAATAAAACATCCAATATATTTTATAAATTATTTGGATGAGAAGAATAATCATTTGGGACTCAAAAATATCATCAACCTGGATCCTAGTCGAACTACTTAATGAGGTTCCCAAGGTGTTCTTTTATAGCCAAAATGGGAGTTGCTTTTTGGGACCCAGATTTTGAGATACCACTTGAACCATGGTTTTTTATATAAAAATTCCTTACAATGACTTTAAAAAAAATAAAAAACTTTTTTTATTTATTCCTTTATATCTCCATGTAAAATTTGATAGCTATATAATTTATAAAATGGGAGATATTTCCAAAATACCGAGGCAAACGTTTGACTCTATGCAGATTCATTTTATTATATAGATCTGTTTTTTTGGGCCCCTTAATAGATGAATTGGGATTTTGTGTCTTAATAATAGTTGTATACCACTTATATTTGGACCAGTAAACAAAATTTCATCCCAATTGGATTCACTTTTTAGCCGAAGTGTTTGATTGAGTCCACATGTGTTCTTGGATTCTGGTGCAGTTCGGCCAATTTTTCTTAAACTTCATCTTGGGTCCTCCAAATCACCTCCACCTATAACAAAAAAATCAAAAAAGGTAAATATAAATTTTTAATAGTGATACAAATTAAATTATTGAATCAAAAATTATTTTAAAATTTTTATTATATTTTTAATTTTCAATACAAAAACTTTTTAATACAGTGGTAAAAGGGTGAAATAAAATAGTGAATCATGGTATGATCAAGTGGTAAGTTACTTATAAGGATTTTCATAGAGGATAAAGGCCTAGTAGTCTGATTATTGATAGTTTTTACACTTTTAGGTTTATTTATGCTTTAAATCCCTTAGATAGGGTTGATAAGTGTGTTAGAAAAATTGCTTTGAGATGGGTGTACGGATGACACCCTGTGAGATGTGAAATTTTTACAAGGATTGACCTTTGTGCTATGTAGTTAGACCTAGTGAACATAATATGATAATTTATGGGCAGGTCTAGGTGGTAGACCGGGAGACCTTTAGTTGTGACCCAAACACTTGTAGGTCGATGTGGGTTGATCAAAGGAAACATGTGATGGAGGTAAACTTGGGTTCTTACGATTTTTTTAAGTGGTGAGATTGGTTGTAAACTCTTGATAAGACCTATACACATGAGGTGCTCAAGTTTTACCATATTAGCGTTATTATGAATGGTTTATAAGATAGAACCAAGGGTCCTTATGTTTTCAAATAAAATTCATCGGGCATGACTATTTGAGTTCCTAGACCTGTTGACCACTAGTTGCATGTTTTCCACTTTTATCTTAGAAAACAATGCCTTGTAACTATTTATTGTAGAATAAATCATGCCACATATTATCTTCTTTATTTTTAAGAGGATTCCCAATGGAGATTCTAGATTAATGAGAAAAAAATTCTACATAACATGTTCAGATTGACCTTGTAATGGAAGAATCAAGGGAACATGATTCAGGTGAAGATGGTAGGTGTCAGTTGTGCATGGGAACATTTAAATCATAAATCAGAGAGTGCCTGTATGCAGGATGGAAACTGATAATTTTAAGGAATATCTTGTGGTCATGGTGACCCAGAGATTTTTAGTAATATTAAATTAAGTACCCCTTTGACGAGGGCTATCTTAAAATGAAACTGGTGCTATTAGGCGATTAGCCCATGGTTGGTCTTAGACACACATTGTTGAGATGTATGGTGTAAGAAGTTGATTAAAAGTAGATATATCCTATTTTTATGTGATCATGTCTTAGTGATAATGATTCGTGCCTATTAAGGGAATCCTAGTGTACTCTTTATTTAGAGATGATCATGATCTATATCTTGACATCATCCTGAGTAAGCTGAGAGAGTTTCCACTATATGATGAAAATTTTAAATATTTTTCCTTATTTGATAAAATAAATCCTTCAGATTTTTAGTCAAGGAGTTGTATATGGTAATCCATATATTAGGGAGTGCACCAATGGTCACTTAATGGTGGTGACCCTTTTTATGAGTGGAATGTATGTGTTTTCTATGAGAACTATTCTTAGAAAGTGAGAACAAGTGATATTTTGATGCTTCTATATTAGTGATCTGGTATGAGTGGTTTTTGGCCATTTTAGTCATTACGTTTGGTGATGGACGAAGGGTGGTCCTTTGATCTTGGATCTCAATTGTGAGGTGAGGATAAGTGTACTCCTATAATGGGGAGTATGATATCATCCATGGTTTAATGTATTCATTGATAAGATAGAGTTATTAACACTGTGAGACTAGTAATTAGATGGTAAAAAGAGCACAGTTGTTTAGATGATCTAGATGAGATCATGACTACTATTTGACCACTAAGGATTTTTAGAGATGAGAAGGTTTATGTTAGGGAGGTTGTAAAGACCCATGTTTTTAGACTATGAAATTGAGCAGAAATTTGAATTTTTACCTTCAAATACTTGAGAGGGGTATAATGGACTTTCCCCCCTAGAAAATGATCTTCGATATTTTTTTCCAACTAAATTAGTCCTAATATAGGTCTTTTACCCTAGTATAGAAGTTTGGTGGAAATTTAAGCTCTTCAAATTTTCAAAGAATAAGTAATAATTAATAATTAATTAATTATATATTAATTTATTTTCATTCACTAGTTCAGTGATATCGTTTGAATAAGGAATGAAGTTGATATTATTTCTACAAATTTGAGTCTATAATGGGAGTTTTTTCCTAGTTGAGGCATAAAATCAAGTCAAGCTTTAAGGCCGAACCTTTTTTTCTTTTCTTTTCCCATTTTCTTTTGTCTTTTCTCCCCTAGATTCCCATGAATACCCACTATTGGGATTACTTTAAAATAAAAAATAGAGGATAAGGATAGATAAAAATATGAATCCAGTAAGAGTGGTGCTACCATATATCTCTAAAAGATCCATATCATCATGAAACACTGGTGGATCACGAATAAGGGTGAAGCTTCGACAGATTCCACCCCAAAGTTAGTAGTTTTTATGTTTTTATATAAATCCCAAAAAATTTACCAATTTCTAGATTTAAGGACCCATTATAACTACTTAGTATCCCTTGAAGGTTGATCTATAGTTATTTCAGAGAAAAAATGGGGTTTTAGCCTGTTCTCAAGGGTTTTTGATTCAGAAATCTTGATCACACGATGTGTAGTTTAGGAACACACACCGTGTGTTCTTCCCATTTAGGGAAAATTATTTTTTTGAACTACACACCATTTATTGGGAGTAAAAATATTGTATTGGTTCTTGGAAATATAGTTGAGTACCTATATAGACAATCAATGTATGGGCACTTGGTCGTGTGGGGTATACAACTAGACCCCAGGTGGGCATCACACCATGTAGAAGTACACAACCCGATGGGAACACAAAGTCATTCCATGTGAGGTATGAGGGAAGGTACCCTATGTATTTTAGACATCTTGTACATGTTTTACATGTTGTTTACATGGGTTTTACATGCCATGTCTAGTTAAAGCACTTGAATAGGTAGAGATTTGAGGGTACACACTATGTACTTAGGTATACATGTCGTGTACTCCTACTATGCTACCATTTTCAGGGTTTTTCATGTATTTACCCTCCATAGTCAAAATTAGATGCATTAATAGTCCATTTTGATCTTTTTTATACATATACCACGATGGTGTGACCCTTAGTGAGTTTTGAGGCCTTTTAAGAGGTGTTTTGGGGTGGTAGAAATAATAGATAGGTTCTTCCTCTAGTAAATAATTTTAGTCATCTCATAATAGTGAGAAATGAAATGAGACCCACCTAAGGGTAATGATAATGAATCATGGATAGGTAAAGAGATATCTATGTTACTAGTTGATAAAATTTCCTAGATAGTCCCTGGTTAGTAGTACTGTGATGTGACTTGATGAGATATATTGGTTGGGTGTTTAGACCAACCCATAGTAAGACCTTGATATGAGATTGAATATGAGACATATCCCTATACTAATATCTATACGGACTTACCCTTTAGGTAACCCACCTATTTAGGTGTACCTCATTAATCATGTGAGGCCATGGGTTTTTAGAATTTAGTGTGTGACTGAGGATCCCCCGTAGGACGTCTCTACTTAATATTTTTGTGGATCCTATGTAGGATGCCTCCACAAACATATTTTTTTGATAATCTCATGTAGGATGATTATGATTACATTCTTACCATGAGAATATGAAGTAGGATACCTCTCTTATGTTTGATTTAGGGGACCTAGTGGGCTCCTAGGTGATTGAACAACCTTGAGCTAGTACGATGGGTTTTTGTATAGATGGTAGAGAGTGTCACATTAGAACCCATACTAAACATGTTATCCTAAAGGGTAGTGATAATGGTGATGGGATTAGGAATTTTACCAACCTAAAACCTATTTTATACTTACATAGTTATGATTTATATAACTATAGTAACCAGAGGTGCTTCTTAGTTTGTGGTTTATGTGACTAATGTGATGAGATATATGACAGGGATTCCCAAAGGTACTTCCTAGGATTTAGATTTTGAGCATTTTTATTAATTGCAATATGATAGGGATTCCAATAGGTACTACCCAAGATTTGGATTTTGAGCCTATTTAATTGACTGTTACATTATTGGGATTCCTATATGTATTTTTTGGTATCCAGTTGTTAATCCCAATTGTTTATTGGGATACCCAAACATAGTTCCTAGGATATGAATTATGATCCTAACTAGACCGTGGTGTTATACATGGAACTCCTCATCATTCATTTGATATACTATTGAGGATCAATTCTTCTCTCCTCGATCAATTACTAGGATGATCCCTAGGGATGGGTGGACACAACATTACTATAATTTTTAGACTTCTCTGGGTGTGGTCTATTGATCCATTAATTGAATGGATTCGATGCTTGTACTTGGATCTAGAGAGAATTACTTATAAATTGACTAAGGTTCATCCCCCTTAGGGATTATCTGAGTCAGGATTTCATGCTTTCCAATTGATTAGGACCTAGTGCTCAGAAATTGGAATTGATTTATATGGAATAAGTAGTATTACACTGATCTTAGTGCCATATTTATAGGATATATAGATATTACCATGGATCCTTCATTATAGTGATTGGAGGTGAGTACGGGTGAACCCAGTGCTTGTACATGTATCCCCCTATGGAGACAAAGCTTGATTAGAGACATTTAAGGTTATGTAGAATTCTTGTATTTTTGATCAGGGGTATAGACCCAAGGATTGACTTAATTATACATAGATTTAGTGGTATAAAATCCAACTTAATGCCTCATTCATAGGATATCTAGTTGATCGGGATCATGGACACAAG
Source organism: Viscum album (assembly GCA_963277665.1). Lineage (NCBI taxonomy): Eukaryota > Viridiplantae > Streptophyta > Magnoliopsida > Santalales > Viscaceae > Viscum > Viscum album. The sequence goes on along the minus strand of OY728133.1, from coordinate 1,993,134,222 downwards.
GATCCACTGTGGATTTATTTTAGTTGTGTCTCAACTAGGTTGATCATATTACATGAGTGAGTACTTATGATAGTATATTATAGCTTCACCATTGGGGAGAGACTAGTGAGATTTATTTGTCACCCCATATACATTCCCCTCGGTGGGTTTGTAGACCTTATGAATTATTTCAAGTTGAGAAAAATTACATGATTTATATGGAAGAGGCCTAGGGTTGAATGATTGAGTGGATTAACTCATGTATATTTTTATACCCCAATCAGGTTGAATACCCAAATAGGAGGGGTGAATTAGGGTATGAAAGATTAAAAAAACCACCCCTTAAAATATTGTTTCATCATAGCAAAACACTTTTATCTCCCTTTCATATAGAAACATATGAGAAGAAATCAAAGAATGAACGAGACACCACAATTTTACTTAGTTCACCAACACTGGGCTATGTACAAGGAGAATACAAAGAAAATTTTCCTATATAACAAATCCACTAAAGATAACAATTGTTACAAAGTTCATAGTAGACTCAATATCTCTCCTAATTCACAACCAATCCCAATTTCAAATCTCACTGCTCTATCAAATAATGTGTGATCACTTCTACTTCAGATGATTATTATTTTGATCACTTGAATCAATATGTTTTACACCTCATTTTTTCATCATTATGTTATACTTTCATTCACTTGATGAATAGAACATTACCACAGATTTATTGGGCAATCCCTTTTAGTTCTCATGAGATTATTTTTTGCAAAAAACCACTTTACAACCATCATGAAATTTTCCTATTCATCCCAAGAAAATTCATTATTTCATGAACCCCAAAAATTTCATGAGGCATACCACTTTCACAAAGATTTAATATCCTTTATGAAACACACTCCTTTGACAAATATCATTTATATTTTTCAAAGATCACAACTTTCACAAAGCTCCGATAGCCTTCACAAAACACCATCCTTCTGCAAAGGTTACTTAGCCTATGTGAAGATCACAACATTCACAGTGATAAAAAAATTCACAAAGTTTACATAGCCTTCATTAATTCCCTTTCTCATGAAACATATGATCTTATGAAAACCATCATATAATAAAAATCCTTTGCGAACAACCATCAAGAATTCAAGGACTTTAGATTTTGGTTATGGATTTCTCTATCAAATGAGGGGGTAGACACCTATTTATAGACGTTCCCCACCTTTTTTGAGTATTTAAACATCACCATAAAATTTTCACAAAGATCTCCATTATTATTTGAAAACCTCCCTATCTTTGCGAAGCACCAGGGAAATTTTTCCATTCGTGAAGATTCTCATATCCATAAAGATTACCATCTTTCCATTGTAAATTCATGAACCTTCACACCTTTATGACAAAATATTTTTGCATGAGGATTAAAATATTTTTTAAATTCTAAAATTCATGAAAACCATTCCTTTACTATATCAATGAAGAGATAGTTTTGGACATCCAAGTTTCACGATACTTGAGTTATCCTCTAAATTTTGGACCCCAAAACTTTTTCAAACACTGGGAAACAACAACACCTTTTATACACATCATTATATACCACCTATAGAAAATCCATTATTTTTTCTTGGTTATTTTTAAACATACATTGTAAAAAACCATACTAGAACATCACAATTGACTGTCTACACTATCTTTATCAATAAAATCAATCAACTAAAAAACACCACAAAGTTACCTTCTAGGATTTTTGACCAACAATCTCCCCCTTTGGGTTTGTTGATAACTATTCAATATTTGATACCAATTTATAGATTCTTCCATATTTAACCAAAGTTTTATTCTTTCAATTCCATATAGTGATCTATGATTTTCCTGAACACACTCTCTAATCCCACAAGATTCATGCTTAGCATGAGAAATAAGAGTATCATGAAAAGTTCATCAATTAATTAATTAATTCCAAAACCACTAATATTATTTTATCAGGAACCCCATTTTTCATGATATATAAACTTTTATTAATCATATTTAGCATCACCATTGTTAAAAATCCCCTTACTTTTCTTCGCACCCTACCAGCTTCTCCCCACGTATTGATCAAGATATTTATACCCCTTTTTGATGTACCCAAAGGTTAATACTTTGTGGATGGAACATTATAAAGAAAAAAGATCAAAAAAATAAGGGAAAAAACCCATACTTCATGGATAGGGGGTACCAAATTCACACTATTTCAAGTGTGGGGAGTTTACTGAAATCTAAGATCCAATCTATGTCACTCAAATGTTTCTTTGGGTAAGGTCTTCATCATAATTTCTACAACTTGTAGTTATGTAGGTGTGTAATATAACATTAAAAGACCACGCTAAATATCCTCCTTGATAAAGTGATACTTGATTTAAATATAATTCATCTGGGAGTGATGGAATGTATTTTTATATAAGATTAACATCACTTTAATTATCAAAATGGATTCCAATCAGAGACTCGCCTTCAACTCTAATATCATTAAGATACCGATTCATCTATAATAACTATGTGCGATCTTGAGTAGCCATAATATATTCATAATCTATTGCTCTCAATGAAATGAAATCTCATTTCTTTCTTAGCCAAGGTATATAAAATATTCCAAAATAGAATGTACCACATGATGACTATTTTCTATCATCTTCCGATCCAGCCCGATCTGCATCTGTATATCCCAATAACTCTTGTTGATATTTTTCATTATATAGAGAACCAAAATCCACAATTACATTTATATAATGAAGTATTATTTTTAATTCAAGTAAGTTGATTTATTTGTGATTTTATTGATACCGTGATTCTTGGAATGTGGAAAAAACAATATCATGTCTTTTCACTGCCAAGTACAATTGATTTTTAATGATATGCCTATATTCTGTGACATTAACCACTTTTCCTTCATCATCTCATGATAGTTTTTTCTGGTTATCCACTGGGGTCATCATTTCCATGGAATTATCCATTCTAAATTCGCTTAAAAAATGATTTTCATTTTTTATTGAGAAATAAATATTCCATTTCTTCCTTGTAACACCAATAAACTATGTAAAATGGTCAGTTCAACGATCATTGGCATTTTGAACTCACTTTTCATGAATTATACAAACTACTTACAATGTACTTCATCTGATCCACTAAAGATAATGCCATCAATATACACAAGCACCATCATCCTTTGATTATTTTAATTTTTGACACATAGATTATAATTAACTCCACCACCCTGAAAGATGATATTATTCAAAAATTGATCAAGCCTTGAATACCATGATCTTAGTGCTTTCTTCATACCTATATAGTATTCCTTAGCTGAAAAAATATGTTCTCATATTCATGATTGAAAATACCATCTAGCTGATCGATATACACTTCTTCTTCTAGAAACCCATTCAGAAAGGATGACTTGACATCCATCTGGAAAACATTGAACTTTCCTTGGACTGATATGTCCAAGAAAAACATGATTATCTCTAGCCTTACATCAGGTGAAAATGTTTCATCAACATTGATAGCCTCTATCTGGGAGTACCATTTTCACACTAGTCATTCTCTTTTTCAAATCACTATACCATATTCATTAAACTTATTGTTAAAGGACCATTTTTCATAGATGGTATTTTTATTTGTTGGTCTCGAAATAATCTCCCATATCTTATTAATCCCAATTTGTTCAAGATTTTCATCCATATCTTGAACCTAATTGCCATATCCGGTTTCTTCCTCAAAAAATTTAGGATCTACCTAGGATAAGAAAGATGTATACTATAAAGAATTCATTCTTCATGTATGAAATGGTGCTTCCTGATCACCAATGATATTTTTTCTATTAATTTTTGCTCATTTATTTAGATTCTATATAGATAAAAATTTGAATTACTTTTTATCATCATCATTATCTTATTCTAAATAAGCATTTTCTAATTTTACTCCTGAGTTGTTTACCTCTTCTTCACTATCATTAAGGAACTGTTAACTGCATTATTGAGGATTCTATTCACTCTCCACTATAGTGAAACTAATTTTCCAAGAATCTTATTGAATCATTTATATTATTTTCTTTTTCCTGAATATCCATGGAATCTTACCTTATCTCAACATAATTCAAATTTCCTAGGTTTCCCCTTATTGAGAACAAAATACTTATAAATAATTGAAAGTATTTAAATGTTGGTTTCTCTCCATAACATAGCTTGTATGGAGTCTTTTCTTCTTTTGAACACATTAGAGCCATATTGGAAATGTAGAATGATGTTAATATTACTTCCTTCCATAATTTATCTGGAGGTCCTTTTCAATAAGCACTATTTTGGACATGTTTTTTATGATCTGATTTCTTATCTCAACCACCCCATTATGTTGTGGAGTTCTCACTTTCAAAACCTAATTCCTTATCCAATATCTCTCAAGATAATTTTCCACTTGGGTGTTTGTGAAATCCATACCATTATCATTTTGAAACTTCAGAATCTTTTTTCTAAGCATCATTTCAGATTCGCTTTGATTTTTTATGAAATTAAACATGATGTACTTGTAAGAAATGATAAGTACCCATTCCATATTGCTGAAATTATCAATAAAAAGAAGACAATTCCTCTTCATGTAAATGGATATTGGTGAGATAGGTTTACACACATCTACATGTACTAATTTAAGTACTATGGTGGATTTTTTTTATTTTTCCTTGTATGTATTTATGATAATATTCCCTTGTTGATAGAAATCACATGTGTGGGTATGATCACATGATAGATTAGAGAGATATTGATAAGTGACAAATTTAACTAGATCTTATAAGGATGGTTGGAATAGATATATAATCCATTTATTCCACAACCTATTCTCATCCTATATGGATAAAAAACATATCTTCTTCTCCACTTACAATGTAGATATTTCCCTTCACGCGCTTTCCCTATAAAACAATTGTACCATCTTTTACCTTGAAAATAAAAAACTTCTTGGTAAATATTATAGCATAACCCATGTCACATAGTTTACTAACCCTTATAAATTTTGATTGGGACCTTCAACAACCAAAACATCGACACACCTCATATATTTTTCCAGGATTTGAATTTTACCAAGACAATAACCTTTAGGCCATTATTATTTCCAAATTTGACACCACCCTTGTTGTCATATTTGATTCCAATAACAATATCCTTATTTTATTCCATATGGGAAGTGCATCCACTATCAAGGATCCACATATCAGTATGATATGATTATTTAAGTGAAATCACTACAACCACTACTTACTCAACTATTTTCCTTTTAATCGATGCCTTTGAATTCATACCCATTATGGATTGATAATCTTGATCTTCTGCAGAGTATAATGGACCATAATCATCTTGAAGGGATCAACTTGATTTATCATTTTCAACTCATTTGATGATACATTGTGTTTCTACTTATTACCACTTTAAATATACTTCAGCATATTTCTCTGTATTATTGATGAGAAATATCTATCCAGGATTCCAAATCCACCACACTAGAAATAGAGACCATAAAAATCATTCCTTTAATATTTAAATTTATGTGGAAACATGTTTTTATCATGTTCCCTTTGGAAAATTTTTGATATAGAACAAACATTTTGAGAATATACCATCTTTCCACAATAATAAAACCTAATATGAGGTGTATTACTATACATTATTATAGGATGGGTTCTTTAGTAGGTTATATGAGTCTTTTTATTCTGATTTGTACCCAAATAAATTTGCATCCTTAGAGTGGGAACTTGCGGTCTGAAATAAATCACAACAAATTAATATTCATGATCAAGCCCCATAACATCCTTTTCATTTGGATAGGACTATTTCTTATGTATTGTTGAACCTCTATGATCCACTTCCATCTTTTCTTTCTTCGAAGTTATCTGATTTTCTGATGTCATATTAGGAGTAAAGAGTCTCTCATAATCTTAAAATTTTCTTTATATTTTGAAAAATTACTCTTCAATTTATTCAATACATTTGATTTGATATTTTTATATGTTATTAAAACCATTGATCACTCTTTTATATTATTCAAATTTGTGATTTTACTCAAAATCCTTTCATGAGTTCTCTAGAATTGAAGACTTGATCTTTTCAAATTTTTCCATCAACTCAGACTTTTCTTCTTCCCATTAGTGCATATAGAGTTTTTCATCACAAAACACTATGTTAGATTTCTTAATTTTGGCTCTCCAGACATCTATCTTCTCAAGAGAGGCTTTTAATTTAACCTATAGATCAACTTTTCCTTCAACTTATTCTTTATCATTTTTACTTTATTACCTTGTCTGGGAGTTACCAACAACTCCCACAATAGCATTTTCTTCACGACTCTTATAGTTATCCATCTCTCTAACCTCTAACACTCTTGAGATATCATTTTATTATGAAAGTAGATTCTTATTTTTGAATATATTTATCATAAAATATTTCTTACCTTTCACATAGGTTGAAGACTTCTTTATATGAATTTTGAATTCATCCTCAACATTATTTTGAATCTTCTTGGGGAACCTTACTTCAGGATGTACAAAATTTCCACACTATTAGAATGTGAGTGGGATTTTCCCTTTTAACATTCCTTTTCCTCTATATATTTGAGTAAAATAATGACATGAACTCATATATATCTTGTTCTTCCCGGTTAACTTCTATAGTGATCTTCTTTGTGGTCTTGAATGCCACTTCTTTGGACTTCCATTTTTCTACAGACTCAATATCTTTATTTCTCATCACGTATGTGAAAAGATTACTATAAAAGATATCCAGTATCAAAAAATTTGGATGTTTATCTCCCAGAATAGATAATTTTAGATTAAACTGAGGTGGTAGCCTTCTCAAGATACAATAAATGACATTTACATCTTTAAGTGTTTCCTTGAGACCATGCATGTCTTCGACAAAAATGTTTACCCGATAAAAGAAAGCATATAATGACTCATTGGTGTTCATTATTAGATCCTAATATATTCTACATAGAACCTGTAATTTTTATTCTCTGACTTTTGAATCACCTTCATATATATATTTAATATTATTTACCACATGGAATTCATTGAATTTCCTGGCATCACCATCTTGTAGATTTCATTGGACAATTCTCCCACTAATGTATTGATTTATTTAGATTTAATATCCAATTCCCTTTTTTAATATTTTGATTAAGAAAAACTATCCACACAGTCCAAAATACCATGAATTTCAACAATAAATACATCCATACCTAAAGATTAAAAGTAGTGTTACATCTGATTCTTCTATAACTGAAAATTGTTTCAATTAAATATGGAAAACAACCTCCATTGAAACCCTTAATAGAGAAACACTGATATAAAAATTTACTTTGATACCATTTTTTATCCCAACTAGATTAAATACCCTAAGGGGGGGGGGGGGGTGAATCAGAGTATGATAGATTAAAACTACCACCCCTTCAAATATTTTTTCATCATTAAACAAAACAATTTTCTCTCCCTTTCCAATAGAAATGTATGAGAAGAAATGAAAGTGTGCATGATAAATTTTTTTTACTTGGTTCACCTATATTGGGCTACATCTAAGGAGAATACAAAGGAAATGTAACAATGTAACAAATCTACTAAAGCACACCTCTATTACAAACCTTGAAGCAAACTCACTATATCTCCTGGTTTACAACCAATCACAATTTGAAATACCATTGATCTATTAACTAAAGTGTTCTCACTACTCATTTAGATGATTCATCTTCTGATCAGTTGAATAAATATGTTTTACAACTCTCATGAGATTTAATTTTGTGAAAAATATATTTACAAACTTCATGAAACAATACATTTATTACCCCAAAAATCATTCTTTTGTGAACCATACAACTTTTTTAAAGCTCACCACTTTCCAAAATCTCAGATAGCCGTCGCAAAGTTCCCTTATTTCCCAAATCTGACTTAGCCTTCATGAAGCTCACCACTTTCGTGAAGCTTAGATAGCCTTCATGAAGCACCCTCCTTTCGTGAATCTCACTTAACTTTATGAATCTCACAAATTTCATGATGATAATAGATTTCATGATGCTTACATAGCCTTTATGAACTCCCTTTCTCTGTGAAATAGACGTTCTTATAGAAACCTTTCTGCAAGAAAAACACTTTGTGAACCACCTTCTTGAATTCAGAGCCTTTGGATTTTCATCAAGGCTTTCTCTGTCAAATGATGGGATTAGATAAATATTTCAATACATTGACTACCTTTAATGAAGAATTCAACCCCACCACCACCTTTTCATGAATCTATCCATTCTTTTTGGTGAACCATAATATTTTTACAAATCTCAAGGTAAATATTTCAAATCATAAAGATTCTCATAGTCACGGAGATTTCCATCTTTCCATCACATATTCAAAAACCTCCAAAACATCGCTACATCAAATGTTTTCAAGAATCTCCACATATTTAAGAAAATACAATATTCTAAAAACCATTCCTTTAACATATATATGAATATTTGGTCATGGAAATCCAACTTTCGTGATGCTTGGGCCATCCTCCAAATTTTGGACCCCAAATGGAAAATAATGGGAAATGATTCCACTTTGTATACACATATTTTTATACAACCTATAGAACATCCATTAATTTTTCTTTGATAATTTTCAACATAATTAATCAAAAATAATTTTGTAACTCCAAAAATGACTATATCTACCCACTTTTTCAACAAACACAATCAACCCAAAACACTAAAATGTTACCTTTATGATTTTTTGCCGAATTATTTTTATGATCAGGCTGGAGCAGTTTGGTAGTGTCTTATATACTAGGAATGTGGATTGGCTATGAGTTTTAACTAGAGCCTATAATTTTATTTATATTCCTTTAATTTACTCATGTATATATTATTGGACTAATGGGAGATTAGTGTTGTATGTATGACATGGTCATTCAAGCCTTTACTGCATTTCATTTATCATCACAACCTTGTTATATGAACTACTTCTATACTCGGTTTATTTACTATTATGAAGTGTGTTTGGTTATTTTTGTTGTTTTTTACTCTAATATGAGGGAATAACTCCTCATAGACACACCATAGTCTCTTAATGCTAGTCGGTAGCCTATGGTATATAGGGAGGCATACTTGAGGCATAGTGGCACATTGGCTCAAGACACTGATTTAGTGGTACCTATATTGGGATGATGTAAACCTTTTATATTTCAACAAATGATCCAATTATGAGAATATCACAATATATAAAATCATATGAAATAATGAAAAATAAATAAATAAATAAAATTAAGTTAAAATAAAATATTAAATAAAGAAACCTAATGGACCAAATTAATTTTGATGTTTAATATTTTATTTTAGTATAATTTTTTCAAAACAATCATAAATGAACTAGTCATTAAATAAATGAAAAGAGTAATTATATACCAATTCAAAAAATTGTTCATTGGTTGAACTAATTAAATATATTTTGATTAAAATATTCCATATATTTATAATTACTATCAAATAATTATGATTATTTTAAAAATAAATTGATGGCTATATATTTCAAATAATAATTTCATAAATATGTTTTTAAATAATTAATTTTAACCATAATTATTTAATACATCATTAAATAATTAATCATAATTTTCAATGTTGTAACCACAAAATCCCAAACACACCCAAAGAGGAGGGGTGAATTAGGGTGTGAGATTTTCCCCTAATCTTTGATCAAATCATATTACAATCATGGAAATAAAAATATGAACATGTCATGATCAAATAAACAACAAAAAGTACCCAAATATGAAATGTAAATGCTGTTTCATATGATTTTTACATGGTTCACTACTAAGGGATACTCTAAGAAGTATACAACAATGATGAGTCGTTGTACTAAAGAATATAAGCCCACACTATATGTGATTACAATGTTTTAGAATAGTGTATTACTAATCCTTAGGTTAGTCCCTCCATTTATCTCTCTAACCACTACTTGGAGACAAAGAATACAATATGATGATAAAAGGTAACTTATAATGAATAATAAAAAAATGATCAAACACCAAATCAATTCTTATGTTTTCATAGTGATTTTATTTCCTCTAATAAATATATTCCATGGAAATATTCGTAGTATCTCATTTATAGAATATTTTTTTCTGGTTGTTCTTATTTTTCATAATCACATGTTATAAAAAGGCCTTTTTATTAATATTCAAATATCTCCAGTTAAACTTCTAAAAACCCCATCCTATGAATTTCATATGTCACCCTTATTAGAACTTTAAATTCATGACTCTTAAATGAAATAATTCTAAAAATTAAATCCATTTGATGTTTAAATTATAAATCAACCCAAATCTATGATATTTAAAGAAAAATATTCACCAAGGTATAATCAATGCTCACCATGATGTGGTGAGATCCACTTCATCCCTCAACCTCATATCTAATTGGCCTCCATGATTTCAAATCTTGATAAATTAGGATGTTTTGAAATTAAAACATAATTAAATCATCAATACCTATGACATAATCAAATAATAGACATGACATAGGTAATATATAGGTTAAATAAAATTCACCATTATTTTATCTACAATAAGTTTCTTATTTTCTATTTTATTCCAGAAAACCTGATGGGTGAAACATCCTTCTCTACAAAATAACCAATTCCACCCCTATTTTTAATGATATATAAAGACCTCCATGGATTCCTCTATGACTATAATGAAGTATCCCATTAATTATAAGGATATTTTAGTACCACCATGAATTTATTTTAAATGTGTCAATATGAGACTCCCTATTTTAAGTTCAAGATCCAGGACCAAAATTTTAGCTTCTCCATCAATATGAATTACACCCCATTTTTCTCTTACATAATGGAATTCATTACATCATGGATTAACATATCATTTCATATGGCTATTACAATAGAGAATTATATATTTCAATACCTCTTAACTCTATAAAACAACTTATTGTTAAAATCTAAAATCAATCAAACTCTGTCTATAAAAATTCACCCATCAATGGTATAATCTACCTTGACATAAGAAATTATTTTTTTCTTCCCTTATTGAACTCCTTGATATTTAATTTTTCTCCTCTTATTTATAATTTTATTACTTTCCCCTTGGATAATAAAACTAATGTTTTGAATCCTATCAAGAATTAATTGACCATATTAAGAATTAGAAATATATAGAGTGTGTCATGAACTGAATCTGGTTTCCATCAAAACTGGCACCAAACCCAGCCCATGACAAGGCTCGAAGGACATTCCCAATACCCATGGGATGGCACAAGTACCCGGGTATCATAAAATGATAATTGGGAATGATTTAACTAAGTTTATACAAATACAATGACAAAAAAAATCCAATGAAACAAATCTGGATTAAAAAAACCATCTTTTAAAAAATTTCAGAAGTGAATTACATGATTTAAAATAATTTTTAAAGATCATTACAAAGGAATAAAACCCAAAAAGTTAGCACAAGAACCTCCACATGGCAAGATGCACTGCCCTCAAGACATCTCCACAACACCATATCACAATGGACCGCTAAAAACCTGAACCATTGGCAGAAAAGCTATACCCAAACACGTGACAAAAATAACCAAGTATACTTACACACAAGGGTGTAAGTAGAGTGTGAGACAAAGATGAGTAGGATACCACCACTAAGAGATTCCATGTGATAAACATTCAAAGATGAAAAGCTTCCAAGTTTTCATAAACATGAAATGCTAGTTAAAATCTCTAAAAGATGAAACTTTACATAAAAACAGTTTCAAGTGTGATATTTTAAAGAATCAACACTTTTAAATAAAATACCAAAGCTACTGAATTTTCCATTCAATCATATTGTATGCTGACCGTAAGCACAAAGTATCTAATGAGCACAAGCAATGGAAAAATAACCCCTAGGCACTCACTCCTTGTGGGTCCCAGGTACCTCGTATCTCGGTGAGAGTAGCCATCAAAATATCTGTTCTTGTGCACGAGCCACTAGTAGGGAAGATACCCATAAACTAGTGGCCCCAAATCATCATCATCATCATAGTTTAGTTAGTGTTGTCATTGTCAATCTTGCTATGTGAAACTGAGGCCAAACCCCATGGGATCACTAGCATAATATTACACGTCCACCCACCTAGATACTTGAGTTTCACTCTTGTGCTCAAATAAGTTCAAAAAGTCATGAAATAAAATTTTCATGTGAAAATACAACTTCCACATCACACCTTCACCAAATAGCCCACATGTTCATCAAACAAGTCACATCATCCCTGTAATGGCCCGAACTCTCCTGGTCCATTACTTTTCCAAATTATAAGTGTTGGGGTGTCCTAGAAACCATCGGCGAGTCAGGAGGATGTGGTTGTTAGTGGCAACATGTCACCATGGTGCCCCCTATCAGGGCCACTGATCGGTATCACCGATCAGTTCCACCCATAGGTCTCACAGATTAGTTTCACTAATCAACTACAAAGATCTGATCCATATATCAACATCACTGATCAACTTCATAGATCAGCTTTACAGATCAGCTTCACTGATTAACTTCACTGATCAGCTTCATAGATCAACTTCACAAATCAGCTTCATAGATCAACTTTACAGATCAGCTTCACTGATCAGCTTCACTGATCAGCTTCAAAGATCAACTTCACAAATTAGCTTCACATATCAGCTTTGTAGATCAGCTTCACAGATTAACTTCACTAATCATCTTTAAAGACCAGATTCACTGATCAACTTCAAAGATCAGCTTCACTGATCAGCTTCACAGATCAGTTCCATCGGTTTCACTAATCGGTCACACTGATCAGTTTCACCCATCGGTCTCACCGATCGGTTTCACCCATCGATATCACCGATCGGTCTCTCACTGATTCGTCTCACCGATCACTGTCTCTCCAATTAGTCTCACCGATCGGTTTCACCCATTGGTCTCACTGATCGGTGTCACCCATCGATCTCACCGATCGGTTTTACCCATCAGATTCACCAATCGGTTTTACCCATCAGTTTCACCCATCAGTTTAACTGATCGGTTCCACCCTTTGGTTTCACCCATCGGTTTCACCAATCAATTACACCCATCTATTTCATAGATTGGTTTCACCAATTAGTTTCACCCACTAGTTTCACCCATCAGTTTCATTGATCGGTTTCACCAATCCGTTTCACCCATCATTTTCACCCATCAGTTTCACCGATCGGTTTCACCCATCGGTTTTACTGACTCGTCTCACCTAATCAGTTTCACCCAATAAGTTTCACTGATCGGTTTAACCCAATCAGTTTCACCCATCAGTTTCACCAATCACTTTCACCCATCAGTTTCACCGGTCGGTTTCACAGATAAATTTCACCCAACCAGTTTCACTGATCAGCTTCATGGGATCAGCTTCACCCGACTGGCTTCACCTGATCAGTTTCACGGATCAACTTCATGGGATTAGCTTCACCAGATCAGCTCCACCGATCAGTTTCACCAATCAGTCTCACTGATTTGTCTCACCAAACATCCATAGAGGGGTGTTGGGGTTTCCTTCCCCAATTTTCCCCGTTATGCTAATTTTTATCACTTTTAAAGTGGTTCAAGGAAGGTTTTAGCGCCATAAACAATGTTTTAAATCCCCTAGAAGTAGGGAAACCATCAACGGACCTATTTTCCTCCATTTAAATGAAATCCATTAATGCACAGCTATTATGGCCACCCCTTTGATGAAAATTATTAAATAATAATTAATTCCACCATGTGTAACCGTCCAACTGTGTGGTAAAACCATGATCCATCTTTAAAACCGTTCAAAATTCATATCCCGTAACTCCAGGATCTCACCTTTTTATATCACGAGAATTCCTTCTTTCTTCTTCTTGGCTAGTCTCTTTCCTTTCCGTGGTGAGTTTGGAGTCCCCTCTTCCCGATGCTAGTAGTGAAGCAATGCTTGATCCTTTCCTGCTCACTCTTGGAGTCCTCAGAGTTCCTCCCCTACAATTCACGCATCCCAGTTGATCATCCAGGTAGGGTTCTTCCTTCATCTCTCTTTACTGTGTATCATGTGGGGTGGGAACATTGATGTTCCTAAGGGGATGGATGAAACCAAACTTTAACGAAGATAATAAATGGGTTTTAAGGAATGAAGGGATGTAATTGACGGTGTTGTTGTACTATTTTATCTTTTCTTATATGTTGTGAACTGTATGATCTTATGTCCACTAAAAATCATGGCCATTGGTGGTTCTTTATTGAGCACTAATGAACCTCTGTTTTTCTGGATAATTCTGTGACTGAATGGATGTAACACAAGAACTGGTTAATCACATAAACACAGTTGATTAAATGGATGACCAATGAATAATAATCCTTGTATGGTCACCCCGGATAACCAAATGAAAATATGAGAATAAATGAATGGTGTTTTTAAAATATAAAAACTCCCTTGCTCTGTTCTGGGAATGTGTATGGTGGTTCTTCTTCATCCTTGTGAGGTGACACAGATTGGGAGGGGATCCCCTATTGAGTAGTTTTTAGTTTTTGGATTTTGGGGCCATGTGAGTCCATATGATGGGGCTTGGGTTGGTTCTAGTACTTCAAGAGATCTAACAGATCTCTTTTCTGGTTGTGACTTTACAAGAGAACCAAGTGCGAATTCTTAAATTGCTTCTTGCCTATTTTTCCTTCCTTGGATTGTGGCTGTCCCTGTTAGTTTCCCGATAGTGAAGAATTATCTAAATAGAACAACTTTAATATGATAAAAATAATGGGTTCAATAGGGAATTGATTTCTAAGAATGATTCGTGACCTGATTGTGGGTGTTGTACTTTTTTTACGAATGAATAGTAATGAGGGTGTTGTGTGTGGGCTGGTTTTGGGACCCCTAGGTTGGGATGAGTGGTTGCTTACCTATATGTATAATTTAGTTCTTAGGTTTCTTATTTTCACCCCTCCCATGTTGAGAACTTCATGCCGAATGCCCCCATTTCATGGGGGAGGGTGTTTTTCCTAACACTCATATTAGTGGCTGGTTATTAGCTTCTTTTCTGACCACTTTACCGAGTATTCCATGACTCTTAGGCCAGGTTGTGATGGCCTAAGGTCCATTATAGCCCAAGATTCTTTTGGAAGGTAGTTGTGGTGGTTGGCCTAGGTGTGTGCGGCCAGGTTGTTTCCCAAGTGTCTTCAGGATGAGTTCCAGGTGTCTTCAGGCATGGTAGTAGTTGTTCTGGCCCAGGTGTCTATGGGCATGGTTAAATGGGGTTGTTGAGGCCCAGGTGTTTGCAGACAGGATGTGTGGTTGTATAGACTAGGTGTGTGTGGGCATGTATGGTAGTGGGACTATGGTGAGAATGGAGGGAGAGGTCTGATGCGTAGGATGTCTTCAATAACAGTGGGGAAAGTAGTACAGGGTACCCAAAACTACCACAAAAAAAGTTTTTCACAGCGCCCCCCTTTATCAGCACTAACAAAAAAGCGCTGATAAACGTACCACTTTATCAGTGCTTTGTTTAGCACTCATAATGGGACCCCCCCTTTATCAGTGCTTTTTTTAGCATTGATAAAGGGACCCCCTTTATCAGCACTTGTTTAGTAGTGCTGATAAAGGGGGGGGGGGCTTTATCAGTGCTTTTTTTAAAAGCGCTGATAAAAGGTCGACTTCAATTTTTTTTAAAAAAAACTATATTAATATATTAACATATAAATATAGTTATATTGATATAAATATAATATATAATTTTTAAATATATTTTAGATATGTATAAATGTACGTTTACACTTAATATACTTAATATATAAGATATTTAGTGAAAATGGCTTCTTAAAAAATTAAAAACAATATTTTTAATTAATAATTTTCTAATTATTATGGAGTAATAGTCATTTAATAACAATTTTAAGACTAAAAAAATTAAAAAAATTAAAAAAAGATCCAAAATATGTTGAAAATGCAACTCAAACTTCAAACGACCATAAATTTTGATCCGGGTGTCCGTTTGAACTCTACCACATATCAAATAGAAGCCTATGACGAGATATACGTTGCTGTGACTCGTGGGGACCTTGGTCAAGGGGTTTTCGAGGCCAAAAAGGGCTCAGAAGGACTCTAAAACTGAGTTTTTAGTCGGGGTACCCCAATTTTTTTAACATTTTGTGGATTTTCAGCATCGTTTAAGGGGGTATTATAGACTTTTTTTGGTTGGGACTGAATTTATTCAAAGGTATTATATTTATATTGATATTATGTCATCGAAATTCCATCGTTTTTTATAATGCACTGCTATTTATAATCAAATATATAACTATATGTACATATTTTTTATATATTCACACCTAAAAATTTAATTATAAATATAAATAATAAAATATATTTATATATAAAATATATTAGGTTTATCTAAATAACTAATAAAATCCATTTTATTTAAAATACAAATATATGAATATTTATATACATATATACTAATCTAACTATATATATATATTAATCTAACTATATATATATTAGTCTAATATATATATATATATATATTAATATAACTACATACATATATATATTAGTATTACTATAAATATATATATTAATATCACTATAAATATATATATTAATATCACTATAAAAATATACAATAATGTCAATATATATATTAATATAACTATATATATGTTAATATAACTATATATATGTTAATATAACTATATATATATATATTAATATAAATATATATTACTATACAAATAAATATAACTAAATATATATATATATATATATATATATTAATATAACTATATATATTAATATAACTATATATATATTAAAATATAACTATATATATTAATATAAATATATATTACTATACGAATAAATATATATATATATATTTATAGAGATATCGTGAATTGGAAGACAAATCAAAATAGAGTAGTGGTAAAGGCTTAGGCACACAGGGGGGAGGTCTCGAGTTCAAATCCTGGTGGAGCCAGGGGCGTGCGCGCATGGGAGAATATGGGAGAAAGCGCTATTAAAGGGTGAAGGGGGTGCATGGGGCGCTGTACAGGGGCAGAAAAGCGCTGTAAAGGGGGGGGGGGGCTCAAGCGCTATAAAAGCCCCCCAATTGGAAGTATTTTTTAAATTTTTAAATTTTTTTTAATTTTTTTTTAATTTTTTTTAATTTTTTTCCTTTTATCAGCGCTAAAACAAAGTGCTGATAAAGGACCCTTTTATTAGCGCGTTGTTTTAGCGCTGATAAAGGAACCCTTTTATCAGCACATTTTTTAGCGCTGATAAAAGGAGTATTTATCAGTGCTTTTCAGAGCACTGATAAAGGGGACCCACCCTTTATCTTCGCCGGCTTTATCAGCGCTTTTTGTAGCGCTGATAGAGGCCATTTTAGCGCTGATAAAAGCCATATTTGTAGTAGTAAAAATATTGTTTTACTATTACTATTACTTTACATGACTTTCATTATTTGTGGAGTGTGCCTTGGTGAGGTTGGGTGGATAGTTTTCTTGCTAGGTGCTTTGGTTATCTCCCTTTTCTCACAGGGAATTAAAATGTATCCCCACTTGTGCATGAGATCTTTTGGTTTTCCCTACTGAGTACACTGGTATGCTCACCCTATGTATATAAATCTACTTTCAGGTTTCCAGGAGGACTTTGAGGACCATGCCAGACTCTATTAGCTCGGATACTGGGATCGTTGACATTGCTGTTTTTCTTTTCTTTTGGTACTTCCCCTTTAGAGTTTTCTTGTACTTTGTAGCACTTTATTATTGGAACATTCATATGGGAATGGATTGTTTTGGCTTTACTTTTACTCCCAACTTTGGTGTTGTTTGGGATTCACTATATTATCTCATGATCCTACTAAATAAAAAGTGTAATGAATTCCATTTTACATGTGATTATATACCCTTGGTGTTAGTTTCCACTCCAGGACCTATTGAAGGAGGGTCTTGGGGGTCATTATCTCTCCTTCAACTTGAGGATGGAAGGGTTTGGGAATCCATTGTCCCTTCCCTCATATTGGTGAAGGTAGGTCATGACAGAATGGTATCAAAGGAGATGGTTGAGATATAGGATGAAGCTCAGGGTTAGGCACAATTAGGATTGCATGGGATGGTAGGGAAACAATGTTAGGAAATATTGGTGTGTGAAATAGGCCAGGGAGGACTGGCTAGGACATAAGATTTTAGGCCCCCCGTGATCCGATGCAAGGACTCAGGACCTACCGAAAGACCAAGTGAGGCTACACTGATTAAAGGGTAGAGACCCTAAGAAAGGTACATGCATCATAATGATTTGTGTTCTTGTGTGTTCTGGGTGTTCTAAGGATTTAAATAAAAAAATTTAATCAAAATATAAAATAATTCTTCTACACTACTTGGGCTTAGGCTTTCTTTGTTTACCTTCAAGCTATGGTACCCGGACGACGACCACGGCTAGTGCGGGTGATCGAGGCCCAGGAAGATGATCTAGATGATCTATGGAGGAATAATCAAGAGGAAGAGGAAAACCAGTGGCATAGGATGCTTCGTGCCTTTCAGTGGCTAACCCTCAGAAAGTACGAGGGAAGCATCTCAGACATGGAGACAGAGAGCTGGCTCGAGGAGCCGGTGATAGCTTTCAGCTTGATCCAGGATCCAACGGAGTACTGGGTTCCTCTAGATATAAGCCAGATGTGGGGAGCATCATGTCAGTGGTGGAATCTCTATCTTGGGGAGAAGAGGGGGGCTGAAGTTTCATGGACTGACTTCGAGAGGGAATTCCGGGCGAAATTCTTCTCTTCAATGATGAAGGTGGAAAATAGGCAAGAGCTACTCTCCCTTCAGCAGGGGAGCATGTCAGTGAGGGAGTTGGGGATCAAGTTCAAAGATCTCCTTAGTTTTTCTTTGGACCTTTTTCTAGATGAGGAGTCTCAGGAAATATGTTTAGAGG
The DNA here is from genome assembly GCA_963277665.1 of Viscum album. Classification (NCBI taxonomy): domain Eukaryota; kingdom Viridiplantae; phylum Streptophyta; class Magnoliopsida; order Santalales; family Viscaceae; genus Viscum; species Viscum album. The sequence goes on along the minus strand of OY728133.1, from coordinate 1,993,115,280 downwards.
AGGCACTCTGATCTTCTATTTAGTATGTTGTTACTCCCTTCACCCTACCATTGTACTTGGAGGTCCAAAAGAAGACTTAAGTGGTGGAGAGGCCGCACATGCTGGGAGATCTGCCATGAGAGGGGATATAGTTGGGCTTGTCAAAGTGTAAGGTCATCAGTAGTAGGCGTCCAACATCAGGGCCTTCTAGGTTTCAGCCAGTGGGGAGCAGGCCCAAGCTGTTTCAGTTTAGATCTCCTAGTCCTCACCCATTCATTATGGGCCCAGGATTGAGGTTCTTCATCTGTGGTAGCCGTGGGTACCTTCAAAATTAGTGCCTGGACAAAGTGCAGTATAGTGGGGGTCGGCAGGTTCATCACCCACCTCAATAGCAGTAGTTTCTAGCCAGGCCCTTTCAGCAGCAGTAATAGGTATAGCGAGATCATACTCCTCTGAGAGAAGACGTGGATGGAAGAGGCCGACCCTAGGGTTCACTTCAAGGACCTCGACCAGGGCATGGTCGAGGAGGCAGCCGACAACCGAGAGGTAGAGGAGATAGGCATGGGCCCTTTCACGCTATAGAGGCAGCAATTCCAATAGGGCCAGAAGTTGTTCAAGGTACGATCATCTTATTTAGAACTCTTTCTTGCGCCTTGTTTGATTCAGGAGCTTCACACTCCTTTGTTACACTCAGTCTAGCCCCTTCCTTGGGCATAGACATAGAGAGACTCTCTATTCCGCTAGTGCTGAGTACGCCAGTTTGTGGTTCATACCAGCCTGTTTGATTTCTGTTGAGGATGTAAATTGATGTTGGGGCCACATCAGTCTAGTGGGGATCTCCTTCTGCTACAAATGCAGCCATACATTGTCATCATAGGCATCGAATAGTTATTTTCTATATATGTCATTATTGACTTATTCTTGAGAAGAGTCATGTTCTCCAACGAAGATGGCTAGCTTGTGGCTTTTTTGGTGAACGGAGTTCTCTAGTGGGGAGACAATATGTGGAGCCTATTTTTTATAAGTTTTACAAGATTTTAGCAGAATAAGTGAATGATGAGATGATGGATGTTCCAAGAGTTTTCAGAGAGTTCCTACACATTTTTTATGAGAAGGTTGTGACTCTACCCCCTCAACGTGATGTTGAGTTCAGGATAGACTTATATCCTGGTGCCCATATGATTTCAATGGCTCCTTATAGGACGATTCCTTTTGAGTTGTGGGAGTTGCAGAATCAGATTGACGAGATGATGGAGAAGGGTTTTGTTCAACCCAGCGTGTCACCATGGGGTGCTCCGGTCTTATTCATGAAGAAGGTAGATAGTGGTGTCAGGATATGCAGAAACTACAAGAGACTGAAGCAGGTAATAGTCAAGAACTGTTACCCTCTCCCAAGGATAGACGCTCTCTTTGACTAGCTGAGGGGTGCAGGTTGTTTTTCTAAGATCAATCTGTGGTCTGGGTATCACCAGTTAAGCGTGAAGAACAACGATATCCCAAATACTTATTTCAGGTGCATGTATGGTCACTTTGAGTTCATTGTCATGTCGTTCGGTGTTATGAACTCACCTGTTTTGTTCATGGGGCTCAAGAAATCTGTTTTCTGTGAGTTTCTGGAATGGTTCATCATTGTGTTCATCGATGACATTTTGATCTACTCAAGATCAGATTAGGAACATACTAAGAACCTAAGGATGGTCATAGAGATCATTCGAAATCACCAGCTCTATGGGAAATTGTCCAAGTGCAAGTTCATGACACGATAAGTGCATTTCATTGAAAATTTGGTGTATCAGCAAGGGGTATCATTTGATCTGTCAAAGGTTGAAGTGGGTTTTTCTTGAGAAGCACCCAAGAATGTTACATAGTTAGTATTTTTCTAGTTATGGAAGGATATTATCAGAGGTTCATACCCAAATTCTTTCGACCTGTAGCTCCTTTGATAGATTTGAGCAGAAAGGACCAGTCCTTCGTGTGGAGTGAGTAGTGTCAAGCAGCTTTTAAATATATAAAGGAAAGTTGGTCAGTGCTCCAGTGCTTAGGTTTCCATAGGAGGGGGTGTTGTGTGAGGTGTATTTGGATGCTTCTAGACTTGGCTTGGGATGTGTGCTGATCCAATAGTGGAGAGTGATCTATTATGGGTATAAGTAGTTACGTCCTCATGAGAGTAACTATACCACCCATGACCTAGAGCTTGCAGTAGTAGTGTTCACGTTGAAGTTGTGGTGACATTACCTAATCGGGGGGCACTTTGTGGCCTTCACAGATCACAAGAGTTTGATGCATATATTTACCCAGCAGGACCTGGACATGTTACAATGAAGGTGGGTGGAGTTTCTTCAATACTACAACTTCGAGATCTCTTAAAATAAAGGTAAGGGGAATGTTGTGGCTGATTTCTTGAGTAGGAAGTCACAGAGGGAATCTATTCAGAAATCTGTGGATGCGTGGAAGGCAATGGAGGAGTTGGTTTCCCTACACCTGGATGCAAGGGTGGATGGTAGTAGAGGTTGTTTGTTTTAGATGATAGTGTAGTCCCCTCTGTTGCGGCAGGTGTAGGAGTCTTAGTGGGGAGACTTAGAGAGTGAAGTGATGCATGATCGGGTAGACCAAGGCAATGCTCCGGAAGGGTGGTCAGAGGATGGTCAGAATCAGATGCTTTTTTAAGGGAAGTTGTTTGTCCCAGAGATGATGTGATTGGGAGTTCTCTGTGAGTTCCATAACTCACTCATAGAGGTACACCTAGGAGTATAAAATATGTACTGAGGCCTGAGGGAACAATTTTGGTGGCATGAGGTGAAACATGCATTGGCAGAGTTTGTGGATAGGTTCCTGGTGTGCCAGCAGGTGAAGGTTCAACACCACGTCCTAGGAGGTTTGTTGCAGCCTTTAGATGTCCTTGAGTGGAAGTGGGATGACATCTTGATGGATTTCATCACAGGACTACCCATGGTTCAAGGGGTATAAAATGCTATCTGGGTTGTGGTAGACCGGCTGACGAAATCCGCTCATTTCCTGGTAATCAAGGAGTCGAGTTTGGTGGATTCCTTAGCACGAAGATAAGTGGATGAGGTGGTGCAGTTTCATGGAGTTCAGAGGTCCATATTCTCGGATAGGGATGCATAGTTTAACTCATGAGTCTGGAGGGGATTACAGCATGCTTTTGGCATCCACATAAGCCTTAGCATTACCTTCCACCCCTAGACATATGGGCAGAGAGAGCAGACCATCTAGGCATTGGAGGATATGCTATGGGCTTGTGTTTTGGACTTTAAGGTTCATGGTAATGATATTTTCCCTTATTATATTTTTCCTACAATAATATCTATCACTCTAATATTGTCATGACACCATTTGAAGCCTTGTACGGGAGGTTGTGTCATTCACCTGTGTGTTGGACCGAGGTTGGGGAGGCAGGTGTTCTTGGCCCAGAGGTAGTGCAGAGAACAATGTAGAAGGTTCAGCTTGTGTGTGATAGGATTAACATATCCCAGGACCGAAAAACATTGTATGATGATCACAGGAGGAGGCCCTTGGAGTTTGAGGTTGGAGGCCATCTGTTCTTGAATGTTTCTCCTCGACGTGGGAATCGAAGGTTTGGAAAGGGAAGAAAGCTCTCTCCTAGGTTCATCAGGGCCTTTCAAAGTGTTGGGTTAGTCGGTGAGGTGAAATATCAGCTGGGTTTTCCACCTCACATGGAAAGGATCCATGATGTTTTTCATGCCTCCCAGCATTTTTGATATCTACATGATGACTCCCATGTCATTGACTGGGGATAGTTAGATATAGGTGACGATGCTACATTTATGCAGCGACTAGTGAGGATCGAAGATCAAAAGTAGAAAGTGCTTCATGGATGAACCGTCCCTTTGGTAAATGTGTTGTGGAGGCACAATGGCCTCAAGGAGAGTACTTGGGAAGAGAAGCTCAAATGTGTTCCCATTACCCATAGCTATTTTGAGTTGTTGTTCCGAGCCTTCCTTGATGTTTCTATTTTTGTGACATACTGTGATGTAATGCTGAACATGTTGGTTTTTGAGATGATTTGTTTCCCTACCTCGTAAATTTTTATGAAAATTCCTAATATGTGGGGAAGGGATAACCTGATTCCTAATCAAGACGCATTAGCGTGGATGCGATTAAACCCGTGCGGATGAGTTAGTGCCTCCCAAAGCGGATAACATCTTGAAATGGAGGAAAGAACTCCCTGATCTATGTGTTGGGAAAATGTGATCCTTGGGATTCATATGGATATTTGGGGTGGTTTTTCCCTGAGAGGCTTCTTCTTGAGTGGTTGTTCAGGTTACTCTTGTTTTCTCAAGGAAGAGAATAATTTGAGAGGTATCTGATGTAATGGCTCGGACCCTCCTAGTCTAATAATTTTCCAAATTCTAAGTGTTGGGGTGTCCTAGAAACCATTGGTGAGTTAGGAGGATGTGGGTGTTAGTGTCAATGTGTCACTGTGGTGTCACATATCAATGCCACTGATCGGTCTCACCGACCAGTTCCACCCATAGGTCTCACAGATCATTTTCACTGATCAGTTTCGCTGATCAGTTTCACTGATCAGCTTCACAGATCTGCTCTATAGATCAGCTTCACAGATCAGCTTCACAGATCACCTTCACCCATCAGCTTCACAGATCAGCTTCACAGACCAGCTTCAAAGATCAACTTTACTAATCAGCTTCATAGATCAGCTTCACTAATCAGTTTCACTGATCCTCTTCACTGGTCAGCTTCACAGATCAACTTCACTGATCAGATTCACAGATCAGCTTCACAGATCCGCTTCATGGATCAACTCCACTAGTTTCATTGATTGGTCTCACCAATCCGTTTCACCCGTCAATCTCACAGATCGGTTTCACCCATTTGCCTCACTGATCGGTTTCACTGATTGGTCTCACCAATCGATTTCACCCATAAGTCTCACCGATCGGTTTCACCAATTGGTTTCACCCATCAATTTCACCCATCGGTTTCACCCATTGGTTTCACCCATCGGTTTCACATATCGGGTTAACCTATCAGTTTCATCCATCGGTTTCACTAATCAGTTTCACCGATTGGTTTCACCCATCGGTTTCCCCAATCAGTTTCACCCATAAGTTTCACTGATCGTCTTCACCCATCGTTTTCATTGATCAGTTTCACCCAATCAGTTTCACCCGATCAGTTTTACTTATCAGTTTCACCCATCGATTTTGCGGATTGATTTCACAGATCTATTTCACCCAATCAGTTTCATTGATCAACTTCACCTGATCAGTTTCACTGATCAAATTCAGGGGATTAGCTTCACGGGATCAACTTCACTCGATCATCTCCACCAATTGGTTTCTCTGATCAGTCTCACCAATCGTCCACAGAGGGGTGTTGGGGTTTCCTTCCCTAGTTTTCCCGTAATTACACTTTTAAGTATTTTAACCTTTTTAAAGTGGTTCAAGGCCATTTTTAGCACCATAAACAATGTTTTAAATCACCTAGAAGTGGGGAGAGCCTCAAAGGACACATTTTCCTCCCTTTAAATGAGATCCTTTATCACACAATAGTTATGGACACCCCTCTAATGAGAAATATTAAATAAAAAATAATTACATCATGTGAAACTATCCAACTGCATAGTGAAACCACGATCCTCCTTTAAAGTTGTTAAAAATTCATATCTCGTAACTCCAGGATCTCACATTTTTATCACATGATAATTATTTCTTTCTTCTTCTTGGTTGGTCTCTTTCCTTTCTTTAGTGCATTTGGAGTCCCCTATTCCTGAGGATAGTGGTGCGCCTATGCTGGAGCTTTTCCTACTCACTGTTGGAGTCATCCGAGTTCCTCCCCTACAATTCGCACATCCTAGTTATTGGCACAAGGAGAAAAACTTCGATCGTTGATCATCCAAGTATGGTTATTCCTTTGTATCTCTTTACTGTGTATCATGAGGGGTGGACACGATGATGTTCCTCTCGGGATGGATGAAACCAAACCTTAACGAAGATAATAAATGGTTTTTATGGAATGAAGGGGTGTGTTTTAAGGTACTGATATACTATTTTATCTTTTCTTATATGTTGTGAATTGTATGGGCTTATGTCCACTGAAAATTGTGGCTGTTGGTGGTCCTTTATTATACACTAATGAACCTCTGTTTTTCTAGACAATTATGAGATTTAATGGATATAACATAGGAACTTGTTAATCATGTAAACTTAGTTGATTAAATGGATTCCCAATTTATAAGAATCCTTGTATGTTCACCCCAATTAACTTAAGAGAAAGATGGGAATAAATAAATGGTGTGTTTAAAATCTGAAAACTCCCTTGTTTTGTTCTGGCATTGTGTATGGTTGTTCTCCTTGATGCTTGTGAGGTGACACTGATGGGGATGAGATCCCCTATTGTGCAGTTGTTGGTTTGTTGATTTTGGGGCCATGTGATGCCATATGTTGGGGATTGGTTTAGTTCCAGTACTTCAGAGGATCTCAAAAATCTCATTTGTGGTTGTGAATTTACAAGAGAACTGGGTGTGAATGCTTAAATTACTGCTTGGCTGTTTTTCCTTCCTGGGCTTGTGGCTATGCTTGTTAGTGGTCCGTCAGTGAATAATTATTTAATGGAATCACTTGAATATTATAACAAGAATGGGTTCAATGGGGAATTGATTTTCAGGAATGAGTGTTGACCTAGTTGTGGCTATTGTGCTTTTTATGAATGAATAGTAATGAGGGTTTCATCTATGTGCTGGTTTTGGGACCCCTAGGTTGGGATGAGTGATTGCTTACCTATATGTATAATTTAGTTCTTATTATTCCTATTCTCACACCACCAAAGTTGAACACTTCATGCCGAACACCCCCCATTTCATGGGGGAGGGTGTTTTTTCGAACACTCATACGCGTGGCTGGTTATTAGCTACTTTTCTACTAACTTTCCTGAGTTTCGCAAGTCTCTTTGGGAAGGTTATGATGGCCCGAAGTAAATTATAGCCCATGATTATTTAGGCAGGGTAGTTGTGGTGGTTGGCCCAGGTGTGTGCAGGAAGGTTGTTTCACAAGTGTCTTCGGGATGAGGCCTAAGTGTCTTCAGGCATGGAAGTAGTTTTCTAGCCTAGGTGTCTGTGGGCATGGTTACGTGTGGTTGTTGAGGCCCAAGTGTTTGCGGGTGGGATGTGTGGTTGTATAGCCCTGGTGTGTGCGAGTGGGGGATGGTAATGGGACTATGGTGAGAATGGCGGGAGAGGTCTGACACGTAGGATGACTTCAATAACCAGTGGGGAAGTGGTGCGGGGTACCCAAAACGATGTTCTATTACAATTACATTACTTGACTTGTGTTATTGGGGGAGCTTTCCTTGGTGAGGTTGGGTGGATAGTTTTCTTTCTAGGTGCTTTGGTTATCTCTCTTTCTCATAGGGCATTAGAATGCCTCCCCACTTGTGCACACAAGCTTTTGGTTTTCCCTACTGAGTATACCTGTATGCTCACGCTACGTATATAAAGCTACTTTTAGGATTCAAGGAGGACTTTGAGGACCGTGTCAGACTCTATTAGCTTAGACACTAGGACCGTTGACATTGCATTTTTTTCTTTTGGTACTTCCCCTTTGGAGTTTTTTTTTTACTTTGTAACACTTTATTATTGAAAAATGCATATGGTAATGGATTGTTTTGGATTTACTTTTACTTCTTGCTTTGGTGTTGTTAGGGATTTACTATCTTATCTCCTGATTCTACTAATTAAAAAGGGCAATGCCTTCCATTTTACGTGTGATTTTATACCCTTATTTCTAGTCCCCACTCCGGGGCCTATCGAAAGAGGGTCTTAGGGGTCATTATATCTCCTTCAACTTGAGGATGGAAGGGTTTGGTAGTCTGCTTTCTCTTCCCTCATCTTGGTGAAGGCGGGCTGTAACAATCTGCCTTTTCATTCAAATTTATTTTGAAATCAAACTCACACCAAAATAGCCCACAAAACATTTTCATATCTTTCACAATTCAAAACAAATCCGTTAAAAATTCTATAAAATCTTTCCCAAGATGATAAAAATCACATAACATCCCAATAACATGTTACATAATACCTTTTTCATAAACAAAAATCCATTTTTCACTTCACATTCACCCAAAACAGCCAACAAACATGTTTCTCACCCACATCAAAATTTCATAAATCACCTCAACAAATTAAAAAACGTTATCAAAATGTTTGACATCACAACTGACCACTTTATCTTTCAAAAACTCATTTAGGTGAACACACTCACCAAAACGGTACATTTACGTCCTTTTCCCACTTTCTTTAACCCAATAAAACATTTACAATTTTTATAAAACAAACCCAAGGGGTATAACTATGTTTTGCACACAACCCATTTCAGAAACTCTTTCAAATCCAAAATCACACCAATACCAAACCAAAATAAAATTGGAAGACCTATCAATATTTATTAAACCACTCTCAAGTATTATAAAATCACCTCGAATAATACCACAAAAGATGCCCATGGGAAACAAGCATTTTCATAAAACACTTTAAAGAGGCATAACATGGTTTTACACATAAAACCCATTCAAAAATCCTCTTTTAAACCCAAAGGAACACACAAACCCTACCAAGAATAATTTTCATCCCAAACAACATTTATTAAAAAACTTCTATATGTTATAAAATGCACCCAAATACTACCCCAAGAGTTACACATGAAAAAAACCCAATTCAAATCTAAAGTGAAACTATAAAATTTAATGCTTAACCAAATCCATCAAAAATAGTTTTTGCACCACATAAAGCATATGAGGAACATGAAAATTAGTAAATCAAGCATGCTAACTCATCAATAATTTCTTACACATGGAACCACATACCTTTTTGTGTCGAAACCATCAAAAATTGGTGCGAAACATCAACCGTACCACCACCGCACCACAAGGGGGTTAAAACCAACCCTAAACAAAAATATTTGACAAAAAAGAAAAAAAAATAAAACCCTAGGTTCTAACCCTAACTTTTGGACATTTTAAAACTTCATGAAAGGAGGAAACACTAAGGAAAATGGAAGAAACCAAGAAAGAATCACTTAACTTGAAAAATCTTGAAGAAATCACCCCAAATCCACCAAAGGTTGAATCTAAAAGAAACCAAAACTGATATTTAGTCTCAAATGAGGCTGATTAGGTTAATTGGGGACTAAAATGGGAGAGAAAGAGTTAAAATTGAAAGGTTTATGAGAGAATCAAATTACCTTCTCAAATCTGGATGATTTGAGAAACCATTAGAAGTTTCTACCTAATCCGCAATCCAAATTAGCTCAAAAGTGGAAAAATAGATAATGAGAGTGAGCCTTAGGTTTTGGGATTTGGGTGAGATGTGTAATCACTAAAAAATAGTAAAAATGAATGATATAACACTTAAAAAAATAATTATAGCAGGAAATGGGCTTACGGGCTGGCCCAAAACCTTAATAAAAAACCCAAATCCATCATTATTATTGATTCCTATGGGGTCCAAATTGATATGGTGATTTTAATATAACAAGGGATGCCAATTGGGAAGTTGAAAAGGTGTAAAATTTTTAAAAATTAAGGTGTTATAAAAAACAAAATTTATTTTTAAATCTGGAAATGGGCTCACAGTTTGGACAAAATTTTGAAAACCCACAATTTCCACCAAAATGCATGGGAAACCCCCAAATCAAAGTAATATTTGAAATTACATAAAAAAATTACTTTAAAAGAATTCATTTATGTGACAATTCTCCCCCCATAATGCTTTCCACCCTCATAAATCCACAACAAGGCCTAATGCAAAAAACCAAACCCAACCAAAAGGCCGAAATAGACTCCTTTGCCATGTTTCACTGCCATCGAAAAGGCTAAGTTATATCTAGTTGATCAATCAATGAAGGAATACTCTCCCAATAAAAATCTTACCCCACTTTACTATAAAGATCATGAAAATTATGAATTCATACCAAAATAAAACTCCTAAAACACTATCTGAACAAGACTCAAACAATTTACCCAAACAAACAACAAAAATGATCAAATTTACACTTACCTTACTTTAACTAAAACACTGGGCACTCTCAAATCCTAATGTTTACCCTAAGAAGATTTTGGTAGTTAGATAGCTCTGAAAGAGGCTACCTACTTCAAAGACAAGAACAAGGACAAATCTGAGTCCCTAGTACGGGGAGACAGAAATGGGCTCCCCACTATAAGAGACAACTTAAATTTTCCCGAGACAGAATCGAGACTCTAATAGGGCGAAGCCTGAACAAAATATCTAGTAAAAGGGTTATAATTCCATTATACCTTTCCAAATGAGCTTATATAAAACTCATAGTGGGTCTCCCCACCAAAAGAACCAACTATCTTAACCGACCAACACAACCAGCACAGAAAGACCCCAAAATTTCAAGAGTTGGGACAACCGCATAGTTAATCCTCACAGTTTAGGGAGAGCATGTGCTAACTATGTGAATCCTTTTACCTACATGGTTTTATGGGTCACAGTTACTACTAACCATGTGCTGAACCTATCAAGGAAAAATTCCAACCTTTCCCCAAAAACTCAATGGAAACCAAAGAGGGGAGGAATGTCATTGGGCGTTAACATGGGCACGAGGCCCTCCACCTATTTTCCATCGAATAAGAAAAAAAGAAGAAATATGAAAACACCATAGGTTTAAACTATTCCCATATTTCAAACTAGGGATAAGAATTTGTAAAGGGGTTTGCAAAAACCCTAGGATTTCCCCGGACTATGCACCAGCTTCACTCCGGAACCTATGGCTGGAGCTCAAATGATTGAAGAATCTTCGACCTCATAGTTAAGATATGGAAACCCCATAAACATAACTTCTCCTTAAATTTTCATGAAAACTTTACCCTGATCCCAGATGGGTTCACCAAGACATAACACATTATAAATTAACTTTACCCTAACCTGACAATTCACTGAAACAAGGTTCACAAACATCACACCTTGTTTCTTTGGATGAGAAACAGAAAGAGGAAAGAATATATAAAAACAAATTCTTATAAACATAGGATGCTTAGATTTTACGAAGGGATACACACTTCCTACAAAAGAAATACTCTTATATGATTGCACAACCTTCAACTTTACATTCAAACAGGCACGCAACATCATAAGGCATCACTAAACATAACCATTGTGACTAATAGAAACAATACATGGAGGGGGACCTTATACAACGTCCCCAAACATCACAAAATTATAGAAAGTGTCCATAAAATCCTCTCATTACCAGATTTCCTATTATGGTGGTTTAACATAAAACCTTGCTTCGAAGAGGCTATGAAGGACCCATATTCCGTCTTAGACACCATCCACACTGACAACCCCATACTACTTTCACCTTCTACGAATCAGGTAAATTAAGAAACTAATGTTTCTTTTAACCTTCCATGAGCACTCTCCCACTACAAGAGGATCCAGAAAACCAATACAAGAAATGGTGTATACTCAATCTCCAAATCTCTAAAAAAATATTCCTTATATTGATCAACTAGAGGATCTTCCAATTATTTTTTTTAAAGTTTGGGGTTGAAGCCTAAATTTTTATTATTTGAAAGAAAATACCTCTTTAGACTGGGTAGAGGGAGACCCATTACATATCCCGAAGGCCCAAGGCAAAGTGGTCTAAATACAAGGCTTGAAAGCCCATTTGAATGGCCCAAATAACCCCTCGGTGAACAGTACTACTACAGTACATGCGCTGCTACAGTACCTACTATAGTACCACCACCGCTACATTATCTTCTACAGTCCGTCCACCGCAATAGTGCTACCTCTGCTACAGTGCTGGCACTGCAACAGTGCTTACTATAGTACTACTACAATACCTGGGAAATTCTCCCCTTCCCATATTTGATCCTGGGTCTTTTGGATGCCAAGTAGGAGCCTGTACCACTAGGGTACAAGCTCGTTGGTAGAGGGTCTTCTAATGATGAAACAATCTAGGTTGCACTTTAGTTGTTCACTAACCCTTAAAAGGGGCACACCTTATCCCACCAGAGACCCCAAGGACCCAACCAAGATAGTCCATTGGTCAAGAAATACCACAAACCAGATCTAAATAAATGAAGGGAACCACTATAAAGGAATCCTGAAACATTTCTCAAAAGATATCACTAACCAGTCCCTTAACCCTACTCACCAAAGAAAAACAAAACCAAAACACCATTCAAACAAGAGAGGTTCTTGGACTCAAAAAATACCACAACAAAAATATTTCCAAAAACACATAAGACACACCATCCCAAACCAGTCATCAAGACATCATGTTTTCCTTTAAAATCATCTCTTTGAAAATAAACGATTCAATGGTTAATGTATCCACCAATGGTACCCCATGGACCTCACACATGCATGTTTCCATTCCACATCAGAAACCCTACTCATATCAATCTAGGCACTCATATATTAATTCCATTAACCATCCATCATCCCATATAATCCCCATGCATGTGGTCGCTCACAAAAAATCTAAAGGTTAAAACAAAAATTCTCTCAACTTTTCAAAACCAAAATAGTCAACCAATACCACCCTTTTCTCAAAAATTCTAACCATAAAATCAAAACCCAATTGAAATATTACAAACCAATTTTTGAAATCACCCATAATTAAATAAATAATCACTTTCATTCCTTTCAAAACTATTTCAAAAAAAATTCATCCCCCTTCAAAAGACTTTTAATTTCATGAAAAACTCCATTTCATAAATCACTATTTAATTAAGAACTCAACTCTTATCACATCCAAAAAAGGTACTATAATTTCGTAAAACATTTAAAATGATATCTTGTTACCAAATAAAAATCCAAATCCAAGCACCACATATGACCTCCAAAACATTCCATCCTACTAAAACACCTTTCAATAGTTTAGAAAACTCTAATGGAAACACTTTTTCAAAACCAACTTTAACATAGTTCCTACTTTCAAAAGAGGTATAAACATACCATTTTCCATTTAAAAAAATTCTGAAAATTAAGATATACCATTTAAAAAATTAATTAATCCCATATTTATTATAAAACCATTTCAAAAAAACTTTATACTTCTAAAAATCAAGTCATTTTTTCTTTAAAACTGAACATCCAAAATTTCAAAACTAAAGGACACATGACAACGTGAGGGGAAACTAGTTTTGGTGGGTGACTTGGAAATATGGTTTACGGACATATTATGATCACTTAACCATAATGGGGAGTGTTATAAGGAAATACCCTTGGCTCTACATGGATTTCCCGGCCCTCCGAGCTCACTGAGACCATTAACCCAACTCTCTTTTCATTTCCCTTAGTTATCATCAAACCAAGAAAACCAAAGGACTCAGATAAATCCCGACTTTCTATAGTGACTCGAATCCTTTAATAAAGTGTGTTGTCTAGGAAAACTACCCATAATCAAAACCTAAAGTCATGAAAATCCTAACTTCAGTCTATCCTGATTGTTCCCCATATAACATGACTCAAAGAGTTAACCTCCTTTAATACCATTTTGTCACGAACCGAATCTGGTTGCCCTCAAAACTGGCACCAAAGCCGGCTTGTGAAAAGGCCTGAAGGATATTCCTGATCCCCACAGGATGGAACAAGTGCCTGGGTATCATAAAATGAGAATTGGGAATGATTTACCCAATTTTATACACATATAATTACAAACAAATCAAATAAAACAAATCTAGATTTTTCAAACAAAACCATCTTTTAAAAAATTTCAGATCTGAATTACATAATTTAAAAAAATGTTTAAAGACTATTAATAAATAATAAATCAAAAAAGGAAATCCCAATAACCTCAAAATTTCAATAGGTATCTCCCTCAATCCATCTCTACAACACCACATAACGATGGACCACTAAAAACCCAAACCATTGGTACAAAAACTGTACCCAAACCTATGGCACAAATAACCAAGTCTATTTACACCCAAGGGTGTAAGTAGGTGGGGATCAAAATACTTGTATAATACCTCCACTATGAGATTCCATGTGATAAACATTCAAAGATGAAAATATTGCATGTTTTCATAAACATGAAATGCTAGTTACAATTTTTAAAATATACAACTTTAAATAAAAATAGTTTTCAAGTGGGATATTTTCAAGTAAAAAAACTTTTAAATAAAATACCAAATATACTAAATTTTCCATCCATTAATTCTGTATTCCAATAGTAATAAAAAGTATCTAATGAGCACAAGCAATGCGAAAATAACTCCTAGGCACTAGATTGTTGTGGGTCCCATGTACCTCATATCTCGGTGAGAGTAACTTTCACAATATCTATTATCATGCACAAGACAATAGTAGGGAACATAAACACAAAAAAGTTGTTACCAATTGTCATCATCATCATCATCATCATCATCATCATAATTTAGTTATTGTTTTCATCATCAATCTTTCTATGTGAAACTGAGGCCAAACCCCATGGGATCACTAGCATACAAGTACACGTCCACCCATCTAGATACTCGTGTTTCCCAATTGTGCTCAAAACAATTCAACAAGTCATGAAATACAATTTGAACACGAAAATCCCACTTCCACAACACACATTTAGCAGACATTCCACATGTACATCACACAAGTCATATCATCCCCCTTTTCATTTAAATTGACATTGTAATCAAACTCAGATGCTAATAACACACAACACATTTGGCATATCTTTCACAATTCCAAAAAAATCCTTTAAATGTTTTATAAAATCTTTCCCAAGATTCTAAAAATCTCATAACATCCTACTCACATGTTACATAATACCATTTTCATAAACAAAAAAAATCCATTTTTCACATCACACTAACACAAAACAGCCCACAAACATGTGTCACACCCACATCACAATTTCCTAAATCACCTCGACAAATTACAAATCATTATCAACATAGTTGACATAAAAAATGACCACTTTATCTTTTAAAAACTCATATTATGTTAAAAAAATCACCAAAACATTACATACGCATCCTTTTCCCACTTTCCTTAACCCAAAAAACATTTAAAATTTTCATATAACAAACCCAAGGGATATATCTATGTTTTGAACACAACCCATTTCAAAACCAACATTAAAAGCCAAAATCACACCAATACCAATCCAAAATATAATTTTAAGCCCTATAAATATTTATTAAACCACTCTAAAGTATTATAAAATCGCCTCGAATAATACCACAAAAGATGCACATGAAAAACACACATTTTCATAAAACACTTTCAAGAGGCATAACATGGTTTTAAACATAAAACCCATTCAAAAACCCTCTTTTAAACCCAAAGGCACACCAAGACCCAACCAAGAAGAATTTTAATCCCAAAAAACATTTAGGAAACCACTTTCATATGTTATAAAATGCACTTGGATACTACCCCAAGAGTTACACATGAAAACACCCAATTTAAAGCTAAGGTGCAAGTATAAAATTTAACGCTTAACCAAATCTGTCAAAAATAGTTTCTGCACCACATAAATAATATGAGGAGCATGAAAAGCATTCAATCAAGCAATATAACTCACCAATAATTTCTTACAAATGTAACCACCTACCTTTTTGTGCCGAAACCCTCAAAACATGGTGAAAAACATCAACCGCACCACCACCACACCACAAGGAGGTTAAAACCAACCATAAACCAAAATGTTTTACCAAAAAGACAAAAATAAAACCCTAGGTTCGAACACTAACATCTGGAAATTTTATAACTTCATGAAATAAGGAGGAAACCCTAGGGAAAATGGAAGAAGCCAAGAAGGAATCACATATCTTGAACAATCTTGAAGAAATAACCCCAAATCCACAAAAGGTTGAATCTCGAAGCAACCAAAACATATTGGTAGGCTCTAATGTGTCTGAGTAGATTAATTAGGGACCAAAATGGCGGAGAAAGATTCAAAATTGAATGGTTTATGAAAGAATCAAATTATCTTCTCAAATATGGATGATTTGAGAAACTATGAGAAGTTTCTCCCAAATTCGGGATACAAATGAGTTCCATAGTGTAGATATAGATAATGAGAGTGACCATAGGGTTTTTTATTTTTATGTGAGGTGGAATCACCAAAAAAAGTAAAAAATTAATGATATAATGAAAAATTAAAAAAATAATTTAAAGAAGGAAATAGGCTTACGGGCTGGCCAAAAACCTTAATAAAAAAACCCAAATACATCATTATTAGGGATTCCTATGGGGTCAAAATTGATATGGTGGATTTAATATACCATGGGATGACAAATGGGATGTTTAATAAGTGTAAAATGTTGAAAAATTAAGGTGTTATAAAAAAACAAAATTTATTTTTAAATCTGGAAATGTGCACACATTTTTGAATTTTTTTTGAAAACCCACAATTTCCACGAAAATGAATGGGAAAACCCAAAATAAAATTAATAATGGAAATTAAATGAAAAATACCATTAAAAAAAGTCCTGGATGTGATTGGGTGAGTGGAATTCCATATTTCCCCAGGTTGAGGGAGGATGTTCAACATCTATGTTCAGAAGATGTATTTCAAATTTTGGCATGTCAAGAGTTTTTATGGGAATTTTTTATACATGATTACTTTTTCATGATGGATATATATGGATCAATTAACACTTAATCAAAGAATCATAAATAATAAGAAACCCAAATTCACATGATCCACCATGATTGATAACTATGACAATATATATATATATAATAAATGAATAATATTCGTATAACTTACACCAAAGATGCCTCCACTATTTCCTTCAATAAATATGATTAAATAATATCACCTAGATGAAGATGAAAGAATAAATACTCTACGGTGTAACTAAAAATCAAATGGATCACCCAAAACTTGGATGCGAGTCTTCTTGGCCCATAGATTTCTATTACTTCTCAGGTGAAAAAATATATTGGAGAATGATATATTTAGGGAGAGATATAGAATCAATAAGAATCTAGGAAAGGACTAGAACACCCCATATCGATGGTGTATGCCTTTTTAAATATACATAATAAAATTCCTATGAATTAACTAAAAGGTTTATAAAATATGTGTTAATCCCTCGACTATTGTTGTATAACACATGTGTTAATGACTAGACTATTTTTGTATTCATGATATGAATATATTAATCCTCCAATACATTTCATCGTATGAAACAAACAAATAATTGATTTCCTCAGGTGAAATAATACCTGAGTTATAACACTTGTTAATCAACTATCATAGGTATTTTAATTTTATCGCTTATATCATGATTTGTGATATACCCTTTATCTTGATATGAAATACTCTCACACCCATGAATGTTTCATCATTTGATGTGATTGTATAATAATAAATGATATGGTCCATATACATTATAGACTCAGTTTCATTCCACCATATATTTTATAATATACAATAACTTATGAAACCATACCCAAGACTCTCATGGATATATTCCAAAACACATTTTTAAATCTATCATTAACTTTATTGTGTATCACATCATATGTAATACCTTATGAATATACATACAATTGTTTTTAGATACACTATAAACATATTTTTGAGAATCAATATTATTGAAAATCAATTCCTATTTAGTTAACCATAATGTGTGACCCCATGGGCCTTTATAGTATTGAAAAAATATGAATTACAGAATAAATAAATGCAAGAAAAGATCAGACTCTAGTAAATCATTAGTGGTACTCAATCTATAAAAGGATATGGAATGACCTCCATCAAAAACATATATCTCTATACCTTTATACACCATATGAATCATATGCAATCATGCATTTTAATATGATCCATTTTTCAAATACATCAAGTTTCAATGGGATACAGAGTATGCCAATCCCATATAGGCATCTAAGGTGTTCTCAATTCTTTGAGTATAGAATGACTAGGTTAGTGAATACATCACATTCCCCTCACATTATAGTAAATCATATTATATTTACTATCTAGGTATGGTGGAACACTTACTCATTCCATCTTAATCAATGTAACAAATTTCATAAAAACTATACAAAATAAAAATTCTTATCTTGGTTAAGATCCAATCGACATCATGATTAAAAATATACCCAACCACCCCTTATTAGATATACCTACAGGCTTTCTTATTAAAGTCATCACAGTATGATGGTTCACATGTTAGGTATCTCACTAACCTCAAGTGTTAGGGAAATCCAAATATGAAACATACACCCTTATTTTACCAAATATATAGTGTATAAAACTATATATGATATACTTAATAGGACATAACCTATTTTATACATCATGACCATATTACACACCCTAATATTTGAATAATACTCACAATAACATTAACATTTCATTAAATCCATAATAATCCATGACAAACATACATTAGGTAAAAATCAAAGTTATACTTTGATAGGTCAATTATCATTTCACTTCATGAGTATATACAACCATCACGAAAAAAAATAATGTCTGCATTTCATTTTGTATAACATGATACAACTTATACTATTATACTATTTTAATAATAATTAAAAATAATAATATATAATAAACTATTTAACATATCAAATATGATAAACTTCAAGATTAGCCTTATGTTTGTTGCACTTTTAAGTATTTTGTTACACTCATTATATATCTATGCAATTCCTACCACATCTCTATATTATAGTTTTATAAAATTCTCCCAATAAACACTTTAGTGAGTAAAAACTATGAAGATTGTTTTTGAATAATCAGGAGACATATAAATCTAATTCCCAATGATTAATTACTTTAAAAAGTGTTTAAACTCTTTATCTTACTAACACCCATTATTATGATGTTTATAACTTATTTTGTCTACTTAAAAATCTTTCTATGTTTTATCATCATCATAATCATTCTTGGAACAATTCTATTAGAAATTTTCCTTGAGATATTTTGGTAAATTATATAACTATTTACATTATTACTTTAATAGTACATTTTAAACACTTTTAGGATAATGTAACATTCAATTTATATTTTGTTAGTTCTACTGGATCGGTGAAGATATACCTAAGATGGGGGTGAATCAGGGGTCGTCAAACTTTTTTACCAAACTCCAAATCTTATTTTAAACATAAACCCATTTGGTCTTTAAACCTTTGATTTCAGTTAATAAAAACGAAATTTTTATTATTCATCTTATCATACACCGATATAAAATTCATGTAAATTATTAATGTATAACACACATGTTTTTATAAGGTTCATACCCTCTAGGGAATTCTACTCCTTCACGTGCTCAAGATATACGAGTCACAGATTATTACCTACTAATTTTATCATAATGTATAAGTGTTTTGGCCAAGTATCATCATGAAAACATTAAAAACATATTAAATAGGTTTGTGTGTTCACTATGTTGCAAATGTAAACTTATTATGAATCCCACAGTATGGCATCTCAACTTTTTAATACATAAAACTTTCATTATAATGTACAACATTTAATTACACATAGGATATTTTGATGTTTAGTTTCTTAGAAATTATGAATGTAATAATTCAAAATAATTATCTTTATTCTAATCTCCTTGAAAGTATTCTTCATACATTCATGTTAGGTTAATTTTACTTTAACTCATATCTTGGGGACATACATCAAGAGAATAGAGTGAGCATAAAACCCAATAAGGGAATAAACAAGGGAATATTTTTCAAGTGATCATGAGGCATAATAATAAGGAATTATTATAATATTGTGGGGGGTATGAAAATATAATGATAATAAATCATAACATTTATATGTGTAAAAAACATTTGAATGATACATTCAAAAGAATATCACCAAGGTTTATCACCAAGGTGTCATAAAACATAATTAACAATTTATTCACTAATGTATCATAAAACATGTCATATGTAGAGATTAATTATTTGCCCAATGAATTTGAGAACTATCAGGGTGCACCCTTTATATGTATAAATTCACGTGTTCCACATAAATCATAAGAAAACGTTTTATTAACATCCCATGGGAAATGATGAACATGTTTCATAAAAAAGTCACTAAATTCATAAATTCTTAAAGACATGAGTATTACATAATTTTTAATCCATAAGAAAGGAATGCAAGTTTCATATATATAAGTACTCAATCAATGAATAATAGTTATATCTAGATGAATAACAATGAATATTAAAATGGGCTGGGTATTCACAACATAAGAATATTGTATGGAAATGAAATAAAATTAAATGAATGATTTCAGTACAAAAACATGTATGGAAAAGGATTATATAATAGGATTAACGAGTGGGTAGGGAAGTATCTCATTAATAGATTATAATTTGGACAGTAATAAATTCATTTAAATGCATGATACCACAATAAGAGGAAAAACATTACTATAAAGGAAGTACTTGCAAGTAAAGGAGGAAAAAGAAAGAGAATTCCATTACCTTGGGGTGTAACTTTCCAATGTGTGGAGAGGGAAACCTTATGAACTTAGAGACACCTTATAGGGAATTTAGTGAAGTAAAATGCGTATAATTTCATGTTTAATGTATTTTTAGTGGATACAAATGGGGGGATGGGTGGGTATTTATAGAAAAAGAGGAGGAATTGTTTAATAATTTCTAAATACAGGTCTTATAATTCTAGGTTGTGGATTATGAAAAACCATTGGCTTAACCCTGTGGTTTTATCATGTTTTTAGACATTTTAGTCATTTTTATAACATTTTATTATGTGATAATTGAAATCCACATTTTAATATTACATTTACCAGGGAAACTAAATTTTCTACAAAATCTTGTTTTTAAAATATTAATTTCCTTTTAGAATTTGGAAAGTTATTTATAGGTTTATAAATTGGTTTAAATCTATTAAAATAAATAATATTAATAAATTAATATATTGTTGGCTGATAAATATTTTAAATTAATCATCACTTCACTTTTATGTATTTATGACGCCATAATACCTACCGTATATTATTCTATATTTTATATTTTAGCCAAAAATGTCATTATCTCAAAAAATTAGGAAAAGTTCCCCATTTGATAATTTTTATGTGTTAGTTTCAAAAATTCCATCCATTTTATTAGATTAATTTTATAAATATTATACATTTAATTTTTAAATATAAAACACTTATTTATTGAAACTACCAAACTTTATTAAATAATAAAAATTTATATTCCTTAGAAAACTATATATAGTTGCATAAAAATAAATGTTGTTGTTTTTACCGTTTAAAAAAAAATTATTTTAGAAAAAATTATTTTAATTAAATATATTTATTTTATAGAAAACATATTGTCACTGTCTCTTTGTATAAAAATATAATTTATCATATTCTCCAATATTAGGTATTTTATATAAGGTTTTAACACTAAATATGAAAACAGAATTGAAAAAATTATTAATTGTTTTATAAAATAATTACACCTTAATAATAATAGATCCAAGATACATAACCCCTTATTACACAAATATAGGCTCAAAGGGTAAAGTGTGTGATTGTGGTAGTTTCATGAGGTGGTTCAAGAAACATTAATCTAGTGGTGATCTACACTGGCTGGAACTTATCTCAAAGGTGATTTCATTAAAGCCTATATTTTTGAAGCTCTATTTGGTACTGATCAAGAGAAAACCCCAATAATACTCCCTCCCTTCTCATCTCTAACAAATGGGCTTCAAAAGGCATGATCCTTTCTAGTTAAAGCCACTGAATCTTACTTCTACATTCAATTATGATTTATCATTACCATATATAAACACTAATTATAATGAAAAAATTGTTACTAATGACCCTAATTCCCAGTAATCATATTAACCAATGGTCATGTAATTTTAATATAACGTTCATATCCTAACAATCACATTTCTTCCGATTACAACCTATATATATATATATATCTAAACATAAAAATTATCTACTTCATTCAAAAAAGTTATCAAATTACCTTGATAATTTCAAAAATATTCCAAACATTTATTTTTTTATATATTTTAATGGTTTTCATGGCAGGAATAATCCTCCTAAAAGAGTTTGATCCTACAGAGTATACCATTACGTGGGCATTATTCTATGTTTTCTATACCACCACACTTGTCTTAGATGTTGTAATTGATATTATTACTTGATATGTAATATTAATTTTTAAATATTATTTATATGCAATTACATTGTGTAATATAATAAATTAGTCATTGTGAAAAAATACATTCTTTTATTTATCATAAAAGGACTTTTCTGGTTGTTACAAGTGTTTTTTATACTATCATCACACTAGTTTTTTATCACTTTCAAATTTTTAATGTAGATCATTGGTCTCTTTAGGGGTATCATTGAATACGAAATATGATATGATTCCTCAAGAATAGAGTCTTAGAATTCATTATGTTATCTTCAATAATAATATACAACTCAGTCTTTGTCAACAATTTTTTTTAGTACTTTCATACACTCTATTATTGTATTCAATAAACTCATTTTTCAAGAACATAGCCCAAAACAATATTACCTATAATGTATTCATTGGATACAACTACTTTTGAATTTTTATTTGTGATAAAAAAACTGAAAAATTTGGTATGTTATTTCACACTACAAGTAGATCCTCATAGGTTTATCGCTTCTCAATTATCTTTGATTGAACATATTCAAAAATTTTAGTTTGATATATTCCCCTTGTTTTATTCTTCATTACATAGTAATTTTGAATTAAAATCCCCTTATCAACTCTTTTTATTCTTCTTCCATGATATATCTATTTCTCTCAACACACTCACACTCTATTATAATTGATTTTCCTCTTTTTTATCTTCTCAAATCAATGTTTTTTCCCTCTATCTCTCTATCTCTTATATTCTTCCAGTATAAGAATATTTACTTTTATTTCATGTCATTTTCATATTTCATAAATTTAAATATTTATGAAATTACATGAATGATAAAATAGATCATTAGTATACACCATCTCATCCATGATCATCCAATTCTTCAAGATTTTTTTTCTCAAACAACTATCTTAAAGAGTATTAAAAAAATACCTTTATTTCTTTTGATTTTATCTCTCAACCAAAAATGTCTTCATTTCTTTTATTATAAAATATTATAAAATATTTTTATTTATAATATATTACACTAAAAAAAATTATCACATCAATTTCCATAGTTCTATAAAATTATACAACAACATCGCTTATGTAATGGATCATATAATATTGTGGCTTGACAGGTTACCATAATAATTTCTAAAAATTTGAATTGAATATATACACAATAGAAAGAATATTATCCCACTTTACTTCATCTCTTACTTGAATCACAAATTCATTTATGATATTTTGAACACATGATAATAGATCCAAAACCTTCATATTTTTCATTTCAATATTTAATTAAATATATAATTCTTCATTTAATGATAGATAAATTCAAAGCCTTCCATTTGAATTAGCTTCGATGTACTTTAATCAGTCATGAATATTTTCTTCTAACATCTACACTACTCTTTAAAACTAATAAAATTTATCCTTCTTTCCCAATGTCATTTACTTGATGTTCTTCAACCTTAGTATTGAATCATATCTAACCAAGAATCATGACTATTTGAACTTGAATGAAAAATGCTTGTATATTGAAATAACATTTCTTATTTATCCTATAATTTATCAAATTAAAATATATAATTAAAATAATTCTAGAAATTATTAAACTTTTATCTTACTCCCCACAACTTGAAGATCAACTTCTCATAATTCTGTAACTTGAATCACAAACCATTTTAGGTGTTTGTGATGTTTTTAAAATTAAATGTGTTCATTTTTCATCATCAAAATTGTTTTTATCATCAAAATATTTATTATAGAAACTTCATTTTCTTTTTTATAGAAATATCAAATTTTAACTAAGGTATAATGGTCACATTGACTAGGTTTCATCATTACACAGATTGAAATGATGCTAACATAGAGAATCATCCTTACACAACTTCAATTTTTGATTATTCATATGGAGATGATGTTTATACATTAGGGATGATCCTTACAAAAGAGAAAATAATTCTTATACAAAGACTATTCATCCTTATGAAGATCTCTACAAACTTAGTACTTTGTCAATTTTCAAATTGCTACACTAGATTATCCTTATATAGAAACTTGATATCAGGATTATATAGACATTTATTTTTAAAAATATATGAATTAATTCATACACAACATAAGGGACCATCCTTACAAAGTACTGGAGATGATCCTTACATAGCACATGACTTATCCATTTTCTCAGTTTATAGGCTCATTCTTACAAACTCTCTACTTGGCCATTTTCTCAATCTTACACTAAAATATAGAATTATTTAAATTAATTTTAATCTACTTAAAATTAATTTCGTTCATATACACTCTTCCTAAAACTTTAAACTACTGATTATATTCACTAAATACAATAACCAACATGCTAAATATCTTAGGGATAGATTCTATACAACTCAATCTATCTTCCACCATAACATTGAACTAGTTTAGGTCTTTTATATATATCTTTATAAGCTATCTGGTATTGTTAAAAAATTATCTCCTTCAACCTCAACTCCTATATTTTTACTATGTTATAGACTATTCTTTTCACACTTGGTATTACTTTTCATTGACTTGAGGACCATCCAAAACAATCATTTTATGTGCATGTGATATTACTTAAATCAATCCAACCATGTTTTTTAAAGGATAAAAATACTTTAATAAATATTATTTACCCATGTATGTATTTGAAATGTCTACTACTTCATTAGGTGTATACACACTCCATCAACCATGTTATAATGTCCTAGCCTAGATACCACTAATCTGGTGGCCCAAGATGGTTCACGATAAGGCCTCATGAATTCCTCCCCATACTATATAGGCTTTCGAATAGAAATGAGGGACTGAGATGTGATAGTTGGGAGACTATTCCCTCATACTATAGTAAGAAAAAAATGAAAATAATCAAGCACAATCCAACAATAGTAAATAATTAGAGTTTTGAATAAATAAATAATATGAATAGAAACATGATGTAATAATAAATGGAATGTATTAAAGGACCAAACATCCATGTGAACCCATACAAAACCGATCACCCACTAGCCCGATCACATATACAAGGGTAAATAAAAGAAACAAAAAAAGTATAAGGTTCTACTACTATATCTAAGATAAACCACATACTCTTGATCCTTGAAAAAAAATGAAAAATCTTACTTGACTGATCCTAGGACTTACCCCAAATGTGTACATACAAACAAGTTAATGTCTTCTCATGTAACCTAATGAAATTGAAGCATGAGTAGGGTGTGAGTACAAAACTCAGTAGGTCACCACCAATTAGGTCTTTTATATAGCCAAAAATATTCAATGTATATAATTGTGAGTTACTTAGTATGATAACAGTAAGAAGTATAACTAAAATAATAAATACAAACAAGGATGTAGAAAAATAAACTACACCAATCCTTGGATATGTTATCCTAGTCGACCATACTTGCTTTGACCTAAGCCAAAATTTCTTTGAACAAGGTTTCATTACATATATATATACCTTTGTGTGTATGTGTGTATACATCCATATATATATATATATGAGTTAGGTGACAAGTAACATAAATAAAATCAAACGAAAATCTATCCTTAGGTCTGTAAACCCAATTAAAAATATATACTTTTTCCAGTACCTAAAAAGTATATGAGAAAGGTACATCACCAAGGGGGATACATGTCATAGCCTTGGGATCACCCATACTCACCTCCAATCACTATAATGAAGGATTCCATGTAACAATGGAAAATCCTGTAAAGATAACATTACATCAACTATGACCTATGTTAGGTGTATCATGTATCAGACCTATGAGGGCTAGGACCTAGGGTCATTGACCAAGGCTATAACGCTCTGACATTTTTATCCACCTGAAGATTGCTACGTGTTGAGTGACACTAGGCCTTAGGTGCGCCTCTCCATATAACAAAGTCTTCCAACTAGTGGTGAGGGTATAAATAGGTGATAGTTGGGAGAATATACCCTATCTAGGTGATACTATAATGGTCTATATAAATATAAAGCTATATGAAAGAAAGACCAAAAGACATTGGACCAGTAACCTTCCCATGGAAGAAGAACAATAGATAGAAGAAGGAATAATAATAATTAATATGAATACCATTTTTATAATTAAACATCACAATATACCATTTATAGGTATTAAAATAGAACATGCATACATATCAAGTCATTTAATACAATAAGAAGAAGGGTCTCAAATGGATGACCTCAATACATCTATATAGGAAAGATAATTAAAAAAACTAAAAATAAAACTCTATTTTAGGTAAGAACTCATGGTCCCTTGTTATCCATCCCATGATAATTCAAACACTATGGTCCATCTCTTGAAATCAATACTTTATCTGAATGAAAAATCAAAAAATCTACATGTGTCCCAAATGGACCATGTAGGGTGTGAGAAAGAATTTTAGTAGGCCACTACTAACATGGGCCTATCTTAAATACATGATTAAGTAGGTGTGTGCTAAAATTAAAGAAATGAATCAAATGAATTTAATAAACACATGCCTCCCTAGTTCTCAACATCCACCAGGAATCTATCACTTACTTTGGCCAATGACAAAATATTGTATAGGAGATGATCCTTAGCCATATCCTGAGGAATCCCCTGATACTAGTCATTCTAGGTGAACCCTTAGGTTTTACCACCAAATTTAACTTGAAACCATGTTCCATTAATCAAGTAACCAACATCTCGAAGGCTTACCCAAACGATAAGATCACGATCCCATAGACCACAACTTAAATGAATCCCTATCTTCCCTTGGACTAAATTATAAGGCACAAAAATGTATTCCCTTAGAGTAATATCACTATCATATCAACATCCGATGTCTAGAGGAACGATGATGACCATCCTCCTAAATAAGTCTTAGATCAATGGCCTCAAGCACGACGAGCTTCATCCCCAACCAATAGTCTTAGCACTTTCAACCAATGTATCCTCAACATCCTTGTGGATTTATATTGAAAGAAACTCCAATCATAATCCTAATACATAAATACTGGAGGCCTCTACCCACATTAGTGGTCAATACCACCTCTTTATCTGAGTCCTAATATGTGCACATGACTCAAAATGGGGAATTGGATAATATGGGTTAGTGGGAATCATTAAATTAATTTATAATCCACATCATCTAACACCTAATTCCCCTATGACTATTTCATTCAATCTAATGGACATCTCCATCCAATATCACAAAGGCCTTACCTAAAACCTGATGACCTATTTGACACAATTCAATGACCAATTCACCCAACCCGTTATCAACATCACCAAGAATATATATATATATATATATATATATATATATATCTTGGGACCCACCCAACATGACCATCAAATTACATATGACCAAATATCCAACACTATCTCAATCCTCAAGCCAAGACCGTCTCATTTTCATGGAACTATAATAATCATCACATTCAATTAATTTAAATCAAACAATTCTGGTCAATCAATAAACAACACCATAGCCTAAAATGACCAAGGTATAAATCCTATAATTGGGCTTAAAACCTTTTTTGACTTAAATGAACATTCCCATAGGCATATCTCATGGGTTCAATTAATTATTTAAATAAATCAATGAATTTAAAAACGCCTCTCCCAGTCAGCACTATAACTTTGTCAAAGACTCACCCCTGAAACAATAAAAAAATAACAAAGAAATATGATCACCACCTAACTCATGTTGGTAGACAACTACACATCCGATCTTATCCTATAACACAATCCATTTGGGAATAAATAAAATTTTTAGATGAACACATTGAAAATAGGGTATAATAACTCACACAAGTTTAGCACACCATAAGGTGAGGAAAAAGAAGAAAAGAGGCAAGTGGATTCAATGGATTATTGATACAGATACAACACCACAGAAAAATCGAGAAATAAAGCCCATAATGAGAAGATACCTTAACACCTAGAGTAGGAGTAAGGGAGATCCATGACCACCGGAGAGGAAGCCCATGCTATGACAGCCCTACTTTTATTAGAAACTTAAACATGATTTTTTACATAAACTATTCACTTGATACAACATGGAAGATCAAGAGGTATAGTGTGTTTGGGGCTTAGGATCATTACATAACAACTTATAACATTAAATACAACATCTTTATTGAAAGATTCATTTACATGACCACTACATTCCCATGTACTTAGCATTGCATGGGATAACTTGAGGACATGCATAAGAAAAGGGGTGAGATATAAAGCCCAGTAAGGGAATAAACATGGAATACATGAGGAGTAAAATACATGTTAGAGAATAGGCATATAAATATATCACAAGAGAAACATTAACATAAAGGCATGATAAAGCATGAAAATCATAACATGGAAATGTGGAAACAACACTTAACATGGAATTAGCATGAGCCAAGGCTCATTACACATAGAGAATGAGTAAATCCTCATTGCACATGAAGCATGAGTAAACCCTCATTGCACTTGAATTAGCATGAGGAAACACTAATTTAACATGACGTATCATGATACTATACTTTACCCAATGCATTGGAATGCTATAAGTTCACACCCTTCTTAAACATTTCATTTCATGCATAAGTGTGCCATATGGATCATAAAACATGGATTCACAAAACATAATAATTTATTCCACAATAAAGGAATGTAGAATTCATACATGAAACTTTATAATCAATAAGTAAATGTGCATAAAGGTGAATACCCTTGATGGAGGAATGGGCATGGTATTCACTACACAATGGCATTGGCTTAGAAAAATCGGTGCGATTTCTGCAGTGTAATGACGTGACATAAGAATTCATAAAAATGCTTGATGAGAGAGAATGGGGTTCCTCATCATATTTACATTTAATGGACAGTAAGGAGGTCATGTAGATACATGTCCCAACAATTGTAATGGAATTTAGATTCATGATACAAAATTATTTCTTGAATGTAAATGAGGAGAGAGAAGTTCCTTTCAGAATTTCGGCATAGTAACGGGTGTACAGGAGAGGCATTTAATGAGAGAGAAAGGGGTGTCCCATCATTCAAAAATAAATAGGAAATTATGAGAGAGGTGTGAAACCATACCCCAACATTCATAATTGAAATTAAATTGGAAAAATAACTTAAATAAAATTAGATGAAAGTGAGAAAGGAAGAAAAAAAACTTTACTTGGAAGTGTGCATCCAAAGGCTTGAGAGAGTCTTATTGGGAGCTTGGGGCACCTTGGGAGGATTATAAAGAGAGTAGGGCAGAGGTTGGACGAACTCCAAGGGCTTTGAGTGAGGAGGAAGTGGGATCATGGGTGGGTTTATATAGGAAAGGTGAGGGAATTCTTTATTATTTAGGTTTGAGACCCCTTATATTAAATTAATCCAAACCACAAACCATCCCATGGTTTTTTCCCATGGTTTTTGGAAAAGGGAAGAGGAAAAAAATATTTTATAAGGCCAAAGTCTGAACTTCTTAAAATAATAGGGTTGCTTATGTGGAGGTGAGTCACACTCCCAGGGAAAACAATTTAAAAAGACAAGGTGTTTAATATGTCTTGAAGGATCCATTAATACATTGAAAAGTAAGTCAAACAAACCCAAAATTACATAATTTTAATTTTAAAACATATATTTTCCGAACAAAAAGCTTATAGTATTTTATTACATCACTATTGGGTTATTATGATGTCATAAAACACATTATATATTTAAACAGTATTTAATTTTTACCCAAAAAATTGACTGTCTCAGAAAATTATGAAAAATTCACCTTTGGATAATTTCGACCTCCTGATTCCAGAAATAACATTTATTTTATCTAAATAATTTTCTAATTATGTTAATTTTCACTTTTAAAATAAAAACCGACATTTATTGAAAATTCATGGGTTTTGAAAAAAATGGCTTTCAAACCTTAATAAAAATTAAAATTGCATAAAATTATATGATGATTTATATATAATAAAATTAATTTAATAATAATAATAATATTTTATTAAAATATTATTTAATTCAAAAATCCCTTAATTTAATAAAATATATTTCTTAATTAAATAATAACTAAAAACACTACTTGTACTTTAAAAACTATTTACAATGTATCAATAATGACAAGAAAGTATATTCATTATTATATACAAAAAATACTGTACATGAACATAGTACTCGTGATTTGTTACATAGCCTCTTAAAAAAACCGCATAAGACCTAAGGGAAAGTTGTGCGA
Source organism: Viscum album (assembly GCA_963277665.1). Taxonomy (NCBI): domain Eukaryota; kingdom Viridiplantae; phylum Streptophyta; class Magnoliopsida; order Santalales; family Viscaceae; genus Viscum; species Viscum album. Next base: position 1,993,085,008 of record OY728133.1, on the reverse strand, counting down.
TGGTGAAAAACTCTTAGGGTGGCTCAGATAACATCGCTCAAGTGGTAATTTCTATCAACTTCCACTTTTCCCGTAGACTGTCACGTTCGAGCTTGAAATGGTGAAGATCAGCATGGGCTTGGTTAAGAGAGAATCCCAAGGATTCCACCTCTTTTCTAAGCTCTGACAAATGGGCTTCTTACGGAGCAATTCTATTGGATGAGGCCATCGTTTCTTTTTTCTAAGTAAATTGGATTTTTTAAAGCCCTATATTTATACTAATCATGTGATCACTGTTCAACGACTATAAAAGTAACAGTCACAAATCTTAACATAAAACCAAAGAAGTTGACATTTTATATAAACGTTTTACATAAAGAGATATTTAACTGGATCAAGAGGGATTTCCATTATTGAAACTTTGGGCCATTACAATATTCCCCCCTTAAGAAATTTCGCCCTCGAAATTTCCTTTCTCCCACACTAAAATAGATGTGGGTTACTCAGCTTCATCATTTCTTCCGATTCCCAAGTCACTTCTTCAAACTTGTGGTTTCTCCACTACACCTTGACAAGGGGCATTGTCTTATTTCGTAGAACATTTTCTCTACGATCTAAGATCTTCACTAGTTTCTCCTTATAATAAAGATCATCCTCCAACTGTACCACCTCAGAAGAGAGTACATGTGAAGGGTCCAGTATGTACTTCCTTAAGAGGGATACATGAAAGACATCATGTACTTTGGCCATGGTAGGTGGAAGTGGTAGTCGATAGGCCACAACCCCGACACGATCAAGAATATCGAAGGGGCCGATGTACCTTGGACTTAACTTCACTTTATTTCAAAACCTCATGACCTTCTTCCACGAAGATATGCGTAGAAAAACCATGTCTCCAACTTTAAACTCAAGGTCTCATCAATGATTATCTACATAACTCTTCTGTTGACTATGGGCTGCCTTGATATGCTGCTGAATGGTTTTCCCCTTCTCCACCATTTCCTCAACCATTTTCGGTCCAAACAACTTTCGTTCACCAACCATATCCCAACACGCCGGTGTTCTGCACCTTTTCCCATAAAGGGATTCATATGGTTCCATTTGGATTCTCGAGTGGAAACTGTTATAATAAGAGAACTCAACCAGAGGAAGATGTTGATTCCATCCTCCTTTAAAGTCCATTGAGCACACTCTCAACATGTCCTCAAGTGTTTGGATAGTCCGCTCGGATTGGCCATCAGTTTGAGGATGATAGGCCATACTGAAATTCAGTTCAGTATTCAGAGCATGTTGAAGACTCTTCCCAAACATATAGGTGAATCTTGGATCTCAGTTAGACATAATAGATAGTGGCACTCCATGCATCCTTACCACTTCCCTGATATATATCTGTGCCATTTGATCCAATGAGAAATCCTCCTGAATAGCAATGAAGTGTGCAGCCTCTGTAAGACGATCCACAACAACCTAGATTGCATTGTTGCCTTTGGATGTCCTCAAAAGTCTAGTGACGAAGTCGATGGTGATGTTCTCCCATTTCCATTCTGGTATGGGCAATGGTTGCATCATCCCCTTAGACTCCTGCCTCTCTGCCTGCACTTGCTGGCACACCAGTCACTTTGATGTATATTCAGTGATCTCCTTTTTCATATTATCCCACCAAAAGTTTTCTCGGAGATCTTGATACATCTTTGTACTCCCTAGGTGAATAAAGAAATTTGAACTATATGCATCATCCAAAAGTTCCTTCTTCAGCTTCGGATGTAATGGAACACATATCCTTTTCCCAAATCACACAATTCCTTATTTATTAACATTAAACTCCAAGGATTTCCCTTTTTTGATAGCTTCCACTTTTTCCTGAATTCCCACATCATCATTTTGAGCATCCTCTAACCTTTCCAAAAGAGACGGTTGAGCAATCATTTGTGAAAGTATTGATGGTGTTCCCTTCATTATGATTCCCATGTCCATCTTCATCAAGTCTAAGAATAATGGATCCCTCTCAATTATCATCATTGATAGAATCACTGGGTCCTTTCTACTTAGGGCATCTTCCACCTTGTTTGGTTTCCCAGGGTGGTAATGTATTTAACAGTCATAATCCTTGATGAGATCTATCCATCTTCTCTAGTTCATATTAAGCTCTTTTTGTGTGAATATATATTTAATACTCTTGTGATCAGTATATATCTCACATTTCTCCCCATAGAGATAATGCCACCATATTTTCAAAGCAAAGATCACCACAACCAACTCCAGATCATGTGTTGGATTGTTTCTCTCAGGGATTTTCAACTTCCTTGAGGAATAGGATATCACTTTATCATTCTGCATTAGCACACATCCTAAGCCCTTATTCGAAGCATCCCTGAATACCACAAAAATTTCCCCACTTGTGGGTAAAGTGAGCACGGGCGCAGTGATAAGCCTCCTTTTCAACTCTTTGAAGCTTTATTCTCATTAATCACTCCAAGAAAACTTTAATCCCTTTTGAGTTATCTTGGTAAGAGGGTTGGAAAATCATGAGAAATTTCTCAGAAATTGTCGATAATATCTAGCTAACCCCAAGAATCTACGGATATCCATTACCGATGTTAGCCTCGGCCATCCCTCGATTTCATCTATTATTGAGGGATCTATAGATATCCCATTGCTTGTGATGATATGACCTAAGAATGAGACTTCCTTCAACCAGAACTCACACTTGCTATACTTTTCATAGAGCTTCTCCTTGCGCAAAGTCTCCAATATAGTTCTTAAATGCTCCTCATGATCCTCCTTGGTTTTGGAGTATATTAGAATATCATCTATAAAGACTACCAAAAAATTTTCTAGGTAATCTCTAAAGACTCTATTCATCAAGTCCATGAAGATTTTTGGATCATTGGTGAGTCTGAAAGGCATTACTATGAATTCATAGTGCCCATATCTTGTACGAAAAGCAGTCTTGGGGACATCTTCCTTCTTCACCCTTACTTGATAATATCCTGACCGCAAATCTACCTTGGAGAAGTATTGTGCTCCATGTAGCTAATCGAAAAATTCATCGATCTGCGGTAGAGGATACTTGTTATTTATCGTGATTTTGTTAAGTTCATGATAATTGATGCAAATCTGCATTGACCCATCCTTATTCTTGACGAAGAGGACTAGTACACCCCATGGTGAATCACTTAGGCATAAAAACCCTTTATCCAAATTCTCCTATAGTTGTTTCTTCAGATCTTCAAGCTCCATGACAGCCACTCTATATGGAGTCTTGGATATTGGTAGTACCCCTCGTATATGTTCAATTGAGAATTCAATATCTCTTCTAGGAGGAAGACCAGGCAGTTCCTCGGGAAACACTTCAGCGAATTCCCTCACAACAGTCATTTCTTCAAGGATGGTTTCATCCTTGGATTCAATCATCTGAGCCAGATACGTGTGCTCATATGGCAGTAATATCTATGCTTGAGATGATGGAGCTATAGGAGATTCATCTTCCTCCTTACACTTATAATGAATCAGGGGTCGATTATCCATATGGAGTGTGATTTCCCTCTCCCGACAATTTATGTTGGCTCTATTTAAGGAAAGCCAATCAATGCCAAGAATTTTATCAAATTCTACCAGAGGGAGTATGATGAGGTTCGCTGGGAAATTCAATCCACATATTATAAAAGGGGAGGACTTATAATCATGGGATTCAATGATTTCCCAATTTTCCATACTCACCGACATCTTCACTTCCATGATTTGTGGTGGTGCTGGGATTGTTCTACAAAACTGTCAAGATATAAAAGAATGCGTAGAACCTGAATCAGAAAGTATGTTTGTTATTCATGAAGGAATAACTAGAGTACCTATCACCACTTCGTTGTCAGGGTTCTCTTCGACAGAAGTGATGGAAAAAGCTATTCCTTGCTTCCTTGGAGGTTGTTGGTTGCCTCTGAAAACCATTGGTTTAGGGAACTGATTTGAAAAATGCCCTGGTTCTTTGTTGTTGTAGAAATGAACAATGTGTTGAGGTTCGAACAAAGAGTTCCTCTCCTCTATCATAGCCGTAGGTCTTTCTTGCCGACAGTTAACAGTTAGGTGCCCTTCTCTTCCACACCTAAAGCAGTTCCTCTCCCCCTTGAGGCAATTTTCAGGGTTCTTCTTTCCGCACTTTTTCAAGTGGGGTGATGAATCTTCTTAGCACCATTGGATTTATCCATCGGACTGCCAACATTGAAGTCCACGTTACACTTCTTGTCCCCATGACACCCCTGTGATTCCCTGATCTCCATTTCGACCTTGAGGGCACATCAGACAATTTCCTAATAGTCGTCGAAGTCACGGATCACTAATGCTTTCTGCAGGCTAGGCTTCAGCCCACCAAAGAAGTAGTTAACCTTGCATTCAGGGGTAACAACAAATCCAGAAGCGTATCGTGCAAGCCTTGTGATGTTTTCCTTGTACGCTCCAACAGATTCTTCGTCATATTTTCTTGAGGGAAAGGAAGTCCCTTTCCATCTTAAGCCGGAGGGTGCGCGGAAAATATTTATCAAAAAACATATTCTAGAAATCCTTCCATTCCAACACCTCAATCTCCTCCTCAGGCTTCCTATTTTTGATCAATGTCCACCATTGACCAGCTTCACCCTCCATACGATAAGCTGCCAGGAGAACCTTCTCTTGTTCAGAACATTGAAGGATGGAGAAGATCTTTTCAATGGAGTTGATCAATTGTTCAGCAATCATGGGATCAGATCATCCACTAAAAGTAGGAGGCCTTTGTCTCATGAATCTCTCAATAGAGACTTGATATTTCTTATTGGGGGTTTAACATTCCTCTTGACCCGTGTTTCTATTCAAATCTTGAGTTAACTGAGAGAGAAGCATGACAAATTTTGTGATTCCCACTCCCATTGGATTGGGCATCCCCTTAGTACAGTCATCACACTGATCTTCACATCGGTTATTAGCCCGAGTCCTCCTATTACCAGCCATTGGCTAGAATAAAAGGAAAGTTAGGGTGGAACACATAAAGGGTAATCCAAAGACAAAAGTTGATGACTTATAAATAAACTTTTATTTCCTTAAGTCATCATTCTATAGGCTTTAATATAGGATTTTCATGATCTACTTTCTAACATATATTCTTAGGGGAATTTTTTTAATTCCCTTAATAAGGGTTCATACTAAGCTTGTGAATTTATCAAAACATATCCCCTAGGAGTGTCATAACAAAGAGTGCAGCAATGCCCGTTGTCTTGCACCAGTTCCCATTCAAGTCTATCTCAAAGCGGTGTTTTTGGGTTTTACCCATAGGATACATCTGTGCCAGAGACACCTCAACCTGCTCGTATCCAGAGAGGGATGTATTTTATTGATAAACCACTTACCCAGTACTTACCAAAACATAGGGATGTTTTTATTATACTTAGTCTTATATCTAAGGCTTTACTAGGGTTTTGTAATCCTAATCCCAAAAAATAACTAAACCTATCCTCTGATACCAACTATGGAAACCCTGCTTTTATTATAAACTTAAACATGATTTATTACATAACTATTCAATTGATACAACATGGAAGATCGAGAGGTCTAGCGTATTTGGGGATTAGGATCATTACATAATAACTTAAAAAATTAAATACAACATCTTTATTGAAAACGTCCTTTACATGACCACTACATTCCCTCGTACTTAGCATTGCATGGGATAACCTGAGGATATGAATAAGAAAAGGGGTGAGCTATAAAGCCCAGTAAGGGAATAAACATGAAATAAATAAGGATTACAATACATGTTAGACAATAGGCATATCAATAGAGCATAAGAGAAACATTAACATAAAGGCATGATAAAGCATGATAATCATAAGATGGAAATGTGGCAACAACACTTAACATGGAATTAGCATGAGCCAAGGCTCATTGCACATAGAGCATGAGTAAATACTCATTGCACATGAAGCACGAGTTAACCCTCATTTCACTTGAATTAGCATGAGTAAATAATAATTGCACATGAACTAGCATGATACTATACTTTACCCAATGCATTGGAGCGCTAGAAGGGAGCACCATTCTAAAACATTTCATTTCATGCATAAGTGTGCCACATGGATCATAAAAAATGGATTCATAAAACATAATAATTTATTCTATGATAAAGGAATGTGGAATTAATACATTAAAACTTATAATAAATAATTAAATGTGCATAAAGGTGAATACCCTTGATGGAGAAATGGGCATGGTATTCACTACATAATGACATTGGCTTAGAAAAATCGGTGCGATTTCGGCAGTATAACGGCGTGACATAAGAATTAATAAAAATGGTTGATGAGAGAGAAAGGGGTTCCTAGTAATATTTACATGTAATGGACAGTAAGGAGGTCATATAGATAAATGTCCCAACAATTTTAATGGAATTTATATTCATGATACAAAAGTATTTCTTGAATGTAAATGAAGAGAGAGAAGTTTCTTTCGGAATTTCGGCATAGTAACGGGTGTACATGGGAGACATTTAATGAGAGATAAAGGGGTATACAATCATTAAAACACAAAGAGGGAAGTATTAGGGAGGTTTGAAACCATACCCCAACATTCATAATTGAAATTTAATGGAAAAAACAACTTAAAGAAAATTAGACAAAAATGAGAAAGGAAGAAAAAAACCCTTACTTGGAAGTGTTCTTCCAAAGGCTTAAGAGAGGCTTGAGAGAGGCTTCTTGGAAGCTTAGGGAACCTTGGTAGGATTCTAAAGATATTAGGTCATAGTTTGGACGAACTCAAAAGGCTTTGAGTGAGGAGTAAGTGGGAGCTTGGGTGGGTTTATATAGGAAAGGTGAGAGAATTCTTTATTATTTAGGTTTGGGACCCCTTATATTAAATTAATCCAAACCACAAACCATACCACGGTTTTTGCCCATGGTTTTTGGAAAAGGGAAGAGGGAAACAATATTTTATAAGGACAAAGTCTGAAATTCTTAAAATAATAGGGTTGATTATGTGGAGGTGAGTCACACTCCCATGGTAAACAATTTAAAAAGATACGATGTTTAATAAGTCTTGAAGGGTCCATTAATGCTTTGAAAATTAAGTAAAACAAACCCAAAATCACATTATTTTAATGTTAAAACATATATTTTCCGAACATAAAGCTTATAGTATTTTATTACATCACTATTGGGTCATTATGATGTCATAAAACACATTATATATTTAAACAATATTTAATTTTTACCCAAAAAATTGACTGTCTCAGAAAATTATAAAAAATTCACCGTTGGATAATTTTGACGTCCTGATTCCAGAAATAATATTTATTTTATCTAGATAATTTTATAAATATGTTAAATTTCACTTTTAAAATAAAAACTGACATTTATTGAAAATTCACGGGTTTAAAAAAAATAGATTTCAAACCTTAATAAGAATTACAATTGCATAAAATTATATGATCATTTATATATAATAAAATTAATTTAATCATAATAATAATAATATTTTATTAAAATATTATTTAATTCAAAAATACCTTAATTTAATAAAATAGATTTCTTAATTAAATAATAACTAAAAACACTACTTGTAATTTAAAAACTATTTACAATGTATCAATAATGACAAGAAAGTATATTCATTATTATATACAAAAAATAATGTACATGAACATATTACTAGAGATTTGTTACACAACCCCTTAAAACAACCACATAGGGCCTAAGGGTAAGGTGTGCGATGGTGACAGACTCTTGGGGTGGCTCGGATAACATCGCTCGAGTGGTAATTTCTATCAACTTCCACTTTTCCCGTAGACGGTCATGTTCGAGCTTGACATGGTGAAGCTCAGCTTGGGCTTGGTCAAGAGTGAATCCCATGGATGCCACATTTTTCCGATCTCTGATAAATGGTCTTCATACGGAGAAATTCTACTAGATGAGGCCATCACTTCTTTTGTCTGAGTAAATTGGATTTGTTAAAGCCCTATATTTATACTAATCATGTGATCACTGTTCAATGACTATAAAAGTAAAGATAAAAAATCTTTACATAAAACCAAAGAAGTTGACATTTTATATAAACTTTTTACATAAAGATACTTTTTACTAGATGAAGAGGGATTTCCATTAATGAAACTTTGGTTCGTTACGCATGATGGGAGGAAGAAAGTGTCAAAAGGGTTTAATAGAAGGGATGGGGAAAATGTAATTTTATTCTTTTAATGGGTTTCATAGGTAGTTCTCATGATTTTCCAAATAGTGTAGAAAACCATGTGGAGCATACTTCTTAATATCCACACCATGAATGGTTATCTCACATGGTTAGGCCAATCCATGCTAAGCCTGTGCATAGCCACTGATTAAGTAGGATTATGCGTGAAACTTGTGCACAGTTTTCCAAAATTGTGTGCAAGCTGTATTGATCCCTCTACTAAAAACTATAGAGGTTCATGCATAGTCATTCACCCCATATTTCATGTTACATAAAATCACACTCAGTACATTTGTGTCCTGCACAATTTCTCTTTAAAGGCCACATAGTTTGTCCAAACCATGCACCTCCATCTGCACACAAAGAAAACTTTGGTTTGTCTAACACACCCAAAACCCATACAAACCTCCAAGACACTTGACGAGTATCAAGTATTATCCAGAAACAAGGTCTTGGGTCAATATAAAACTTATAATTACGTTTTGGCAATCAATAAAATAATTAGTCTACCCACCAAACTTCAAAAATTTAAAACGGGTGAGGAATTCAACCTACTCCAAAAACAAAAAATGTTATAATCTCCCACCTTAAAATAGATCATCCCCTCACTAAAAATACTCTAATATGAAACCAAACAATCCCATCTCACTCACATAACCCTGGTCACCTAGGTCTCAAAAGATCAAGTCAACTGCCTTAAGGGGATCCCCACATTAGGAGTTACCTACCCCAGTCACATCCCGACCTAAAACTCAAATTAAACTGATGGTCCACCGAACATCCCCAGACTCAATGTCCTCCTGTGATGCATTTTCACTCTTTCATCACATCAGGTGATCACATTAAACCCTAGTCACATCAGACACCCATCAAAATCCCACACCACATTGATGACCGCCACATGCCCATGCCACACATGACACTTATGTGTTATTACATTTCATTAGATGCTCAAAATTAGTCATGGTGCCTCGTACCTCAAACAATTCTTGTATCACATCGATTCCTAGATTTCAACACACCTCATAATCCACGCACCCAATGGTGCTCATAAGTAATCCTAGTGCCACGCACCTCACACACACACACAATGATATATATAACACGCCTAAACTGATTCCAATCTACAAAACCGCATTTTGTTAGTCCATAGATACATATCATACACCTCATGTACCCTAAACAGACATGCCCGCATATGGGACATGCCAATGTAAAATAAAAAGAAACACAACTACGCCCACAATGTACCTGTAACCATAACCAGCTCACTAGCCAGCTCTGATCCTAGAAGCTCCATGACATTCACTTGGTATGAAGATAAAATACCTAAATCCCGACCTCCCTATGGTGGTATTTCATCCACTACCCATTGAACCCACCACTGGGTCCTACTGTCTCTGCCACGACCATTGTGTGCAACTACATCTTATCCACTAGATCATGCTACTGATTCTAGTCTGATATCAGAACCCTGTGTCTATACCATCCCTGATTTCCAGCTATCTGATAAGGCTTCCCACATAAACTTTTGATATTCCCAACCTATCCACTATACCAGAACTCCTTCAGTGCTTAATCACACTATGTCTGGACAGGTTTTGACTGCCCGCACTGGAATCACACCATCGATGACCCACACTGAGGTCTACCTGAGTCCTTAGAATAACCACCCTATTGAAACTCATCTCGGACTAGTTTCCTACTATCCAAAGCATCAACACTATAATCACTTGAATCCATCACCTAGATTGAGTATGAATTTTCTGTTAAGTTACCATCAACTATGAGTGACTGATTCACCACCTCTAAGAATAAGACCAAACTGAAGATGTTTACCTACACTAGAATGGCATGTTGTAAACCTTCCATGAAATGACTCACCCATGAGGTTTCATTTATCACTATACTAGATGTGAATTAATATAATTCTGTGAATGCTACATAATAGTCCATGAAGGACATGTCTCCCTGCTATAGGCTTAAGAAATCCTATGCTCTCTTGAACCTCAACATTTTTTGGAATAATTTCTCAAAGAACCTAGACTCAAATTACTTTTATGTCAGTCCCTCATGTCTACCCACTTGAACCATCATGTCCCACCAACACTTAGCCAGTCCCCTGAGTATTTACATAGTCATCTTCACCATCTGGCTTGGGGGTGTCTCAAGCTACTCGAAAATAATCTACATAGACTCGATCCATTTCTCATCCTCCTGTGGTCCACCCTCACCATAAAATAGTGGTTGGTACTGTGACTAGAACTATAGAGTTTGGTACACCATACAAGGATCTTCTACCTAAGAATCAATGTGAATCCCATGGATAACACATACCAGGCTCACTCTGAGATGATTGTCAAGCCACAGCCCAAAGGATTTTGAATCTAGTATTTTCCCCACCTATACCTAAGCATGTACCTAAGAATTCACCTAAAAATCAGGATCTACCTAACCCTATAGGGACTCATCCCAAAACTCAAGGTTATTAACCTTTTCATTCTCCTATGGGACTACATCACTACCCACCTGATGCTCCATTAGAGCCTGTCTAGGTGGCATCCCACTATATACCCATACATGGTCAGATAGACCATATAAAATTTATATACAAGACATATATTTAAATAAATAGTATGCAACACAATCTTTCTACCCTTACCCTTCCCCATCATAACCATGTATCTTAACATCTGTCCTCTCGGACCCTTACTGAACCATATCAGAGGAAAATATCGTATATAAATCTATCCTCTTGGCCCCTCATCTGACCGCATTGGAGCTAGGCATCATGTATTCATCTTTGGTAGCTTAGTAAATTTCCACCAAAGTGAATCTAGTAAGGGAAAACCCACTTATATTACTTTTTCTACATTTTAAGAAACTCACCCTCATATTCCATGGTGTATTCCCATCTTGATGAAGCATGTCGCCTTAATCCAACAACCCTATTGCCCAAACTGATGATCAACATCACCCCATATCATCATCTCTACCTTCGCCTATAAGATCTTTTCCCATACATACATATATCAAACATCAAAAATGGATTTCATTAGGTCCACTTTCCTTGGTTAGTTGATTAAAATTCCACCAAAGAGAGGCTAGAAAGGGAAACACTACTTAACTTCCTTTGTTGAAACTTTAAACTACCCAACCCCTTTTTTCATAATACAGACCCCCAATTACAATCACAAACCAACTTTATCATAAGCACACACACACACACAAATATATAACATCCTATGTGACTAAAAATAAATCAAATAAAATACCCCCTACCATACTAGGCCAAGGGTCTATACTCCTCCCTTTCCATACTAGTCCAGATATCATACATCATAATAGGAAAAGAACCACATCCAATTATATCACTTTAGTTGGAAATAGTATCAGTAATAAAATAGGAAAATTAGAACAACAATTCCTACCACTGGAAAATTTGTCCATCCCCCATCCATGGAGCTTCATGAACTTAGAAACGAGTTCTAAACCCTATTATAAAAAAATTATAATCTCCGATATACCATAAAACAAATTTTAAGACCCAATAATAGGTAAAAAAACTCCTTTGATACCATTTTTAGCGCCCAACACTTTCATCCCCCCATTGCTACCGGTCAAGTGCCACTAGGACTTTGGAATGTCTCCTCATACACCAAAGTCTATAGACTAGTAACGAGGGGTGCAAAGAGGTGATAATGGGGAGACTATAACCTATGAATGTTATAATATAATGGTCTATATAAATATAAATCAATGGAAAAGAAAGACCAACATACAAAGGACCAGTAACCCAACCATGGAGGAAGCACAACGGATAGCAGAAGAAATAACAATAATGAATCTCAACACCATTTACAGAATTAAACATTTAAACATATCATTTGTAGATACTAAAAAATAACATGCATACATATCAGGTCATACAATACAATAAGTAGAAGGGTTTTTAGTGGATGACCTCAATATGTATATATAAGAAGGAGGATATAGAAACAAAAACTAAAAAGGAAACTTCATCTAAGGTAATAACTCATGGTCCCTTGTCATCTATCCCATGATATCTCAAACACTAAGGTCCATCTCCAAATCCTAAACTATTACATAAATGAAAAAAATATAAAATCTACATGTGTCTTGAAGGTTCCATATAAGGTGCAAGAATGAATCTCAGTAGGCCACCACCAATGTGTTACTATCTTATATCTATGATTAATCAGGTGTGTACTAAAAATAAAGAAAGGAAGCACATGGATTTAATAAACACAAGATTACATGGTGTCCAATAACCATTAAGAATCTATCACCTGATTCATCGAATTCCATAACACTATATATGAGAGGATTCATAGCTTCATCCTAAGGTATCCCCCAATATAAGTCATCCAAGGTGAACCCTCGAATTACACCTCCAAATGTCAATCGACACCTCATTTCATCAATCAAGTAATCGATATCCTGAAGGCATGCCCAAACAATAATATCCTAGTCCCTCAGACCTTAAATTAAAAGAAACCTCATCAAACCTTGTCCTGGCATCTAACACGCAATGATGTTTTCCTTCCAAGTAATATCATTGTCATCTAAACAACTAACGTCTCGAGGAACATCAATGCCTGTCCTCCCAAACAAGCCCTGGCCCAATTACCTCAAGCACAGTTACACTCAACCCCCAACTGATAGTCTCAACACTATAAACCAATGTCTCCTCACCATTCCCATGGTTTCTATGGAAATAAATTCCAACTACAATCCTAAGATGCAACTAATAAAGGCTCATTCCCACATGAGTGGTCAATACCACATCATTGTTTGAGTCATACTATGTGAACACGACTCCAAATGGTTCATTGTCCAACACAGATCAACAGAAATCACCAAATAAATTCCTAAGACACATCATCTGGCACCCTGTGACCTAGTAACTATGTCAATCAAACCAATGGAAATCACTATATAATATCACATGGGCCTTTCCCATAACCTTATGACCATGCCACCTCAATCCAATGACCAAGTCACCCAACCTATGATGAAAATCAGTAAGAATATATATATATATATATATATACATATATATATATATATATATATCAGGCCATGACCAACATGATGATCATATCGCTTCAGACCAGATAAAAACACTATTTTGATCCTCGAGTCAAGCCAGTCTGATTCCCACAGAATGCTAATAAGCATATCATTTAATTAATTTAAGCCAAATAATTCAATTTAATAATTAGAAAACACCTTGACCTAACCCGCCCAAGGTATAAAGCCTCTAACTAGACTTAAACCCTTTGTATACTAATAGGAGCATGCCCATAGGCATCTCCCGTGGTTTCAATTAATTATTTAAAGGCAACAAGAAATTTAAAAAGGTATTTCTCAATCAACACAATGGTATTCTCAAAGTCGCACCCCCAAAACAACTGTGAAATGACAAATAAAGATGATAACCACCTACCTCATGTTGGAAGATTCCCACATGTATGATCTTATCCTCTATCTTGAGCCATTTTGAAATAAATTGTAATTTTAGAAGAGCACCCTTAAAATTGGGTAAAACCAATTTCATGGATTTAGCACACTGTAAGGTGAGGTAAAATAAAAAAAGAGTCAAGAGGATTAAATGTCTTACCGATATGGAACCAATACCACAAACAAATTGAGAAATAGAGCCCAGGAAAAGAAGATACCTCAACACCTAGAGGAGGAGTAAGGGTGAGCCATGACAACTATAGAGGAATCCCACATGTCGGAGAAATAAAGGATGAAAAGGTTTTAATAGAAAGGAGGGAAAAACATAATTTCATACTTTTAATGGGCCACACAGTTAGTTTACATGATTTTCCAAACCATGCAGCAAACTATGCAGCTCATGCTACTTAAGATCTAGACGTCATTAAATTAACTTACATGGTTAGTCCAAACCATGCCGAGCCCATACATAGCCACTAGTTAAGTGGAACTAAGCATGCATCTTGTGTAGAGTTTTCTCAAACTTTGCACAATATGTGTGTATCCCTCTACTAAAAACTATTGAGGTTCATGCATGGATGTGAGCCCCATCCTACATGGTTTTTAAAACCACACTGTAACGACCCAAAAATTCACTAATGAAAATTCTTCTTGATATAATTAATTGTTTTATTATGGTTATATAAAATTTTATCTTCATTATTTTTATGTTTCTAGTTTTTATAATAATGTTTTGGATTGTGACCGTTTCTAATATAGCTATTGAACAATGATCACATGATTAGTATAAATATCGGGCTTTAACAAATCCAATTTACACAGACAAAGGAAGCGATGACCTCATCCAATAGACTTTCCCCATACGAGGCCCATTTTTTGAGCTCGGAAAAGAGGTGGAGTCATTGGGATTTTCTTTTGACCAAGCCCAAGCCGAGCTCGAACATGTTAAGCTTGAGCAGAACCAACTACAGAAGAAGTGGAAGTTAATAGCGATTACCACCTGATCGATGTTATCCGACCCACCCCAAGAGTCTAACACCATCGCACACCTTACTCTTAAGTATTATGCAGGTGTTTTAAGGGGTTATGGAACAAGACCCTAGCACTATTACAATGTACATTATTTTTGTATAAATAATGTGCATTCATTTTATTATTGTTACTTTATAAATAGTTTTTAAATCACAAATAGTATTTTTAGTTAATATTCGACTAAGAAATATATTCTGATGAATTAATATATTTTTTTAATTAAATAATATTTTAATAAAATAGGATTATTTTTAAATTAATTTTTATTAAATATAAATGATCATATAATTTTATGAATGCAATTGTAATTTTTATTAAGGTTTGAAAGCTGTTTTTGTCAAAACCCATGAATTTTCGGTGAATGTAGGTTTTTATTTTAAAATTAAAAATCCAAATATTTATAAACTTATTTAAATAAAATGATTATTATTTTTTGAATCAGGATGTTGAAATTATCCAATGGTGAATTTTTCATAATTTTCTGAGACAATCGAATTTTTGGGTAAAAATTAAATACCATTTAAATATTTAATGTGTTTTATGACATCATAATGACCCAATAGTGATGTAATAAAATAATATAAACATTATGTTCGGTCAATATATGTTTTACCATTAAAATAATGTGATTTTGGGTTTATTTATTTATTTTATAAACCTTTAGTGGACCCTTCAAGGCTTATAAAACATTTTGTCTTTTTAAATTGTTTTCCTTGAGAGTGTGACTCACCTCCACATAAGTAAGCCTATTATTTTAATAAGTTCGTCCTTTTTCCTTATAAAATACTATTTTCAATCCCCTTTTAAATAAACCATGGGTAAAAATCACGGGCTGGTTTTTGGTTTTGATTAGTTTAATGTAAGGTGTCCCAAACCTAAATAATAAAGAATTCCCTCGCATTTCCCATATAAACCCACCCAAGCTCCCACTTCCTCTTCACTAAAATCCGTTGGATTTCATAAAACCCATTCAATCCTCTCTCTATAATTCTACCAAGGTTCCCCAATCTCCCAAGAAGCCTCTCTCAAGCCTCTCCCAAGCTTTTGGGATTACACTTCCAAGTAAGGGATTTCTTCCTTTCTCATTTTTGTTCAATTTTCTTTAAGTTGTTATTCCCATTTTGTTTCAATTAAAAATGTTGGGGTATGATTTATAACCTCACTAAAACTTCCATATTTATGTTTTAGTGATGAGAGAACCCTTTCACTCTCATTAAATGCCTCCCATGTACACCTGTTTCCATGCTGAAATTCTATAAGGAATTTCTCTCTCCTCGTTTACATTCAATTAATTCTTTTATATCATGAATATAAATTCCATTATAATTGTTGAGAGATGTATCTATATGACCCCATTACTATAAATTTCTTGTAAATATGACGAGACACCCCTTTATCTCTCATCAACCATTTTTAAGAATTCTTATGTCATGCCATTATGCTGCACAAATTGTACCGCAATTTACTTAGCCAAAGTCATTGTATAGTGAATACCATGTCCATTTCTCTATAAAGGGTATCCAAATTTATGATCATTTACATATTGTTTAAAGAGTTTCTTGTATGAATTCCATACTCCTTTATCATGTAATAAAATATTATGTTTAATGAATCCGTGTTTTATGATCCATGTGGCACACTTATGCATGAAATAAAAAGACTAAGAAGGGTGTGCCCTAATAGCGCTCCAATGAATTGGGTAAAGTATAGTATCATGATATGTCATGTTCAATGAGTTTTGACACATGATAACTCAATTTCAATGAGTTTTTACTCATGCTTCATGTGCAATGAGGGTTTACTCATGCTCCATGTGCAATGAGCCTTGGATCATGCTAATTCCATGTTAAGTGTTATTTCTACATTTCCATGTTATGATTATCATGCTTTATCATGCCTTTATGTTCATGTTTCTCTTATGGTCCATTGATATGCCTATTGTCTAACATGTATTGTATTCCTCATGTTATTCCATGTTTATTCCTTTGCTAGGCTTTATAGCTCACCCTTTTCTTATACATGTCCTCAGGTTACCCATGAAATGCTAAGTATGAGGGAATGTAGTGGTCAGGTAAAGGAAGTTTTCAATAAAGATATTGTATTTCATGTTTTAAGTTGTTATGTAATGATCCTAAGCCCCAATGACACTAGACCTCTCAATCTTCTATGTTGTATCAAGTAAAGAGTTTATGTAATAAATCATGTTTAAGTGTGTAATAAATAGTAGGGTTGTTATACACATTGAGTGTATTTAAGGGCCACATTGTTTCTCCTTGGGGGACACATGGTTTATCCAAACAATTAACTTGAGTCTATACACTTTGAAAACTTGGATTTTCAGCATCCAACACACCCAAAACCCATCTGAACCCCCGAGACACTTTCCTAGCATCATGAATCATCCATAAACATTACCTTGAGTCCAAAAAAACATGTAATTAAGAACCATTGATCTAGAAAAGATCTTTTGTACCCCAAAACTCTAAAAATTCAAAATATGCGTGGAATTTGACCTTCTCCAAAAAAATCAGGATGTTAGAAAGGTATCATATTCAATTCCCTAGAGCTCATACATTGAAACATAAGTATAATATAGACCTACATGGTCTAGGACTTAGGAACATTGACTAAAGAATCTTCTCTGAGTCCATAGAGCACATCCATAGAAAACTCAGTATAATATAGACCTACATGGGCTAGGACCCAGGGATATTGACCAATCCATCCACTTTGATTCCATGGAGCGCATCCATAGAAAACTTAATAAATGGTGGAATACTGTGATATCCATATACATCAACAAGGCTTAGAATGTAGATCCAAGGAATTACCTTTGGGTATCCCTTTCATGTGAAACATCACATGAAGCTCATCTACCGAAATACAGGAAGCACCTCTAGAAATCATAGTTACATCAATAATAACCAAGTGAAAGAATAAGAAAAGAGTGAAGGTGGATGAATTCCCAAACCACCACCACTTCCTCAGCCTCATGAGGTTAGAAGTTTGGTATGGTTTCTAGGTGAAGCATGATACCATCTCTATCCAACCCCAACACAATAGCTATAGGGTGGTCCAACATCAGACACCCACTATGCCCCTCAAGGGAAATACTAGAGAGGCATCCTATTAGGGATCCTCTAATCCAACATGTATGTAAAGGAATCACTCTTTGGGTCCTTACAATGAGTAAGTAAAAGGAGGCATCCTGCATGGTATCCTATTGGCCAGATCATATGTGGAGGTATCCCATAGGGGATCCACAACCTCATAGTAAATTTGAAGTATGAATATAGCACACATGGGTTGTTAGTGACACTTGGTGTTCACCCATTAAATTAATAAATTAAATAATTTAATTTAAAAATTTATTGGGGGTAAATCTAAAAAGGTTGTATCACCCATAGAGGAAAGACAAAGCATATGAATACTACATAAATATTAAAAAATACTCTAGGTAAGGTAATACAGACCATCTACCTTTAATAATCATCCCTATTTATTTTCTAAAGGCTTAAAGTAGCTACAAAGGCCTGTCCAAGCTCAATCGAGTCATGTTGGGTCCTCTCTCATAGAAAAATCACAATAAACAATTAATTATTTCAACATTATAAAAAATTAATTCAAACCTAATGATTTATTTTAAATAACTATTTTATTTAACATTGGCATAATGCCAAAAGTGTTACCAGACAATCCTATCACAATGGAATAGGGACCAAACACTTTCCAAAAACCCATGGCTCATGCAAAACCATGAATTGGGTATAATACATAAGGAAATATGTTATAAAAACCATTAAAAAAATTTAATTAAGGCCCTAAATATTTTTAAATTCACCACGGTGATCTACCTCAATGAAATGACATATGAAAAAGTGAAGACGACCTCTCAGCTTACCCTATTCCTTGGAAAAGTGAAAACCCGAACATCGTTATCTGATTACACCATGATATAGTGAAATTGGGTTAAAAATGCCTAACCAAATGAACCAAGGTTATTGGAAGAATGAAAAGAACATGACCAAGGTTATCAGAGTCAAAGTCTTACCTCAAGGTTTCCAACACACCTAACGATGTATGATTCTGAACAAGATTGAGGGATAAATCCCATGGAGTAAGGGAGGAAGAGGGAGTCACTCGTGAGGGAGAAAGGGGAAGGAAAAATTGTAAAACCCTTTAAGGGTAGGAGGGAAAAAATGGTAATTTTCACCTCTTTAATGAGCCACATGGTTTGGCCGCACTATTTTCCAAACCATTCACCAACCCTATGATTGGTACTTCCTTGGATCCTCCACCTCACATGGGTTCAGTACATAGTTTAACATACCATGTTACAACTGAATATATCTACTATTTGAGGAAGATTTCACCTCATATAGCTGAAACACATAGTTAGTCAAACTGTGCGCTAACTGTGCTCTATGTCTACATCAAATTACAGACCCCCTACATGGTTTCCTCTAGCCTAACATACCGTTTCTAAAACTATGCTCCTATATAAAATGTTATCCACATGATTATCACTAACCATGTTCCAACCATGTTCCAACCATGTGACATTAGATGAACCTTTCTAAAACATCAGTTCTGGGACCCAAACTCCCAAGTCACTCCTAAAACCTATAAGATACAGACCAGACCTTATTCCATTTCTAAAAACATTATTCAGAAGCATTCTAACCATTTAATCATAATTCTGAATCTACAATCAATATTTGAGCCATCCATTAATTTAAAATCCAAAACCCTTCATAAAATTACAACTTAGAAAAACAAGTGATATTATAGCCTCACCACCTAAAAACTTCTTATTCCCCAGAAACCTTAGTCTGAATAAAAATGAACAAAACAAACTACCTAGTTCATTAATTACGTTTGAAACACCATGTTACATTTTTTAATTCACAATGCACCTCCAAGAACTAATTTAAGCATAAGTCACATATCCCACCAAAAATTAATACAAAACTCATAACCATTATCGTGACATCAAGACAACACTTACTCGATCCCATTTAAGTTGAACTATGATCACATCATCTCTCAATAGATCAATTGGTCTATGGTTCCCCCCACTATAGTTTTTTTATTTTCAATGGCTAATTATAAGACATAGTACTACCACCATCTGAATTTACTAGGGAGACCAATTACTATCATCCTAAAAACTCTCCCAACAAATTTATCAACCTAAAGCATCCAATCACACCAAAATATACTACCCTTGATAATCTATTAGATCAAATGGTCAAACTCAAATTGACCAGAGATCAAACTAGTTGTGCCATATTTTCCTTGAAAAGCTATGGTCGACCCTTTCATTTCATCCATCTCATCCCAATGGCATGCCTATAACAATTCCTCATTGACTACATCCAACTATATAAAGGAACATAAGTCGAAACTCCTTTGGCCAAATATTATAAAATAATATCATCTTCATCAGCAAACATGTCACCAAAAACAATAAAACATCTTTATCATAAGGCAAAATGATATCATTTTAACATGCTCACTAAAGTCTGTAAACAAATTCTGATGTCCCCTCTTATTCGAACCATACCTTATTCAAAACTATCACTATGTTACTACATAATAATCTATATAATACTTGATCCCAAACCATTATATAACCATATGCTAATCCAGGCTTAATTACCCCACTCAGACTCACCCAATTCAATATTTGAATATATACCTAGCATTTACTGAGAAATCTAAAAAAAATTGATCAATTTATTTAATGTCATACAAGATCCAAAATAACCATCTAATGACTGACCTCAGGATCCCAAGACCCTTCCCACATGATGGTCACCCCCTAGTGAATGATGCCATGATCCCCATCTTAGGATCATCCTTGCCATTAGTCTAATGAAAAGATAACCCAATCACCGTAACCTATTCCCCATCCCTCCTAGACATACGAACTAGCATGACTTAGAAACTACTCTTCTTGAGTATTAACATAAACATCATCCCTGTACTATTTATTATTTTTTAGAACAATTTCCCTGGAGATCATTGAAATTTAAAACCCAACAAGGATCACCACCCTCAACTGACCAATAGTGTACTATGAGTCATTTAGATTATTTTTAAAATTATCCTTGAGCGCACTTCCAAGGAGTATTTCATCCAACCACAAAAGATACATAGGTATCCTTATGTATATATAATGATATATCATTATAATCAAGAAGAAGTCAAGATATCAGGCATGATCATCTCTATTTATGACTAAAATAAGATGTCATTAATATGTATATATTAATCCTTCAATCCACGCTCACATATAATAGTATGCACTTGACTTTTCTAAATCATGACACAATGTATCTCGAAAATGTGTGTCCAAGTTCAACCATAGGTCAAAGACCTCCTGACACCCAATTTATTCTCGATGTATTCTCTACTTTGGAGGGAAATTCCTCATTTAATTCAAAACATCCTAGAAAATTGTCCTGTAATATTTCTTTTAAACCATGAGTCCTCGGATTGCACACAACCCCTCACCGAATTATTGTTTAAATAGTACCACATGTATCTAATGTTTACCAAAACGTCCTAAACAATTAGTGGAAAATCCCACACATTCTGATAATCATCACCCAACTCAGGCTCCCATGATTCATGTATCAACATGGATAAGATAACTATGATACATGGAATCCCAATCCTAACCTTCTAAGAGATACCTTGGAACTTTTATTTAAAGTTGGGAACTTCACATATGCCACGTTTAAATCCATGACAACCCATCACACATTGTAAGTTTAAAATATCTAAGTATAAAATATGAAACTAATCATTAATAGGGACAATAACCCAAGTAGTCTGTTCTATCGAAACCAAACTCGATACACAATCACCCTATGTGATTCATTAGAAACCAAAGGCATTAACCATCCTATATCATAAAACCAAAGAACCTAATATGCATCAGTCTTAGAAATATCATACAACTAAGATCACTTCCTAAAAAGGAATTCACAATCCTAGTCCAACCCTACTCACATGTTTCCCTTAATCCAATAAATCATCAACCTACAAGGGTATGAGTCACAACAAAGGGCCTCTTGGTCTCCCACCCAACCCTATCGATCAAGTCTCATAACAGGGCAACTATTTATAAATAAATATCCCCAAATTAAGACCTATCCAAGTTCACATATCACGGGACATCATCCACACACCCATCATAAGGAATATAATATAGTTTTACACTCTCTCTAGAAGAGTTAAAGAAACATCATCCTACAAGGGTCAAAACTATCAACACAGACTACAAGGGCTCTGATCCTCTCTAAGAATCCTCATATGGTACTTCCCCCTAGAGTATCATGATATGAACATAGGAATAATTATGAACAAAAACTAACTGGTAATTTTTGTACATTAATAACCCATTAAGGTTCTAGTTTTCTATAAATGTTTAGGTGTTTATCGACATCGTACAAAGTGACCCGACCATATAATCTAAAATGAAAGTATCAACTTCCAAGGTTGAACCATGAGTGAAAATAGTACTATCACAATATTTCCTCAATTATCTATGTCATATCATAAGTATGTGGTTTTGTTAAGTAGAGTTTCAATCCATGCTATGCAGTAAAACACCATATAGGTTGTTACTGACACTTACCATACCTAAAAAACACCATACAAGGGGGGAAAATGTGTGAATGATATGGCCTATCTCCTTACTAGGTTCACTGAACCTTATATTAATTAGGAATATGTGATCACCCTCACCACTATAAATATCACTATAAATACACATATCCTTCCATCAGAAGAAAATATATGTATGCATGTTAGAAAAATTGAGTATAATTCCACCAAGAACCTATATTGGAAAACACAATTTTGGTTGTTATTGAAACTTTAAATAATTGGTCTCTGATATTAGTAAAATCAAACACTAGAAGTATTATAACATGCGAATCATACATTCCAAATATGATGCATGAGATGCCTTGTTCCTTTCCCATCAAAGAGTCAAAATAAATTACTAGCCTCTTACCAGTGGGTCAAGGGCTAGAAATCCATTAATGTCCTCCAAAAAATGGGATAAGTTCTAAAAATAGATGATAAATCATAAATCCATAAAACATGTGCATCACTCAAAGACAAAATCGTATAAAATGTGTAATCACATATTAAGAACATCTATCCCATAACCCTGGAAACCAAGACTTCTTACAAGAGAAAGTGTTCTCGATGCCCCAGTCTGATATCCGCTACATGTTCTGATACATTTCTAATAATTGTATATACCATATCCCAAATATTAATAGAATAGTAAAAGAACAACTTTGATAACATTTTTAAATCTATTGACCTAGATGTCACTAATCCGGTGCCCCGAGCTGTTTTTCCACAATGCATCAAGCATGCCTCTACATATGCTAAAGTCTTATGACTAGTATAAAGGGACTATGGTCTGATAATGGGTAGACTATGGCCTTATATCAGAGTAATAGAGCACCAAAAATAACTATTAATCTTATAAAAATAGTAAATAATCAGATTGTGGAAGAAATAAATAGGCTAAATAGAAATATGCTATAATATTAAATAGAATGCAGTAAATGACCAAATGGAAATTTCAACACATAAAACACTGATCTCCCACTGGGATGATCACATATACATGAGTAAAAAAATAAAATAAAAATAAAAATTTCAAGGATATATTACTATATTAAAGACAAAACACATACGCAAGATCCCTGAAAAAATTCAATCCATCCTACTCGATCGATCTTAGGCCTCAACCTAAACCTATGCCAATAACCAAGTGAAAATATGCTCAGGTACCCCAGTTGAATGGTATCCTGAGTAGGGTCTAAGTAAAAAAATCAGTAGTTCACCATCAATGTAGCCCTATACATAGCCAATAATATTCATTGTGTATAAATTTGAGCTAATAAGAAGGATAAAAGTAATAAATAAATCTAAAATAATAAATACAAAAAAGGATGTAAATAAAATAAACCACAGAGGATCCTTGATCCCATGATCTTAATCGACCATACTTACTTCAACCTAAGCTAAAATGTCTCTAAATAAAATTTCATATCACACACACACACACACATAAATGTGTATATAAATCCCCATAAATAAACACACACACACACATATATATTATTAAGGAGAAAAATAACATAAAAAATCAAACCACAATTGATCCTTGGGTTCGTAAACCCAATTGAAAAATACCTACTTCAGCCAGCACTAGAAAAGTCTCCGAGTAAGCTACATCACGAAGGGGGATATATGTACATTCTCTAGGATCACCTGTACCCACATCGAATCACTATAATGAAGGATTCCATGTAATAGAAGACAATCTGAAAAAAATTGATCTACATCTACTATAAACTACACTAGGTGTATCAAGTATCAGACCTATAAGGGTCAGGGACCAAGGTCATTGACTAATGCATCCTATTCAAGTCCATTGATTTCATTCATAGAAAAATATGTATAATATTGACCTACATGGTCCAGGACCTAGGTCCATTGGTGAAGGTGTACTCTTTGAGTCCACATAGTGCATCCATAACAAACTCATTATAATATAGACCTACATGCTCTAGGACCTAGGAACATTGACCAATGAAACCTCTTTGATTCCCCAGAGCACATCCATAGAAAACTCAGTAGGCAATTCCACACCATGATATCCATATAAATCAATAAGGATTAGAATCTAGATCCCAAATAGTATCTCTTGGTATCCCTATCATGTACTGCATCCCGTCAATATCATCATCCAAAATATATGAAGCACTTCTGAAATCATAGCCACATCCATAATAATTGATTTAAATAATAATAAAATAGTGAGGGAAGAAAAACTCCCAACCCACCACTACTACCTCATCATCATGGGATTAAAAGTCTGGTATGGGATTTAGGATACACCCACTACCTTCTCTACCTGACTCCCAACACATTATCTCAAGGGTGGTCCAACATTAGGCACCCACTAGGTCCCTTATGCGAAATACTATAGAGTAATTCTACTATGGATCCTCTAAGATAACACACAATTAAAGGCATCTGTATTTGGGTCCTAGTATGGAGTAAGTAAAATGAGGCATCCTATATTGGATCCTCTAAGTCATATTATGTGTAGAGGCATCCTATAGAGGACCCTCAGCCTTAGAGTAAAGTTGAACCACAAAACTAGCACAATGGGGTTGTTAGTGAACCCTGATATTCACCCATTAAATTATCAAATTAAATAATTTAATTTAATATTTCATTGAGGTAAATATAAATAGGTATAATATTCTTAAGAGGAAATTACAAGGATACACATACTATATAAACATGCATAAATACTCTAGGGTAGTTAGGATGGACCACCTACCATTAAAAATCATTATTTATTTTCCAAAGGCCTATAGCAGCTACTAAGGATTATAAAATATCAACCAAGTAATCTTGGATCCTATATCATAGTAAAACCACCATAAATAATAAATTATAACCACATTACAATTAATTAATTAAAACTAATGATTTAATTTAAAGAACAATTTTATTTAAAATAGGAATAATGCCCGCAGTCTTACTGGACACTCCCGTCATGCTATAACGGTGAACACAAATTCACCAACAACCAATGGATCATCCTCAACCTTAAATTGAGAATAATACCTAATCAATGACATCAAAAAACCATTCAAATAATTTAATTATGGACCAAATGCTTTATAAATTTACCATTGTTATTTACATTGAAGAAATGGCAAGAGAAACTGTTTATAAAACCTCTTGTGTAGAGACCCATACTTGACATACATAGACATTACATTACTTTTTTGGAATACTTAA
Source organism: Viscum album (assembly GCA_963277665.1). NCBI lineage: Eukaryota > Viridiplantae > Streptophyta > Magnoliopsida > Santalales > Viscaceae > Viscum > Viscum album. The sequence continues at coordinate 1,993,059,457 of OY728133.1, read as the reverse complement.
TACATCAAAAAAACAAATGCCCAAAGACCGTATTAGTTTAGTGTCTTTGGAAACTCAGAACATAATCTTCCAATCATGGTGAAAGGTCTTCAACATCTCCCATAAAGATATTCCCCTTTGTTTTTCTTACCTAAAACCTTTCTTTATAACCTGGAGAAAAGAAAACATAAAAAGGGTGAGCTCAAACGATCAGTAAGGGTAAACATGGAGAACTTAAAAACAATCCATAAACATTTGAACGTAAAAACATGAACATAAAACATCAAAATCTTGACCAATGAGATAAATCTTGGTAGTGCGTAAGTCATATATCATAAAGAAACATTAATAATGATAAAATAAAACATGTAATTGTGTCAAACCATTAACCAAATGGTATTATTTCCATAGTATCCAAGACATTGCTGCCAAGACCATCATAGTGGACAAAGTCCCTTACTGAATTGAGTTCACTCCTCGTTTCAGTCCTGTATCACTGAACCAGATTAACTTACTGTTCTAGCCATTTAATCTCATGAGATATAAATCTTTACCCAATGCATTGGAGGGTGATATAGGTCCCGCCCATCTCATTATGAAATCATTCTTTTGTGTGCAACAAAATAAACATAATCCTTCATCATAACCCAAAGAATAATATGGGTTTCATAAAGATGATCCCATCATAACATAATCTATATAAAACAAATGGATATCATTTCATCATAAGAAAAATAAAATATGTAAATAATATGGACATTATACTTGAAACATAAACATACTAAATAATTTCATCTTATATGGAAAATAATTTTGATAAAACACTTGAAATGAATTCTTAAGGAAAATATCATTTCTTCTTCTAAATCACTTTATTTTCTCAAAATGCCATGAAATTTTAAAAGAAAATTATTTTGTTGAAAATAATCATAAATTTTTTTAGAGTAAGCTTCATTGAAATAAGTCGTTATGAAACTGTAAAAACCCATTCATGTTGTATAAGTTAAAAAACATTCTTCTTGTAATTTTTCTGGAAAAGTCAAAAAGTACCTCGTATGGTAAACAAAAGAAATATTCCTTCCATAACACAAAGAAAAAGTAAAAGAGGGGTAAACATGACTTTAAAAATACATGGAAGAATATTAAACACTTTATGAAAAACATTTTATGGACATGGATGAAAAATATAACCCCAGTAAATACTTACGTATAAGCAATCTTGGAGAAAAATGGGATTGCAAAATTATCCCTTACCTTAGGTCCAATTTCTTTCGTACGTGTCTGAAACTCTTGTATAGCGGGTTTAAACATATTATTAACTTGTAACATAACCACAACGATGGAGGACTCCAGTCATTTGGCCTCATCATCAGGAGAATTATCTCACTCCACCAATGCTTTTCATTATGCACCTTCTCCTTTACCAAAAGGGAAGGAAACAATGTGGCCCACTAGCTGGTGGCATCAGGCCCCTTCGATGCCAACTAGCTCTGGCTGGACAATTCCCCTTCATGGATGTTTATATGTAAGTCTAATAATATTTGTCATTAATGATATCTATATTTTCAAAAAAAAACCATAATAATATTTATGATATTATATATGTTTCACTTAATACATTATATTACCTATTCATTTGTCAATTTCATGTTAAAGCAGTGTTTTGGGAAAAATCATTTCATTTATTGTACATGTTTCGACTTGTTGTTCTTGATATTATTACATATATCCAGCTTTACATAATTCTATAATGTAAAACATGATTTATATATAATATATATTCAGCATATAAATATATATGATATATCAATAAATGGAAATAAAATACAACGTTCATAGAGATGGTAGGCCGTACGTATGCATGCACACTGCTTTCATTTCCCTATTGAATTGAATGGAATTAAGTAAATGAAACGTATATGTTCATAAATACAGTATCATTATTAATTCATATCTTTCATGATTATTTATTATATGTACTGTATAATCACACCTGAATGGTTAACATAGAGAATGAATCTCATCGTGTTCGTGGAGACGGTAGTCCGTACGTACGCACGAGCGACAATACCATTATTTTGATATTAAAATCTTATATAATCGGATGGTATATCATATATATAGAATCATCATAATTTTATATTTATTATTTATATCATTTATACTCATTATTATTCCCATCCAAATGATGAAATGTTTGAATAATAAACTACACCATGACGTAGAGATGGTAAGCCATACGTACGCACGTGTAGTGACTTTTTAATTCATTGGATGGATAAAATAACTAATATGGTTGTAAAATTTTTATAATAACATCACAATATATAGAATATACTGGAGTTATTATTTTAGAATGGAAACAAAAAAGAAGGAGGAAGTGGAAGAAGAAAGGAACTTGAAAAAGGTGGTGAGATATTTTCCTCTACTTCATGTTCTTACTTTTGATTTGATAAAAAGGGCTCATTAGGTTGACTTTATGAATAAAGGAAGGACTCTAGGATGAAGGGATGATGGTATAGAGGGTATTTGGGTAGGGTTTGGAAATGAAAAATGGCTTTGGTTGTGTGAATTAGAGAGAAGGGGGAGTTCCCTTTTATAAGAGGGGTAAAGGGCACCTTAGAAAAAACATAAAATATTATTTTTTTATAAATTCATATTCAGTTAATAATGATTCCAAAGTGACTTATTTGAAGGATAGGGTGGGTATGGGTCGAAATCATTTCAACCAATAGGTTTTAGACAAGTTTAGGTTAACATTGTAACCTTATCATTTAGATTTAACTTTTATAGTGTCTTCTTGTATTCTTATACTATATTATTAATAAACTTTCTATAAACTGCCAATAAAACACCAATTAGTTCATTAAAGTAATATATATTATTATATAAGTATTTTGGACGAACATTAGATTTTTAGGAATAGAATACCAATTAATTATTTAATTTTTGTTTTAAAAACTCTTTTATATCAAGTTTGATAGTATTTGGTTTTTTCTAAATTCATAACAACATTATTACTTTGAAACCAATTCATCTAACCAACCCTAATATGATATAGTAACCTATAAAATTATTTTAATTCATAAAAAGTCTCAAATTACATTTATTTGGGTATTTATAATATCAATTATGTTAATATTTCATTAATAAGGTAATTACTGCATCATCATTGTGTCATAACTAAATTAAATTATTTAATGTCTAAAAACCATAAATAAATTAACAGTATATAGGAAATATATTTATCTTTCTAATTAATATTTATAGTCAAATTTATCTTATGTATAACCCTATATTAAATTTTTTCTACTTATTAAACTTTGATTTTAACTCTTTTAACTCTTCTTTGAATTAAATATCAATAAATGTCCTAATCTAATCCAAGTGGGCCTAAATGGTCATATTTTATTACTAAGGTTGTTTTTGGTTGAATTAAACTTATCCAATATAATTAGGACATGTGTTAGGGTAATAATAATATCATTTTTACCCTTAATTACCCTATCTACTTTTAACCGTTGTAAATAAAAGTAAAAAGTTACTATTCAACAAAAATTATTTTTATCTTAATAAACCACATTTTACTTACTAATATCAACCGTGTCTCTTGAATTTTTGAAATTCCACCCACAGAAGCAGTAAAATTAAGTTTTATGTACATTTGCAAATTCTCCTAGGAGGTGGGTAAAAGACGGTAAAAAGTTCAATAAAATTTTTAAATATCTAAAATTATTATAAAATTAATCCAATGAATTACATTGAAATTATATAGGTATTTCATATCTATTTTGACGTAAAATAAATTTAAATAAAATAAATGATTATTTAAATAAAAATTCGGTTTTAACCAATAACTCACTGTCTTCACTATTCCTCAAAAATTGAAATTTTTCAAAAAAATACCAAAAATTCACCCAAGGATAATTTCAATATTCCAAATCCAAAAATGAAGTCCATTTTGAAAGATAAAATTTATAAAATTTCAAAAAGTGGGTATTAATATTCATAACGGCTAGTTTATATAATATTTTAATAACATATCATTGTTTAGTGAAACCTGATATTGCGTACTACACATGCTATCGAGGAAGGTCGCGATTTCGTGTAATTCAAGCCAAGTCAGGGCTGCGTGTAGTGAAAAATCAATTTGGTGTTGCGTATAACATAATCAAAACTTATTTCATTTATACATTAAACAAAATCTATACTTAATATTGCAAAGAATAATTTCCAAAAAACGAACTTGAAATTGTTTGTAACACGAGCCAAGAATAGTGTTGCGTATACTACAAGCTAATACAGTGTTGCGTATTGTGCAAGATAATATTGGTGTAGCATAGAACACAAAACATCAAAGAAATTAAAAATAAAATTTCTCATAAAATCTTGGGGTGTTACATTCTACCCCCCTTAAAATGAATTTCACCCTTGAAATTCGTCGGGGTTATAAATCGTTTACTACTTGAATGTTTCATTCCTAGAAAACCACATCGTAAAAGGGAATACTAAAACATAATTTTAAAAAGAAACATAACGGTTACCCAAATTAACTCATCACTAAGTTTCCACATAGAAGAACATATGTGAAAATATGGATACAGAAGAGAAATCTAACCATCAAGTTTTGATGGAGAGTGGTAGAGAAAATGGCTATGAAAAATCCAACCATCACAAAGCCATAAATTTGTGATGATCTAAGGTACCATCTGATTCATCGAATATGAGGGTACTAGGAAAATGATTTTAGTTTTCAAGATCATTTCCCTAATGTTGAAGAATTAAAAGAAATACTTACTTGATTTGGTACAATCTCACTATTGTTTGTTCCTTAAACAATTTCCACTTCATCTCTTAAAGAAATGAAGTTGAATTTGTCTTCCGTGAAGTGTTAGCAGATCATGTGATAGAATGATAGGCCATTCCATCTATCTCAAACATAAGGTTAGGAAAAGTAATATACATAAGTCCATCTTATGGTGAGATTAACCGTATATGATTTCAAAAATGGACTTATACTTCAATGATCATACTGGTTAATAAAATACAACTAATTTCTATTAACCAGGGACTTCCTATAGGACAGTGGTAGGCGATAAAGGCCTGTCACACTTCGGTTCTGGGTTCGATCCTTGGAACCTTGTCCAACGCGATGGGTTGTTTCCTGTCTTGCAGGTTTTCCTTTGTCTAAAACTACACTATTATAATATTACATTAATAATATCGAAAAAAGTTCTAGCCTTAAATAATACTATCTGATGTCCGACATAATCCATTCCAATCTTTAGACTTATCCAAAATACATCTGTCTAATCTCATAGTATATAGAAAACAATTACTTGAAAGGTCACATAACAAGCACGTGAATACCATCATTTATCCCCCATATGTCATAAGATATATCTTGTTGATCGAATTCCAAACATGTGAATACCTTAATCATGTATTCTCTTGAAACATAAATTACCATAGAACCTTAGTGAAAACATGAAAAAGTTAACTATTTCCACATTCAAAAATTCCAAAAATTCTATATACTCAAACCATGATATCACTTTGTCCTTATACTAGTCATGAGCTCATTAATACTATCAAACATTTCATTATCTACTTATCCCTTTTTTATGCACATATTAGGTGCTTTCCAAAAATATTTCAATCACTTTTCATTGTTACCGATACCATTCAACATATTCTTTAAATATTAAAGGAAAAACAATAGTGTAACAATCCCAAGATTTCTCTCTATTCCATAGTACCATATATTATTCATGATAAAAATTCAATCATTCCACTAGATTACTAAACCATCGACTGAGCTTCTTCATTTTATTCCTCAACACTTCTTTCACCTTATATATCATTTGTAGTCTCTTCATCATCATCAACATAAATACTACCCATTCGACCATGCTGATTCTATTCATGAGATTTTCCCTTAGGTAATTGGTTTGAATAATGCCCATACATTCCACATTTCAAACATTTAACTGTTGTTGATATATTAGAAATACCATTATCCTTGTCCATAGTGTTAACTGAACCCTTTCCTTTGAAGTTACTAGCTTTGTGTCCTTCTTTTCCACACCCAAAGTGTCTTCCAGTTCCTTTGAAACATTCTACTTGATTTATCTTCCCACATGATTTATATGAGGAAAATTGAACCTTATTTCCTCTATGATCATCCTGAAACTCCTTCTTTCTCTTATGAACTGAGTCGAGAAACTTACCAAAGTTGATATTATTGATCGTATTATGAGATTTATGATTAGGCATAATAACAATGTTTGTACTTCCAAATCCCATTTCATTTGGTTTCTCATTAATAATACCATTCCATTGTCCATCATATCCTCCATTATCATGAATTTTCCAATTTCTATCCATTTTCTAAAACCCAAAAAGAATAGTGTAAGTGGCAAAAATCATGTTAGGAAAACAACATAATAAAGTGGGAGTACCGTCAATATCTAACATCTTAGGTTTAATTCTGAGATCGTTACCATGATTTTAATACTATACCCTATAATTTTACTTAACCTTAGGGACATCCCTAGACATACCTTAGAAATATCTCTTGGGATTTCACTAAAGTTTTCACATCCTAGTTTCCAAAGGTTAACTAAACCTTCGATCTAATACCAACTGTAGAGAACCATACTTGATGTACATAGACATTACATTACCTTTGCAGAGTACTTAATACATGAAAAAAACAGACGACCAAGGACCGCATTAGTTTAGTGTATTTGGAAACTCAGAACATAATCTTCTAATCATCGTGAAAGATCTTCAACATCTCCCATAAAGATATTCCCCTTTGGTTTTATTACATAAAACCTTTATTTATATCCTGGGGAAAAGAAAACCTAAAAATGGTGAGCTAAAATTCTTAGTAAGGGTAAACATGGAGAACTTAAAAATCATCCATAAACATTTGAACGTAAAAACAAGAACATAAAACATCAAAATCTTGAGCAATGACATAAATCTTGGTAGTACATAAGTCATAGATCATAATGTAAAATTAATCATGATAATATAAAACATGTAATTTCGGAATACCATTAAGCACATGGTATGATTTCCATAGTAGCCCAGGCATTGTAGCCAAGACCATCATAGTTGACAAAGTCCCTTACGGAATCGAGTTCACTCCTCATTCCCATCATGTATCACTGAACCAGATTAACTTTCCGTTCCATCCATGTCTATCTCATGAGATATATATCTTTACCCAATGCACTGTAGGGAGAAATAGGTCCCAAACATCTCATTTTGAAATCATTCTTTCGTGTGCCACAAAATAAACATAATCATTCATCATAACCCAAAGAATAATATGGGTTTCATAAACATCATCCCATTATAACATAATCTATATAAAAAAATGGATATCATTTCATCCTAAGAAAAATAAAACCATGTAAATAATATAGAAATTATATTTGAAACATAAACATACTAAATAATATATTTTTATAAAACACTTGAAATGAATTCTTGAGGAAAATATCTTTTCTTCTTCGAAATCACTTTCTTTTCTCAAAATGCCATGAAATTTTAAAGTAAATTTTTTTTGAAAATAATAATGAAATTGTTTAGAGGAATATTCATTGAAATATGTCATTATGAAACTATAAAAATCTATTCACATTGTATTAGTTAAAAAACATTCTTTTGGTACTTTTTCCAGAAAAGTCAAAAAGTACCTCGTATGGTAAACAAAAGAAAGATTCATTCCATAACACAAAGTAAAAGTAAAATAGGGGTAAACATGAATTTAAACATACATGGAAGAATATTAAACACTTTATGAAAAACATTTTATGGACATGGATGGAAAATATAACCCTAGTAAATACTTACGTATAAGCAATCCTAGATAAAAATGAGATTGCAAAATTATCCCTTACGGTCCAATTTCTTCCATTCATGTCCGAAACTCCTGTATAGTGGGTTTAAATATATTATTAATGTGTAAACTAACCATAATAATATTTATGATATCACATATTATTCACATCAGACTTTATATTACCCGTTCATTTGTCAATTCCATGTTAAAGCAGTGTTTTGGGTAAAATCGTTTCATTTATCGTATGTGTTTCGACTTGTTGTTCTTGAGATTATTACTTATATCCTGATTTACTTAATTCCATAATGTAAAACATGATTTATATATAATATATATTCAGAATATAAATATATATGATAGATAGATAAATGGAAATGAAATACACTTTTCATGGAGACGGTAGGTCGTACGTACACATGAACACAGTTTTTGTTTCCATATTGAATTGAATGGAATTAATTAAATGAAACATATTTTTAAATAAATAAAGTATCATTATTATGTCATATATTTCATGATTTTTTATTATATATACTGTATAATCACTCTTGAATGGTTAACATAGAGACTGAATCTCATCGCGTTCGTGGAGATTGTAGTCCGTACGTATGCACGAGCAACAATATCATTATTTTGATATTAAAATTGTATATAATTGTATGGTATATCATATATACAGAATCATAATAATGTTATATTTATTATTGACATCATTTATACTAATTATTATACCCATCGAAATGATGAAATGTTTGAATAAGAAACTACACCACGACGTGGAGATGGTAAACCATACGTACACACATGTGGTGACCTTTTCAATCATAGGATGGATAAAATAACTAATATGGTTGTAAAATTTTTATAATAACATCACATTATATATAAGATACTAGATTTATTATTTTATAATGGAAACAACAAAGAAGGAGGAAGTGGAAGAAGAAAGGAACTTGAAATAGGTGGTGAGATATTTACCTCTTCTTCGGGTTCTTCCTTTTGATTTGATAAAAAGGGCTCCTTTGGTTGGCTTTATGACTAAATAAAGTCCTTTAGGATGAATGGAGGATGGTTTATAGGGTATTTGGGCAGGGTTTGGTCGAGAAAAATGGCTTTTGATTTGTGAATTAGAGAGAAGGGAGAGTGCCCTTTTATAAGAGGGGTGAGGGACACCTTAGAAAAATCATAAAATATTTTTTATAATAAATTCATATTCAGTTTATAATGGATATAAAGTGACTTATTTTGAGGCTACGGTGGGTATGGGTCGAAATAATTTCAAGAAATAGGTTTTATACAAGTTTAGTTTTCCATTTTAACCTTATCATTTATATTTAACTCTAAGTTAAATAATTTATCTTTTACAGTGTCTTCTTGTATTCTTACACTATATGGTCAATAAACTTACTATAAACAACCAATAGAACCCCAATTGGTTCATTAAATACATATATATTATTATATAAGTATTTTGGAAGAACCTTAGATTTTTTGAATTATAATATCAATTAATAATTTAATATTTGTTTTAAAAATTCTTTTTATGTCAATTTGACACTATTTGGTATTTTGTTTTTGCTAAATATATAACAGCATTATTACTTCGAAAAAAATTCATCTAACAAACCCTAATATGTTATATTAACCTATAAAATTTGTTTAATTCCTAAAAAGTCTCAAAATGCATTTATTTGGGTATTTATAATAATAATTATGTTAATATTTCATTAATAAGGTAACTACTGCATCATCATTGTGTCTAACTAAATTAAATTATTAAATCTCTAAAAATCATAAATAAAATACCATTATGTAGGAAATATTTTTATATTTCTAATTAATATTTATAGTCTAAGTTATCTTATGTATAACCCTATATTAATTTTTTTTTACTTATTAAACTTTGATTTTAACTCTTTTAACTCTTCTTTGAATTAAATAATAATAAATTTCCTAATCTAATCCAAGTGGAACTAAATGGTCATATTTTATTCCTAAGGTTGTTTTTGGTCGAATTACACTTATCCAATAGAATTAGGGCATGTGTTAGGGTAATAATAATATCATTTTTACCCTTCATTACCCTATTTACTTTTAACCGTGGTAAATAAAAGTAAAAAGTCACTATTCACCAAAAATTATTTTTATCTTATTGAACCACATTTTACTTATTGATATCAACCGTGTCTCTCAGAATTTTGAAATTCCACTCACAGAAGTGGTACAATTATGTTTTATTTAAATTTGAAAATTCTCCTTGGAGGTGGGTAAAAGACGGTAAAAAGGTCAATTTTTTTTTATATATCTAAAATTATTATAAAATGACTCCAATAAATTACATTGAACTTATATAGGTATTATGTATCTATTTTGAACTAAAATAAATTTAAATAAAATAAATTATTATTTAAATAGAAAGACTGTTTTAACCAATTACTTAGTGTTTTCACTATTCATCAAAAATTGAAAGTTTTCAGAAAAATACCAAAAATTAAGCCTAGGCTAATTTTGATATTCCGAATCCAAAAATGAAGTCCATTTTGAAAGAGAAAATTTATAAAATTTAAAAAAGTGGGTATTACTATTCATAACAGATAGTTTATATAATATTTTAATAGCATATTGTTGTTTAGTGAAACCCGATACTGCGTACTACACACGCTATCGAGGAAGGTCGCGATTGTGTGTAATGTAAGCCAAGTCAGGGCTGCGTATAGTGAAAGCTCCCTTCGGTGTTGCGTATAACATAATCAAAACTTATTTCATTTATACATTAAACAAAATCTATACATAATGTTGTGTAGAATAATTTCCACAAAACTAACTTGAAATTGTGTGTAACATGAGTCAAGAATAGTGTTGCATATACTACAATATAATACAGTGTTTCGTATAGCACAAGATATTATTGGTGTAGCGTACGACACAAGACATCAACGAAATTAAAAATAAAATTTCTCAGGAAATCTCGGGGTGTAACATCTTGTGTTATTCTCTTCCTAGAGAGAATTAAAACACCAACCTTGGTATTCGATTCCACCATGATATGGTGGAATTGGGACCAAAATCTAGAATTATAGGAACCTTGGTTAGAGGAAGAAGGAAAATAACACAACAAAGGATAATGGAGTCTATGTCTTGCCTCATGATCTCCAAAGAACTTGATGGCATCCAATTCCAACCAAGATTGATGGAGAACACCCATAGAGGAAAGGAGGATGTAGGAAATGCATGTGGGGGAGAAAGGGGGATGAAAAAGTTGTAAAAAAATCTATGTTTCAGAGGGTAAAATGTTAAATTTCCCCTATTTAATGAGCAACATGGTTTGGCCATACGGTTTTCAAAACTACACGCCAACCGTGCAGTTAGAACTGCCTTGGCCCCTCTAACTCACTTGATTATAGTACATGGTTTAACAGACCATGAACCAACTAATAAACTCTACAGTCCAAGGCACACTCCACCTCCCACGGTTGTAGTGCATGGTTAGTAAAACTTTGCTATAATTGTGCACCAACTATGCGCCTTGTCTATAGAAAATTGCAAACCCTCTACATGGTTTCCTCCAGCCTGATGTACAATTTATCAAATTGTGCTTCTATAAAAAATGTACAACATAGTTAAGCCACATTTTTTATCACTAATAGTGTTCTAATTATTCTACATTGGACAAAACATTACAAAACATTGGTTTTGAGCCCCTAACACCTAAGATTCTCTTGAAACCTACGAGCTATAAACCAATCCTCACTCCACATATAAAAACATTATTTATCAGAATTTTAACCTTTAAATTCCATTTCCAAATCTATGATCCCGATTTGTCCCATCTAGTAATTTAAAATCCAAAATCCTTAAAAATTTTCGTACTCAGATAAAACATGGGATATTACACATGATCTCAAATACATATAATGATATTCTCATTGATAAAAAATAAAATAAAAAAATATAGTACAATTCAATCCCACTCTTTATAATTTTTTGTAAAAAAATTGATCTTTCAAACATAATAGATTCATGTCAATATTAATTTGGTAGTTCACTCTTGCTCTCCCCCTTATCGAAAATAAATTCCAATGTAATGGGTTTCTTCCCTTATTAAAACCATGGATTTTTTGGAGGGATTTATCATCTCTAATTAACTCTTTTAATTTCATGAAAACATGTCCTCCTCGTATGTTTCTTCTTCCCCTTTGAGTGACTCATCCAGCTTCCATTTGTGGGAAGCGTGTCATACCATGTTCTCTTAGAAAAGTTTCATAAACTAAATAACTCTATATCTACTTGGGATGTCCTAATATATAAAATAATATAGGTAAATTTAGACAAAAATGTAATCCTTTAATATTCCTTAATGTGATACCGACTTTTAAAATCACTTCTTTATGGATGACTGACCATATTTATCAAGAACGAGTAATCCTCTAGTAGCCTCACTCATTTTAATAGCTCTCCCTCATGGGATTCTCTCCATAAATCACCATGGTTGATTAAAAGTTTTTATTATATCATTTAAGTCTTAATACTAATTTTGAGATGAATAATAATCATTATTTTTCATGACGGATCTTGCATAAAGCTATCTTGAAATTACAACTTTCATCATTTATCATATTTCATGATTCACCTTTAATTACCTATTTAATGATGCATATATAACACAATATGAGAATATTTTTTTGGTATTTTTTAGTAATTAAATGTGAGAAATAGATTTGAGACCTATTTCTAAACTTAGGACTCCTTTCTTTATAAGTCTAAAGTGTTTTTTTATCTTCATGCTTGGTTCATCCTTGATTTTTTAAATTCATTCCTTTTTGGTAGATATGATTTTCTATCCTTTATAACTTTATTCCCAGTTGTAATGAGTTTATTCACTTAAGTTAGTAAGTCACATTCATAATTTTCATCTTGATCCATTTTATTAGCCTTTTAAAAGTGATCTCTATATATGGTTAAACACACTTTAGGAACATGATCAACTTTATCTTTTTTGTGTTGAATCGTTTTTCATAATAACTTTATTGGTACCAAGTTTCATTAGTTCTTTCTATTTAATTTTATTTTAATAGAAACAAAAATAATATATCTGACAACCAAACCCTGTCCGTATTTTCACCTTCCATTCACACCTTTTACAACCTTTGGGTTATTTTATATTGAAAACCTCTCAAGAAATTCAACTTATTTATCTTGTATATCAAAAAATAAATAAATTTGACTATCTATCTCTTATATTTAATATATTATTATTAATTAAAGATTTCAAATTTTAGATTTTATATCCATGGTTATTTTGTAATGGTTCATGATGTTTCCTCTCTTACCATAATAGATTCATATTCTTTTTTATGGTGGCATCCACTTAAACTTTTTTTTTATCAAGATTATTGGTTTATTTTTGATCAAAATTATTATTTTTCTTTATTTCTTAAGAATGAGTCGATGTAATTTCAATTTTTATAACTTACTATGATATTATATTATCATAAATATTATAGTTATACAATTTTTACATACCAAAAATGTTTATAGTAATGAACAACTATTTTTCAAAACTCATACATTTTCCAAATATTCAAAATTTCTCATGCTTGACAGATTTCCCTTTTTCTCCAAAGTTTATTTCTTTCGAATTGGTTTCCATGGAACTTTAAATTTTGCATCCTTTATTCAGGCCTTTTATAAAATAAAAATATTGAAATTTTATTCTAGAAAGTAATGTACATATGGCCAAACCTTCGATAACATCAATAATGGATAATAAATCACTATTTCTCTCTTTTGGTGCATTTTTGATTGATTTATAATATTTCTATATTTTGAAAATTTCATCGTATTTTTAGAATATATTTGAGAGTATTATCTTGTTGGATATTCCTATATTCAGCCTTGATGATATGGTGAATTTATTGGAAATTTTTTCCTTCCATATTTACATAATTTTTTATTCAAAATTTTTATATTTAGTTGAGATATATTTAATACTAATAGATTTAACTGGGAAATAGGAAAACTTTTTTCTAATTGAATAATGTGGTTAATTATCTAGATGATCTAAATATTATTTTCCAACCCTTTTGAGTATTATTTTAATAAATACCCTTATCTTATTTTTTTTGGCATCATTCCTTTTCTTAGATATTTTGGAAGATTAAGATTGTGTAGATTTTAAATTTATTAACCCAATTACCATCTCAATACACTTTAGAATAAGGATAATCTTCTTAAACTCCACTAACATATAAAAAAAATTCCTAAACCTTATTTATCCTTTATGTTTGATCCTCATTAATTTTAATTTTCTTTAAGAAAGAGTTATCCAATTCTTTTACTCCCTTTATTTTAACATCTAGTTGTGAATCCTTAACATTCAAAGAGACTTTATGTTGCTTTTTTCAATGAAAAAAATAACTTTTAAAAACAAATCCTTCTCATAATAAAGTATTTAAAAAAAATTATCAGTAAAATATATTCATTCATTTAAAATTGAGACAAGTTCTTCTTTGGATTTCACTAGTTTTGTAATGGTGTTAATGATACTTACCTTTTTTCCAATGAAACTTCTATAGCATAAACATATTTTTATATCAATGAATTTTTATCATAAAGTCCCTTTTTATGTGCAAATAAGTATGTGAAAAATTCTATAGGGACCTTATTCAATTATTACTTGAATCAAGAATAAAAATCACTTATTTATTCATTGAACTCATCATCTTCACAACATGAACATGATTCACTAGAGTAATAATCTTCAATATATTTATCATGAAATTTACCACTCTGACTACCTTCAACTAGTGATGCATCCTATTTCTTATTTAATGTATTTTTTTCTTAATTTTTACCTTCTTCGTACTAGTTTTAAAGGTCTTTTACAAAAATTATATTTCTATTTTTACAAGGATTAAATAATATTCTTCCATAAAAGTATTCACAAATTAAAATATGAACTTCATTAAATCAAGTAAAATATATTTTAATTCAAAATAAATCTAACCATAGAGAAACTAGGCTCTTAAAGAAATTGTTATTTATTATAGAACAATGAAGATACTCCAACGGGGAATTAGTTTTGGTTAATAATTTTACCAAATTATTAATATTATTTTAAACTTAAACCCCTTTGGTATGTGTACCACTAATTCTAGTTATGATAATCAATATTTTCTTATTTATTCTATAATACACGTATATTCAATGAAAGTAATGTAGCAAAGTTTTAAACATTTGTTTTTACAAGGTTTGTACCCTCATAAGAATCCCACTCCTTGTTGTTCTCAATATGTTCAAGTCACAAATTCTCTACTAGTAATTTTATCATAAAATAAAATTATTCCATCTAGGTATAATCATAAAACCCTTTAAATCATATTACACAGGTGTGTGTTTTCACTATATTATATAATTGAACATATTATTCTTCCCATAGGTTATTTAAAATGAAATCTCACAAGTACTATTAATCAATTTATCCTCCTTAAAGTAGATCATAATATTGTTTAGGGATGTAATTTCATCCAAAATCTGATTTTATACATTAATAATATATAAATTAAATGCCTATTTATATCTTTAAGAATAACATACAACCCGATATCTATTAAAAAATTTCTTCTATTTCATTCAAAACAATTATTACTAACTTGTCTCAAATCAAAATTAAATAACGTAGACTAGAAAATCTTTCCTAGTATTTATACACATAATAACACCACTCTAGGATTTTTTATTGGTATAAAAGAACTGAAAAATTAGGTCTATTCTTTATAACTACATATATATACTTATAGGTATTCTACTTCTCTATTATCGACAAATGAATATGTTTAACAGGTTTAGTTAGAAATATTTCTATTATTTTATTTTTTGATACACAATAGGTTTAGATTCATAGTGTAGTATTAAATCATCATATTTTCTTCCTTGAGATCTATGGTTCTCTCAACACACTCACAATTTAGTACAACTGCTACTCTACTTTTTTTATCTTCTCACATTTAATTGTTTTATATCTGTATTTTAGTTTTTCGATACAAATAGCTTTAATTTTATCTCATATAATTTTTATATTCTATAAATGCAAATATTTATGAAATTACATGATATAAAAATATCTCAGATTCATGAACCAACTCTTCTATGATCCTCCATATCATTAGGATCTCCTTTTTCTCAAATAGATGTATCAATGAGTTTTATAAAATTCCTTTTCCTTTTTTTCCTCATTTTATCACTTAGCCTAATATCTATTGTTTCTTTTTGTTCTAAAATAGATTATATTATTATTATTAATATAATAAAATAATAAAAATATATACATCAACATTTAGAATTTTATAAAATTATTCAAAAATATTACTTCTGAAATGTATCATCTCAATCTGTATCTTGAGTTCTTCCCATGAAACCTTGTATAGAATATGCTATAATTATTGAGAAATAACCCATAGATTATTCTAATATCATTATTATCATGATTGAATCATAGTCATTTAAAATATTTATAATAATTTATAAAAACTCCATAATCTTCAAACTTTTCATTTATATATTTAATTAAATATGAAATTTCACATTTGAAGATAGATAAATTCCTAGCCTTCTATATCATTTAGATTTGATCTCCTTTGAATTAGCCATAAAGATCATCTTATAACTCTATCATTTATCTGAGATCACAATTATTTTATATCAATTTAAACTATAATGAATAAAAAAATAATTAAATCAATAATATATACAATATTCTTGAAAAATTATCAAATTTCTATTTCTTTCTCAAGAATCCCATTCAATTGATCTTTTTTAATCTCAATATTAAATTATCGATAACCAATATTCATGAATATTTGGACTTGAATGAACTAATCTTGTATCTTTAAATATCACTTACTTTTTATTCTCAAATATTAACACTTAAATTTATATTTAAAATAGTTCCATAAATTCTTCAAAATTTATATTCATATTAACAACTTGAAGATTTTATTTTAATAATTCTTTAGATCGAATCACATAACATTTTAGTTGTTTATGTTTCTTAGAAAATTAAAGGGATTAATTTCGAATAATCATAATTTTTTTTAATCTTTAGAATATCAATTTTTGAAACTTCATTTTTTAGTCTATAGAAAACTTGAACTTTCACTATGGCATGATTCTTACACAGACTAGGTCTTATCCTTACACAAACTATAATTATTTTTATATAGAGCATAATACTTATATAATTTAAATTCATTATTACATATATGAAAATGATGTTTTTACAGTAGGGATTATCCTTACACAAGTAAAAATTATGATTACATTGAGGCCATTAATTCTCACAATGATCCTTATAGACTAAGTACTTTGTCAATTTTCAAATAGCTGCACTAGATGATCCTTACAAAACTACTGGAAATAATGCTTATAAATAAATTGATGTTTAAATATATCTAACTTCATGCATACAAATAACAATGGAAAATCCTTAAAATATTCAAGAAATGATCTTTATAAAATATAAAACTTATCCATTTTATAGTATACATGATCAACCTTATAAACTCTATCCATAGTTATTTAAATTAATTTAGATTCACTTCAAATGACTTCAGAATATCTATAATACTCTCAAAAATTTATCTAAGTGATTCCAATAAATTAATATAGAATCCAACATTAAAAATACTTCAAGTATGTATTTTACATAACTTAATATTGCTTCCTCCATAAATTTGACCATTTTTAGTCGTTTAGGTGAAACTATATAGTTTATGTGTTATAGGTCAACAACCAGATACTCCATTTTTACCATGTTTTAGATAGTTAATTCCACACTTGGTAACACTTTTCATCGATTTGAGGGAAATATCAAACAATTATCACATGTGCATGGGATGATCCTTATATTGTTCTATCCACGTTATTCATGGGAAAAAACACTTTAATCAATCTATTATACACATATATGGATGGGTAGTCTCTAATTTTTCATTAGGTGTATACCCACTTCATCACCTATATTCTCTAAGACATATATTTACATGCTATTTGATAAAAAATACAATAAAAAACTAGATATATCTTTATAGTTTGACTAATATGATCTTTTATTTGTTAAATTTTAATTTTAAAAAGTCTAAAAAACACACCCTATATACTCTTAGACACCATATCCTCTTTTTAATATTGTTCTAAGACACACAAAATTCATTTTTTTAGGAAATAACTTTTACTTCTCACTAGTAGGAATATCTGAAAAATAAACTATTGAATTCCCAACCCTATATAGTGTTATATGGGTTTAGATTATTTTCTTAAAAATAATACACTATTCATTAAAATATACCACATATAGTGGGATAAAAACCCTCAAAATTTAAAAAATATTTGTTCAAACCTTTTATCCTAGATAATATTCTTCTTAAAACATGTTATTGAATCTGATGAATCATGAAACATGTATATAAAATCTATATCTATTATCATATAAGATAAATAATATAAAAAAATACACATCCATTATATAGATCCATATGAACATGATAATATTCATTTTCATCTATTAAAGGATTTAGTATCCTCATTATTCACTATTTAAAGAAACTATAATCCTGATCAATTGTTACATTGATTTTGAACTCCTGTATAATTAAAAAACTTGTAAAGTATATATTTGGAATCACATACCCTTCGAAAAAAAATAATTTATTTCTATAATATTATTACCTTCCATGGACATTCCATTAAGTTTCTAAAACCCTTTCAAGTATTTTGGATAATTCTATCTTATGGGATCATTAATCCTTCTTCTTAACACACCCATTAAGTTTATATAACCTAGGATGGATGTTAAAAGAAACATTATTGGAATTATCGAATAAATTTTATTATTTTTGTTTAATATTTTTCCTAATTGTACTATCATTATAACAACATAACATATAAATCATATAACTGGTTCATTTTTACTTAACACTTTGAGAAAATTGGATAAACATTCCTATAACTCATTCACATTTTTAGAACATTTACAATGATAATAAAAAAATAAGTTTCATACCTATAAAAATACTTAATGAATCCTTGAGTGAATAATTCCATTATTCTTATAATAATTTAGATACATTTATGTAACTATATCAATAATTGGTTACATAGTAATGGGTTTCTCTAACAAATATAATTTTACTTTTATGATAATTAATCTTATATATTTTACTAGTCCAAGATGTTTCTTATAATAGGCATATCCTTTATGTTGTAGATCATAAAGTTACATTTGATGATGATGATGATGTATTTTATATAGAATAGAATATTTTTATCATATGATTATCATGTTTTATATTAATTTTATAATTATTTTTATTAATTGGTCTCCTACTAAAACTATGAGTGCTTTTGAACTCATCATATCCATTAGTGAGTCAATATTCAAATTTAATCACTACCTTCACTAGTTAATCATGTAAATAATTCATGACTATATCTAGTATAAAATCATATCAATCATATCACATATGAATCTTTGATAATTGAGTGGAAAAATATTTTCCTAATCCATCATATGGATTATCTCAACTCAATTCATCTAGTATCCTATGAATTAGGGTTTCTAGCTAAGTGTAACCTAAAACATATAGTAATAATGAGTCACCTAATGTTTATAGTCACCTAATTACCTTATTTTATTGTATAAGATAATTCATGGGAACCTAATGGTTTTTGGCGGATCATATTTAATGATTGAGGTCTCAAAAAGTCTCTTTATAAGGAATATAACACATATTATTTTAAGGGGATTTAATCACACCATCCAATATCATGTATTCCCTTTACATGTATGAATTTTTCTAATGATTAAGTTTGGAATCCTATTACTTACACCAAATAAATTTGTTTAAACTATATTTATACATAACTCTTTACACAACTCAAATCTTATGTTACCAACCCAAATTAAAATCCTACTATATTCATAAATGTATAAATGTATCCCAGGAATAAGGAACCTGAATCCCTTTCACATAAAGGCTTACAATCATATAAATGTAAAAATCTTCACAATAGTAATCGTGGAGCGACATATAACCAACCCATTCTTTTATAGACACAATATAAGCCTTAAGTCCAATGAGAAGACTGACCCAATATCCCTTTATCCAACAATAATTTACTCAAGAGATATCTCACTACAATCAGAATTTGAACACCTAATATGCATAAATCATAATTGATAACATAATTCAAGCACACAACCTAGTATAATCCAAAGTGAAGTTAGAAAGAGACTAAATAAATTATCATACATATCATGTTGCTCCTTTAACTCAAATATAAAAATTTATAAAATTAATTTAACTCTTTAAACTAAAGCATTCATGTTTTTATAATATAATTATTTACATCCAAGATTAATAAAAAAGGGAATAAACTAAACATATGAACAATTAAAATATTTAAACATGAGAAAAAAATATTAATAATTCATAAATAATGAAACTCCAAATATTTTATAATTTAGCCATTTCTTATGGACATTCTATAATAAATCATTTTATATTTAATTATAACATAAAATATTTGATAATATTATTTATATGGAATTTTACTTAAATATATGATACTAAATGAAATATAAAAATTCCATATGGTTTATATAATTTCTCAAATAAGGCTATTAATTCGAACAATTCATAATTTTAATATAAACTCTTTTATATTTATCCTCATTATTGTAATTTATAAACATGTAATAAATTGAACTTCTAATTTTCATATAAGCATTTTATATTTAAATTATATGTCATTCTATATAATTTGAATAGGTATTTAATATAAAAATTTGATATCAATGATATTTATTTATTTAATATTTCAAAAACACTAAATAATTAATTATAAATAATTTATAAATAAATAATTTATAAAAAAAATAATAAATCAAATAAATATACCAAAATTTATTTTATGATTTATAAACTATTTATAATCATTTATTTAATTCATAATTCAAAATTTATAAAAGAAATTATTTTTTTCTACTATGTCGTATCCTAAAATATACCCAAATCATAAGAAGTGGATCACTATATGTGAGAAAAGTCAGCAAACAATATCTATGATGCCCTATGATAAGTACAATTTCAACTTTGGTAGCATGAATATGATAAGCTTAGTGACACAAGAGAAAATTAATTATGAAATTTTCCATTGAAAGATTAACATAGTGGAGGTGGTTCACATAAGGGTAATATCATAGGCTTGGGATTTGTGGTTTATGAAATATCACACATAATATCAACCCTATACAAAAATGGACTGTGTAGCTTATGATAGGCCTTTCCTGAGTTGACATATTTCTTGAAATCAGGTAATATGATATATGTTATATCATATTAATTAATTAGTGCTATTTTTTATGGTACTTCATCAACACCCTCATACAAATGATTGGTGATATCATACACAATGATATTATGAAATATAAAAGATTTGTGATTTTCCACTACCTATGATATATCACATCATTTGGCATGACAATATCCCATCTATATATATTGCATATCTTATGGAATACCACAAAAAAAGTATCGATCATTTTTAAAAACCATTATGATATAAATAAGATGTCCTATTTTTATCCTTTTAAAAAATATTATCAATAATCAATAATCATGGAAAGGACCTGATACCATTGATGAGTTTCTGTGTATTTATTAACACTTAATCAAAGTAGGGGAAATAATAAGAAACAAAAATTACTAGGATCAAATATACTTGATAACCAAAACCACATATATTAAAGAAAGAAAAACATTTGTGTACATTACACTGAAGATGCCTATGTTACATAATTACTGATCAACTAGATCACATGAGGGCCATGTGGTAATATCTCTCACCCATAGTTTCTAGTGCCTCTTGTGTGGCAAAGCATGAGAAAAAAAGGGAGCCTTAGGGATATGGAGAATTGATAAGAAGCCAAATGGGGAACAAAACACCCCATCTCCATGGTGTATGCCCCCTTATATACCCACTGAGATATTACCATTCATTAATTCATACTTTTATAATTTACATGTAAATGTCTTGGCTATTAATGTATTCCTAAAATTAATACATTATTCCTCCAAAGCGTTTCATTATATAAAATTTACAAATAAATGATAGGCTCATGTGGGATAATTCCTAAGTGATAATACTTATTAATTTTCCATCATAGGTAGTAACATGTTATCACTTATAGAATGCTTTATAATATCCCATTTTTCTAGACATAAAATACGCTCAAAACCCATGCATTTCATACCATATGACATGATTATATCATATAAAATTTCATGACCCACATAAAAAATATGTATAAATCTTTAGGCCACATCTATAACTATTAAATTTTAATGAATCCCTACTCCACTATCTCCTTAATTAAGTGATATAGAATTTCAATTTGTTTCATATGAGAGTGTTGGAAAAAATTATTTATTAATAACATTATAAAATTTCTTTTATATTAAATCACCACAGACACCATCAAATCCTCACCATGATCTTCCAATTACTTTTTATCTATAGAAACTTGGTACATGCCTTCATAGATGAAATGTACTATACTTAAATCATGCTAAGAGATATAATTTCTTTTTTTTCTTTCATAACCAACCAATTTACTTTTCATGAAAAGGAAATATCCTACACTCATGTATTTTATATCCATAATGTTTTAGCCCAATGCACATCTAAATAATTAAATATCAGTATTTCCCTAAATCAAACACTATATTTTAATTTTTATTACCTTTAATGTTCCTTATGACCCTCTTCATGGTAGTGATATTTTCTACCTTTATATGACTTTAGAACCATACTTTACCAAAAGTAGCATAGAAATTTTTTGTCCCTATTTCTATAAATTATAATAATCTACAACCATTCTTAAATAAATTATAGGATAAAAAAATCTCCCTTCTCTATGATTTATAATTTTACTTGTAGTGAAAATTAATGTTGAAACTAGTTTACTTTCAGGCATAATGATCTTATTTAACAACTCAATCAAATAATTTATTCAAGTGATAAAATTACATTCCTTATTTTGATTTAATTTAAAACTAAGAATGTATGTAATCTCTCTAATAATTAACATCTTAAAATACAAGCTCATTAAACCTAAAAATTCTTCTAAAAATTTTAGTGTGATACCACCTAATATAAAATCATTAATATAGGTAAGTATCATAAAATTATCTTCATCGGTTGATTTATCATAATGGTTATGATCAACATAGCCTCTCCTGAATTCTTACATTCTTAATTAAGTGCACAACTAAGCATACCAATCCCAAGGATCTTGTTTTAATCCATACAAGGAAATATTATACCATCATATCTTTAATTAATCATGTCAAATTTTGAAACCTATCAGTTTTTCAATATAAAAATCCTCCTAGAGAACTCCATTCAAGAATGTCATCATTACATTAATATGATAAACCTTGAATCCTATCTAAATTTTCATATCCAATAAAATTTATACTAAGTCAAGTCTATCCATAGGTAAAAAATTTCTTTCAAGTTCATTCCTTTAATCTAATCATAACCCTTTTTCACCATACTTGACTCATTTTAAATCACTTTTCTATGCTAATTTTATTTATTTTTCATTTCATTACGATTAAATTATGATATACCAGTCTTTTCATGATCTCTCATGTCTATTTTTTTGTATTTATTCAAAATCCTCATTTATGAAATTGACCCATGATTAATCCTTCACCATTTATTTAATTGATGATATATTTACTAGTGATAGTAAGTAAACATGCTTAAAACTCCTTATACTCTAGATTTTCATGCAATCACATTTTTATCTAATTAAGTTTGATTAATTAATTAGTAAACTTACTTTTATTATTTGAGTCTATTATTGACTCTCATAATCTACCTCCTCACTGTTGGATTCAACCTTAAAATCCGTATCATGTGATAGATTATGTAAGTTTCCAAAATTTGTGCCTACCTCATCTTGTTATAAATTTCACTCAAATATGTATTTTTGGATTTATTTATATCCTTATATTCAATAAATTTGACATTATTTCTATCCAAAATCTTGTTAAATCCCTTATTAAAGCATTTAGAGGCCTTACCCTTGGTTTATTTTCCTAAAAATATTCCTTCATCTTCCATATATCCATACTTTACTAGTTTTTTTCTATATTCAAAATATATAATCTACTTATAAACACTCTAATGTGGTTCAATGATATATTATTTCCATTTCATATTTCATACATCATATTATTCTCTCCAGTACTTTGAAAATCCCCATTTTGTGTGTAAATAGACACTTTTTACTACAACTATCCAATAATTCTTTGAGAAAACACTTTTAATGAGTAGAATCTTGGGCATGTTGTTCATTATATGATTATTACTTTCAATGAAACTATTTTAAATTGGTGTTATAGTGAATGAAAATTTATACTTAATGGTATGAATATATTAATAATTTCCCATATCAATATAGGTGTACTAAGTGACACTATTTGATTAGTGAATCTTCATCAATTTTTCAGTTTCATTTTCATCTCACCTCCAGAAACTTTTGATACTGTCCATGCCTTCATTTTTAGTCTATATGAACTTGATTAAACCCATTCTACTACAATCATGAAAAATAAAGATAAATTATATGTAACTTTGTATTCTAGTATGTTTTATTGGACTACATACATTAATATAAATTAGGTATAAATTTTTTTATGCCCTCTTCTTATTTTTCTAGTAAGGATTTATCACAACTTCTCTATCATACCTGTATAATAATTCTTCTACCAATCGTGATTCAAATTTAAATATCTCAATATATTTTAGCTTGGATACGTTCTCTATGTTTTTTGATGTACATTTTTGAGCCTTTAATGCCATGAGCTATTATACTATTCTATAATAAAGATAAAATTGTTCTATTTACTTTTCACTTGATATAAATTTCCTTTTATTCTATATCCATTCATAAATTAATTTTTATCCTTGAATTTTATAAGGAATCACTTATCATTGAATGTGACTTTAAGCATTTAGTCACATAGTTAGATCATTCTCAAAATATTAGGTCAAAAAATATACACAAAAGTTATTCATGTTTTTCAACATCTTTAGTGAGCCTAATATTTTTAATTCCTATTATATTTAAGGCTCAATCATTCCCAAATTAAACTATACCATCAACATGAACTTTGACGTCATTCATAATATTCATGTTACCAGTTATATTTGATGAACATATACTATTAAGGATTCACACACTACTACTCCTTTTTTTCATTAAGAGCAATTTTGACCAGGATCACCATCCCTTTTTATTATTTTCCTTCGATGAAATTATTAGTTTATTGGAGACATTTGATGATCTCTCCAAACTCTCATCAACATAAGAAGAAAAATAAAATTATACCTCTTACAAAGGGGGAAATCAATTTCCCAAAGGAATATAGTTCATGGGTATTCTATCTATTCTACTTGGTACATTATATAAAATAATCTAAATCCTTTATTTCCTATAATTTATAGAATCATGAAAAAATTTAGATCACTAAAAATAGTATACATAAAAAGAGTTTATTAATTTTAGTGTAGGATATATTCTTATTCTATTTTTTTAACATCCGAGTGGTTCTCCTTTCAAGTATCTTTCTTACTCTTTATAGTATATCATTATGTATCCTAGTTAGCCAAAAAATTGAAACTTAATTATTGGAAATAACTTTTCCCCTTCTCTCCAAATGTTTCAATCTCCGAGTATCCTCTCAGTTACTGATAAACACTTGATTTTGGAGAGTTAGCTCTAATTATTTTCTATCCTTTATCCTTTTTAATTTCTCATATAATTTTAGATTATTAAGCTTAAAATACAAGTCTACTATTACTTATATAGTTGGGTATTAGATTATTCAAAATACTCTCAATATTACTCATTCCATTCTAACCCCTTTCCTTTATTTCCTCATTGGAGAACATTTCAAACTACAACTCATTTTTAGTATAAATTGTTTTTATTTAGCTTTAATATTTCTCCTTAGAGTATACACTTACTCATTAAGGTACATAACCCATTTTCATCAATTATCAATAATATAATTAATTTCATTAATATCCTAATATTATTCTTCAACTTTTATCTTAAAAATCAAAACATCTCCAAATAATTTTTGAGATAATACTTATTATTTTATAACCTTATATAACCGAGTAATTTTAGCTTTAATTTGGTTAAAATAGTACAAGTATTATTTCAATAGTACTCAAATCCTCCCATTATTCTTATACTGTAGGTCAGACTCTAAAATAACACCTTGAATTTCTACCTTAAGTTCAATAATACCATTTGATTATTCTTCTTCATTAGTTTCATTTTGATACTTCTTGATAGTTTCCATCATTGCATCTTATGAATCAAATTTTAATTTGGTTTCATCTTCTTCAAATAATTCCCCATTATCATATACTTCCTTAATATCCAATATATTTCTTTGAAATATCATTTTTAGTGTATTTCTTGTTTTGAAGTTTCATTTAGGGAGGAACTTAATTTCTTCTTTTTGAGTTTATTCACCCACACCTTCCCCAAATATTTTCAAACTCATACATAATTCCACTAAATTTACTACCTTTAGACATAAAAATAAATTCAATTGTAATTTTATCTCCATTATTCACTTACCTTGTTTCAATTTTTATCTCCAAAAGTGATAAAAATTCATAACTTAAACCATATTATTAATTTATATCTTCATGAATCTCAATATTATCCATGGATGTAAATGAAATTTCCATTGATTAATGGATTTATTCACTATCTAGATTTACTCACATTTCATATGAGACTATCTTATTGTAAAAATAATTAATTGATAACTATATAATGTTTCCTTCTTTAAGTATTAAAACATTTATATTGTACAAAGGTGGAAATATCCATATAATTTTTATTATAATACAAATATTTTTCATCTCATAACTAAGTATAAGAATTTATCCAACAACTTAAATTTGATGGTTGAATAAAATCTTATTTTTCTCACATAGTTACATATTTAACTTGTCGAATTTATTTTAAAACACCAATAAAATATCCACTCTCACCTCCCCTATTAATATATGTTTGAAATTTTATCCGATGTTTCTTTCATTGATGTAAAACTCATCTAATCCATGTATATTTGATTTTATAATCCAATATACAAGTTATTTTATATCTCTCCATCTATATTGAGTAAATTACTATCCTATTTAGTCATAAGTATCCCTATAACATCACCCACATGTATTTGATTAATAAAAATAGTGTACACATTGAGTCTCAAAGACTATAAATATTATTTCATTTTATTATTCAAAATATAATTATTATTAAAATAAAACAGTAAAAGTATTTTTTTCTTTTATAGTATTATCTATATTCAAATTCAATATGAGAAAAATCTATCAAATTGAACCTTCTTAAACTAATACCTATTATTGTAACCACAACATCTTAAACACACCCCACTAGAGAAAATTTGTGTGTTATATTTGTATCCTCTTCTTTGATTGATTGTTGTTCCCATGTTACAAATAACAATAATAATCTATCATAATCTTGGATACAAATAAAGTATCTAAATATGAAATGAAAATACAGTGATATAGGAATTTTACTTGGTTCACCACTAAGGACTAATCCAAGGGTCACACACTAATAATGTTCCAATGTACATGGGATATCACTATGCACTATATGTGATTAAAATGTTTGAGAAGGGCGTACTACTGATCCTAGGTTTTATCCCTCAATGTATCTCTCCATCCATTTTTTTTGAGATAATGAATAAAATATGAAAACACCAAGGTCACTTATAATGAATAATCATATAAATGATAAAACACCAAATTAGCGAGGGTGTATTTTATATTATTTGATTTACTATGAAAATACTAGATCTTTAACTGAAATATTTATAATAACTAATTTCTCTAAGAAATAACTGATTTGGGTTTTCTTCATCTCTTATAATCATGTGTTGTAGAATGTAACTTTTTTCCACTTCAAATATATCTATTTAAATTTCCAAAACCACTTCCTTTGAATTATATATATCAATACTTTATTATAAGTTAATATCCATCCATTATAAATGAATTAAATTCAAAAATTAAATCCTTTTTATGATCAAATTCTAGATCATCCCAAATTTATCATTATTAACAAAAATCCACGAATGCATTTTTGGCTTGTATATTTTGACAAAGCATGGTCGATATACTCTTAAATAATCATAATATCAAAAAAGGATTATCATATGGACTATTGGAATAATTTAGTAATATTGGAATGATTTTGGAAAGATAATTATTAAATATTGTCATGAATATCTAGTTTAATCCATGGTGCAGTGCTAAAATGCTATAGTGGAGACCACGATTGGTGAAAAAACATGGTATTTTGGAGGAATCCTCACTGTACTCCCAATTTTTCTAAAAATATGGAATTCCAAAACACCTATTATAGAGATAATGGTGTGAAGTGTAATTATTATTCTATTAATTTTGATACTTTAGGTGAAAATAATGCAGATAGAATCCAAATGTAAATGGGATGTCGAGTCTCAAAATAGGCCTAGAATTAGCTGTAGTTTGTTGTAAAAATTACTATAAGAAATGGGAGATTCAATAATAGAAATTCAACTCCCCATGGTGGTCCTATTTATAATTTCTTAAAATTTACATTTAGAGTAGACTTAAACATGGTGGATGTGATTTTACACATGTTTTTTTTTCTAGATTTTCTATGGAAATGCCGAGAAATCCATTTTGGATGGCATGTTGCAACATGTTTTGCATGGAGATAATTTATGAATTGGTATAGGGTTTTCTATACCTTTGAGGATTTTTTATTTGAAGATTAAAAATATGGAAAAAATTATAATTTCTAGTTTTTAGAGATTTTAAGGCGATGTCTTGTGGGTTAAAGGTTGATGTAAACTTCAATAAGACCGTGGTGAATTCACATATATTATGGTGGGTTGATTTGTATTTTATATATCCAATTAAAATTTACTATACTTTTTTAGGTTCTAAGTGATACTAATTGACTCATAATTGAATACTAAATTCAATGATTTTTCTAAAAAATTGAAGTAACATGAAGCATTAAAAAATAAAAATTTAGTGTTTTTTCTCTTAGAAGATAGGAGAATATATCTCTATTAATTTAAAGAGAGAAGTTTATTATTAATTGATAAAATATTTTTATGGACATAATTCAATACTTGTGTGTTCTATATAAATCATTGAGAAGAGGAGAAATTATAGGAAGTCTATCATGTAAATTTATAGATATTAATCAAGTTTATGAAGGAAGAGTAGATTTTTATACTGTTTTTGTGTGTAATTCTAAATCTTGGTTTATGGTTGATCAATTTTTCTCTTATATAATAATTTAATTCTTTATATGTGGGGGATTTTTTATTTATCAATATATTATGAGGCCATTAAAGGTATATAATCAGTAAAAACACTTTTAATTTTTAACAAACAAGCAGTACACCTAGTGAATTTTGGTACACTGGCACATTACTGAGGATATGCTCCTTGGATGCATCCCAATACATGTGAACCAAGTAAAAACCACTTGTGTCTCTAATTTATGATTTACCAATTCTATATTTTATTTTTACTGATATATGAGTGCTTTAATTAACCATGAAATAAGATCATTGAGAAGGGTCATTTGAAATCAATATACCCTAATTCAAACCCATATTAGGGTATCTTTCTTGTGAGTTACAAACAAGTTGTATCAAAGTAGTAGTTTAAGATTAATTTTTTTGTCTCTTTTCAGGACATTATATTGGTTTTAATTCACATAAGAATTAAAATATTTAATGTAAAAAATTTAACAATAAAATAATTAGAATCAACACTACTTCTGATCATTAAGAATGAATGTTTATATAGCTTCCATACATATAATATAAATCAATATGGAAAGAAAATATTTATTATAAATATATTTCACGGAGTTAGATATTGATTCCAATGTAATAAATTATTTAGGATGATCTTTTTCTAACATAATATATATGAAAGTTATGTTGTGTAAATCCTGTCATGCTATGTGGGAAAAGATTCTCAATATATATGAAGGTGACTTAAAGGAATATAAAGATAAATTATAGGTTTTATAGAACAATTATAAGGAATTTTGGTTTCAAATGAATTAATGCATTAATGATTATTTAATTGGGTGAACATTATTGTGGAGGACATGCACAGGCTTAAAGAAACTCTCAATGATATAAATATTGTGAAGTATATTCTTGAAATATTTTCACTTCATTTCAATTCAAGGGTCAAGGTGATCAAGGAAAAGGATCTAAAGGAATTTATATTTGGTATTGTTCATAGTAATCTCATTAAATATTATATGAGAATTAATTATGATTATCTATTGTTAAAATATAAATATCACTAATTAACATTGAATAATATAAATAAGATCCTAGTGGAGGATGATTTAAAAGAAGAGAAGGTTGATTAATTAATTTCATTCATTTCCTAAAACCTAATAAGGTGAATGTAAAATTTAATGGGAAAATCAATTCCTTGTTTTCAATGTGGATGGATGGTAACCTGACTAGTATGTTTCCCAAGAAGTTATGAAAAAATGAATAATATGAAACACCCATGAATAAATATTCAAAAGAGGTAAAACTAAATAGGATATCACAACAAAAATTATTTAATAAGTTTTTTTTCATTGTAAAATACTATCTTAGAATAAACTAACATAGAGGATCTTAAAGATATTAAAGACCTCAATGAAGAGGTTTTTTATATTTTTCATAGAAAAACCACAAATTGAAGAGCCAAGCGATGGATAAGATGACAATTTTTTGAGAAGAGTACACCTAAAATTGGAGTTGTAGGATTCATTGGAAGAGATAGATGTTTGGTGATAAAAAATGAATAAATATAATTACTTATTTTATGATTTTGAACTCTACATGAATCAGTAAAAATTGGAAAAATCGGAGCTGAATGGTGATATTGAAAATCACAAATATGAGAAGGAAAAAATTGAGGGAAGTTTGTAAGTAAAAAATAAAATTGAATTATAGTAATAAATTATTGATATTCTGAATATAATACTAAAATATTGATTCAAAATATTTGAGGAGATTAATGGATAAATCATTGTATTATTATGAAAAGTTGAGTATTATGATAGAATCTTTCCTCTCAATATGATGATAGAAAATTTGATCACACGGGTTATCGAGAATGTGAAGGGGGGGCATGGATACCCAAAAGAAAAGTTCGAGTGTTTCCTTAAGAAACCATTCAAAAATAAATGAAAATAAGTCTTGGATAATTATCTTAATAAATATCTGATCATAGTAGAGGCTAAGAAAGAAGACCCCACTATATTGATTTAGGAAAAACCCCAAAACTCATTGGAGTAGCAGTGAAGAAACATAATAATATACCACAAATCAGGTGTTATTATTGTTAAAATATAAATAATACATAATTTTTTTATTCCATAGTTAAGTGTCACTTTGTGGAATGGGAGCAAAGATGGAAGATAAGAAAAATTCTGTATACTTGGTATGTTTTTTATAGAATATTATTTTAGTTAGAATGATTTGAAAAAAATATATGTATTCTCATAAAGAATATAAAGGAGTGTTCTAAGGGAAAATAAAATTATAATTTATCCGTAGTAGAAATCGACATCAAGTGGGATAAAAAAAATAAATTCATATCCTTACTAGATGAAGTTTATCTATTTTATTTGGAGGAGAAACAAGCATACTCACCACAAAAGGGGGTGAATTAGTGGACATGGACCAAAAAGAAAAGGTTTAATAAATAATTTTTCATATAAATGTATTTAAAAAAATGGATCAAGTCCTTGTATATATCCTTAAAAGAATATGTGTTTCCTATTTGATAGTAAATAACGATCTTTTCACAACTATCAAGTATGAAAATAAAGGTTTCATAAAATTTCTCAATGATAATGGATTGAATTTTATTAGTTTTGAGATATCTAAAATTTGATTTAAATATATGAGGTGTATGAATTAATTGGTATTTTATGTCCTTGGTCACAATTTACTATGTGTTATCTTATTATGTGTCTTGGTTCTTACAATTAATTTCCCCAAGAAGGCATGTATTTTTAAAGGAACGGATTGGGAAATTGTGATTCAAGGGAATCACATAAAAGGGAATATATATCTCATTAGTCAATAAGAATACATATGTTTCATAACTAAAGTGGATGAAAATTGGTTTAAGTATAAACATCTTGTTAATTTGCGAAAACAAATCTTAGAAGAGTTGCTGAAGAATATATGATAATGTGACATCTGTAAGCTTACACATTATAATACTCAAACATGTGATATTTTTCAAGAAAGGAAGATCATTAAAAATATTTTCGAGGTAAAATACAACAATTCAAGTTGTTTTTTGAAATTTTTAAAAGTTTATGTTATGAACCGATATCACTAAAATTCATTAATAGAAATAATTTATATGTGTTATTCATTGAAGATTAAAATATGATGGCATCTGATGTGGTGATAACCCACAATCTCTAGGTGTTCAATTGAATTACACATTATTAAATATTTGTATAGAATATGCTTGCAGTGAATTTTTTTAAATTTTAAACCAATAACTTCAGGGAGTTCACAAAAATCCAACGGAAGGAGTATCTTAAAAAGTATGGGATAAGGAATCATGATTTAGTAGGGATAAATCCTAAAAATGGAGTAGTTTAAAAAAGTAAACATATCATTAAAGACATAGTTGGACTAATTTTTATAGAGAAATACCTACCTGAGAGGTTTTGTAAGGAATCAATATTGAAATTATTCTATATCACAAACAAAGATATGGTTTTCATAGGGGAAGAAAAAAATCCTTATGAGATGTAGTATAAGAATAATCCTATATTTAAATAATTACATGCCTTTAAAAGTACATACTTTATTCTTAATAATAATAATATATATTAGGAATTTTAATATCATAGATATGAATAGATATTTCTTAGATACTCAACAAACATTAATGACTAAAAATGTTATAAAAAAATCTTAGAAAAATTATTTAAAGGCAAGATTTCACTATAATGGAGAATGATTATAATTTCTAAAAAAATAATAATAAAATTAAATAGTAAATTTATGATTATATTTGAGAGATAAAAAATAAAAATTGATGATTTTAAATAATTTATTGATGGTTAGATTGATGAAGAAATATTTATAGCTGCTTAAAGGATATGAAACAAGGCTAAAATAAATGAATAAATCATCATTGTTGAATAGATAGATCTAGTGAAAAATGGATGAAGTATCTATAAAAAACATCAATCTTATCTAAAGTGGATCTTAAGGTTTTTTATAAGGTTTCTATGAATTATAGTTTGGTAAAGGTGATGAATGAAAAGATTTTCCAAATTGAGAATAATTAGACTAGAGAAACCGTTTCGGGGATCAAGGGAAAGAATGTTATTAGATCCAAATGGGTTTTCAATAAAAAACTCAATGAGGAAGTAAAATTGATTTAAAAAAAATTCATAAATTATGTGAAAATATTATTTCTATATTGAAGTAATTGATGTGGGTGGGATGTTTTCTCTTGTGTCTAGGTTATGAATGATTATATTATTCATAGCCTTAACAGTTCAACGGACGTTAAAGGCATTATCGATGAGTATAAAATATTAATTCTCAACTGAATTTCTTGAGAAATAATTATATATTTAATATTTAAATGTATTTATTATTCATGAAGATGAAAAAATGTTTATCATATGGAGAAGAAATTTTACAGGCTAAAACATGGACCAATAATGTGTTATTCTGTTATTGATCAACATTTGAGAAATCTTGGTTTCTAATGTGGATAAGTTAATAATAATATTTATTTTATAAAATATAATTATTATAGTATTATAATTCTAATTTTTTTGGATGAAATAATCTTTAGTGGATTTAATGAGGCACATTTGAAGTAGTTTGTGGAATTTATGAGGTTTGAGTATGAAACGTCATTGATTAGTGAGTTAGACTTTTTACCTTAGTTTGTAGGTGTTTCATGAAAGGTATAAATTTTTTATTTATCAATATAAATATTATAAGGATTTATTTAAAAAATGTATAATGTAGGATTAAAATTATGTGAAAACATTGGTTTTTACCTAGATGAAGTTGTATTGGGATGATAATGGTAAAGAGGTTAATGTGAATGAGTGTAAGAAAATCATTGGGAACCTATTGTACCTAATAATGAAAATACTTGACATTGTATTTTATAATTATTTATCTACATGATATTAATGTTGTTCTAAGGTAATACATTTTAATATGTGAATATAATGACAAGGTATAACAATGATATAATGAATTTTAGTTTATTGTACAATAGAACATCATAGTAGGAGTTGTTGGGATTTACAGATGTGGATTGGGTTGGTTCTATGAATGATATGAAGATAAAATCAGATAATGATTTTTTTCTTTAAGACTTATAAATTTCATGTTTGATAAAGAAGAAATATTATATCTCATTGATCACTGTGGAAGCTAATTACATTGTAGAAATTTATTCATGTACACAGCTTTTATGAATGAAACACCAACTTGAAGATATTTGAGTAAAAGAAAGATCACCTATTTCAATCAAGTTTTAAAATTACAAAGATATTAAAATTATTAAAATTTCTATATATAATTCAAGTAAAAATCATAATAATATGAAATATAACATTATTATGGAGTAGTTTGAGAAAGGGATAGTGAAGTTAGTGTATGTGATTACTCAAATTCAAGTTATGTATGTCATGAAAAAGGAACCACCCAAGGAAGTATTTGAAAAGAATAAATTGGATCATAGTTTTCAACCATATTGTAAAAGAATATACCTTCATAGACCATTCCTTTATGATATTTGGGTGTTAAAGGATTTTGTAAGAGTTTTAAGAGAGAAGAGTGATGTTGGAGTTGAAATTTTAGTTTGAAGAATGTGGTCACAACATGACTATTTGGGTCATGTATCCATTGGAATAAATGTGGATTTGGTAAATTATCTAACAATAAAAAGTTCTGATTAACCTTATGAAGTTCCCATTATTGATTTATTATTCATTACATGAGGGTTGAGTTCAGGGCGTGACACGTTCTGGGTTATGGTGGATTTTTCTATAATAGAGATACATTGCACAACCATGTATATCATGGTGTGTATTCTAGAGGCTGGTTCATGGGTGATTCTATTTTAGGTGATATCATATAATGGTGGTATGATTCTTGGTGAAAACATTATTTTGTTTCATTATATTTGAGAATTTTATCTTGATTTTAATGAGTGAGATTTGTGGATTTTATAGTGAAACTTTTGGATCTTCAAGTAGAGATTGAACTTTCATGGGGTGACTATAATTTCTCACACCACTACACATAGTTTTTTGGATGGTCGTGGAATGAATATTTCTTATAGTTCCACAATTGGGTGTTTTATATCCAAGGTATAAATCTTGAAAGCCCTTATATTTCCCCCTTTTTTCTTTGGTTTCTCTTAAAAAAGTGATTGGAGGGGTATTTTTGGATAATTTTGACCCATTTTAATGAATTTTAATCATTGTATTTGTGAGATTAAGTATTAATCCACCCATGGTGAGTTATTTATATTTATATTTTAGTTTCTTTTTTTTCTTCATAGAGGTAAGGTTATGGATATGTGATTAGTTCATTTGGGTGATAGTTAACTAATGGTTATGGTTGTGTTCTATATTTCTATGGTTCCCTTCATGTAGTTAGATCCTCGAGATCATCTCTTACTTGACCTATTTTCCCAAAATTATTTAGAATGTGATGGTTGAGGTAGGGTATTAAAGAACTCTCTACAATTTTTTTTAAATTTTGTGGGTTTCATGCTTTGTTCCTTGGGAGGATAGTATGTATTGTCTAAAAACTACAATGATATGGACTTATTATAAATTTAAGGGAATGGGATGAATGAAATGGTTTTTCTTGTTTCCATGATATTTTTCATGAGATTGACATTTGGTTTCTGATATTTTTTAAAACCATTATTGTTTTTGTTGTGTGTTGATGCTATGATTTTTCTATTGTAACTATAATTTGAGAATTTATAATCAATTAAATATTGTAATTCAATTGAATACATGTAAATTTAATATCAGAAATACGTTTCTTTCAATATAAAGGGGTTTAATAAGTGTATGTTGCTAAAATTGGTTTTTATGTGAATATTATGATTT
Source organism: Viscum album (assembly GCA_963277665.1). NCBI lineage: Eukaryota > Viridiplantae > Streptophyta > Magnoliopsida > Santalales > Viscaceae > Viscum > Viscum album. Next base: position 1,993,023,272 of record OY728133.1, on the reverse strand, counting down.
CACTGACTTATTAGGAATTTTTTGGGTATTTACTATGTGGTTAACATGGGGGATGTTGGGAAATAAGGTTGTGATGGTTAGCATGGGTTGGGTAGTAGGGTTGTGATTAAATGGTATTGTGACGGATGTGGAGTTTGTTGGTTTGATGGGTTTGTGGATTGTTTTTGTATCTTCTCATAATAATGAAATGTTAACGGTAGTGATAAACATGAAAACTAACGTGTTTAATATTGAATTTAATTATGGTATTAAATGAAATAATGATACATGAAATTATATGAGTAATGGAAGTGATTAATAAGGGTAATGTTTGAGAATTATTTTCCATTAAATATAGAATTAAATGAATTAATGAACATAAATTGGTTTGTGAATTGTAACTCTAAAAATAGTGAAATAGAAGACAACATAGGAACATGTAAATGTTGAATGTGTCTATTCTTTATAGGAAAGTTCAATGGGTTGTGGTGTTATAGTTGGCAATGATAGTGATATGTGGTGATGGTGGTGTGGTGATTGTTGTGGACCCTATTAGGTCATTCATGTATGTGGATATATATATATTAATGTGTTTTCCTTGTGATTTATATATTCACACCACTCTAATTAGATATCCGTACCAACACCCAAATGTTTTGAGTTCTGTGTGTTTTCCATAATATCTAGGATAGTGAGGATGAATGGATAAATACCCCCTCTCCCCCATTCCCCCTTTTAATATATTAAAATTTTGGGGTCAGGCATGGTAGTAAGAGGGCATGATGTTTATGTCATTTATGTTCATGATTCCCTACTATGATGGATATGGATGTGATGATGATTGGATGATGATGTGGTATGCATGTAGGGTTTATGCATGTTAGCAGAATGGAACGAGGTTAATTTAATTCATGCTCATGATACTTTTCCATTATATATTGTTATGTGGAGATGGTATATTAATATGTGGTTGTGATTGTGTATGTATAGTTATGGATATAGACTGATGCCAACATATGATGTCGGGACCTATGTAAGGATAGGCAAGGTAGGGTTGTGACCCAACCCACATCATATATATCTATATATATTGAGGGGATTCAGGCATAAAATGTTTTAAGTTGAGGCATGAGAGATGAAAATTTGTGGAGAAGTGGTTGCGAGTGTTGTAAATAAACCCATAGCAACATCAATCTAACTCTTTACATGTTGGAGTTTCATCGTCCAGTCGGTGTCACATGATAGAAGCAAAAAAACTATAGGTATATCATAGGGTAATTAATGGGATATAGTGGCTACTGAGTGGATTCAGTCATATCCATTATTCATTTATCAAACCTACTACCTATTTTGTGGTATCATGTGGCTAGTTGGTGGTGTTGAACCAATAACTCAAAGGGTGTATTGATTATGGTCTTCAATGGCATAGTTGACCCTATAACACCTCCATCTTTACCCTTAGATCCCTAGAGTCTATAACTACTTTCCATGGTAATACTATAAAGTAAAAATAATGATAAATTTTAATTATAATCAATCCATAGAAAATGAAAATGAGCATCAACTATAATTTTTCTTTCACTAGAAAACTCTTTATACTTATTTATCTAAATACCTTGACCATTAATCCTTCTCTATCTCATTATCTAAGTTTCAACTTCTCTATATTTATAGATAATTTATAAATTTTATTTAAATTATTTTCACATTATTAAATCACTATTTTCTCTCTCTTTAGGTTCTTAGTAAACCAATTACACCAACATATTTCTCTTTAGGTTCTTGGAAAAGTACCAAAACTATGGTATTTTTCTGGGTTTCCTGACTTCCACTAAAGTAAAGGTTTTGTGTAATTTTTATAGGTTTGTTGGAAACAAATAATTTAAAGGTATATTAACTCATAAACCCTCAATAAATTTATTTGGGATATGTAGTGTCTCTTCTTGAGTTATTTTAAAACTTCCTTACCAAATTGTGTTCCTTGTATTTTATTTACTTTTTATTTTTTTTACTTTTTTATATCATTATTTAAAATTAATAAATTAATAAATTAATATTTCATCACGTTAATTTATTAATATTTTAATCACATAACTTATATTAATAAATATATCACTAAATTAATATTATTTTTTCTTTTATGCTTGTTATTTTTAATTTCAAAACACTTATCAATTTCATTCTTCTTCCTTTTATTATTTTAATTTATAACTCATTTGTAATAGTTCTACCAAATATTTTATTTTAATTTTTGAAAGTAAATTCACCCTACCTATTTCAATTTTACTGAAAACAATATTTTGGAGCCTTTGATTATGTTCTTTGATACTATGTTAATATATTGGATGCATGATTAGGTGAGAAAGCCTTGGTGCAACTAGGTGGTAGCTGAACTAATCGGTGCTTATTGGTTATATTGTTCATTCACTAATGCATTAATATAATACTTCCACATTTACATGAGAGGTATTCAGTATGATAGTTCTAATTATATATTTTATCCTCACTCTTATATATAAAATCTATTTTTAGGGGTTTAGGGAGAGTTTGATGATTGAGATGAACAGTACTAGTTTGAAGCCATGGATTGGTCAGAAAGTCACTATTTAGAACTTTTCTTTTGTATTTTATTTAGATAACAATATTTTTTTGAAATATTCACGAATAATGTATTTATTATGAATATTTTTTTATTTTTTTATTTTTTTATTTGTGGGTGTCTTTTTATGTTTCTAGGTTAGACAAGTACAATGCCTTCCATTTTCATGTTTTATACACTTAGTTCTAGTTTTCAACCCATAGCCTATTAATGGTAGGCATAAGGGGTCACTCTTTTTGTTACTATAAGATTGAGAGTGTTTCTAGTGGGTGAAGGTCCGGAGATAGTGGTATCAAATATTTAGTTTTAGAGTTAATATGGAGTTGGGGTTAGGAACAAATGAGGATTGAATGGGTTGGTATAAGAATAATACTAGTTGATGATGGTGAATTAAATAGTTCAAGGAGACCTGTTTAGACATATAATTTTACCCCCAAGATCTGATGCAAGGACCTTGAGATCAAATAATGATCAAGTGAAATTATTCTACTAGTATAGCAGTGAAAAATAAATATACATGCCTCATGTTTGGTTGCAATTGTGTTTGAATTATGGCTGTATTTTAAAAACATTAAAATGAATCTGATTAAATGAATTTTATTGAATAATATTATATTATACTAGGTGTAGGGTTTTTTCTTTAGATTATTAATATTCCTAATATTCATCATTTTTACATGGTTAAATTTAGTGTGGTTCTACAGGATAACCTAGTTAACTATAAGAAGGTTGAGTTGGATGAGGAAAATGAGATTTAGAGGAAGTGGCTATGATATTTCTAACATCAGGTCACAATGAAGTATGAGGAGAACCTCTTTAATCTGGTGAAAATATACTGGTTAGAGAAGATTGAGATTTCTTTCAGTCCAATTCAATCTAAGTAAAAGTATCAAGTTCTAGTGAATGTTAGTTAGATGTAGGGAGAAATTTGATAGTGGTGGATCTAATATATTGTTGAATGGAAGGAATTAGGTTTTTTTGGGTTGATTTGTAGTGTATGTTTCAAGAAGAGTTCAAATCAATGATAATAAGGGTAGCAAAGACTTACGATATTATCTCTATTTAGAAGGGGAGCCTGATAGTACAATTTCTCATATTTATATTTAAGTACCTCCTCTTTTCCACTGATTTGTTTTTGGAGGAGGAGTCAAAGGCTTGATTCTTATAGGATGCAATGCATCTCAATATTTGATACATAATCAATGTATTTACATTGTTTATTTACATGGTGGTGGAAAAGAAGGTTGATGTCACTGAGAGGATGTGTTCTCATCTAGAATCATCTTGAGAGGGGATCCACTAGAGTCCTTGAAAAGTTGTTTTTTAGTGGAGGATCTCATTTATTTGAACAATCAAGGTTTCTACTAGCTAGGAGTCATCCTCAACAGTTTCTTTCTATCCATTTATATAGGGATATAAGTTCATGCCCCCCCACTAGGATGTTTTCTAGTGTTCTTTGACCACATAGAACATAATTATCAAAAAATCATTTTTTATAAACATTCCTAGGTAAAAAAATGGTTTGGGTGGCCAAATATCTTATTATCCCCAATAATAGTAGTTTCCTCAAATTTTATATCAGAAATAGGGGATGTAGTCCTTCATTATTAAGAGAGGATACATAGATGGTAGAGGAAAACCCAATGATATCCCTTTCCATCAAATACATAGGTATGAGTGAATCTATTGAGGTGGTTATCAATTGAATAGAAATGTATATCATCATAGAATGATTCATGATACAAATTTTCAAATTCTAGAGGAGACAAAGATCATCCAAGGTATCCTAGGATTATCTTATATCAGGTTTTATGAATTTTTTTATTATGGATCATCACACTTCATTTTTACTCCACCTTGTTCTGAGGCTTGGTTATTAAGGATATAGGCTTCCAGTTCCCCTGGTGTCTACTATGCATGTTAGAGGTCATACAAGAATTCTTGATGTATGCTAAGGTTGTGATCTAATGACATGGAATCATCCATGGTTTTGGTATTTCTTTATAGATTAGATGTAGTGGTAATACATCATTATTTGAATAATATGATTATACTCTATTCATTTAGTTATTGATTAATTTTAGAGGAGAGTCGAGTTCTATGATGAGGTAGGATAGCATGTAGTGTTCTTTGGAGAGATGTATCATCATATGGGATGTAGATGTTTGGATCCATTACTATCTCAGTTATAGGATTTATCATTGGGTTTAGTGGCATTATTGGTCCTGGAGATCCATAGATCCATGGAGAAGTTTCTTGATGTTTTTACTTAGAAATTTGTAACCCTAACCTCTGAAAATGACATTGAATTTTGGATAGATTTTCATTTTGGTGCTTATTTTAATTAGATAGATCTCAATTGGACAAAAAATTATTAGCTATGATATTTTTGGATTTAGGTTGATGATAAAAATGGAATTTATCCAACCTAGTGTGTTACTATAGGGTACTGTAGTGTTATTCTCCAAGAAGGATGATAATAGTTTGTGGTTATGTATCAACTAATGATGGATGAATCATTGGAAGATCAAAAATAGTTACCATCTATTGAGGATATATGATTGGTTAAACTAGTTGAAGGGATCCAATTGGTTTTTAATGGTTGATCTATGATATGAATATCACCAAATGAGGGTGAAGGATGAGGACATCCTAAAGGATACTTTCAGGTGCAGATATGGGCATTTTGATTTTGTGGTTATACTATTCAATTTCACAAACATATTAACTAATTTTATAGGACTCATGAAATATATATTCTATGAGTTACTGAATCAGTTTTTTGTCATGTTCATTGATGAAATCCTCATATAATCGAGTTTAGAGGTGAAGAATACAAAGCCCTTAGGGTTATTTTCAAACCCATCCACACCATCCTCTTTATGGGATGATTTTCAAGTATAGGTTTTGGTCTGAGGATGTGTATAACCATGGGAATGTCTGTTTCAGTATGAAGTGGTAGTCGATCCATTGATGATTGAGGCCATTTTTTCTTGGTCACCACAAATAATATTTCATATATTTATTGTTTTTCTAGTATTATGGGATATTATTAGTGGATAGTGTCTAAATTTTCTTAAGGTATGGTCTGATTGATATCCATGCCTAGGAATGACTAATATTTATTGTGGACTTTCAGTGGGAGGAAGATTTCGACTACATGAAGCTGGGATTGATCAATACTCCGATGATTGGGTTTCTAGAGGAGGGGGTGATATTTGATGTGTTTTGTAACACTTACCATCTTGGATTGGATTTTTTTAATACAAATAAGAGTTGTTATCTCATATAGGTCCAATAAGTTACATCCCCATGAGAATAGCTATACCACAACTATTCTTGAGTTTGTGTGGAATGTTTTTTTCTATGAAGTTATATAGATATTACCTCATCGGTTAGCACTCTGTGGTCTTTATATCATGAGTTATGCTTTTACTGGATCGATAGTGATAGAAATAATGACTGGGGGGTTGTATATTAGTTTTAAAACATTAAATACAAAATAATTATATTTTGTAAAATAATGTTTTCTAGTGAGTAGAGTTTTATTTATATGAGGTTTAGTAGAAAACATGAATGAAAAACAAGATTTATAGTGGTTCAAATCATAAATATTGTTGTCCACTCTTAAAACTAGTCTACTCCTCAAGAAAATTGGCACCCATTAAAAAAACTTTTAAAGGTGTGAGGACATTGTTATAGACACAACCTTTCATAAGAACCCATAGGCACAACCAAGTATTTTTAAATGACCAAAACTTAGTCTATGACCCGACTTTTGATTTGGAGTCACAACCCAAACTTCATTTTTGGTGGTGTAATAAATAAGCAATGCAATAATTTATTTTTATTTGGAGAAAAAATCCAAAGTCAAAGAAATACAAAGAGAATAACAAAGATTACAGGAATAAATAAATATATAAAAATTAGAATATTGTCAAAAATTAAAAATATGTTAGAGTTAGATGATACTTGATCACTTGAATGAAATAAGGTCGAATTTTAAAGTTCTTCTGTGATTAAAAATAGAGTAAAAAAGTCACAGAAGTTTCTTAAATGATTGAGAGCAAGAAGAATGTTTTCAAAGTATAATTAGAAATCATTTGGCGAATGATCTTCACTATAATTTGTTTCCCATGAAGATGTCTCTTGGACCATTAATAAAAATATCTTCTAGAAGCATGTCCATGTCCAATAACTTCATTACACATTTTAGTGTATAATAATGAAATAGTATTACCATTACCTTCATGTGTAAATGCCATAGTGAATAACACAAAATAATCATGCCATTTTATTTATTCATGAAAAATGAATATAAAATAATTAATATGATAATTATAAAAAGTTTATAAAATTCACATTTATAAAATATTTAAAATTAAACTAGATAAACTTTTAGTTTAATGAGATAATAAAAAATGTTATAAAACAGAACGCTGTAAAAAATAAAACTGCATGTGAATGTGTACATAAAATATACTTGAAATAATATTTACTCAACAGAAAATTATATTTCAATAAAATATAATAAAAAATTTAAATAAATATTTATTTTAAAAATAACAATTAAAAGAAAAGAAATAAAAATTTTAGAAAAAATATTTTGAACTAATTGTGGATTAAAAAACCTAGAGGAAGACTGATCAACAGTTGGTTTCCAATGGTGGGTGAATTTTTCATTGGTACAAAGAAATGATTTACCACTGTAAAAAAGAAAAACAATATACTATTAAAACCAGAAGAAAACCTAAAGCATTCATGTAACCTACTACATCCAAGAGGAGAAATAAAAAAGGAAGAACCAATGGGAAGAAGGATACTAAACATCCACTATGTGACTAAAGGAGTTATAATAAAGCAATTCAAAGGTGATGCCATCTATGAAAGGATATAAATGTGATGAAGAGATCTATTTGTGATAGTCATCTATTGGTGGATGTAAAACATTAGATTAATTTACCATTGATTTAAAATGACGTGTCGATCTACTAATGGAGTAAAAACAAATGGTGAAGGACACACAAGACAACCAGATTTCATAGAGATGCTACACTGATGAACTTCTGCAATGAGATAGGGAAAATATGAACTATCAGTGAAGGAGATATATCAGTGGTGTTTAATATACCAGTGTTTTTCAATCTACTGATGGATAAAGATCGACCAGTTAATACCAATGGTTAACCATTATAAATATGTACCGGTGATTTGATATCTACTAGTCATGCATCGAGACATTGGGGTTTTAGAAGGTCAATAGACTGGAAGAACCAAATGAATAGAGAATTTATGGTTAATAAAATGAAGATGCATGAAGAGATGAAGAATGTTTCTAGGTATAAAACATAGACTAAGAACGATCATGAAAACCTCAACATTATATTTGGAGGTTGGTCCATGAACTCCAATGAACTGGAGATTGTCGAGGATAGATAAGGAAGAAGATATCTGAAAAACATTTAAGAGGATATGAGTGGAAGAAACAAATTATGAACGAGGGATCATAATGAGATCAAATGGTAAATATATATATTTTATTTGATAGTCGAACACATAATTTTTTTAACTCGAATGAACAATGTACCATGGATGCTCTCACACATCGATTCTATGGTTTGGTGATGCTGTGGTATATCCTACAACTTGTGGTTTCCCACCATTTGAGATGGGTACTAGGATTAGAATCAGTTACACAATTACACACATGGGATTCAACCTAGTGGTCTTTCCAAGCACAACACATGTTCCTTCCGAACGCACTATATGGGCCTTATACTCAGGCTCGGTTGCACTAAGTAGGCACTATGCATGACTGAAGATCCACTACCTCCCAATGGGAAACCTATGGTAGGATCTCTCATGAGGTTGAACCATTAGGTCCTCTGAGAGTGGTTGAGAGATAGCCTTGGTGGATCACAGGTATGGACCAATATGTTTTATTAAGAAATAATTTAAAAAACTACAAAAAATGATCAAGTAAAATTAGAAATATAATAACTGTTAAAAGATTTATATAATTAAAACAATTTAAGAAATTCTAAACATATCAAAGTTTTAAAGTCATTTACTGTTAACAAAAAATAGTAAACATAAAAATATTATACGTTTTAATTTTTTTTAATTTAATTAAATGTGAAGAGATCATAAATTATCAAAAAAATATAACTATTAATGTATTAAAAACAATTTCAAATACTGAAAAACTCTCACATTTTTTAAATTGAAAAATAGAAATCACCCCCTTCTTGAAATTTATCAAAATTTATATTAGATTCTAATCTATAAAATTGCCTCTATTTTAAAAAATGTCAACCTATTTAAAAATTAACATAGAAGTATATTGTCATAGAAGTAAAGAGATAGTTAAAGTATTCCAGTAAAGATATTATTAAAATAGAGTAATAATTTAAAAATTAATTTTAAATAGTAATATCTAATTATCATTTAATTAGAGTAGAAAAAAATAATACAAATAAAATTCCATTACAGAACAAAAAAGTATTTAAAATTGTGTGAAGTTTTATAAAAGTATTAATTATAAAATATATTTTTAATTGAAATAAATATGAAAAATTAATTTAATAAAACAAGTCAATTATTTTATATTCTTTAGAAAACTAATAAAATTTATGAACAAAAAATAAGTCAATTTTCCATTAAGAGTATAAGAGTAAATAAACTCTCCCTAATTTTGATCATATAAAAAATGATTAATAGTTGATTGATTAATTAATTTTTATTGTCAATTCAGGTGTTCAAACTTAAATTTGAAACAACCATTATAGTAAAAAAAATTCAATCCAGGTGGGGTTTTATTGAGGAAAAACTGTCAACAAGAAAAATAAATTCAAGAGGTGAGAAATTAATAAATAGACCAAAAGTTAATTCTAAAAATACTTAAAAAAGTTATTAAAAAATTATTTCAAATATACAAAAAAAAATTAGGTCTATATATTCTACCATTTAAAACACTAATTTAAAACTTACATAGTAGTATATTATTTCAATTAACAAATAATGGGTTACCCCTATTAAATTCATTATTCTATAAAGATAGATATATCAATAATTTTATAAATATTTATAAAAAAGTAATAACATAGTAAGCATATTTAGGACTGAAATATTAACTTTGTAAACTAAAATATTTTATTTTGTTAAGAAATAAATAGATAAAAGTTAAATCACTTGTCTAAAAACAAGAAAAACAAACATTATCATAAAGATATTAGAAATATTGTCTACCATCATATCATATTATGTTATATTAGATATTATACATGCTGACTAAAAGAAGATACTTATCTAGGCTTTGTGAATATATTAGGTCTAATAGGATTTAAAAATATCTTTTTGCTACCCATACTGTCATAAATTCAATAGAATTCAAAGAGGGACTTTTGGCCACCCAAAAAATTTCAATCATCTATTTTTGGGTAAGTATAAATACAAATTTCTAGATATAAAATTTATAGTATGAAAAAATATTTAGTATATATAATTGAACATTCATCATAATAATTCCCTTTAATTGTACATTTAGAACAAGTTACATTAAAAATACTTAGTTTTGCGATTATAAATTTTTTTTCCTTAATCAAGTTTAGTTAAAATATATTATAACAAAAAAAATTGTTTTTATTGTTTGGTTTTACCGTTGAAGTCATTTTATCATATTGTTCTTTACCTTGTATAAATTTAGATAAATTATGTTTAATATTTACAACTTCCTTTTTCAAAATAATATTTTCTTTTCGAATAGATTATAAATTAGTATATAATTTTATAATTGGTATTATATATGGTTATTACTTATAAGATAATTAGAGTCTTTGTTTATTTTAATCTGATACCAAAAAATTGGTATCAGGGGAGGTCTTTGATTAGTTAGTATATGTATTAATCATTAAGGATATTGTCTCTGTTGTTTATTTTTAACTCTATGCTAACATGATATCCCAGACCTAACAGTCTAATGAATAAAAGAGGAGGTATCTATTAATATAGTAGGTGAAAATGAGAATGATAGGTGGATTCCAAAAAACTCCCATTATTTGATGGAAGTGACTATGACTACTAGAAAGACATAATGGAAGACTACTTGAAATAGTTAAGTGTGAATAGCTAGACTGTCATGGATAAGAAATACAAGCTATACAAAGTTGATATTGAGACACTTGTGGGTAATGATGTGGTAAAATATGTTTTGAATTATAAATTTAAAAATATTTTATCTTTTTCTATAATTAGAAGTTTCTATACCCATATTTCAACTTGTAAGATAGCCCATGATATATGGAGGATACTTTAAGTGAATCATCATGGAAATGAAAATATCAAGAGAACCAATCTAAGAATTCTCCAAGAAGGATAATAAGACTTAAATATCGGATATAAAGAATCTATAAACTAGAAGTTCCATCAGTTTACTAATATTAAAAGTGTTTATTTATCAATTTATTGAAATTAGGATGAATATTGAAGTTATTATGTGATATCATCAATATTATAGAAGTTTCAAATTTTTCTTGAATGAATAAGAGCATCAATAATTATGTCAAATTTTTATTGTAAAGTATTTTTGAATTATCTACACTAGAATTTTTTTTATGACTTTAATTTTTCTCTCATACCATTGAGAAAAACATCTTATAGGAGTGTGTCCGTGTCTAAAAACTACATGAAACTTTTTAGTGTATAACAATAAAATAATGTTACTATTACCTTGGTTTGTAATAGATGCACTAAATAACACATAAAAATAGACCATTTTTATTTCTTCATGAAATATTAATATAAAAAACTTAATATCATAAGTATAAAAAATTTATATAATTCCTATTTATAAATCCTTTAAATTGAAACTAGATAAAATTTGAGCTTATTGAGATGATAAAAACTATTGTAAAATAGTGAATTTGAATAAAATATGCTTCAGAATAATTGTACGCAACTTAAAATTATATTTTAGAAAAATTTAAAATATATTTAACTAAATATTTTTTTGTAAAAAAAATAATTAAAATAAAATAAATAATAATTTTAGAAACAATATTATGAACTAACAGTGGATTAAAAAACATGGTGTAAAATTAATATATTTTTTGTGTCCAATGGTGGATTGATATAATGTTGGTGTACAATGGATTATTGATCTACTATTGGTGTCCAATGGTGGATTAGTCTACCATTGGTACAAAAAAAATGATTTACCGTCGTAAAAAAGAAAAACATTCTTCTGTTAAAATAGGAAAAAAATTTAAAACATGCAAGTAACCTACTATAGCCGAAAAAAGAAATGAAACAAAAATATAATAAACAATGAAAATAAGATTAATACAAAGACCCTGTGTTACTAAAGGTGGTATACCAAAGGAATTATAAGGTTATACCATTAATGAATGGTTATACCATTGATGAAGAGATCTACTAATAATGGTGATCTACCAGTGGATGTCTAATGGTAGATTAATCTACCATTTATGTCCAATGGTGGATTGATATTCTAGTGTAGTAAACACTATCTGTGAAAGACACAATAAGAAACTAACTTATATGGAGATCCTACATTGAATAACTTCTACAACTAGAAAATACAAACATGAACTACAATTGAAGGAGATATACCAGTGGTGTTTAATATATCTATGGTGTTCAATATTCTAGTGGATAATGATCTACTAGTCAAGACCAATGATCAACCATTGTGAAGATCTACCCGTGATTTGATATATACTAGTAATGCAAGGAGACACCAAGTCTATAGAAGGTCGATGGACTGGAAGAACTGGATGAATAGTTAATTGATTATTTCTTGAATGAAGATGTGTGAAGAGATGAAGAAGGTTTCTGAGGACAAAAGAAAACTAATAATGGACTTGAAAAAACCAATACTATTGTTGGATGTTTCATCCATAAACTCTAAAAAAATTAATATGGTCAACAAAAACCAAGTAATAGATGGTCGAAAAAAATATTTTAAGGGGAGATGAGTGGGAGAAACAAGAGGCATTAGAGATCAGAAGGAGATCAAATGGTGAAGATAGATCTAATATAATGACCAAGCTCATTTCTATGTTTTTTAATTTTAAGTTATAGCGTAGCATGTATAAAATCCCACAAAGATTCATGGTTTAGTGAAGCTGCAATATATCACACAACTCATGACTTCCCACTATTTGAGCTATCTACTGGGGATCAACACTCGTTACACTATCACAGACATGGGCTTCATCTCACCGGGATTACCCAGCCCAACCCATGCACCTTTCAGGTGTGCTATGTAGGCCTTATACACAGGGATGGTCACATAAATAATGAATTATTCAAGGCTAAAGATCCATTTCCTCTTAGTCGACAACCCATGAGGGGCTTTCTATTGGGGTTGACCCCTTGGGTCCCCTGAGAGCGGTTTAAGACTAGATTTGGTGGTTCTAATGGATGGCCCGATGTTTTTTTAATAAAAAAATAAAATAAAAAAAATTATATTAAAAAATTACATAAAATAAGAAATATAATAACTATTAAACAATTAATATTATTAAAAAACTTTAATAAACACTAAAAACATCATATTTTAAAAGTCATTTACTATTAAAAAAAATAGTAAACATAAAATGATCATATTTTTGAAAATAATTTTTAGTTTAATTAAATGTGAAGAGGTAGTTATTTATCAAAAAAATAAAATTGTTAAATAATTACAACAAAATACTAATAGTTTTCTCTCTATGGGATATGAATATATGACAATGAAGGTGGATAGAGTTTCTACCGGACTATGAATTTTAGATCTTCTACACTATAGGGAAAGGGAATTTGGTTGATAATACACTAAGTATAAATCCATGAGGATATGTTTTTAAGAATCCTAGAGATGATTATATAGTAATTAAGTATCTTATAATGATACATATTAATGTAGTGTAGTTCTCTAGTAGAGGTTTTCTAATTTATATGGCAGTGCAATCATCCCTAATTTAGTATGTGGAGGATTATCAATGGGGAGACTTATAGGTATAGGATATACATGATTTTTCCATCAATGATGATGATATGGAAGGATGGTTGGAGGATGAATTACATCAGATTAAATTTCCTGGGAGGTTGTTTATTCTACTAGAAGTGTGTGAAGAGGATATTCATGGGTTTCATAGTTTAGAAGTCGAAATGAATCCTAGAGTGTCTGAGATTACCCATTCTTTGAGAAATCAAATTTTGTGTCCTGGGATGAAGTGATTATTGGTGGATTTTGTATCATGATTCTTATTCTCTCAGTAGGTGAAAGTAGAGTATCGACTCTGGGGTAGTTTTTTACAAGCACAGGATATTCCAAAGTTATAATGGGAAGAAATATTGACATGTTTCATCACTAGTTTACCATGATCTCAGAGAGGATGCGGTTCTATTCTAATGATCATGGATAAATAGATGAAGTTGTCTCACATATTAGATATCAGGGAGTTTGGTATGCTATAAATTTTGATGAGGAGGTATGCAGATGAATTTATGCGGATTCATAGGATTCAACGGACCATACATTATGATAGAGATAAAAATTTATCCTCACTTTTCTAGAGAGGATTAAAACTAGATTTTGGATCCTAGTTTCACCTTATAAATGATCTTTAACATCAGATTGATGAGAATACCGAGAAAACCATCTAGTTTCTAGAGGATATATTGTGTGATTAAATCTTGGATTTCATTGTATCATGGATAAAAAATTCTCCCTTAGTTGATTTTTCTTATAAAAATAGTCATCACTCATCCATTGGCATGGATCCATTAGAGGGGTAGTATTGGAAACATTGTCAATCTATATTTTACTAGACTATGGTTGGGGAGTTACTATTTCATGGAACATATGTGGTAAAGAGCACAATATATAAGATTTAGATGGTTCGGGAGCATATTATATTGATGCATGCTTGACGGATGCCTTATTCTTATTAGAGGTGGATAATTTTGGAGTTTAAGCTTAATGACCATGTTTTCTTAAACATTATCCCCCTTCATGGGAAGTGGAGTCTTGGAAAATGGACTAATATATCCCCAATTCATTGGTTATTTTAAGGTGTTCCAATATATTATAGAGGTATCATATCAATTAGAAATTACTATATAGATGGATTAGATCAATAAAGTCTTTCATGTTTCAAAAATTTGTCGATATATTCACACAATGACTCCCATGTAATTTTTTAGGGATATTTGGATATTGAGGATGATGTCATATTTTTAGAGTGGATATATGAGGTCCAAGATCATATAAAGAAAGTTATACATGGGTGTGTTATTCACTTAGTTTGAGTTCTTTGGAGGTGTAGTGGTGTGTAGGAGAGTATCTGGGATTATGATTTTCGGTTGTGTGCTTAGTACCCCAAACTATTTTTTCTCCTTTTTTACTTGTTGATGATATATTTTATTTTTCATCAATTTAAGAGAAGTTATTTCCTATGGATTTTTTAGTGATTTTTTTCTCTGTGTATTGTTTCATGATTTAGTTGGTGGAATCATACCATTTGAGATGTTTCTCATGGGAAGTGATTGGTTGGTGGTGTTTTTGATTTTCTATTTGGGGTTGTTCTTAACTATTAGGGAATATAATCATTTTATAAGTATAAAATGTAATGTTATGTAACTTCTTAGATAATTAACTAATCAAATTTTTTTGTTAAAGTTATTAGGAGGAGTTTGGAGAGATAAGAGTGATGTTAGAGCTAAAATATCATCTAGAATAAAGCAGTCTCAGTGTGACCATTTGGGTCATAATGTAATAGTTTCAAAGTTGTATTTATTAAATTGTGGAACCTTTATAAATTTTTATGAAACTTATGAAGCTTCTCTTTCAAATTTCTTAGTGATGGTTTAAGGGATGAGTTCAAAACATGATGTGTTCTGTGAAGTGGTGGAGTTTTTTGGAATTTATTTATAGATATATTCATCATGATGTATATTATATAGGATAGTTCCTAGATGTTTCTATCTCAATTGATGTTGTGGAGTGGTGGTCTAAGTCATGGTGTGATCATTCTTATGTTTCATTAGATTTTATAATATGATTAGGTTTTGAATGAGTGAGAGTTGGGAGATTTAAAAAATGGATTTCATATCTTCAGTGGATATTGACATGTCACAACATGACCATAATTTATCACTTTTTAATATAATTTTTTGGGATGTTCAAGGAATGGAGATAACCTCTAACTTCATGACCAAGTGTTTTCTAAGCTAGGTATAAATCTGGAAACCCTCTTTATTTTACATATTTTCTATGATTTCTTTCAACCTACCATTGATCTGAGGTTCATTTTTGGATACTCTAGATCCCATTAAATAATTTTTATACTAGGATTTTTTATATTGATGATTCATCAATACAAGGTGAATTATTTCTCATTTTCTTGTAGTTTGTTCTCTATTTTCACTCGGAGAAGGATGTGGTTGTAGAAGTAATTAATTTGGGTATAATTTGTTATTATAATTGTCTCTAAGATTAATGAGGTCCCTTTCATGTGATTTGTGCCTCAAAATCATATCTTCCTTACCTAGTCAAATTTTAATGATTAAAAATTGATAGATGAGGTTGGGGTTTCAATAACTCTCTTATTTTTCTGTAAATTTTTTGGGTTAGATGTTTTTTCTTTGTTTGGAAAGTATAGATTGTATTAATAAATATAATTAACCAAATATAATTTAAATTTAAGGTAATGGGGTATAATCACAAGTGTTTACTTATTTCTATGATATTTTTCATGATTTTGATGTATACTTATTACTATTACTTAAAATAATTATAGTTTTTGAGCCTTTTGAAATGATTCTTTGACTTCTCTTTTATAACTACCTTTCACAAAAGGATAATTTCTTAAAGATGGAAATTGAACTAGTGTTAGAGAAATTTGACATCAGAATGATGTTTCTTACAAAAACATGGGTTATAGTAGTGGATCTTGTTAAAGTTAGTTTTTGTGTGCTTATTATGATCTTGTGGCCTTCTAGGGAATTTTTTATTCCTTTCTATGGTTATTATAGATAATTTTATATAGTTATTTATATTATTGTTTTCATATTCAAGGTGCATTGGGATGTGGGGATTTGATTGTTTTCATGGTTTGGGAGATAAGGTTGTGATTGATGAGTATTATGACAGATGTGTTGGTTTTTGATTGTGATGAGTGTGAAATATTTTTATAGTTTCTCATAGAATAATAAAGTTAATTGTAGTGATAAAATTGGAAATGGGTGTGGATGAAATTGAATTCAATGTTAGTAGTAAATAAAACAACGATACATAAAAGTAAACAAGTAATGATTATAATTAGTATGGGTAATGGATGAGAATGGGTTTTCATTAAATATGTAATTTAATGGATTAATGAACAAAAATTGGTTAGTAAATAATAACTCTAAAAACAGTGTAATGAAGGACTAAATGGGAACTTCTAAGTGTTGGTTGTGTCTACTTTTTTGGGAAATTGAGATTTTTTTATTGTATAGTCGGTAGAGATGGAAGTGAGTAGTGATGTTAGTGTGGTGATGGTTTTGGGTTGTGATGTTCTTGTATTTGTGTGGACCCTCCTTGGATAGTCTTGTGCGTTTATATATATATATATATATATATATCTATGTGTGTGTCTGCTTTTATTTTCCTTTGTATTTTTATACACATCCTCCCAAGATGGATATCTTATCAACACCCAAATATTTTGGGTTTCAAGTGTTTCCCCCAACATCCAAGTTAGTGATGACAGATGGTTATCTACTCCCTCTTCACTACTCTCCCTTCATGCTTATTATATGGGAGAATTAGTATATAGTGGGGGTTATTCATGGTAGGAGGACAGAATGAGGTAATGTCATCTATGTTCATGATACACTACTGTGATGTATATGGATGTGACAGTGATGTGATGATGATGTGGTATGTATAGTGGTGGCCATGCCTAGTATGAGGAGGGCATGATGGTGATGTCCTTTATGTTCATGATTCTTTACTATTTTTCGTAGTGATGTGTATATTGGAAATGGAATTTGGTTTTTTGGTAAGAATGATGAGTTGTGGCTAGGAATGATGTTAACACAAGATGTCGGGCCCTATGGGATGCAAGGATAGGTAGGGTTATAACTAGAACCAAATCAGATCTATCTATATATAGAAGGGATTTAAGAACAAGATGTTTGAAATTGGTGTGTGAGATTAGAAAATTTTTTGGTAAGTGTTTAAATAACACCTTTATTTTTATTACTTGATACTATTTTAATATACTGGATACATGATTGGGTGAGAGATCCTTAGTGAGGTCGGGAGCTAGTTAACCCAATAGGTTCTTATTGCTTTTGTTGTTTATTCATTGGTGCATTAATATGCTCCTTCAAAATTTTAATGAGATGTCTTGAGTATGATCCTATTGAGTGTACATGCTACTCTCACCAATAAATATATAAATTTTTTTCTAGGTGGCTATGGTGAGTTTGGTGATTAAGCTAGACAGTACTAGCTTAGAGTTAGGGATTGGCTATAGAGTTTTTGTGTAAGAATTTTCTTTGGTAAATTATTTAGATATATGTATTTTTCTTACATATTCATGCATTGTGTGATTATTTTGGATCTTTTTATTTATTTTATGGTGTTTATTGATGTATTTATTATTATGTACCTGGAATTTATGCGGGTAATGCCTCCTATTTTTTATATTTTTATATCCTTAAGTATATTATCCAACTTAAGGCCTGTTAGAGGTGTCCCTTAGGGGTCACCCTCATATTCACTACAGGATTAGAATGGATTCTTGGTAGGGGAGGGTTTTGACACATATACATTCAATTAATTTTTTTGAGATGGTACACCTACCCCCAAATCCATTTTCAATTCCATAACTTGAGTATCATTATTCCAATAAATAAGTGGTATTTATGTCAAGTGTTTTATAGAAAAGTATTTTATCACTTAGGGATTTATTAATTGAGTTATTATCTATCTTTTATGAATATAAATCTATCTTTGGATTCATTCAAAAGGGGGGAGATATATCCAAAGTCAGGGGGAGATATACCTAAACTTATATTATGTATTAGATAATCTCAAATATGATGTTGTTGAAAAAGGTGAATCCATCCCTTGTTGATAAAAGTCTTGAAATTTATTTAAAAAGTCTTTTGGGTAGAGTTTATCAATTTTTATTTAGGGTGAGTTACTTGAATAATGGGTTAACATACAAAATTAACCAATAAGTGGTGTCAGGAGGGATACATTCCAATGTAATGTGATATTAGTGTTGGAGAAAAAGTGGTGTAAGGAGTGTTTGTGAATGAGAACGTGGAAGAGAAACAATGATATCTATTATAAAGTGGTTATTAATAAGGGGTTTTTGAAGAAAATATTGATGAATAATAATTTTTTTCATGGTAAAATATTAAATGAACTCTGTTTTATCATAATTATCATGTCACTTATGATCTTAGAGTGGATTATGTGGGAATCACAAATTATATCATCCAATAAATCCGAGTAGTTACTAAAATATGTTTTCTTAAGATGAAGTTATTTAATAGTGTGTATTTGCAACAAACCAGAAGGGGTAGATTGTTAGAAAAAATCCTCACCGGAATTTTGAGTTATGTTAATTGAAAATTTATGGTGGTTATCCACTAAAAGATTGATAATTTCAATTATGTTTCATCATATAGAGTGTTGGAATACTTCAAGAATACTTTCAGTAATTTTGGAAGGAATTTGGTTGAATCTTGGCATAATGATCTAATTTATGTAATAGTTCAGTGTTGAGCATGCCATGGTAGAGACCATGGATGGTTAAAATGAATGGTATATTGGAGGAATCCTTGTGGTTTTCTTAGTTTTTTTGAAAATGGAAAAAACTATCACCCATTTTATTGATTATTTCATTAAAGGGATTGGTGAGTTAAGATATTCTGATGCTTGAGGTGATCATCATAGAGATAAAATCTAAATGGAAATGAGATTCCAAGTCTCAAAATGGGCATGGTAATAGATTTAGCATGTTTCATAAATTCATATGTGAGATGGGGTGGCTTGAAATAGGCATATAATTGTTCATGGAATAATTATATATGATTTTTAAAAATAGGTACCTAGAGTGGAATTTGATGTGGTGGAATTCATTTTTCACATTTGAGTTTCTGGAGTATTAGAAGAAAAGGTAAAAACCCAGTTTATATGAAGTGGTGAAAGGAATTTTTCATAAATATCATGGATTTCATGATTTAGTTCTTTCTATTAAATGGAATAGTTTTTATTCAATGAATAAAAATATATAAATGAATAGATATTCAAGGTTGTTATAGATTTTAAGTTTGTGGGTTGTGGGGGTAAAGTTTCATTCATAATTCAAAGTGAAGTCATCTATGCCATGGTCAGACTAGTTGCAAATAATATTTTTATTTTGAATTTATTATATTTTAAGAGGTATTAATTATATAAATATAAAATTATTGAATTATAATTGAATACTAAATAGGTTTAATTTTCCCCATAAATTAAAATAAAATTGAAGTCATTACCCAACTAAAATGTTGTGTTTTTTCTCTTATAATATTTTGGAAGATATATCTCAAATCAAAAAAGATAAAGTGATTATAAATGGGTCATGGATTTTTGGGATTTAATTCAAGACTTTTCCATATTACAAAAATTAGGGAGAAGAGGCGGGGAGGGGGGGATTTTAGAATATCATAAAAAGAAATTTTGCATTTTTTTATGCTTTATCACTTTTATTATTTCATTATGATGGAGAGAGGAGTTTTTTTCTTGACCATGAAACAAAGTCGACTGGAAGGGTCATTCAAAATCAATATACCCAGATTACATCCCAATTAGGATATCTTCCCATTATGGGTGCATTAATGATTTTTTAGAAAATGACCAATCACAGAATAATCAAATATCTCCAAGATATGTTTAGGTCCACCATAACACCCAACCTATAAATACAAAAACCTCTATAATTTCATATCGTGATAAATTAATACATTTTTAAATTCAAACCTAGTAAAATCATAACACATGATGAAATAAAAATCACATGGAAATAGTATAAAGAATCTCTAAGTGGCATGAATTTCTCCATGGCTTGGTCTATTACATGTTTCTTGTTTTTTAGTCCATTCTATAAAACTAAAAGGGTGAAATGTATTGCACCATGATATAAAAAACTATAACTCCTTTTTAATTATTTATACATAATGTCATTTATGGCCTCCTCTATGAAAATATTGTGACACCCCATTTATCATATTTATTTTATAATACCACCATTACATGATCTGTTATGTGGTCAGATGAGATCCCTATTTTAAGTTCAAAATCAAGGACTATGTTTTACCTTCTCCATAATAATGAATTACACACTAATCTTATCCTATAGAATGGACCTTGTTATACAATGAAGTACTACCCATTTCATACAATAATTTTATCTTCAAACCACATATAAAAAAACTCGTATACCCATAATGAACTCCCTATTGATAGCTACACC
The DNA here is from genome assembly GCA_963277665.1 of Viscum album. Taxonomy (NCBI): domain Eukaryota; kingdom Viridiplantae; phylum Streptophyta; class Magnoliopsida; order Santalales; family Viscaceae; genus Viscum; species Viscum album. The sequence continues at coordinate 1,993,002,170 of OY728133.1, read as the reverse complement.
ATGTCTAGAGAAACCCCACTATAATATTGTTTGATCATCTTTTACCATATTATCCTCAAAGATTAATTTTTTTTTATCTAAACTTATTCAAAGATTGTATCAAAACACATAACATCACAAACAATTAATTTTCACCATTGATTTACAAAAAACACAACACTAAACTTCTAATATTCTTTCATTATTCTCATAATCATAAATATAAAAATCCTTGGTTCCAAAAAATAATAATAACAAAAAATAATTTTCAATAAAAATAATCATTATAAACATAATTAATCATATTTATTCATAAAAATTAATTTTAATTATCCAATATTTGTTAATAAAAATAATAATTAAATACAATTATTAAAATTTATAACCACAATTAAACATAATTAGTTATAATAAGTCAAAATGAAACAATGAAATAGTAAATAAATAACCATAACCATAACTCTTTTATAAATTACAAAATAATTAACCATAATTATTATTCATAATTAATCATAATTTCCCATAGAAACTAACCATTTAAACCATGATTAATTATTATTTGGTATAATTAATAATAATTTTTTATATAAAATAACCATAATTAGCACAAATTTAATAATAAAATATTAAATAATTTATTATAATTGTTAACCTTAATTAAGATAATTATAGAAATGATCACTAAATAATTATCAGATTCTTTAGAGTGGGTTTAATTAGAAAAAAAACTCTTTAAAACCATTTACACCTCTTTATTTATATCTTATTCATTAAATGAATCTTATTACCAAATAGGTATGAACATTGCTGATATAATGTTTCCATAAAATATGTTTCATGAGAAGTATGTTCACTGGAGTATATAAAGCAAGTTCACAAGACACTAAGAAAACTAATTTCACCTCAAATGAGATTATTAATTCAAGATGAGTGGTGAGTACATTAATGCCACCCAATAATAACTAATTATTGAAATTTTTATATAGTTTTGGGTATTCACTACACCCAAGGATGCACTATCCTTTATTAAAACAACTCACTACCATAATGGGTCACTCCCACTTATATGAATTATCCTACTACCAATTTGAGTTGACTTCCCATATATGAATATCAATAGGTAAGAAAATGGTCAGTATCACCCAATTTAAATGAGTAAAACGGTAGTGATCAAGATATTTATAGTTTATAGTGTATGAGTTTGAAATTTTACTGTTCCTTATATATTGAATATTTATTAATATTCTCATCACTATTCTGCACTTCCCTCTATGTGAATCTATCAGATATAAAGTAATACTTTACACTACCTTTATCTGTCTTTCATAATTCTAAATAATCCTCTCCTATATTTCTCTATACCATATAAAATTATCATTTTTTTATAAATAATTTGACTTCTTTAGCATTTTAATTATTCTTTGGATTCCCTATCCAGATAATATCACTCATTTTATTGGTGTATGTTGATGTTGAAATACACATGTCACATGATAGGTTGAGGAAGGAACAACTTGTTCAAATTGAATTCATGAAAAAACAGTCCAAAAATCCACTTAAGCGACTGGATTCATGAAGGTATACACCTCATTGAATGGATTTATCTCATGGAAGTCCCCAACCATATGGATCTTTGATGGTATCCTCTGTATAGAATAAGTCTAGTTTACAGAGCTCCAGTTCGCAGAAGTCATCAGTGGTGCAGATATTTGATGGTATCCTTTACACAATATAATTCTAGTTCACAGAACCTTTTCAGTTAATGATGCACATAAAGTTTCATTAAAATTCCTCCCATGGGGTTTTTAGATGCTCTACCCATGGTGGAGGTGATTTTTGTGAATGTACATGGCCTTAATGTAAGAAAAATCCATTTTTGGATCTTTGGGTTTCATGATACAATTATCCTTCATGAAACTAACCCCATGGAAACCAAGAATTTACTTCACAACTTGTTTCATGAAACATACTATTTTTCAAGACCCCTGACCTCCATTATATTCTTTTTTTAACAAATATCCCAAAAATCATGAAACCAAAACCTTCATGAAACCCATCCTCCAAGCCTCCTTATGGAACCTCTTTTCAGCCAACAACCTTTTGTAAAAGTTGAGTGCCTATTAGGTCCCTTATAACAATATAGGTCCAATTCAACCACAAACCAAGTCTCTATGTGACTCAAACCACCTACCCTTGTATCATCGCACTTTGATTCAAGTGTATCCTAGGCCACCCCACCTGTTTCACCTAAGAATTGGTACCCCTATGACCTTTTATCCTAAGAATAGGTAACCTAACATCAAGCCCCATGATTTCCACTACTCCATGGTAGGGTCTATTCTATACTCCATACATAGTCACATGAGTAGTTTATACATAGTCCCTAAAGGTGGTGTCACCAAAAAAACAACTTACCTGTCTCAGTAGATATTCCTTATGATGAATCTTATTCTTTCCTTGACACAACCCCCTTGAGGTATAACCCCATATTTTTCCAAGATATAAGATATAAAAATATCAATATCTGTGTCCTAGTTTTATGACATTAAACCACATGACAATGTCCTCGGAACATGAAAATAAACTATACGCTTTACCTGTGTGAAGAACACATGATTCCCCAAGTACGATCATCACGGGATGCCACTCCTCCCTCACCATGGGATATCACCTTATAGACAATACCTATGGGACTCCCTCCATGGGATGTCACAATGGAACTAGCACCCCCAAGAAGATTTCAGGCATGATCCCCACACCCTCTCGGGTCATTGATCCTTCCATGACACAATCATCATTACCAAATTATGTTAAAGTACATAGACTAGTCCCATCACATGAACATAAATTGCTACATCAATCTACACAAGTCTTGATACCTGTTTACCAATATGGAATTTAGGATGCCTCCATGAGGTTCAATCTTGAAATCCTTGAGTGTGAAATCCTCACCCATGGGGATATACTTCACCAAATCCTAAGTGTGCAATATTACCCCTAGGGACACACTAAAGAAACCAACCTATTCTTGTAAGATTTTAAACCTATTCCCAACCTATCACTGAAATATGTTATACTTTCACCCAACCTCTCCCCATAAGAAATTAAACCTACACCCAACCAAGCCATGTAAGATGTTAAACCTATGATTAACCCATCCCTATAAGATGTTAAAATTTCACCAATCTTGGATCCACAATAAGTTAAACCTATTACCATCTTGACCCCACAAGATATTAAACCTATGATCCATATATCCTTGCAAGAAGTTAAACCTATGACCAAACCATCACCATAAGATGTTAAAATTGTGAACTGATCTAAAATCCCTATCCCATAAAATAAACAGGTGACTATTAAGGTAAAAATACTCAGAATAATTATTCCCCTGGAGTCAACTACCTGAGGTCCAATACGAGATTCATTAGGTTTTGTGCCTAAGATTTCTCTCACAAGGGATGCCCTCTCAAAGAGAAATACTTTAAAAGTGCTCAACCTACCCAACGCCTATACATGTCCAATGTTCCCAGTGTTAAAACCTCTTATAATTAAAGGTTTCTATACTAACAAGAAAAAAGAAGTATAATTTACTAGAGTCCACCTTAATAGGGAAATGAGAATGAGTTTCAACGAAAACTATTTAAATATATGAGTGAGACCTGAACTTAGAAATAATCTCCAAGGAGGAATCCATGGGGGAGGAACCAAAATCCCATCATCCTATTTTGGTAAGGATCTGAAATCACTGATCAAAGTGATGGATGCCACCCTCTTTAGGAAAGTGATAATTTAGGAGAAAAAGAAGTAGCACGTGATGTTTTGACCAAGATAAAAGCATTAAAAATAGAAATGGTGAACCTCATGTGAAGGTATTCTCCTTAAACTTTGGGGACTTGTAAGATTTTGGGCATCATTATATTCTCATCTTGGATCTAGATATTTTGTGTTAAGTCCCACCAAACTAGTGGAGGTCCTAGAATAAAACCCACTTTCTTCTTGGGGTAGATAAACATTTTCATCCTTGGTCTGAAACATCATCAGCATGGATCCCACCTCTGTTTCAGGAAGATTGCGTGATGTTTTGTGCATTGTGAATCCACTTTATTTTATTTGTACTGATAGTTGAATCCACATACCTTACAGGACTCAAGCTATATGAAATCGGTGACCTAGTGCTAATTGGTGTTGGGGTAGGGGAATGTTAGTGTGGAAATCCTTCTTGGCTACATTCCTCCCATGAAAACCATTACACATTCAGCTTTTGGGTGCATGTTCCCTATTTCACACGCCAAGATCATTTAGAAGAGGGTGATCAACATCATTTGGAACTGATATAAGCAGAAATGTGTCCTTACCACCAGGGATATGAACCAAAAAGATCTTAAGGAATTGAAACCTAACCAACATCACTACCTTAGAGGGCTATGCAGGGGAAAACCACCCCACATTCCAATAGAAAACTCTTTCAAAAGCCTCTCCATGGAGCGCTCTGACAACGCACTCACCTACACTAAGAAGGTTGGGGATGTTCAATCAATGCCTATAGTGTAAAATTCCTAGGATCTACATAGGGGGGATTATCACTAGGCCTCTTCAATTCCAACACTAACCAGTTCTACAGGTTGAAGAGTGGGTTGATCCCATATCCTCTTCACTATCCCTGATCCAAAACACCTGACATTGATGTTGGGGGAAATCCTAGATCATTTACTGAAAGAGGCATCTTATATAGCTCCAATGGTCTGTTCCACTACCGGTGTACCCCATCACATCCCATAAATAGGTGAAAAAGGATTCGTCTTCACCCACCTGGGATAAAGACACCAACCATCTCATAGGCATGTTAGGTTGACTCTCCAATCCACTATTGCCACCAGTAGTTGTTATGAGCCATCTTATAATGATGAATACCAGTGTGGAGGTCCTCCCTACAACATCACCAATCATTATGAAGGTCCTCCCCTTGACAACATCAACTAGTGTGGAGGTCCTCCCCATACTTCCATCAAACGACACATAGGTACTCCCCTTGTGAAAGACTTTCCCAACTTTGAAGAACCATCTAGGGGAAATTAGAGAGAACATCAATCATTAGGACCATGCCTACAAGGAAAACCACATCAATCAGGGGGAAAACCCAACCGACTCTCAGTAATCCTCACTTAGAGAAACCCCACACCAACAGAGGTAGAACCCTCGGAAGCTTCATGTAATCATCAACCTATCATATTCCAAAGTGATGGATTACTCAATGATGGAACCTCCACCCCAACCACTAGAGTCTAGGGTAGAAACTGGGAAATTGAGTCTTAGGATCCCACACTATAACAAAAACATGATTTAGCAACGAGTTTGAAAACTGAAGCTATTTTTTCGGTAAATAATTTAGCGGATGAGTTTTTAGTGGAGTTTTAAAAAACACCGCTAAATGTTTTGTAATATTTCTTTTTTTATATTTTTAGGAAAAAATACAATTTACTTTTTTTAGATTTATTTAAATTTTTTTTAATAAATAGATGTGTTTTTTTAAATAATGGTGTGAAATCGATGCGGTTTTTAAAAAATCCCCACTAAATTAAAGGAAAAAATTAAAAAATAAAATATTTAATGTTGATTTACGATTTATTATTTAATATAATATATAGTTTAATATTTATAATTTTAAATAATTATAACTTGTTAATAGAAATGTATAATTATTAGTTAATAAAATCTTGAAACATAAAAAAAATCTTCTATAAGTTGAAAATTAGACTTCAACATCAATTGACCATAACTTTGGATCCAGTAGTTTATTTTAGCTCTAGAACAAGTAAAATTAAATCTTATTAAATGAACTAAAACTACATTAGATGTAAATTTCATAATAATTAAAAGAATAAAATTTATTATGGTTTCAAGAAAAGTAGGAAATCAAACTTGAACTTCAAATAACCATAAATTTTGATCGATGTGTTCATTTGATCTCTACTATATATCAAATCAAAGTATGTGATGAGATCTACACCTAAGTGAGTTGGGGAATGCAGATCATGTTTATTGAGGGAAAAAAGTCATAGAAGGCTTCCAAAATTGAGCTTTTAGTCGGGGTATTCATATTTTTTAACATTCTACGGAATTCTAGCCTTGTTTAAGGGGTAACTATTGTATTTTGTTTTGATGAGGATTGAATTTATTCCCAGGGATTACATTCTTATTGATATTATGGTTTTGAAATTTTATCATTTTTCACAATGTAGTTTTATTTATAATTAAATATATTCATGTTTTCTTCTATTTACCTATAATAAATCACTTTTATAAATATATATTTACATAGAAATTTATTTTTAAACATATATACCATATTGAAATAAATATTATTTATTAATTTCATTTAAAAATAATAATTATCGATTTTATTTAACTTATAAAAATGCATTAATTTTATTTGAAAAAATGAATTAATTTGTATATATATACCTATAAAAGTAATTTTTTATATATAAACATGTGTGTATCAATACAATAATCTTTTTTTATGTGTATATTCTAATATATGTAAATAAATATATATGTGTAAATATTTGTGTGTGTATTTTAGAAATATAAATATATACATGTGTGTCAATAATATTGTGTGTATACATCATATATAAATTTATTTTTATATAAATATATCTTTATCATTAAATATGTGTGTGTATTGAGAAACAAGAAAATATTTATATTTATATTATAATATATGGAAATTTATATTAATATATAATATATTTCAATAAATTTAAGTATATATATATTTAAATCATACACAGTTGATGAGATTTAATATTTGTTTCATAGTGTCTTCATATGATTTTTATGTCATTAATGATTTTAGTCAATTGATTTACATTCCTATTGATTTTATAGTGTTGGGATTATATTTTTTTCCCTCTTTTGGTAATTTATTATCAATTATATATTTCTGTTTATTTGAATTTATGAATATATGTCTATATTTTTATAAATTTGTAAATATTTATACATTTTTTTGTTTATATATTTTTATATCATGTATGTGTAAATATATATATTGATATATTTATATTTTGTTTTGTTTATATATATTTATATTAATATATAGTTATATATCTAACTATGTTTATATATATTTATATAACATCAATGGGTGTTTATATGTATTTATGTAATTTTTTTACATGTATATATATTTATAGATATTTATATCCATTTATTATTTTATTATTTTATTATTTATTATTTATTAAATTATTATTTATTATTTATTATTTATTATTTTTATATTTATTTATTATTTAATGATTTATTTTTACTATTAAATCACAATTTCATATGTATTTAATATTTATTTATTGTTCATTTATTATTTATTTTTTTATCATTCGTCATTTATATATTCATTATTCATTTATTATTTATTCTTTATAAATAAACAAATAATTAATTAATTAATTATTATTTAAGTATTTATTTATTTATTATTTATTTATTGTTAATTAATTACTATTAATCTATTATTTATTTATTTTTCAATATTATTTTTTTATTTGTATATTATTTATTTATACATTATATATTATATATTATTTAGTTTTTGGGTATACATTAGTTATTAATTTACTTATTATTTATTCTTATTTTATTATTAATTAACCATTAATTTTATTATTAATTTAATATTAACACCATATTATTTATTTATTTATTATTTAATTTTTTCCATTATTATTTTATTATTTATTTTTAGTGTTTTTTTACAATTTATTTTTTAATTTGTTTCTTATTTTTACATTAATTATTGATTTATTTTTAACCTTTTATTAATTTAATATTTTATTATTCATTTATTATTAACATATAATTAATTACTTATTTATTATATATTCATAACATATTTATTGTTTATTTGCTCATAATTTATAATTTATAGTTCATAATTTATAATTTATTTTTATTTTATTTATTTATCATATATAAATTTATTTTTAATTAATTTATTATTTTTAAATTACTTATATATTATATATTATATATTATATATTTATTATTTATTATATATTATTTACTATTCATTAGTTATTAGTTATTAGTTATTAGTTATTATTTACTATTTACTATTTATTGTTTTCTATTTGTTATTTACTATTTATTATTTTCTATTTATTATTAACCACTTATTACCAAGTTATATATATATAATATTCATTTATATTTTATTTATTTATTATTAATTAGTAATTATTAAATATTAATCACTACTTATAAATTATATATTATAAATTATAAATTATTAATGTTTAATTGTTAATAAATAATAAATAATAAATAATTATTAATTTTAAATTATGAATTATGAATTATGAATTTTTTATTTTTTATCAATTTGTTATGTATTATTTGTTCTTTCAATCAATATATATATAAGTATATTAAATTAAATTTATTCACCACATAAATAGTTTGCTCTAGTGATAAAGATTTTTGAGAATAAACAAGAGGTAATGGGTTTAAATCTCACCCAATACTAAATTTCTATATATGGCATGTGCATGTGCATGTGGATGTTCATAGTAATAATAAATAATAAATTAATTATGATACTATAAAGGAAATAATAATAATAAAATGAATAATGAATAATGAATAATGAATAATAAATAATAAATAATAAATAATAAATAATAAATAATAAATAATAAATAATAAATAAGGAACAATAAATAATAAATAATAAATAATAAATACTAGATAATAGATAATAAAGAATAAAGAATAAAGAATAAAGAATAAAGAATAAAGAATAAAGTATTTAAAAAACCATCCCTAAATGATTCCCCTGATTTAAAAAACATTTCCAAATCGTTCTGCAGTTGTTTCCAAAACCTTCCATAAAATGAATGCCAGAATATGATTTATCAGCAGTTTAAACAAATGATAAATGCCATTTTTGGCGTAGTTCTAGAAGATCAGGTCCATAATATCCCTATATCCCTCTGCAGTTACCTGCTGGTGGAGGAAATTTTGGCCTCCTTCAAAGGACTCACAATGCAACTGTCTCCATCTCTGCAAGTTTTTCTTCTCTCTACCTCCACACAAGAAGTTAAAGATATGTCAAAGTCTGGGTTGACACCCTAAGATGATGGTGATCAATCAACTAAGCCTCAAATGGACACTACCTCCCTTACACAAGAGGCAGTGCAAAACACCCTGTAACGCCAGACCCCAGTTACCCAGAGTCGGTGCATTTTTACATAACATTGACATGATCACAAGGAAATCATGTCCTGAAAGTCCGATCAGTTTAGTATTATTGGAAACAAGATTCATACATAAGTTCAACTTTACAACTTGAAAAGAAATACAACACTAATTTATTCCATTAGAAACATCCAAGCCTCCTAGATTAAGCCTCCAAGTCACTCATAATTAACTTCTTCATATCTTGGGAAAATGAAACATAAGAAAGGGGTGAGCTCAAAATCTCAATAAGGGTAAGCATTACAATGGAAGATAACATAAATATTAAGCATGGTGAATAATTGAAAACACATGCCTTTACCAATAATAAACATGAACACTTTTATGGAAGGAATATGAGCTTAGTAAATAATTCCATAATAAAACATAATCATGGGTATTCTACTAGTCAAATGACCACATGAACCATCAATATTATCTTCATAATGAGGGAATGTATAATGCCGGACATTCTGAAACATTTTTTCAAGGCCTCGACTAAGACATCTAAAAATGATTAAGGCCTCCGAAAAAACCATATATAAATTGGGAAAGGCCTCGAACAATTCTATGTCTAGTTGTCTCATGAGACCTACCGATGCATCAAAGAGCTATAGCCAGCTCCACCCATCACTTACTAAGTCCAATACATTCCTCATATGAAAAGGTTGAAATATAACATAAAAATTCGTATTAAGACTAGCATACCAAATGTCAATACTTTAACCATAAACCATGAATGGTATAAAAATAACACATCCACAGTCAAACATATCGCAAAACCTTCAATACAATATGAAATATTTGTATCATAATGAATCGACTTCATACAAGGATAAAATCCAACAAAGGATGCTGACATAGATGAAATCAAAAATATTTGAGAGAAATATCTCTTTCTTCTTTTTCAGAATCATTTAAAGTTACATAAATATGAAGAAAAAATTTATTTTAAAAATATTCTTATAATATTTTAAGGGAATCTTTGACAATTTTATAACAGTAGAGAATAACCGCACCCACCGTATAAGTTAAAAAAAACATTCTTACCTTAATTTTGTAAAAAAGTTCATAAAGTACCTTGTTTGAAAAATGACAGAAATATTCCTTTAAAAACATATAATGTCAAATAAGGGTATAAATTACTTTAACCCATAGTCTAGTAAATAGTAATTTTTTTTTAAAATACATTTGTAAGAAAACACGAATGTTGATGATAAAGAGGTCCTAGTAGATACTTACGTAAAAACAACCTCGAATGATAAAGAGATTGTGAAATTAACCATTACCTTATTCTTTTCCTTGGTCGAGGGTAGGTTAAACTCCTGTATAATGGTAAAATAATTGGTATTAAATTATTCCAGAACTATATACATTAATATAATATCATATATGATCTTTTAATATTTCTTTGTTAATAATATTTTAGTATTATCGTCGTTTCAGGTGTTAACTGATTCGTTTTACTTTATATGATTTGTTACATAAGTAATGTTTGTTATATATAGGATGTATCTTATTCATATTAATAATGATATTAAGTCTTTAAAAATTATTTTTAATCATCAAATGAAAATTAGTTTTGAATTGATATGGTGGGGAATGAATCTCATCGCGTTCGTGGAGACGTTAATCCTTACATACGCACGAGCGACGATATCTTTATTTTGATATTAAAATATTATATAATTGAATGGAATATCATATATATAATAATTATCATGTTATATTTATTATCTTCATCATTTATACCCATTATTATACCCATCCAAATGATGAAGTGTTTGAATAACAAACTACGCCACGACGTGGAGACGGTAAGTCGTACATACGCACGTATGGTGACATGCCATTCAAAGGATGGATAGAATAACGAATATGGTTGTACCATATTTATAATAACATAATATTATTTAGAAGATACTGGATTTATTATTTTATAATGGAAACAACAAGGAAAGAGGATGTGAAAGAAGAAATGAACTTGAAAGAGGTGATGAAATATTTACCTCTTATTCGGCTTCTTCCATTTGATTTAATCAAAATGGATCCTTAGGTTGGATTTCTGACTAATGTATGGCCTCTAGGATTAAGGTAAGACATTTGGGAGGATATTTGGGCGGGGTTTGGTCGAAACAAATGGCATTGAATGTGTAAAATTTGAGAGAAGGGGACGTTCCCTTTTATAGGAGGGGTGAGGGGAACCTTAGGAAAATATTGAAATATTATTTTATAATAAAATAAGTTTCGGTTTCTAATGGCTCCAAAATTATTTATTTAGAGTATAAGGTGGTTATGCATCTAAAACCACTCAAAAAATAGGTTTAAGATATGTTTGGGTCACTATATTAACTTTATCTTTTATATTTAACTCTTAGTTAAATAGTTTGACTTTTACCATGCCTCTTTGTATTTTCATATTATATGGTTAATAAACTTTCTAAAAACTTCCAATAGAACCCAAAGTGGTTCATTATTTATATATATAACCTTATATAAGTCATTTGGACGAACCTTATATTGTTTGTAATATTATATCAATTAATAATATAATATTTTTTTTTAAAAACTCTTTTATGTCAATTTTGACACTATTTGGTATTTTGTTTTTTCTAAATTCATAACAGAATTATTACTTCAATTTTTTTTATTTAATCAACCATAACATATAATATTAACCTATAAAATTGTTTTAATTTATAAAAAGTGTCAAATTACATTTATTTGGGTATTTATCATATCAATTATTTTAATATTTCATTAATATGGTAATTATTACATCATCATTGTGTGATAAATAAATTTAATTATTTAATGTATAATAATTATAAATAAAATACCATTAAAAATAAAATATAATTATCTTTCTAATTAATATTTATAGTCTAATTTATCTTATGTATAACGCTATATTAAAAATGGTTTAGTTATTAAACATTGATTTTAACTCTTTTAACTCTTCTTTAAATAAAATAATAATAAATGTCCTAATCTTACCCAAGTGGACCAAATAGGTTCATATTTTCTTCCTAAGGTTTTTTTGTTTAATTATAATTATCCAATAGAATTAGGACATGTGTTAGGGTAATAATAATATCATTTTTACCCTTAATCACCCTATTTACTTTTAACCGTGGTAAATTAAAGTCAAAAGTTACTATTCACCAAAAATTATTTTAATCTTACTGAACCAAATTTTAATTACTAATATAAACCATGTCTCTTGGATTTTTGAAATTTAATTCACAGAATCGGTAAAATTATGTTTTATGCAAATTTGCAATGCTCCTAGGAGGTGGGTAAAAGACGGTAAAAAGTTTGATAAATTATTTATATATCTAAAAATTTTATAAAATTACTCCAATGAATTATATTAAACTTATATAGGTATTAGTTATCTATTTTTACCTAAAATAAACTTAAATAAAATAAATAATTATTTAAATAAAAAGTTGGTTTTAAACTATAACTTAGTGTTTTTCACTATTCATCAAAAATTGAAAGTTTCCAGAAAAATACCAAAAATTCACCCTAAGCTAATTTTGATATTATGAATCCAAAAATGAAGTCCATTTTGAAAAATAAAATTTATAAAATTTCAAAAAGCTAGTATTACTATTCATAATGGCTAGTTTGATTGGCCGCAGTGTGTTAGAATCTCGAAGTTGCGTATAATGAAAGCTATTGAATTATTAAAAGGCAAACGTACTGTAGAAGCTTGGGGTGTTACACACCCCTTCCTATATTGACGTGATATTGAAGATAGCTCCACCTTTGAGTGATATCCCATTCTGTAACAGATATTTGACCCATGTGATGTCCCCTCTTCTAGTAGATCATTTTCAAAGAAGGCCTATGTCGGTTCCACCAACCTTATCTCGGAATGCACCAATCGGGGCATGGAATAACAAAGAGAAGGATACTTTCCATGAGAAATAGGACCTATGGAACCTTATGGTTGCTTACCGGATATTAGTTTTGTTCTGGACACCTACAACTGCACATTTTTTCATCCCAGAGTCCCTCACTGAGGACAAAGTAGTTTTTTTGTCAGATTATCTGGGAGACTTTTCACCACCTTCGGGACCATTAACTGACCTACCCAGGGAGCTAAGAGCACCTCAATTCAATCAACTAACTATGTAGTAAGGTCGAGACTACATCACTCCATGTATCACAACATTCATATTCATATGGATGGCACCAAAATCACCATAATTTCTCTATTAAGAGCCTCATTCTGCTCATCTGGTTCATGGAAGAGGAATCTCCATATATACATATAAGAGGTTAGGGGTAGTACACTACCCTCCAGTTCAGCCCTATCCTGTAACAGTGATAGGAATGACAATCCAGACCATCCTCCGACAGTGGGGGATCCTCTTTTACTACCACTATAGTGAATGTTGTCATGACTGACCCACCATAGGATCAAAGGAATGTGTCTATTGATGTAGAGAATGATAGGGAAAACCTGCCTTAGGGGGACACACAATACCAAAAAGACCTCTCAGTAGGAATCCTCACTCATCAACAAAGACATGAATTGGGCCTCAGGAGTCCCCCCAATGAGAGATTACTACCTACCTGTCGGTGCAATAACAAATCCATGGGACATGTCGAGCCCATCTACCCATCCGAGGTTATTCAAAAAGCATAGTTAGACCCCAAGATAGATGCCTTGCTCCAAGATATCAAGGAATACAAGAGACTCCCAACAGAGCTTATTATTGAGTAGTACTCGGACCCTAGAAACATAATAAGTGATATCATATCTCTTCTAATGGGGAAGTTGGTCCTGACCAGTTAGACATTCCAATTTTAACTTGGTGGCCTTGTGCACCTGGTGAAGTTAGAGGTAGGAAGATAAAAAACTACCAAGATAAGAGTCACCAACCTCGCCTATGCATTATGACTATCTGCCTCGAGATCATGGCCATGCTACTTCTTGAGTTGATGATCCTATCAATTCATTGGTGGTCATAAACCCTCTCAAATATGACATGATAGTTTCCCTCATCACCCATCTTGAGTCTTGGAAAACACATCATGTGGAAGTTATACCCAAAGGAAATCCATACCCATCATGGGTGGGAAATTTTTGAGTACCCCCAAAGTTTTGTAATCCTAGATTTACTCTGTTTAATGAAATGGGTGACCCACAACCACATCTGCCCCAATTTTTCTCAATGTGTGGCCAAATGTTTGGGACTCCAGAATAACAGGAGGATGCTGAGATCAGATTATTCCTTTAGATTCTAGAAGGAATTGTGTTCTTCTAGTATTTCATCTTCCCACAGGGTCTGTTACTGGTTGGAGGACCACCTTAGACAGTTCGTAGATTATTTTAGATCCACCTCACACAAGATGAGCATCAAAGAGATTATAAAATGCAAATGGAGTATTAGTGAGATATTCATTGACTTTGGCGCTTGATGGAAGGGACACACATATTCACTTGACATGCCATTATCCCAAGAAAAATTTCTCATTATGTGCATAGAGAATGTCATGAATGAGCTAGTCCCTACCCTCATCTCCTTGAACTAATTCGGTGTATTTTGGGAGTTCTTTGAAAAGTATCATCTTATGAAAGAATACCTAAAGAAAATTAAACAATAGTTATTCCCATTTCCCCTAATGAATTCTTCTAGAAATCCCACAAAAGTAGAGAAAAATTATGAAGAACATTAAGAGGTTCCTAATATGGTGCACCCATTGTCCCCTTTTTCAGTTGAACCTCTCTAGATACAGCATCACCTAGTGAAACCCCTCCAAGAATAACCTCACCCAGTGATATCACCTTGATGAGAGAATGTGGCATCTCCCCTATCAAGGTTTAGATCTTAGGATGAATTTCATAGAAATTTGGAACAATACCTATTCTTTCAGGGCTTCGCAAGTCCTAGTATATTTCAACTATTTTATATTCAAGGGAATCTTGAAGTTTCTATAGCATAGGAGGCCCTAGGAGGTCAGACTCACTAGCCACCCAAACCATTTTTTGTATCACATGATCCTTTGAAACACCATGAAATAATTATTTGTATTCAAATATTAGATCCAGGACCAAGTACATTATGATTTAGTCAAATTGGGAAGTGTTCTAACGTAGGTGACACATGACTCTGCTAATCCTGAAAGTGATAGTGAAGACTACAGTGAGTTGAAATAGGTTCCCACCCATGGAAAATAGAAATAAAATGTCTTATTGGATCACAAAACAGTCACTCACACTCATTGTATTATACATTCCTTCTTGAGAAATCTAGAACTACTAGAGTTTTCCACGCCTCCTCTGACCGCTGCCTCCACATATGCACCACATACTTCTATGTATCAAATTAATAGGCATCATTGGAACTAGAAAAATTAGATTTCTCTTCTAGTGCTGAATTCATATTCAAACTCTTGGAGACCTCATGCCTCCCAAATTGGGAAATTCATCCAAGGTATTCCCAGACCTGGACTACTCCATTAATGATGAGATAGAGTATACGTTGGTATATTTTTTCATGCTTGTGGATAGCTTCACAATTCCTGATAGGGAGGAACGTCAAGTGAAACCATCATCCGTATTCAGAAAATATTGATGAAGGGGAGTTATATGACATACATGATAACACTTCAAAATTGGTTGATTAGAATATTGAAACTAGACAACTGATAGAAGTAGTTGACTATGCAACTCATCTGTGACCTTGTTGTGATCTTCTACAACCATCTATGGCCTTACCTCAACCGACCATCACTCATCAAGTTGTTCTTTAGAGTAGTCCAGTTAGAAAGCAACTGAATATCTCCAAAATAATCTAGGCCCTATCATATCAACCAATGACATCCAATACACCTTCTTCTAAGGAATAAACTTCCATGAAAAAAATACACCTAGAAAAAAGTATTTTTTGATAAAGAACTTCACTGGGACACCCACAGGGTTTTCAATCCTTGAGTCTATCTACTTTCCAATTGGAATACATGAGGGCCTTTCTAAATCCTTTAAAATACCCCTTTAGTTTGAAAATGTGGTAGCTCCCACTGAGGCTCTCTATATAGAAAAGGAAGAGCAAGAGGAATGTTGAGCTATCATCTCATTTTCTAGATAAGAAAATTGTGAAACCATTCAGGGGAACATACTCCCACTGTATATTAGATGCTAGTTCATTGGCATGGAAATCTATCTATTCCTAATGTATAGTGGATCCATGATCAACCTCAACTCAACATGGCACTCCATATGATGGGGCTTAAAATATTATTTTAGTAATCGTAGTAAACTAATAATTTATAGGCATAATAAGAGTGATAAAAGACCACATGAAAATATTTGGTTGAAGAATCGGATTGATGGCTTGATATCATGAACTAAATTAATGGTAGTCTCATAAGATATTTCCTAAAACACATAGTTAGGAATACCCTAGCTTCATTTTCATGCATCAGTCGCCTCTTTGTACCACAAGTTCCTCAAATAATCCTTTTATGGTCGAGTAGGGGTACTCAGGGAAATTCATACCCCTTTAGGGATGATACCGGAATCCCCTAATACTGTGAATTATTGAAAAATTATCCCCATGGACACTGATTCACAATATCACCACATGTTCTGAAAATTAGGGTTGATCCAATGAATGTTGACTCATCTCCATTTCTATGATATCAAGAGTGGACCTCCCTAATGTTTCCCAGTTAAGATCCAAGTATCACTAAGAGGGGGTAGGCATGAATTAGTGATAACTTTTTATTTTATATTTCCTTCATTTTTGAAACAACCTTAACCTCTTGTTAAATATTTCTTTCCCTACCAAACACAATAAAAACACAAATTCATAGGAACAGAAGATTTTTAAGGTTCACTACTCAACATGAGTAGCTACGTCCTTGGTATGGTACAAAAACAATTCAATAACACACAATCCACTAGGAAATAATCCTTTTATGAGGAATACAGTGAGTAGGATATACCCTTACACTCTTTTATCACTTGTAAATCAATACTCAAGCATGTGTACACCCTCTTAGCACAAATATTAAAAGAAAGTTTTAGTACTTCTTAATCCGCTTTCACAGTTTGATCTTTTAAAACAATTCTTCTCTTTCCAAACCAGAAGCTAGTAAGAACTACCTTACACGCAACTTACTTATTGTGTTGAAATCAAATCATTCAAACACCCTTTTAGGTATCTTGCTTGAAACTTTTAAACCACCTGTGAAATATTTTACTGTTGTCACAAAACACCTCTTGTGCGCAACTTCAATCTTTCACGGAACTCTCTCTTTGCACAGAACTTATCATTTTTACGTGCAACCCTATTTCTTTTTCACAACTCTGTTTATTTAAAATTTTTCCATGATTTAGAGAATAGGATTTCTATAAGTGTTGAAATTCTCAAATAAGAGGGGTTCACCTCTTATTTATAACCATAGATGACCCCTATGCACAAAAATCTTGACACGTCACGCATGATCCTGATGCATCACGCAAAAACCCCATTTGATGTCTCATTGGGCGCATAAGTATATTTCACACCAACCTCATATTTTGAACACTTCTTGAATCATTCATTCACTTCATGGATTTTACATTTTTTGATGTTCTCACTTTGAATCTTGAATTACACATAACATTCCATGATCCCTTCATTCTTGTGGACAACTTCCTTTTCCAAAAGGATATTTCTCCATCTCTCTATTTTCAGCCCCAAAAATTTGGAAAACATGGAAAAATGGTGCCAACATAAAATCTTCTTTGGAAAGAACACCAATTCTTCTTCATTGTCATATGGATTATCCAAAAAACAACTAATTTCATCATGAACCGTATATTTTGTGATATATAGTCTTTGATGAAGCACCTTTAGCATCTTCAAATTTTCCAATGAATGTATTAAAACTTCCCTATCTTCCCCTACAATTTTTCCATCCATTCAAAACTGAGTATGATTGGAATCCCCTTTTCTCCCACTTTCCTTCATATGTATTTCTTCCCAAGTTATCCAATCTTATGATATATGGAAAATACACACTAGTAAAGCATCATCTAGTTTTCAAGTCCTTTACATAGTGAGTTGGTTTATCTTCTTTGACAATAAAAGATCACACTCTACAAAAGAAAACTATTCATACTTCCTTCTCCATCCAACCTGGTCCCCACACTCCCATTTGAATATCTGATGAAATTGGATCAACAACTTCTATTAGCATTGTCTCTGTAGAATCAGAACCCATCAAGGATTCTATATCTTCTAGAGTAGACACCGGTTATCACCTTGGGTTGACTAGCCTCTAATACCCACCACCTCCATCTAATCCTCCTATATTAGATAATGAAGATGATTTGGAAGATTCCCCTTCTACATTTGAAGAGGGTGTCTGCACTATTTTTGTTTAGTTAACCAAGGGGATCCTTGGTACCCAGGAAGATCTAAGGCCTATATTGATCAGTTCAACAATGTCGCCAGTGGATCAGAAATAGTATATGGCCTTCTTGAAATAGTAATGTGATGTATTATCCTAGAGCTATGAAGAGATGTTTGGGATAGACTCTCATGTTTCTATTCAACGCATTAACCTCCTAGTGGGTCATTATGAGTTCAGAAAACCACCCAGAAAGATGAACCCATGTCACAGTGCTATGGTTGAAGCTGAATTTGATAAGATTATTAAAGCTATATTTTTTAGGGAGGACCATTACCCCATGTGGTTACCCAAAATTATCCCAATCAAGAATAATAATGGGAAGATATGCGTCTTTATCAAATTATGAGACCTAAATCTTCATTTTATGTTGAACATATCAGATTTTTTATTTATTATTTTTAGATATTATATGGAAATTTTCCAGACTAGGCACTTAGATGGCGTGGGATTCTGATGTCTGGTGTTCCTAGAACAATTTTTTGAAAAATCTTAAATAGCACATGTGCATAGTTTTCCTGCGAAAGTGGAATAACTTTTAAATGGGTGCCTAGATCATAAATATAAGGGAACCATTGAATCCAAAATATCATCTTTACCTTAGGCATGACCTAAAAATGGTCAGCATGGATTGTTTGTGAAATTTTTTTCATAGGCATAAAAAGACTAAAATAATTTAATTATTTTATTGACGCAGCGACACATCAACTTGTTTCTTTAAATATATCATTATTTCATAATTACAAGGTTATATACATAACTCTAGAACTTCTAGAGGATATTAGAGATAGATATATTTGGGAATCATTTCCGATGAACAATGATAGATCAATGATCAACAATGGAAACACATCTATTTGTAAGTATCTCTCCCACAAATGCAACATAGCTTTGTTATTCCGAAATAGATCCAAATTGAGGTTGGTACTGTGTTTCAATTGTATAATTCATCATTCTTAATTTCTACGATGATCGAAAATCAATCAATGAATGGGTTGGTTTGTGGATTGATTTCCTTATAGTATGGGTTTATTTGGCATCTCTTCATTGTTTATCTTATTGAATGAATTGAGATCAACAAGAACATATATCAAGGATCATTTGTCTTGTTTGTTTTTGTTTTTTCATCCCCCGATCCATCATTCATCGTGGGTGTTCTTTATTTTGGCCCATGACTTGACTTTTCCCAATCAATTTATTGGTGCACATCCGTTTCATGGTGAAATGATATGATATTGTCGATATAGGATTAAAATTTCATGAAATAGGTGTGATGAGGAATATAGATTGAATTGGAAAATACATGATTCCCGATTTCCATTCTTTGATGCTCTTTAGTGTGAAATAAATAATGGAGGTTTGATCATATTTCTGAGATGATTTGGTGACAATACATGTTTTTTAGTGACAGTGAGGCATGGATGACCTTGAATATTCAATTTCATGGAAAATAGGCCACTAGATCAAAGGTGGAGTACTAAACGTGGTGCACAGAGATGATTCTAGGATTCTGGAAAATCTTGTAAAACACAGCGTGAAATCTGAGAGTACACAACATGTACAGCCCATGGCTATAGTGCTAGGGTTTGACCAGAGTTAAGGATAACATGGTGTGTGAACCCTATCACACGGTGTGTGAACCTCCCTAGATTACTTGGTGTGTACTTGGTAAGTACACAAACGTGGGGTGGAGTACATGGATTTCCTAAAAGGAGTGTACTCCCTTACAAAGCATAGCCTAGATCGGGTACACGAGTTACCCGATGTACTAGTACATGAACATGAATACATGGGAGGACTCTATTTAATGGAACTCAATTGGAGTACACATGTAGACCCTACATACAGGTACACGACATGTAATCCATTCACATGTCTTGTAATCTTCTACATGAAACATTTTGAACGACCGAGACCATTTTACACGGGAAGTACTCGGGGTCAAGGGACACATTGGGTACCCTTACTAAACACCGTGTACTCCCATAAAGAGTGATTAAGGATCTTTTTATTCCTAGTTTGGACCAATATAGTTTGATTTCATTCCCTTAGTCCTTTCTTCAAGGGTATAATATGGAATTACATCCACATCATTGGATTTTAATCACCTCTAGAGGTTGAGTCTCAGATAGAGTTGTGGCGTCCCTCCATGAGACTATAGTGTGATCGTCTATCATCCCAAGTGGAGTTTATGGAATTGGAATAACCTCCCTAGGTAGGGAATTGATAATCTATATTGTAGGATGAATTAGTAGGGTTTGTGGAAATGTTGTCATGCGATCCCCTACATAGTGGGTTGATCTAGATTGGGTTTGTGGTGTCCCCCAACGGTTCTGGACATAACAACCTATATGTGTATCAAGGTTGATCTAGTGCAAGATTTTGTTGTCCCCTAGTGGTCCTAGGTGTCACCCCATATCAGTATATCGTAGTCTTTTTAGACCAAATTTTTGTCTTTGGGCAGTGCCCAAATGAGTTAGACATCTTCATCGAGTGTCTCTGATGATTGGATGGATCGTGGAGTGGGATCTCCTAGAATGAGCATTAAATCGAACAAAATCCTATCGATGGAAGTTGATTATAACCACAAGATGGAGTGGTGTATCTCCAAAGTATATTTTGGGTCTCCTTTTCTCTGGGTATCTATTATACATATATTTTTACATCTTATATTGAGATGACTTACTTGGTGCTTCGTGTATAACAACCATGCTTTTCTTACATTACTATTACATAATTTTAATAATAAACAACATAGAAAACCTTACACCATGAGGATCCAAATGTTTAGTGTTTTGAAAAAACTAGGACCATACATAACTTTTACTACATAAAACATAATCATTTATATAATTTCTACTTCTTATTGGCCCTTGAGTTCTATTTTGTACACGTAATCACATGTTGATATACATCAACAAGGGGTGAGTTAAAATCCCATTAAGAGGATATATAAGAACATGAATCAATATAACATGGGGTGAGAATAATAATTATCATCATAACGTAGGCATAGGATCATAATCATGATATAAAAAATTAAAAAAAGATTAGGAATATGGAAATGCATAAAAATGAAACTTTATGTCTTAGTGGTTAACCAACACAAATAGTTTTGAAAAAAGATAGTATCATGTTCACACATATTTAAATTTAAATCATGATATTCACCACATTATCCAATTCATTGTATATATTTATAATTCATGTCACACCTGTCACATCATAACAACAACATTGCACTATATAATTCCAAGAGCACCTGTTACTTCATAACGTTAACATTATCATGCATGCCACATAGAATGCATATCAATATTGGAAATAAAAATACATGTGAAGGAAATGTTTTAATTTCATAAATCATACATTCATAAACTTTATGTTCCCAAATGAAATATAGAATAAAATACCTGATACAAGAACCATCAACCTTGAGTGAGAAGTAAAAGGTGTGTTTTTGAAAGAAGAGTTCTTTTAGAAAACATTATGTTTGAAATAAACTATACTGGAAAACATATATATCCCCAAAAAGGTAATATAATTATGAATAAATTGTTTTTATGTAATAACCATTCAAAAAATAGATTGAAATATTGAAAACCTGAAGAAATAAAATTTGGTTCGAGAATTCCCCTTACCTTGTGTCCGAACGCTTTCTTCACTTTAATGTCGTATATAATCCAATTAGATTCATTAAGTAACACATATAAATAACCCTTTAACAAATTAATTTATTAATAATAGTTTTATTAAGTTATTTTATGGGCCTTTGGATGAGTTATAGAGTTTAAATTTGTCGACTGAGAGCGTACTTTTTCGTAGTTTTCATGAACGATTCACTTGTACACATGAATGGATGTTAATGTAGAACATGAAAAAACATAAAGAATTGATATTAAATATTATTAATGATATAAAAGGATTTTAAATTATCTTATAGTGATTTTTTATATATATACCATGAGGATGAATCATTAGTTAAAATTTAATGATGATTGTTTTGGGTTAATTTGGGTGGTTTTTGGATCACAAAGAACATGTTTTGTTTTATCATTTAGTACTATGTATATAATTTATTTCCATAACCTAAAAGGGGTTTAGAAATGAATATTGAAATATTTTTCAACCATTTAATTGTTTTTTGTACATATTTTAAGGCATTGAAGGAAAAAGGATGTGCATCCCCCAAAATGTAGGTAAATTAACAATCACGTGTGGCGATTTAATTTTTATAAAAAAAGAAAGAGACAGAGAAGTATAATGAATAATCATACATTAAAATTATATAATAACATTATATAAATTATAATGGAGTTACCATGACATTTTTATAAGAGAAGTAGAGGTTAAGAGAAGAAAAGAAATGAAATTTGAAAGGAAATTGATAGAAAATAGAGAGAGAGGAATTACCTCTTGAATTCTCCTCTTGAGATCCTCCTCAAGCCACCTAAGATTGCTCTTTTGATGAGACCAAAAGCTCATAGACGTGGGGGATGGGATATATAAGAGTTTTGGGTATAAATATTTCAATTATTAAAGCATGAGAGGTGTGGGGAACTGAGGTTGTGAGGGGTGGTATTTATAGTGGATGTGAGGGGTTTTTTCTCAATATTTAATTCATTTGTTTATTAATTTCCATAAAGACAAGAAATGGCGATGATTACATAACTAAATACACTTAATAGGGCATGTGAGTTCAAAACAATGGACATTTACATCATCCATGACTCAATCATGATGCAAGTATTCATTTATTTAGCATATTTTGTAAATTATCCAATTTGACTATTCATTAAAAATTAAAGTATTTTAGAAAAATATCCAAAAATAATCTTAACCATTTTTTGATGTGTACAATTAAAAATGAACTCCATTTTATGGAAGTAATATTTTAAATATGAGTAATTAAATTTTTAATTAAAATAACAATTTACTTGAAAAATACAAATTTTAAAATTAAAATTGCTTTTCTAACACTTTGAAAAAATAATTAAGGTCTCATAAAAGTATCATATAATCATAAGAAATAAAAATAATTTTTTATGAATAGATCTTATGAAAATAAATTTTATTTTAAATTATTAAATGAATCATTAAATATTCACGACTTATAAAAATACCAACACTATAATATAATTATCATATTATCAGTTAATAGATGGATATATTTTATTTATACAATCATTGGTAAGGATCCTATTCACTAGAAGATTTACTTTTCCTTAGGGTAATATTACTATTCATGAGGGTAACATTACTATTTATAAGGGTATATTACTATTCAAATTTTTTTAAATTTTTCCTATCAGACTCCAAACATATTACTGATTGAAACTATGTATGTCCGATTTTGGAAATTCAAATCACAGAAGTGGAAAATTTATATTTAAAGGTCACATAGAATTTAGTATTTCATTTAAGAATGATGTGTAATTGTGTTTCCTAATTTTATTTTATGTGATTATACTATATGACATAACTTTAAGAGGGGAGAAATTTCATTGACAAAAGTATAGGTCATTACATTCTCTCCCCCTTTTGAAATTTATTCCTTGAAATTTTGTTTTACATGAACAGGTGAGGGTACTTCTCCTTCATCTCATCCTCTATTTCCCAAGTTTCTTATTAATACTTATGTTTCCTCCAAAACACTTTGATGTGGTGGTTTTTCTTTTTGCATATAACTTTATCTCTCTAGTCTAGAATCTTTACTGGATCCTCCTTATAAGAGAGATCATCTTCCAGCTATACTACCTATGAGTTCAGTACATGTGAGGGATCTGGTATGTACTTCCTCAGGAGTGATACATGAAACAAATCATGAACTTGATCTATATTTAGTGGAAGTGAAAGATGAGAAGATAAAACTCCTATATGGTCAAGGATCTCAAAGAGGCCAATGTTCCTTAGGATTAGCTTCCCTTTCTTTCAAAACCACATGACTCTCTTACATGGTGATATTCAAAAGAAGACTACCTCCAACGTCAAACTCCAAATCCCTTCAACGATTGTCATCATAGATATTTTTATGTCTCTAAGAAGCATTGATATGTTTTTGGATGTTTTGACGCTTCTCAATCATCTCTTGTACAAGATCAGGTCAAAGTAGATTTCATTTTCCAACTTCTTCCCAATAGGTTGGAGTTCTACATCACTTTCCATACATAGCTTCATATCGATCCATCTGAATACTCAAGTGGAATCTATTGTTGTATGAGAACTCAAACAATGGGATATGATAATCCCATACACCTTTGAATTATAAAGAGTAAGTTCTTAATATATCTTTGAGTGTTTGAACTGTCCTTTATGATTTTCCATCAGTTTGGGGGTGACAGGATGTGATAAAATTCAATTCAGTACTCAAGTCATATTGAAGGATCCTCCAGAATATAGATGTGAACCTTAGATCATGATCAGAGAAAATTGAGAGAGCAACCCCATACCGTATCACCACTTCCTTAACATATATATTTTCAAGTTGTTCAAGAGAGAGATCTTCCCAAATAGAGATAAATTGAGGAGTCTTGGTGAGTTGGTCCACCACAACCCATATCGAAATATTATTTTTGGATGTCTTTGAGAGACCCATGACAAAGTCTATGGTGACATTCTCATATTTCCATATGGCTTTGAGCAATAGTTGAATCATCCCATTGGACTAATGTTGCTCTGCTTTAACTTGCAGACATATGAAGCACCTTGATATATACTCAACAATCTTCTTCTTCACGTTACCCCACCATAAGTTTTCTAGGAGATCATGATACATCTTTGTACCACCAGGATGGGTCGAGAAAGGTGAGATATGTGCATTTTCAAATATATCATTCTTTATCCCAGGTGATTAAGGAACAAAAATCCGCATTCCAAACTGAATCACACCATCATCGTCGATATGGAACTCTTGAATCTTCCCTTCATTTTTTGAATTCACCTTCTTTTGTAACTCTAGATCATCCCATTGTGCATCCTTAACATTATCTCGGATAGATGGTTTGACACTAATTTGGTCAAGGTAGTATTTATTCCCTACTATTATGATTTCTAAATACATCCTTTACAAAACCATGAATATAGAGTCTTTCTCAATCCAAAACATAGATAGAGTAGTAGGTTATTTTCTACTAAGAGCATCAAATACCTTATTCTCCTTGGAGGGATGATAGTGAAAAGAGAAATCATAGTCTTTGATTAGCTCTAATCACCCCTTTAATTCATGTTTCAATACTTGTGTGTGAATATATACTTTTGGGCCTTATGATCGGTATATATGTCACTCTTCTCACCATAGAGGCAGTGTCTCTAGATTTTCAAAGAAAAATCAGAGCTACTGGGTCAAGATCATGCATTGGGTAGTTCTACTCATGGATCTTTATCTGCTATGAGTCATAGGCTATCACATTTTCATTTTTCATGAGTACACAACACAATAATTTCTTTTAAGCATCATTGTATATAAAAAAACATTATGCACTTTTTAGTAATTTGAGTACATGTGAAACTATCAGCCTTATATTTAGATCCTTAAATATTTCATCATGTTATTCTGTCCATACATACTTTACCCCTTTCCTTATTAACTTAGTTAGCGGGATTGACAATCATGAAGAATATATATCAAAACATTAGTAGTACACAGCTAATCCAAGAAAACTAGGGATTTATGGGATACTAGAGGTTCCAGGCCATTCCTTAATTTACTTTGTTTTTGAAGGGTCTATAGAAATTCCTTCACTTGTGATCACATGTCCCAAAAACGTGACTTAATTCATCAAAAAATCACACTTTCTAAACTTTTCATACAAATTATCCTTTATCAATGTCCCCAAAACAAGAATTAAATGTTATTCATGTTCCTCTCCCTTGGAGTAGATGAGAATATCATCGATGAACACTGCCAAATTTCTTTTGAGGTAATATCTAAATAATCTATTCATCAAATACATGAAGATCATAGGGGAATTAGTAAGTTTGAATGGAATCACAAAAAACTCATAGTTCCCATACCTTGTATGGAAGTAAGTCTTCTGAATATCTTCTTTATTCAACTTTAGCTAATGATACCTAGAACAATGATCCACCTTTGAGATGTATTGTGCTCCTTGTATATGATCAAATAACTAGTCAATCATTAGGGGAGGATACTTGTTCTTTAGGGTGATCTTGTTGATTTTCTAATTATTGCTACACAACCACATTGAAACATACTTCTTCTTCACAAGGATCACTGGTTCACCCCATGGTGATTCACTTGGGCATATGAACCCTTTGTCCAAATGCTTTTGAAAATGCTTCTTTAACTACTCCAGTTCGAGAGGAGCCATCCTATAAGGAAAATTTGATATTATAGAAGCTCCGAGTATTATTTCTATTGAGAACTCTACCTCAAGATCTGGGGGAATTCCAGGTAACTCTTCTAGAAATACATCAATATATTCCCTCATGATGGGAATTTCCCCTAGGTGGATAACACCCTTTGACTTAATAATTTGATTGAGGTATGCCTCTTCACAGGGAATCAACACCCACACCATTGAATGATTTTTCAAAGGATATTTAGGATCTGTCTTGAATTTGTAAAAGAGCATGGGATGGTTTGGAATATGAAAAGATATTTCCTTTTCCTGACAATTGATATGTGCCCTATATAATGGGATCCATCCCATCCCCATTATGGAGTCAAATTCTACTAAGGGAAGTATCACAAGATTCGTTGGAATAATAATAACACATAAACCAAGAGGATAAGATTCCAACACTTGGTTTGAAAATATTTCACCACTTAGTGTTTTTACAGATATATCTACTTCAAGGTTTCGGGGCATCGATTCAATATTTCTAGAAAACATGTGAGATATAAAGCAATGCGTAGAATTAAAATCAAAGAAGACTTTTTTCAATTAATGATTGAATTGGAAGCATACCTTATAAGGCTTCATTTTCTTGGTCCACATATATTGTAGTGATGGCGTAATACATACCTTGTTCCTTTGGATTCAGTGGGAGTTGATGCTGATTACCCATGAGGACTCATGTTTTTGTGCACTGTCTTGCATAGTTCCCTTGCTCCCAATAGTTGTATCATTGGACCATGGGTGGTGCTCTAATTTCCTCTACTACAATACCATGCCTTATCATGTCTTTTTGAAACTCTTTATCTTGGTGGTCTTCTCTCCCACACTTGAATCATTTCCTCATCCATTTTAGGCAGTTCCCATGATGATTCTTCCCGCATTTTTGACAAGTGGTTGGTTGAGTTTTCTTTTGAGCATTCTCATTATATCCTCTGGAATGAAACTCCATCCTTCATTTGTTATCACCATAACCATGGGATAATTCTACAATCTCTATCTCCCCTTTGATAGAACATATGAAAAATTATTTATAACTCCTGAAGTCTTGAATTTCAAGAGCCCTTTTAAGGTGTGGTTTTAATCTACTAAAGAATATATTAATTTTTCTATAATTGTTGATAGAAAAACCCAAAGAGTACCTTGAAAGACTTGGAAAAGTTTCTTTGAAGGGAATGAAATATTCTCCATCCTTTTTCTTTAGCTACATGAATTCTATATTCATATTTGTACAAAGAGTTCATGGAAAATACTTGTTAAGAAACATTTTCTTAAAGTCTCACCACTCCATCTCTTCAATTTTTTCTCTCAGGTTTGCGTTCTTAATCAAATCCCACCATTGGTCGACCTCTCCATTGAGACGATAAATGGCCAGAGTCACCTTCTCCATCTTAGAGTAGTAAATCATAGAAAATATCTTCTCTATTGATTTGAACCACTTTTCTACCGCATGTGGATTAGAAGATCCACTAAACATTGATGTTAGTTGTCACATAAAACACTCGATAGGTTGTCTCTCCCCCTCATTATTCATGTTATTATTCATAACCTGATTAAACTTGGTACGAATTTACATGTAGTTTTTTACACTACCTCCCAAAGCATCAGGGATATCATTCGGGAAATAACTACATTATCCCTCACATAGGTTGTTGTCCTGTGTTCTCCTAGTTCCCACCATTTCCAAAAATATAAAAGGTTATAAGAAAACATAACTAAAAAAGTAATGAATAATTTATTTCTTTATGAAATGAACACTAAAAGAATATATTATGGGGTACCTATAGATTACTAAGCTTATGGTGTTCTTAAAAATACATAGTCTCATGCTAGGGTTTTTACTAAGGTTCTCTAATCCTAATTCTAAAATTAACTAAACCATTATTATGATACCTACTATAGAGATATTTCTTTTCTTACATCACTTTTACACCATTTTAATGATAAAAAAATATAAAAAAATACACCACAAGGATCCAAAGTTTTAGTTTCTTGGGAAAACTAGGACCATACATAACTTTTACAACATAAAACATAAACATTTATTTAATTTATTGTTCTCTAGATTCTTATTATCCCTTGAGTTCTCTTTAGTGCACATAATATCCTGAGGATCTACATCAAAAAGGGGTAATCTAAAATCCCAATAAGAGGATATATAAGAACATGACACAATATAACATGGGGTGATCGTAATCATTATCATCATAACATAGTAATATGATCATAATCATGAGAATAAACATTATGAAAAGACTTGTAATGTGGAAATACATAAAAATGAAACCTTATGTCTTAGTGGTTAACCACAAAAAATATTTGTGAATAAGGATAAAATCATGTTCACACATATTTTACTTTAACTCATGAGATTCATCCCATTACCCAATACATTGGAGAACTGTATAATTCTGGGCACACCCATCACATCATAACATCAAAATTGCAATATATAATTCTAGTTTCACCCATCACATCATAACGTTAATGTTATCATGCATGACACATAGAATGTATATCAATATTGGACATAAATAACCCATGTAAAGTGATTTTTTTCAATTCACAAATCATATATTCATAAGCATTGGGTTCCCAAATGAAAAAAGGGAATAAAATACTTGATTCAAGAACCATCAACCTTGAGTGAGAAGTAAAAGGTGTGTTTTTGAAAGAAGTGTTCTTTTGGAAAACATTGTATTTGACATAAACTCTTATGTAAAAAATTTATATCCATAAAAGGTAATATAATAATTAATAAATTATTTTTAATTAATAAACATACTTAAAATGGAGTGAAATAGTTAAAAGCCGAAAAAATGGGTTTGAGAATTCCCCTTACCTTGTGTCCGAAAGCTGTGTTCACTTTAATGTCTTGTATAGTTACATTAAATTCATTAATTAAAACATATAAAGAAAATTGTATACATGTAATTAATTCATTATGTTTTTATTAATTTATTTTATGGGCCTTTGAATTAGTTATATAGTTTAAATTCATTGATTGGGAGTGATCTTTTTCTTAGTTTTCATGAGCTGTTCACTTGTATACATGAATGGAAGTTCTTATAGAACATGAATATACATAAGGAATTGTTATTATAGTTTATTGATTATATCCCAATATTTTGAATGATATTAAAATGAATTATTTAATATATCATGTGGATGAATCATTAGTTAAAATTTAATGATGATCATTTTAAGTTAATTTGGGAGATTTTTGGATCACAACAAACGTGTTTTGATTTATCATTTCGTATTATGTATAAAATTTGTTTCCAGAAAATAAAAGGGGTAAAAAACATATTAAAATATGTTTTCAACCATTTAATGGTCTTTACAACCTTTAAGTCATTTAAGGAAAATATAAGCGAATCACCCATGATGTATGTAAATCAACACATCACGAGCAATGATTTTATTTTTATATAAAAAGAGATAAATAGGGAAGATTATAATGAATAATCTTCAATTAACATGATATAATACCATTATAGCAATCATAATTGAGTTATAATGACATTTGGATAAAATAATTTGAGGATAATAGAAGAAAATAAATGAAATTTGAAAAGAAATTGAAAGAAAAGAGAGAGAGGAAATACCTCTTAAATTCTCCTCTAGAGATCCTCCTCAAGGCACATAGGCTTGGTCTTTTTATGAGACCAACATATCCTAGATGTGGGGTAAGGGATATAAAATAGGTTTTTTAGAATTTGGACAATTCTTTAAGCTTGAGAGGTGTAACAAAATGAGGTTGGGAGGGGAGGTATTTATAGTGGAGGGGACAAGTGTTTTCTAAACATTTAATTCATTATGTTATTAATTTCCCTAAAGAAAACCAATAGTGATGATTACATGAATAAATAAAGTAGAGGGAATTTTAGTTCTAACCAATGGAAATTTACATATTCCATGACTCAAGAATGAAGCAAAAAATAATTTATTTAGCATATTTTTTAAATTATCAAATTTCAATATTCACCAAAAATTAAAGTATTTTAGAAAAATATAAAAAATTAAAACTAACCATTTTTCAAAGTGTATAATTTTGAAAATAACTCCATTTTATAAAAATAATTTTCTAAATATGAGTAATTAAAATTTTAATTAAAATCACAATTTACATGAATAATACAAATTCTAAAATTAAAATTGCTTGACCAACACTTTGAAAATTTAATTAAGGTCTTATAAAATTAAAATATAATCATAATATATAAAAATAATTATTTATGGATAAATTTAATGAAAATAAATCCTATTATAAATTATTAAATTAATCATTAAATATTCACGACTTATAAAAATACCAACACTATAATATAATTATATCATATTGTCACTTATAGTATGGATAAATTTTATTTGTACTATCATTGGTAAGGTTCTTATTCACTTGGTTGATTTACTATTCATAAGGGTAACATCACTATTCATAAGGGTATATTACTATTTACCAAAAATTAAGTTTGTCCTATCGGACTCCAAACATCGTACAGATTGCAATTGTGTATGTCATATTTTTTAAATTCAAATTAGAGAAGTGGAAAAATTATTTTTAAATGTCTCATTGAATTTAGTAGTTCATTTAGCATGATGTGGAATTGTGTTTCCTAACATTATTTAATGTGATTCTACCATATGATATTACGATAAGAAGGGTGAAATTTCATTGATAAAATTTTGGATCATTAAATCATGTTTAGTGTATTTCGAGTGCCCTACTAAGCATTGTCATACTCACCCCTGAACAAATTTTTCCCACATGTTTCATGTCTTGTGTAGACGACACCCATTTTGATAGTGTCCTAGGGGGATTTTGATTTTTTGGAGCATAGTTGGAGCTGGGAAGATTGAGGTGATTACTGGGAGCATACCTTTGACTTATTCCTCACCATTGGAGTAGGTTGGAATCTTTTCAGTTTCAATTGGACTTGTGTAGAAACTCTATTTGTTCTGGGATTGTATTTAGCCCTATTTACTTTTCCTTTTCTTTCTGTCATACTTTGGTTGTGGGATCCTAGATGTATGCATGAGTTTTTTTAGTTGTTTTACATTTCAGTATTGTGTGGCTTGAAGATGTGTGTTCCTATGATGGTACTTTAAGCTAATGCCTCCCATTTGTGGGATATGGCTACTCGGTGCTGGTCACCAGCCCCTTCTATATTAGAGGCATGCTTGGGGTAATCATGGGTCAAACCCTAGTGGGTCGGGTCCATCCAGAGTAGTATCAAATTGGTAGGTTCTACTTTAGGACATGGATTACGTGAGATTTATTTGAAAAAATAGTGTTAAGTGTTTTGAGTTTGGATTTTAGGCTAGAAACTCCAGTGTTGGTGCAGAGACTGACGTATACATACACCAAGAATTTGATCACCTTCTTTTAAACTTAGTACATGAGAAAAATTGTTCTGGGGAAAACAACGGTACTTTCATCATATAGGAATTGTTGTGTTTTACATGTCCTTCTTGAGTATGCTCCCCAGATATAATCTATTGACTGTGGTGCATCTTGTTTTATTTTAAGATGTCTCCACATAGCCAGCCATCCAGGATTCCAATGCATGATCATGATGATGATCCACTAGGTGATGAGACATTGGTATAGAGATTTTTACTAGATATAGCACCTATAAGTGGTGAACCATCCAAACCACCACCTTTAGAGAAGCACACAGTACTTTCAGTACCAGCAGATGAGGTGCACAGGATGAGCGCAGTTCATGAGTTCTAATGGAAGAAGCCCCTTAGGTTATGAGGTGAGCCTAACCCACAAGCGGCTAAGGACTGGCTTGAAAAGGTGACCCAAATTTTTTTTCTAGTTAGTACACTGGTTGATCAGAAGGTGGTCCTAGTAGAGAGCCTTCGACACTACTCAATAGGGTGATGGTGGGGTTTGGTTACCTGATCTAACAGTGAGGTGAATCATTCATTGAAAATGTTTTAGGACCTTTTCATAGAGGAGTTATCACCTTATAAGATAAGGGTTTATCATATCTAGGAGATTCTATAGCTTTAACAGGATGATATGTTGGTATCTGAGTATTAATTGAGGCACAAAAACCTTTCCAGGTACTCAATAGATATGATACACAATCAATACTATAATAATTAATTCTTTGAGAAAGGTCTGCATAGTGACCTGTGATATACTATTATCCCTATATGTATTCCTACCTATGTTGTGGTGATAGAGATATCCTTGAAAGTTGATAGTTCCTTGGATAGGTAGATATAACCAGTTATAGTCCGCAGTGGACAAGCAAGAGCAGAGACTTCAGTAGGAGGAAACTGATGTCTGTCTCAGAGACATAGACATAGGAGATGTCATAAGTAGAAGAAACAGAATAGGGGATCTATAGTTCAAGTCTCCAGTAATGTTTATAGGGATGATATGTGTCTTTTATACTTTAGTTTCTGTATAGATAGACATAAGTGCTTCTAACACCCCAAGATCTCATAGTACGTTATCTCATTAAAATAATTTAATAGCTTGTGCTGCACCGAGTTCGAGCGCACCACAACATTACCAAACTAGTCGTTCAAAAAGAGGTTATAAATAGTATTAACTGAATTTTGAATCTTATATAATCTATATAATTTTGACATATATATTATGTGTTTATTAGACATAATATAAGAACAAATTCATTTTTTTCAGATAAAAGAACTATTTTTCATAAAATGAAATTTTACCACCTTTTAATAGAGAATCCTTTATAAATCCAATATTTGACACTTTTATATATTTAATTTGACAAAATAAACTTCTTCTTTATAATTAGGACATAAAATTTTTGTTTCGATAAATTTATGGTGTTTTTTTGATAACTTTTATATTTCGGTGAATAGTGAAGATTACTAAATTTTAACTAAAAACATCTTTTTTAATAAAAATAATTTATAGTGTTCAATTATAAATTTGAAAGGTCTAGAAGTATAATTAGATTATAATTTTATCATTTAATATAATTTTGGTAATTATATGAAATTTCACATTTAAATTTGACATAAACACATGTCAATCTTTTGATGGTTTTTACTTTTTTAAAAACCAGTTTTTTTTTGTTTTGACAAGGGGAATTAATTTTAAATTAATAAATGCAACTTATATGTTTTTAATTTGGTATAATAGACTTAATTTTTGAATTCAGAATATCAAAATTATCTTAGGGTAAATTTTTGGTATTTTTCTGAAAACTTTCAATTTTTGATGAATAGTGAAAATCACTCAGTTACAGTTTAAAACCAACTTTTTATTTTAATGATTATTTATTTTATTTAAATTTTTTAGGTAAAAATAGATACATAATACATATATAAGTTCAATGCAATTCATTGGAGTCATTTTATAATAAGTTTAGATATATAAAAAATTTATTGATATTTTTACCGTCTTTTACTCATCACCTAGGAGAATTTACAAATTTGCATAAAACATAATTTTACAAATTATGTGAATTGAATTTAAAAAATCCGAGGGAAACTGTTGATATCATTAAGTAAAATTTGGTTTAATAAGATAGAAACAATTTTTTCTAAATAGTTACTTTTGACTTTTATTTACCACGGTTAAAAGTAAATAGGGTAATTAGAGGTACAAATGATATTATTTTTTTCCTAACACATGCACTAATTCTATTGGAAAGTTTAATTCGACCAAAAACATCCTTAGGAATAAAATATGACCCTTTAGGTCCACTTGGATGAGATTAGGACATTTATTATTATTTAATTTAAAGAAGAGTTAAAAGTGTTAAATTTAATTTTTCATAACTAAAACATTTTAATATAGGGTTATACATAAGATAAATTAGACTATAAATATTAATTATTAAGATAAAAGTATTTATAAAATTATTTTATTTTATTTATAATTTTAGTACATTAAATATTTTAATTTATCTATGACACAATGATGAAGCAGTAATTACCTTATTAATGAAAGATTAAAATAATTGATTTTATAAATATCCAAATAAATGAAATTTGAGACTTTTGATGAATTAAAATAATTTTATAGGTCAATATGACATGTTAGGGTTGATTGGATAAATTTTTTTTCAATGTATTATGGTTTTTATGACTTTCACAAAAACAAAATACCAAATAGTGTCAAATTGACATAAATTATTGTTTAAAACAAATACTATATTACTGGCTGATATAATATTTTTAAAAATATAAGGTTCGGTCAAAGGGCTTAAATAATATTATATATGTCATTAATTAACCACTTGAGGTTCTCTTGGATGTTTATGGTCAGTTTATTAACCATATAGTGTAAGAATACAAGAAGACACGGTAAAAGTTAAACTATTTAACTAAGAGTTAAATCTAAAAGATAAGGTTAAAATGGTAACCTAAACTTGTCTAAAACATATTGGTTGATATGATTTCAACCCATAACTACCTAAGTCTAGAAATAAATTTATTTTGAGCCACTATAAATCGAATATTATTGTATAATAAATTAATACTTTAATCTTTTCCTAAAGTGACCCTCACCCCTATTATAAAAGGGCACTTCCCCTTCTCTCAAAATCACACCTCCATAGCCATTTGGCTTGGCCGAAACCTACCCAAATATCCTCCCTAATATACTAATTTAATCCTATAGGCACTCCTTTGATCAGAAATCCAACCTAAAGATCCCTTTTGATCAAGTCAAAAGGAAGAACCCAAAGAAAAGGTAAATATTTCATCACCTCTTTCAAGTTCTTTTCTTCTTCTGCTTCTTCTTTCCTTGTTGTTTCCATTTTAAAACAACAAATCCAGTATATTATATATACATTGATGTTATTATAAATATGGCACAACCATATTCATTAATCTATCCATCCTATGAATGACATGTCACCATATGTGCGTACGTACAACTTACCGTCTCCAGGTCATTGTGTAGATGTTATTCAATACAATATTATTTGGATGGGTATAATAATGATGTATAATTGATGTAAATAATATATATAACATGTTAATGATTCTTTATATACTATATACCATCCAATTATATACGAATTTAATATCAAAATAATGATATTGTCGCTCGTGCGTACGTACAAAATACCATCTCCCCGAACGTGATGAGATTCATTTCCCATCGTAACCATTCAAGACTAGTTTTAATTTGATGATTAAAAATAATGTTTAAAGACTTGTTATCATTCTATATATGAATAGAAAACATCCCATACATTACAAAAATGACTCACGTAACGAAGAATATAAAGGAGAAAGAATCAGTTAACACACAAAACAACGGTAATACAAAAATATTATTAACAAAGAATTATTAGAAGATCATATATGATATCATAATTATGTATATGGTTTTTGTTTAATTTAATAAAAATGATTTTACTATTATACAGAAGATTAACATACCCTTGACCAAGGAAAATTACAAGGTAAGGGTTAATTTCACAATCTCAATATTATCTGAGGTTGTTTTTACGTAAGTATCTACTGGGACATATTTATTATCCTTGTCCATGTTTCATAAAAGATTTTTAAAAGGAATTATATTTAATATACTTTTTACTAAAACAAAATTTTAAATGTTTTAAATATTTATTCTTCTAAATAATTCTCATTAATGTACATGTTTTCAAAATGGTTTTTAAGGATTTATTTATGTGGACACGAATGTCTAAAAAATGTTAATTCCTTTCAAAAGTTTCAAAGTGGTATGAGACACTTTGATTCAAAAATGTCTTTAAATGTCTTATTTTCTAAATTGTGCGACTTTTAAATTTTTCATGAAAAAGGGATATTTCTCTCAAAGAGTTTTACAAATCATTTTCATCTATGTCAACATCCTTTGATGGATTTTAAACTTGTTTGAAATTGATTTATTATAAAACAAACCTTACATAATGTATTGAAGGTTTTGTGATATGTTTGACTGTGGATTTGTTATTTTTATACCATTCATAGTTTATGGTTAATGTATTAACATTTCATATGCTAGTTTTAGTATAAATGTTTATGTTATGTTTCAACCTTTTCGTATGAGGAATGTATTGGACTTAGTATGTGATGGATTGAGCCCGCTATAGATCATTGATGCATTGATAGGTATCATGAGACAATTAGACGTGGAATTGGTTGAGGCCTTTCCCAATTTGATATATGGTTTTGGCTGAGGCCTAAATAATTTTTAGACGTCTTGGATGAGGCCTTGACAAAATGTTTCAGAATGTCTGGAATTATACATTCCATTATTATGAAAATAATATTGATGGTTCATGTGGCTATTCAACTAGTAGAATACCCACAACTATGATTTATTATGACATTATTTACTCAGCTCATATTCCTGCCATAAAAGTGTTCATGTTTATTATTTGTAAAGGAATGTGTTTTCAATTATTCACCATGCCTAATATTTATGTTATCTTCTACTTTATTGCTTACCCTTATTGGGAGTTTGAGCTCACCCCTTTCTTATGTTTTATTTTCCCTGGATTCCAAGAAGTGTTTTATGATTGATAAGAAGGGTTAAGCTAGGGGATTAATGGCAGTCTCAAAGGATAATTTACGTTGTGTTTCATCTTCTAATGTGTAATGTAACATTCATGTAAGTAATCTATTTTCCAAGACTGCTAAACTGATCAGTCCTTCAGGACTTCATTCCTTTTAATCATGCCAATGTATTAAAATAATGCACAGACTATAGGCTTTTGGGGTTGGGGCATTACAATGCTAGTCATTCTTTTCTTTCCAAAAATCTTGTTTGAGACTCGGAGATTCTGATTGAACCATTTACTTGACCCTTACACTTGGAGACTCGTATTGGAGGAGACTGGATGATCACACACTAGTGTAGGAAGTGTGAATTGGCTCTTAGAGGGGAGTGTTTTGATTGGAATATTTTGGTAGTGTCATCAAAGCCTTTCGACATCGTTCTTGTTATGGATTTTTTATCCATAGTTCATGCTCGAAATGAATAATTTAATAGAAGAGTGTGGTGTGTCCACATTGATGAAACTATATTTTCCATTATCAGTGAAAAGGAAAACTAGGTAGCATAGGATGGACTCATTCATAGGAGGTTTTATCCAATTAATCATCAATTTTATTGCTTTAACGTTGGTGAAGTGGATGTTATGAGTTTATAGTTTCATATATTGGTGGTGGAGTATAGGGAAATATTTCCAAAAGATGTTATGGGTTTATATCTCTACAGGGAGATAAACTTATGTATTGATATACACCATGAGACGTCCCAGATATCTACACCTTCATATAAAATGGATCCTACATATATTCGTGAGATGAGGGTTTATTTGAGGACTTGTATAAGAATGGATTCATGAGACCCAATGTTTCACCCTAGGAAGCCTTAGTTTTGTTTTCCAAAAAGGCAGACAGGACCTTGAGGTTGTGTTTGGATTATTGGTGCTTGAACCATGTAGCCATGAAGAAAAAGTATCAAATAATGAGGATCGATAAAGCACCTTTTATTAGTTGATAGGGGAACTATGTTTCTTGAAGGCTAAACTTTGGTCAATGCTTTCAGGAGTGGAGTCAGAGTTTGAAATGAGCTCCAATCTTGGGATTTATAGAGGATGGTATTGAGTACGTAGTACTCTGTGTTGCACTAGGAATTGGGCTTGGTTATGTCCTGATGCAGAGGAAAGTGTCCATTACCTATGGTTTATGCTAGTTGATACCATATGAGCAGAATTACGTGACCCATGATCTTGAGTTAGAAGTTTTAGTCTTTACATCGAATATGTGGCGACACTACTTGATGGGTGATCGATTTATCATCTATTCTAATATTAAATGTCTAAATTATATATTATCTCATAAATATCTTAATTTTAGATAGAAATAATGGCTATATTTCCTACAATAACATGAGTTTTATATTTTCTATACTCATGGGAATCTGAATGTGGTGGAAGATGATCTCAGCAGGAGATCTAGTTTATAGTTTCTGAATGTGGTGTCACAGTTGTTGGCCTCATTATAGTTATCCTTTATGATGGAGATGGATTAGCTAACCTCCATTTGATGGTTGTATCCCCTCCACTCTTACAAGTATTTAAGGAGGCACAACATAGGGATACCGACTGTGAGAACCTATGTGGTTAGATATCCATTAGGCTTGCTCTTGATGGATATTCAAAAGGTTGGGAGCACATTGTTATTTTCAGAGGATGCAGAGTAGTAGCAGTTTCTTTATGGGACGAGGTTCAGAGGGAGTTTTTTATGTTCCCTTTGGTGGTACATATAGGTGTGGAGAAGATTTAACTAGTCCTCTGATAAAAGTTTTGGTGTCCAGGGATGAAGAAAGGATTTGCAAAATTTATTTCTCGATGCCTTACTTGTTAGAAAGTGAAGGTTGAGCACCATGTTACTTTGAGTTTAGCTCAACCCTTTGAGGTGATATAATAAAGGTGGTATGAGATATTTATGGAATTCATAACAAGATTACCACATAATCTGGGTGATCATTGACCAACTCACCAAGTCGGCCCACTTCCTAACTATATGACAGTAGAGTTTATTAGAGACATTGGGATGAATCTATGTGCATTATATAGTTATACTACATGGATTCACATCAATTAAAGTTTCAAATAATGATGTATGCTTTACATCCTGATGGGGGAAGGTATTACATGATGCATTTGGGACCCAATTGCGCTTGAGCCCAATGTTTCACCCATAAATAAATGACCAGACTAAGAAGACAATTCAGGTTCTGGAGGACTTGTTGTGAGATTTAGTATTAGAATTTGGTCATATTTGGGAGGATTACCTACCCCTAGTAGAGTTTACATAAAACAACGGCTACCATTTTACTATCAGTATGGAATCATTCAAGGGTTTGTACAGGTGACCCTACAGGTCACCACTTTGCTGGACTAACCTAGGAGAGTCAGCAATCATGGGCCAAGAGTTGGTGTGATCTACTATAGAGAAGGTTCATATCATCTAGGAGTGTATGAGGACTACATAGAGCCATTATAAGTCCCATTCTGATAGGTGGTAGAGGCCTTTGTATTTCAGGGAAGGAGACCGTGTGTTCCAACAGTTTTCAACTCAATGTGGATTATGGAGATTTGGTTAGGATGACATGCTCTCTCTGAGGTTCATAGGGCATTTTAAAATAATTCCAGGAGTTGGTGTGGTGGAATAGCACTTAGATATACCCTCGCAATTAGACCAGGTATGAAACATCTTCCATATGTCACGAATGAGGAGGAATGCATGAACCATCGTAGGTCATCAATTGGGGTGAGATGAATATCAATGATGAAGTGACTTTTTTTGAGTAACTAGTGGGGTTTAGGGATCATTAGGAGAGTATACTTCATGGATAACTGATTCCTTTAGTGCATGTTTGGTGGTGTCATGTAAATCTCAAAGAGATCACATGGGATTAGGAGGCTCAGATTCTTGCTCAATACCATCATTTGTTTGAGTATCCCTTATTTTGGATTTTTGGGGATGTAAAAACCCAAGGTGGGGAGAATTTAATATCTAAAATTTTCTATGTATTAGTTTTAGATATTTAAAATATTTTTTTAGAGAGGGCACTAAGACGAAATGTGATTCTGAGGTCAGGTGATCCCAGAAAAAATGTTTGAAAAATATTTAAATATTAAATACCACCGACACGCAGTTTTCCTGAAAAAGTGAAATAACCCCTAAAAGGGTGCCCATATCCGAAATTCAGGGGCACTATTGAATCCATAATATTGGATTTACCTTAATCATGACCCAACATTGGTCAGCGTGGATTGTTTGTGAACAATCCATCGCAGTCGTAAAATGAATAAAATAATTTAATTATTTTTTTGACACAACAACACAACAACTTGTTTCTTTAAATGTATCCTTATGTTATAATTCCAGGGTTATCTGCATAACTCTAGAACTTTTGGAGGATCATGGAGAGAGAGATCATTGGGAATCCTTTCTGAGGAACGACAACAGATCAGTGATCACCGATCAACGCACATCGGTTTTTAAGGTTCATGACAAAGAATGAAACACATATTCATTCTTAATTAGTGATCAATCCAAATTGAGTTAAGGTGTATGTTTCAATTTTTTAATTCTATGTTCATAATTTCTAAGATGATATCAAATCAATCGATGAATAGATTTTCTTGTGGATTGATTGCCTTACAGGATGTGTTTATTTTTGGTATTTATTTGGGAGAATATAATAGAGTATATTCATTATTTATCATATAGAAAAAATCCATATCAACACAAACATCAATATAGGTTCATTACTCTTGTTTGATTTTGTCTTTTTCTCCCCCGATTCATCATTCATTATGGGTGTTATTTGTTTGGATCACAAATCAAATTTTCTTGATCAATAAATATAATCTTGGGAAACGATATGATATCATAGATCTGGGATCAACACAATATGATTGAGGTTTTATGATAGAGATGAAGTGAATGAGATAATAGATTATTTTTAATTTTGTGTTTTTCAGCTTTATTTGGCATGAAACAAAGAACAAAGATTTATCCAATTTTAGAGAATATTTAGCGACGAGATGAATTATTTGGTTATAGTGAGGTATGGAAGGCCTTGGATCTTTGATTTACTAGATAATTGACTTCTAAATCAAAGGCATATCACCAGATGAGTGACATGGAATAGATTTTGGGATATTGGAATATCCAATAGAACACGATGTGTAATCTGAGATTACATGGCATGTGGAGCCCATAGCTACAGTGCTAGGGTTTGGATGGAGTTAAGGATAACATGAAATGTGACCCCTATCACACGGTGTTTGAACCTCCTCATATAACTTGATGTGTACTTGGAAAGTACACAAACACATGGTGGAGTATAAAGGTTTCCTACACAACATGTACTATCCCACACGACATGGCCTGGATCAGGTGCACGAGTTACCCCATGTACTAGTACACGGGTATGAATACATGGGATTATGTCGTGTACTGGCACATGGCTGGAGTACACGGATAGAACCTTGATATAAGGACATAGTGTTTAATCCATTCACATGACGTCTACTCTTCTACACACCATGGTTTGATTGACACTATCCATTTGACATGGGCAGTACCCGGGGCTAAGGGACACGATGTGTACCATTACTACACATTGTGTACTCCCATGATGATTGGTTAAGGATGTTTGTTTTCTTATTTTGGAATAGTATAGGTTGATAGAGTTCCCTTTCTCATTTCCTTGAGGTTATAGTGTGGAATTACATCTACATCACTGGATTGTAATCCCTTTTAGAGGCTAAGTCTCACATATAGTTGTTGTATCCCTCTGTGAGACTAGAGTGTGATCCTCTATCATCCATAATGGAGTTTTTGGAATCAGAATAACCTCCTTGATTAGAGATTTGATCCTCTATCTAGGTGTCCTCATCGGTAGGGTTTGTTGAATCATTGACATGGGATCCCCTGTGTAGTGGGTTGATATAGATTGCGTCCATGTTTTCCCCCAATGGTTCTGGGCATGACCACTTATATGTGTATTAAGGTTGATCCAGATCATGTTTTTGTGTCCCTAAGTAGTCCTGGGATGACCCTTATCTATGTATCATAGTCTTCTTTGACCATTCATTCTATTTGGGTAGGGGCCAAATGAGTTAGACCTCTTCGTTGATTGTCTCTGATGATAGCATGTCCCAGGGAGTGGGATATCTTGTAATGATCATTTATTAAAATCGAATCCTATGAATGGAAATTGGTTATGACTTCTTGATGGTGTAGTGTTTCTCTTCAGTATATCTAGGTTCTCTTTCTCTATTGGCATTTATATATATATATATATATATATTGTTACATCTTGTACTGAGATGACTAACATGGTTCTTCGTGTTTAGTTTTTTCTAGGTGTCTCACTAAGTATTGTTATACTCACCCCTAGATGGGATTTTCCCACACATGTCATATCTTGTGTAGATAAAGTCCCTTTTGATGGTGTCCTAGAATGATTGGATGTGGGGGAAGCATACCTAGACCTGGGCAGACCAAGGAGATTACTAAGAGCGTGCCTTTGACTTAGTCCTCACTCTTAGAGCAGGTTTGACTCTTTGAAATTTCAGTTGGACTTGTATACATACTATCATTGTGGTGGTCATGTATTTATCCCCTTTTACTTTTCCTTTCCTTCCTATAATACTACGGTTGTGGGATATTATATTTATTTATGCATTCTTTCAACTGTTTTACATTTCATCGTTATGTTTCCTGGAGGTGTGTGTGTGTGGAGGTAATTTTGGCTAATGCCTCCCATTTGTGGGATATGACTACTCGATGCTAGTCCATATCCCCTGACCTATTGAAGGTAGGCTTAGGGTAGTCACGGTTCAGACCCCAGTGGGTTGGGTCATGATAGCTAGAAGGATTATTTTCACCTGATAGAGTCATTGATCGATGATATAAATGGATTTTAGAACCTATTCTTAATGGACATATACTCTGGGTATAATCAAATATATATGCCCCTAAGGAAGAGGAGTCTAATGAATTCAAGAAACCTGAAGGAAACTTTTTCTATAACGTGATTCCTTTTCTCTTGAAGAATGCAGGTGCAACTTATAGTGGTCCATGCACAACGTATTCAAGCCAATTATTGGGACATTGGTAGAATGTTACATGGATGATCTGGTGGTCAAATTTCATCAGGCTCAGGACCATCTCAAGGACCTTAAGAAAGTGTTTGTCTTCCTTCTCTCCCAAAACTTGATGTTGAACCCCATAAAGTGTGTGTTTGAGGTTACCTCTTGGAAATTTCTTAGTTCTTTCATTAGATACAAAGGTATTGAGATTTATGTAGATAAAATCAAGGCCATCAATCAAATTCATCCCCTAAGAAATATCTAGGAGTTGTAAGGACTCCAAGGCCACTAATCCTAAATACATCAATTTATTTAAAATATGACAGGAAAGTGTAATCCTTTATTGAGGATCATAAAGAAAGGGAAAATGTACCAGTGGGATGAGGAGTGTTAGACTGCCATTGAGTATATCATTTAGTACTTTCTACAACCTCTAGTTCTAATGCATCCCTTCTCAGGAAATCCTTTGACCTCTATGTCATTGCTCTAGAATGGTCCCTTTGCGCCCTTCTATCCCAGAAAAACAACAAGGGAAGGGAAAATAGCCTATATTATTACATCTACATGATCTTATATGTCAAGACCATATACTTTCCCATCAAAAAGAACTTCCTCATGTTAGTTTTTATAGTATAGAAGTTGAAATATTATTTAAAACATCATGATTTATAACTGGAGTTTTGGTTAGACCTGTTTAAGTATATTCTCAATCAAACCATGGTGATAAGATGATTGGTGCACTGGGAGGAAATCCACCAGCAATTCAACATCATATTTATCCCCCATAATTTTGGCTTCACATACACCCCTTTAAGAACATCCCCTCAATGTTTATTTCCTAGATGAATATATTCTCTTAGTGGATCAGGATGTACTATGTTGGAATATTCATTTTTATGGTGCTTTTTAGAGCCTGATTAGTAGAAGTCTTAAATACCCCAATATTAACATGGTAGGACTAAGAATAGTTTTCATCACTATAGGAAATGATGTATTTCTATACTCATTCCAACTGTCATAAGGCTACACAAAAAATGAAATAGAGTATCAGTCCCTTATTACTGGTCTTGAGTTGGCCCCTAAGATTGATGTCCCCTATTTATCTGTGAAGGTATACT
Organism: Viscum album; assembly: GCA_963277665.1. Lineage (NCBI taxonomy): Eukaryota > Viridiplantae > Streptophyta > Magnoliopsida > Santalales > Viscaceae > Viscum > Viscum album. The sequence goes on along the minus strand of OY728133.1, from coordinate 1,992,957,458 downwards.
CTAATTTATCTGTCAAGAAGATTAATGGTAACTATATTTGAAACAAAGAAAGTGATAGTTCCCATGCTGGAATACACCCTTCATTTGATGGCCTACTTTCCTACCCATGTGAAGGTGACTCATGATCCTTGATCCTAGAATAGTCAATCCAATGCATTATCATGTCTGGATGCATCTCTTGTAAAACCCAATTAGGACAACCTAGCCATTTGTGTGGCACAACAGAGGTTCATCACCCCTAAAACCTTAGAATATAACAATCTCTAGGTAATTCAACAGGATTCTAGAGTTTTTTTGTGCCAGGATCCTCAAATCCCCCCATAGTTGAGAAAATGGATGACTGGATGACTCCCCTCATTGGTATCACCAACATGCAATTCTCCCACTAAACTAAGTCGGGAATAAGAAAATCTACTATCATGCAGCATAATTAGGACTCCATAGTGGGACTAACAGTGTGAAAACTCTCTATAGGTGTGGGTTAGATGGTATTATCCTCTTTTTCATCTAAAAAGATGAGTGCCTCAGATTATTCGATATTCACATTCCAGATCCTATGGTTCCCACCAAGAAGGATTAAATATATACCACTAAATTTAGAGGTTCGGATACTTCTAGCCTACCATGTTTCATGACTGCATTGAGTTTACCAATACGTTTCATTAATGTCAGATCCATGCTAATTTCATGCATTGACTTCCAGATCTTCCCCACACTAATAATCATTCTCACCACTTTGTAGTATGTGGACTCAACATTATGGGTCCATACCTGTCATTGATAAATTGAAAGTATAGATTTATTTTGAGTGAAAAAGAATTATTTTCCAAGTTAGAAGAAGTAGTTCCCTTCAAAGAATTCAAAACATGGCCCCTGATTGAGTTAGTGAGAACCCACATAATCCATGGATTTGGAGTGCCTCACACTATTCTCATGGACAATGACACCAAATTTAGAGCTGTTGTGATGGAGAAATTCTATGACAAGTACAAAATCTAGTCCAACCGTACTTCTCGCTTCCATCCACAGGAAAATGGATAGATTGAAGAGTTCAACAAGAACCTCTCTAACATATTGAATAAAATTTTGGTCGAGAATAAAAATAGTTGTACCTAAAATCTCCCAAATTCCCTTTGGGTCTACCAGATGACAACTCAAAATTCTTCCTAAGTGACCCTATACTCCCTAGTGTATGAAATAGAGGTAGTATTACCCATTTAGGTTCAGTTTCTATTACTATAAATAGATATTTAAGACTAGAATATTCTTGAGGGAACAGGAGAAGTCCATCTAGATGATTAGGAATACCTCAAGGAAGAAAATTATCAGAACTTGCATAACTTAAAGAGGCACCAAAACAATATTTTGAGAGAATTAAAAAAGATCTCTTTCCTCTAATACTTCCTCTAGGGTGACATGGCCCTAGTTCTTAGAATGTCGATGACACCTGAGAAAAAGATTCTAAAGTAGGATCCTAAATGGGTAGGACCTTACATTATCCATATGTTTTTTTCCAATGGAGTTTATTCCTTAATCAGTATATATAGAGATCGTATCAGACCTCCCACCAATGCCAAGTTTCTCAAGTATTACTTCATGTGAAGGCACATGGTCCAAACGCTACGAACATAAACACATAGTCATGGTCCAAAAACATTGACCTTAAACTAGGAGTCATGGTCTAAGTATTATGACCTTAAACTATTTGAAACCCACATGGTCTGAGATCGATGACCATAAACTAGTATCATCCATAGTCCGAGTTGTATTTTTTAAACTAAGAAGCTCTACATCCTCAATGAACAATGTTAAATTGCAGTCTTACCCAATGAAATAAACACCTGATTCATCTCTTAAAAAATTTGAGATGACCAAAAAGGAAAATGTCTCTAGAACATAACATTAAATAGTAGACTCACCTCATTTCATAAACATAGGATACCCTATGGTAACCATGGGATGAATCAATGTCCTAACTAGATAGGAAAACACCCCTCTGATGTCGGTCTTCTACCACACTAATTTCTAAAACTACATCCATCTTCATTCCCATTACCATGGTATACATAGTGATTAATAGACCCATTGTCTTCAGACCCATCCAATAGTTCATCCATCAACACTTAACCCCTTGACCCCACTAATATTCCAAGAATTATGACCTTAAACTATGTATAGTTTATTTTAAGGTATTTATGTGGAATGTGGGACTAAATTACCTCCTATAACATTGGGTTTTACCTATTTCATTCCATATAATTACCGTTATAAAAAACACTCCCTTAGTCCAAGAATCAGGGATTTAAATTTTTTTCAATTTCTCCTGGTCTAAGAATTATGACCTTAAACAGTGTGCATCTTTCCCTCATTCACATGTCTTACTTCATCCCTTGTGTTTCAACAATCCAATGACCCTACCTCTTTCTAGAACTATGTGTGTCTTTATTCCCATTCTCATGGGAAATGTAGTGACACCTAGACCTCCTTTATTTGGTCGCATTTGTAAATTCACCACAAAACAACCCATTACCCACAATGCTATCTCCTCCAAATTCCCTTGTGGGCCTCCTTTTTAGGTATATCCCCTATTATATTCCTATACCCATTAGCGGTATGAGATGCCCTTATGGGTTGAAATGAGGATGGAAGGGATAAGAAACCCAAATGTATGAGACCATACAATATCCAAAGTAAATGAAATTACATTATACCCTTACCGCATAAAAATTTTAGATGAATTATATAAAAAATATTAGATAATTCTGTATCCTCACTCAAGAGAACAACCCCCTATTGGCATAGGTCTCCTACCATGCTGTATTCCAGTACAATGTGTGGCTTGATTACAATTCCCTTGGAATATATAGTGATGCTTGGATCTCAGGTTCTAGGTCTATCCCTTTTATCAAACCATTATGGTGTATTTCCTCCCCCAACATTAGGGTGTTGACTTTGGTAAGATCTATCAAGATTTTTGTAGAATATGGTCTCTTAGGACTTCCTTTCATAATGGGTTATCACTCTTTCATGCCACACAATACTCCTTAAGATACCCACACCCCTATGGTACAAGCTCCGTGACCTTGAACTAGAAGCTACCCCATATGGTATAAGTTCTATGACCTTTAAATAGTAGTATCCATTGTCGAGTTATATGAATTTAAACTGTAATTCTCAACATCCTCAACACATGATGTTAATCTTTATCCTTACCCCGTATAAAACCGAGATACCTTATATGAAAATTATGGGATGAATAAAAAACCAACACCATTTGAAAACAAAATTAAATTGTAGCCTTACCCCATATGAAACTAGGATGCCTCATATGATAAATATTGGATGAACTAAACCAACATCCTCAACACATGATGTTATTATATATTTTTACCCCATATAAAATTGGGAATCCTCATATAAAAAGTATGGGATAACCATCAAAACTTCATCCTTAATACATGATGTTAAACAGTAGTATTACCCTATATGAAACTAGGATACCTCATATGATAAATGTGAGATAAATCAAACTAAAATACCCATCACACAATATTAAACTATATACTTACCCTATATAAAACCTAGATTCCTTACAATATGAGATCATATGATATCCTCTCTAAAGAAGATGTTACCCCTTTGGTGTCGGTCTTCTACTACATCATGTTACAAAAATATGTATGTCTTAATTATCATTATCATGGGATATATAGTGGCATCCAAATATCTCATCCTAGGACCATCCATTCAATCAAATCATTTTTGGGTCTTTCCCCTTTATAAAAGGCTTGATTCTGGTCAACTAAAATGTTCATCTAGAACATTTGAGCATATGATGGATTAAATCCCAAGGCACTAAATACTCCCATCTGGACATTACCCACTTCCAATTTCACTCTGTGAATTCTTCAATTTGGATAACCATAATCCTCCTGATATGAATGAGATCCCTAATGGAAATGGTTCTATGATACAGTGGATCACCTACTATTTTGGGCTCACACCTCGAAGGATCTTTGGTAACATATGGTGGCTCTCATGTTTCATACTTGGTCAATGTATGATCCCACATTTTTTCTCCCCATCATTAATTTATGTGGATTTAGAACCTATGTTTCAAAATTGGTTAATATATGTTCCCTTATCTTTATTAATTCCCTTTTAACTATCAATATCTTGAAATCATGATCTCCCTAGTAGGATTTTTTGGATAATTTTTCTCCTTGTAGTTTTCTCCCTTGAAAACAAAAGTAACTTTGTACCTGTTTTTTTTCTCTCATCGATCATGGATTATAGAGGATTAGGAGTCAAGAGGGGGTTTTCCTTAAGAAAGGTTGAGACACATGGGTGCTCAACCCCATGGTCCGAACTGTATGACCATAAAATAGGATCCCAAGTCTCTAAATCACAACATTAAAATGTTTTCTTGTCATCATAGGAATGTTTCATGTGGAATCGGGCCTCCTTAGTCATCAATTTTCATTAGTTAACCTCCCTAATATTTCATGACCACTCCTTTGAGATACACTCCCATATGGTCCAAAAATTATTAACTTAAACTATTTTTAATTGGTTTTAACCCTATGAACATAAACTAGGAGCCTAGGTCCACGGATCATGAACTTAAACTATGAAAATTATTTCTTTAGGATGTTTTGTGTGGTTGGGTTTCCTAGACTCCACAATAACTTCAGGTTACCTATCCCCTATTCCACACACATCCCCTTTGAGGCTCAAAAGTACACAATATAAGAATTATGAAACTAAACTATTTGTGACTTATTGGTTTGACTGATATGACATTAAACAACAAAAGTTAAGGGAGAAAAATGTTTTCCATGTTGAAAACACATTAATGAAACCTGAGTAGGCATCAGACTCCCCCGACTAGGTCCCTCCTATGACCTGGAAAAAATAAGGGGAAAAAAGAAATAGGTAAAAATACACCAAGGACCCACTATGCACCCAAGATAAAACATACCTATACTCATTTAACCCACAAATTTAGGGAAAATTTAGAGCCAAATATTAGGTTCCCTTTGCCTCACGAACCCCACTAGGGGTACCCCTATTGTGTTGCCTCTTTTTTCCCCGTAACCCTTGGATAGGTGGGTGTTATTCACATCAGTTCACATGTCAAAGTCAAATGTTTATACACTATTCTACAAATGTCCTAATCACATGACATTAAACTCTACAATACATCATCTTGAATATAAGATGCTAAATTGCATGTACATCATCCTCATCGTATGATGTTAAACAATGTTTCCATCATCCTCACTGTATAATGTTAAAATGAATTTCCACCATCCTAATTACATGAAATTAAACTATGAATCATCTTGGTCCCTTTCCTGAGAAGACTCTTTTCTTATTCTTTATCGGTCACCTACCACATCATTCAGGTTCATCGACTGTCTCTTGGAATTCATGATGATGCTCCCCTTATGAGATGAGTATGATCTTTTTCACACTGATAAAGCTACGTGATGTTTGTAAATCAGTAATTCCATAATTCTAAGAGTGATAAACTCCATTTAGACATTCTATTAGTTCACCCCAACACTTATCATCTCCCTTGATTTGGATCCTCATTATCCTTAATTTCTAAACGGTCCCCCTTGCGGTCATGGTTCCTAGCCACAATGGTACACCTACAATTCTAGGAACATGAACCAAAATATTTTTGATGAAATTTTGATAGAGGACTTCTGTTTTGAACATGGTTAGTGCTAGACCATCATTTTTTCTCTATACTCAGAAAACAAATAATGGATTCTTTGTTTCAAATATGGTCAATAGTTATCCTTTATCATCACACCACCACCTTTGTGTCCCAGATCCTAGATGTCTTGATTCATGCTCTTCATCACCCCTTTTATCAGGTATAATTCAATGCCCCTAGCATTAACCCATTTATAGACTAGTTCACTTTGAAAAAGAATATCTATTGTCTAGAGAGTATCATGATACAACTAAAACATTCTTAGTCAATACACTCCGGGTGTTTGATAAACAAGTTCATACCCTTAGTGTTTGATCTGTTTCTGTTACTCTCATATAAATTAGAAATCTGAAAATTTTCCATTGTTTCCCACACCAATATTGATTAATGTGGGATTAGGATTTCACCATTGGTTTTCTTGTCAATGTGATTGAGATAAAGAAAAAATGAAAATATAAAGCATATGTGAATTTACAATAAACCATCAAATGTTTGGGAGGGTCATCCATATGTCAAAGCATCTACTTTAATATAGGATAAGGTAAAATTTCAATATGGATAAACCCTAGTGGCTGAGAACTCAAGATCAACTGACCTCTATTTAGTAGACTCCATATTGTTATTTCACTCTTCCAAATCAACCACTTCCTCCTCAGTGATAGGGTGAACTTATTCATCCATGATTCGTACCTGGTCCCACTAGGAATGGAACTCATCCATCACAAATTCCACATCAATTTCCATTTAAACATCCACTATGAAATATGAAATCATTTGTTTTATGATCTATTCTTGTTTAGTGATGATGGATTCATGCTCTTGTGCTGACCCTTCTAGGCAATAGATCTCCTATCACTACCACAAAACGGGGCAAGGGAAGCGCTGCCCTTTATCAGTGCTAAATAGAAAGTGCTGATAAATGTTACATTTATCAGTTCTTTTTTAGTGATGATAAAGGTATCTCTTTATCAATGATAAAAAAGCACTGATAAATGAATGTTTTCTCAGTGCTTTTATTTTAGCGCTGATAAAACATACCTTTATCACCACTTTTAACGAGCACTGATAAAGGTTCCGTCGGTTTTTAGTTAATAACCCTAACAGACCATCCTCGCTTGCATGCGGTCAAGATCTCATAGAAGCTGAACCAAGCCCCTCGCTGCCGCGCCCTCGTCCTCCTCCTCCTACTCCTCTTCGTCCTCCTCATCCTCCTCGTCCTACTCCTTCTCCGCTGCCGCCACCGCCTCCACCCCCTCCCCCGATACCGTGACCGCCTTTGCCTCTTCCACCTCCACCCATGTTGCTGCGACCGCCATCACCTCTGCTGCCACCACTGCCTCCGCCTCTGCCACCTCTGCCACCTCCACCTCCGGCGCTGCCTTCGCTGCCGGTGCTACCATTATTGATATTCATTTTCAGTTAAATTTTTTTTCTACCGCTTGAATTGAACGTGTGAAATCCTGATTTAAGGTGTTATTTCAAGAGTTAATGGATTATTTATATTATTTAGTTCTTTATTTAATCCTTTCACCTCAATAAACACCTATTGAATCTTGTTTCATGGGTTAGATGTTCTTAAACTCTTTTATGGACACCCCTTGAGTGTGCCAAGTAAAATTATCCCTTTAATGTCAAATTATTAACTACCCTGAACACATATTTAGCTTATGTAAAAGATTTTAAATGAGGTTTACATTGATACAAGGGTATATAAATGGAATTGCAGACACATTATAGGTGTTTGGCATAGATTCTTAATGGAATTTACCATGTAGGAAATTTCCATGTTGATTATGGCCCATTTTGAAGACCCTTTGAGCCTTATTAGTGAATTTTCCATTCTTGGTAAAATTGAATGTGTAATAATAATGAGGAATGAATTTTAAATGATGGATTTATTTTAATTTAATGAATTAATTAAATGAATCAAAATGCTCTATAATGGTTTGAAAGGGAACACCATCTACTACATGTTATATAGAATGATAATTGTGTATTTCATTTCATTGAATGAAATTGTACATGGATAATGGGACATATGAGATGTTTTTCTTCATATTTTGTAATATAAATATGAACGTGAATAATGCCTTACTTATACAAATGGTCTTAATTAAATTGATGGAAGGGAGGTAATTCCCCATTCTAGTTAAAATTAAAATACACCTTTATAGAGTATAACATAAAATGGTAAGGTAATTGTTGGGAATATATGAAAATCACACTCCCTTACATCGGGTGTTGAGTATAACATATCGCACCACAAATACTAATAGGATGTTGGGATTTTGTCATCACATCAATTTCTTAGAGTTATTACATGATGGATTACTCCCAATCCTGAGTTCCATCTAGTTCACATTACTCTATGCTTGATCACTATTATGGTTGGATTTCTTTTCTCGAGGTATGTAATCCTTCTGATTCCTATTTGGATTTGTTTGCACCTATGGTTTGGATAAAAATTAGTGATCAGATAGTGATTTATATCAATAAATTTAAATTTATTTGCATTCATCTTTTGGGGTTTGTGGGCTGTGGTTAATGGTGTACTCAGTTTTAGATTATTTTATTCTCATGGGTTTCCCCTATTTAATGTTTTCTTTTCAGTTGGAAATCTACTCTGTTGTGTGCCTCTCCTCTGCAACGTACGCACCTCTGACATGTGCTTAATGACACCATCGCGGTGAGTTTTCTCCTGTTACTCATTGGTTTCCTCTTATTCGCATGTTGTTATTATTTTATATTGATGGTTATAATGTGAAATGTATGGGCTAAACGCCCAGCTGAAAATCGTGGTTGTTGGTGGTCCTTGTTTGCGCACTAAGTGAATTGAATGTTGGTTGGTTCTTGTTGAACATTGGAGTATATAAATTGGTAATTTACGTATACTTGACTTATGAATGAACACCCCAGGATGATAAAACTTCTGTGATATCCTCTGAATTAACAAACAAAATTGAGTAAGGGATGCTTTGTAAAATATAAAATTTTGATTGTTTGGTTTGTATGGTGTTGCGATTTAGGTTTCATGTTTATAAGATATTCGTCCACCTAATGTGGTTTTCTTGGGGCATGCAACAATAAAACCTTTGTAGGGGAACATGAATGGAACCAGATATTGGGAAGGACTCAAACACTCCTCTGATAATAGGTAGCTAGAGTCCCATTGGATGTTTTGGTCAAGGTAGGGGATGTTGTACCACCATGCAGGAATGATAGTATAAGGAAGAGTATATAACATAGGGAGTCTGGTTCCAGCCTAGGGTTTAGGGGCAGGTCATATGCATGTTATATTGTCTACTATGGCTATTGTGGATTCTTGATCATCTACTTTCAATGGTAAAACACCTATATCATCTACCCTTTATTTTATTTTTTATAAAAGAGAATCACATTCCTTTTTTCCACTATTTTTATAAATTTTTTAGGCTTAGAGGTGTAAATCTTTTATAGTGTTATCACCATCGACACACTATTGGTATTATAGTTCAAGAATATAACATGTTGCAAGGAATGATCTCTAGATGTTGGTGGTTATCATTTATTTGGTGAACAACCCATGCTTTATATGATAATATTTTATTTTAGTTTTGCTATGGATTAGTTTGTTTTATAAAAATCCAAGGGTAAATGATCTAATGAGGTATATCTTATGGTTTTTTATACCTATTATATTGTACTTATACTAACATATTATTGAAAAATACAGGTATGACAAATTGAGATAGAATTGTTACTAGTTTCAATGGAATAAATCTCTCTATGTAGATACACATGGGATTAAGAGGATATTAATGAAGTGAATTGAATTAAATAAGATTTATTGATGGATAAATCACATATTCCATGATATATACAACATTTTATTTTTCCAATAAATGATTTATGGTTGGAATGTATCAGTTATATCCAAGAGAACTTCATGTGATGATGTAATAAATATCCAATTTCACTTGAAGACTTATGTAGGTTGGTATTAATTGAGATGAGAAAGAAGTGATCATGGTCAATTTTAGGGATTAGGAAAAAGATAATCCTAAATCTAGATTGGGATAGTCTTATGACTTAGGTTGTTAAATAGTGCAAAGGTAACTAATTGGTTTTGGTCCAACCAATTGGATCTATCTATGCTGGCAGCTACTCTATGGTCTAGAGATAGTCAGTAACCAAGGAGCAATAAGCTTAGCTTCTATGAAGCATCACATGCTATTAGTCCTAGCCAACATAAATTATGTCAAGGTCTTTCGATTTCAATTCCTCTGATCAGGTTTTTGCAGAAGAATATGATTAACAATTGTTTTTAACCTAATCTCTAGCCAACATATTGAAAAATTTTTGATTTAGAGATTCATTAGGCTTAAAGCCATCATTACTCTCGACCCCTAACCCTAAGTGGATTAGGTGAAAATGAAGGTATTAGAAGAGAAATATGAAGCATGCTTGACATAATAATAAAACAATTCAGAATAACATAATCCAAAATGAAAACAATGAAGAATAAAACAAATACTTATTTGAATGAATGAACAAGAAAGAACGCAACAACATTTGAAGTTGAACGAAAATTGGAATTTAAACTTGGCGTTGGAACCAAAATATGTGTCCCAGGATAATTCAAGTAAGGGAAAGGCTGGTTGAGATGAAATCCAAGCTCAAATGACCAGTATATCATCAAAATAATCAACCTTGTGATGCACTATCATGTAGAATCTGGTCCTCGTGATGTTTTGAGGTGTTTATGGAAGGTATGGGGAGTCTGATGAGCCCCATGGACACCATAAATAATGTTTACAGACAACTCCACATGTTTTTTGTGCCTTGTGCCTCTTTACAAGGATCACGCCATTCACATGGTCCATCTTAGCACGTATGTCCCATTCATCCCATTGCTACTATTGGAAGAACCTAAGAATCTGAAAATGCATAAGCCCCACAAAACCCACACTCATCCAACCAAGAGTATTCCTAGTGTGAAGGGAAGCTAACCATGGGAAATACCCACAACATACCTCTTGTAAATATATGGGTTTTGATCCTTGTATTCTAAATAGGGTACGTAGGAAGCCTCCATGAGGTTAAATCCCAACCAATGGTAAACCATGGTGACCCCCACACTGAGGTACACCTTTGTTTATTTTCCCTCTTGTATTTCCCTTAGTGGCGTCCGAATATGTCTTCAAAATGAGAAACCTTACCTTTATGGGATGCACCACACTTGGGTCAGACCTCATTGGGCATTTTGATCCATCTATCAGGTAAACATTCCAAGTGCTCCCTCCTAGAGATGTACCTACCTGATCCACCTTTATAAGTGTTTTGATCCACCCATTACATCTCTGTAAGACATTAAATCATGACCCTCTATCCTTGTGGGATGTTAAACTCATGGAATAACACAAGTTAAACATGGGTTTCCATTAATATATTCAATATTAATGTTTAATCAGTCCTTATTAAGGTATTGTGGAAGTGTGGTTTTATGTTTTCTAGCAGATTTTGAAAGATTCCAATCTTTATGTAGGTGATTCCATGCTTTTACAATATATGATGATTTTATTATGCTGTATTTGCTTGCTAAGTGTACTATATGAAATGTTTGTGTGGTTAAAAATGTGTTATAAAGGAATTTGGCGTGTGTATAGACTTGAATGTTATTTTTAAAATGAATGCAGTTGTATTTCTTGTGGATTTTCATGCTTAAGTCCTCTAAATGTGTTTGAAGAAATGAGAAAGTTGTGTGATGGGTGTTTTCAAATAGATTTAATGTGTTTGTGAATTTTAAAGAGGGTTTTATTATGAGATGTAGAGAGTCTATATATGTGTATTTACATTGAATGAAAGTACATGAGAATGCGTTGATATATATGATGTGTATAATGTAAATTGAGCACAATTTTCATACAAGGTATTTTCTTTATGGTGTGAAGGGGACATGGTGAGAGGGTAGGGGTGGTTTTCTAGGGGAGGGGGAAGGGGGGAAAGTGGTAGGGGAAGGGGTAGGGGGTGTGATGGGTTCTTTTGAAATATGTAGTGGTGGGTAGGGGGTGTGAAATGGGAAGGGGGAAGTGCAGTGGGCAGGGGTGTGCTGGGGAAGGGGGCAGGGGGTGTTCAGGGGGCATAGAGTGTGCAGGGGTAGGGGGTGTGCTCGGGGGTGGGCAGTGTGTAGGGGGTGTGCTGGGGAAGGGGGCATGGGTTCTTTTTTATGGAATGGAGGGACATATAGAAATGGTATTAAACAGTGGGTATAGGTATATATCCAAGGTTTAATGTCATTGCAAAAGGCCCATCATTGATATCCAATAGCATCATGATGCTGTGGAATGGAGACCAAAATCCCTAATAGTTGAAACCAAAGTTAGGGGAAGAAGGAGAAGAATATAGCGGAGGATAATAGGGTTAAAGATATTCCACCACCCTTTTAATGTAACTGATAATATTTTATTTATCTCAAAAGTAAGGGAGATATCCCATGGGGGAAGGGAGAATGAGGAGAGTGCGTGTAAATGATTTTGTTGAGTGGAATGAGGGATATATGAGGGTAACCCACTTTAATGGTTGATAGTGAAAATTTGTTAATTCCACTCATTAATTAAGTGAATTATTAGGCCTAAGGGTAAAATAAATCATTTTCCAACAACGTGGGAATCAATATAAACACACTTCTAATCCGTATAGTTTCATTGAGTGGCTTACAATCTATTATTCAACCATATAGAGATACTTACCCAAAAACTCATACCTTACACAAGTTCATCACATTATTTGACAAACTATTAACCATCAATGTGAGACCATCATAACCGTAGAACCAAACTATAGGTTTATTGATTCCCCCTTGAATCATTAAATAGCCCATGTTCTACAAAATATTGGGCCATATGATTATTATAGATGATTAGCCCTAACCATGCCCCAATTTCATTAATTAGTTATTTTATGTTTTGTGTCTCACTAGTATAATTCCATTTAGCAACCCCATTCTTTATTTCATTATTGTATTACTAACATAATATTTGTTTTATTATGTAGGTGAAATATTTTTCATCAGTTCGAATGCTTTGTTTGGAAACCGCCACCATGGACGACAATTTTTTAGAGCGGATAGATGCAAAAAGGATGGAACATCATTGTTTTTAACTGTTTGTTGGATAAATGTAATTATAACCAAATTAAACATTGTTTGAAATGTGTATAGAATTTTGTTGTTTTGTATTCATGATTTCAAGTAAATGTATGTATCATTTTTTTTCTTCTGTGCTTTGTGTGTGGGTGTTGTTTGTGCTGTGTGCAGGTGTTGTTTGTGTTCTGTGTAGGTGTTGTATTGTGTGCAGGTGCTGGGCAGGTTCTAGTTTTGCACATGATATTTGGCGTTTATCAGTGCTAGTTAAGCGCTAATAAATGGAAAATATATCAGTGCTATTTTGAGCGCTGGTAAAGGTAGTTTTTATCAGCACTCAAAATAGCGCTGATAAAGGTAGTGTTTATCAGCGCTGATATATTATACATTTCTCATCACTGAAAATAGCACTGATAAATACTAACTTTATTAGCGCTTTCTTAGCACTGATAAAGGGGCACTTTTATCAGCATTTTTTTAGCGCTGATAAAGGGGACCCCTGTTTTATCTTCACCAATATTAACAGTGCTTTTTTAGCACTGTTAAAGTTCGTTTTTAGCACTATTAAAATCCATATTTGTAGTAGTGTATTAAACTTATTGGACATCTTGAGTTCCCTCGAACTTGTTCTTATACTAGGAAATATCAAAATATTTCCACTAATAACTTTCCCATTTAATGATGATCTATTAATACAGTGTATGTATCCTACTTGAGTTAACCCCACCATTCCCAAGGCTAATTAGACAATTGAGGAGAGATACCACCTCATTTGGTAAGTCAACAAGTGGAGTACAGGTGATGAAATTATGCACACTCCTCGATGCCTTGAATTGGATGGATTGGTTATCCTAGGTGACATATGATCCATAATTATCAATGTTCCTAGGTAGGATAGGCCCATATAGAGGAAATACCATCAAAAAATCAGTGGATAGGTCATCCGCAGGCATGTTCTTAGGTGGGATGAACCCCATGTCGAGGCGAAACACATCCTCACCAGACCTGTCATTTAGTGTGGAAGCCTCAACTACCCCATACGACACCTAAAAGGTAGGATAATCCATCACAACGTCCTCAACCATAGTCATTAGTGGTATGCTATCAACCACCATCACTGCGTCCTAAACCCCATTAACCACTTCTGAAAACTCTTCCAAGATAGGTGTAACCATCATACCCTCCCTTATCATCTCACCTGATAGCACAATATTTTCCTCCTCCATCAAGGCTTCATCTCTATTAGCCACCTACTATGTAACTTATATGGTAGGTTCAGCCACCATAGGTTCATAAACAACATTCTTTAAAAGGCATGAACTCATCCTTGATTACTTCCCTATGCTTGAGCGTCATCACAGTTGGATGAGGAACATATAAATTTTGAACTGTAATTTAAAACATAGGGTAAGATGAGAAAGACTTATAAGAGTTAAAATATAGAAGTAAAGGTATAAATGGAAAATTTATTAGAGGAATTTTATAGCCTAGTGAGTAGATTTGATAGATTCATTGGAAACCCCCCTAGAGAGATCATTCCCCTCAGTAGCCTTCACCTTAGTTGTAGGGGCCACTTCAGACAATGATTAGCCCCCTATATCCAAAACATTAATAAGAGTCTATTCAATATCCCCATAAAGGTTCATGGATTCCTCACCCTCTATTGATAGTTAATCACTAACCCCCTCCTTCTTTGTGCTTTCTGATTCACACACAAGTGAAAAGGTATTTAGGTAGTAATTCTAAAGGATGGGTTATATAAAAAGCACACAAGAATACAAGTTTTAACTAATAAAATGAAGGAAATCAATCCCTAGGAGAGTCCCTATAGGAATTTATTTCCCAATACTCTTCATTTTACCCCTCTTGTAGAGGTACACGTACTATTAACTCTCTTACTAAAAGATCTGGAGAAGATTTCATTCCCGAAAACACCTTCACTTGGCTGGTCAGGGGATACACAGTGCCCTGAGAGTAGAAAATGTCCTCTAGATCCATTTTGTATTGTACTACCTTTGCTCGAGGGGCATGGAATCCTTCCGTATCATGAACCAACCTAGTGATAAATATCCCATTTTTTTAGGCACTACCATGTCCCGTGGAGAGTGGTGACTTATCTGTGGATTCTCCAACTCTCCCAAGAGTTTAGAAAGACAACATCATTGGGGACATCTGGGAAGAAAAATATCTTCCCTGGACCTTGGACATTTGACCTCAAGAAAGCCCCAGAGGGTCCACCTTCCTCCTATAGATGCTTACTAGAGAGTGTTTCTCTTGTATCATCTCCCCTCCCTGCAACTTCTTCCTATGCAAGGCTAGAAAATTCCAGCTCTAAAACTCTTTCTCTACCTATTAGACTGAATCTACCTCTATGGTGGGCCCTTCTAATTTCTTTTCCTAAACATCACAGTTATGGGACCCCTTATTCATTATATTGATTAGTTCTATGGCTCATAATTTCCCCATGATATGTGTTCTCCAAGATCATATCATAATATTGGGTGAGCTCATAAGTGGAAGCAGGTGGTGGTAGTTCATTTAATTCAATCCCATATTCACATGAATGAATGAACCATATCTGTCGAAGGAACAAGGGTTGGAATTCACTACATACAACCATGAACACCCTTGGGGTCAACCATTGAAGGTATTAGAAATGACTCACAAATCAATGGGAGTGTATAGCTCTCCAATCATCTTGTAGTCAACCTTCTCCACTATTAACCCGCCTCAAAAGGTTAAGAGGTAAAACCAATGCTCAACATTCCCCATTAATTTTTCCATCACCATCCCCAAGAGAGTAGGGAATAATGGGAGATGTAGCAGTTTGCCAACATAATCTTCACTAGCACATTGACAGATTCCATGATGAGATGGTGACTCTCAAAGATGTTTAGAATTGACAACTAGAATTTTGTGTTGTGATGGGAGATTGGGTTTGTATATTAATATCCCCCATTTGTGTAGCTAAAATACCACACAGGAATTGGAAGGGCCTACTCACACATGGGGGGGGGGGGGGTTTCTATACTGATGTGGTGCAACACCTTATATAGATCTTCCAACATCGACACTATATCTTTGAAGTAATTCCCGATTTCTAGAACTTTTTCTATGATTAAGGTGATCATCCTCAACCCCATTTACACATCTCGCATCGTGAGAATCCACCCACATATCAGTGTAGTGTCAAAGCCTACTAGAATGACCATGGAAGCCTCAAGCTCCCAATTGTATCCCACGAACTACAACTAGATTTCTTTCATAATCCTCTAGTAATAGTGCTCCAATACTTGATGGAACATCCAGTGGCATTAACGTGGCCTCCCCGGTATCATATTAGTTGGTTCATTAAAAAAGTACCCAAACCACTACTTGAATGGGATGCCCTTCATAGACTATTTGTGTTCTATTTTCCCATACACCAAGTGCAAGAACACCCTCCCTATGTCTAGAAGTTTCTGCTCATCCTCACAGACACTCTCTGTAGGTAAGAACTCATCATACCTAGCCTATCAGTTCGAGATCCCAATAATCTTGTAAAGATCCCACAAGCTGATGTTCACCTCCCCGTGGTGTAGATGAAATGTGTTGGTTCTTACCAACCACCTTCTTAATATCATTGACATGATGTCCAAGTGACATTAGATATGGAATTATGAGGACCATGCTTCCTCATAAAGCACCACCTACTTCATCTTCAACCCAAACTCATGGATGATTTGGTATGCCAAATACACCCAGAAATACTCATATAAGAAGTTTCTACCCTAGTATAGGTCCCAGCCTTATGTACATCTCTTGAGAGAGTTCCAAAATCCTTCGTTGATATCATCTCATGATGAGTTGAGATTAATCTACCTACAACCCTCCTCGTTGATGTTTTTTATTTGGATCCATAGGATATGCACAATGATAGATGCATGATCCTTCATGATATGGACCAAAATAGCCATATGCCAGTAGTATTATCCAAGCATTCTCCTGAACCAGTATGTGGAATCATATTGATTAGAACTGGGGTTGAATACATTATCCCACAACCTGAAACCTTATAGAGGCAGCCACTTGCATAGAAAGTATTTCTACTGAGCCATTATCAGTAGTACAACGAGTGTGTCATATTCCAACGTTCTCTAGCTACTCTCTCTAATCATAAGGATCCATCCCATCTCCTCTCATCTATTTGTGACATTATATTCACCCTCGGTTTCTATTATTAAAATTCTATAATTTTTTTGGTATTGGTTTATGAAGGTGTGTTCATGAAGCTCGAGTTTTCATAAATTTTATGTTTGTTGAAGTAAGTTTTTGGAATCGTGGTTCGTAGAAGAAGAGAGTTTCATGAGAAATGAGGATCGAAATAGAAAAATTATAATTAATTTCATGAGTTTCATGAAAATATTGCACTATATTTTCTTTCTTTCGAAATGTCTAGGTTCCACAAAGGGACCCCCATCCCTATTTATAGGTTCATGGTCAAACCAAGTTTCACCAATAAGATTTCAAATCCCCAATTTCCATCATTTTTTCCCTTTAGAACACGACCCTTATTTCCATCTTCAAATACAACTGTGATGGATGGGGGAAAATGATTAACACCAAAATATGAATTTCATATAAGATGCCAAGGTAGTAATGGATGGCTCAAATTAAATTCAATTAAAAAGTCCAAATAAATACACATAAGGGACTGAATCTATGAAGGCCTACATATTCATGAACATATGTAGATCATAGAATTACCTAACCGTGTGAATATTTGATGGTAACCTCTATTAAGTGTAACTCTGGTTCATTGAGCTCCAGTTCACAAAAGTCTCTGGTGGTGTGGAGCTTTGAATTTAACCTTTACACAACGTAATTCTATCCTGTGGAACCCTGTTAGTTAATGAAGCTCATAAAACATTTTGAAAGCCTCTATCTTTCATGAAACTCATTCCTTTAACTCTTCTAGGCGAATAAATACCCCAGTGTCTAAATTTCAAGGGGACATGACCTTTTAACTTCCGAGAAAAGATCTAAATTCTCGATACATAGAACCTTAATGAGTGAAAGAGGCGATATAAGTACAATGGTGTCCATATTCCACAAAACTACATCCCATGGGTTTTTGAGAATCTTTAACCATGGTGGAGATTCATTTTATGAATGTTCATGGCCTTCACTTAAGAAGAAACCTCTTTATAGCTATCAAAATTTTGTGAGATAATTAAACTTCATGAATCCAGCCCCATGGGACCCAAGAAATTACTCTATGTTAGGGCCGCCCTATTTCATGGAACATTCTTTTTTGAGAAACCCACAACTTCTATTAGACTCCTGGACTTTGTGAATATATTAACTTTAATGAAGCCCCAAACTTCGTGAAAAACCATCCACCAAGCCTCCATATGGTGAATTATTTCATCCAACACCATTTCATGAAATTTGATTGCCTTGGACCCCCATACTAACCAAGGAAAAGTTCAACTGTACCCAAACTCTCTGTAAAACCAGCACCACCTACCCTTTTGTCCACCCACTTTACTTCAAGTGTGTCCTAGGCCTTCACCCTACCCAGTAACCCTAAGAATAGGTACCCTATTGCCTATTTCTCATATGAATTAGTACCATAACATCAGACCTACTGATATCCAGTCCTCCATGGTAGTGTCCAGGCCATGATCTACCCAGATTCACATTAGAAGTCGAAATGTAAGCATTAAAGGTGCTGTCACTAAGGGAAGAAACTTACCTATCTCAGTAGAGATTGCATATGATGAATATTCTTATCACATTGATACAATCCCCCTAATGGTGTAACCTCTATAAATGTCTGAGATACATGATATAAAATTTCCTATATCCATTTCCTTGTCATACGAAGTCCTACTTCAAGAAAAAATCCTCAGCACCTAATGATAAATTGTAGCCTTACCCAATGTGATGAACATAAAATGCCCCATGTATGATCATCATGGGATGTTACTCCCCCACCTCCACGATACATATCCTTACATCTAGAACCTCTAGATCCCCCTCTATGGGATGTGATGCTACAACCATCACCCCGAGATGGTTTTATTTGTAATCCCCATAACATCCCTTATCACCTCTCCTTACAATACATGATCATCCATACCGTATGATGTTAAAATTCATGGACCAAACTTTTTACATGACCTTAAACAAAAACATTGAACTATGTGTGTTTTATCCATGTTTACCAATAGGGTGCATAGGAAAACTCCACGAGGTTCAATCCTGACAACCTCAAGGGTAAAATATCCCCCATAGGGACACACTTTACCAAATCCTGAGTGCGAAATATTTCCCACAAGGTACACACTTAACCAAACAACCTATCCTAACAAGACATTAAACCTATGCTCAACATATCCCTGCAAGACATTAAAAATATGCCAAACTGGTCCCCAAAAGATGTTAAAATTGTTCCAAAACTATCTCCACAAGATGTTAAACCTATTACCAATGTATCCACATATTATTTTAAAACTACACAAATAATTTCTCAATGATACATTAAACCTATGAAAATACTAACCGAGTAGGACATTAGAATTGAAACCCATCATTCCCCATAATATTTTAAACCTATGACCCAACCATGTCCACAATAAATTAAATTTGTGCCCTGATATAGAATAAAAACCCTATAAAATAAACATGGTATTCTTTAGGTAAAAATAATTTTAAAATTTATGTGCCTGCAATAAAATACATTGTGGATGACACATGATACCTTAGGTGTGGTGCCCAAAACGACTCACACATGGGATGCCATCCAAAATAGGAAGAATTTACAGGTTCCTTACCTACAAAATATCCATACATTACCAACATTCCCAATGTTACTACCTCTTCTATTCAAATGTTACTACCCTTTTAGGATAGAAGTAGTGTAATTAATTGGTGTCCACCTTGATATGGAACCAGGAAAAATTTTTACAAACAAGAATTCAATCTATGAGGTAACCCAAAAATAAGAAATACGATCACAAGAGGAAAAAATGGAAAAAGGAACTGAAATCCCATCATCCTATTTTAATCAAGGATCTAACATTGCTGATAAAAGTGATGTAATATTTTTGCCTTGTGAAAGTGAAAATATGGAGCAACAAAAAGTAGCATGCAATGCTCTGGCCTTAGTGAAAGTATAAAAAATAGTTTATTTACTTTATCAGTATGAAAATTCATGTGAAAAATAATATTATTCGATGTTTCAAAGTGCTTTTAGGGTTACGTTTTAGGTATTTTAGTTTTAATTTTCATATATCGTAATGTTTGAGAGTTTTGGGGGTGAAATTAGTTTTTTGGAAAGGATTTTGAAGTGTACATGGGTGGTTCATGGTAATAGGGACCATTCTTAATTCATTCGTAAACTGTATATAATGTTCTAGGGAGATAAGGGGTTTTTATGGTAAAGTAATGATCACTAATACCATGCATGTCAAACCCACATACCTAATATTATTCAGATAGATAGAGAGAGAGAGATTTGTGTGGTCACTACATGGTCTCTAGGAGTGTATAGTCGGGTCATGAATCCAATTAAAAAACCTCTTAAATAATATATTTTAATGATATTTTAATGATTCTAGTATTGTTTTTTTATTTACCAAGACCTCATAAATTTAATGTTTTTTTGGGAAATATTTGGTGAGTATATCCTTTTGGAAGTTATCCATTTTGGATCCTTGGGTGTTTGTATTATGGATATAAGGTAAGTTACCATTAGACCTCTCATCTTATATTAGTTTTTGGTTTTTCTTACTGAAACCATAAATAGGTATGGTTTGTAAGAAATCAAGTTTTTTGCCTTTAATAATTTATGGTTTTTAGATTTTTGTATTTTAAAAGGCTTAGGGGTTCTAAGATCTCCATTTTGTATTTTTGATTCTGCATCATCATAAGGTTGGGGTAGGTGGCTTCTTCAACACTTGATTTTGTGAGAAATAAAATAATATTGAATTATCTTATTTCAATAATTTTTTTAAAAGAGTTAAGTAATTTTATGATGATGTTGTGTGGATGTGAAAAGGGGTCTTATTTTAATAATTGTTTTTGGTAAAAATGAAATTGTTATATTTTTAGCTGTGTGTGTGTTTTTTGAAAATTTTGGGAAAATGTTAAAGTGGTATTTGATATTGTTGTTAAAAGTTTCATTGATTTTAATAGTAGATGATATTTTTTTAGATTTTTAGGAAATATAGTTGTGGGATCAAACATGAGTTTGAAAATCCAACTTGAGTATCGTTTCCTTTTCAGGGTTAACATAGTTTTAATTATCACTTTAGTGTGAGTTTTTTATTAGGGTTGATGGGGATGCCAAAACATGGTTGGGATGTAGTCTAATAATGATTATGAGAAAAAAGTAATCTATTTTTGTGCTTTTATATGAATATCATGTTCCCTTGGTCTCTATTCAAGAATTTAAATATTTTTGAGTGATATAGAAACTGGTGGTTGACATGTTTGGTCTAATTTTGAAAAAACATATTTCGAACTATTTTTTTTAATTTTTTCTTATTCTTTTTCAACTTACATGGGTTAGGTATTTTTTTGTAAAACTTATTTTTATATTGGTTGAATTTCACATACATGGGGTTATTAGGGAAGTATTGTGTATATTCTATTACGAATTTTACTCACCACTTACCACACACATTATGGATGGGTAGATTAAAATAGTCCAAAAATAATAGTCCTATAAATACATGCTTTTATATAAATATTTCCACACTCACACTCACAAATTCTTTTAGGTTTAGAGTTTTAGAGGTACAAAATAGATAACCTGTAGTAATACATAACAAAAAACCACTCTTTTATACCCTAAAAGCATATATTTCTCCTATAAAATAGGTTTATTAACCTTTTTCAATTTCTTCCTTAAAATCCAACAATTATAACATGAATTTTAATTTCATAATCATTAATAATAATACCTATTCAATTTAAAAATAATTTGAAAACATGTAATAATAATATAAATCCCATTTTAGGGTAAACAAGGAGAAAAAAAACTTGAAGACACGGAGCACATGAAATTTCATTAAGCTTAATATAGTAAATATAAAGATACATTGAACTCGTATAAGATAATAAACTTATATTAAATAATAAAATAAATATACTGATAAATTTTAATAAAATAAATGAAATTCAAAGAGTATCATAAATAACACTCATAATAAAGAATAAATATAATATAATAATCATGAATATTTCTTAGAATATCATATTTATATCACTCGTAATAATTCTTAATGGAATAATCCTTTCAATTAGATTTAACAGCATTTATCTAGGGAATAAATCATTACCCAATGTATTAGGAGTCTATATAATACTTTTCCCACCCATGATCATGTAAAAAAAATCTAAAAACCATATCATGAGAAATATAATAGGAATATTATATTTCATATCAAGAAATATATGAATTGAAGTTAACCCCTAAAAAATCCCATGAAATAGGATAAAAAATTACCAATTAAGAATAAAATAAAATATCATTTTTAACCTATGAAGAAAATTAAAAATGTTTATATTTATATAATTTTTGGAGAATGATTCAATTTTGATAACATAATATAAAATAATTAATATATATATAAGAAAATCTGGTGATATTTTCAAAGGATTTCATAAAATAAAATTGATAATAAAGTAGGAACTATAATCGATGAAATAATATTAGAATGGATATAATCAAAATTAACATCTTCAAAAGTAATTAATGAGAATTAAATGATATGGGAATACATATTAAAATGAATATGTAACATTTGAGAAATAAGATAAATAAATATTCCCAAGAATGATATATAAATGAAAAATTATTACAGCATTAATATTTGATGAAAAGAATATACATTAGTTGAATTTTTTTCAAGGAATACGATAAGAATAAATCAAGAAGAGGAAAATAAATATAAATATGAATGTTCCATGGATATTAGAAAACTTACACAAAATATAAAAAAAGAGAGAAACAATTACCCTAATAAAGATCATAACATGGAAAATAAGATTACATAAAAAATGATATCATGAGGAGGAAAAGTAAATCCCTAAAAAACATGCCATAAAAAATATAATAAAAGAAAATTATAGAATAAAAAAATCCCTAAATAATATAATCAATGAAAAAATTGCATACCCTAATGAAAGGAAATCGAGTCAAGTATCTATTTACCATATGATTTAAGATTATTGTAGATCTGAATATTACCTTAAGGATCTTACGTGAAATGAAACCATTGGGAATTATTATTATTAACAAAGTAAATTAAACATTTTAATGTATTAGAGGTGAATGAGAGAATAATATAGAGGGAAAATTGAGCTTAGTATTTTCTTTTAAAGATGGTAGAATGAGACCCCTTTTATAAACAAGATTATATGGTATTTTTTAAAATATTAATTCATTAATGGATATGTAATGTAATTTGGGAGGGAATGTTTCATAGAAATATATAATAGAAGAATTTTTCTTTCCCGATCCTTCCACATATGTTATAATATTAGGTTATATTATTATTTTTAATACATTAAAATCATTTTTAATATAAAAATCTCAAACTAACCTGGTCTACCCTGATACGGATACCTAATTCGACCTGTGACATTACTTGAAGTGCATTCCATTTCAATTTGGGTTCTAAATTAATTTTTGGGAATCTATATAACCCATTTTAAAATAAAATAAAATTTTGAATAAAGTCATTTTAAGGGTTATTTGTAACCCAAAATAATTTCACCAGTACTTGGCATAAGAAATAAAAAAATCCCCTAAAAATATATAGAATCAAAATAGAATTAAAAATACAAAAGGAAAATCCAATAATCGAAAGACAAAGTCAATGTGATGGTGAGGAGATTGAGTCTAGATGTATTGTGTCAACATGTGTGTTGGAATGTCACACACAGCTGTGTCCCACCATCTCTAAGGAAATTCATGCTGATGAAACATCTCAACATAATTATGACATCTCCATCATCCCTCTATCACATAACCATTCCATTATCTCCAGGACCCCCACAAACATAAATTGAGATTATTTTTACCATTGTTAAAAAACCTTTAGACCTCTAAACAAACCTCAAGAATAGAAACAAATAATTAAAATCACTCAGACAACACCATGGGGACCACGTCACAACATGACACTAGGGATATTATGACACAAGAACAAAACTTGAACTAGAGAACCTCATAAAAAATAAACACCACTATCACAACATAGGACCACCTTCATGATTAACTGTAGGAGAAATCATCAATCCAGTAGAAGAAACAGTCTTTCACTATTTGATGGTAAATAAAAACTAATTCCATAATAAATCCAACACCATCTATCACATCGCCCAAACAAACTACCCCTTCCCTTCAAATACATGGCACCATGTTATACATGCCACTTTTACGAATAGATAGCCTGTATTGAACCTATCGAGAAGCTAATATAAGAGTATGTAAAAATGATATAAGTAAGGATCAATTTATGGAGAAAAGATTCTAGGAATGAAAGAAAAGAAATCCAAGAGTACTTAGAGGTATCTCTAAGAAATCCACATACACATGAGAATAAATATTATAAAAAAACCAACAAGAAGAAATAATCTATTGGGGAAAGTAACTAGACATTAAAAAATCCCACTTCCACAATCCAAAACCACCATGAACACCAACATTCAGAAAAAAGTATTGGGCCTTTTACATTCATACATACTAATATAGTAGATATAGGAAAGATTAGAAGGACTACACAAAAGAGAGTAACCTGCCACACCCAAAAAAAGAAGATAATGACAATGGAGGGTATTTACTACTAAGAAACTCCACATCACACCCCAAATATCTATACTCAATATTGTAAATAACTAAGAATGGGGTCATGTGTGATGGTAGACTAAAAACATAAAGGAGAAAATAAAACAAAAAACTATAATGATCCAAGAGAACTGAAGGAAGAAACCCTATAAAACAGTGAACCCGCTTAACCAAAGAGAGAATAAAACATAAGGAGAAACAAGATAAAGATAGGAGGCCTAGATCATCACAGCCACATGATGTTTCATATATAAAGCCTATAAGACATAAAATCAGATAAATAAAGTGATTCATAGAGACTAATAGAATTCACATCCATCCCCATGCTTGGGAATTAAAACTTCACTAGTGAGAGTCATTTTTTCTATATAAAACAAAATAAAAACATAATTCCCACATTGAATTCCTACATAATCACTTCAGATGTCAAGAAATCACACATATGAAATTATTACATTCATAAATGGATAGAAAAAAAATTAATTAACATGTAAAATATATCATCAACGATAAAAAACAATATTCCCAATATATCTAAAAGAAATGAAAACATAACATTATATACAAGAATCGCATGAAACCGCGAAAAATAAAGAAAAAGGAATATAAAGTGACATAATATACTAGAGAAAAAAAGTACTAAAACAAAAATAGGGAATAAAACCAGCAATCTCCATGAACCATGGAAATCATCTTCACTTACCACTTCTAACATTCCCAAAATGGGATCTAAAATTTTACCTTACATCTAATAGGAACTTGTAATGATCTTTTAATATGATAGGTAGGGCCCAAAAATTCCCAATAGTTATCCTCCCTAATCCTATACATAACCTTTAAAAGTAATCCAATTAATTATTGTTTGAAATACAATTATAAACATTATTGAAACATTTTTAATGAAATAGGTATTATATTTCAGTTATTTTAAAACATTTTGAATAAAAATTAATGGTTAAAAATATCAAAGTAAAACAATCATTTAATATTTTTAAGAAAATAATGTGTTAAATTTAAGAAAGTGGTTTAAAAAGTTATATTGAAAGTACCTAAGTTTAGGAAAACAAAAGTAAGATCCATGTTGTAATAAACCTATAAACTTAGTTAATGAAAACACAAGTGAGTTATATTTATAATTTTTAAAAAGGAAAATACCAAAGATAACAAAGAATGACATAATAACCAACAATAATACTACTAATAATAAGAGATCAAAACAAGGTACACATAATTCAACTATCATTGGAATTGTATAATGAGAACCCTTATGGGAAAAACTATGGGATCAAGGGATAATCTAGGACAAAAACAAAATAGAATCTATCTAATTAGTACTTGATGCGATTCAACATCCCAAACACTTGTATTTACTTTACCTGCCATGATTGGGGGAAAAAATATACTAAGTCGGGTGTGATCCTAACTAGGGGCCGCTACCCATAGTTGAATCATGAACTAGTAGAGAATACATGCCAAGGATTATTACCTAGCTATCCATGGATTTTCATAACACAAAATAGAAGGGATAAATAAAATAAAAACCAAAAGAATTAATAGTAATAAGAACAATCATAAAACACCCTATACTCTAATAACCATTCACAGAAGAAACCCCCCTTTATCAAGAATAGTGATATAATAAACATATACCCTGACCAATATAATTCCATCAACTTTACATATTATTAACATTACTTTAGTTCTTATATATAAAACATAAAGGAACTCACTCTAATGGTGTTCATATATATAAAGGACCCATTCTTTGAAGGTATAACCAGAACTTTGGAACACCACTAGAGAATAGAAGTTATAAATTATTTTTATATCCAAAGAATAGATACAATATAAAATCTTCTCAAATAATCAAATAAGAATAAAAATAACATTTGAAAAAAAGCAACATATTCTTGTAATTAAATCTTAAAAAAGATGAGTTGATGCACTTATAAATTTATTAATACTCCAATCTATAATTTAATTATTAAATTATTTTGAAAGGAAAAACATACGAATTTAAGAAACCACTAACTGTGCATATTTTGTATGAAACATTATTTTGGGAATTGATAAATGATAGATTTCTTTTATTGTAAATGCAAATTATGAGGAAAAACAAAACACTACGTGGGTAATCAATAGATACACCTAATAAAATAATTATATTATTCAAATAATGAGTTATAAACAAGAATGTAATCATGGGATTACGTTTAAATGACAATTCATGGATAAGCCTACCTTAATAATTGAATCCCTTGATAAAGGTATTAGTCCATCATATAAGGGAAACATAATCCTTATAACTCTACTCCAATCCCTAACACATGAAAATACCCACATAAAATCAGGAAACACTAGAACCTAGGTCTTTATTACCATTTTAAGGAATGTTAAATAATGGAAAAAGGTGAAAAGTATGAGAGGAATAAATTTGGATGTGTCTATTTCAAATAATCATCATCAAAAGAGGAATAAATCCCCTGGTTTATCCCAATAATACAATAGGAATGGGAGGGTAAAATTCCTATGGGTTGATGAAGTTCGAATGAGAGTAAAAAAGGAGGCCAAGGTGAATAAAATTAATCAGGTCCAATAGAGTAAATTGAATTTTTTAAGAATATAGGAAAATAGAATTGCTTGGAAAACCATTTGAAACTATGTTACCATCACTTAAAAGCCTTGTAAGTCATCACATAGTTTATAAAACCCTGAACCAACCATGAACAATGGACCCATGTGAAAGGGTACCTCACATAGGTTTTCATGGATATGTAAGAGTAAGTTGCATGATTTTCCCAAACCTTGCACAACACATGTACCTTCCCTTAAAATAAAAATATCCTATGTAAGGTCATCTACATGGTTTAGCACTAACTATACACTAACTATATTGGGATGGTTTATTTATAAAATTAGGTCACACGATTTTTTTTGTATATGTAAGAAAATTTGTGTGGTTAACCCCTAACCATGTAATAACTGTGCAGGTTAGAAAAACTATTAAAATTTTAGAAGATAAGATCAACACATAACGATATATATTAAATTAAATAATTAAATAAAATAGAACAGAAAAGTAATATCATGTGTGAAAAATCTCTCCATTACACCACTTTATAAATATTGAAAGTATTAGCTGAATATGTTGATAAAAAGATATAATAGGTTTAAAATCTTCATTAAAATAAGACTCCAAAACCAGTGGAAACCATAATGCCCAAAAAAGAAATTAATACGAATTTATCTCAACTATATTTTTCAAAAAAATGTAACTGAAAACTATAAAATATAAAAATATTCATGAACAAATAACTTATGACCTTTCATTAGGTAGGGTGGGGATGGGGGATGAAGCACCTTCCCTCAAAAGTCCCACACCATTACTTTCTCAATGAAATGGAAATAATCACACATGATCATAAAAAACTAAGACTCTATACAACTATTACATAACTGTGTACCTAGGTCCATTAGTAAAAGTATCTTTATACCCTAGTGTAAAACTATATTGAGTAAGATATCGTTTCACCATAAAGAAGTTATCATATATTGGTATCCCCCCATATTTTGATTTCCCCCAATACACTAATCCTCAAAATCCTTAATTATATCCAAAAAATCGATAGAGAAGATAAAGGTTTAGAAGTGGTCTCACTAATTGGGTTCCTCTATCCCATGGGTGGGAAACCACTAACACGACATTAAAAACACTTAAAATCATAAATAACTTCCATGAGTTATCTCTAATAATTCAAAATTATATAATAAGGTACTATATTCAATAGGTATTATGAATTGTATCGAAATTAAAGCCCATAAATTCCATACCTCAAATAAAAGAAAAATAGGATAAACCATATTATAGAGGGAACAATATAATAGTATATACCACAAGCATCCACTATATAATCATTCAGTTCATCAGGATAAACTCAGGTATATTCTAAAGGGGTAGATTTTGATCTAATTATATTTTGTAAAACTCCCCCATAGAACCATTTCATATGACCCATATGACCACATATATTATAGGTCTTAGTACCTTCCAAACACAATGGTTTCTTGTGACTTGAATTACCACACAAATGGAATACTAGGGACTTAATCTTTGAGTTGGTTGATGAGATGAAATGAGGTAACCTGTCAATAAAACCACATTCTCATTGACTGAACTCCATCAATATACCCTTTACACTAAAATAGTTCTCTTTACCAACCCTAGGAATCGAGGAAATATCAATCGCCAGAGAAATTTTGGATATAGTATCCATAATTATGATAGTTTGTTTCACTACCTCCCGATAAGAGGTTTGAAAAGACATGGATACTTTTAGATGAATATCAGAATTAAGTACTCTTCTAAAACACTGAGCTCTTAAATAATCACACCATGATACCTCTAGTAGATACAATACTAACACAACTATGTTTATAATTCATGTCAATAATAGTCGAACACCCTACTCAATTTTAAAAAACTCCATCACCTAATACATTTTTATGGTCATAGGGAATTATTTATTAATGAAAAAAACTATCAAACCTACTTAGGAATTTTACTTCTTTAGATTAGTTTGAATAATAAAATTATATTACTTCCGACTTGGAAATTCATGTTTAAAGGTGGAAAATTTAATCTCAAGATATGTTGGGAGTTCAAGATGGTTGAAAATATTCTCAATATTCTACAACCACTCTTTTTCTTTATGGGAACCTTTCTACTCATGTAATAGAGTATGAACCAAATTCTAAATCTCATGAGTGTAATTTCTCTACTAATTTAGAAGAGGAAAAACATTATGCTCCAAAACTATAGAATATTGAACAACTAACTTAGATAAAATGTGGTCAACTATGTGGTTTTGTTATGGATAACCACCCATAAATCCATCTTTAAATTCCATAAAGTCATAACGAGTCATACAATAAAAGAGTAATAAACATAAAATATATAAATTTGTTTTTTAGGATTAAAAAATTTATAAAAAAATATTTAAATAAACAAACCAATATCAAAATATCAAGAGAAATCTATTTTTAACACAAAAATACTCAACATTCACTCATGAAAATTAAAAACATACCAAAATACTCAAATTACTCATATGAAATCATCTTAATCGCCCTTTTAAACATACTTTAGAACTTACAAGAAATCTATTTTTATTACCTAAAACATTTAACTAGAGTTTTTCATGAAGACATCAATGTAAGAGATCATTATAAGTGCCCCATACATTTAATAGAATTTTAAAACATTTGAAATTTGATTGTTGAAAGAATTTTACAAAACCCCACAATATACATCTTAATTGTTTTTAATAGCCCTTGAAAATTATAAAACTCAACTCATAAAAATATAGCACTAGAGCCCCCAAATGAAAAAATAAATTTTCATAAGGTAAATAACATCAATTATCCATAGAATACATCCAAATTTATTTAAAATAAAGAATATAAAATAATAATAATTATTCATGATCTTAATGAATAAAAATTTAAAAGTTCAAAAAAATTTACAACTGTGTACAGTTTTTACACACAGTCTAGAAAACCATGTGCTAACCATGTGAATCTCACTAGAAGATACCCAAAAATTAGTTTCATGGTCTATATGTAGTTTTCCAGACCATGCATGGTAACTGTAAAACTGTAGGTTTCTCCCCATTTTCACTCTAAATCATATAGTTTCACAAAATATCTCATAATTATTTAATATAAAACATAAATACTTATATAAAGCCTAAAAATCATCAAAATAATTGTATAAAAAAATTAAATTCAAGACATATACAACCCACAAACCCCTATTAACTCAAGGTTAAATAAGAAAAGTGTTGTGTATACACATGATCGTACTTACATCTCACACTATGATGATCCTATAACCTATCTACCATGAGTCCCAAAATAAAAAACAAGCCATGATTCCATTTTTTTCAATCTCTAACCTGGGGTTTCCTTGATTTTGGTTCCCATGCTAGCTCATGACGTACACCGAAGCATATTCCTGATTTCCAAATGCTATAAACTAGTGTCAGAGCAGTAAAACTACACATGTAGGAATGATTTATCCTAATGAAATATGAAAAAACATTGAACACCAAATCAGAAGTTTGGTACAGACACTCCATAAGTCAGACTACCACATTTATAAAATAAGTAGTTTCATAACTAGACAATCCATACAATCCATAAACATATTACATATCTCATCAAGAATAAACTAAACAAATAAATATTCCTAATACATACCAAAGACAAAAAAACTCATCTTTAAATAAAATAATGTACTAAAACCAAATAAACTAAAGAAAAAGGAATCCGAATTAGATTGATACACTGAAAGGAAAAAATATAACAATAAAAACAAGGACCATAAGTAGCCATATCTTTGAACCAAGTGAGTCATCTTTACTTAACACCTCCAATATACTCAAACCATATTTATGAACATCTACTAAAAATAAAAAGAACCTATACTAAACCCATAATATGATCGTTATAAGAAAATAATGACCGGTGGGTATCCTCTCAACACCCCACACAAAACAATTAAAAGTTAATAGAATTTTTCCTAGTTTTAAATATAATTATAAAAATGATTTTTTCATTAATATGGAACAAGTATAATGTTTCCATCATTTTAAAACATTTTTATTAAAACTTCTAGGTTACACATATTAATTTAAAACATTCCGTTATGTTTTTAATAAAATAAGGTGTTCAATATAAGGAAAGAAGATTAAAAGATTATATTTGGAAGTACCTAAGTTTGAGGAAAAAATACTGATCCGTGCATTAAAACACCTTTTAACTTTGTTAAATAAAACAAAAATTAGTTATATTTACCATTTTTTAAAATAAAAAATCAAAAGATGACAAAAACCAATATAATAACCACAAAAATAGTGATAAGTGATCAATATAAGATAACCAAAAGGAATCTATAACAAGAATAGCATAATTAATACCATCATTAGAATAACTATTATTTTAAGGGATAATTTAGGAAAAAATAAAATAAAATCCGTTTAATCAAAACCTAATGTGATACAACTACTTAATCACTTAGTTTTACCCTACCTTGTCCAACTGAGGGGAAATATACCTTAATCATAGAGTGATACCAACTTAGGGATACTATATAGAGTGGAATAATAAACTAGTGCAACGTGTGGAACTATAACTCCCATCTAGATACTAGTGGATCACCACAACATAAAATTGAGGTGATAAATCAATGAAAAACATAAATCATCAATAATAATAATAACAAACATAACACACCCTCTCTTATAATCACCCTTTATAGAAAAAAAACCCATTTTATCAATAACAATTATATAATAAACATATCACTTAATCTAGATAATTCAATTAATTTTATAGAATATCAGATTTACTTAAGTTCTTACAAAAACAACAGGAATTGAACAATTAAAGTGTGATAATACAAAAAAAATACATTTTACTTAGATTTCCAATTGGGCCATTGAAATATCATCGGAGAACAAGGTTATAACATAATTTTTAATATCAAAACCAGGTAAATAAAATCACAACCTCTCAAGTAATTAAAGAATCTTAAAGACAACTTTTAAAGAAACCAAACACACCCTTAGTTTGTAAATAAATATTTAAAAAAATGATTTTACTCCCTTATAAATTTAGTGAGACTAAAATAAACCCTTTAAATATAACATCCATTTAAAATAAGATCCTTTGGAATCCAGAAAACATAAAGTGTGCATAGTATGTTTGAAAAATGATTTTGGACATTGAATCCATATAAATTCTTTTTAGGATAAATGGAAAAATGGAGAGAGAAAAAACACTATGAATTTATTTAATATATATAATTAATACTGAAATTTATTTTTTCAAGAAATGAGTTAGAAATAATTAGGTAATCAGGTATGTAAGTTTAAATGTCTTTGCTTGGAGCAATCTACCATAATCATTGAACTTATTTATAAAGGTGTTAATCTTCCACAAAGGGCTTAATAATACCTTATTAGACCACTCTAAACCATAACACATGAAAAAAACTAAATATATATCATTAAAAACTAAACCATATGTCTCCATGTCCATATTTGGGAAATAATAATAGAGTATATGGTTGAAAATGAAGAAATGAAGAAATTAGTGTGATTTTACCTAATAGAATCATCATCATAAGAGGAAATAATCCCATAGTGTAGGCCAAGCATAGGAAAAGAATGATAGGGGATTATGATAGCAGTCAATAGAGTTTAAATGAGTGAAAAAATGATAATACGAGGTATAATAATTGAGTATAATAAAAAGGTTAAATTAAAAATTTTAAGAAAATGATAAACATTTATTGTTTAGACACATAGTTAATGTAATAGTATGCTAACCATGTAAAAAGGTCTTGTATATAAGGATACCTTGCTTAGTTTCTCTTAGATATGCATGAGTAAGCCACATAATATCCCCAAACCATGTTCAACTTGTTGGTATTACCTTTAAATAAAAATATCATATGTAAGGAAATCAATAAGGCTTACCCCTAACCATAGAATAATCATGCATGATCTATTCATATGTAAAATTAGGTTGTATAATTTATATTGGATACGTAATGAAATCTTCATGGGTTTACCCTAAATATGTGCTAACCATGTAGGTTATAAGAACTCTTAAAATTTAAAAAATTATGATCAATACTTCCCTAAATCTTATAAATTAAACAACTAAATGAAATAGAATTCAAAAGAAATATCAGGGTGTAAGATAAAATTCCATTTATATATATTTTTATGGTTAATATTGTAATTTGAGTTTAAAAGTCTATATAAAATTTTTCAATTCATGTTTTAGTATCTATATCATCATGTACCTATAAAAATTATATTTTAAAAACCATGAAACTCAATAATTTTTCTAAACCTTATCACATTTTATATTTTAAAGCCTTTATTTTATACTTTTCTCATGATTCACATGTATTTTGTCGATATTATGAAAATATTTTGGACTAATATTCTATTAAATAATTCTAAAATTAATATATTAAAATTAAAACAATTTATTACCCACTATTATTAACATTTAAAACCATTCAAAAAATATTTTATTCTAATCTTTATCATGATAGCCTATTTAAGATAATTTTTTTACTTTTATTACATTGTGCAATCACTATTACGGATATATGGTGATATACATTTAAAATACATTAATATAAATCAACATAACTGATTATTATAAATATTTACCTATTAAATAATTCCATATCATTATCCTTTCTCAATCTTATTTCTAAGTCAGCATTTTTACATTAACTATATTGAGTAAGAACTGAAAAAACATTGCATAAGCATAAGGATAATTGTCATGACATATGAATTAATTTCTATTTATTGGGTAATATTTTTATGCAATTTTATGTCTCATCATATAATATATGTTCTATATGCTTCAAATATATTCTATATCATTCTAGATAAAAATGTAATAATAGGTATTATATTTCCATTTTAACCAAAACTCTTATTTTAAAAAGAATTTAAAATGTTTTAATCAACCTATAACCAATCTAAATTTACCTATTAACTTTAAATATTTACACATTATGTATTTTAAGTATTCAAACAAATTCCACCTCATTCTCAAGAGACCTATAACTTTCTAGGCACATATTAAATAATGATTTATAAAGTACAATTTGAACCTAAACTTTTATTTTTAAAATGAAATCAAATCCATTTTCCAACCTCTAATTTAATAGAATTTTGAAATTGAACTTTAAAATAATTATTTCTTATATCTAAAATATTCCATAATTTTATATATGTTTCTTAATTTTCTTTAAACACTATAGATACTTATAAAACAACGAGAAATAGAATTCAAACTCTTATTTTTTTACGAGTAATTGAAATTTAGTTGTATCACTCAAATTATAACCATAATAAATTTAAATATTTAATTAGAAAAAATATTTAAAAAATAAAATAATTAAAATACATATATCCTTTATAAGATTTTACTATGATTTTTATCAAAATCTATGATTATATTTTCAATCATATCTAGTTTTTTTATAAATTCATAATAAAATAATTTTCATATATTTTTAACTTATTAATTAAAAAATTAAAATTTATTTTATTAAAATCAATATATAATTATTAAATATTAAACTTTTAAATAAAAAATCATATTATATTAAAATTAATTTTGAAAGAAACAATAGATATTTATTTTTAAATAAAAAACCACATTGTTCTTTCATATTTCATAATTATTTCAAAGATTATTAAATATCAATATAAATCCTTTGATATCAATATCAATCTATAAATATATAAAAATAAAATAAACACTTCAAACATATAAAAAATAAGTGATAAAAATGGGAAACATTATTCATCTTTTAAATAAAACATATTTTATGTCTTGAAGTAAATATAATAGTTTTAAATTTATAATGAGTTTCTAATTGATTGTATAATATATTTTGTGACATGAAATTAAAAAATATCCATTTTAAATAAATATTTATTAAAGAAACATAAATTCATAACATGGATATTTAAACAAACATAAAACTAAAATGTATATATTATAAAAAACCAAGGTTGTAACATTCTCCCCTCTTTAAAGATATAACATCCATGTATTTTAATTTTATCTCACAAATGAAAAAAATTACTTTATCGTAAAATAGGTGTGAAAATATATATATATTTTATCAAGAACTCAACATTAGTTTATAGGGTATTACAAGTAAGTAAATTATTTTCCACATAATTGAAATATTTTTATATTTTCATTAATCTAAAATATTCAAACCATGTATGTTTATTTATAATTTATTAAGACTAATACATGAGAATGGATTTTCAAAGGCATGCATTAAAATTTTGGGGATGTTTTTAATAAAAGTCATAATATAATTATTAACCTTTTTCTATATTTTTTGAAAATATTTACCATTTTCATTTATATAGTTATAGAAAATAAATTCACTTGAATTATTTATATTTCATAGTCTCAATTTCATCCTTTGGTTTTGTTTTTTGATCTGGTTCCACCACTAATTCACATCATATTCCAAAATAAGAATAACCGAGATTATTTCTTCAGGGTTTAATATCATAAAACATTTGTTTTATATCATGTTGTTCTATTTTTTAATGATTAATGGATCATAAGATCAACTAAAGAACAATGTTATTTACTGTATGAAGTATTTATGATGACTTATTCCTCATATTTCTAGGAATTTTCTAAAACTAATATGGTTAGTGTGAATAAAGATAATATATGGTAAAATAATATTAAACCATTATATGAATATAAAAAATTGATCCTAATATATCTTAAACCATGACACATTTTGTTAAATCTATGACACCATTATTTCAACATATTAAACATTCTGTTCTACCTATGGTTATTTTGGTTTAACCTAGGTTTCCTTAAGTTTCATCCACATATTTTTATTTAATTAATCACCAAAAATTGATATTCCCTAAAAATTCACAAAATATTCATAATATATTCTAAGATTAAATTATTTCAAAACCTTGATCACATGTCCTTTTAAAATTCCATTAACCGT
The DNA here is from genome assembly GCA_963277665.1 of Viscum album. NCBI lineage: Eukaryota > Viridiplantae > Streptophyta > Magnoliopsida > Santalales > Viscaceae > Viscum > Viscum album. The sequence continues at coordinate 1,992,921,166 of OY728133.1, read as the reverse complement.
ATAACAAAATAACCTTAATCACTTTGACATAAAATCAAAAAATAACCTACGAATATTTTCTGTAGATTATAACTTATTCTCACCTAAAAATATATTAATAAAAAATGTTACTAAACCATCTAAATATTACCCATTTACCAACATCCCAACATAAAAAACTATTTAAACCCCGCTCTGATACCATTTGAATATAAAAATATAACCATCCCATAAATACTAGATTTTATATAAATATTATATCGCTTAAATGTACAATAAATTTATTTTTAGAGTTTTGTAGGAATAAGATATATAAAACATAATGATACATAACCAAAAACCACACTCTTACACCCCAAAACAATTATTTTTTCCATAAAAAAAGTTTATTAAACATTTCAATTGCTTCCTTCAACGCCAAAATAATACCTTGAATGTTGACTACATAATAATTAATAATCATCCATAATCCCATTAAAAATCATCACAAAACATTAAATGATCATATAAAAGTTTTTAATGGGTAAATAAAGAGAAATCAATTTTTAGTCCCTAAAAAAGTGAAATATCTTGAAGTTAAATATATTCAATAAAAAGATAAAATGAACTCGTATAAGATTATAAAGTTGTATTCAATCATGAAATCAAAAGAATTATAAATTGTGTTGATATTAATGTAATTAAAATAGGATTGTAAATAAAAAACACTGGTAATTATAAATTCAATATAATAATAATGAAGGTTTCTTTGAACATCGCTTTCATATCATCCATAATAACATGCAATTACATATAATGGAATAACTATTCTAGTTAATTGAAATATCATTTGTCTAGAGAATTAATAAATGGAAAATACATTGGGTGGATATATAATTATTTACCAAGCCATCGTCAAGTATAATGTAAAATAACCATAACATAATAAACATAATTATAAACTTTTATTTCATTTCAAAAAATATATGCATTGAATTTAACCCCAATGAATTAAACGAAATATGTTAACCAATTCACTATTAAGAGGAAAATGAAAGATAATGAAATTTATAACCTATATATAAAATAAAAAAAATTAATATTTATATCTCTTTTATAAAATTATTAAATTTTATCTTATAGTAGAAAAAATAAATATCCACAAGAAAGTCATATGATATGTTCATAGGTTTCATGGAATAAAATAGGCAATGATGTTTGAAATTTGGTAAATAAAATGATATTAAAATGAATAAAATCCATCTCACTAATTTCCAATATAAATAATGAAAATTGAATTTTATGATAATTCATATAAAAAGGAATATTGAACTTTTGATGTATAAGATAAATAAATCATCCCAAAGAGGAAATATAAATTAAAGTACATAACATGATTAATATATGAAGAAGTGAATACATATCACTTAATAATTTCATGAGGAATATTATAAGGATGATTGAAGATGAGATGGATAAATATATACCTGAAATTTTCAAATTATGGTAAATATATTTCATAGATTATATAACAGAGAAAGATAGAAAATACCCCTTTTAATGATTGTAACATGGAAAGTAATAACACATCAAAACATGAGATTGTGAGAAAGAAATGAAAATACCTATAAAACAAGATGAGATGTAATATACTTAAATCAAAGGTTCGAGTATATATAATTTTATTATATTATAATCAAATAAGTAATATCATAACTCAATGAAATGAAATTGAATCAAGAATCCTTTTATCTTATACTTTAATTGTATTGAACATTTGAATATTTCCTTAAGGATATTATTTTTAATGAAACCTTTGAGACTTATTATTATGACCAAAGGATAGTAATTGTGGGAAATAATTTTAGTTCAAATAACTTGAGAAAAATAGGTACTGTAAAATGAACTTCATGTGTGTTTTTAATGGGTATAATGATAACCCTTTTATAGATACGATTTTGTTGATTTTTTTCAAATATCTATTCCTTAGGGGTTAATGAATGTAATATTAAGTGTAAATTACCCAAAATGGATAAGATAAAATTTTTCCATGTATATAATGTACACATATTTCACTCGATAAGGTTTATGATTTTTATTAGTTTATAAATCGATTTGAACAAAAAATCTATTTTATATATATATATATTTTTTGGTTTAATATTATAATTTGAGTTTAAATATATATATAAAATAAGGAAATATAGGGTTTAATATATACATAAAAATTAAATGTTTTACATTTCCTTAAAAACCATGAAATAATCCAATTCCTCAAAACCTTATGACTATATATATTTTTAATCCTATATTTTATATTTTTATCATGTTGCAAAAATACTATGATGATATTGCATAATTTGTTTAGATAATTATCCTATCATATAATTTTAAAAAATATAGTATTAAAATTAAAATTATTTATTATTCAAAATATTATCCTATAAAAAATTTCAAAATAATATTAATTCTAGTTCATATCATGAAATCATATTTAAGATACTTTTTTTACTTTTCATATATTATGCTAGCACTAAGTATGAATTTAAATATTTTTCATGTTATATAATTTTAAAATTCAGGAATATACATTAAAATAATTTAATAATAATCATATTTATCTCTTAAAGTCATGAATATCATTGTCCTCTCTCAATCGTATCTCTAATACATCAATTTTATCTTTACCTATATTGCGCAAGCACTACACCCCCAACACATAAACATTATAATAACTATCTTGGCATAAGAATTTATTTATATTTTTTTGATTAATGTTTATATGATATCTTATGTATCCCATAATATAATTTTAATTCCATGTGTTTTTAATATTTTCAATATTATTCTATATAAAAATATAATAATACATAGTAAAATTCCATTTGAACTCTAAAACTTATTTTAAAAAATGTCAAATGTTATAATCAACCTCTAACTAATTTTAGATATTCAAATTTGTTGAAACCATAGGTTTTTTTTATTTATTGTTAATTAATTGTTTATTTATTATATATAATGTAATTATATAAATGATGAATAATTTTATAATCATATTTGACCAATAGGTTTTGTGTTTGAATGTAAAAATTGATCCTGGTAAGAGTGGAACAAAATCCTAATGGGGAGTGAAGAAGAAACCTAAAGGTGATTTGATGGAAAGTGGAGAATGTTACAATCATGGAATTTTTTGTGATAGATGTTGGTGAAGGATGATTTTAATTTATTTTTTATTGTATTATGATGATGAGTGTGGAATATCTAGAGTGTAAGTGTTAATGTCATCTTACATGAAGGCATTTGAGAAGGAAAGTTAAGGAATCTCTTGATATATCTACATGAAAAGGATATATAATGAAAATAATTGAATATTAACCATCAATATAGATTAGAATAGTTTCATATTAGGTAATCATTATTTATTTTATATTATTGTATTATTTTATCTAGTATGAGCATGAAAGGATTCAGTTATAGTTGACTAGAGGAATTACGGTGAAGGAGGATGAAACTACACCATGGTATTGAATAGACCATTCCATAGGTAGTGTAAAATAAGGAATGTATCATGAATGAACTCATTTTAAATCTTGTTTTATTAGTCATTGTTTGGAGTAGTATATAGTTGAAATAGGATAGATCACTACTCCATAGCGAAAGCTGTTGTAGAGAATGAAAGGATGGTGTATCCATTTAATGGAGGAAATCTTCATTGTACCTATACATGAATAAGTAAAATGGGATGTTTGAGATAATACATGCCACAATTCATTTCATGGTAAAATCATCAAAAAATATAGTAGATGAAATTTCGATTCATCCATGGTAAATATTGGAGTGCTGGTCATAGTCTCAAAGGTTGATCTAGAAATGCTAGGATAAGGATGGAAATGGATACAGAGAGAACCAAGGTGTACTTAAAAAATACCTATAAGAAATAATATATGTCTTTATGAGTGTGTATTAAGTCATATTAGTACTATATATGATTATCCAAAATGGAGATTTTGATTATTTACATATCATGGAGTAATTTTTTTGAGTACCATTTTTTCTAGTTTGAGTTAATAGTTGACACATGGCCATACTAGAGGTCATAGAGAAAATAATTTTGAGAAGATGATGACTATATGATGATATATATTGTTCCATTCTATATTAGTTAGAAATATATAAATTAAAAATATATAATATGAATGATTTATAGAATTGTAGAAGTTTTACTTTTTTGGTTAATAAAGTAAATGTTTCAAATGGACTTGACTATTCTATAGAGGAATGATGACCATGTAATGGTGTTTGATGACATAGAAAACAAATTTGTTATAGATTTAAAATATGAAAGGAATATATTATTTTTAAGGAATTTTTTTTTATCATAATTGATGTATTTAACCACATTAAATCATGTGGTACAGATGTAATGATCCTAGGTAAATTGAAGAATGCCGAGTGATCCCAATAGTTGATTTAAGGGTTGCAATATTTAAAGTATTTATAAAACCTTTTATGAAAAATCTAGAAAAAATGAGAATAATATTACGTATCTAACTTCAAGAGTATATAAAAGAAAATGTCTTATAAATAATCATTACTGATAGATCTAGTGAGTGAGTAAGAAGTAGAGTCTCATGGAAATCAAATTTCATTGATTGTATTCGACTGATTGTGATGAAGATGAAGCATAACATGAATAACTATAGTGTGGAATAATTCTCCATATAGAATTATCTTATCACTATTGTGATCATGTGTATGAAATTTACTCAAATATCTCATTGAAAAATCATTCTAATCGAGAATTAGAGGAGGAGTAATATGATGTGGTTTTTCAATAAAGAATCTAATATAGGGTTGAAGATGCAAAATGAACCATAATTAAATTTTTATCTAAAAGAGTACTTCATTTATATAAACCATGGAATAATTCTTTGAATTAGTTCATGGACGGGGATGAATAGGTGGTGAGATTTGGGTGGTTGTGTACCGTCCCTATACAAATTATAAAGGCAGTTGCTTCTGGAATGGAATAACATGACCAAATATTTTTATCCACTGAATATAGTGAGTTTATAGTAGATTTTGGTAGACCAAAACATCACAATGTGCATACTCTTTGGACATAGTCTTGTGTGGGTGAATCAAGTATAAAGTCCATTGTCTTTATGTGTGTCACAATTTCTATATTTATGTTTAAAATTTAATGATAGAGAAATTGAGGATTATATTTTATGTTTTCCTTCTAATGAGGGAGTAAGATATAAAAATGGGTGAATTTCATGTCTAAATAATTGAAAGAAAATGTTTATATTGGTGATATCCATGATTTACCCCCTCTCTCAGGGTTCCTTTAAACTCACATTATAACAGTATGACCCCAAAAATTGTTATATGATACATGTGCTAATTTAGATCCTATCCACTATACCTATATTTAAATTTTTTGTACACATGGAATCAATGATGAAGCCCCTTGTTTTCAATGGTACTAACTTTGAAATTTGGTAAAAGGAGATACTTCATTTTCTATATTCCTGAGGTAACATTGTTGATAAATGTTGTTTTATTGACTATATTCTTGTGAAATTCACAAAGTATATTCCTCTAAAACTTTTATTTCCTAGGTGTAAATACTTTTAGATGTATAAATTTGTGTTTTTAGTAAATAATTATAATTCAACCATTATTTTAAAATTTCAATGTGTTTAATATTCATTAGGAATTATATTTATTTATTTCATTGTCTTTATAAATTTTTTGGTTAATTTTATAGGTTAAGTGTTATGTGTTTGAGCTATGTATGATTAAAAAATTATCTTCCTAACTCAAGTAAAAATAACTCAAGGGAAATAGAGTTATATGTAAGTAATATTTTTAAAAATTGATTATCTATTAGTAAAATTATTTTGATCTATCATATAATATTAAAATAATTGGTACAGAATTTTATTTATTTCCTCTATTAATTTGAAATCTTTTCTTCTTATTCATATTTTCTACTTTTCCTTTGTAGAACAGTACATTGAATATTGGAAGTAGATCATACTCTTCTTGAATATGGAGATAGAAATTTTGAAAAAAATATTAGAATAAACATTATTTAATGTATGAGTTCTCTATGTTGGTTTACTGTTTTCATATAAGGATAAGTGTTAAATGAATGACGATGAGTTCAAAACTAGATGATAATGATGAGTGTTATTTTTATATATGGAATTGTGGCAAATATCCATTAGAAAAAATTTAAGGATAACACTATTCTCACTAAACGTATTCAATAATTTAAATCTCATTTATTAATTTTGGATTATACTTTGTATTTATATCCTTCATATTCATTTTCCATAATGAGCCTCGTTAATTTTTAAATTTATCATTATTTTAATAAAGAAATAAAAGTGATAAGGTAAGTAGTGTATGATAGAGGACTCATTAATATCGACCTTAGGATGTGTTCCACTAAAGAGAATTAATTTATATATAAAATAGATTTTATAGTATACATTATAAAAAATTTCTCACTTTTAAATTGGAACCGTTCTTGAGGAGGCCACCAATATTTCATTCATTTTATCTTTTAAAATATATAAAAAATATAAAAAATATCTAAAAAATTATCAAAGATGAATTTGTCAAATTAATATCTTGTATATATATTTATTGATTACACTTAGGTGTAGGTGCATAATTTTGATGCATTTAACGATAAAAATATAAATTCATAAGTGTTTTAGTATGGTGATGAGTACACATGAAAGTTATTACTAATGAAATTAAAATATATGAGGTAGTTTTTGTCTACCATGAATGAAATAAAATAGGAAACCAAAAACTTGGAAAAGAAAATCTATAAAATCAAGTGTTAGACACTGAAAAAAATAAAAGGAGGTAGAAGAAAAAGTAAAATCCTATTCTATCCAATTTTTATCATGAATAACGAATGTAGGTAGATATTGAACCCACAAAATAATTATCTCACATTTTCATGTCATTTTCAATGATATAATTTAATCAAAACATGTCTGCTAAAGTTATTGTGGGAGATAAAAAAGTTTTAGAGGATCATTGGAAAAACCTTTTTTGAAATTGATAAGCCATATGATGTTCCAAAAGATGATGATTGACCACATATATTCCTTAATTTTTTCAAAGTGGATGTGAAAACCTAAGTATTTTTAATAAGATATCACTTTTATGGTTTATTAATATTCATGATTATTAATTTTTTATATTATTCAAATGTATATATCGTTTTTGTGTGTGTGTTTGTTTATAAAATGTTTAATATGATATTATATAATCAAGTAGATACCAATTATACATTTAAAATTATTATTTTTACTTTTTGATAAAAAAGTGTTTTATTTAAAGGTAAAATATATTTTCTTGAAATGATTTCTTATCAGATATTTTAAAAATGAATATAAATTTAATTCTATTAATTAACTTTTATATTTATTATTATAATAATATTTTAAATAATCCTCTCAAGGTATGAGGTAAGAATATGAATTTTCATTTGAAAGAGAAATAGTTTTTATTCTAAATATATTTTCTCTATGTATTTATTGACACTCTATAGTAAGACAAAAAGATTATCAAAACATCCTCCATATATTTAAAAGTCTCAAGACGAAGCTAAAAGTAATAAAAGTCACAAAAATCACAAGGGACCTATGTGGAGGAGCTAGGCAATGCTCCTGCGCAGCAGAGATACACGACAGAGCTACATGACCTGATATTTTATTTGAACCTACGAAAAAGAGCTATGTAATGTAGCTACATGGCTGACCTATGATGATAAACTCTTTTCGACAAACCCCCTCCTTGTTGATAAACAGGACCCTTGGGCTCCTCATTTGACAACTGAAAAAGTTGGAAGAACTCTTGAAGCTCCCATTGCATATCTCTTTCACCCAGATACCTCAAATTTTCCCAAGTAGCTCTCTAAAAACATGAGAGAATATGGAATTAGATGGGATAGGCATGTTTTGAAATGCTATCAAAGTTTAAAGCTTGAATAGGCTTGGTTCTCCTATAGTAATCACTTTTTTAGTCATCGTTTAAGACTTGTGTGGCACACCTATGAAACATACCTTCCCAGTGTACCTACGTGGCATACCTATATGGTATACCTACATAGTATATCTATGCTACATAGAAATGCTATATAGCTATGCACAGGGCCTACACAACATCCTTAAACCCTCTTCAAATCCCTTCATGGTAGGGTATCTCCTTCATTGGTTCCCTTATCTAAAAGGGACTAAGTAAAAGCCTCCACTAAAACCTCATGACTTATCAAAACTTTGGGAGAGCCACATCAAAATGTATCCAATTTGGGTTTGTATATCCATAGTTAGAGGTTTCCCGAACCTATTTCTTATTGTGTTATGGATTCATGTAGTGTCTGTGGGTTTGTATATCTATAGTCACATGGACCTTTCTCCCAAGAACAGTGTTAGGGAATTCATACTCTGGAGGATTAGGGGTTGGCTTATGACCTCCCATTCTCATCTCTAGGACTCAGAGCCTCCGGTTCCCAGTATGGAGAGTGAGGGTCACACGTTATTTTTCTATCAATAAAATGAGAAGTCTCCCTCATCTCCTGGGATCCACTCGAGGATTCCCACTAAGTTAAGTCCTTAATCTTCCAAGAGCTAGGCCACATGACCTCCAATGTTATCCCAGATTGAAAGGTTCATCACTCAACGCCCTCTTCCATGGTCACCTTGGGTTATTTCATCGTAGGCCCACCCTCTCCCATCAGAAAGAGAGAGAGAGTGAGCGAGGTTTGATGAATCTTTTACATCCTCTTGTTTCTCACACCAGGCATGACTCACGTGGTTTTATAGGACTGTAACGGTCACAACATCCACATGATCCACCTTTAATGAACTATGATAACTCTTATTACCACAATAATTTTGATACGTAGGATGCCTTCTTAAGGCTTGAGCTCCATCTCATTTCATCCGTAAATGTGCATCCTTTTCAAGAAGTAAGTCCAAAATCATTTCTCTCAATGGACTACACTCTCTTATGAGACTCATAGAACTACATGGAATTTCATCCCCATCCAAGGGGGATACATATGAATCCTCCCTATGTTTCAAACCCAACACTCCAAAACAACCCTTCCCTTCTTGGGAAATTTTCTCAATAGGGTCTAATCCAACTTGAAATCTTATACCGTTTTCATGTTTCTTGGGATGCATAGGCATAAGTCCCACACCAAGATTTGAATAATCACCTTCTGCTAAGATGTGCTTAACACATGACATTAAACTATATGGCCAGGTCCTTATCACATGACCATAAAAGTTATGATGTTCCCCATTAAGTAGCACCAAAATACGAGGTATCTAATTCATTTCACAGGGATATATAGGTAACCCATTTATGAGTATGATCCCAACATCAAAACAAGATTTCATCTCGCTGGATGAAAATAAATTCTAGAGTGCCCCACTGAGTTTCATAAAAAAAAGTATTATCATAAAAATGGTTAAAATAATATTTAAATAGTATATGAGTGGATACCATTGATTGAGAACCTCGAATACATAGATATGTCTCCATTAATGAAGAACCTAAAATATATAAGGATGATTCTAAATTTGAGACATGGTCATAATTATTGAAAATTTGAAGGGAAACCTATGTTATGCTTGGTAAATTAATAATTATTCACCATAAATATCTTAAATATATAAGAGAGTCCAAGATTAGGCAATAATTCCTCCCCAAAAGGGTGTGATGAGTCCGACCTCCCATCCTCTCGACCAATGTATATTCTTAAGTATCATAGATTCAAAAATAATGAACACCTGCATTTTGAATGTAGGTCCCTTTGGATAAAGAATAGTTGGATGTTTCAAGTTCCATAAAAAATCCTATGGAAACTTCTTGGAAATAGTTATTCCTAACCAGAACACACATTTTGAGGGAGATGAAACAAAAAAATGGTGAAACCGAAATGAATCCTTAAGCAATTTAATAGTGTTTCCCTTATGTCAAGATCCTATCAATTGATAAAGTAAATATAGAAGAAGGAATCAATCATACATGTGTCTATATAAAAGTTTTTTCTTTAATAGAGTTCATTGTTTCTCAGTTTTATCAGAACTCCCTTCACTGCAAATGACTTCTTTCAAATTTGCACCCATGAATTCCTTAGCTACTGCTCAAGATCGATCCCCATTTTCTAGAATGACGTCATCACCAAATCAGCATCTTCAATGCTGGGTATCAAATTTATTTGTATGGTAATACCATTAATATGGTACTATCCCAACCCTGTAGGCTCCTTGATAGGCTCTCCAAGTTAACAATAACCCTCGACCGTCCGATCCGTGACAACTAGTGTTCCAGAAGAAGATGGTTCCAACCACTATCATCAACCATTTAGGGTATTTATCCTTAGAACGTAATAACTAGTCCCTCCCATAATATAAGAAGGTGGATCAATAGGTTACTCATGTCCTCAACTCAAAGATACAGGGGTCCTTACCAAGGGCTCCCACCAACAATAACCGTCTACATAATCATGCGGAAGTGAACCCCCAACATGATGGGGGTGTTTCCTCTGGTTGTTCTTCTTAGGTACCTCAGACCCAGGTGTGAAAAATGAAACACTAGGGACAATGTACGACCAATAGGGTGAATTTTCTTACTTATTCCCCCTCTGGATAAGTACATTAACCTAACATTGTGGCATATAATGGACTGGAACATACACCTGTCCGCCCTTATTCTACCATCCAGTAGACTCATCTGGAAGAATCCAACCAATATCACTATTTAAACCTGATGGAGTACAGTGATCAGACTCATACACCTTCTTACAAACTATCAGTTAGTCAATGGGATCTTCTGACTGCGTTCAGGGATGCCCGCCAATCAAATATGGAAGCAACTGGCACGTAGAAACATACACCTGCCTAAACTCTCCAATCCTTCTAGTAGTCTCATCTATCAGCATTGAGTTATATCCATCAACCATTCTTGGAGGAAAATAGCCATCAGGCACATACACCTATCATCATTCATCAACCATTCCAATAGTCTCATTTGGCACCACTTGGAGAAGTATGTTGGAATGCTCTGACGACAAAATTGTGGCAGACTCAACTCTCTACCCCCATACATGAGTACTGTCAGTATCCACTAACAAGAAATGGAGGTTTGAAATAGGAACATAAACCTACTCCAAATATGGAATGGATGTATATTCTTACTTTGAATGCTAAAGTCACCAAACACATTTTAGCAATGGTGAAATGGAAAACACAAATTCCTTCCCATATTCTGGAATCCCGCCAGAATATCATAATAGAAACATCAATAGTACCAGCGGAACAAACACATAACTCTCTCCCCAAACCTAGGAAGACTCATCTATATTCCATCCTAGAGAATATATACACTTCTGTTCTAGTCTAGGTGGGTTATGTCCCACACTTCACTATATCATACAGACAATCAGATCGGGAACATACACCCTTACCAATTGGTGATAATCAGACCATTCTGATGACCACTCCAAGGTAGGCGCATACACCTACCTAAGATAACCACTTCTCCCAAAAAGTGACCCCAACTATGCATTAAAGAGAATCTAAGAATAAGTCCCACCAAATAGAGTTGGAAAATCAAGATCCAATCTACAATTTGGCTCTTCTTAATGCTAGAGTTCTTGAATCCCTTACATATTTATCTATTGAAACACAAGATCATACTCTCCCAATATCGAATTATGGGAGTTGTAGAAGTAATTATGAAGTTCCTCATCATACACTTCATCATGAAGGCTTGCTTTACTTAAATTTGTTCAATCTAGGGAACCTATATCTGGATGAGAGCCACGATAACCCTCAGAATGGCCTAAATACCAAGGAGTAAGAGGATTTAACCCTGGTTATAATCTATTATGGTGGTCCTCCCTATAATTGCATTATCTACGAAATTTCTCTCCACATTATTGTTTCTAATTTTCAGGATAATTATTTAATTGAAGATGTAGTAATGATAATGGCCTCTTAGCTCGATCCACTTTCCAAAATAAGGCCATTCATGTATCATTTTTTTTGTTACTAACATGTGAAATACTTTCTCAACCGAAAGATATCCCAAGGAAACTATCATTCTATGAACCTCCCTTGGGTCATTTTTCTTATAATATAGTAGAGGGAAAAAATTAATTACATTGGTTTTAAAAGAACAATCAAGAAGCGTCCACTCTTGTTAGACCAATTGGAGAAACCTCTAACAAACGATGATGATGATATGTTGAATATAAGAAATAAATTGGCTAAAGGTGAAACTACCGTCATGTTCTAGCCCTTGGAAACCTCTCAATACATCATTATAGAATTGATGGAAGAAGATTACATTCATGATATCATCCTCAACATATAGAATATTATTTGTAATCTAAAATGCAATGTATTACCATATGATGAATATCAAAGTCATGTAAAGGTAATAGAAGGGTTGCAATGCCAAATTGACATGGCATATTTCATAGTTTCTCAAGATCCAAAGGTTTATAAGTAGAAGTGAACCCCTCAACATGCATGCCTAGAAAAACTAAATAGGATAAACTAGTTAATTACTGACACTCCATCTAGTGTTTGTATCAGAGGATGGGGTACACCCTGATCATTTCATTTCACTAATCTCCAAAATTAGGAATGACCGCCAAAAGTGGTCTCATGCAATTTTATTTACCATGGCCAGCAACAATCAAAAGATTCTAGGTGTAATCAAACATATGCTCAAGAAAATGACTCAACTAGATCTAATTAGATTCAGGCCCAAAGAGAGAAAGTTGTTGAGATACTATTGCATCAATCATATAAGAACATTAAACATGGAACTTTCTTAGAGGATGTCAACCATCAGATTGCGCAAATGTCGTAAATAGCACAACAGTCTTCTGAAACAGGTGATTTCAGTGGTTGTTCGATAATATACCTAGCCAATTTTTGGACCAAAATTCACATACTCTGAAAAGCTGTTCCTCTAATATCATCCATAGAAGTTCTAGATCCACCCCAGCATATAAGGTTGGGGAATTATTCAACTCAACCTTCGAATTAAATAAAAAAATTTCAAAGGTTTGAAGAACAAGAACAACCCCAAAATGTAGGGGTGGGGGATTTTTCACACCTACAATAACCTTCTCAATAGAAATCTATTTTCCCCTGATTAGGGAAGAAGACACAATGTAAAAAAACAACTAAACAATCCAAGGTTTCCCTTTAGGTTACCATTTATCAAACAGTTCTTGGGAATTCATTATATTGAAGAACAAAGTTTTATGGAAAATACAAAAGGATACGACCTTAAAATGATACTAACAGAATGCCATCAATGCACTATTCTGTAGTGAATTTCATTAATACAATTACAGAAGATCCTCTAGGGAATGATTTTAGTTTAAGGGATTTAGAAGATGAAGTTATTATCCATAACACGGTACACAATGAAGAAAATTAATGAGGTGTGCATACCCAAAACAAGAGGTTTACCCCAAATCTAGATATTCCTTGAAGTAACTAACTCCCGCCCCTTCTAAATGCATCTAACAAGGGGAAAGGTAATGTTTTGATCATGTCTCACTTTTACTCAAGATAAGGTCAATATCTTTCACTTGAATAATATTTTCCCAGAAAAAATAGATGATTAAGGAGCTTAAAGACTCAATGTAGAGTTACATTGAAACAACATTATTGTCAGACATGCTCTACAAGCATATCCTCAACTTGCACATCCTGTAGGAACTATAGAACAAAGAGGGATTGTTGCAACTATAGATGTGGATAATAAAATCCATCCATTGGGTGCCAATATAGGATAGGATCAAACACATCCTTATAGGCCTGCCCCTATGGGTTATACAAGACAAATACCAGCAGCACCACCACCAGTGGTTTTTCCAAACATCGCGCTAGTTCAATATCCAACTTTTGTTCCTGTATAGGTCCCAGATCACCCAGATATTCCCCAAATTCTTATGAACAAAATTGAGGAATTAACATCTTGAATGGAATCTTTGGAAGAATGGAGTTCACTAGTGAAACTAGAAAATAAATCTTACCCTGAATGGGTAGATCCAATCCCTCCACCACAAAACATTGTGAATACGACATTGCCAATATATAATTGTTTGGGAGATCTAGAGCAGAACTTAATGCATTTTTTTCTCGTTGTGATCCCATAATGGGGACCCATCAACAAAAAGAAGCATTAAATCTTAGATTATTTTTTAAATTATTATAGGGACTCACCTTTATCTAGTATACAAGTTTGAAGTCTTGATCAATTACTAGATGGGAAGACCTCTGTCAGAAATTCCTTCTCCAATTCAGCTCAAAACTACCAAAGACAATACATTCTTATCATAAAAATTGTAAACAAAGAGAGAATAAAAGAGTTTCAGATATCATTACTCGATGTAAAGGATTAACATATTCCATAAATTAATCACTCCCTCAAGAATACTTTCTACCAATTTTTGTGGCAAATTTACATAATGATTTATGCACACCACTAATCCCTATCAAATGCATAAGAGGGTTTCGACACATTTATTCAATCACCCAACAAGTAGAAGATTCCACTATGGAAACCAAAGCTAAATCTCATGCAATTCCCTCAACTCTGGGAAGGAGAACATGTAATGTAGAAACTACTATAGTAACACTGAAACTAGCACCTGTACATACTTCTACCTCAAAATATTTATTGTTCCAAAGATCTCTACCTCCCAAGAATAAACAATAATGATCATGTCGTCAAGATGATCAAAAAAATTGAAGGCCTAGAAAGTTTAAGTAATTAAAGAACAGAGTTTATTCTTTTTAGAACGAACAGTTTCTCGAATAGTTCCTTTCATATTTAGAAAACAATATGGTTCAGTTTCCAAGGACAAGAAACCGAAAAAATATAGATATTAAGATCTTCCAAATTATTTCCCCTTTAATAAAATGTAAGGGAATACCATTTGGGGTTGTTTTTTCAAAGAAATCATGCAAAAAATGGTAGACTCTGGACAAGTGAAACTAAAAATTTCATCATCCCAAGTAGCCTGTGTTACAGTTACTAATCTAGAGAATAAAGGTGAATGGCAGGAAGAAACAAATGTGTAGAAGTATGATGACTGGAAGATCAGGAAAACAATCAATCGAAATCATTCCATTCTACAAACACAATAGAAAAAACTGAATGTGTCTTCCACCACTTCTACTATAGAAAAGCAATCTTCATCAAAAGATCAGTCTTCCAAAGGTCCATCCTCAAATAAGCGACGAGATCAAATAGATAAATAGAAATCTGAAGAGGATGAGAACGTATCAAGGATAATGAAGTCCTTGAATTTGGAATATCTTATGCCATATATATGAAAAAAGGGGAACCACCCCACCAAAAGACACAACCAGAACCAACCTATCAAGTAGAATATTCATAAGATTAAGAATTGATCATTAGTTCTATTAATTTTATCCACTTGATGAACCCCTATGTAAATGATGATTCCTTTTATGATGAGATTGAATTCCATTTACTTGATTGGGGAACTAGGGGAATAAGCCATGGTCAAGGATACATGGGAATACCTGGATATTCAAGAAACCACTATTTTAACTCTACCCCTGTTCAAACCATTTATGTGGCAAAAAATCATGGGAGATCCCTTCAGCGGGCTCAGTAAGAATACGGAAATTATCCAAGACATCATAAGATATGTCTTCACATGATTATTTTGGAAGACCGACTAAAGGTTACACCATATCCCTATTAGCCAATAGATAGACCTAATCAGTCTAATCTACCAAATGTAGAAGTATTTCCATCTTCTTCCTCGACACATGGTACATCTGCATCAGGAGAATTAATTTGTAAGGCACCTAAAAAACCACATATACATGCTGAAAATCATATAAATTTGGGAAAAATATGTTGTTTTGAAATATCCATCCCAACTACCGACCATGTTTTCAATATTAGATTCCTCGAATATATCAATAGATCTTCAGGAAGCACTTATTAAAGCTTTGTCAAGTCCTCAAGAGTTTCAAACTGAGGCTGCAAGTACTGATACTTATTTTACGGAGAATGATCTTGTAGAATTTCATGGAGTTATATCTTTCACGGATGAAGATGAGGATGATGTTGTACATGGACACATAAAGCCCTTGTATCTATCTAGAAGGGTTAATTATATAGACATCTGATGATCCTTCACTGATAATGGATTAGGAGTCAACCTCATTCCCATCTATACACTTCGTCAATTGGGTCTCACTGAATATGACTTATCTCTTTCCACTATGATGTATCAAGGTTATTAAAAGAAGGAAAAATAACCTCTAGGTGAGATTTCACTCAGAACATTGTATGGAGAACTTGTTTCTAATTCAAATTTCATGGTTTTACATCCGAACACAACCTTGAAAATTATTCATGGAAGGCCTTGGACACATCAACATGTGTCCATTCCTTAATCATATCACCAATGCCTCATGTGTTTATCTAATTGTCAAATTGGGACATTGTATGGTGATAAGGATCCGTTCAAAATGTGCAAATCTCAGTATATTGAGGCTGAATTCTATCACACAAAGGGAATGAGGTCCATGTAAAAATATGTAACAATAGTCAATACTCCGAATGGCCTGGAAAATATCCCATATAACCCATTAAAGCACTTGGGTATAGACTATATGATTCCTATCAATCAAATTGAAAGGATAGACCCAAATTCAACCACTCATCCAGTGAATTCTGTAATATCAATTGTGGAAATCAAGTCTGACATCATGGGAGAAATTGTTGATCTACCAATATTTTGTGAAAGCTTAAATGGAGATGTCTTCATTTCATCCACCAAACATCAGAATGTCTTTTATTTTTAAATTAAGCTAGAAGAAGTTGTTACTGTAATAAAGGAAGATAAGGATGTTGACTCCCATCCAATCATTCTCTCTTAAATACTTTGAGAAGACCCTTCATCATCAGTAGGGCTAGAAATGGTTACCTCTTCGTTGGGATTTTCAAAAACCGAATCCTACCCTAGCTCTAAATTTTTTGTTTCATCATCTACTCTAAAAGAAGAAATAGAATACATGACACATAAGGATGAAGAAGAATAAGAGGATCTCAAGGATTCTCCTCCGGAATTTGAAGAAGGTGTCTCACCCACTATGTATGAGCTCTGAGAATAAAATTTGGGTACGAAAGAAGATCCACACCCCACTCTAATTAGTGTGGCCATGAATTATGAAGAGAAATAGATGTATACTTAATTTCTAAAGCAGCATTGAGATATATTTTCATGGAAATATACAAAAATTATAGGCCTTAATACTAATATGTCCACTCATCATTTGGGTTTTCTAGAAGATCATTGAGAATTTAAATAGGCAGCAAGAAGAACACACCCAACTCATGCATCAAAAATTGAAGCTAAAGTCCACAAGATTATCAAATATGACTTTTTAGGGAGGTTAAATATCCCAAATAGATGGACAATATTGTCCCAGTGAAAAAGAAGAATGGGAAAATCAATGTTTTCATTGATTTCAGAGATCTTAACCAACATTGTCCCAAATATGACTTTCCAATTATGATCACAGAACTTTTGATTGATGCAACAGCTAGCTATGAAGATCTATCCTTCATGGATGGATACTCTAGGTACAATCAAATCTGAATGGCCCAAAAGGTGGAGGATTCTATAGACTTTAAATCCCCTCATGGTGTGTTTTTCTATCAGGTAATTTCATTTGGATTAAATAATGGAGGGGAAATGTATCAATGTTCCATGCACTATATCTTCAAACCCATCATGGTAAAATTTGAAAAATGTTATGTGGATGACCTATTAGTTAAATCTATAAAACGTTTAGATCACCCGACTGATCTAGAGAACATATTCTTTAAACCTCAGCAATATAATTTGAAGATGAATCCCTTGAAATGTGCTTTTAGGGTAACCTTGGGAAAATTCATCACCTTTTTTGTATTCCATTGTGGAATCAAAGTTGATCATGGGAAGAAAAAAGAAATCCTTAGCATGTCACCTACTCAAAATTTTAAATAATTAAGAGCACATCAAGGAAACATGGAATATATTTGACTCATTATCACCAATTTGGTAGGCAAGTATTTAACCTTCACTATATTAATGAAGAATGGAGTTACATATCAATGGACCGAAGAATACCAAGAGGCATTTGATACCCTCAAGAAATATCTCTTGATTCCACTGGTATTAATGACACGTGTCAAAGGAAAGCCGCTTATTCTCTATGTGAATGCTTTAGAGAGATCACTAGGTGACTTACTTAAACAAAATAATGATTCTGGGAATGAAAATAACCTTTACTATCTTAATCAAACTATACTTGACATAGAGACTCAATATTCAAGTATCGAGAAATAATTCTTAGCATTAATATTTTCAGTTCAAAACTGAGGCGCTACCGGCAACATCAATAGGTTCACATGGTATCTTTCAATAACTCGCTAAAATTTATAATCAGTCATCCTACGCTTATAGGATGTTTGGAATGATGAGCAGTTATTTTGAAAGAGTTTGATATCTAGTTTGTGCCTCAGAATGAAATAAAATGCCAATAATTAGTAGAATTCTTTAATGAACATCCATCTACAAAAGATACATCACTGAATACTGAACATCCAGATGATGAAATATTCTTTGTTCAAGATAATCCCCAAACATGGGTAATGTAATTTTATGGTGCTTCCTGAAGTCCAATGGAGAAGTGAATGGAAAACCCCAAATTTAAAAATGTTGGGTTATGAATTGTACTTATCTCTGTATAAGAAGAAGTGTTTCCATATTCCTTCCTATTATTAAAAGGCGGTACCAAAAATTAGGCAGAATATCAATCTCTCATTATAGGTCTGAAATTTGTGCTCCAGGTAAAAGTAAACCCCCAAAAAGTGAAAGGTGATTGAGAGTTGGTAATCAAATAGATCAATGGGGATTATTCTGTCAAAAAATAGAGTCAATTAATTTCTATGAATTTTAGAGAGTTAATGGCTGAATTTCCCTCATAACCAACATTTTTTATGTCCCATGATCACAAAATTCCCAAGATGATGCATTGGATAATGCAGCTATATCCCTAGAAGATCCAAATTAGGATGAGGCAATCATCAATATTTCCCATCATCATGTGGTTTCACCTTTTCTTCAAATTATAATGGAGGAAATTAATGAAATCAGCCCTATTTCCAAGATGTATCATCATACTATGGGATAGATGACACCTATCATGGAATACCCTATAAATTAAGTACTTCCACTAGATAGAGATAAAAAAGAACAGATTTGACAATGAGTGTCCAATTTCAAACTTTATGATACTCCAGACCCCCAAAAGATCCTCTACAAACAAGGCTTTGATCGGGTCCTTTTTAGGTATATTGATTGAGAAGAAACTATAGTTGTCATGAAAGTAGTACATGTGAGAGCTTATGGTTCTCACCAGTTTGGGAATAGGCTTTCTGATCAAATTTAAATGTTGGGATACTTCTATCCTACAATGATGCGGGATTTCACAAATTTAATCCAGAAGTGTCACCCCTACCAAGTGAATACCAACTTTATTCATCAAACCCTAGAGTTTCTATATATAGATAAATACTCCTGGCCATTTTTCAAATGGGGAATGGATGTAGTAGGAACTTATCCTCCAACTACAACTAAGTAGTTCAAGCATATTATTACTGCTACTGATTTCTTCTCCAAATGGGCTAAGGTAATACCTCTCAAAGAAGTCGGGGCCAAAAGCATTGTTAGATTCATCAGAGCTAATATATTTACAAAATTTGGAGTCCCTCATACTATTTTAATGGATAACGGTACCAAATTAAGTTCTATTGAGGCAAAGAAGTTATATCAAGAGCATAATATCCTATCCAATAATTCATCTTGCTATCATGTAGTAGCCCATAGACAAATAGAGGCTTTCAATAAGACCCTATAAAATATACTCCAAAAATTTGTGGATAAACATAATAAATATTGGCCTGATAAACTTTTGCGTGCTTTATGGTATTATCAGACTACTACATATACTAACACTCAAGTAACTCCATATTCATTGGTATATAAAACAGAAGCAATTTTTCCAATTGAAATTCAATTTCCTTCACTGTGAGTTGAAATCTGTGATCATTTATCTACAAATGAAAAGTATCAGAAACGACTTGATGAGCTAGAAATATTTGAAGAAAAGAGATTTCATATTTTGTATCATTTGGAATTTATCATAATAGAATAACATAATATTATAACAAGAATGTTTTCCTATTCCCATTTCTTCGAGGATAATTGGTATTAGTCCTCAGCATTCTTGTGATACCAGGAAAGATGCCTCCAAAACATGATCCAAAGTGGGAAGGACCTTATTATATATATAAGGTCTACTCTAATGGATCTTATTCACTAATATCAATGGATGGATAACTTATTATAACTCCAAACCAATTAAATATTCTTGAAAAATTACATTGTGTAATTTCACATTAACATGTCCTCGCTTCATTAATCTAAAATGCACATCACAAAGTCCAAGTTGTAGGAAACTATACTTCATAAAAACCATATGCATCGATGTTGCATGACATTAAAATGAATAACATCTTTTTCCTTGTCACATGACATTAAACTATATGGTTAACATCTTCTTTATTTAACATCAAGAGATGTTATGCACGAGCATCACTTACATCATTGCTAGTCAATAGTGGCACATGAATTCCATTTATCCCTATGTTTGAATCATATCTGCATAGGGACCTCATTTCAAGAACTACATGGGGATTGAATCTCATTCTAATGAGATATGTAGGGATTCCTGGATCTCCAATCATGGGCCCATCCGCAACAAAAAAACTTATTTCCCATTTCTCTTCATGTATATGAACCAAATATATACAGAGTACTCTTTTAGGATACATGGTTGGATCATCAGACCATTTTTTGTCTTAATTTTAACTATTCTTCTAGAATGTGTTAAAAGGCACCATTTCTCACATCAAACTCAATTGGTGTGGGAAATATTTTTTTCAAGAACAATGATGGTCTTGATTCTCATTTTCAATGGGATATGTCGAGAAGCTTGGATCTACAATCTTAGGCCCATCCATGATATAAAAAAACCATTGTTCCTTTTGTGTATAAATCAAACCTGTATATGGAATGTTTCAAGAACTAAGTGTGGTTTGATTCTCATCTATATGATATACATAGTGAAACCTGGGCTTAATTCCCTAGTCCAGACACAATATTCCTTTTTCATATCAGAATCACTTCATGTCCCCACTGCATGACTCTAAACTACACAATATAATGTCATTGCTGCACAATATTAAACTACAAAGTACCCAAAGATCTATGTATGGCTTGATTCTCATCCCATTGAGATACGTAGTAATATATTAGGTCTTAGTTCCTAGTCCCAACCAAGAGATAAATTTTTATCCCTATTCTACATATAATTAACAATCTATAAGGGAGTTTGCATTTTGGGTTCTCTCCTTAAAGAGACCACCAATGAAATATGAAATGTCTACATTTCACATATGAGTCAGATCTATGTAAGGGACTCCAAAATCATGGCCAATATTGATTCAAATATTTCTCCTATGCATTGAGAATTACCCCTTTCATATTTTACCCTCTTAATCATGAATACTTTTAGATATTACTAAACTTTCTTACAGTTTTATCGAAGAGTGTATAATATCTAAGCACTCTTTTACCTGACTATGAAGTATGTTCCCCTAGGTGGCCTTGCATAAGTTTCCTACATAACATGGCAATTAGTCAAAATATTCCACTGTTTGGCTATGCAGTATATGCCCAAGTTGGTAGTGCATAATACAACCCCATAAAGATTTTGTCAAAAAATGGTAACTTCATTCTTGGTTAATGTGTATTTCATACCCTTCAAACATTCATGAAAATATACAAGAATCTATATATTAAAGAATTCATCCATGTGTATTTTTTTCATTACCCTTCTATCGATCTAAAAGACTTCAAGATAATGGTTTACACATTTCCCTCTCCACGTGTTCAAATCATATTGAAATAACCTTGGATCATTTGACTACATATCGTCTATTGTTTCCATAATATTCTGGTCTTAATTGTATGAACTAAAAATACAGACACCATACTTCATATATTTTGGTCATACCATCATAGAAATAATATTCCTCTAATTCTTTAGAAATCGTGATTGGAAATAATCTTTCTATATTTAGGTTCCTTTATCCATAAACCAAACTCTGTGCTATGAAAAATATAAATCACCATAAACTTTGGATTTTAACTATAAAATGTAAAAACTTTGAGATATATTTTTTCTGACATTGCACTATGTACCCCCAGTGGACTTGCCTAAAATCTTCCTACATAATAGTCTTATCAGTCAAAATATTCCATAATTGGGCTATGTACCATATTCCCTAATCGTCCTTGCATAATACAGCCCCAATAATGGGTTTGTCAAATAATGGTAACTTTTTTTCTTAGAAAATACTTCTTCTAATTTATTTATACCTTGTCTAATATTAATTTTCAGATCTAGAAATTCCCAAATCATAGTTTACAATTATTTCACTCCATACCTGAACATGGTGGTATATTTCCAAACAAATTATCAATGAATTGGATAATCATGAGCCTTTGGTCAAAGCTAGAGACCTTAAATTAAATCCACCCAATGTCCTCACTTCCTGACTTCAAACATCACAACATGATATCATAAATCCCCCTTTATGAAAAATTTTAACCATTCCTCACACACCAAAATTGTGCAGAAGTGGTTTTCCCATTCATAAACTATGTCAGCCTAGATAGTCCATTTATTCTTAAAAACTATTTTCCTTGGAAAAAAGACCCACTTTGGTCTGGAGTCACTGGAATGTTATTCTCCATTGTATATCAATAATAAAATGTTTAATTCCTAAGAACTCTTTTACGTGACAATGCTGTACATTCCCCTAACTGGCCTTGCATAAAATTCGCCTATATAATAGGCCTATTAGTCAAAAGATGCCACTGTTTAGATACGTAGTATATTCCCCAGTTGGACCTGCGTAATAAAACCCCCATAATGGGCTTTTCAAATAATGGTAATTTTATTCTTGGAAAAGGAATCCTTTACATATATACTTCACGTTTTAGATATGTGACCCTAAAAATCACGACTCAAGATTCCCCTTGGAAGTATCTAAAGAATATTGGAGAAATTATTATCCACTAATCCTTGTTTGGGATATAATTTCAAAAGTTATGGTAAAAAATATTTGACCCTAAACACTAGCATTATTAGTCTAACATGAATGACTTTAAACTTCCAATAAAAAGAGGCACAATAGTCATCAGGTTGAAAACCCCCAAAAGGGAACCCTATGGTTTAGGCAATATTGAGAAATAAAAAGTGAAAATATACAATGTTTGTGGGGGGTTTCCATATAACCCTAGTAAAAATAAAACTATTCTTATTAGGCCCATTGTATTAAATAGAAAATTTCAATCACCCCCATTCCTATTATTGTAGTTATGATTATTTGACATAAAAGTTTTATGTAAAAAATCATCATCATCATTACCTTTGATATTACAATTATAGAAAGCAATAATAGAGAGTTATATGATGGGAGAAAATTACTTTTCATTCATATGGTAAAATTAGATCGACATCCACATAATGGAGCCTCTCTATCATGTGTTAAAAGAAACTCTCATAAGGACTCTTCATCTATTGAATGGCCTCATGAGCACTATCATCCGCTTGTTGAAGTTGAGATAGTAGAGAATCTTCAGCCCCCTCGTTATGAAGAAGTGCATATTTTGGCTATATAAATGGAGTTTATCCCTTCCAAATGGGATTCCCCCAATTTTTTGTTTAATTTATCAAGTTTTTTAGGAACCACATCCATTTTCTATTGAAGATATATCATCTATTTCATTGCTTATTTAATTTTTTGGCCAATTTTGATCGACCTCTTTCTATGATTGGACTCTGACTCAGCTACTGCAGCTTGGAAGATCTCACCATCAATAATTCATTTAGCCTTAAAGATCTTACCACAACTTATATTATTGATCTTGTCATGGAATTGTAACTTTCATTTTATTGTAGATCAGGTGATAATTAAATCGACCAAATCCCAATTTGTAAAATAGTGACGTGAGTTTTCTAAAATGGGATAGTAGCGCATCAAAAGTTTTCTTTGGAATTATAATCCAAATTTGTTTCCATGTCTTTTTACATGCCATGCCAAGAGTGAATTTCATATCTAAATTTGAATCTGAGTCACTACCATAGGGTATAATGTGCTCTGGAAACAAATCACTTAGTGAAGTTCCATGTTATGCTTCTCTGAGAACAGTGGATGCTTCACCTTATGATGATGTCTTAGCCAACAAAAAAGTTTCACCATTTGAACAAGTTGTGGGAGATGATAACCCTAAATGGTGAATCAAGATCATTGTTAGTTTCAAAAGAATGGTAGAAATAGAGCATGATCTAGAAAATTGATAACATTTACCCAATAATAAGTCATATGCTTGTTTAGATACATCCTCAGTATTCTCAACTTCTACAACTTGAGTAGATGTTTATTGGGGGGGGGGTAAATTCTTCTAAGTTTTCCCAATTTTGATAACTGAAGGCTCTGAAACATCTCTCAATATAGGGTCCTGATTACGTATTTATCCATATTTAGTAGAAGAAGGATAGAGTGGAATGCCCTATTGTTGAAGGGCCGTCACAATATTCTCTATAGCAAAATATACACAAGTTGAACTTTTAAGTGAATTACCAAGTTAAATAAGAACAATTATGTTTAGAAAATATGAAAATGAGAACTTATGTCCTTGCAATTCCTTATGAAAGTCCTCGAACTATTTGATAAAAATTGGAATATCAATGCTTGGATTAAGGGAATCCAAAATTTCAATGTATGTGGGTTGAAATGTTTTAGAATCCTCACCATTTAAGAATCATCAGATCATTCCAACTTATGATCAACATGAGTATCTATTTTAGATTCCCAAGATCCTCGTTCCTTCCTTCTAGAGAAATAATAATATCAGTATTTATTATTGTAGGATCCGTTGGAAAGGGAACCGATCTAATATATTTTGAATAGAATAATATTAGAAAAGCGTTTAATATTCATGAGAAATGTATTTGAAATTACCATAACATTTCTCTCACTCAATAGAATCATGAGCAGATATAGATACACCATTTGATGACTTATCTGTCAAGGTAGTAGATTCATCAACATGAACCTATGTTTATTCTTGAATTTACTTCTCTATTCTTAATGGATCAGCTCTTAAGCCTTTAATAGAAGATAGATACTCAGATCATATGAGAGGATGGACATGATCACCAATGCGTATCAAGAAATTCATAATTCTAGATGATAGTATAAATAATTACTTCTTATATGTATACATCAGACCAATCTCATTGATATCTTGTGTTTCTTTTCTTAAGCTTGCGTAGAAATTGAAATTCTCCTCTTGGAAGTTGAAACATAAGGTAGTGGCTGAGGATTTTCTATCACCATTACCCCAGTTACGATTCTCGCTCCTGGTGAAAGTTCTAGAGACTTCGGAGGATAATTTAATATGTCGATGGGAGAACCTGTAGCTCTATACCATGGTGACCCAAGAAACAGTCCTGAGACTCCATCCATAAATTCAAGCTACAAAATGGAATATCATCAAAATTAATGACAGTGAATGACAAAGAATGATTTAAACAAAAGGAAAGGAAAATAAATTCTCAATATTAACAAAAATTTCCCTTTATTATTTAGGGTGAATAATTGCCCTTCCACGTATCCCTAGTTCTATCATATTGGGTACTCATTTAAAGGCTGGGATTTGTTCAACAGTTTCATATATAAAGGTCTCCAACTACTCAATATACTCCCATACTTTAGCCATCTTATTATCTAGATAAAAATTAGAAGGTGCTTTATTGTCGCCCACATCTGGTATTCGAAGTCCATTTTGGAGGAATTTCCATGCATCCCTGAGGTCACTAGTCAAGATCTCCCATAATTAAGTATACAATAATTTTTTTTGATATAGTTGGCTCTGAATAAACCTCAACACCCTATGACTGGTGAGCCTCTACAATCCTACCTTCTTCTTCAGAAAGTTCAGTATATGGGATGGGAATCTCTTTCTAATGGTGGCGACTGGATCACCTTGGTATTAGAGGTATTGTTTCCCGAGCCTTAGTCTTCCTAGTATACCTTCTAAAAATATTTTTTTATGGTTCTGAAACTTCTGAAGCCTCTTCATCATATTTGGATTTAGACCTATTACCACAATTTCTACGTACAACAGTTATCGTGGATGCTACCCAATATATTCCTTTTGTTAGATCCCCCTAAGGGTATGAAGAAACCCAACCTTTGGTATACCTAGATTCAAATACAATTCATGCATCTGATTAAGGTAACATAATAAATAATTTGGATATCTCTAAAGCCATAAAATCCACAATTGTCTCACTACCATTGGGTGTTTCTCATGTCTAATATACATGGGAGGAAAAGTGTTTTATTTTTGAAGACATTTGAACTGGTGAGAAAATATACAAGGTACTTAAGCCCCATAGATAATTTCACCACCAATCCTGGTCAATAATATCTTGTCCCTGAATTCCCTCATATAATACCTCAACTCAATATTTTCTTTGTTACCATCATTAATAAATGTTCTGGTTGGTGGTTTACCAAAAGGGTGGAAGATGAATTTTTCTAATGCATTCAATGACCTCAGCTGTAACACCCCAGGTAAATAAATAATATGAGATTTTCATATTTATCAATATTTTTGAATAAAATATTAATATTACTTTAAATGGGACGCTATGCTCGATGGCGTACCCAACATGCAACAACGAGTTTCTTGGGAATCTTACGTTGCACTCTAATAATAAAATAATATTATTTTAAATGGTAGTTAACATGTAGCCATTGTATTGGCAGGAATGGATAGAAATAACTAAAATATGATTATATATGTTTGTAAATGTTTTTACATTTATCCAATAAAAGATAATGTCTTAAAATACGGAAAGAATTCAATTTTAGGCGTATATGCCCTAGTTTTCAATAAAGGTTCACTTATCGCCTTTTGATGGAGAACCGTCATTAAGTATAGTTTTTTACGCTTATACATTCTATTGGACCAAATAAAACTCTTCTTTAGAATCAGGACATCAAAATTTACTTTGTGTTAATTTTTGGTATCTTTTCGATAAAGTTCATTTTTTAATGAATAGTGTAAAATGTTGTATTTTAATTCAAAACCACATTTTAATCTAATTTATTTATATGCTTAGATTATCTTTTGAATTGGTTTTAAAGTTAAATTAGAATATATTTTTACCATTAAATCCAATAGTGGTCGTTTCAATTAATTTCACATTGAAATCAGACATAAACTAGTGTCAATCTTTTGATACTTATTGTTTCATAAAAACACGCTATTTGCTCTGAGAACGAGAATTAATTATTAAATTAATTAATGTGACTTATATGTTTTGAATTTTTTAAAATAGAATTCATTTTTCAATTCTGAATATCAAATATAGCTTAGGGTGAATTTTTGGGATTATTCTGAAAAACTTCAATTTTTGATGAATAGTGAAACCACTAAGTGGTACTTATAAAAACTGATTTTTCGTTTAAATGAAAGTTTACCACTTCTGTGTTTTGAATTTCAAAAATCCTACATATATGGTTTTCATTAATAAGTAAAATGTGGTTCAATGAGATTAAAATAAATTTTTGGTGAATAGTAACTTTTAAGTTCTTAATCGCGATTAGAGGTAATTAGTGTAGTTTATGGTAAGAATAATGTTCTAATAACATTAAATGACCTAGAAACATGTCCTACCCTCATTGGATGTGTCATGGCCGACCAAGAAAATACATGGGTCAACTTGGGGACCCCATGAAGCCACTTTGGTTGGAAAATGACATTAATATCTTTTTATTTAAAGTTAAAATAAAAATGCCACAAACATGAGTTGTTTTACTAAAACAATTTTTACATGGGGTTATATAAATCATATTTTTGACTATAAATATTCATTGTAAATATAAAGAGATTTACTAAATCATAGTATTTGTTTTATAATTTTTAGACATTAAATAAATTAAAGTATTTATGACATCATGATGATGCAGCGATGACCTCATTATTTAATGATTTAAATAAAATGGAAAGATAATGTAATATCTAAGACCTAAACATGTCCAAAACCTATTGTATGAGTGGATATATAACCCTTATCACCTTATCCTTGAATTATATCAATGTGGGACCTCTTCAATCCGATTATCAGTTTAAAATAATGTGACTTTTCTTTACATTCCAAGAGTGCCCCTCCTCTCCTCTTATAAAAGGCCCCCACCTCTACCTCCTTACCCACACTCCCAAAGCCTTTGGCTCGGCCTAACCCTGCCTATTTTGTCTCTCCACTTCCCTCTCTTACTCCTTGAAGCCGCACTTTGGACAGAAGTCTTCTCAAGGAAGCCTTTTAGCTCAAACCAAAGGGAGTTAACCGATTTTAAGGTAATGTCTTCACTTGAGTCCTTTTGTTTTATTTTGCTTCTCCAACCCATTAAACTCTTTTTATTCATTTATTTTGTAACATATCCAGTATCATCAATATACTAGGATGTTTTTATAATAATTATTAGAGCTACACTTACACACACCTACATCTAATGGTTAAATAACATACTGTTTCCGTGGATGGCGGATTTCGGCCTCCCGAAACGATGATTGTTCAACATTATTTTAACTCCTTAAAAGCCGACCATTAAGATGAAACTATATTTATATATGATATATAATATGTTTATGTTTTCCTTAAGCTTCTGTATTTTTCATTTTGGGCATACCTTTATGGTTTCAATTATGGGTATACACGATATCTTCATTTTAGGAAGTGCGGACTACCGCCCCCTCAAAGTGATTTGATTCGTTAATGCCATATGTGAGATGTATAAAGGATGGATTTAAAGTTATTATATATGATGTTATACTGTAATTATAATATACCTCTATATCATTATTATTTCTTTCTATTAATTTATGAGATAGAAATGAAAGTAGCATTCATGCGTACGTATGACTTACCGTCTCCATGAATGGTGCATTTCATTTCTAATCCCCAAATGTAATGGACTATTATAAGTACATATTTATAATGGATATATATAATGTATATTACATATAAATGATGAATATAATTCTGGAATTAAAATATACATACCTCTCATTTAGTTTTAATTCCATTAATATGACAAAGAAATGAAAGTAGCGTTCATGCGTACGTACGGCTTACCGTCTCCATGAACGGTGCATTTCATTTCTTACCTATAAATGATTATGTAATATTATAAATACATGTATATTCTGGATATATATGATATATAAGATATCCAAATCATGAATATCATTCTGGATATAATGAACCATTGACCACACGAACAACATGTAATTGTAAGAAGTTCACTTTCGACTAAAGAACCAAATATCGACAAAACAAACATTATTAACTTAAATGACCACATAATGTTTATAAAATGTAAATAAGTGATATAAAAGGAATAATGAACTTGAAAAAGTTTCTTAATAAAATAGAAATTAACTCAAGTTTATTATTCAGGACATTAAAGAACGATCGAGTCAAGTCGGAGCCTAGGTAAGGGATCTTACTCCTCTCTTTCTTTTTAAGTACACTCTTTTATGTAATTCCTTCAAAAGCTCATAATTCTTGTTATTGGGGTATTATTTTATATTACTCTTACTGTATTTTATATTTTCATATGATGAGAGACCTTATTCTCTCTTATCAATCCATTTTGGAAGTTTTGAGTGGTGCCATTAGGCTGCCGAATTTTCGTAAGAGATCAAACCCCTCACTTTCTTTTAAAGTACTATCCTTTATGTCACTTATTTTAAGATCCTATTTGTTATGTTGGGGGATGTTCTTTTATATTACTCTTTCTATAAACTTTATGTTAATATGATGAGAGACCCTATTTGATCTCATCAATCCATTTTTGTAAGTTTTATGTGGCGCCGTTAGGCTGCCGAGTTGTCGTAAGGGATTTTTCTTCTCACTTTTATTCCAGTGAGATTTATGCTACATTTGCCACAATTTCCTTTGAGTGGAGTATGTACTACCCATTATTTTACTCATTTTATAATATAATTTCATTTATGAGTATTTACATCAATGTTGTATTGTCCTTCTTTCACGGGGTGCATGTCTCGAAAGATACCCATGTCGGTAAGGGAACCTTTCACCCTCCTCTTTTTGTAATATAATTCTTTTGTTATGTCTTTTAATTCACATAATATTATGTTGGGATATGTTCTTATATATCCTTATTTATTTAAATTTTATGTCCAAGTGATGAGATACCACTTTTTATCTCTCATCAACTCATTTTCTGAATTTTGTAGTGACGCCGTTAGGCCGTCAAAGTTTTGCAATGGAACTTCTTCACCCAAATTTGATTCTTTGGGATAATCTTGTACTCCTTGAATATGTAATTCTATGAATATGTGTGAATAACCTCTGATTGTTTTACACTTAATATCCACTTATATTGGGTGTATTCATTTGTTACACATAATTATGTAATTGATTTATCCTTAAACCAAGGATACCGTCTTTGTAAGGGACTTCATCTCAATCTCCTTTCATTGAGGCATATTTCGTTTTATACACAACTTTATTTTATACGGTGTATAAAACCATTTGACGTTTACTTTTATACAAAAGGAATCATTTTCTACGAAGCGTTTTACTAAACAACAAAAAGGAATGTTTCTTTTAACGTACTCGGTGACAACGACCTTTTCCACCGCCACGAGTATTATTTGATCTTTGGCTTCCTGAACAAGCCATAATTTTTTTTAAAATGAAATAAATACCATATACTCTTTTATGTATTTCGGTATTGAAAATGATTTTTATAATGGATTTGTTATGTCAATATATTTGAGTGATATATTGTGATCAATGTGTGGAAATGTTTTCTTTCCTTTATGTTTGCTTTATGTCTTATGATTTTATAATGGTACTTGGAAATTTTACGGGTGGTTACAAGATAAACCATATGACGGGTGGTGCCGTGAATACTAGGATGGGTGGTTATGTTATAACCTCCAACTCATTGGGTATGGAAGTCGGTCGTATGGCTATTCCATTAAGTATGTATGGAAGTTGGCCGAATGTCTATTCCATTAAGTGATATGTGTGGAAGTCGACCTTATGGTTATTCCACTTAAGTATGTTTATGTCCCAAGTTACCTTTATATGTTATGTGATATTTATATGGGTTTTATGGTAGACTTTTGGTTACAGAAGGGTAAGTAATGAACTTTTATTCATTGAAGAGTTTTTACTACTTCCAAAAGGTGAAAAGTATTACTTTGATAAAGTATACATGGTTTACTTGTTGTTTTGAAAAACTAACAGTTTTCATTCTTTGTGTATCCCTTACTGAGATTTTTATGCTCATACCATGTTTTTGAAATGTTTTTCACAGGACTTAGCGTGGAATAGGGTCAAGGATGGGATCAAGGGAAAGTCATGCTACCTAAAAATGGAACTAGACATGTTTCTTTTTAAGAGTTTTTATTTTATGTTAATTTAGTAGAAATGACTACTTTATAATCTTTTGAGATGTAATAGTTATGTTATAATTCTCTAAAACTCTAAACCTGAAAAGATCCTCAATGAGAATTACTCATTTAATTCAATATTAAGTAAGGTTTAAGACTGGGGCCTTATAGTTGGTATCAAAGGTCAATTTAGATAACTTTAGAGGTTAGGGTATTCTTTAAGCATAAGTGACATTACCATAATGGTTAGGATTTCAGAAAGAGTCATAGTTTTTAGATAAATTGAATGAGTAAGTATATCTTCCTCATTAGCACATGATGGTTTTGTTGATATACTCACACTGACCCTTTTTGGTTTTAGTAAATGGCTGGACCTAGCAGGAACCAAAGTAACAGTGGATGTGAACGAAACTGTGACCGTTTTCTGAGCGAGCAGCTGAATGATATGGGAGCTGTAATGAGAAACCTTGTGTTTATCCTCAACAAACTATCTGGAGTCATTATTGACCACCTAAACCTTGGTGATTTCTATAAGGCATCATATATGCGAGAAACAAATCCCTACACAACTACAGGTAATAATCATAAAGGTAAGCGTGTTCAAAAACCTATGTATCAAAGATGTGGAAAGAAACACCTAGGAAAATGTTTCAAAGGGACAGAAATATGATATAGATGTGGAAATGAAGGTTATAAAGCAAAAACCTGCCATGGAAAAAAGAAGCATCTAGTTGACTCGAGGAAAGGGAAAGAAGTTATTTCCGAGGGATCAATTGAATGTTTTAAATGTGGTGTTCATGGTCATTATGAAAACACATGTCCTATGAAGATGTTTTGGGAATGTGATCACCAAGATCGTACAAATATTTATTTACCAATACCTAATGCAATTCCGATTGAGGATGAAGAAACTGACAATGACCAATCAAAGGTATGGATTATTTCATGACTATTGTTTTCCTATTTTGGAATCATAGGATATGATTCATGATTTTGTTTGTAGGAATGAAGTATATCAGAATAAGTTGGAAAGGAATGGTTAATGGATCATGAATAAGGTTGAATGAGTAAGATGTCAACATATAAGGGCTTCAAGGGTTATGGTGAAATTATTAAGAGTATTGAGTCTCTTTTGATGATAGTGTTACATTAGAAGACTTTTTATATTATGTGTAACCATGATGTTTAATATATGAAAATTTTATTCAAGGAATAGTTAACTTTTCTTTTGTGGACATAGTTATAAAGAACCATTTGGGTTTATATGATCCTTACTTTTGAGGTAATTATGGGTTACTATATGTTATGATTGAAGTGAAAGGCATGAGATAAAATTGAGGTTAAATTATGTTATGGTTATTTTTAATGATTTTATCCCTTTTTGGGGAATTATTTGAGAATTATATAGTTTTGGAAAAAGGACAACACGCAGACCGTGTGACTACCTGTCGCGTCGGACAAAGCTGCGGGAATCGAACCCACAACCAAAGTGCAACTGATATTTATCGCCTACCACTAGACTACGTGAAGTCCCTGGTGAGTTTGACTGATTGTTTTTAGTTATATGATTTTAGTAATCAAGAGTAAGATTATTTTAGGTTATCTATGGAAATGATTAACCTATCATGGAGGATATGTGATTAGGTTAATTACTTTTCAATATTAGAATTTAAGAGTAACTGATGTTATTTAGATATAAAAGTTAACTTGTACCTTGGAAGACTATGTGATTAAATCCTTCAAATATTTGGGTTTCAATCTTATTTTGGTTTACTTTGATGAATTTTATGGACAAATTGTTTATCAGATGGTCCTCGTTGAACTTTGGGTTTTGTTGGACAAATTTTGGAGATTAAGCATAGATTTTCTTTTTAAAGGGTTATCCTTTTCTGTATTATCTAATCTTGTACTAACCATTTTGGTTTTGGTTTTGGTTAAAGCCTAAGGACATGGGAAGTATATAGTTCTCTTTGGTGGATTAGGTGATTCTCTAGAATTTGATTATAGTACTCTTAATATGAACAAGTCTTCATAAATACTCGTCTTTTGGAAAAAATATGAGTTTGTGTAAGGAATCTAATAAAAGTTAAAAGTCAACATGATAAGTGATTATGTTTCCTTATGAATAAATTCCTCAATAAAAAGTAACTTAAAACAAAAATTTTGTCTATTAACTTTTCCTACTGGGGAATCGAATACCGTTTAACCCATCACATGTTTTTGATTTTCTTATGGTTAACTTTCTCCTAGACATGTTTACTATCACTCTCCCTCAAGAACATGACCCTTTTCTTTTTCTTCCATGTCCATGTTTTCCTACACGAAATCCTATTATGGGTTAACTCGGGTGACCTCTGTACTTATCTTTATTTATTTTAAAGTGATTGTTTTACCGACTCTTGTTCCGATGTGGGACTTTCAAGGATGTTTCCAAGATCAATTTTAAAAATTGCGAGGACGCAATTCCCAAAAGGGGGGAAGGATGTAACACCCTAGGTAAATAAAGAATATGAAATTTTAGTATTTATCCATATTTGTAAATAAAATATTAATATGACTTTAAAGGGTAAACTATGCTCGATGGCGTACCCAACACGCAACAACGAGTTTCTTGGGAATCTTTCGTTGCACTCTAATAATAAAATAATATTATTTTAAATGGTAGTTAACATGTAGCCATTGTATTGGTGGGAATGGATAGAAATAACTAAAATATGATTATATATGTTTTTAAATGTTTTCACATTTATCCTATAAAAGATAAAGGCTTAAAATACAGAAAGAATTCAATTTTAGGCGTATATGCCCTAGTTTTCACTAAAGGTTCACTTATCGCCTTTTGATGGAGAACCATCATTAAATATAGTTTTCTTCACTCTTATAAATTCTATTGGACCAAATAAAACTCTTCTTTAGAATCGGGATATCAAAATTTACTTTGTGTAAATTTTTGGTATCTTTCTGATAAAGTTCATTTTTTAATGAATAGTGTAAAATGTTGTATTTTAATTCA
Organism: Viscum album; assembly: GCA_963277665.1. Taxonomy (NCBI): domain Eukaryota; kingdom Viridiplantae; phylum Streptophyta; class Magnoliopsida; order Santalales; family Viscaceae; genus Viscum; species Viscum album. Next base: position 1,992,886,454 of record OY728133.1, on the reverse strand, counting down.
AAACCCCTTTTTAATATAATTTATTTATATGATTAGATTATCTTTTGAATTGGTTTAAAATTGAAATTATAATATATTTTTACCATTAAATCCAATAGTGGTCATTGGAATTAATTTCACTTTGAAATCAGACTTAAACTAGTGTCAATCTTTTGATACTTATTGTTTCATAAGAACACGCTATTTGCTCTGACAGCGGGAATTAATTATTAAATTAATTATTGTGAATTATATGTCATGAATTTTGTAAAATAGACATCATTTTTGAATTCGTAATATCAAATATAGCTTAGGGTGAATTTTTGGGATTTTTCTGAAAAACTTCAATTTTTGATGAATAGTGAAACCACTAAGTGGTACTTATAAAAACTGATTTTTCGTTTAAATGAAATTTTACCACTTCTGTGTTTTGAATTTAAAAAATCTGACATACATGGTTGTCATTAAGAAGTAAAATTTGGTTCAATGAGATTAAAATAATTTTTTGGCGAATAGTAACTTTTAAGTTCTTAATCGCGATTAGAGGTAATTAGTGTAGTTTATGGTAAGAATAATGTTTTAATAAAATGAAATGGCCTAGACACATGTCCTACCCTCATTGGATGTGTCATGTCCGACCAAGAAAATCCATGGGTCAACTTGGGGACCCCATGAAGCCACTTTGGTTGGAAAATGACAATAATATCTTTTTATTTAAAGTTAAAATAAAAAAGTCACAAACATGAGTTGTTTTACTAAAAACATTTTACATGGGGTTATACAAATCAGATTTTTGACTATAAATATTAATTGGAAAGATAAAAATATTTCCTACATCATATTATTTTTGTTTATAATTTTTAGACATTAAATAAATTAAAGTATTTATAACATCATGATGATGCAGCGATGACCTCATTATTTAACGATTTAAATAAAATGGAAAGATAATGTAATATCTAAGACCTCAAAATGTACAAAACCTATTGGATGAGTGGATTTATAACCTTTATCACCTTATCCTCGAATTATATCAATGTGGTACCTCTTAAATCCGAATATCATTTTAAAATAAAGTGACTTTGCCTTACTTTCCAAGAGTGCCCCTCCTCTCGTCTTATAAAAGGCCCCCACCTCTACCTCCATACCCACACTCCCATAGCCTTTGGCTCGGAAAAACCCTGACCATTTTGTCTCTCCACTTCCCTCTATTACTCCTTGAAGCCTCAATTTGGGCAGAAGTCTTCCCAAGGAATCCTTTTAGCTCAAACCATAGGGAGTTACCCGATTTTATGGTAATGTCTTCACTTGAGTCCTTTTGTTTTATTTTGCTTCTCCAACCCCTTAAAATCTTTTTATTCATTTATTTTGTAACAACTACAGTATCATAAATATACTATGATGTTGTTATAAGAATGATTAGAGATACACTTACACACACCTACATCTAATGGTTAAAGAACATACTGTTTCTGTGGATGGAGAATTTCGGCCTCCCGAAACGATGATTGTTCAACATTCTTTTAACACCTTCAAAGGTGGCCATTAAGATGACACTATATTTATATATGATATATAATATGTTTATGCTTTCCTTAAGCTTATTTATTTTTCATTTGGGGCATACATTTATGGTTTCCATTATGGGTATACGCGATATCTTCATTTTAGGAAGTGCGGACTACCACCCCCTCAAATTGATTTGATTCGTTAATGCCATATGTGGGATGTATAAAGGTTGGATTTAAAGTTATTATATATGATTTTATACTGTAATTATAATATTCCTCTATATCATTATTATTTCTTTCCATTAATCTATGAGGTAGAAATGAAAGTAGCGTTCATGCGTACGTACGGCTTACCATCTCTATGAACGATGCATTTCATTTCTAATCCCCAAATGTAATGTACTATTATAAGTACATATTTATAATGGATATATATAATGTATGTTACATATAAATGATGAATATAATTATGGAATTAAAATATACATACCTCTCATTTAGTTTTAATTCCATTAATATGACAAAGAAATGAAAGTATAGTTCATGCGTACGTACGGCTTACCGTCTCCGTGAACGGTGCATTTCATTTATTACCTCTAAAAGATTATGTAATATTATAAATACATTTATAAGAAGGATATATATGATATATATGATATCATAATCATGAATATAATTCTGTATATAATGAACCATTGACCAGACAAACAACATGTAATTGTAAGAAGTTCACTTTTGACTAAAGAACCAAATATTGACAAAACAAACACTATTAACTTAAATTATTACATAATGTTTATAAATTGTAAATAAGTGATATAAAAGGAATAATTAACTTGAAAAGGGTTATTATGAAAATAGAAATTAACTCATGTTTATTATTCCGGACGTTAAAGAACGATCGAGTCAAGTCGGACCCGAGGTAAGGGATCTTACTCCTCTCTTTCTTTTTAAGTACACTCTTTTATGTCATTCCTTCTAAAGCTCATCATTCTTGTTATTGGGATGTTATTTTATATTAATATTACTGTAATTTTTATGTTCATATGATGATAGACCATATTCTCTCTCATCAATCCATTTTGGATGTTTTGAGTGGTGCCGTTAGGCTGCCGAATTTTCGTAAGAGTACAAACCCCTCACTTTCTTTTAAAGTACTCTCCTTTATGTCACTTCTTTTATGCTCCTATTTTTTATGTTAGGGGATGTTATTTTATATTCCTATTTCTTTAAACTTTATGTTAATATGATGAGAGACCCTATTTTGTCTCATCAATCCATTTTTGTAAGTTTTATGTGGCGTCGTTAGGCTGCCGAGTTTTCGTAAGGGATTTTTCATCTCACTTTTATTCCCGTGAGATTTATGATATATTTGCCACAATTTCCTTTGATTGGTGTATGTACTGCCCATTATTTTACTCATTTTGTAATATACTTTCATTTATGAGTATTTACATCAATGTTGTATTGTCCTTCTTTCACGGGGTGCATGTCTCGAAAGATACCCATGTCGGTAAGGGAACCTTACACCCTCCTCTTTTTGTAAAAGACTTATTTTGTTATGTCTTTTAATTCACATAATATTATGTTGGGATATGTTCTTCTATATCCTTATTTATTTATATTTTATGGTCAAGTGATGAAATACCCCTTTTTATCTCTCATCAACTCATTTTATGAATTTTGTAGTGACGTCGTTAGGCCGTCAAAGTTTTGCAAGGGAACTTCTTAACCCAAATTTGATTCTTTGGGATAATCTTGTACTCCTTGAATATGTCATTCTATGAATATGTGTGAATAACCTATGATTATTTTACACTTAATATCCACTTATATTGGGTGTATTATTTTTGTCACACATAATTATGTAATTGATTTATCCTTAAACCAAGGATACCATCTTTGTAAGGGACTTCGTCTCAATCTCCTTTCATTGAGGCATATTTTGTTTTATACACAACTTTCTTTTATATGGTGTATAAAACCCTTTGACTTTTAATTTTATACAAAAGGAATCTTTTTTGACGAAGCGTTTTACTAAACGACAAAAAGGAATGTTTCTTTTAACGTACGTGGTGACAACGACCTTTTCCGCCACCGCGAGTATTATTTGGTCTTTGGCTTCCTGAACAAGCCGTAATGTTTTTTTTAAAATGAAATAAATACCACATACTCTTTTATGTATTTTGGAATTGAAAATGGTTTTTATAATGGATTTGTTATGTCAATATATTTGAGTGATATATTGTGATCAAAGTGTGGAAATGTTTTCTTTCCTTTATGTTTTATTTATGTCTTATGATTTTATAATGGTACTTGGACATTTTATGGGTGGTTACGTGATAAACCATATTACGAGTGGTGTCGTGAATACCAGGACGAGTGGTTACATTATAACCTCCAATGCATTGGGTATGGAAGTCGGCTGTATGGCTTTTCCATTAAGAATGTATGGAAGTTTGCCGAATGGCTATTCCATTAAGTGATATGTATGGAAGTCGACCTTATGGTTATTCCACTTAATTATGTTTATGTCCCAAGTTACCTTTATATGTTATGTGATCTTTATATGGGTTTTATGGTAATCTTTTGGTTACAGAAGGGTATGTAATGAACGTTTATTCAGTGAAGGGTTTTTACTACTTCAAATAGGTGAAAAGTTTTACATTGATAAAGTATACATGGTTTACTTGTTGTTTTGAAAAACTAATAGTTTTCATTCTTTGTGTATCCCTTACTAAGCTTTTTATACTCATCCCAAGTTTTTGAAATGTTTTTCAGAGGACTTAGCATGGAATAGGGTCAAGGATGGGATCAAGGGAAAGTCATGCTACTTAAAAAATGGAACTAGACATGTTTCTTTTTAAGAGTTTTTATTTTATGGAAATTTAGTAGAAGCGACTACTTTGTAATCTTTTGAGATGTAATAGTTATGTCCTAATTCTCTAAAACTCTAAACCTGAAAAGATCCTCAATGAGAATTACTCATTTAATTCAATATTAAGTAAGGATTAAGGTTGGGGCCTTATATCAGCACTACATCAGGTCATAAATTGAAATTCTGAATACTATATTTTTTTTGTAAAAATGGGTTAAATCAACCATTGGGGACTCTAACTCAATTCAACACTGAGTATGAAGAAAAGTGTGCTGAAATCCATCCCCACAACACTTGGAATGGCTCTGCAAGTCTAAATTGATCCTTCTAATTGTAAAAGTGAAGTAGGGAATAATAAATTCTTTCCATTATAAAATTTTCTAACCCAATATATTTTCCCTCTGGTAATTTATCCGCAATAACAAAATTTCCAAGACTTACACTCCCACTGGATTGCCTCAAGGTGCACGACGGGATCATGGGGGAGAAATGTGCGTTACCAGATGGTTGATTAGAGAAGATTCGGTTCTGCAAAATCACTCATACCTATTGCACCATTTTCACCTCAAAATGACCAACGGTTCCATATACAACAATATGTGGACCTTCTTTCCAAAGGTAGGAGTTCACTGGGTGGTTTGACCAGCGATGCTTTAGAACTCACATTGGTCGAGGGGATGGGATGTTGGGCTCATCGCATCCTTTTGAGGGGAATTATTGCATGTTCTGGGACTCTCTTATAGATTTAAGATGTATTCATATTTTTGGGAATATTTGGTTTATACCCAATCATAGTATCCATGGATTACTCCTGGTTGGAAATGGTCAGCTGGACGCAGGGGTTTGGAGTCATTTATGTCCGAGATTTACCATCCCTTGCTGGATTAATTACCCCGAGGAGTCTGGACTCATTGAGACGACACTGGGATAGATAACAACTTGAGCATTTGGATCTAACCCATGGTACGGGCCTCCTACATATCCCAGTGAGAGGAATCATAATTCATGTAGTTCGGTCTGGTATGGGGCGTACGCTCTAGGCTGCCCCGGGTTGGTGCGGTGAACCGACGGGAAGATGGTCGGATCGAACGGGTGTTGGGCATGAACCTCGGGGAGTCTTCCTACATACCCTACCTAGGAGATAAGGATCATAGTCCACGTAGTTTGGATAGAGGTGTCAGAGAACTGACGTGAATGTGGACCCGGGGGTCTGATGGTGATTGGGATTGAACCTCTTGGAGGCTTCCTATGTATCCCTGTGGTGGGGAATCAAAGTCCACATAGTTCAAATAGGGAACGGGTCTTGCGCACTAAGGCCTCCCAGGAGAGGACGTCATGGTCGATGCTTACTCTAAGCCCACGTGAGTCATGCTCGGTGTAAGAAACAAGAGGCAACAGGGACCAGGAGATCATGTCGTGAAAGGTGCGTCTATTGGAAGTGCGATGGGGCTTACGCATGGGGGTGGCCCAAAAAGTCAGGGATTACTCTAAGATGGACACCCTTAGTGATAAAGCCCAGTGAGAAAGGTATGTGGCTCCAAAGAAGAACGGAGCAGCAACCTTCCCCACTATGCCCTTCCTTTTCCATGGTCGTGGGGAAGTATAGAGGTGCATGGGTGTTTCCTTCTTATGGGTAGTCCTCCAATCCCTGGAGAGGGGAGAAGTTCCCTAGTCTTAACAAGTGGAGGGTCAGAAAGGGGACTCCCGAGCTCAGATTCCGCATTACCATGGGAATGTGAACCCAGGAATGCTTTAGAAATTCCATCAAGGCCCGGAGAAACCCCTTCTCCCTCGCTTACCTTGGGTATGTGATCTCAAATAGCATGATGATGCGCCTGAAGGATACATCACACGGGTCCGGTGGCTCTAGTGGAGGCCTCGGCTCGGGGCCGATGAATGGGCCAATGAGGGGGTTGCAGAGGATCAGGCCAGATTGGAAAGATTTTATGTGGCTCGGGGAATGGGAACTCTGAAGGATTTGGCAGGCCAAATGGGTATAAGAGGAGTGGTGCCCTTCATGTAGGGAGGTGCTATGAGGATGGAGAGGCCGTACACAAACCAGGATGGTCCACAGACTAATGGGAATTCTACGAAATAGGGTGGTTCATGGCTTTGGGTTTGGCCCGCATACCAGGTTGGTACACTGAGGGGTCCATGCGAGTAGCGGCAGCTAAAGGCAGTTCCAGTTAGAGGTTTATCGGTCGGGGCTTCACCCACGTAGGAGGGTGCTACGCGGTGCGACAGATCAGAAAAGGGGAATAAACTCCCTGGTCCGCGGGGAGTGCATCAGCAGAGGGGTCATGGTTCTCGGTCTTCTTTTATTTGTTATTTTAAGTGCGCGGTTCACCAAGTTTTTATTCGTTTTTAGTTCATTATTAATTTGTTTCCATCTTCATACCTGTTCTGGTTCGTGAACCAGAAATTCTCTGTTTGCAAAATCCTAAGCTCCTTCCTTCGAAATCCTTCCACCTGAATCTGATCGATCTCCGCCTACCTTTTTTCTCTTCTCCCTCTTCTCTCCTCCCTCGATCTCATTTTGTAGAGTGGGGAAGGAGATGTATCTGTTGGTCATGAAGCACCTTTTGCAGAGGCCCATGATAAGAAACCTAGTTTATGGTTGACTTGGTCAATCCGTAACTCGCGGGGGGAATTGAACGCACCTCCCCCGCGAATCAGACTAGCTCGGGGAGTGACTCGTGGCCTCACAGGGTTCCGCCACCATTCTGTGAACAATAGCGGATGCGGCCTGGGGCCGGTTGATGTAGTTTGCAGCTGGGGAGGTTCATAACGGTGGACCGACTTGGCGCCAGTGGAGGATCCACGCCTTCATTCCATGAACGATATCAGTCCGCAGAGGGGGGGGGTGCTTCATGGAACCGATCGCGTATTGTTATCATTGGACAGGTCTGCGGACTGGTTCAGCTTGTGCCATCCTTTGAGTATTCTCCACAATTTTTCCCCAATTCTTTGGGGAGAAATTGGGTAGAATCTCCCTCAGATTAACGGGTATTCTCATTCTCCTTTGAGGATTTTTCAAGAACCTACCAATGCCCCCCATCGGAATGGGGTCCGATCAGAATGAAAAGGAGGCCATTTTGATGTAGAGTGGTCCTAAAACTTGGATTGTTTGCGGTAGGGGAGTGGACCCGGTAGGGGACTACGCCTATAAATATGAGGGCCCTTCCTTTGTCTTTTACCAGATTCTCCGCGAAACCAGATCTCTCTTGCCTTTTGTCTCTTCATGCTCGTTCCTTCGTGAAATGCCTCTTGCGTGAACCAGCTACCACTTCCACGAACCATTCCTTGTTCGCGCCATACATCACCTGTGGACCAATCTCCCAGCCACAAACTAATACTTTTAAATAATTAAAAAGTAAGTCATGAAGGGCCGTGTAGGAACTCGCTCCGTGGTTTTGATGGTCAACGGACTGAAATATTCTAGAATTTGAAATTTTTTGAAGTCTTCCGAACCTAACTATTTATATCTGGGATTGAGATTTCACGGAGCAACCTGGTTCGCGGTTTTCTGGCCAACGCTCCGCGGTCCAGAGTACCACGGATCTCTTTCACATAGGGTTGGTTCGCGGGATGTAGTCATCGCGAATCACATTTTGAGGCCTCCTTGGGGACCTCGTCATGAAGGCTTCTTGACTCCTTTGCTTGGTATTTGTTTCCAGATTTTATTATTCCGGACTAACCATTTTCCTGGTTTTCATAATGCAGGGAGAAAATATGGTTCCCCCTCGCCGTGCACCCAGGCCTACTATCGAGCCTCTCTCAATTGGTGGTCAACACCTAAAGGATGTGGCCAGCTCTGTTAAGGATGGAATCCTCCCCTCCCCACTGTGCCCCTTCCTTGCTGATCTGCTCTCTGAGTCACAGCGAGAATACCCCTTTTCTAACAGCCTTCCTGCCTACAGGTTCAGTTTACTGTCTGATACGCCGATTCCGGTACCATCTCGTGACAACAACCCTGCAACATGGATTTTTACTAGTACTATCCCTCTATTTGTGATATCTGCCAGAGGGAGGACTTCCCTAAGGGATACAACTATCGGATCTATGTCGAATCACATTCCTGTGTCCCTGACAGGGGAACAACGTCAGCTGGATGGGACAATTCACTATTACCAGAGCATTTCCTGAAATGCTATGGTGAACAACTAGCATGGCTGGTCAACAGATCGGGACCTTCAGCCCGGAGGGGCATTTCAGTCTTTGGATTTGGGGTGGCCCTTCGGGATTCACCAGAGCTATGCAGAGTTTGAAGCATAATTGTGAGTCGTAGGCTTATATGAAGCTGCCTGGGTGTCCCAAACCTATACCCATCGGCCTCAAGCCCTCGTCAGGCAACTTTTGAGCCATTGGAATCTGAAAACCAACACATACCATCTAGTCCATGGTGAGGTTGGTATTAGTCTTTGGGACATCTTCTAGATTTCAGGGGTCCCCATCGTTGGGGGTATGTATGACAAATTACTGCTTCCCTCTTCTATGTGGGACAACGAAGAGAGGATTCCCACCTTGGTGAAGCAACTTATTGAAAAAGCCCGAGAGCATTCAAAGGATACGTCTCTGAAACAGCTTGTCCCATATCGTGAATGGGACAAGGCTTTTTCTAGAGATAGAAAGTCTTTGGATCTCCCACGTAGGCCCACAGCCTACCCTACGATGGAGTCCCAAAGGTAGAGGGGCAGCTACTGGCTAATTCTAGAGGAAGGCCAATTCAATGATTGGGCCTAGGATCTTGTCCCAGATGTTGATCGGCTGCTTCGTCTGGCGGCATTTTTGGCGATGTTCTTGAGTGGCTGGCTATTTCCCATTTGCGAGACTAGTGGCGTGCAAGTCTATACTTTTGTCATGGCAGCATAGATGGCTACCAGAAACGTTATCAACTTTTTCGTCCTATTATTTTCCAAGATTTACTAGTTGCTTAGCAATATTAGCAATGTGAGTCACCCATACATGGTAGCCGGCCTTTTTCAAATTATCTATGGATGGTTGGGAGCACGTATCAAGATATTCTACACTTTCATCAACCCTCTTCAGATTCCAAGCACCACATTCCGGATGAACTTGAAAATGAACAGTGGGGTTATGCCCAAAGAGTGGGCGACCCAAGATAAGGATGGGAAACAGATGGTTCAGAATATATGTCTGTTGTTGAGTCGGATCTCGAGTTATGATCATTTCAATTTCCAACCATATCCCTCCCCGATTGGTGCAATTACGAATACCATATCAGAGGATTTTAGCAATCATGGCTACCTATTTTCCCTCCAAGAGGGCATTCTGGTGGCTCGTATAGGTGGGGAGCTGATCTTAGTGGGGTACGTGCCTTGCTTATTAGGACATCAATTTGGCTGCGTCCAGGCACTGTGTTCCCCCACACTCAACGACGTCCGCGAGAGCCGCCATTTAATGGTGGCCAGGAAACTATGGTTAATGTTTACCTGGGAAGATACTAGATGCAAGGTTATGACTCCCGCACTTGTAGACTCCATGACTTTCTTGTCCAAGAGCTATATCGACTCCGGCATGCAATTGTAACTGAATGGCCAGCTATGGCTGTGGGTTACCAGTATCTCAATTCTTAATCCATCGAAGGGAAATAGGAAGTGAAAGGGGGATAGTGCTTCAACCAGGCTGGAAAGGGTTCTTCACAACCCTATCGGTCCCGTGCTTCCGAGGAAGATTTTAACGGACAGAGGTGTATCCTCTCATTCCCTCAAAGCTGCCCAGAGAGAGTTGGTTATTCCCGCGGATGCTGCCTTCCCGATGGCCTATGGTTAATGGGACGAATTCAGAGGTCAGTCATCCTTTCACAACCAGTACCCCCGTTCTCTATGGCAGTATCTCTAGGAATCGGAAGTGTAATTTGACGGGTTAGGCTAAATATCTACCCCTTTTGACATTCTCTATTATGTGGACCTAGAGAGGGCCGATCAGTATCTCTGGGACCTCGAGTCCTACATTTATGCACTCTAGGGTTATGCGGTATTAACCCACCGAGTCCAGGCCATGCTGTGATTTGTGACTAATGAGGAGGGGGAAGAGAGTGATCACTCTTCAGGGGGCGATGATTTCGTTGGTCCCCCTACCACAGCTGAAGCAAGGGGATCCCCCCTACCTATGAGGTCTCGCCCATAGGTAGCTCCAGAGAGTTCTAGGGTGGCAGAGAGATACAGAAAACAAAAATGACTATTGGTGCCCCCACCATCCTCTACCACTGCTCGACCCTCTCAGGTCGATCCCCCCTGGCTGGCCATTCCTGTTACGGCCACATTTTCAGATTCTTGGAGGATTTGGGATGACCTGAGGGTCAGTGGATCTAATGAAGCGGTTTGGGCATTACTCCTAGTGAGCCATCTTGAGCTTCCAGGTATTGAGACTATCTTCGCTCCACCTCACCTGCTGTTGGAAGAGGATCTGGATAAAATAGTCACCTCATTGAAGGATATGGACACGTACGTTCATTCACTCTGGAAGTGACTTTATGGGTCTACCCAGGTGCCCATGATGATGATATATCCCAAATCATCCTATCCCATAGAAGAGGTTTCCATGCTCATCCATTCCGAATTTCCTCCTCCATTACTCTAAAGGTTCTAAAGTTTCTCCCATTATCCAGGTTGCTGAGGAATCCCAGGGGGCAATTCCTTCCCTGGAGTATACCCCCTGTGGTACCGCAGTAGAAAAACACGCACTTTCGGCTAGGAGGATCATCGAGGAGGGGTCTCCTGGTGCAGCTGAGCTCATGGAAGCGACCATTGAGGACCCAGCTAGGTTCCTTCCTCCTCCAGCTCCTCACAACATTCTGAGTGAAGAAAATTCCCCTGGGAATATCCATAGATGTCAGCAGGCATCATGTTTATCAAAACAGCTCAGATAGGGGATGTCGGGTAATCATGACTTCCCATTTCCCCGATTGTCAACTCGTATATTCTAATTCTGCTAGTTATTAACAGTTTTGGTTCATGATGTAGGGCCACTCAAGGACCTGGCTTTAGCTACCCAAGAAGTTTTACCTTATGCCCCCTTATCATATGAGGGATCACCTACAGCCACACCTGAGCATGACGAGATGGCGGGCCCTTATGAAGGAGATAGCGATATGGACACATTACTTCTACATTAATCAATCAGAGATATGTCAGAGGAGGAACGACTGGATGTCCAGACTCCCACTGATCATACGATCTTTATAATTACGAGGGAGGACTGAACACCTATGATTACCAAAGAGGCCCTAGATCTGATGGGGCCAACTGCCTCAGACCCAATGGATCCTGTGGCGATGGAGGAAGAGCCTGCCATCAGGTGAGTTGTCGGAAACCCATAGAGTGCCATTATTTTGTTTACTGGGGGAGTGATTTCCTCAGGCTTGATCCCTATAGCTGACCGATTGGGGACAACATTTAGGAGTTTCTGGCCTTGGGTATGGACTTAGGTCTTGGAGACCTCTGGGGGTTCCCAAGACTTCTTCACCTCTCAAAAATATAGCATCTTCCTTGAGTGGCCACGGCGGCATAGAGCTTGAGGATACTGACGCCTTGATGACCAAGGGTAAGTTCCTCAATCTCTTTCCACTTACTCCTTTATATTTCCTTTTCAGATTAGGTATACTTACCATTCTTATTGAATTTCGGGCTTTAAGACCACGACCTTTGGCGTTGTCGATTGTGCCGTCAGATCTGATCGTGCCAGTGACCACAACTGTCAAGGGAGAAGATTACGCGGCGCCAGATTTTGTGGGTGAAGCGTCATCGGGTCCCTCCTTGGTGAAATTCATCCCTGAGTACGTTTCTTCATCTGGGAGTGACTCTGAGCCTAATCACAAGTCCTTTACAGTCTTCCACCTACTCGCCAAAGGGCTTGGGAGAAAATTTGGAAGCTAATTTCTCAGACGCCCTTGGCCGAGATGCCAACTAAATTACCGAAGCTGTAAAATCTGTTTATGTTGCTTGGATTTGACGGCGTTGACTACCATGGTATTTATGATATAGTCAAGAAGGTGGTCGCTGACTGGGAGAGACTGGGTGGTTTTGAATCTTGCCTTTCTGCTGCTCAATCTAAAGCCTACCTTTCCGTGACCTGACAGCCTTTCCTAATAGAGGATCATGATCATGATGGGGTAGTTGTGAGACTCCAGGGAGAAGTCATTAAGCAGCGTTCTGGACTGGAGGTGCTGAGTAATGACATACAGCGACTCCAGAAGGAAGAGACTAATGTCACAACCATAATTGAAGAAGGGGAGCGGCAGGTGGAGGAGGATATGAGGGTGAGCTCAAAGGCGGCCAAGGAGGCGGAAGCGTTGCGGGATGGTGTCGAAGCTGAGACAGCCTTACTGTAGAATCTCTATCAAGCAATCTAGGATTCTCATCAGTGCCTGATACAACTTTTTGAATTTGTTGAAAACCTCCTGTAATAACCTTTCATGCTAGAGGAGGCTCCAGATTGTGGATACCCTTCCCACCAACATTATTATGGAACAAAGAAATGTTTTTCTTAGCACTCTTGTTGTCTTATCCTATGGCAGAAATTATTTGGCATGATTTTTGTATATGTTAATTCACCGAACATAGAATAATCAGAGTTCAGGACAATTGATAAAAATAAAAATGAGCTCAAACTTTTTCCTGGATTATGGGATCCAACGAGCATTGTTTGACTATTACTAGGGTTTTGTAGAAAAAACCCACAAAATTATTATATTTTATATTAATACCCTAATTTTGCCTGGTCCCATTTGGTGTGGACCCAACGGGAACAACTCTACTTTTTCATAGGTCTCCCTTTTCGGGTTTTCAGCCTAACATTCTTTGTACCTCTTTTTGTGAGCGGTTTAAAGTCCCACTGACAAGGCTATCATTACTGATGTTTTAGGTCGAACATATTTGACCAGATATGGTGGGGAGAGGGCCCCAATGAGGTTTGGTTGATTAAAAGATGTCTCTATATCATTCATAAGCATGTGAGGGAGCATGTTTAGATTTGAATTACGTGCATGGCATGTCCACGAAATGGGATTTGTATCGGCATGAAGAGGTAGGAAGAGCATCGCCTAAAGAAATATTGCCTTTGGTAGACGGGCCAGGGGAAATCAATATGAAGAGCCACTGAGGGCTTGGTATACATAATCATGAAAATGTGTCCTTAAGTCAATGACTCTTCATTTTTGATGGCCTAAGGACTTCCTGAAAGCCCGGCTTATGGAAACCACCATGGGTGGGTTGGAGAAACATGAAAACCACCAGGGGTTCTTTGGAAAGGGTATGTGACGTTTGAAAGGGTTTGAGAACATCTTTATTAATCAAGAGTGTGGACTCAGGGTCCCTATCCTACGCATTTAGTTAGCGTAGAGGATGATTGGGGATTGGCATAGTTTAAAGTCATGATGCCAAGACATTCTTCCAAGTGGAATGACTTCTCCTGGTTCTCAGTAATCTTGTCAGAGACGTTCCACTATATTCAGACAGGGTTATGAAAGAGGTTGGTAAACTGCTGCTCAGAAGGTTTCTGAATCCCAGGATGGATATGGGGGCTCAAAGGCCAAGAGGCATTCGAAGTGAAGCATTGCCTAAGGAAATATTGCCTATGTTAGACGAGCTAGGGGCGATCAATACGCAGAGCCGCTGAGGGCATGGTATGCATAGTCATGCAAAGGTGTCCTTAGGTCAATGATTGCATTCTAAAGATAGCCGGGAAACTTCAATGAAGTTTGAGACTCGGGGCCACCATGGGTGGTTTACAAGGGTTCAGATCATTCTGGGTACAGAGTGTGATTTATGAGGAGAGGGTTCTTGGATACGTGAGAAACATCTAGGCTAAATTTATTGAGAATGGGTGAAGTCATTCTTTCTCACGCTGGTGTGAGACAGTGGTTTGTGTAGGTCTGACCCGTGCACTAAGGGACATAGAAAAGCCTCTATTCCCTACTGAACCCCTGATAGGTTTGACCGTGCAGTTTAATGTCATGCAGAAAAGATGGCTTCCATGCAGTTTAATGTCATACAGTAAAGACGATGAGTGTTATTAAAGGATGTTGTGCAGTTTAACGTCGTGCAGCGAGGACAGGGGAATTTTTGCTGATGCTGTGTAGTTTAAACATCGTGCAGCGAGGACAGGGGGAAATTTTTCTGATGCTCTACAGTTTTAAGGTCATGCAGTGAGGATAGGAGGCATTTTTGACGATGCTGTGCAGTTTTAACGTCGTGTAGCGAGGACACGGGGAATTTTAAATTTAGTGTAGTTTAACGTCATTCGGTAAGGATGACCTCTGTGCAGTTTTAATGTCATGCGGTAAGGACAAGAATAATTTTTGAATATTCTGTGTATTTTAACGTCGTGCAACGAGGATGGGGGAGCATTTCTAAATCCTTGAAAATGCTTAAAATTAGAGGCATTTCTCTGGATTCTTAATTCTGGGTCTTTTCCGTTTCTTTCCAAGCAGCAAAGAAATGTTCCATGTAGTTTTAATTGTCATGCGGTGAGGACATAGTTGCAAAGGCCGCTCTTGATCAGAATGTAATTGGGCTTGAACATCTCGGCATTCCCAAGATGTGGAGAGGGGTTGATTGGTGTAAACAATGTTTCTGGGGATTCTCGGATTAGGAAAAATGATATGGGGGCTCTGAGGCCGGTAAGCGTACGAGGCTAGGAAGAGCATCGCCTGAGTAAATCTTACCTTTGGTAGATCGTCCAGGGGCTATCAATATGCAGAGCTAATGAGAACATGATATGCATAGTCATGCAAAGGTGTCCACGGGTCGATAAATTTCCACTTTCGATGGTTGTGAACGGTTATGGGGATCCACGATTGTCCAGGCCACAAAGTCTGTCATTTTGTAAGAAAATATCTGGACATGTCGATCATATTTGGCCATGGTTGCTGTTAAAGCTTAGAGAGCTCCCTGTGCTGATTTATCTTGCACGCGGGGGGTACCTTCCCTCTATGTAGTTTAACGTCGTGTGGTAAGGATGAAATACTCCTAGTTTAGCAGTCATAGAGCTCAGACCATTGGGTGACTATTGCTATAGTCACTCGAAGGATAACTGAGTTACCATGCTCTGATATACTCTGAATAGGTGTGAGGTGATGAAGGTTGTAAACTACAACTCTGAGGCTTCCCGAATCAGGAGATGTGGTGTGGGGGCTCTGAGGCTGGTAAGCGTACAGAGCTAGGAAGAGTACCACCCAAGGTAATCTTTCCTTTGGTAGATGGGCCAGGGGCAATCAACACGTAGAGCCATTGAGGGAATGGTATGCATAGTCATGGAAAGGGGTCCCCGGGTCGATGACTTTCCACTTCCGATGGTCATGAATGATTATGAAAATATGAGAATTCTCACAGTACAGTGTTCAACATGTGGGGATAATGGTGTTCAAGCATACAAGAAACATATTCACCGTAATTATCGATTGAGTCAAAGTAGCCTAGTGCTGGCTTGATGTTCGTGGATGCAGGTCATCATGTGAACCACGGGCAGATACATAGGCTAACCGGGTAGGGATACCCTGGAAACGTTTGGTTGTGAAAGGGGGATGACCTTGTAAACCACTACGCCATAAATTTCAGGATTAGGAGATATGATATGGAGGCTCTGAGGCCGGTAAGCATACGGAGATAGGAAGGGTATCGCCTGAGGAAATGTTGCCTTTGGTAGATGGGCTAGGGGATATCAATATGCAGAGCCGCTGAGGGCATGATATGCATAGTCTTGAAAAGGTGTCCACGGGTCGATAACGTTCCACTTCTGATGGCCATGAATAGTTATGAAGATCCATAATTATTCAGGTCATGGAGTCTGATGTATGGAGAGGATGCATCCCAATGCGTAAGGAGTATTTATATATCATTTATCCATATATCTTGGGTGGGTCACGATGAAATCTATGCAGTTTTAACGTCGTGTGGTGAGGATGAGGTCCGTGCAGTTTTAACGTTGTGCGGTGAGGACGAAGTCCATGCTGTTTTAATGTTGTGCGGTAAGAACGAGAAATACACCCCATGTAGGTCTGGTCCATACATGGGGGAAATGTCATTTTTTAACCTTATTTGGGCATGGCTGGGCCAGGATGGGGGGATCCTGGCATTGCGACGTATCCTGCAAGGGCAAGAATCAATTCGTACGTAGTTCATTGGAATCCACGCAGTTTAACGTCATGCGGTGAGGACAAAGTACCCTTAGTTTAGGGTCATAGTGATTGGAATGTTGGGTGATTATTAGTTTAACGTCCTGCAGCTCGGACGATAATTGATTTTAGTTATGCTGGTGAGGACTAAATACCCTTAGTTTAAGGTCATAGAGTTTGGACCGTTGGGTGATTGGTAGTTTAACGTCCTGCATATCGGACGATAACTGCTTTTAGTTATGCTGGTGAGGACTAAATACTCTTAGTTTAGGGTTATAGAGTTTGGACCATTAGGTGCTTGGCAGTTTAACACCATGAAGCTCAGGTGATAACTTCTTTTAGTTATGCGAAATACTTCTTCAGAAATCTTGCATTTGTAGGAGCGGTGGTGAATTGCCTTTCCATGGAGATCAGGGCATATGCTCTGTTGGAGTAGACCTTGTGTATAAAATATGATCCCTCCCATTTGGGCTCTACCTTTGGAGGTTTCTTTCCAGGTATCATTGGGGTCCGGAGGATCAACACCAATTCTCCTTCCAAGAAATATCGAAGACGAACCTTTTTATTAAAGGCTCATGCGATCCGGTTCTGATATACCTCCAGATGGTGCAAAGTGTGCAACCGATTCTCATCCATCTGTTCCAATTCACCTAGCCGTTTTTCTAATTGCTCATCATTGGATAACTAATCACAAATGGCCACACGAAGTGAGGTTAATTGTAGCAGAATGGGTAGGACCGCTATTGTTCCGTATACTAATGAGTACGGAGTACCTCGAGTAGCAGTGCGGGTTGTGGTTCGATAATCCCAAAATGCATGGAGGAGTTTATCCGGCCATGAATTCTTGTATTTGTCCACCATTTTTTGGAGAATGTTGGACAAGGTATTGTTGAAAGCCTCTATCTATCTGTTGGCCACTGCATGGTAGCGGGATGAGTGGTTAGCCTTGATACCATATTCTTGGTACAGTTTATCCAATTCAGTAGAATAGAAGTTGGTGTTGATATCCATTAGTATGGAATGAGGGATTCCAAATATGGTGATGATATTGGTTTTCACAAAGTTGACAATGTTTCTCGCCCTGACTTCCTTGAGGGGTACAACTTCTACCCATTTGGAAAAGAAGTCGGTTTCTATGAGGATGTATTTCAATTGTTTGTCTGTGATGGGAGGATATGGTCCCATGACATCCATTCCCCAGATGGAAAATGGCCAGGAGTACTTAGCCTGATGAAGTAACTTTGGGGGTTAATGTATGAAGTGGGCATGAATTTGGCATGAGTGGAATTTTTCTGAAAATTGCTCGCAATCTCATGGCATGGTGGGCCAACAGTACCCAAGCCTTCAGACCTGATGGGAAAGCTTGGACCTCGGGTGATGTTCCCTATGTACTCTGACATGTACTTCAGTCATGACGACAATGGTTTCTTCTCCATCAATGCATCTGAGGAGGATTTCGTCGAGGCGTCATTTTTAGAGGACCTCTTGCAGACCTGCACCTCCATATAGGACAAAGTTGGTTTCCCTTCTCCGTATGTTCTCTCATTAAGCCTTTTTTGATGGAAGTTCTCCCCATTGAAGGTAGTTTTCAATCAGGGTCATCAACCAGTGGCGGGAGCATAAGGTTTTGGGGCAGGACAGATTTTGTTGATTTCCTCTATCTTAGTCTGGACAAATGGCAACACCATTCGATGATGAGCAATGCTGATGACTGTTTCACCCCGGTCTAGGTCATCTAGGGATGTCGCCGCATTGTCTAATGCGTCAGCCTAAGCATTTTGATACTGGGGAATATAGGTCAACGTTGGATCTTGGAGAATTCTTCCATTGTCTAATGCATCAGCCTAAGCATTCTGCAATGAGGGCTTGATACTCTGCTTCATTGTTCATACATCCTTCTCACAGGAGGAAAGAATATGGCAAGACTGTCTTTTTTGGGGACACGAGTATTATCCCCATGCCCACCTTGTTAAATTTGGGATCCTCCATCCTTTTCTCTGTCGGGCTTCGGGATGTGCCATCGAAGTACATTTCCGATGTTGGGAGCTCCTCTTGAACCGAGAATATGTATTAATCAGGTAACTCGACGTCTGGTGTGGTGGTCCCTGTCAAGGGGTGTTCTAATAGAAAAGATGCTAATGTCTAGCCTTTGATGGCCTTATGAGGAAAAAACTGGATGTCAAATTGTTACAGGATGACCGTCCATCGAGATAGGCACTCAGACAGCATTAGGCCACTGAGGATGTACTTCAGCGGGTTACTACGCAAGACCAGATGGACTTCATGATGCTGCAGATAATGTCACAACATTTGAACTGTGAAGAACAAGTCTAAACAACTCTTTTCAATGTTTAATTATCTAGTTTCAGCATCAATCATGGTTCGGCTGAGGTAATAGAGACTGTTTTCACAGCCGGAGTCATTATTTTGTGTGAGGAAGGCTCTCAGTGACCGCTCTAGATCCATCACGTATAGAATGAGAGGTCTTCCTTCAAACAGGGTCATGAGCACTAGAGGGATTTAGAGGAACCTCTTTAGGCTGTCGAATTCCTCCTGGAAATCATCTGTCCATTGGTAGGTAACCCCCTTTTTCATAACCTGGTAAAGGGAAAACATTTTCCATCCAGGTTGGCTATGAACTGCCTAATACAGGCCAGGTGTCCTTAGTATCCCCTCAACTCAGTGACATTGTGGGGAGGTGGTAATCCAAGGATAGACTTTGTCTTTTCAGGGTCGAATTCGATGCCATGAGGGCGTACAATGAAGCCAAGGAATTTCCCTGAGGTAACCCCGAAGGCACATTTCAAGGGATTCATCTTCGGGCTATGCTGTCGAAGTTTGTTGAAGATGATATCAATTTCTGACATGTGATATGAGTGCTGTATAGACTTAACAACCAAGTCATCCATATAGCATTCAACGAATCTCCCCAAGAATGGTTTAAAGATACGATTCATGGCACATTGATATATGGTGCCAACTTTATTGGGCCAAAGGGCATAACCCTATAGCAAAATATTCCTTGAGGGGCTATGAAGACAGTGAATTATTTGTCTTCTCGGGCCATACAGATATGATTATACCCAGAAGAACTGTCCATGAAGGACAGAGCCTCATACCCGACCATTGTATCGATTAATAACTCAGTGATTGGGACCGAGAAATCATCATTCAGAAAATGTAGATTGAGATCTCTGACGTCAACATAGACACGGATTTGTCCGTACTTTTTCATGAGGGGGACAATGTTGGCCAACCAAATGGGGTACTGGACCTCCTAAATGAAGCCCTCTTTAATAAGATTATTGACTTTAACCACTATTTTGGTAGCATGTGAGGGGTGTGTCCTTCTGGTGGCCTGTTTATAGCCCCAGTGGTCTTCTGACAGACCTAGGTGATGCATCACCACTTCGGGATTGAGTCCTGGAATTTTTGTGTAATTCCAGGCAAAGACATCCTGGTGTTGCCTCAACAAGGAGGTATATGCCTCATGCTCTTCGGGGGACATGGCTACATTAAAGAGAGTGGGTCTCGAGTCTTTTATAGTACCCTGGTTTATTTCTCGGAGCTCATCCACTGTGGTGGAGATACCTTTCTCAAATGCAGGAGGCGCATCCCTGAGATCTTCCTCCTCCTCTTCTCCCAAATCCTCATCTTCTTGATCCGGTGAGGGGAGATCTCCCAGCACAGGTTCTTGGGAGTCCAGAGGCGAGGCATTGTGGGTGTCCTCATTCAAGTATTCGTCCTCAAATTGAGAGTTATCGGAGGTTACCGCATTGTCATGCTCGACCGTTATGGCTGAAGTCATGAGGGCAGCTGAGTGTGTGTCCGGACATGAACCCCTACTCTTAATATGGATGATGGGAAGTACGTAGTCTCTTCAAAGCTGTCTGAAGGGGTTGTTAGGAACCATTTCTAGGCCATTTGGAGCGGGGATCCAGGAGACGCCATCGACCGAAGGATTCTTCTTCTTTTTCTCATAGAACCTGGCGTCAATGTAGTGTGACTCGGAGATCTAGAAAGGGGGATTTTTGGCATGAAATGTACCACTTTCCGATAGGAATAGTACTTAATACACTGGTGGTAGGATGAAGGAACAACCATGTACTTATGGAGTGATGACCTTCCATGAAAGGAATTGAATGCTGTGTTCTGCCGGACCACCAAGAATTCTGAGTAGGCCAAAAGTCACCAAAATTGGTCTTTAGCTTAATTTGTCCCAGTAGCTTCTATTCACTGTTGTCGTAACCTAGAAGAGTTGTGGCCGAGGTTATTGAATTACCCTCACTCTATCCCAACATACAGAGTGTCCGTAGGGGAAGGAGGTTAACTCTAGAGCCATTATCAATAAAGACTTAGCGGATCTCAACATCATCTAGTGTTCCAGACACATATAGTGGCTTGATTTGTCCTTGCATGATGACATCTTTATCCAGATCAGTGAAGGAAATCACTGCATTGCATTCAATCGAGCTAGTCTCCGTCCTGTAAATCTCTGTGACAGCTACCTCGTCTTGAAACTCTTAGGGGCTAAGAAAGGATTCTATAAGCACCTCCCTGAGGTCGGCTGACAAACTCAGGGCATCTAGGATTGATAGTATGGCTGGTACCAATGCCAGCTACTTAAGGATATCGTATTTCTGCTCTAGCGGTCGACGCGTCTCTGTTGGTGGGGGAGTTTTAGTAGTCACTTTGGGAGTTTGAGTATGTGACGAGGAGGGACCGGTTGCGGGGTCGGATGTCAACAGTGTTCCCACGTTTTGGGGACTTGGCCCGACCGGTCTGTTTGTGCGCACTAGGAGGTTAGACGCTTGTTCCTCCTTTGATGGGTACCACATAGTAATGGGGCCAGAGTGTCTACTTGCGGAAGTAAAGGGACATTATTTCTTATACTGAGTCTGTTGGAGGGCTCTCCCACGAGATTTAGCGATATTGACGGTTTGGGTCGAGATCCAACCGTAGGGTTGGTTTCGGCTACGACTGTGCCTCCCCTGGTATCCCCTGCCTCTACAATTCCTCATCCCAGCTCCTTGTGTCGGGAACTCAGGTTCATAACTATAACCTTCGTCAGGGAACAATTCCATGAGATGGATGATGTTGATGGAACCAAATATTGGATCCTCATCCTCTGACAAGTCAACCCGGTTGGTTGTATTTGATAGTACCATTTGGTGGGTCAGTGCCCATGGATCTAAGTTTGAGGGAATAAAATCTGCTAGTGTCGGGGATAACATTGGCCCCATTGTAGACTACTCATATTGTGCTTGTTCCCTCCCATTTCGATTATTCCTGGATGAACGGCTCGTGGAGGGTTGTGAGGCTGATATTGTCGGCTGTGCGGCATCAGGGGCTATTGGAGGAAACACCGGCTGCTGTAGTTGAGCTCGGAGTATGCCTTGGGCTCGATTGATAGTCTTCCAAGTCATCCAATTATCAAATTTCTTCCCCTTCATGCAGGTGACTTCCTGCCACCCGTCCCCTTTGTCAGAGTCGGTGGTAGAAATATATGTCACATGTGTTGGGGGTGTTCCCAGCTCGACCTACCCAGAGTCTACCATCCTTTGCAGGAGGTCATTGGAGATCAAGCATTCCTGAATATTGTGCCCCAACATTCGATGGTAGTGATAGTAATCTGGCCTATCATCACGGCCGATTCATCAGGTTTCCTTGGCTCTGGGAGGCGGAGCAAGTTGCAATTCATGGAGGCGATGAAGTAGTCACGGACTTGGTCCTCTCGGAATGAGTATACTTTGTGCCTTAGTTCCTCAAACTGGTTCCGCTTTTATCCTCTCTGATCGTCCCACTTAGGCAGAGGCGGCCACTGATATACTGGGGGCCTTGACGATTTGGTGGAGGCTAGAGCGGTGGAGCAGGTTCAGGGACTGGCCTGAGCATGACAGAGGATGATTCAGCTCTAGCTACTGTCTTGGCAGGAGCCTGTGAGGCTGTTCGATACTTTAGATTGGTCCACTGTAGGGAGTCCTCAATTCTTTGGGAAATGACAGAGAGATGGCGGAAGCTAGTGGTGCACTCCATGGGTATGAGCGGTTTTCGTAGCTCATCTCGAAGATTATCAATGCATATGGAAAGCATCTCATATTGAGGCATTGGCATGTTCAAAGAGTAGGTCAGACCCTTCCATCTGGAGATGAAATATGAGACCCTCTCGTTCTCCCTCTGCTTAAAGTTCATGAGGTCGCTGACTATTTTTTAGGCAATGTTGAGCTGAAGTGGAACAGGAATTGCTGCCAAAGGTCTTCCCATCTTTTTATTGACTTGGATGGCAGACTTGTATACCAGACGAAGGCAGATCTTTAAAAAGTCCATACAAAACATCTGAGTTTCACTGCCTCTTATTGTTCCGAAGTTCCCATCATAGGGTCGCAATAAGATGCATAGTGCATCAAATGCTATTCTGGATAGCCCGATCCATTGAAAATAGGTAATACAGGGCTCCCAAATTGGGTAGAGGCGGTATGTTGCTCACCCAATTCGGGTAGAGCTTCGGCTCTGGCTATATCGTAGCACGTCGACCTTCCATTTCTTCCAATCAAGTTGTCAGTGCCTCTATGGTGTTGGTGAGACCCTAGTTTACATCCTGTTGGGCACAGTCCTGGGTAGGTGTAGCCCGACGAATTTCATGAGGATCCAGCTCGGTTGGCACCAAGGGTGCATGTGCCGTTTGTGACACCTTTGAAGGGTTTATACATACTCACTCCGGTTGCTTCCTGAGTGGAGGGATGTCTTGGTATTCATCCGGATCAACATTTAGGTAGTTGGATGGACCAAGCGCCTCATTTGGCGGGAGCCCTGACCGTGCTTCATTTGCCAGGGAAAACCATGGTCTTTGAGGTGCACTTACTGGGAGTGCGAGGTGTAGCACCTCTTGGGAAGCGCTATCAACAACATGGCTCTTCTAGAGTAGCTCTGTGTTAAGCTACCTCAATTATTTCATTTCCTCTTCATGTTGAGCGAATCTCTCTTCAAGCATAAGTGGCTAGTTTTTATTGAGAGATGGATGCAGGTTGAGGGTAACTATTTCTTTATTCTTATCCTTTTTGGAAGCTTGATGGGTAGGTGGAGGAGGGTTAGCTAGAAGGGAGGCCATATTTAGGGCGACCATCTGGTTCCGGGTGTGCACACTTGGTGGTTCATTGTGAGTCATAGCCTGACTAGAACCATCATCTCCCGATCCATCCGGATTTGAAAAATCTCCGGTGTCACCCATGGGGTTAGCCTCTATGGAATTGATGGATTCATATCGCGGGGTGGTGGAGATGTCATCTTCCCAATAGGAAGAGGATCTCCTGCACCTTTTTCTGGTCCTTCCCTTCCTGTTCCGAGATTGCTTTTAGAATTCATGATGAAGGGTGACATTGAGATTTCTTTGATCCGACCTTATAGTATGCCTCCCTCTTAAAGCGGATGATGATTCAAAGGACGATATAGGGTATGAAACTCCTCTTCTAACTGTCCTCCCTAGATGAGAGAATACCGATTCTCGTGGGGGAGGTTGTTGTTGAGGTCGTAAAAATGCCCCCAGCCCTGAGGGATGTGGTTGGATCCATTCCTTGGATGTCAAGTCTCTTTCCATTTTTATTGGTCTTACGGGGGAATTTTTTATTAAAAATGCCCCCAGCCCTGTAGGCTGGGGTTGACCCTACATTGTGGAAGTGGCCACTGCTATCACTACCTGCCTGATCTTGCGTGCCCCCATTCGAGGGTGAACTGGGTTTGGTGTCGAGTTCTTCTGTGAATCAATCTCTTCTGGGGATGCAGGCAATGACTGCTGATTGGCCTCTCTTAGGCAAGAGGCCTGTTGTATGCTCTCAGTGGATTGATTTAGGAGTTTTTGAATGTCTTGTTCCCATCGGGCCTGACACTTCTAAGACTTACTCAAGGCCTGTCTTTGTTGGGTGTGTCACCTTTCACGAATAGGGAGACCACTCGATTGTTGTCTTGATGTGATGTCGTTGCAATATATTACGCCGAACGGGTTACTCTGGGGGGAGCGGAGTGAAATGCTGAGCCCCATGTTCTCCCCATCCTCTGATATAGACTCCCATTAGGGAATCACCAATATGGCGATGTAACTGGTGTAGTTCATGGAGGCTGGCTGACTCAGGGTTCCCTTTATGCCTCTCAGGTTGCGGTTGTCGCGCCGAAGGAAGAGCTTCCAGTTCGATGCGACACAGGAGGTCTCCTATTGTCTTGACATGGTCTACATACCCATCGTAGGGAAAGAAGCTTAATTTAAGCTAGCAGAGGGTTGTACATATATTTTAGTGGATGTCGTGTACGCATTATTCTGACAACATCCTGGGTATGTCAAATCGAGAGCTGGCCGTGGGCCAAAACATAACCGGTATATCATCCCTGACCAGTCTTTTCCTCAAGTGAAACATGTCGGCATACTCCTCCTCTAGTGATTACTCTACCTGGTTAGCCCAAATGAGATGCTCAATGATAGTGTGGTCAGTGGTAGTGGGACTGCTAGGTATCTAATTTTCATGTGGGTGATTCTGAAGTTGTTCAGAAGATGAATGTAGCCCTGGATTGTCTCCCGATTGAAGAAGGGTGTCGTTGGTGACTAGTTGGGAATCTGACATGCTTGATCCTGTCCTTTTGAGTGCCTCAGCGTATGAGGGATTTTCAGTGCTTGATTCGGAAGGGGGAGAACCTTCCTGTCAATATGATATGTCATTGTGAGGAGGGCCTTAGCAATGGAAGCCACAAGGGCGAGGACTACCATTACCGCTTGACGCCTCACTGTATAGAGGACTTTTGTAGTTCATACCCTAGGGAGGACATCCAAGGCGTATCACAACAAGGGGAGGACCTTCTGGCAGCATAGAATTGTTACGGGGAGGGCCTTCGCAACAACTACCATCATGGTGAGGATGACCATAATGGTTTGACATTCGATGTGCATCCTGGGGAGGACCTTCAAGACACACTGCGACAAGGGGAGGGCCTTTTTGTTTCTTGGGGCCACTACAGGGAGGACCTTCAAAATGGCAGTTGTGGTGGCGAGGAATTCCATCACAGCTGCTGCAATGGTGAGGACTACCATTACAACTATTGCAGGGAGAAAATCTGCGGGGTAAACTATGGGGAGGGCCTTCAGAATGTACCGTAATGAGGGGAGGGACTACTCATTTCATGACGTCTCTACGGGGAGAACTGCTATTATCAGTGGGTGAGGACTACCATTGTGATCTGATGCCTGGCTGTGTGGAGTATCGTTGCAACGTAACCCCTGGGGAGGAAATTCAGGGCAGGCCACGACAAGGGGAGAGCCTTCTTGCAGTGATGAGGCATCACTACGGGGAGGGCCTCCACAGTTGCGACTATGATAGTGAGGACTACTATCATAATCTGTGGTCCCAATGCATGGAGAGTGCTTGTAGTGTATACCCCGGGGAGGACCTTCAGGGTGGACCGCATCAAGTGGAGGGCCTTATTGCCTCTCGATCTTCTGGTCACGTGGAGGGCTGCCGTGACTCGCATCAAAAGAGAAGATCTTTTGATCGATCATTATATGCCCATGTGGGAGGCCCCTGCGAGTTCTCTGGGGAGGAACTTCAGAGATGCTGGTAGAGACATTGCGGGGATGGCCTTCGAAACTGCTACTACTGCTCCCATAATATGGTAATGGGTGGGCAGGGTTCTGAGCCTTCGATATGCGCTTAGCGGTATTGGGAACCCCAGATTCCAGAAGAGCAGATTCATGAACCCGATCTTTATATTCTATCTCCCTTTGGCGCGTTCGAGGTGCTTTCTTACGGGAATCGGGGACCGGCTGCTGTTGATAACGACTTTCAACTTTGGGTCCCTGTCTAATTGGGTCCATTTATGCTGCGGGGATATGCTGAAGAAAATCTCGACTTTTTGCAGGAATATATTCCTGCTCTGGAGCATCCACCATGATGGACGGGTGTCCCCTAGTTGGAACGAGTGAAGATGCTCGATCCGGTTGCCCTTGTATTCTGGAATATAGCCGACGACCCTCCTGGGCAGAAGTAGGGATGCAGATCTACTCCGAGGTGGATATCTCATCTCCTAGATGAGTTGCCTCAATTGGGAGACAGGCTCACATGCCTGAGTCCTTGCTATTTCCGCTGATGCAATTACATTCTGTCAAGTTTGTACGATATGATCTAGGATCGATACCTACTCCTCCATCATTTCCAGGATATGCAGAGAGACATCTTTGGATGGAACGAGTATGAAGGCCCATTCCAGTATCAGAGTAGGAATATCCTGCTCCGGTCCTCTGGTGGACAGTGGGTACTAACAATTCTCCTGTGTCGGGGTAGGTGAACGAATCTTCCCCTGGGCCGGGATATGCCGGTTTATCTCTCCGTTTGGAACCACATCGGGATAGTGGAATTTACTTGCATCCGTAGGGAGCTGTCCCTTAATATGTTGTTTTCCCATCGTATCGAGTCGGTGGCCTTTGTTGGCAGGGAGACATGCCCGCCTATTAATTGCCGCCACATCTGGATGGCGAGATCTGTTGATTGCGACCATGCCAGGATGGTAAGTGTCAAGAGCATCTGCTAGGAGCTAGTCCTGCAGGCACTGGGTCGCCACCATGTCTGGTTGGTGGGCTTCACGACCCTGGGGAGGGAGAGGTGTCTGCCAGGTAGGTGTCGTCCTGTGTGAGCGACGGGATTGATGGAGCTCAGCGGGGATGGGCACCTACTCATATGATGCCTCCATGTCTGGATGGTGGGCTTTGTAGGAGAGAACAGGTGTATGTGCCTGTTCATTATATGTCTCTATGACTGGGTATTGGAGCTCCTCCTCAGGGACAAGGGTGATGGCCGATCCCTGGTTGTATTTTTTCCACCCTCGTTGGGTGGTCTGAGGGGCTGGAGCTCAGGGAGCATGGTCCTGGATCCTCGGGGTGACATCATCCTTATCGTGAGGATGTTGAGTCGCAGAGTGACCATGATGACGTCTTCTGGTGGGGGCCTTGGAGTGGATCCCCCATTCAGCGGGGATGAAGTCCTCAACGCCGACCTCATCTGCCTACCTAAGATAAGGGAGGTATGTGTTGTCTCGTTCTAGGGATAGACTCCCGAAACAGTTTGAGATGACAACAGGTTCTGTCTGGATCTGCTTTTGTGGCCTCTACTCGGCAGGCGACCAACGAGTCCTGGGGGATTAGAGGGCATGAATGGCTGCCTCCACCATCGGGAGAGTACTGTTCAAGTGGTACTCTCAAATAAGTGCATCCGAGACCCAGTGTTGAAGACGCTGGGTAGGTGAAAGGCTCCTCCATTGGTGAGGATATTCGGTCATTGCATTGTCTGAAGCGCGTGCTTGTGAGTTTCTTCATGATTCCATTGGATCGAAGGGACTTCTAAGTGGTACCTATAAAAATATTTTAACAAATACAAAAAACAAACCCTTCAAATCAACATCTCATGACCCAATGCATAATTAATAACCTTTCTTTACCCTCATTGTGATTATAAAGGGGGAACAGAGTGATATTAGGTTAAATCCATAATTCTTTGTTAAATATTCACATCGAGTTTACCATTTTCTGTCTCACGGCGCACGAGGAGATCATGGGGGAGAAACGTGTGCAACCCGATGGTTGAATAGAGAAAATTTATTTTTTCTTAATCACTCATTCTGGGTGCACAATTTTTTCCTCGAAACGCCCAACGGTTCTATATCCAGCAATACATGGACCATCTTTCTAAAGGTAGGTGTTCCTTGGGTGGTTTGACTAGTGATGTTTAAGAACTCACATTGGTTGAGAGGATGGGAAGTCGGGATCATCGCACCCTTTTGGGGGGAATTATTTCCTGTTTTGGGACACTATTATAGATTTAAGACATATTCATATGTTCACAAATCTTTGGTTTATACCCAAGCATAGTTTCCACAGATTACTCCTGGTTTGCAATGGTCAGCTGGACATAGGGGTTCAGAGTCATTTATGCCCAAGGCTTACCATTACTCATTGGATTAATGACCCTGAGGAGTCTGGACTCATTGAGGCGACACTGGGATAGATAATGACTTTAGCATTTGGATTGAACCTATGGTACGGGACTCCGACATATCCCTGTGAGAGGAATCAATATTCACGTAGTTCGGTCTGGTATGGGGGTTACGCTCTAGGTTGCCCAAGGTTGGTGCGGTGAACCGATGAGAAGATGGTCAGATCAACCAGGTGTTGGGCTTGAACCTCGGGGAGGCTTCCTACGTACCCTGCCTAGGAGATAGGGATCAATGTCCACATAGTTCAGATAGGGGTGTCAGAGAACCGAAGTGAATGCGGGCCCGGGGGTCTGACGGTGATCGGGCTTGAACCTCTTGGAGGCTTTCCACGTACCCCTGTGGTGGGGAATCAAAGTCCATGTAGTTCGAATAGGGCATGCGAGTTATGCTCTGGGGAAGCCCAGGAGATGACTTCATGGTTGATGCTTACTCTAAGCCCACGTGAGTCATGCTCGGTGTGAGAAACAAGAGGCAGTAGAGACCAGATGATCACGTCGCGAAAGGTGCGTCCTTAGGATGTGCGATGGGGCTTATGATGGGGGTGGCCCAAAAATTTGGGGCTTACCCCGAGATGGACGCCCATGGTGATAAAGCCTAGCGGGAAAGGGACTTGTCTCCAAAGAATAACGGTGCTGCACCCTTCCCCACAAATCCCATCCTTGGCCATGGTCATGGGGAAGTACATAGGTGCATGGGTGTTTCCTTCTGATGGGTAGTCTTCCACTCCACAGGGAGGGGAGAAGTTCCTTAGTCCTAACAAGTTGAGGGGCAGAAAGGGGACTCCCGGGCATGGATTCCGCATTACCATGGGAATGTAAACCCAAGAATGCTTCGGGAATTCACTCAAGGGTCGGAGAAACCCCTTCACCCTCACCTATCGTGGGAATGTGAACTCAAAATGGTGCACTAATGCACCTGAAGGTTACATCACACGGGTCTGGTGGCTCTCGTGGAGGCCTCAACTCGGGGCCGATGAATGGACTAATGAGGGGGTTTCAGAGGATCGAGCTAGATTGGAAGGATTTTATCTGGCTCAGGGAATGGGAACTCCGAAGGATCTGGAGGGCCACATGGGTATAAGAGGAGTGGCACCCTTCGCGTAGGGAGGAGCTACATGGCTGTAGAGGCCGTCCACGAACCAGGATGGTCCATGGACTAATGGGAATCCCGTGAACCAGGGTAGTTCATGGCTTTGGGTTCGGCCCATGTTCCAGGTTCGTATGCAGAGGGGTCCATGCGAGTATTGGCAGCCGAAGGCAGCGTCGGTCTGAGGTTTGTTGGTCGGGGCTTCGCCTATGTAGGAGGGTGCTACGCGGTGCGACGGATCGAAAAAGGGGAATAAAGTCCCTAGTCTACGGGGAGTGTATCCGCATAGGGGCCATGGTTCGCGGTCTTCTTTTCATTGTTATTTTAAGTTCGTGGTTCCCTAATTTGTTATGCATTTTCTTTTCCTTAATAATTTGTTTCCAGCTTCATACATGTTCTAGTTCACAAACCGGAACTTCACTATTTGCAAAATCCTAAGCTCCTTCATTCGAAATCCTTCCACCTGAATCTGATCGATCTCCCCCTAACTTTTTCCTCTTCTACCTCGATCTCCTTTTATAAAGTGGGGATGTAGATGTATATGTGGTCATGAGGCACCTTTTGCGGAGGCCCATGATCAGAAACCCGGTTTACAAATGACTTGGTCAATCCGAAACTCATAGGTGGAATTGAACGCACCTCCCATGTGAATCAGACTAGCTCGAGGAGTGCCTCGCAACCGCATAGGGTTCTGCATCCATTCTGCGAATGACAGAAGATGTGGCCTGGGGCCGGTTGATGCGGTTCGTGGCTAGGGCAGTTCATGACGGTGGACTGCCTTGGCGCCCGCGGAGGATCCCCACCTCTGTTCTGCAAACGACAACAGTCCACGGAGGGGGGTGCTTCGCGGAACCGGTCGCGTACCGTTATCATTGGACCAGTCTACAGACCGGTTCGGCTTGTTCCATCCTTTGAGTATTCTCCACACTTTTTCCCCAATTCTTTGGGGGGGAAATTGGGTAGAATCTCCCTCAGATTAAAGGGGATTCTCATTTTCCTTTGCGGATTTTTTAGGACCCTACACAGACTCAAGAACATGAAGCAATTAAATGATTATCAACATGGAAAGGAATCCAACTAAGTGTAACATCGAATAAATATTAGATTATAATTTATATCCCTAGTTCTTGTAGTCACCAGTCCCCAATGTGGGCCAATATGTGCCTAAAATTCCCCAGTTATCTATAGAAGGGCAAATAGTAGGATGTCCGCAAGTGAGACCTTGTAGAGACCCGAAGCTTATCGTACATGGACGTTACATTACTTTTGCGGAAATACTTAGTACATAACAAAAACACACACACAAGGATCGTAATAGTTTAGTGTCTTTGGAAACTCGGAATAAAATCTTCTAATCGTGGGGAAAGATCTTCAACATCTCCCATAAAGATCTTCCTTTTTTTTACCTAAAACCTTTCTTTATATCCTGGGGAAAAGAAAACATAAAAGGGTGAGCTCAAATGCTCAGTAAGGGTAAACAAAAGAAATATCAATCACATCATATACATAAAAACATAGCTTTTGGAAATCTTAACCTGCAAAAGAGCTCATAATATCATAACATGGGATCAATCATAGAAGTGAAAATGAGATCCCCATAATCATAACATAAAACTTGAAACTTGTGGCATGCACACATAATCATGGAAAATCATTTCTTGTTAGTCATGACTCATTGCCAAGACTATCTTAGTTGACAAAGTCCCTTTCTGAACCGAGTTCACTCCTCGTTTAAGTCCTGTTTCACTGGACCGAAATAACCTTCCGTTCCAGCCATGTCTATCTCATGAGATATAAAATCTTTACCCAATGCATTGGAGGGAGATATAGGTCCCACCCATCTTATAATGAATCCTTTCTTATGTGTGCCACATAATCATAAAACATACATCATCGCATAACACATGTAACAAAAATGGGATTCTTGAAACATCATGACATCATAAATCAATTCATATAAGATAATGGAATTCATAAACATAATTCCATCACAACATATTCAAATCAATGTAAAAATATGGATAGAAACAGAACCCTTTTATTATCTTAGATGGAAAATAATTTTGATAAAACACTTGAATTGAATTCTTGAGGAAAATATCCTTTCTTCTTCAAAATCAATTTCTTTTCACAAAACATCATGCAATTTTAAAAGAAAGAGATTTTATTGAAAATAGTTATGAAATATTTTAGAGGAAGCTTCATGAAAATAAGGCTTTATAAAATAGTAGAAATCCGTTCGTGCCGTATAAGTTAAAAAAAACATTCTTCGTACTTTTGTCGGAAAAGTCAAAAAGTACCTCGTATGACAAAAGATTCCTTTCATAGATATTACTAAAAACTCACCAAAGGGTAAAAATGGATTTAAACAATTGTAGGTGGATGGAAATAATATTACATATTGATGAAACATGTATGTGGATGATAAAATACACCCCAGTAAATACTTATGAATAAACAATCTCGGATAAAAATGAGATTGTGATATTTCCCTTACCTTAGGTCCGACTTGCTTTGTAAGTGTCCGAACCTCCTGTATATTGATTTAAATCATGTTATTGACTTATTACAGAATCATATTCATTGTTATGATATCATATATGGTTCACTTATGACATTATATTACCCGTTCTTTTGTAAATTCCATGTTAAAGAAGCGTTTTGGGTAAAATCGTTTCATTTATCGTAGGTGTTTTAACTTGTTGTTCTTGACATCATTATTACTTATATCATGATTTACTTACTTCCAGAATATAAAATATGATTTATATATCATATATATTCAGTATATATATATATATAATAGGTAGATAAATAAAATGAAAAACACCGTTCATGGAGACGGTAGTCCGTACGTACGCATGAACGCTGTTTTCCTTTCCTTATTGTCTTGAAATGGAAGTAAGTAGATGACATACATATGTATATATATACATAAATCCAGTAGCTTTATAATGTCATATATTTCATTATTATTTCTTATATATACATTATAATCATTCTTAAATGGTTAACATGGAGAATGAATCTCATCGCGTCGTGGAGACGGTATTCCGTACGTACGCACGAGCGATGATATCATTTCTATAAATATTGAATTGAATTGGAGTGGATTATACAATATATCAGAATCAATATGATGTTGTAATAACTATGTATAGTTATTCTTTACACCATTATACCCATCCATGTAAGGTGGTGGTGGAAAATAGATTACACCACGGCGTGGAGACGGTATTCCGTACGTACGCACGCGCGGTGATTTCTTTTTTCGTAGGATGGATAGATGGTGAAATAGGGTTGTTTCATACTTATAATAAAATATCAGTATATGAGTGATACTGATGTTATTACTTCATAATGAAACAACCTAAGAAGAAGAAGTGGAAGAAGAAATAAAGATGAAAGAATTGGTAACGGTAATTACCTCTTCTTTGAAGTGCCTCTTTGAGACCTCCTCTTAGGGCACTAAAATTGGTCTTTGAGGAAGACCAGAACCTCTAGGATGTTTCTAGGGAAGTGGAGAGGAGAAATTGGCAGGGGTTGGCCGAGCTTGAGTTCTCAAATTGGTGTGAGGAGGAAGGGGAGGAGGTGTCCTTTTATAAGGGAGGAGAGGGGCACCTTAGGAATACCTCAAAATATTATTTTATATTACGGTTAAAATCGGTTTATAATGGTTCCAAAGGGTCTTATTTCGAAGCTAAAGTGGGGATGGGTCGAAATACTATCAACCAATAGGATTTAGACAAGTTTAGGTTATTATTTTAACCTTATCAATTAGATTTAACTCTAAGTTAAATAATTTAACTTTTACCGTGTCTTTTTGTTTTCTTTCACTATATGGTTAATAAACTTACTATAACATGCCAAACGAACCCCAAATTGTATATTATTAATAAATATATCCTTATCTAAGTCATGTTGCCGAACCTTAGATTTTTAGGAATAAAATAACAATTAATAATATAATATTTGATTTAAAAACTATTTTGTGTCAATTTTGACACTATTTGATATATGATTTTTGTGAAAGTCATAACAGAATTATATGTTCGAAAAAAGTTGATTAAATCAACAGTAATATATCATAGTAACCTAGAAAATTAGTGGAATTCATAAAAAGTCTTAAATTACATTTATTTTGGTATTTATATTATCAATTATGTCAATATTTCATAAATAAGATAATTACTGCATCATCTTTGTGTCATAAATAAATTATATTATTTGATGTCTAAAAATTACAAATAAAATACCATCATGTAGGAAATCTTTTTAGATTTCTAATGAATATTTATAATCGAATTTATCTTATTTATAACCACATATTAAAAATGATTTACTTATTAAACTTTGATTTTAACTATTTTAACCCTTCTTTAAATAAATTAATAATAAATGTCCTAATCTAATCCAAGTGGGCCTAAATGGTCATATTTTATTCCTAAGTTTGTTTTTGGTCGAATTACACTTGTCCAATAGAATTAGGACATGTGTTAGGGTAATATTAATATCATATTTACCCTTAGTTACCCTATTTACTATTAACCGTGGTAAAAAAAGTAAAAAGTTACTATTCACCAAAAAATTATTTTCATCTCATTGAACCACATTTTAGTCCTTGATATTAACCGTGTCTCTCGGATTTTCGAAATTCCATTCACAGAAGCGGTAAAATTAAGTTTTATGCAAAATTCAGTTTTTAACCTACCACTTAGTAGTTTCACTATTCATCAAAAATTGATGTTTTTCAGAACAATGCCAAAATTTTATCCCAAGCTATATTTCATATTCCGAATTCAAAAATGAAGTCTATTTTACCAAATTCATAACATAAAAGTTGCATTAATTAATTTTATAATTAAATCCCGCTGTTAAAACAAATAGCGTGTTTTTAAGAAACAATATCTATCAAAAGATTGACACTTGTTTATGTCTAGTTTAAATGTGAAATTACATCAAATGACCAACATTGTATTAAATTGTAAAAATATATTCTAAATATACTTTAAAACCACTCAAATTAATGATTTATCACTATTAATTATTTCCATTAAAAAAGTTGTTTTTAATTATAATTTAGTAATTTTCACTATTTATCAGAATATGAAAGTTATCCGAAAAGTACCAAAATTTCACCTTAGGCTAAATTCGATACTCCGAATCCAAAAATGAAGTCCATTTTGAGAGTTAAAATTTCTAAAATTTAAAAAGTGGTTATTACTATTCATAACGGCTAGTTTTAATAATATTTTAATAGCATATCATTGTTTCGTGAAACTCAGGATTACGTACCACACACGCTATCGAGGAAGGTTGCGATTGCGTGTAATGCAAGGCAAGTCAAGGATGCGTGTTGTGCAAGCTCCTTTTGGTGTAGCGTATAACACAAGACATTAGTAAAATAAGAAAGAATATTTTTCATAAAATCTCGGGCTGTTACATTCTACCCCCCTTAAAATGAATTTCGCCCTCGAAATTCGTCGGGGTTATAAATGGTTTACTATTCGAAAGTTTCTTTAATAGAAACCCACATCGTAAAAGGGAATACCAAAACTTGGCTTTAAAAACTAAAGTATGAAATGTAATGATTACCCAAATAAACTAATCACTGGGTTTCCACATAGGTGAAAATATGGATATGGAAGAGAAATCTAACCATCATGTTCTGATGGAGAGTGGTAGAGAACATGGCTATGGAAAATCCAGTAATCACAAATCCATAGATTTGTGATGATATAAGGTACCATCTGATTCATCAGGTATAAGATCACTAGGACAACATTTTTGGTTTTCAAGATCATTTCCCTAAAGTTGAAAATTTGCTTAGAATAAATACTTACTTTATTTTGGTACAATCTCACTTTTGTTCGTGCCTTGAACAATTTCTACTTCATCTCTTAAATAAATGAAGTTGAATTTGTTATTCGTGAAGTGTTAGCAGATCATGTGATAGAATGACGGGTCATTCCATCTATCTCAAACAAAAGGTAAGCAAAAGTTATTAAATATACATAAGTCATTCTATAGTGTGATTAATCATATATATAGTTCCTAAAATGGACTTATACTTCATATATCATACTGCTTAATATAATAAAACTAGTTTCTA
This sequence comes from Viscum album, assembly GCA_963277665.1. Classification (NCBI taxonomy): domain Eukaryota; kingdom Viridiplantae; phylum Streptophyta; class Magnoliopsida; order Santalales; family Viscaceae; genus Viscum; species Viscum album. The sequence goes on along the minus strand of OY728133.1, from coordinate 1,992,850,728 downwards.
CTAAACAGGGACTTCCTGTAGGTCAGTGGTAGGTGATAAAGGCCAGTCGCACTTCGGTTGTGGGTTCGATTCCTACAGCCTTGTCCGAAGTGATGGGCTGTCGCCCGTCCTGCAGGTTGTCCTTTTTATAAAACTATATTACTATAACATCCCACCAATAATATCGAAAAAACTTCTATCCTTAAACAATACTAACTTATGTCCAACATAATCCATTCCAATCTTTAGGCTTATCCATAATACTGCAGTCCATTCTCATAACATAGTGGAAACGATTACCAGAGATTTAATACTGTCGTTGATCCCCACATATCATAAGATATGTCTTGTTGGTCACATTCCAAACATTCAAAGTCCTTAATCGTGTATTCTCTTGAATAACTTAGTGAAGACATGAGTGCAGTTAAAAGTTAACACTTTCCACATACCAAAATCCTCAAAATTCTATATACTCAAACCATGATATCACTTAGTCCTTATATCAATCATGAGCTCATGAATACTATCAAACATTTAATTTTCTCCTTATCCCTTCATTATGCGCATATCATCTACATTCCAAAAATATCTGAATAACCTTTCATGGATAGTGGTACCATTAATCATACACTTTCATAACTCAAGGAAAGACAACAGTGTAACAATCCTCAGATGTCTCTTTATTCCATAGTACCATGAGATTTCTTATACAACATTACAATGATAAACATGTAATCATTCCACAACATTCTTAAACCATTGACCGAGCTTCAACAATTCTTTCATCTCACATATCATTTGTAGTCTCTTCATCATCATCCACATAAATACTACCCATATGACCATACTGATTCTCTTCATGAGTCTTTCCCTTAGGGCATTTGTTTGCATAATGCCCATACATTCCACATTTAAAACACTTAACCATTTTTGATGTCATAGCAATACCATTATCCTCATCCATGGTGTTAACCGACCCTTTTACTTTGCACTTACTTGCTTTGTGTCCTTCTTTTCCACACCCAAAGCATCTTCCAATTCCCTTGAAACATTCTCCTTGATGCCTCTTCCCACATGATTTACATAGGGGAAATTGAACTTTCTTTCCTCTATGATCATCATGGAACTCCATCTTTCTCTTATTAGTCGAGTCAGGAAACTTACCAAATTTTACTTTATTGATCATGTTGTGAGATTGCTGATTCGGCATAATAATGATGTTTGGACATCCAAATCCCATTTCATTTGGTTGCTCAAGAAGAATATCATTCCATTGTCCATCATATCCTCCATTATTGTGAATCATCTTGTTTCCAGCCATTTTCTAAAACCCAAACAGAATAGTGTTAGATGCAAAAATCGTAATAAAGGGGGAGTAACTTAAATATCTATCATCTTTGATTTAATCTAATATCATTACCATAGTTCTAGAACTATATCCTATACGTATACTTATCCTTAGGGGCATCCCTAGACATACCTTAGAAATATCTCTAGGGATCTCACTAACGTTTTCGCATCCTAGTTTCCAAAGGTTGACTAAAACTTTCCTCTGATACCAACTGTAGAGACCCGAAGCTTATCGTACATGGACGTTACATTACTTTTGCGGAAATACTTAGTACATAACAAAAACACACACACAAGGATCGTAATAGTTTAGTGTCTTTGGAAACTCGGAATAAAATCTTCTAATCGTGGGGAAAGATCTTCAACATCTCCCATAAATATCTTCCTTTTTTTTACCTAAAACCTTTCTTTATATCCTGGGGAAAAGAAAACATAAAAGGGTGAGCTCAAATGCTCAGTAAGGGTAAACAAAAGAAATATCAATCACATCATATACATAAGAACATAGCTTTTGGAAATCTTAACCTGCAAAAGAGCTCATAATATCATAACATGGGATAAATCATAGAAGTGAAAATGAGATCCCCATAATCATAACATAAAACTTGAAACTTGTGGCATGCACACATAATCATGGAAAATCATTTCTTGTTAGTCATGACTCATTGCCAAGACTATCTTAGTGGACAAAGTCCCTTTCTGAACCGAGTTCACTCCTCGTTTCAGTCCTGTTTCACTGGACCGAAATAACCTTCCGTTCCAGCCATGTCTATCTCATGAGATATAAAATCTTTACCCAATTCATTGGAGGGAGATATAGGTCCCACCCATCTTATAATGAATCCTTTCTTATGTGTGCCACATAATCATAAAACATACATCATCGCATAACACATGTAACAAAAATTGGATTCTTGAAACATCATGACATCATAAATCAATTCATATAAGATAAAGGAATTCATAAACATAATTCCATCACAACATAGTCAAATCAATGTAAAAATATGGATAGAAACAGAACCCTTTTATTATCTTAGATGGAAAATAATTTTGATAAAACACTTGAATTGAATTCTTGAGGAAAATATCCTTTCTTCTTCAAAATCAATTTCTTTTCACAAAACATCATGCAATTTTAAAAGAAAGAGATTTTATTGAAAATAGTCATGAAATCTTTTAGAGGAAGCTTCATGAAAATAAGGCTTTATAAAACAGTAGAAATCCGTTCGTGCCGTATAAGTTAAAAAAAACATTCTTCGTACTTTTGTCGGAAAAGTCAAAAAGTACCTCGTATGACAAAAGATTCCTTTCATAGATATTACTAAAAACTCACCGAAGGGTAAAAATGGATTTAAAAAATTTTAGGTGGATGGAAATAATATTACATATTGATGAAACATGGATGTGGATGATAAAATACACCCCAGTAAATACTTATGAATAAACAATCTCGGATAAAAATAAGATTGTGATATTTCCCTTACCTTAGGTCCGACTTGCTTTGTCAGTGTCCGAACCTCCTGTATAATGATTTAAATCATGTTATTGACTTATTACAGAATCATATTCATTGTTATGATATCATATATGGTTCACTTATGACATTATATTACCCGTTCTTTTGTAAATTCCATGTTAAAGAAGCGTTTTGGGTAAAATCGTTTCATTTATCGTAGGTGTTTTGACTTGTTGTTCTTGACATCATTATTACTTATATCATGATTTACTTACTTCCAGAATATAAAATATGATTTATATATCATATATATTCAGTATATATATATATATAATAGGTAGATAAATAAAATGAAAAACACCGTTCATGGAGACGGTAGTCCGTACGTACGCATGAACGCTGTTTTCCTTTCCTTATTGTCTTGAAATGGAAGTAAGTAGATGACATACATATGTATATATATACATAAATCCAGTAGCTTTATAATGTCATATATTTCATTATTATTTCTTATATATACATTATAATCATTCTTAAATGGTTAACATGGAGAATGAATCTCATCGCGTCGTGGAGACGGTATTCCGTACGTACGCACGAGCGATGATATCATTTCTATAAATATTGAATTGAATTGGAGTGGATTATACAATATATCAGAATCAATATGATGTTGTAATAACTATGTATAGTTATTCTTTACACCATTATACCCATCCATGTAAGGTGGTGGTGGAAAATAGATTACACCACGGCGTGGAGACGGTATTCCGTACGTACGCACGCGCGGTGATTTATTTTTTCGTAGGATGGATAGATGGTGAAATAGGGTTGTTTCATACTTATAATAACATATCAGTATATGAGTGATACTGGTGTTATTACTTCATAATGAAACAACCTAAGAAGAAGAAGTGGAAGAAGAAATAAAGATGAAAGAATTGGTAACGGTAATTACCTCTTCTTTGAAGTGCCTCTTTGAGACCTCCTCTTAGGGCACTAAAATTGGTCTTTGAGGAAGACCAGAACCTCTAGGATGTTGCTAGGGAAGTGGAGAGGAGAAATTGGCAGGGGTTGGCCGATCTTGAGTGCTCAAATTGGTGTGAGGAGGAAGGGGAGGAGGTGTCCTTTTATAAGGGAGGAGAGGGGCACCTTAGGAATACCTCAAAATATTATTTTATATTAAGGTTAAAATCGGTTTATAATGGTTCCAAAGGGTCTTATTTCGAAGCTAAAGTGGGGATGGGTCGAAATCCTATCAACCAATAGGATTTAGACAAGTTTAGGCTATTATTTTAACCTTATCAATTAGATTTAACTCTAAGTTAAATAATTTAACTTTTACCGTGTCTTTTTGTTTTCTTTCACTATATGGTTAATAAACTTACTATAACATGCCAAACGAACCCCAAATTGTATATTATTAATACATATATCATTATCAAAGTCATTTGTCCGAACCTTAGATTTCTAGGAATAAAATAACAATTAATAATATAATATTTGATTTTAAAACTATTTTGTGTCAATTTTGACACTATTTGATATATGATTTTTGTGAAAGTCATAACAGAATTATATGTTCGAACCAAGTTGATTAAATAAACAGTAATATATCATAGTAACCTAGAAAATTAGTGGAATTCATAAAAAGTCTTAAATTACATTTATTTTGGTATTTATATTATCAATTATGTCAATATTTCATTAATAAGATAATTACTGCATCATCTTTGTGTCATAAATAAATTATATTATTTGATGTCTAAAAATTACAAATAAAATACCATCATTTAGGAAATCTTTTTATCTTTCTAATGAATATTTATAATCGAATTTATCTTATGTATAACCCCATATTAAAAATGATTTACTTATTAAACTTTGATTTTAACTATTTTAACCTATCTTTAAATAAATTAATAATAAATGTCCTAATCTAATCCAAGTGGGCCTAAATGGTCATATTTTATTCCTAAGTTTGTTTTTGGTCGAATTACACTTGTCCAATAGAATTAGGACATGTGTTAGGGTAATATTAATATCATATTTACCCTTAGTTACCCTATTTACTATTAACCGTGGTAAAAAAAGTAAAAAGTTACTATTCACCAAAAAATTATTTTCATCTCATTGAACCACATTTTAGTCCTTGATATTAACCGTGTCTCTCGGAGTTTCGAAATTCCATTCACAGAAGCGGTAAAATTAAGTTTTATGCAAAATTCAGTTTTTAACCTACCACTTAGTAGTTTCACTATTCATCAAAAATTGATGTTTTTCAGAACAATGCCAAAATTTTATCCCAAGCTATATTTCATATTCCGAATTCAAAAATGAAGTCTATTTTACCAAATTCATAACATAAAAGTTGCATTAATTAATTTTATAATTAAATCCCGCTGTTAAAACAAATAGCGTGTTTTTAAGAAACAATATCTATCAAAAGATTGACACTTGTTTATGTCTAGTTTAAATGTGAAATTACATCCAATGACCAACATTGTATTAAATTGTAAAAATATATTCTAAATATACTTTAAAACCACTCAAATTAATGATTTATCACTATTAATTATTTCGATTAAAAAAGTTGTTTTTAATTATAATTTAGTAATTTTCACTATTTATCAGAATATGAAAGTTAACCGAAAAGTATCAAAATTTCACCTTAGGCTAAATTCGATACTCCGAATCCAAAAATGAAGTCCATTTTGAGAGTTAAAATTTCTAAAATTTAAAAAGTGGTTATTACTATTCATAACGGCTAGTTTTAATAATATTTTAATAGCATATCATTGTTTCGTGAAACTCAGGATTACGTACCACACACGCTATCGAGGAAGGTTGCGATTGCGTGTAATGCAAGGCAAGTCAAGGATGCGTGTTGTGCAAGCTCCTTTTGGTGTAGTGTATAACACAAGACATTAGTAAAATAAGAAAGAATATTTTTCATAAAATCTCGGGCTGTTACAGACCTTTCCCTATTGTCGGTTCTAAAAAGGCTTCTATCTAGACTCTATCATGAATAAATTTCTTGGCTTGATTCAATTCCATTGATATTTTTAATTATTAATGAGCCAATGAAGGTGTCCTAGTAACATCACCACATGTTTTTGCTGGTGGAATAAACCCATCATACAATTTCCCAAGAATGTGAACCCTATATATTTGTTATATATACCATAAAATGATTCCAATGTCACCGTGTGTTAAGAGGAAGGTATTTTTTTATGGACCCCATAGGCTTAGAAATTCAAGAATGAATTCTTCCCTATAAACATAAGTTTGTCCCATCTAGACAGCTTCATAAATGTGAACATCTGAAAGCTCTTTTCTGAATTTGGCACATGTCTTGTGTACCCAAAATGATCACATCCCTTTAGGTTTAACTCCTAATTTGGAATGGAGATCCCAGTCCTACACCACCTGAGGATCCGAGTCCTCGCAAAAACTCGGCGGCCTCTGACGATGGAAGTCTCGTAGTGCGCTTAGTCTGCGCGCAACCTCAGCCTGAGATGCCAGTACTAACTACCGCTCCTTAGGTGGAGGGGCTACTGCTAAAGCACTAGGTGGAAGGGGATCACATGAGGGTCCCTAAACTGACGCCTCGTCGCTTGCCAGGTTGTCAACATGAACTGGAGAGGGTAACCTTGCTAGCTGCTGTCGTGGAGGCATACTGAAAATTATCAAGGGATACCTCGATCAGATGAGTATATATATATATCAGTCATAACAAAGGGGAGCATACTCAATAGAGACAGTCAAAGACTCAGTCCTACAAGATGCATGTTCCAAAGTTCCCTGCAAAAAGTGTCACTGCATGATGAGTCAATAAGTGGGTTATCAGGGTCCTCGTGAATGGATATGTCAGCCGCCCGTACCATCACTGGAATCCCTGACCTGAGAGCTTCTCTTCAGACACATCGATACTATCTCCCTAAATCCCAAAAAATTCATTTTTAGGGATGTCCAAACAACGCCCCATGGAATGAACCACCTCTAATACCACTTTTCCCAACCCGACCCTACTAGTCCCGAGCTGCAACTACCTCAAGCCCTCCTCCATAATCCAGAGGTCGGAGACCAATGACAAAGGCGTAAGAATCTCAGGGAGGCCTTCGCCTAAGTACCTGTACACATGTACACATGACCCACTCAATGTAGAAGTGCAGAGTAAAAAAGAAAAGCACAGGACAAACAGCTTTAACCCAACCACAGTCATGCATCAACCACTAAAATAGAGCATGTAAAGTGCTAAAAGTACTAACAAGTAAACCGAACAGTAATAAGGAAAAAACATGCGCCCAACCACAAAGATTCCACAACCCTGCAAAAGGTAACAAGAAGGAAACAACTGGATAAATCCCCACCTAAAAACTCTAGCATGACCACAACACACTGTCTGAGCTCCCATGACCTCTACCCTCCTCCGTAGTCATGATCGACATGTCCGTCGTCTGCAAGGGCACACCAGGTGCGGGCAAAGCCCAAGCAGGGGTGAGTATAATGATACTAAGTAGGATGCCCCGAAATCTTGAGGGAGAAACAAAGGAGGTGCTAAAGAGGTGGGCAGTAGACAGAACCAGAACAGTAAAAGAGCATAGTAAAGAGAGTGCAGCTCAACCCAAAAAGAGGAAGGAAGTAAACTCGTCCAAACACAAGGAGCTATGAATGGTGAGAAGAAAAAATTCTCACCGAGTCATCTCTACTTATAGTAGGAGAGTGGACTCACACAACTGAGAGAAGCTAAATATGGAAAGCATGTGGCATACCCTGCGCGTCTTCTCCCCTCTTAGAAGGAGAGTAACGAAAACCAAGGAGTAGGAACCAGAGTCAGGAGTATATGTATATATGCTCAACAAGGAACCCGAACGAGTGTGTAATGGGTCCTCCATCTCCAAGATCAGCACAGGAAGAGTCACCAATAGTTCTAGGGATATCCAACGCTGAACCCAAACATCACACACATCAACCTAGGAGGTACAAGTTAAAGGGTCTCGATCACTTCACCTCGATACTATCCACTTGGGCAGCACTGACATGCTCGCATGGATTTTAGGTCACGTCACAAGGACATGCCTTAGTAAGAAAAGTGTCCATCGTCCTCGTATGTCATAAGGTCACATCAAAGTTTTCACATCAGTGATCTGTATGACCAAGGATCCTGCTCCAGTATTTATGGAGAAAAAGTCACTGACTAGCCTTGTCAAAAGTTCTGAGTCTAAAAGAAGTCACCGAGTAACCCTCTGGTCAGCCCAGCTGGAGGGTAAACCCCTAGAGGTATTCGGGTAACCCACTACCCAGCCTTTAAGGAGGGTAAAACCTAGTAAGTTAATAGGTAACCCACTACCCAACCCTACTAGAGGGTAAACCCTGATACGTTTGATGGGTAACCCACTTCCCAGCCCCGCTGGAGGGTAAAACCTAGTAAATGAACGGATAACCCACTACCCAGCCTGGGTGGATGGTAAAACCTGATAAGTTCGACAGGTAACCCTCTTCCCATCCCTTTTAGAGGGTAAAACATAGTAATTGAATGGGTAACCCACTGCCCAGCCCGGCTGGAGGGTAAACCCTAATAAGTTCGACAAATCTGCGCTGCCCGCGCCATCACTGGGTGTTGTAAGCATTACGACCGTGCGTTGGGTTGGAGTGCGTCAAAGAGACCTCTGAACAATGCCCTTTCAAATTTACACATTTAATAAGATCACATAAAAGGCTCCACTCGCACGAACAGATTACCCCATTGCAGTCCTCATGGAAAAACACGCGAGATAGACTACTTACTCGCTGGAAACTAACTCCATACAAAAAAGGTGTTCTCCACTACATTCAGCCTACTCGATGTCTCATGGGTCCCACTCTTAGTCCATAAAGAGGTCAGGTAGACTACTCCATTGCGATGGCCTTGGAAAAACATGTTAAATCGACTATTCATCTGCCCCGAACAGACTCCTGACGAAGACATCGCAAAATGCCGCACGTCGTTTAAAAGATGGATCGTAGGGCCCACATATAAACTCCAAATTCATCTCCTGAAACCATACATTAAATATTCTCCTGGATTCCTGGGTCACAACTCTGCTGACGACGCTCAAATCGGACATCGGATGTGTCCGTGCCATCCAAAACAAGAACCGCTGGAAAAATGCCAATCCAAGTAATGGGAGTGTCACGCCACCAAGGCCCCCGTCTCAGGAATTGAAAATCCTGAGATCATCTCAAAAACTTCGTCTCGATGCCAGGAATGAACTTCCATAGAAGGTATGCAAAAAAGACACCGGTAGAAAAAATTACGGGTGTCCGAAGTTGGAGGGGGCGAACCCCTTGGGCTGGACCGGCCTAGGCTGGCCGGTCCACCCGGTTTGGGCCCGCCTGCGCCGGCCGGCCCGGCCCGCGGTGCTGGCCCAACGTTCAGCCGCGCATCCCGGTACTGACCCACAGTCCCCCCATAGACCATCCCTCCAGGCCAGTCATCTTTCGGTGTGAAGACCTGTTGAGGGTGGATCTTTGTCCCACTCGGGGTCTCGCGCCACGACAACCGGTCGCCCCGCACCCGCGGCTTCAGTCCACCGCGTTGCCTGGGTGGTCGACACCTCTGCCTGAGCCTGCGCCACTGCCTAAGCCCACACTGCCTCCTGAGCCCGCGCCACCTTCTCCTAATAATGTTGTGTCACCGCCGACTGCCGCTCGAACGCCACCGGAGTGCCCAAATCCGCCGAAAAAACACCAAAAACACCCCAGACATCATTGGATCACTATGGTCAACTCGTGACTTGGATTTTCAAACCAAAAGATGCATTGGAGAGATTATAATGATACCTACTCATATATGGGATTAGCTCGAGAGTTCTAAAGTAATTATATGCATAAAATTTAATTTGAAGAAGATGTTGGAAATAAAAATTGAAAACACAACCACCTACCTCTTTGGGCGTAGCTCATGGCTTCACGAAGGGTCTGCCAGAGCGTCACGCCACCTTGGAGAGGTGGAGGAGAGGAGAGGAGCTCCTACTTCTTCGTTGGGAGGACTTTCACCTAGAATGAACAAGGGAGGGGATGTTTGGAGGTGGTTAGGTTTAAATAGAAAAAATTAATTAATTTTTAATTCATTTTTAAAGCATCCACCAGTAGGCCTGTACTCGGACTCTTGACAGGGTTGATATTAAGCTTCTCCTAAGGTAAAATCGACGTTCTAAGCACAAAGGTGATCTTATAATTTTAATGTGAGCCTCCGTTCAGGAGTTGTAAAGTCCACGTCCGATGCCGTTAAATTACAAAAACGCCACTGGTGGCGTTTTTCACAGAAGGCCCACGCCCGCAAAAGTCATACCTCTCATAGGGTAAATGGCACATTCCAGATAGAATGATTCCCTCATTGTTCCCATCCAAGAAACCGCTTAGGTGTTATTCTATTTATTTGGCGTGTCCAGAGTGAACGCACTTATAGTTTAATTCCAGCCACATCAGGGCTCGAAATCGCATGCCGTCTGAACAAATGAATTTGGAATAACATCAAGAAAATTTCACTGTCTAATAGGCTCAAAACTGGGGTTCTTACACCCATTCTCGATCTCATTCCATCCATAAGTGGGCATCCTTTTTAGGAATTAAGCCCAATCTCATTTATTTAAAAGGACTAAACTCTCCTGTGAGACTCATCAAACTACATGGGCTTTGATTGCCATCCAAGTGGGATACATAAGAAGCCTCCTTGAGGTTCAAATACAGCACTCCAAAAAAAACCCTTCACTTCAAGGGCCATTTTCCCAATAGATTCTAATCCAACTTGGAAACTTATATCTTTTTTAGGTTCCTTGGGATTCTTAGGCATAAGTCCCACACCATGATTTGACTAGGAACCTTTTTCTTAGATGTCCACAACACATGACATTAAACTATATGGATATATCTTTATCACATGACTTTAAAATTTATGATGTTCCCTATGAAGCGACATTGAACTATGAGGGTTATGATTCTATTCAAAAGGTTATGTAGGTAGCCCATTTATTAATATGATCCCAACATCAAAACAATATTTTGTCTCTATGTATAACAATAAATTCTTGAGTGCCCCACTGAGTGGATTAAAAACCAATTTTATCAAAACAGTGGTTAAAAATATATATAAATAATATATGACAGGACACCATTTATGGAGAACCTCTAATACACACAGATATCCATTAATGGAGAACCTTAAATAAATAAAAATGATTCTAAACTTCACACATACTAATAATTGATTGAAAATTTCAATGGAACCCTATGTTAGGCTTGGTAAATTAATAAGTATTCACAAGAAATATCTTTAATCTATAAGAGAGTCCCCGAGTAGGTAATAATTACCCACAAAAGGGTGTGATGAGTCCTACCTCCCATTCTATCGACCAATGTGTGTTCTTAAGTATCGTAGGATCAAACCTAACGAACAAGTACCTTTGGAAAGAAGTTACCTTTTGATAAATAACTATTGGCTGTTTTTAGTTCCATAAGTAAATCCAATGGAAACTGCCTGGAAGTAGTGATTCCTAACCCGAACACACGTTTCGAGGGAGATGAAACAATATAATATGATCTTATTTAAAAGAGAAATATATAAATTTTAGAATTTTAATTTTATAAAATAAAACTTTATTTTTATGTTAGTATATAAAAATTAGATTAGGGTATTTTTTTAATTTTATAAAATGATTGGTTTTTGGGTGAATAGTTTTAAATGTAGTTTTTACAAATACTATAAATTTTAGGACATCATTATGATATAAGCATGACTTAAGAATATATAAAAAACTTTATTCGACCAATGATTTATTTAAGGAGTAAAATTATTCATTCATAATTAATATATTGAATTTATAAATCTATGATTTACTTTTTATAACCTGAGTTATATTTTTCTCTAATAAAAAACTATTCTGGTCCTTTTCCTTTAGTCATGTATTCACAATGATCAATTTAGTTTTTGATTGAATTTAAATTCAAATAACTCTCCTTTGTTTGACCATAAAACAAAAAATCTCATGGTAGTAAATATTATACATTATTTGAGTGTATTTTCATTTTTATTCTTTAAAAAGGGGGTTTTTTATAAACAATGTTTTTTGTTGTGTTAAGCAAACTTTTATTAAAATGATTTTTACCAACGTTATAAAATTAATATTATAAAAATGTATTCCAATTTTTAATCACCGTGTTTAAATTATTTAATAATAAGTGTTTCAATTTTATTCAGTAAAAAAATTTACCATCATAAAAATTAGTCACCTTAGTAAAGATTAAAATGGATAAAAGGGGTTAAATTAAGGGATAAGACCACAAAACCTATCTTTAATTGATTGGTTGAGTGTATTATTTACCATAACTATATTATATTTGAATTTTGGACAATTAATTTCCACTTTATTTGTAACACACTAATATTTTATGGTATATCTCTATTTATATTAAATCTATTTGATAGCTTATTTTTCACGCAACAACAATTTTAAATGAAAAATAATAGAAAATTAAATATCATTATTTCAACACAGTCATTATAACCAAGTTGGAACATTGGAAGGAATGAATATTATTGACCAAATTATAAAATTTATATATTATATATTTAATCAAAATTTTTTAAATTCATCAAAATTATTTTATAGTCATAAGATAAGATTAAATCTAATTTTATGCATTAAAAGACGATATTTTTTATATGCAGTTTTACAACCTTTTGATGGTGTAATTTTTTTAAAATTAGTTTTTGAAACAATTTTTAAATTATTTTTGAAAAATTAAACTCCTTATTTGAATACGTAGTATCAAAATTTACATTGGTTCAATTTTTTTTTATTTTTATGATAAATTTCATGATTTGATGAATAATGAAAAAATAATATATTTTACATGAAAATTAATTTTTCTTCATATTTATTTATATTATTTAATTATAATTTTGATTGATTTTAATGTATAATTAAATTATGTTTTTATCTATTAATCCAATTTTGGTGATTAGGCTCAATTTCACATTAAAATTGGATATAAAAACATTCTGAAATTTTGAACATTTTATTTTAAAACTCATTTTCTCATTCCATCAACGATATTATTTTTTAATTAATTTTTGAAATTTCAGTATTTTGAATGTTAAAAAATGGATTGAATATTCATAATTAGGAGGTTCAATTTTATTAAATATATCAGTTTTATTTTTGGATAATATGAATACTAACTTTAGTTTCATTTTTTTATTACCATGGTTGAAGGTAAATCGAGTAATTAAAGGTAAATATTGCATTATAAATTTTATAAAATTATCCTAAAAAATGTCCTAATTTCATTGTATGTGTATTTTTGAACAAAAATAATTCTTGGTTGAAAATTACAACCTTTGGAATCCACTTGGATGGGAGTATGACATTTATTATATTGTATTCAAAGAACAGTCTATTTTGTTACTCTTCTGTTTTTAACAAGGAAAATATTTTTAATATGGGGTTATATAATGGATACGTTTAACTATAAATATTTTTTCGAAATATGTAATTTTTATCTACAATATGGTAATTTATTTATAATTTTTAGTGATAATATAATTTTTTTAAATGGTGACTTAATGATGATGCAGTAATTGTTAAATTAATAGAAGAAACAAATAAATGAAATATTTTTTTTAAATAAGTATAATTTTATATAATTAATATCATACATGAATTTTATATATGAATTTGATATATTATTTATGATTAAAATGAGATGGTTTGAAGATATCACGTTGTTATGATATTTTTATAAAGTAAAGTGATGAATAGTGTCAAAATTGACATTAATGAAGTTTTAAAATAAATAAAATTTTATTATATGATATAAAATTTATAAAAAGAAAAAATTCATAAAAATAATTGGGATATGTCATAAAATTTAATAAATGAATAATTTATTTTCTTTTGGTATTTTGTACTAATTATATTAAACCTCAAAGTGTAAATTACATGATATCTTGGTAAGAGGTAAAATAGTTAAATAATGGGTAGAAAAAAAGAATAAAGATTAAATAATTGCAAAAACGTATCTAATTTTAATTTTATGATGGGTATTCAACCAAAAAAAATCATATATTCAAAAAAAATCACTTTGGATCCATTTGGAATAGAAAAATAATTTATATTAATTGAATATTTTAAAGATTTCCAAGAGCGTCTCTCCCCTCTCTTCTAAAAGGGAAACTCTTTTTATTTTTTATAAAAACTTAATAACCTATATAGTTCTGCCAATAACTATCAAAATATATTTCCAAAATACCTCCCTTAATCCTAGAATCCTTACTTTGGACGAAAATCCAACCAAAGAATTTATTTTGTGAAAATCAAATGGAGAAATACAAAAAAGAGGTAATGTTCATCAACAAACATTTTGTTACATTTATTCCTTAAAACCCATTAAGTTATTTTTATTTCATGTCTATATAATTAGATAAATAACCTAAATATACTAATATTTTTTTATATTATGGTTTTTACCTGCACTTATACACTCTTTCATCTAATTAGTAAAAGACCGTTCTTGTTTATGGAAAACTGTCGTCTCACGAAATGATGTTGTTCATTTTTTCCTTTACCACCTCATATGGTTGGTAATTATGATGAAAATTGTCACACCCCGACTGACACTTCCTTTTAATTTAATTATTTTTAGTATTGCTTTTGAGTTGCAGTTTGAACCGGTTCTTTTTTTTAAAAGAAATTGGGATCCTATATGGGGCGAGACTGTATGCGCGACTGTGTGTAGTGCCCAACATTAATAAGATAATGTTTTATGATTAAATTTATTATTAGTATTATTATTATTTTAGTTAATATTTCAATTAATTTATTATTATTATTATTATTGTTTCGGTTATTATTTTAAATTGATCATTTTAATTTTTGGGTTCTTTTGCAGGCACGTGAACATGTGCGGCGACCGCGCGCGTGACCCTACGGTGACCTTGCATGCGACCTTTCATGCCACGACCATATCCGGCGACCCTACGTGCGACCATGCGCGGTGTCCGTTCTCAATAAACAATGTTATTTTTGTGGTTGATTTTATTATTTTCGTTTGCTTATTAATATTAATTTTGTTAGATTTATTATGATATAAATGTATCCTTATTGTTTTTTTTCTTTCTTTTTCCCCTTTTTTCTTTTTTTTCCTCTCCCTTTCTTTCTCTCCTCTCTCCTGTCGCGCAGGCAACTCCTCCCCTCCATTCGTGCAGGACTCTCCTCCCCAAACTCTAGCCGCTGCACCTCGACGGACCGCCCTTCTCCTACATCTCTGGTCGGCCACGCCGCCTGCCTCGCCTTGGACAATAGCCCTGTTCCACCACTACCTCGAACCAAACCCTTGCAGCCCAGCCTCTCGACCGAACATGATTCAAGCTACACCCCTCCTTCTCCAGACTGGCGCTTTCCCGACCTCCTCCGGTGCACTGCACCGCTGCCACATAGATCCCCCTTCCGGTCCGAGACCCCCTGCACCTCTGTCTTCCTTCCAGTTGACCACCACCCACCGATGAACCCCCCGTTACCCCTTTTACAACCTGCCGTGCAAGCTTCAGCAGCCCTCGTGGACCTCCGACAGACCTCTTGGACCCCTCTCCGTAAGTGCGGAGTCCCTCTTTATTCATCCTTTTAATTTTGTGTTGTTGCGGTTAGGGTTCCATGTTTTTTAATGGTCCAATTGTGATATTTGTTTTTGGTCTAATTCTTGAATTAGGACATATGTGAGTTTGGTTGTAGTGTGATTGAAGTGTGGTAGACTTTTCGCACAATCTTTGCAGTGTTTGGTCTATATCGAGGTCAGTGTTTCCACGTATAATTCTTGTTTAATTGTTTAATTTTCTCATTTAGTTAATATATCATGGTTATTAATTAGTTTTCCTGGTGAGAAATTAGTTTTTATGTGTGTTTAATATGCGTTTGGTTTTTAATGTGGCGTGTTCATGTGAAACATGGTGTGTCTTGTATGGAAACTTATATTGCATTATTAATTGGTGTTTTGTGAATTGTGAAACTAGTTTATAAAATATTACTGGGTTGAAGATTCAATTTTGATATATTTTTGGGGTGTTTTTGGTCATAAAACAGGTTTTTGAATCAGTTTTGTTGGTAAAGCCAAGTGTCACCACCTGAAAGATATTTTATAAACATTTATGTATGGTTTATTAAATTATATTAATGGTGTGGAATATGTCTGGAAGGTGGTTTGGTGTTGCGCCAAGGTGCATTTAGTTTTTAATGAATTTTTTGAGTGATGTTTTTTGCATTTAAAGTCATGCGAAATATTTTGAAAACTCTTTAATAAATTTTCCAGTGTTTTGTTTATCTTGGGAAATGGTCATTAAAATTTTATTTAAAATTTTTTAAAATGATTTATTAAATAATTATTAAGGATGGAAATTTGTATTTTTTGAGTTGGGTAAAGGTTTCTGGTTTTAAATGTCTTGCGGTTGTTGCAGCGTGTCGTCAGCAAAAGTTTGCGACACTGCGGTTATCGGGTTGCGCGAGCTTATGCGCATGTGTGAAGCGAGTCGTGTCGTCTCGATCGAGCGGCGAGTTGAGGTAGGTCCCCCACTGCACTTACCTTTAGAATTAGAATTTATTGATTGATTTTTGTTTGATTTACTTATAATGAATGAGAAATAATATAAGATAATTAATTTTTAAATTGTTATTTGGTGTGAAAAGAGATGTTTATTTTATACCGAACACTTGAAACATTTTCTTGACGAGCGGACACCTAGTATGGAACGAATTCCCTTTTGTCCTGTAAACATAATTCACAGAATTTCAAACGTACATCTAGTTTTAGAGATAAATGATTTCTTCTGAACAAGTGTTTTGGATTTTCTTGAGAAATGAAGTTTTTCTTTTAAATTGGTGAAGGTCCGTTTGGCACTTTAATAAAATAGATTATTTTGGAAAACCCACTCGAGGGGGAGATCATTGGTGTGCGTTGATTGCATGAGATTTATCTGTTTTTTGTGCATCGTGAATGATAGATTTACATTGTGAATGCACACCTATTTATTGCTTGTGTTGACATGGGAACCTGGCATAGTGAGTGAATCTTCTGAGAACGATTGCTGCACTAGTTTAGAAAACACACTGGCTAGTGGCCCCATAGCAGAGGAATACTGAGTTATTGTTGCTATTGGGATTGGACCCCTCGGTTAGTCCATTCAGGGCTATATCGGGTAGTAGTATGGGTGTTATGACGTCATCGAGTTAGGGAATGCCTTGAGGATGAGTCAGACGTATAGTATGCTCTGGATTTTTCACGATCTGTTAGGTTCGACCCATGTTTCCTTTAGTGTTTGTTGTCATGTGGCAGACGATTGAGAGGTTTATTTTGGTAGCTAACCATTTTGTTCCACTTTTTCCATTTCTCTTAGTGTGTGTTTCATGTTGTGTGGTTTTTCCTCTTTACTAACAACTGAAAATTGAATTTCTAAATTGTTTGAAAAAAATGTTTTGAAAAGCAATGCATCTGTTTCTTTCAACCACTAAACTAGTTTTAAATTGAAAAGGGCAATAGACTGTTATTTACTTTTGAAATGAAAGTGTGTGTGGAAACAATATTTTACATAATTTAGTTCAAACCTGGAATTGATAAATCCTTTATTTAATGGCATGTGCATTGGGAATATAATTAGTCAGGATACCTACTGAGTTTTAATACTCACGCCTATAGTGTTTTCCTGTTTTTGGTTTCTATTTTAGGTTCAATTGAGCTTTTTTTTCCATGAGCGAGACTTGGTTGTGGTGTGGAGAGTGACTCTCGAGGTAATAAGGAGTTATGGTTGAGACCAGGTTAGTGTGTCTCATTGGTCATTCTTTCTTTTCAGGGTCATTTATTTTACTTTTCATTCTTCAACTTTTCCACTATTTTATTTATTTTTATTGGGAAAAATCATTCCCTCTTGTTTAGTCATAATGCCCGAAACTATTTTCCAGCCCGTGGGGATCAGGAACGCCCCTCGAGCCATGTCATGGGCCGGCTTGGGTGACCTGTTCTGGGTCGACCCGGGCTGGTTCATGACAAAATGGTATCAAAGGAGGTTTTTGTACTTGTTATTTGGGATGTTAGGTAGATCGGAGATAGGATTGTCGGTACTCGAGTGGTTGGTGCGGGAAGAGCGTCGCGAACTCTTACTCGTTCCGATCCTCGGGTAACCAGGGGTAGCCGGGATTTAAGACTTTGGATTTGGCCTGCGTGGATGGGGGATGACAATAGTAGTGAACTAGTGTTGTGCGTGGTCTCACATGGAGTAGTGACCCCTGTGATGACCGATAATACGGTTTGACACTCCTAGTGGTTGTCACTTTTATAGGGCATGGTCTGCTAAACCATGTAGCTGGGTTAGGCACGACCACTAATTCTTGATCCAAGTGCTTTAGGGGCTGCTTCTATCTTTTTTCTCTTGGTGTCAGTTTGACATAATTTTTAGGGTGTGTTTTTCTTTGACCATATTTTTGGAATTTTGTGATTGATTTATTGAAATCAGGTTCCTAAAAGAACGTTTTGGGTTATTTGAAATTGAAGTGAGCAATTTTGAAAATGAAAGAGCCTTGTTTTGTCTAGTGGTATTTCTAGGGTGCTTGCGCGTGCATATTATTGTGATTAATGGATAGTTGGTGGATTGTGTGGATGGGTTCTTAGGTGGCACATAAATGCAAATATGCGCGACATCCAGGAATATCAGTGGTGAATGTTGGATTTTAAAAGCTGCATCTTGTTTCTTGAAAAGTGGGGTTTTCTCTCAAATGCGTTTTTGTGCTTAAATGGTTTTGGAATTGGAAAATGGTTTTGAGTCCGGAGTGAAAGCGATGAGTTCAAAATAGTTATTGGGTTTTAATGTAATGTGCTTGTTTTTTTCAAGTGAGTGTTTTTCTTTGAAAATGAATTGATGTTTTAAATTGGAATTATTGGATTGGTTTCTGGAATGTGCATGTTTCCTTTATGATGTGTTTGGATTTGTGGAAGGTTGTTTTGTGTTTATTTTTTGGGATATACCCCCTAGAAATGTTCCTTGGGTTCCAGCAGGTCCCTCTCAGTTCTTGACCTGGACAAGAATCTCGGTGGAGTTGCAGAGTTGGGTTCTGCTCGGTGGTGTCGATTGATCATAGACGTCGAGGTCAGTTGGATGTCGTTGTGTGCTATGGTAAAGTTGGAAGTGTCTCTGGTTTTGGAGGAACCCTGAATGTTGTGTGGGTGTAAGTTGTATGTAGTGTGTTTGGAGGAGCGGGATTAGACTGGTAAACAATGATCATCTCGTTTCACTATGAATGAGGATGTCTTGAGAGATCCTTAGGACTAACCTCATCCCACGATTGTATCTAAGGAAGTGAAGGTCCTCATCCGATGAGGAGTGTGGACGGAAGGGGCCTATTCTTGGAGCACTCCTTCCACCAGTTTGTGTTGCCTGTCAGATAGACAACTCAACATCCTATCTCTAGTGTGGTTAGTCAGACACTCTATATCATTCCTTGAAATTCTCAGTTGGTATGTTGATAGAGTGGCCGTGCGGGACACAAGGAGAAGTAGGTAAGTTGCTTTTCTAGTGGAGGAATTTCCAGTCAGAGGTGGTCAACTTATGACTGCGAGGCGGTAGATGATTCAGACATCAATGCCCCAACCATAGGTCTCGAGGTTAAGCCTGCACGCAGTCAAAACTCGTCGGACGTGGGATGAGCTTGGTACGACATAAGGCTGCAGTAACAAGTTGGGGACGACTTAAATTCCTTTACTGCAGTATCATCTCTGATGGTTTCATTTTTTTTGTGAGGGGCATAAAGGCCTCATCTCTTTATAGTGGTCTTGACATATGGAAGTTCCTCTAGGGATTTAAAGTGGTTCGGAGAATCCCTCTTGCAACTAGTGCGCTTTGTGACCCTTCTGGTGGTCCGCTATGGATCAAAATTTCACTAGTTTTGGAGATGCTCATGTCTCTTGAAATTGAAGCACTTCTGTCAAGTTTGTCTCTTGGTTTGGGGTTTCCACTATCAAAACCCTCTAATGTGGTGGAGTTTTGTTCAGTGTGGGAATCATCTGTGTGGGTCAGCCTGTGTTGGCGGGTTCGTGATGAAGAGTTCAGTCTGTATCACTCAAAGTAAACTTGGAAAGCCGGTGTGGGTGTCATGGTGTTAGGAAAATTATAAAATGGTGGGGAGACCCACTATGGGTCTCGCCAGCATCTCCTCTTGTGTCGGATTGGTTAAACCTAGGGAGCATAGAGGGTCAAGCCAGTGTTAGAGGTTTTTTCCGGGTTGCGAATCGTTTTGGTTTGGAGAACCAATATTTGAAAAGTTTCCTAATATGGTTGGGATACAACCATCAGATGAACTTATAAATAACTCTATCTTCAAGTGTGCATGGCAGAACAATCTCTTGCTTCTACTCCGCCTGACCCTGATCAGTGTAATTGGTTTTCTCGGGCAGTGGGTCACCATTTGAGTGTTCTTGGAGGTCTAGAGTGAGCCCCGATGTTTCCTAAGTTAGGGGTTATAGTGTTCCATGTTGAATTTGTGTTTGGAGGTGAACTTCTTGCTTTTGGTCCTTTCTCTTGGTGATTATAGTTTTTAGATCTATGGAATTTCATGTTATGGATTCTTAAATACCCAGTCTTCGAGTGATGAAGGTTTTGTTTAAAATACCTTATGGTCTTCACAGTCTTTCTCGGAACCTTTGGTTAACCAAGTCTTATTGGGAATTTCTGGGGGAAGCAATTTTCATGGTGGGGAGAATTGTCACACCCCGACTGACACTTCCTTTAAATTTAATTATTTTTAGTATTTATTTTGAGTTTCAGTTTGAACCGGTTCTTTTTTTTAAAAGAAATTGGGATCTTATAGGGGGTGCGACTGTATGTGCGACCGTGTGTAGTGCCCAACATTAATAAGATAATGTTTTATGATTAATGTTATTATTATTATTATTATTATTTTAGTTAATGTTTCAATTAATTTATTATTATTATTATTATTATTATTATTGTTTCGGTTATTATTTTAACTTGATCGTTTTTAATTTTGGGTTCTTTTGCGGGCACGCGACCATGTGCGACGACCGCGTGCGCAACCCTGCGGTAACCGTGCACGCGACCTTGCGCGCCACGACCATGTGCGGTGACCCTACCCACCACTATGCACAGTGTCCATTCTCAATAAACAATGTTATTTTTGTGGTTGATTTTATTATTTTCGTTGCTTATTAATATTAATTTTGTTAGAATTTATTAGGATATAAATTTATCCTTAATTTTTTCTTTATTTTTTCCCTTATTTTCTATTTTTATTTCTTTCCTCTTTTCTATTTTTTTCCTCTCCCGTTATTTCTCTCCTCTCTCCCATCGCGCATGCCACTCCCCCTCTCCATTCACGCGGGCCTCTCCTCCCCAAACCCTAGCCGCTGCACTTCGCCGGACCACCCTTCTCCTCCCTCTCCAGTCGGCCGCGCCACCTGCCTCGCCTCAGACAGCAGCCCCGCGCCACCACTGCCTCACACCAAACCCGAGCCGCCCAGCCTCCCGGTCGAACCGGCTTCAATCCGCGCCCCTCCTTCTCCCGACTGGCATTGTCCCGACCTCCTCCGGCGCACCGCACCACTGTCGCATAGCTCCCCATTCCGGTCCGAGACCCCCTGCACCTCTGTCTTCCTTCGAGCAGACCACCACGCACCGGCGAACCCCCCTTACCCCGTGTCCAGCCTGCCGTGCAAACTCCGACAACCCTCGTCGACCACCCGCAGACCTCTCGGACCCCTCGCCGTAGGTGCAGAGTCCTTATTTATTCATCCTTTTTAATTTTGTGGTGTTGCGGTTAGGGTTCCATGTTTCTTTAATGGTCTAATTGTGATATTAGTTTTTGTTCCAATTCTTGAATTAGGACATATCTGAGTTTGGTTGTAGTGCGATTGAAGTGCGGTAGACTTTGCGCACAATATTTGTGGTGTTTGGTCTATATCAAGGTTAGTGTTTCTGCGTATAATTCTTGTTTGAAGGATTAATTTTCTCATTTAGTTAATATATCATGTTTATTAATTAGTTTGATTGGTGAGAAATTAGTTTTTATGTGTTTTTAATATGCGATTGGTTTTTAATGTGGCATGTTCATGTGAAACGTAGTGTGTCTTGGATAAAAACTTATATTGCATTGTTAATTGGTGTTTTGTGAATTGTGAAACTAGTTTATAAAATATTACTGGGTTGCATATTCTATTTTGATATATTTTTGGGGTGTGTTTGGTCATAAAATAGGTTTTTGGATGATTTTTGTTGGTAAATCCAAGTGTCACTTCCTAAAAGTTATTTTATAAACTTTTATGTATGGTTTATTAAATTAAATTAATGGTGAGAAACATGTCTGGAAGGTGGTTTGGTGTTTTACCAAGGTGCATTTCGTTTTTAAAGAATGTTTTGAGTGAATATTTTTTCATTTAAAGTCATGCGAAATATTTTGAAAACTCTTTAATAAATTTTCCAGTGTTTTTTTATCTGGGGAAATGGTCTTTAAAATTTTATTTATAAATTTTTAAAATATTCTATTAGATAATTATTAAGGATGGAAATTTGTCTTGTTTGAGTTGGGTAAAGGTTTCCGGTTTTAAATGTCTTGCAGTTGTCGCAACGTGTCGTCAGCGAAAGTCCGCGACACTGTGGTTATCGGGTTTCGTGGGCTTATGCGCAAGTGCGAAGCGAGTATTTTCGTCTCGATCGAGAGACGAGCCGAGGTAGGTCCCCCATTGCACTTACCTTTAGATTTAGAATTTATTGATTTCTTGTTGTTTTATTAACTTTTAATGAATGAGAAATAATATAAGATAATTAATTTTTAAATGGTTATTTGGTGTGAAAGGAGCCGTTTATTTTATACCGAACACTTGAAACATTTTCTTGACGAGTGGATAGCCAGTATTGAAAGAATACCCGTTTGGACTTTAAACATAATTCACAGAATTTCAAACGTACTTCTAGTTTTAGAGATAAATGTTTTCTTCCGATCAATTGTTTTGGGTTTTCTCAATAAATGAAATTTTGATTTTAAATTAGTGAAGGGCTATTTGGCACTTTAATAAAAGAAATTATTTTGGAAAACCCACCCGGGGGTGATCTTTGGCATGCGTTGACTGCATGTGGTTTATGTGATGTTTGTGCATCATGACTAATTTATTTACATTATGAACGCACCCCTATTTATTGCTTGTGTTGACATGGGAACCTGGCATAGTGAGTGAATCTTCTGAGAATGATTACTGCACTAGTTTAGAACATGCACTGGATAGTGGCCCCATAGTAGGGGAATACTGAGTTATTGCTTATATGGGGATTGGGCCACTCGGTTAGGCCATGTAGGGATATATCGGGTAGTAGTATGTCCGTTATGACGTCATCGAGTTAGGGCATGCTTTCAGGATGTGTCAGGCGTATAGTTTGTTCTAGATTTTTCACGATCTCTTAGGTTCGACCCATGTTTCCTTTAGTGTTTATTTGCATGTGGTAGACGATTGAGAGGTTTAGTTCGGTAGCTGAACCTTGTGTGCCACGTTTTCTATTTCCCTTAGTGTGTGTTGTGTGTTGTGTGGTAATCCCTTTTTACTAACAACTAAAAATTTAATTTCTAAATTGTTCGAAAAAGAAATGTTTTGAGAAGAAATGCATCTGTTTCTTTGAAGCACTAAAATAGTTTTAAATTGAAAAGGGAAATGGACTATTATTTAATTTTGAAATGAAAGTGTGTGTGGAAATAATATTTTACATAATTTAGTTCAAACCTGGAATTGATAAATCCTTTATTTAATGGTATGTGATTTGGGAATAGAATTAGTTGGGCCTACCTACTGAGTTTTAATACTCACGCCTATAGTGTTATCCTGTTTTTAGTTTCTATTACAGGTTGACTTGAGCTTGTTCGCCGTGAGTGAGACTTGGTTGTGGTGTGGAGAGTGACTCTCGAGGTCACGAGGAGTTTTGGTCGAGACCAGGTTAGTGTGTCTCGTTGGTCGTTCTTTCTTTTCATGGTCATTTATTTTACTTTGAGTTCTTCCACTTTTCCATTGTTTTATTTATTTTTATTGGGAAAAATCATTCCCTCTTGTTTATTCTTGATGCCCAGCACTAGCTGCCAGCCCGTGGGGATCGGGAATGCCCCTCGGGCCATGTCGCGGGCCGGCTTGGGTGACCGGTTTAGGGTCGACCTGAGATGGTTCGTGACAAACACTCTACTTTTATATTATATATACTGTATTTATGAAAAATTTATTCTTCTATAATTATTATATAAAACAAACCTTCATACTTTCTATTTTTTGTAAATATGATAACTTCATTTGTGGATGTGTGGACTACCGCCTCCTAAAAAAGATGTGATTAATTCATGCTATATATTGATTGTATTAGGGATGGTTTCAAATTAACATATGTGAAATATATGAAATAAATATTATACTATAATTACAATATACATTTGTAATTCTTAATTTTAATTTTTTAAATATGACAAATAAATGGAAGTAGATTTCTTGCGTATGTACGATATACCGTCTCCATGAACTGTGCATTTCATTTATTATCGCCAAATATTATGGATTATTCTAAATACATATATACTATATATATATATAATATTTAAATCATGTTTTAAAATCTAGATATGATGAAATCATGATATAATTAATAGTTAAAAAAGTAACCCGTCAAAACATAGTAAAAAAAACTAGGAAATTAACACCCAAAATAGTGAAAATAATCGAAGATTGTTAAAAAATGGGTAATCAGATATTAAAATAAATTAATATATGATATAATAAATATATGTATCATTATATAATATTTTAATAACATTCTTAAAACAATTATACATGAGGATAATGAATGGTCAACTAAATGATAGAACATAGTAAGGGGTTTCTCATCTCACTTTTACTTTTGTGAGATATATGTCTTATTCACCACTTATTTTTATTGTGTGGTGTATATACTAATAATTTGTAAAGTTATATCATGAATATAATTATTATTATCATATTTTTAGTTTCAGTAATTTTATTATTTCATGGGGATTTTAATTCAAATCCTTTAAAGTGGTATGTGACACTTTGGAATGTTTAAAGATTATTTTCCTCAATATTTTTTTTAAAGAAATCATTTAAATTATTTTCATCTATGTCTACATACTTTATTGAATATAGTTATTCTTTGATTTTATATCTTATGATACTATATACCATACATTATAGATGATTTATGATCTGTTTAACATTGGACGTGCTATTTTGATACAATTCATAGTTTATGGTTAAATTATTTACATTTTGTATACAAGTTTTTCAATATGAGTGTTTATGTTGTTTATATTTCACCCCATTCATATATGGAATGCATTGGACTCATTATGTGATGGTCAGGGACCACTATATCTTCTCAATTAATCGGTAGGTCTCATGAGATGAAATTAGTTAGTGAGAAAATAGTCTTATTTGTTTCTAAGTAGATTTATAATGTCGGGAGGATAGATATCGACAAAAACCAGAAAGGTTTCTACCCAAATACTTAAATTATCATGAGGATAGATATTTAAAGTAACTATCTTGTGGATAAATCTTAATATTTAAGACATCCAGCATTATGAATTCCATTATTATTAATATTCCGTGTGATTATTTGATTTGTTAGAATATTCATGGTTATGTTTCTTAGCTCATGTAATTTTTTAACTAGCATGTGTTTCAGTTATTTACCTTTACATATTTTTTATTCGATATTTACTAATAGCTTCCATTATACACTTAATCTTACTTAGCATTTGATCTCCCCCATTACTTATGTTTTATTTTTTCTAAAGGATTACAAGAAGTATGTTATGAATGATATATAGGGTTACACAAATGGGGAATAATGGTAGACTCAATGAAATTATTTTTGTATTTTATATTTCAAAATATAATTTTGATTACAGGTATGTATGTAATTTACCTAGAATACTAAAATACTTGGTCCCTTTGGACGAGATTCCTTTTATCGCATCCTAATGTATTAATGTAACACACCAACTATAGGATACTAATATTGGTGTCATTAGATATTATGTTAATGAATGTTTAGTGAAAACGTTGAGAACTAGATTTAGGAAAACATAGGTATGAGAATGAAACTCTATGATCAAATTTGGAAATATATCTAAATAAACATCGCTTATAATTTATAGATTAGTTATACCTAAATTTTCAATTTAGCTTATGTGATTCACTTGTTATGAGATGATACATTATGTTTCATAATGTAATGTTCTAATCTAATGTATTCCATTTTTATAAATTTTTTATAGTATAAATAATTGGAAATTTATCGATGCACATAATCCATATAGGGATTTCTCTTCTATGCAATATAATGATGTTGGAGTTGGAGCAGCAACTTGTATTGAACAACTTATAACTACACTAGGAAATATGACTCAGATTATAAGAAATAACCTTACCCATATCGAGTAGTCTAATCCATAACATGGAGGAACAACGTTATACCACTTCATGAGATAATAACCTCTATCATGAAATGAGACTACAAATCCATTTATAGGTGAGAAATGGATAAGTTCCTTAGAGAAGATATTTATCACTTTGGGAAGTATGGAAATTGATAAAGTTATCATGGAAGATTATCACATCTCGAAGGATTTGGATCAATGGTGGTCATTGATTAAAAACATGAATGAGGAGGAAGAAATATAAAACATGGATAGAAGGAATTTAAGTATCTTTTCTTGAAAAAATATTTCCCTCGCAAGAAGTGATCAAATATGGAGAGGAAATTCTTAAGTCCAAGTGAAAAGGAGGATGTGAATGTTTCTAAGTATGAATCCAACTTTACAAGGAAATTAAGGCATGATATAGATTACATACGTAACCCAAGGAATAATATTGATAATTTATTTTATGGGTTTAATCCATTTCTCTGAAGGGAAATAGTTTCTAAAACATTCTCATCATATGAGGATATTATCTCATGTGCTATCAAGATAGAGAAAGAATCAAAAATGTTTTAGTACTTCAAAAGGATTAAAGAGAAAAGGGGATAACATATTCAAATATAGATAAAGGGAATAAGGGAATGAAGTATTTTCCAACATGTGATAATTATGGAAAGAATTACCCTGTAATGTACTTGAAAGGATTGTGTGCTTATTATAAGTGAAAAGAAATGGTTCACCAGGAATAAGTATGAAAGGGAATAAATAAAAGACTAATATTCAGTGTTTATACTATATTGAAATGGGTCACTATAAAAATAAATGTCATAGGTGTTAAGTAAATATACCTTATAAGAATCAAAGGAATCATGGTCAAGCTTATGTTGTTACTATAGTCGAAGTGGAATAATTAAAGTATTTTGTGTTCTTAGCTTCAATATTTTGGTTGTTAAACTATTTTATCAATGATACTATAGTTATAATAATCATGAGAAATATAAGGATTTTATTATAGTAATAATTCTTTATGGATTTGGAAGTATTCGTGTTTTCATTATGGATTTAAGGAGATCAAGGTATTTATAAATTTGGTATGTAATATTAAGTGTTACATTATCCTATTTAGGAAATATAATTTTGCAAATTTAGTGATATTTTTACTAAATGTATATATGTTTAATTTGGACAAAAGTATTTTAAATGAGTCTTAAGCTAACTACTTAACGAATAGATTATGTTCAACATCAGATATTATTATTTGAGGCTGAAGTATGATTTATTGGATAATTTTTGCTAACATTTTTAGTTTTAGTAAATATTTAAGTGGATGAAGGAAGTAATTATGAACCTTAGGATTCATTATAAGTGATTCAACAATAAAAAATCATGTTTAAGATTTATCTTTAGTTGTACGGAATGAAGTGAAAATGCATCTAAGCACAACCAAAGGATAACATTATGACAAGGAAATAAATAAAGTGAGTTTTATTAAGTGCTCTATAAAGATATTAAAAGATACCTCAAATTTTGAAAAAAGTATTTTGGAACAAAAACAATTATCCATTTCCTTCAATTTATAATAAACTAATGGTCATTTAACCCATCATATATTTATGGTTTTTTGATGGTATAGTTTATAATGACTATGTTCTCTATCACTCTTCATTAAAACATGATGGTTAGAATTCTCCCCCATGTCTCGGTTTTCATATCGCACTAATTTTATCCTATTATAAATCTTACTTTTTTTGTGACCTTCACATTTACTTTTACCTCTTATTAATAGGATGTTTTATTAATCATATTTTTGTTATGGGTTTCCCTCAAGGGAATTTTCAAGTATGAACCGTTGATTTTTGATGAACAATTTCAAATTGTGAGGGCAAAATTTATTGAAGGAGGGGAGAATGTTACACCCCAATTTATTATGGTATTTATCTTTTTATATTTAATATTTTTGATATCTAATGTTTCACACAACACCAAGTTTAAACGAGTAATGATATACAATTAAATATCATTATTTTAACACGACTATTATAATAAAGTCGTCACATTAGCAAGAATGAATATTATTAGCCAAATTATGAAACTTATATATTATTTATTTAATAAAATTATTTTAAATTCATCTAAATAATTTTATAGGCACAAGATAAGAATAAATCAAATTTTAATCATTAAAAGACTTTTTTTTCTAAAGGTAGTTTTCCAACCTTTTTATGCCACACATGTTTGAAATTTAGTTTTTCACTATTTTATAAATTATTTTTGACAAAATAAAATTATTATTCGAAATAAAAATATCAAAATTTAATTTTGTTGAATTTTTGGCATTTTTCTGATAAGTTTCATGTTTTGATGAATTGTGAAAAAATAATGCATTTTAATTTAAATATTTTTTTCATAAAATTTATTTATAGTATTTGATTAAATTTTTGAATGATTTTAATGTATAATTACATAAATGTTTGATCATTTAATATAATTTAATTCATTGTAACCAATTTCACTTTGAAATTGGATAAAAAAATTGCGAAATTTTGAACGTTTTTACTTTAAAAACATGTTTTCTTGTTCCGTCAATGAGATTAGTTTTAAATTAATTTCTGAAATTTATCTGCCTTGAATTTAGAAAAATATATTTACTATTTGTAATCATAATGTTAGGATTTAGTTAATAGTTTCCTTTTATTTTTGGGCAATAAGAATAGTAACTTTAGTAATATTTTTTATTACCACAGTTAAGGGTAAATCAGGTAATTAAAGGTCATAATTATATTAAATATAATATAAAATTACCCTAAGACATGTATTAATTGCATTTGATTATTTTATTTTGACCAAAAACATCCTTAGAAAAAACCTTTAGACTTTGGAAGCTACTTGGGTGAGAGTATGACATTTATAATATTATATTAAAAGAAAAATCAATTTTGTCACACTTTTGTTTTTAACAAGTTAAATATATTTAATATGGGGTTATATAATTGATATGTTATACTATATGTATTTTTTAGAAATAAAATAGGCTTATCTACAATGTGTTGATTTATTTATAATTTTCAGTGACATAATAATTACCTTAAATGGACACATAATTATGATGTAATAATTGTTTAATTAATGGAAGAATCAAATAAATTATATTAAAAATTTTAAAAATAAATATAATTTGATACAATTATTATCATCCCCAAATTTTATGGAATTATTTGAAATATTATTGATGATATAATAGAGTTTTTTGAAGATATCACACTTTTATGAAATTTATAAAAATTTAAGTGGTGAATAGTGTCAATATTGGCACTAATGATATATTAAAATAAATAATATTTTATTAAATTCTATAAAATTAATAAGAACAGAAAATTAAGTCATTTAATTGGAATAAGTAATAAAATTTCATTAATTACCCATTTATTCATCTTATGGAATTTTATAGTAATTATATTAACCCTAAAATTGAAAATTACATGATATTATGGTAAGACTTGAAAGGGTTAAATAAGGGTTAAAACAAGAAGATAAGGATTAGAGAATAGACAAAAATTATCTAATTATAATTTTATTAAGTTTATTTGATAAAAAATAATCATATATTCTAATTAAATCACTTTTTAAAAATTTTTAATAGAAAATTAATTTTTATTAATTTAATATTTTGAAGATTTCCAAGAGTACCCCTCCCCTATCTTATAAAAGGTCAGCTATTATTTTTTTTATACACACTTAAGAACCTATTTTTTCTGAAAAACCCAACCCAAATCTACTCAAAAAATCCCTTTCTTCATACTAGAAGACTTACTTTGTGTACAATTACATCAAAATAAGTTCTTTTATGTAAATAAAAAAAATATACCTCAAGAAGAGGTAACATTCATCATCAAACATTTTTGTTTTATTTCTTCCCTAAAACCCCTTCAATTTCTTTTCATGTTTATATATTAAATAAATTATCATAAATATAACTATTTGTTTCTATATTTAGGGTTCTACCTACAGTTATACACACTTCCTTCTAATGGGTAACGAACTTATCATTCTTGTGTACGATGAACTATCGCCTCACGAAATGATATTGTTCTTTTTTTACCACATCTCATAGTTGGGCATTATGATGGAAAATATATTTTTATATTATATATATGGTATATATGGTATTTATGGTATATTTATACTTATTTAATTATTATATAACAAAAAGCCTTCATTCTTTCCATTTTCTTAAATATGACAACTTCATCTGTGGATGTGTGGACTACCACGTCCTCAAAGCAATGTGAGTTATTCGCGCTATATATGGAATGCATTAGGTATAGTTTAAATAAAACATATGTGAAATATATGACATAAATATGATTCTATAATTATAATATATATATATATATATATCATTTATTTTTTATTTTTTTGAATATGACAATGAAATGGAAGTAGCGTTCTTGCGTACGTACGACCTACCGTCTCCAAGATCAGTTCATTTCATTTCTTATCTCAAAATAGTATGGATCATTATAAATACATATATAATGGATAAATATATATCAATAATATTTAAATCATGTTTTACATTTTTTATATGATGAAATCATGATCTAATTAGTAAGAAAATCAAGTAACAATTCAAAACATACTAAAAAAACAAGACAATTAATACCCAAACTATTGAAAATAATAGAAGATTGTTAACAAATGGGTAATGAGATATTATAAGAAGTTAATACATGATATTATAAATATGATTATGGTTATTTTATAATTTAATAACATTATTAAATCCATTATATAGAAGGTTAAATAACATTAAAATAAAGGAAAGAACAAGGTAAAGGGTTTTTAGTCTCACTTATACTTCTGTGAGATATATAATTTATTCACAACTTATTTTTTTTGTTGTTGTATATATACTGAACCTTTGAAATGTTATGTCATAAATCTCATTATTATAATGATATTATAGGTTTTATTAATGTTATACCTTCATAGGGATTATAATTCAAATTTTTCAAAGTGGCATGAGGCACTTTGGAATGTTTAAAGATTATTTTCCTCAAGAGTATTTTTAATGAAATCATTTAAATTATTTTAATCTATGTCAAAATCCTTTGCTAAATCCACTAATTATGTGATACTGATCTCTTATGATACCATCTTGCATATTTTATTGAATATTTATGATCAGTTTAACAATGGATATTCTATTTTTATACCATTCATGGTTTATGGTTAACTTATTCACATTTCATATACCAGTTCTTCGATATGAGTGTTTATGTTGTTTATGTTTCACCCCATTCATATGTGGAATTCCTTCGAGTCAATAAGTGACAGGTGGGGCCCACTAGAGCCCCTTGATTCATTATTAGGTCAAATGAGATGAAATCAGTTGGTGACAAACCGTTCATATTTTTCTCCAAGAAGTTTTAAATTGTTAATAAGATAGATCTTGAAAAAAAACCCAATGGGTTTCTATCGAAAAACTTAAACTATCATGAGGGTAGATCCTGATAGTAACTATCTTGAGGATATATATTAAAATTGAAGATGTAAGATATTATGTATTACATCTGATTATTTGATTAGTTAGAATATCCATGGTTATGTTTCCTAGATCGTGTGATTATTTAAATGGAATGTGTTTTAGTTATTTACCTTTACATATTGTCTATATCTTATTTTATCATTGATTTCATTGTAATCTTACCCTTACTGAGAATTTGAGCTGACACCTTTCATATGTTTCATTTTCTCCCAGGATTCCAAGAAGTATGTTATCACTGATATGATGGGTTACACAAAGGGGGAATAATTATTGACTCAATGAAATTCTATTTGTATTTTATGTTTCAAAATGGAATGTGGATTAAAAGCATGTATCTCATTTACCAAGACTACTGAACTATTTCATCCCTTGGGAAGCATTTAATTGTATCGTATTAAAATTTATTAAATTAAGGAACCAAATCTATGTTTCTAGGGTTGGGGTAGTTACATTATTTTGGTATTAAATTTATTATTTATTAAGAAAACAAGTATTTACAAAAGTGTCTCTCTTCACACTTATAAAAGGAACCCTTCACAATGACACTTATCCACACACCTTGAACACCTTATCATGAAAAATCCATGAAAAACCCCATACCTAACTCTCTTTCTCACTTCCAATTTGTTTTGGTTTTCCCAAAAGTCTGATATAAGAAAGATTAAAGAGAGGCTTAAAGGGGGATATCCATGGAAAATGTAGTTATCTTAACCATGTTATTTCAAGTTTCTTTCTTCTTAAACATAATATATATCTATTATATCCTTATTAATATAATTAAATTATTTTCATTATTATACTTATGTTTTCTTATGTTGGTGTAATAACCTTTATCTACCTTCCTCCCATTAATTAGAAAATGAAAATGCCATATGTGTTGTGTATGAACTACTATCTCCTTGAACAATGTATTTCATTTTTTCATCACTTCGTAACATGGATGGATGTAAAAATTAATTTTAGAAATTAATTTTATATTTAATACAACAATAAGGGTTTTAAAACATAAATTGGACATTCTATTAAAAATATGAAATATAAATATTCATCATAAAATTAAGCACAAAAAATGAGCTTAGAAAGACATTTTGTAAGTAATATATTCTTACTAGTCTCCTTAATTTAACTTTACCATATCACTATTCTTGAATATTATTTATAAATTTAAATATTTTAAAAAACAATAATCTAAGATAAAATATATATTATTGCTATTTAATAATATATCCTTATTCAATCATTATATCGTGTTCTTCTTTGGGTCGATTTTACCACCAACATGAATGATGCAATGAATGATTATAAAAACATAAATACTAGTAATATTAGATAATAATGATAAATTTATGATGTTATAATTATTATTTAATGGTAATATACATATAAATATTTTTTAATAAAATAAATTCTTTTTACAAAATAAAAAATTACAAAAATAGATATTTTCTTAGTGTTCCATGAAAACTGTCACCATAAGTTCAATAAAATTACCACGAGACTCCAAATTATATAGAAACAATTTATTAACTATTCATAAAAATTATATAATGGTGAATATAAATCATAATAATATAACTAAATATGAATAATAAGGGTTATTTTAAACTGTAAAAATAAATCTTATCAAGGAATATTCACATAAAATTAACTATTCCATAATTTATTGAACAACTTCATTTATAAAATGATATAAAACCTATAAATTAAAAAATTTAAAAATTATTTAACCATTTTATTGGTTATTTATACCACTATAAAGATAATGAAGTAATTTCAAATATTATGAACCGAACGATCCCAAAATGACTGACATGAACTATTCCAATTTTGAAAATAAATGAAAAATGATAATAAATGAAATAAAAAGAAAAACAATTAATGAATTAACATAAAAAATGTTCTAAATAAATTAGATAATTAATATTATTTTATTAATTAGGAGTTCATAGGTTGTATGAAGTGATTTAGGACTCAATGTAAGAGGATTTTTCTTTTAAAAATTATTTTATATATTTTTATGTTTTCCCTTTATTCCTTTTTTCCTTAATATCCATATTATTTCCTGAATTTTCCTCTATACACATCAATTATTTTATAAATTAATTTTCTATTATCCTTGAATTTATTTATTATTTTTTAAAAGTTAATATTTTTAACATTTTATATATCAGTCATTTTTTAAATTATATATAAAGGTATGAAAGGAATTTTTTTTAATGTTTTTTTCTTAATATAATTTTCCTGAAATCATGATCATTATTCGTTATGAATATTATTTTCAATTTTTCATTATTTTTTAAATTCAATTGAATTATCAATGTTTCGTGAATTCTTTTTAAATATTTCTGAATGAAAAAGACATTTCCTTTTATTTTAATGTGAAAACAAAAATTTCGTTTGATTATATATTGAAATGAATGTTTTTATGAGTTCTATCATGAATTTAAAATCTCCAATGTGTTTTATTCCATTTATGGTTTTTTAAATTATATATTTTGATAAGTGAATCTATTATAGCTCTCTAATGAATCAGTAACTAATTTATTCTCTAGATAAATTATGTCGGAGATAACTGAATAGGTTATTTCATTGGAAGGATGATTATAAGGGTTATTTGTAAGAGTATTATTAATATAATTTCCCATGATTTTTCATGGTTTTTATGCTTTTAATGGATCTTAATGGAATTATTTGGATTTCATGAAATTAAAATTTGATTTTATGAGTAAAGGGTAGTTTTATTATTTTCAAAGGTAAAATGATTGTTTTAGAATGAAAGTTTATGATTTTATCTAGAATTAAATTTTTCATAAGATTTATGACTTCTCAAGGAACATTAAAAGTATTTCCATTTTCTAAGTTTGATTATGAGGATTCATTAAAAAATAGTTTTAATAAAATAATTTTATTTTTTGTTTGAATGTTTTTTTATTTGATATCATGGTTATATGTTTAAAGGAAATATATTCTAAAAGGTTTTTATGTAATTTGATTCCCTAACAGGTTTTCCTCTTTATTTTATTATCTTTACAGAGTTTTATGTTCATCATATGTTTTCAAATTATTTTCACAAGGCTTAAGTATGATTAAGAATAATTATGAATTATTAATAAAAATATGAGTTGTTGGTCTTGAATAAAGAAAGTATATTATTTGAATAGTTTGGTTTAGTGGGGAAAATTCCCATTTATTAGAAAACATTTGGTTATTTATGTAAGGAGTTTAATAAATATATAAAATTTTAAATGTAAAATATCATGGTAAGTTATGTAATGAAATATTTTGTATAAATTATGGTAGGGTTGTGTACAGGATAGTAAAGTTGGTATCAGAGAATTTGTTTGATAACATTAGATGTTATGATATTATCAAGTGGGGATAATTTATGAATAGTTGATACCATAATGGATTTATAATTTTATGATAGTTCATATGTTTATAGGCATCAATACACCTTCTTAGGTCTCATGGGATTGAATTTTAAGGAAATTAACGATATTTTATGAAATTTATTTTAGGTTTTATGAAGAATACTTAGTTTTGGAATATATAAACCTTAGTTTTATTATGTATTTTATTATGAAGGTTTGTTAAGAGGAACAATAATATATTTTAGGGGAATAATCATGAAGATATAGATTATCTTCAATATTAATATGTTCGTTAATGTTGTGGTAATTATGGTTAATTAGGATTAATAGATATTCAATTTAGGGAAAATTAGTTGAGCAGTATCGATAACCTTGAAGATTGAAATTTGATTTGGAGATAAAATGAATAAAGTTAGTTTTTAGGGAATGATTTTACAAATATTATATAACATTTCATTATTATGGTATATTTTTGGCCATTATATGGTTTTATTTAAAATTTATTGATATTATTTGAGGTTTAATGATTTAGTTGATTTCTATTAGAATATATAATTATTTATATGGTTTTATGTCATGGTGATTTATATGAGAACCAAGGACTTTAATATCTGAAAACATAGTGCTTTTTTGTGTTTGTTTTCAATGCACACTGGGGATGATGAGGGAGTTTGCAAGGAAAGTGATCTTACAGTGCATATGGCTTTATTATTGAAGGTGGCATATTTTCTTAGTGTTTTTCAAAATTTTGGCCTCAAAATTAGGAGGAAGGATCAAGCTTCTTGAAAGTTGTTTTTATTGGACTACTTCTTCAAATATATGGTAAATTTATGTGTTTTGTGAAGATTATTGTTTTGCGAAGGTATGTAGCTTCACTAAGGAATCTAGTTTCATGAAGAATAGGTTTTGCAATGGCTGAGCATCCCAAAGGTGTTGATCATCACGATGGTGCGATGGAAAGAAGATGTTTGTTGTGACTACAAGAAGGTTTGTGGATTCACGATGGGATGATGGTTAATATATGTGACTATGAGAAGTTTCATGAACATGAAAATTGCACTGGATCTTACTGAATAATGGAGATTCATGAGAATGAATGAGGAGGTTCATGAAAAGTTTGCAGGGTGTGTGAGATCTTTGGGAAGGGATGATCCTATAAAAAGGCATCCACACCCACATCATTTAACATAAAGGGAATTGGTGAAAAGGAAAAATCATTCTAAATTTGCAAAGACTGAGAGCTTCATGAATCAAGAATTCACTTTATGATTCAACATCACAAAAAGACTGATTTACTCTTGAATAATTGTAGGTCTTTTCAGAAAAGTGAGTTTCAAAAATACTAGGGTTTTTTATGATGACTTAGTTTTAGTCAAAGGATATGAGATTCATGAAGGCAGTTATCTTCACGAAGTCTGTGAACCTTGAAAAGTTTGATATCTTCATGAATGTGTGTGGGTTCACAAATGAAAGTTTTTATTTAAAAAAGGGGGTTTCACGATGGCTAGGATCTTTGCAAAAAGTTGTGATAAACATTTAAGTCTAGTAAATAGTGTTCTCAAGTGCATCAACTCAGGACTATGGTTCAAGTAGAGCATCATGATAATCAGGAACAAAGATATAAAATCCAATTCTATTAATGTGAACTTCAATTTTTTAAACTATGTAATAATTATCCCAAAGAAGTGAGCTAGGGGGAGTTGAACAAAGTGTTATGAGGGAGGCAGTGTGTTATCCCAAAATTTATTGTAATGTCAGCATGCCTGGTATAAAGTAACTTTTTCTACTCTTTTATTTTTCATAGTAATTAGTTAAGCATAGTGTATTTATGTATGACCAACACACTTTCGACATATGCTCCTTGAAACTTACTTTATTGGTGAACTAAGTAAAACCTATGTGTTTTCTACCTACATGTGAATGTTTTATAACTGTATGATTCCATTAGGTGGGTTTTAGAAGCTCTTACCAACATGGAAACCAGATTCATCACTTTAAGAGAAAAATTGAAACCCTAATTCACCGCTCCCCTCTCACGATATTCTGGGGAACTATAAGTGTTATAATAATGAACAAGTTAATTTCGTTTAATAAGTTATCTATCTTTATATAGAATTCAGTGAATGATTGGTGAGTTAGAGTATCTTATGGAAGAAATTTTCACATTTAGTGGTGCCGAATGAGATCTCATCAACAATCACTTGGGATAGAATTTCTATATGACACAACTCAGTGGATTTATTTCAGTGATGTGAAAGGTCTTTCTATGACTGAAACTAATATTAAAATGCTTTACACTGATTCCAAATCTCAAAATTCTCATACAATAGCATTATTTTATCAAATATATTTGAAGTTAATGAGTTTTACTACATCCAATTCCTTGTGGGATAAGATAGAAACTATATATGAAGGTGATAAAAAAGTAAAGGAGGCCAAACATCTAGTCTTGCATAATAAGTTTGATGATATGAAAATGCATCCAGATAAATTTGAAGATAACTTCTTTAATAACATAACTGAAGTTGTTTTAAATATTCAATTACTCAGTGAAGAAATTAAGGATATAGAAATTGTGAAGAAAATACTGATAATTATCCCACCTTTTTAAAATCTATAATTATTAGCTCTTAAGGAGAGATATTTGTCTAAGATTTTAAATGATGATATTCTAGACAGTTTGGTGGATTATGAAATGAGATTCAAACTAGAAGATTTATCCGTTTGAGTAATAAAGGAAATGGAATTCAAATCCATGAAAAAAATTGATATTTATAGAGTTAAAAATGATGAGGAAGACCAAATTATTTTTCAATTTTCCATGAAATTTATGAGTGGAAAATTTTTATTTGAAGGCAGGACTCCATTGGATTATTTTTGGTGTGGTATAGTAGGGAACATTACCTCTCTAGTTCCAAAGAAATTTGATGACGTAGAAGGTGAATAAAAAATCACATAGAATCGTCAAAAGAGGATCTATATCAAGGTAGAATTAAAATTAGGAAAGAAATTATATAGAAAGATATTTATCTGCAAATAAGATCAAGATGATAATGAATTTTTGGAGCATGTAGATCCATGGTTTAAACTCATTCATGAATCATCCATGATGGATATAAATTAATAGGTAGAACAAAAAAAGATGGATATAATCAGTTGATTGGTTTTGTTGATATCAAGGTGGAAATTTAGGGTTTCCATGATGAGATTGAAATTAAAAATAAGTGAAATAGAAAGATTATATCTATACTAAAAGTTTCATCAGACTATGTTGATCATCTTGAAGCAGAAATTGGTCATCGGGAAGGAGAGACAAAAAAACATTTACCAACTATTGAAAGCTCAGAAGAGGTTTTGGAATTTAAACGTTGGATTAAAGAGCAAGAAAAAGTCATCAATGGCCATACATCAAAGATTTAAAAGAAAAATATAAGATAGTTGTGGTACTTGATGATAATGTTATTAATTTAATGAGTAAAGTATAAACTGAATCAAAATATAAGGAAATGAAGAAGAAATTATAATTTAAAGAATTTTCAGATGCAAATCTCTTAGAAAGAGCTAAACAAGGTTCCGGAGTAGAGAAGGCCTTGAATGATCATAGTTCTATATTTATGGAAAAAGTGTAGTTTTATGTGATGCAAAAACATCAAAGACTAGAAATGGGCAAGGCAAAATAAATGGAAGAAAAAATTTTCACATATAAAAATGGTGCCTATAATCCTAATAAAGAAATCTTCGAACCAAATAGAAAAGAAATATGGAAATCATTTTCAAGTATCTAGAGGGGATCATAGGTAAAATACCTTTAAAAAATAAAGGGATAGGTGGATGAATGGAATCTGGAAGATATTTCCCCATAGGAAATGTTAGTTATTTGGATTTTTGGGTCATACCATGTCTTATTGTGAATAGTAAATGAGACATCTAAATAGGGAATCTTCTAGAAGTCAATAAAAGATAATTATACCACATACTTTATTAAATATAAGAAATAGTTTCTATGGATTTTTTTCACTATTATAATTGTAGACATAAAGATATTCATTATAGGTAGGAAAGGGGGAACAATATCTACAAAACTTTGATGAAAGTCAATACCCATCAACCATGTAGAATTACCCCTGAAAATAGTTTTTCTCCTCTAGAATAGTAATATGTATATCAAAAACTCATTCATATTGAACAAATATTGGAAATGAAATCTTTTTCTACCACTCAAGTATGTATCTCAATTATGGAAAAAAATAAAATCAAGAAATCCAACCATGTAGAAATTACTCTCAAATATTCAAATAAAAGTTGCACTTGGATTCTTAATAGTGGTTGTTCATCCCATATGATTGAGAATTTATTTTTTTGGAGAATATTAAAAAATGGGTTGATGGAATAATGATATTTATAAATGAAAGTTCCATAAATATCAATAATAGTGGAAATATTGAACCATAAAATGACGATATAAGGAAAACTAAAGTTCTCTACATAGACGATTCATGTCACAATCACTTGAGTGTGATTCAACTCTATGAATTAAGAATGATATTGAAATTTAATCAGAAGGGTTTCAAAATAAAAAATAAAGGTAATTTTTTTTATGAAATGATGAAGAATAGATGATAATCTATACCTGGTTGATAGTAAAGAGAACACTTGTTACTTAATAGTTAAAGAAGAAAACAACTTATGGCACTAGAGGTTGGTTCAAATTAATCAACAGATCATGGAATACATATTTAATATTAATATATTTTTGAAATTCTCAGTCAAAATCATGATCAAGAAAAGACATGCGATGAATGCATGCGAGGAAAGATGGTTGACAGTTCATATCAGCTGAAGAAAAAAAATAGCATAAAATCTGTTTGATCTCGTCCACAGAGATATTTGTTTTCAGATGAATGTGATTGGAACATATGAAGAGAGAAACTTCATTATTTTTAATTGATTATTGTATTATAATGTATTGTGTGATTATTATGCATAGGAAATGGTAAGTGATTGATTTCATGAAGATCCATCATTAGAGAGTTTAGAATGAAACTGACCACACAATCAAGATTCTTTGATCTGAAAATAGTGCATAACACACATCCATTAAATCTAAAAATTACCTTAAAAACAAAGGATAAATCCTAAGGTTTCTGTAATGATGTCTCATAAATAAATTGGGGTCTTTGAACACAAAAATTAATAGGTTAAGAATATAGAAATATATATGCTAACTAAAAGTAGTGGTTCTCATCATTAATGGAAATGGATTTTCTAGAAGATGTGTACACTCAAAATTGAACATGGATTTTTATAGGAAAAATATAGATGTTATATGAGATATTCTATGAATGGAAGACATATATAAATTATTTTTGGGCTTTGGATGTAATGTTTTACCCAAAACAAAGTAGTAAATCTAGCTAAGTATGGTGATATTGTAGATCAGGGAATATTCATTGATATTCAATAAAGATTAAATCCTAAATTTTTTACAATAATCATATTAGAAAGATTTTTAGAGGAAATTATGTCAATATAATTGAGGATAAAACCATAAATTCCATGAAGAGATCAAATTTTGATATTCTTTAAGATGAATAAGTGGAAAAGGGATAATTTTAAATCTATAAATTTTGGAAGGCTCTCAAAACACTCAAGGCCCAAAAATTAACGATGATTCAAAGAGGAATTATAAGAGGAAACCATTAATAATGAAAGTTTATCATAACCTC
Source organism: Viscum album (assembly GCA_963277665.1). NCBI lineage: Eukaryota > Viridiplantae > Streptophyta > Magnoliopsida > Santalales > Viscaceae > Viscum > Viscum album. Next base: position 1,992,809,794 of record OY728133.1, on the reverse strand, counting down.
ATAGGAGAAATAAAATAGTATAAATTGATCAATACTACAACATTAGGGTTTGAAAGACACCTTCACAGACAAGGAGAATGGGGAATGAAGTGCATTCTACCTTCCTATCAATTGCCTAACCGACCTCGTTTAAAGAAGCAGTGAATGATAAATCATGGGTTAAGGCCATGAATAAAGAACTGGATCATATTTGCAGGAAAATGACATGTCATCTTTTTAAGAGACCTGTAACCACCATTTTATTGTAATAAAATATATTTTTACAATAAAATTTTATGAGCATGGTGTTATATTAGTGGGTTCCCGAGACCCAACTTGAAGAATAATTTTTTTTACCATATCATTTGTACAATTAGATATACATGATGTTTACATACCATTATAGTGTAGAATTTTTTTTCTTCTACTAGTTAATGGTAATGTCCATTGACTAATTTTCGTACTAAAATGTTATAGGAGATATCTGGCTATAATGATAACCACTAGATACTATGACATTAATCTTAAACAAAGGTCCTTCGTTTATTATAAGTCTTACTCAATGGACATAGTAGATATATGACTATTATATTATACTGGATCATAAATATTGATACTTCTTCTCATGAAGTTCACATTTGGTGATCTCCAGTAGCGAGATCATAAGGAAAAACCCACCAATAGGAACACCTCATATTTTAGGTGTCATAGAATGTTCCTATCTAAAGACATTTGTAATGGTATCCTAACTTGATATCATTACCAATATGTTCCATTTGATCACAAACTTTGATGTAACATAGAAAACATGATAATGAAATCGTGACAAGGTAGCTTGCGTTGGGTGCAACACTGGTGGTATCGCATTGGTTTAATGGTCAAGAAAGGATTTTTCACTTCTATATTAAGGAAGTAATATATATAGGACCTAGTTATTCAAGATATTAGTACATGCATAAGATAATTTACATGGTAGTCGAGGGTAAATTCATCTGTTTGACCAAAAAACAATAAGTTAAGAAAGGTCTATGACATGGGTGTGCATCATCCTTTATGAGATATTCAAGATAAATAGATTATATTACACAGTTTGTATTTGTAGGCTGGTTTTCATTGCTATGACTATCCTTATCTCTCTAGGGGTAATGATCATTTTCTAGATCCCACTCTTGGACTTTGAATAGTATTCAATACTATCGAGATAAGGGCCTAGAGGGTCACACACAATAGCGTATTCAAGAAGCGTCCCTATTCAATTGAATAGGTATATTGGATATAATGGGATCCCACCACCAGGGTTCGGGGTTTTTTATAAGTATATAAGATAAAAAAAGAAATAAATAAATTCATATTATTCATGTTAATTATAATTGGAATTAAATTTAATTATTAAATGTATTTACAATTTCTAAGGTAAATACATGGAAAATAATATTTGAATGAATATTAGTTTAAAATATTCAAGGTTCGTTAAATATTTTTTGGGATGATGATTCGAGTTTATGGCTTGAGTATTATCACATAATATAATTATTATATTATAAGAAAGTGATAATAATAATTATTTCTTAGTAATGTAGTAATAATATGTTGTTATAGTGTGTCAATTATTTGGGGGTTTGGCAGGCGATTATGGGAAATTTCTTAACATGGTATAAATAGAGGAAGAGATGCTCTCACTATTCACTATTCACTATTCAAGGGTGAGATCTACTCTCTCCTATTATCTCTTCTACAACATAGGTAGTGAAAATCATGTTCCATGTAACTTAGATCAGACTCACCCTCATGCATCATACGAACAATGATGTGGTGATTTTCAAAGCGTCAAAGGCATTGTCAGAATTCTATACCCGCACATGAAATTTGACGATTAGTGCTCCTACAGTTTCATGAAGTGAATGTGTACGATCTATAAAAATTCATATTTGGATTATTTGAGAAGGGTTAATTTATGACGAGTAGACATCGAGCAAAACTTAGGATCTAAACAAGTATTTATGGATTTAATTTTGTGATTAAAAATTATTCTTGTGTGAATGTCAAGAGGTAATTGGGAAACACTTCACTGAATATGAAAAAGTCATGTTGATTGTCAGTGAAAATTTTTAAAATAAAAAATTTGATACCTATTTTGTGTGCTCAAAAAAATAAAGTGGTATCCAAGTAGTACATGTTCTTTTTAAGCCAAGAAGAAAAATTAAATTTGAATTAAGTTTAATAGAGGGTGTTATTTCGGCCCCAATGTCGCTAATGGAGATTAAATATGACATCAAAAGGCCATGTTATGGCCACCCAAATTTTTAAATATGGACTGAAAAACACTAATTGTGTAGGTATTAGATCGAAGGACTAGGATGGTGATGGATTCTGATGAACCTGAGTATTCTAGCCCAGTTCCGGTGGTCAAAATATGGTACTCTAGAAGGGTATAATTCCATCGGATTATGGAAACTAAAATGACATAAAAATGTTAATTAATTAGTTTAATTAAGGTTTTTAGTTTTAAAATAAAAATACTTAATAAATAGGCTTTGGAAGATTTTAGGAGCCTAGTTGTTAGTCTTCGAGTTAGAATTTGGCCAAAACCAAAATAAAATCAAGGGACTAGAGGTTGGAATTTTAGAACACAAACAAAATTTTTATTAAAAGAACGGATAGATTTTTTCTAAAGTGGAGTGCCACACCCACATGTCTCAAGCCCACACTGAGCCCATAGCAGAACCATCCACAGCCACGACCCTACATCACCAAGAACTCCCCAATTCCACCGTTGGCATTGATTCCTGTGTTCGCTCTATGACGGGAGGATCAATATCCACTAGTCTACCTTCATCTAAAGCTCTGGACCAGTGCTCGCTACTTTGCCTAGCAATACCCTCTTCCCATTTCAAGCTCTTCTAGGCTAATAAAGATGTCCTACCACTATGATCTCCCCTTATTCTCGTAACCTCCATGTAGCCCTACCATATATTTTGATGTCCGACACCAGACCACCTACCGGTCCATCATCGCCTTCCACCCTAGTCGTTCACCACCAAGATCCCTCATGAGAACCTTCCTAAAACTTCACCGAACACCTCCTGTTGCACCCCTTCATAGCGCTCACACCAGATCTGGTCGCAACAAGCCCTGAAAACACATCTTATAATTAACCATACATTATATACATTGATATTACATAAAAATTTAAGAATATTCATTAAAAAATATAATAAATCCATTACAAGACCATATAGGTATGGTCTCTTTAGAAATTGGGAATCATAAACTACTAGTTCCTAAAACATCTACATTATCTCTTGATTATTTCTTCATAACTGGACTCATTTTTGACATATCTTACTTAATACCCTTATTCATGACTTGGGGGAAATAAACATATTAAAAGGTGAGCTCAAATTCTTAGTAAGGGTAAATAGGGGAGATAAAAATCATATCATAATCATAAAAACAAAAAATTTGAAAATATTATCCTGCATATAAAATATTGTGATATCATGTCGAGGGATAAATCATAAAATTTGAACATAATCACAAAATTCCTAAAATAAGACATGAATTTTTTGGAATTACACATAATAATATAAAATCATTTCATATTAATCAATGCTTAATTCCAAGATCATCATAGAGGACAAATTCCATTACTATACTGAGTTCACTCCTCATTCCAACCCTATATTACTAGACCAGATTTAGTTGACATTCCATTCATGTCTATCTTATCAGATATAAATCTTTACCCAATTCATCAGAGGGATATATAGGTCACACCCATCTCATAATGAAATCATTCTTACATGTGTCACCAAAACCATAAATCATTCATCATTTCATAACCCAAAGATCAAAAATGGGTTTCTTAAACATCATTTCACCATAATCCATATAAAATAAATGGATTTCATAAAAATAATTCCATCATAAACATAGTAAAATCACAGAATAAATTGGGATAAAAACATAACCCTATTTAAATAATGTCATCTTAGATAGAAAATCATCTGGATAAAACACTTGAAATTTATTCTTGAGAAAAATATATATTTCTTCTTAAAAAATGTTTTATTTTTTCAAAATGACCCAAAATTTCAAAATAAAATGATTGAATTGAAAATAAACATGAAATATTGTAAAGTAAAATTCATGGAAATAAGCTGTTATGAATGTTTAATAATCCCTTGAAGCTGTATATGTTAAAAAAACATTATCATCGTACTTTTTCCAAAAAAGTAAAAAGTACCTCATATCAAATAATGAAAAATTTTCCTTTCATACCATTTAATAAAAATTCACCAATGGATAAAATAGACTTCAATTTTTTTATAATAATAGAAATAATATAACATATTTAGGAAACATGGACGTGAATGATAAATATACCCCAGTAAATACTTACGTATAGACAATATTGTATAAAAATGAGATTAAAAAATTATCCCCTACCTTAGATTTGATTTTATTTTTATGTATCCAAACCTCCTGTATAATGATTTAAATAATTTCATTGACTTATTCCAGAATATTAGTCATTTTTAGGATATCATATATGATCATATTATTATCTGTTCGTTAGTAACATTATTACTCATCCATTGGGTATTAACTTCATTATTTTATTATGCATGTTGTGTCAGATAAGTTCCTGTTCCTTTTGTTAGGTTATAATTATGTCAATTGAATAATTACATTAGTATAATATATATCATATTTATTCATTCAATAATATTTCTTTAATGATGATCATGTTGAATGAATAACATCACATCATGGACATGGTCAGCCGTACGTACGCGCGAGCGACGATGTCATTCCCTATAATTGTATAATAGAATTGAAGTAGATGTTTTATAATATTTAATAATAAATATAAATTTATAATAATTATATATAGTTATTATTTCCATCATTGTACCCATCCGAGTAAAGTGGTGGTGAAAAAACAGATTACACCACGACGTGGAGAAGGTAAGTCGTACATACGCATGCCTGGTGATTTTGTTTTTCGTAGGATAGATAGAAGATGGAATATGTTTGTTTCATAATCATAATTAAATCTTAGTAAATCAGTGATACTATAGTTATTACTTTATAATTAAACAACTCATGAAGAGGTAGTAAAATAAGAAATAATTTTGAAAAAATTAGTAAAAGAGAATACCTCTTATTTGAAATGCTTCCACCAAATCTCTTCTTATAGAACGAGAGTTGGTATTTGTGGAATAAAAAAACCTATAGAAAGTTACTATGGAAGTTTAGAAGGGATAATGTTTGGATATTTAAAATAGTTAATGCTCAAAGTGGAGTTAATATGTGATGGAGGAGGGACCAGTTTATAATTAAGGTGAGGGGCTCTTTTGAAAACATCACAAATATTAATTTATAATAAAATCAAAACCCATCCAAAAAACATCCAAAATTACCCAATTTAGAAGATAAGGAGATGTAGATTTGTAATATCATAAACCAATAAATTTTAGACACGTTTTCTATCAATTTAAATCTAATATTTTTAATTAACACTTAGATGTTCAATTTAATTTTTAACTTGGGTAACAAATAATTCAATAATAAAAGAGTAAAATATTTACTTATTTGATGTAAAATACACCATAAATAAATAAATTAAAACATTTTATAACATATAATAATTATTATATATTTTCTTAGTATGTTTTATAATTTTTAAACAATTTAATAAAAAATTATTTTGATAAATAATCAATAGAGTCAATTTTGATACTATTTAATTCATTGATTTTAAAAAATATTAATATAAAAAGTTAACTTCGAAAAAACTCTTTTATTATATTAATAAGAGGTATATTTAATAGTTAAAATTCATCATACATGTCAATTATCTTAAAATATATTTACTTCAAAATTTTTAGTAACATTTATTTGTTATCACTATTAATAAAATAACCACTACATCAATTTTGTGTAATTAGTTAATATAAATATATGTAGAATAAAAATTAAAAATAAAATAAATCGATGAATATAAATCTATCATATTTCATAAGAATATTTTTTTTAGAATATATCTTATGTTAAATCAAATATGTAAAATGTCATACTTATTAAATTATGAATGTGACAACTTTAACATCACATTAGACAAAATAATATAAGTGTCATAATCCCTTCTATAAGGCTCCAAATCGTCAATAAATAGACCCTTGAAAGATTATGGTTGTGATATACTCAACCAATAAGATTTGGTCAAGTTTTTGGATCTTTTAATTGGTATAAATATTTTATCAAAAACTATATTATTTGTTTTTATCTATTAAGTATTTTCTACATCATTAATGTATAAGATATTAAGGTAAATATTTATGTCCTAAAATCACAAATAAGTTTCCATGATAAAAAAACATATTATATTTCAAATTTTTATTTATAGTTGAAATTATATATTTTATAACATTATATTAAAAATGATTTAGTTATTAAAAATTTTAGTGAGACATATTTAACTTTTCATTAAATAAAATAAATTAAATGTCATAATCTCATACAAGTGGATTTAAATAGATTAAATTTCAAAATAAGGATGATTTAGTTCAAAACAAACTCATCAAATAATATTAATGAAAGTGCTAGGGTAATTTTATAATTGTATTCTTATTGTTAATTATCAGATTTACCCTTTTACCATATTAATAAAAATTACAATGTTACTATTCAAAAAGCCAAAAAATAAAGAAAAGTTATTTATATAATTTGGAAATATTGATTAAAAATATGGAATCCATTTTACAAAATTTAAATCACAGAAGTTAGAGTAATTAATTTAAAATTATTTTTTTGTCTGAAAGATAGAATGAGTTTTAAAAGGTAAAACATTGAAAAAGATTGAAAGTTTTTTACTTCTGAATTAAATGTAAAATTATTTCTAACGAAATAAATTATGTGGAATGATAAATATATATACTATTGATACATTAAAACCATTAAATATTATAATTTATATATATAAATTATTTTCATGAAATTTGTTTTTCAATTAAAAATTAGTGTATTTTTTACTATTCATCAAAATTGGAATGTTATTAGAAAAATACTTAAATTTTATCGAAGGTAAAATTTTATATCCCTATTCCAAAGAACATGTTTATGTTGTCATATAAAAATTATCAATGTGTATGAATATTAATTTAAAAGTGGTTCTCCATTAAAAGGTGGAAAATTACCCTTTTGAATAATAGTGGTTTTTATACATCAAATAGGATTTATTCATACCTTATGACAAAAATATCAATTGGGTGAATATAAAAACTAATTTATTAAGTATATAACATATATATTTCATTAATTTCATTTACTAATATTTATTCTCATATAAAAATATATAATTTATTTATATGTTTCATAAATAATTAGTAGCGAAAGAAATCACTATACATTTTTATAAGTTAGTTATATTTATTCATTATAACCTAATGACTAAGATAAAATGGCCATTTTATATTATGGGAATCTCGTGGTTCTTTTAAACTCAAGATTTTGTGCAATGAAAGCTACTGATGAATTTAAATTATTTAAAAAAAATATTTTATAAAAACATCAAGGTGTTAAATTCTACCCCCTTTAACTGAATTTCACCCTCAAAATTCGTCACTTGGATAAAAATAGTTGAGGATATCTCTCCCACATAATTTTTTTAATTTCCCACATATATTACTAATTTTTTTGGTTTCACCATAAAACATTAACCAAGCGGGTGGTCTTGTTTCGTACAACTTTCTAGCTATGATCCAAAATCTCAATCGACTGTTCTTCATAAGAGAGATCTTGCTCCACTGGTATGACATATGAGTTTAGTATATGTGAAGGATCAGGAATGTACTTTCTCAGTAGAGATAAATAGAACACATCTTGAACTTGAGAGTGATTCTGTGGAAGTTCTAATCGATAAGCTACCTTCCCAAGATGATCTAGAATTTCAAAAGGACCGATATAACTAGTGTTCAACAATCCCACATTTCATAATCTCATTATTATCTTCTAAGTAGATATTAATAGAAACACCTTGTCACCCACTTCAAACTATAGGTCTTTTCATAGATTGTTATCAAAACATGTTTTCCTACTATGAGATTCTATTATGTTTTGTTGAATAGATATGACCTTTTCTGTCATTTCATCAACAAGATCTGGTCATAATAGCTTTCTTTCCCCAACTTCTATCCCAAAAAGTTTGATTTATTCACTTTTTTCCATATAGGGCTCTATTAAGATCCATCTAAATACTGGAGGGAAAGCTATTGTTGTAAGAAAATACACCAAAGGTAGTTGTTGATCCCAACCACCTTTTAGATTTCTAGAGAATGATCTCAACATGTCTTCTAGAGTTTGAATTGTCGTATTAGAATAACCATATGTCTGAAGATGATATGAAGTATTGAGAAATAACTATATATGAATCTAGAGCCCACTGAATACTTTTCCAGAACATCGAGGTAAACCTCGGATCCTGATCATATATAATTGAAAGTGGTACTCTGTGAAATATTACAAATTATTTTACATATATCCTAGAAAGATGATTAAGAGAGAAATAATATCTAATAGAAATGAAGTGTGCCGACATTGTAAGGTGATCAACTATAAAACATTAAACATTATGACCATTAGATGTTTTGGGATGTCCAATGAAAAGTTCTATAGTAACATTTTCACATTTTCATTATGGTATGTGTAATGGTTGTAACATCCCCTTAGACTTATGTCTCTTAGCCTTAACTTGATAACAAACCAAGCACCGAGAGACATATTCAAGAACATCTATTTTCTGGTCATCCCACCCAAAATATTCTTTCTGGTCCCTATACATATTTGTGCTTCCAAGGTGAGTAAAGAATTAAGAACTATGAGCCTCATCCAATATATTCTTATTTAATTATAGTATAGTTGAATTACAAACCCTATACCTTACCCTTATTGTTCCATCACAATCAAGGATGAATTTATGAACATTTCTCACCTTCTTTTGTAGCTCTACATTTCTGTTCTATGACCCCATAATCTTGACTTGTATATACGGTCAATCATTCATTTGATAAAGATAAGATATCTCCCCTTACATTAAATTTCAAGATCCATCCTTTGCAAATCCATAAATATTGGATCTTTTGTGATCCTCATCATGGATAGGCTAGCATGGTCCTTTTGACTCAAAGAATCTTCCATCTTATTTGCTTTCCTAGGGTTGTAACTTATTGAGAATTCATAATCTTTAATCAACTCCAAACACCATTTTTGAAATATATTTAACTCCTTATATGTGAAAATAAATTTTATAATCTTATGATCATTAAAAATTTCACACATTTCACCATAACGATAATGCCTCCATATCTTTAATTCAAAAATTACTGCAGCTAACTTCAAGTCATAAGTTGCATAATTTTTCTCATGGATATTAAATTTTCATGAGGCATAATCTATCACCATATCATTTTTCATGAGAACACATCCCAACCCCTTATTGGATTCGTCACTATAAATCACAAACCTTTCTCTACGACAAGGCATTGTGAGCACCGTTGCACTGGAAAACCTTCTTTTGAGATCTTTCAAATTCTTTTCACATTCCTTAATCAACATGAACATAAATCCTTTATAAGTAAACATGTATACTGTATTAGATAGTTATGAAAAATAATTCTGAAAATGTAGATAATATCAAGCCAAATTAAGAAAACTTTGGATCTTAGTTACCATTTTTGGTCTCGGTTAACTTTCAATGAATTCTATTTTTTTGGATCGACGGATATCCCCTCTCTAGATATTATATGACCCAAAAAACTAATATTTTTGAAGTCAAAATTTACACTTTGTAAATGTTTCATAAAGATTATCCTTTCTTAGGGCATTGAGTATAATTATCATGTTATATTCATGCTCTTCCTTTCTTTTCAAATAGATAAGAATACCATCTATAAAGACTACCACAAGCTGACCAAGATAGTCTCTAAAGAGTCTATTGATTAGATCCATGGAGATCGTAGGGGAATTAGTTAGACCAAAAGTAATCACTATAAATCCACAGTGTCCATACCTTTTATGGAATTCTGTTATTGGTATATCCTTTTTTTGACCATTAATTGATGATATTATAAACTAAGATCAATCTCAGAAAAGTATTGAGATCCATGTTGTTTTTCAAATAAGTCATCATTGCAGGGAAAAGGATATTAGTTCTTAATATTGATCTTGTTAAGTTCTCTATAATCAATGCAATGTCTCATTGATCTATCTTTATTCATAACAAATAGAATAGGTTCTCCCCAGGGTGATGAACTAGGGAATATGAATCCCTTGTAAATATTCTATTAGAGTTTATTTTTCAATTCCTACAACTCAATTGGGAAAATTCTATAAGGTATCTTTGAAATAGGAATATCACCTGGTATGAGTACTATTGAAAACTCAACTTTAAGATTTGGTAGAAGACCTGGTAATTATTTGAGAAATACATCATCCAACTCTATTAAAATAAGACTATTATTAAAGGGGAGTTTATCCCTAACCATTTGATATAGATGAACTTCATTTATAGGGATCAAGATCTATAATGTGGAAGAAATTTATACAGGAAGGTTATATTCATAATTTCATCGATAGATGATCATATATTGACCTAGAATATGAAATGTGACTTCCCTGCCTTGGAAATTGATATGAAATATATATAAAAAATCCAATCCATGCCAATAATCACATAAAATTCAACTATAGGAAGGATTAAAATATTTTCAGGAATGATTTTCCCACAAAATTCAACCAGATAATAATTATAAACTTTTGATGCGACTGTAGTGCCATTATGAGTTTCCATAAGTTGCTTAATATCTAATTGTTAAGGTAACATGATGATACCATTAGATAATTATTCATAAATTAAATAGTGGGATCCAAAATCAAATAAAACATTTTCTACTTTAGAGTTTATTGTATGTATACCTTTAAACACTTCATTTTCATACTCCACATCACCAATAATGATTTCATGTGACTTTACATTGTTTTTAGTTTTAAGAGTTTACTGATGTAGACCATAATCAATAACCCTTGTATTAGGGAAATGATTAGAATGATTCCCAATTTCATTGCACTTGTAGAATTAAAGTGTTGAAGGTGAATTCTGTGTATCATTTTCTCTATTTTCATCATTATACATATTCTTTCCCTCACTTTAGCATTCAACTACTCGATGACCTACTTTTCCACACATAAAACATTTACTCGTCCCTTTAAGAAATTTTTTTCCATGTTTCATTCTACGTTTTGAGCATAAGGTAAAACTCATATTCTTTTCATTGTGATCTTTAGATTTTTCTTTGAATTACATTTTTCTCTACTTATCAAACCCATAGTACTTATGGGTTACTCAATCTCCATCTCAACCATGAGAGCACGTCAAACAATTTCATTATATAGATTAAAGTCTCTTATGGATAATGACCTTTGGAGACAAGTTTTTATGCCACTAAGGAATTTATTGATTTTACCCTTAGGTTGGATAATAATTCCAAAAGCGTACCTTTAATGTTTTGTAAAAATTGATTCGTAGGTACCAATGGATTCATCACCATTTTTATTAAGTTCTAGGAACTCCTTCTCCATAATTTTTCAAATAATATGAGAAAAGTACTTATTGAAAAATAACTTATTGAACTCATCAAATCCCATGGACTCAATTTCAACTCTTTACCATGCATTCTTGATAATATTCCACCGTTTATTAGCTTCACCTTACGAATGATAGACTTATAGTATGACATTATCATGTTATGAACATTGGAGAACAAAAAATATCTTTTTAGTGGTACTAATCCATTTTCAGCCACTAATGGATCAGAAGACCCATTGAAAGAAGGTGGACGCTGCCTCATGAAGTACATAACAGAATGTTCTTACCTCTTTTTCTCAGTTGGAAGTTTTTCATGATTCATATCTTGAGAATGTTGTGTGATAATAGCTACATTTTTTTATTCCATCTCCCATAACATTTGGTTTCTCATGAGGATAATAATTGAATTTGCTATCACATTCAACATTAATGTAGTTCCTTCAGGTTCCAACCATTAAATAAAGGAAAGAATCATAGTCTGATAAACATTAATCATAATGGGGAAACCGCCTATTTAAGAATAAAATTTCAATTTAGGACACTTTAGGTTTTATCCAAGGCTATTCAAGACCATTTCTAAAACACTAGGATTGTAACATATACTTCAACATATCCTTTTGGTTCTGACAAATGTTTTCTCATCCTAGTTTCAAAATGTTAACTATAACCTCCCTCTGATACCAACTATTATGACCCAAACATTACCTATATTTATATTACTTCAACGTTACATAATATTCATTAAAAATATAACAAATCCATGATAGGACAATATAGGTATAGTGTCTTTAGAAATTAGGAAACAAAAAATCTGGTTCATAAAACATCTACATTGTTTATCACTTATTTCTTCATAACTAGACTCCTTTTTAAAATGTCTTAATTAATAATATTCTTTATGACCTGGGTAAACGAAAAATAGGAAAGGGTGAGCTCAAATGCCCAATAAGGGTAAACAATGGATATATCAATCATATCATAATCATAAAAACATAACTTTTGAAAATCTTTTCTTATATGTAAAAGATAATGAACTCATGTCCTGGGATAAATCATAAAAGTTAATCATAATCCAAAAATTCATTCAATAAGACAAGAAATTTAATGGTATAAACATAAGAATAGAAAATATTTTCATATTAGTCAAGGTTCATTTCCAAGACCACCATAGCAGAAAAAGTCCATTACTAAACCGAGGTCACTCCTCATTCCTACCCTATATTACTAAAACAGATTTACTTTCCATTCCAATCATTTTTATCTATTGAGATATAAATCTTTACCCAATGAATTAGAGGAAGATATATGTCCTACCCATCTCATAATGAAATCATTATTACGTGTGCAAAAACAAAACAAAAAATCATTCATTATAGCATAACCAATGGAATAAAAATGGGTTTATTAAACAACATAGCATCGCAATCCATATAAAATAAATGGATTTCATAGAAATAATTCCAATATAAACAAAATAAAATCATATTAATAACAAGGACAGAAACATAACCATATTTAAATAATGTCATCTTAGATGGAAAATAATTTTGATAAAACAGTTGAAATTAATTTTTAAGAAAATTTCTTTTCTTCTTAATTAATTGTTGATTTATTATATATAATATAATTATATCAATGTTGAATAATTTAATAATCATATTTTACCAATAGTTTGTGTGTTTTAATGTAATGATTTATCCTGGTAAGAGTGGAACAAAATCCTAATGGGCAGTGAAGAAGAAACCTAAAGATGATATGATGGAAAGTGGAGAATGTTACAATCATGGAATTATTGGTGATAAATGTTGGTGAAGGATGATTTTAATTTATTTTTTATTGTATTATGTTTATGATTATGGAATATATAGAGTGAAAGTGTTAATGTCATCTTACCTGAAGGAATTTGAGAAGGAAAGTGAAGGAATATATTGATATATCTACATGCCAAGGATATATAATGACAATAATTGAATATTAATGATCAATATCGATTATAATAGTTTCATATGAGGTAATTGTTATTTATTTTAGATTATTATATTGTAATATGTAGTATGAGCATGAAAGGATTCATTTAGAGTTGACTATAGGAATTACGGTGAAAGAGAATGACACTACACCATGGTTTTGAATAGACCATTCCATAGGTAGTGAAAAATAATGAACATATCATGGATGAACTAATTTTAAATCTTTTTATATTAATCATAGTTTGGAGTATTATATAGTAGAAATAAGATTGATCACTACTCCATAGTGGAAGCTATTGTAGATAATGAAAGGATGGTATATCTATTTAATGGAGGAAATCTTCAAGGTACCTATATATGAATAAGTAAAATGGGATGTTTGAGATAATACATGCCACAATTCAATTCATGGTAAAATCATAAAAAACTAGAGTAGGTGAAATTTTGAGTCATCCATGGTAAATATTGGAGTGCTGATTATAGTCTCAATGGTTGATCTAGAAATGCTAAGATAAGGATGGAAATGGATACAGAGAGAACAGGGCGTGCTTAAAAAATACCTATAAGAAATAATATATGTCTTTATGAGTGTTTATTATGTCATTTTAGAACCATATATGATTATCCAAAATAGGTATTTTGATTATTTACATATCATGGAGTAATTTTTTGGAGTACCATTTTTTCTAGTTTGAGTTAAAATTTGACACATGACCATACTAGAGGTCATAAAGCAAATAATTTTGAGAATATGATGACTATATCAGGATATATATTGTTCCATTATATATTATTTAGACCTATATAAATTAAAAATATATAATAGGAATGATTTATAGAAATGTAGAAGTTTTAATTTTTTGGTTAATAAAGTAAATGTTTCAAATGGACTTGACTGTTCTATAGAGGAATGATGACCATGTCATGGTGTTTGATGATCTGGAAAACAAATTTGGTATAGATTTCAAATATGAAAGGAATATATTAGTTTTAAGGAATTTTACATCATATTAATTGATGTATTTGACAACATTAAATCATGTTGTATATATATAATGATCCTAGTTAAATTGAAGAATACAGAGTGATCCCAATAGTTGATTTAAGGGTTGAAATATTTAATGTATTTATAAAACCTTCTACGAAAAATCTAGAAAAAATGAGAATAATATTACGTATCTAACTTCACGAGTAGATAAGGTAAAAAATCTTATAAACAGTCATTATTGATAGATCGAGTGAGTGAGGAAGAAGTAGAGTCTCATGGAGATAAAATTTCATTGATTGTATTCGACTGATTGTGAGGAAGATGAAGCATAACATTAATAACTATATTGTGGAATAATTCTCCATATATAATTATGTTGTCACTATTGTGATCATGTGTAAGAAATCGACTCAAATATCTCATTGAACAATAATTCTCATCAAGTATTAGAGGAGTAATATGATGTTGTTTTTCAATAAAGAATCTAATATAGAATTGAAGATGCAAGATAAACCATAATTAACTTTTGATCTAAAAGAGTACTTCATATATATAAATAATGGAATACTTATCTGAATTAGTTCATGGATGGGGATTAATTGGTGGTGAGCTTTGGGTGGCTGTGTACCATCCCTATATAAATTTTAAAGGCAGTTCCTTTTGGAATGGAATAACATGACCAAATCTTTTTATCCACTGAATATAGTGAGTTGATAGTAGATTTTGGTACACCAAAACATCACCATGTGCATACTCTTTAGACATAGTCTTGTGTGGGTGAATCAAGTATAAATTCCATTGTATTTATGTGTGTCATAATTTCTATATTTATGTTTAAAATTTTATGATATAGAAATTGAGGCTTATATTTTATGTGTTCCTTCTAATGAGGGAGTAAGATATAAAAATGGGTGAATTTTAAGTCTAAATAACTGAAAGAAAATGTTTATATTGGTTAGAGCCATGATTCACCCCCTCTCTTAGGGTGCCTTTAAACTCACATTGTAACCATATGACCCCAAAAATTGTTATATGATCCATGTGCTAATTTAGATCCTATCCACTATGCCTATATTTAAATTTTTTGTACACAGGGAATCAATGATGAAGCCCCTTGTTTTCAATGGTATTAACTTTGAAAGTTGGTAAAAGGAGATAGTTTGTTTTCTATATGCTTGAGGTTACATTGTTGATAAATGTGGTTTTATTGAATATATTTTTGTGAAATTCACAAAATCTATTCCTTTAAAAAAATTAATTCCTAGGTGTAAATACTTTTATTTGTATAAATTTTTGTTTTTAGTCAATAATAGGAATTCAAACATAATTTTAAAATTTCAATGTGTTTAATATTAATTAGGAATTATATTTATTTATTTCATTGTATTTATAAATTTTTTGGTTAATTTTATAGGGTAAGTGTTATGTGGTTGAGCTATGTATGATTAAAAAATTATTTTCCTTACTCAAGTAAAAATAACTCAAGGGAAAGAGTCTTATGTGTAAGTAATATTTTTAAAAATTGGTTATCTATTTGTAAAATTATTTTGATCTATCATATAATATTAAAATAATTGGTAGAGAATTTAATTTATTTTTTCTATTAATTTGAAATCTTATCTTCTTAATCATATTTTCTTCTTCTCCTGTGTAGCATAGTACAGTGAATGGTGGAACTAGATCGTACTATTCTTGAATATGAAGATAGGTTTTTTGAAAAAAATATTAGAATAAGCATTATTTCATGTATGAGTTCTCTATGTTGGTTTACTATTTTTATATACGGATAAGTGTTAAATGAATTATGATGAGTTCAAAACTAGATGATAATGATGATTTTGATTCTTATATGTTGAATTGTGGTAAATATCCATTAGAAAATTTTTAACGATAACACTATTCCCACTAAATTTATTCAATACTTTGAATCTCATTTATTATTTTTGGATTATACATTGTATTTATATCGTTCATATTCATTTTCCATATTCATCCTCGTTAATTTTTAAATTTATCATTGTTTTAATAAATAAATAAAAGTGATAAGGTAAGTACTGTATGCTAGAGGCCTCATTAAGATCGACCTTATGATGTGTTCCACTAAAGAGAATTAATTTATATATATAATATATTTTATAGTATACTTCATTAAAAATATCACTTTTTAATTGGAACCATTCTTGAGGAGGCCACCATTATTTCATTCACTTTTTCTTTTAAAATATATAAAAAATATAAAAAATATCAAAATAAATATCAAAGATAAATTTATCATATTAATATCTTGGATATATATTTATTTATTACACTTAGGTGTAGGTGAAATTTTTTGATGCGTTTAATGATAAAAATAGGAATTCATAAGTGTTTGAGTTTTGTGATGAGTACACAAGAAAGTTATGACTGAAGAAATAAGAATATATGAGGGAGTTTTTGTCTACCGTGAATGAAATAAAATAGGAAACCAAAAACATGGAAAAGAAAATCTATAAAATCAAATGTTAAACACTCGGAAAAAAGGAGGTAGAAGAAAAAGTAAAATTCTATTCTATCCAATTTTTATCATGAATAACGAATGTAGGTAAATATTGAACCCATGGAAGAGTTACCTCACATTTTCATGTCATTTTCAATTATATAATTTAATCAAAACATGTAACACCCCAGGTAAATAAAGAATACGACATTTTTGTATTTATCCATATTTGTGAATAAAATATTAATATGACTTTAAAGGGGACGCTATGCTCGATGGCGTACCCAACACGCAACAACGAGTTTCTTGGGAATCTTACGTTGCACTCTAATAATAAAATAATATTATTTTAAATGATAGTTAACATGTAGCCGTTGTATTGGCGGGAATGGATAGAAATAACTAAAATATGATTTCATATGTTTTTAATTGTTTTTACATTTATCCAATAAAGAATAGAGGCTTAAAATACGGAAAGAATTCAATTTTAGGCGTATATGCCCTAGTTTTCACTAAAGGTTCACTTATCACCTTTTGATGTTGAACCATCATTAAATATAGTTTTGTTCACTCTTAAACATTCTTTTGGACCAAATAAAACTCTTATTAAGAATCGGGACATCAAAATTTACTTTGTGTAAATTTTTGGTATCTTTCCGATAAAGTTCATTTTTTTTAAGGAATAGTGTAAATGTTGTATTTTAATTCAAAACCACTTTTTAATCTAATTTATTTATATGATTAGATTATCTTTTGTATTGGTTTTAAAGTGAAATTGGGAAATATTTTTACCATTTAATCCAATAGTGGTGGTTGGAATTAATTTCACTTTGAAATCGGACTTAAACTGGTGTCAATCTTTTGATACTTATTGTTTTATAAAAACACGCTATTTGCTCTGACAGCGGGAATTAATTATTAAATTAATTAATGTGACTAATATGTTTTGAATTTTGTAAAACGGACTTCATTTTTGAATTCAGAATATCAAATATAGCTTAGGGTGAATTTTTGGTAATTTTCTGAAAAACTTCAATTTTTGATGAATAGTGAAACCACTAAGTGATAATCAAGCAAACTGATTTTTCAGTTAAATGAAAGTTTACCACTAATGTGTATTGAATTTTGAAAATCCGACATACATGGTTGTCATTAAGAAGTAAAATGTGGTTCAATGAGATTATAATAATTTTTTGGTGAATAGTAACTTATTAAGTTTTTAATCGCGATTAGTGATAATTAGTGTAGTTTAAGGTATAAATAATACTTTAAAAATATGAAATGACCTAGACACATGTCACAACCCTATTGGTTGTGTCATGGCCGACCAAGACAAGCCATGGCCTAACTTGGGGACCCCATGGATCCACTTTTGTTGGGAAATAACATAAAATACTTTTAATTTAATGTTAAAGTGAAAATGACACTAACATAGTATGTTTTACTAAAACAATTTTTAAGTGGGGTTATACAAGTCCAAATTTTGATTATAAATAGTAATTGGAAAGATAAAAAGATTTCCTATATCATAGTATTTTTTTTATAATTTTTAGACATTAAAGAAATTAAATTATTTATGACATAATAATGATGCAGCGATGACATCATTATTTGACAATTTAATTAAAATGGAAAGATAATGAAAAATCTACAATATACACATGGACAAAACCAATTGGATGAGTGGATTTCGATGCCTTATCACCTTATCCACGAATTC
Organism: Viscum album; assembly: GCA_963277665.1. Classification (NCBI taxonomy): domain Eukaryota; kingdom Viridiplantae; phylum Streptophyta; class Magnoliopsida; order Santalales; family Viscaceae; genus Viscum; species Viscum album. The sequence continues at coordinate 1,992,791,014 of OY728133.1, read as the reverse complement.
TACCAATGTGGGACCCTTTAAAACCGAAAAGCATTTTCAAATAAAGTAATATTTCTTTGCTTTCCAAAAGTGCCCCTCCTCTTCTCTTATAAAAGGCCCCCACCTCCACCTTATTTCACACACTTCAAAAGCCTTTGTCTCGGCCAACCCCTGCCCATTTGCTCTCTCCACATCCCTCTCCTCATCCTAGAGGATTTACCTTGGGCAGAATCCTTTCAAAGGAAGACTTTAGGCTCAAATCAAAAAGAGTTACACTTTTAAAGGTAATTGTTTGTCTCATATTCATTTGTTTTATTTTGCTTCTCCAACCCCCTAATCTCTTTTTATTTACTTCTTTTGTAACAACAACAGTATCTTCAATATACTAGGATGTTGTTATAATATTTATTTAAGCTACACTCTCACACAACTACATCAAATGGTTAAAGAACATACGGTTTCCGTGGATGGTGAAATTCTGCCTCCCGAAACGATGATTGTTCAATACTCATTTAACACCTTCAAAGGTGGCCATTATGATGTCACTATTTTTATATATGATATATAGTATGTTTATGTTTTCCTTAAGATTCTGTTTTTTACATTTTGGTCAAACCTTTATGGTTCCCATTATGGGTAAACACGATATCTTCATTTAAGGAAGTGCGGACTACCGCCCCCTCAAAGTGATTTGATTCGTTAAATACCATATGTGGGACATATAAAGGATGGAACTATGATATTAAATATGATATTATACTGGAATTATAATATACCTTTATATCATTATTATTCCATTCTATAAAATACGAATAGAAATGAAAGTAGCGTTCATGCGTACGTACGGCTTACCGTCTCCATGAACGGTGCATTTCATTTCTTACCTCTAAATGATTATGTAATGTTATAAATGCATGAATGTACTGGATATATATGACATATATTATAACTACAACATGAATACAATTCTGGATATAATAAAAATTTGGCCACATGAACAACATGTAATTGTAAGAAGTCCACTTTCGACTTAAGAACCAAATACCGACAAAATGAACATTATTAACTTAAATGATTACATAATGTTCACAACATGTCAATAATTGATATAAAAGGAATAATGAACTTGGAAAAGGTTCTTAAGCAAATAGAAATTAACTCAAGTTTATTATTCCGGACGTTAAAGAACGATCGAGTCAAGTCGGACCCGAGGTAAGGGATCCTACTCCTCTCTTTCTTTTTAAGTATACACTTTTATGTCATTCCTTTTTAAGCTCATATTACTTGTTATTGGGATGATATTTTATATTAAACATACTGTAATTTTTATGTTCATGTGATGAGAGACCCTATTCTCTCTCATCAATCCATTTTGGAAGTTTTGTGTGGCGCCGTTAGGCTGCCGAGTTCTCGTAAGGGATTTTTCATCTCACTTTTATTCTCGTGAGATTTACGCTACTTTTGCCACAAATTTCATTGAGTGGTGTATGTACTGCCCATTATTCTACACTTTGTGTAAAATACTTTCGTTTATGAGTATTTACATAAATGATCTATTGTCCCTCTTTCATGGGGTGTATTTTTTGAAAGATACCCAAGTCGGTAAGGGAACCTTTCACCCCCCTCTTTTTAAAAGACTTCTTTTATTGGGTCTTTTAATTTACATATTGATACATTGGGATATGTTCTCATGTATCCTTAATGATGTAAATTTTGTGTCCAAGTGATGAGATACTCTTTTTATCTCTCATCAACTCATTTTGATGTGACGCCGTTAGGCTGTCAAGGGAACTTCTTAACCCAATTTCGATTTCTTTGGGTTCGACATGTAGTCATTGAATATGTCATCCATTCAATATGTGTGAATGACATTTTATTGTTTTACACTTAATATCCACTTATATTGGGTGTATTTATATTCTTCACACATATTTTTGAGATTGATTTGTCCTTAATTTAAGGATACCTTCTTTATAAGGGATTTCATCACATTTGACATTTCTATTGAGGGTTCATTGTTGTTATGCACCAATTCACTCTTATATGGTGTATATACTGTCCTTTGGAGTATTATATCATGAATCCATTTATTCTCATGATATTATAAAGTTCTGACTAAACGTTATTCCTCAATTATTGTATTCAAGTGTCTCTAATTTTGGTAAAACCCCTTTAACCAAAATATCATTTTAAATGTTTTAATTATTCTTTCTTATTAATATCCATGTTTTCAAAGTGGTTTTAAGAATTTATTTATATGGATATTAATGGTTTAAAATTTTAAAAGCTTCAAGGTGGTATGGGACACTTTGATTCAAAAATATCTTTATTAAATGTTTTAAATGGTTTTGGAAATGGTTTCTTTTTATATGGATTCATTATTTCAAAATACTAAAATGTTATGTTGTGTTTGAAATGTGGAAATGTTTTGTTTCCTTATGAATATTTTATGTGATACGTGTATGTTATGGTTCTTGGGCATTGTTATGAAGAACGGGTGGTTCCGTGATAAACTAAGGGCGGGTGAGCCCGTTATAGCTCTCCAATGCATTGGGTAACGCGAAGGAGTGAAACGTTAAGGTTTCTCCGAAGAGATTTAGGGAATATACTGTGATGGGTATTCCAAACGTAACCAAGAGGGTTACTCCCTACGTAAGAATGTTATGAATGCCTCAAGTTACCTTTATGTCTTATGATTTCTATGTTTTATTCATGTTTTGATGAGTTAGGTTAAAGTGCCTATGTTTTATGGGTAAATTATGATTTCATCTTTATGTATACATGAACTCATGTTTCCTTTCCATATTTTTATGTCCCTTACTGAGCTTTTTATGCTCATCCCAAGTTTCTGAAATGTTTTTCAGGTCAAGAGGAAAGGTACATGATAAGACGTTAGAGTCAAGGATGTGTTAAGAGAGAATCCATTTTTTTATTTTAAATATGTTCTCGTTGATGGGAAGAATGAATATTGTCTTTTATGTAATCCATTTTGTTTAAATGTGGAATGTAATGCAAGTTTCATGATCTAATTCTCTAAAACTCTAAACCTGAAAAGATCCTCAATGTGTAATCTTGTAATAACTCAAGATTAAGTAAGTTTTAAGGCTGGGGCCTTATAGTTGGTATCAAAGGTCGGTTTAGATAACTTTAGAGGTTAGGGTATTCCTTAAGCATAAGTGACATTACCATAATGGTTAGGATTTCAGAAAGAGTCCTAGTTTTAGATAAAGTGAATGAGTAAGTGTATATTAGTGTTTATCTTCCTCATTAGTACATGATGGTTTTGTTGATATACTCACACTGACCTTTTTGGTTTTAGTAAATGCCTGGATCTAGCAGGCACCAAAGTAACAGTGGATGTGAAGGAAATTGTGATAGTCTTTTGAGCAAGCAACTGAATGATATGGGAGCTGCAATGAGAACTCTTCTGATTATCCTCAACCAACTATCTGGAGTCATGATTGACCACCTAAACCTTGGAGTTTTCTCTAAGGCATCAAATATGCAAGAAACAAATCCCTACGGAAGTGCAGGTAATAATCATAAAGGTATGAGTGTTCAAAGACCTATGTGTCAGAGATGTGGAAAGAAACACCTAGGGAAATGTTTCAAAGGGACAGAAATATGCTATAGATGTGGAAATGAAGGTCATAAAGCAAGAACCTGTAATGGAAAAAGGAAGCATCCCGTTGACTCGAGGAAAGAGAAAGAAGTTCTTTCTGAGGGATCAATTGAATGTTTTAAATGTGGTGTGCATGGTCATTATGCAAACACATGTTCTATGAAGAAGTATCGTGAATGGGGTCACCAAGAGCGTACAAATGTTCGTTTACCAATACCTAATGCCATTCCTATTGAGGATGAAGAAACTGACAATGACCAATCAAAGGTATGTACTATTTCATGACTGTTGTTTTCCTATTTTGAAATCTTAGGATATGATTCATGATTTTGTTTGTAGGAAAGAGGTATTTCGGAATAGGTTGGAAAGGAATGGATAATGGATCATGAAGAATGTTGAATGAGTAAGATGTCAACATATAAGGGCTTCAAGAGTTATGGTGAAATTCTTAAGAGTATTATGTCTCTTTTGATGATGGGGTTACATTAGAAGACTTTTTATATTATGTGTAACCCTGATGATTAATATAGGCAAATTTTATCCAAGGAATAGTTACCTTTTCTTTTGTGGACATAGTTATAAAGAACCACTTGGGTTTATATGATCCTTACTTTTGAGGTAATTATGGGTTACTAAAGGTTATGATTGAAGTGGAGGGCATGAGATGAAATTGAGGTTAAAATGTGTTATGATTATTTTGAAGATTTTATCTCGTTTTGGGGAATGTTTTAAGAATTATATAGTTTTGGAAAAAGGACAACACGCAGACCGTGTGACATCCCGTCGCGTCGGACAAAGCTGCGGGAATCGAACCCACAACCAAAGTGCGACTGGTATTTATCGCCTACCACTGGACTACGTGAAGTCCCTGGTTAGTTTGACTGATTCTTTTGGTTATATGATTTTATGAATTAAGAGTAAGTTGATTTTGGGTTATTTATTAAAATGATTACCCTATCATGGAGGATATGTGATTGGGATAATTACTTTTCAATGCGTGACTTTAGGAGCAACTGATGTTGTTTGGAGATAAATGTTACGATTTAACTTGGAAGACTATGTGACTAAATCTTTCAAATATTTGGGTTTCGATCTTATATTGGTTTACTTTGAAGAATTTTATGGACAAATTGTTTATCGAATGATCCTTGTTGAACATTGGGTTTTGTTTGACAAATTTTGGATGTTAAGAATAGATTTTATTTTTATAAAGGGTTATCCTTTTCTGGATTATCCGATCTTGTACTAGCCTTTTTGGTTTTGTTTTTGGATAAAGTCTAAAGACATGGGAAGTATATAGCTCTCTTTTGTGGATTAGGTGATTCTCTAGGAGTTGATTATGGTACTCTGAATGCGAACAAGTCTCCCTAAATACTCGTCTTTTGAAAAAAATATGAGTTTGATTAAGGAATCTAGTAAAAGTTGAAGGTCAACATGATAAGTGATTATGTTTCCTTATGAATAAAATTCCTCAATAAAATGTAACTTAAAACAAAAATGTTGTCTATTAACTTTTTCTACTAGGGAATCGAATACCGTTTAACCCATCACAAGTTTGTGATTTTCTCGTGGTTAACTTTCTCCTAAACATGTTTTCTAACACTCTCCATCAGGACATGACCCTTTGTTTTTTTCCTCCATGTCCATATTTTCATACTTGGAGTCCTAGTATGGGTTAACTCGGGTGACCTTTGTACTTATCTTTCTTTATTTTAAAGTGATTGTTTTACCAACTCTTGTTCCGATGTGGGACTTTCAAGGATGTTTCCAAGTCCAATTTTAAAATTGCGCGGACGCAATTCCCAAAAGGGGGGAAGGATGTAACACCCCAGGTAAATAAAGAATACGACATTTTTGTATTTATCCATATTTGTGAATAAAATATTAATATGACTTTAAAGGGGACGCTATGCTCGATGGCGTACCCAACACGCAACAACGAGTTTCTTGGGAATCTTACGTTGCACTCTAATAATAAAATAATATTATTTTAAATGATAGTTAACATGTAGCCGTTGTATTGGCGGGAATGGATAGAAATAACTAAAATATGATTTCATATGTTTTTAATTGTTTTTACATTTATCCAATAAAGAATAGAGGCTTAAAATACGGAAAGAATTCAATTTTAGGCGTATATGCCCTAGTTTTCACTAAAGGTTCACTTATCACCTTTTGATGTTGAACCATCATTAAATATAGTTTTGTTCACTCTTAAACATTCTTTTGGACCAAATAAAACTCTTATTAAGAATCGGGACATCAAAATTTACTTTGTGTAAATTTTTGGTATCTTTCCGATAAAGTTCATTTTTTTTAAGGAATAGTGTAAATGTTGTATTTTAATTCAAAACCACTTTTTAATCTAATTTATTTATATGATTAGATTATCTTTTGAATTGGTTTTAAAGTGAAATTGGGAAATATTTTTACCATTTAATCCAATAGTGGTGGTTGGAATTAATTTCACTTTGAAATCGGACTTAAACTGGTGTCAATCTTTTGATACTTATTGTTTTATAAAAACACGCTATTTGCTCTGACAGCGGGAATTAATTATTAAATTAATTAATGTGACTAATATGTTTTGAATTTTGTAAAACGGACTTCATTTTTGAATTCAGAATATCAAATATAGCTTAGGGTGAATTTTTGGTAATTTTCTGAAAAACTTCAATTTTTGATGAATAGTGAAACCACTAAGTGATAATCAAGCAAACTGATTTTTCAGTTAAATGAAATTTTACCACTAATGTGTATTGAATTTTGAAAATCCGACATACATGGTTGTCATTAAGAAGTAAAATGTGGTTCAATGAGATTATAATAATTTTTTTGGTGAATAGTAACTTATTAAGTTTTTAATCGCGATTAGTGATAATTAGTGTAGTTTAAGGTATAAATAATACTTTAAAAATATGAAATGACCTAGACACATGTCACAACCCTATTGGTTGTGTCATGGCCGACCAAGACAAGCCATGGCCTAACTTGGGGACCCCATGGATCCACTTTTGTTGGGAAATAACATAAAATACTTTTAATTTAATGTTAAAGTGAAAATGACACTAACATAGTATGTTTTACTAAAACAATTTTTAAGTGGGGTTATACAAGTCCAAATTTTGATTATAAATAGTAATTGGAAAGATAAAAAGATTTCCTATATCATAGTATTTTTTTTATAATTTTTAGACATTAAAGAAATTAAATTATTTATGACATAATAATGATGCAGCGATGACATCATTATTTGACAATTTAATTAAAATGGAAAGATAATGAAAAATCTACAATATACACATGGAAAAAACCAATTGGATGAGTGGATTTCGATGCCTTATCACCTTATCCACGAATTCTACCAATGTGGGACCCTTTAAAACCGAAAAGCATTTTCAAATAAAGTAATATTTCTTTGCTTTCCAAAAGTGCCCCTCCTCTTCTCTTATAAAAGGCCCCCACCTCCACCTTATTTCACACACTTCAAAAGCCTTTGTCTCGGCCAACCCCTGCCCATTTGCTCTCTCCACATCCCTCTCCTCATCCTAGAGGATTTACCTTGGGCATAATCCTTTCAAAGGAAGACTTTAGGCTCAAATCAAAAAGAGTTACACTTTTAAAGGTAATTGTTTGTCTCATATTCATTTGTTTTATTTTGCTTCTCCAACCCCCTAATCTCTTTTTATTTACTTCTTTTGTAACAAAAACAGTATCTTCAATATACTAGGATGTTGTTATAATATTTATTTAAGCTACACTCTCACACAACTACATCAAATGGTTAAAGAACATACGGTTTCCGTGGATGGTGAAATTCTGCCTCCCGAAACGATGATTGTTCAATACTCATTTAACACCTTCAAAGGTGGCCATTATGATGTCACTATTTTTATATATGATATATAGTATGTTTATGTTTTCCTTAAGATTCTGTTTTTTACATTTTGGTCAAACCTTTATGGTTCCCATTATGGGTAAACACGATATCTTCATTTAAGGAAGTGCGGACTACCGCCCCCTCAAAGTGATTTGATTCGTTAAATACCATATGTGGGACATATAAAGGATGGAACTATGATATTAAATATGATATTATACTGGAATTATAATATACCTTTATATCATTATTATTCCATTCTATAAAATACGAATAGAAATGAAAGTAGCGTTCATGCGTACGTACGGCTTACCGTCTCCATGAACGGTGCATTTCATTTCTTACCTCTAAATGATTATGTAATGTTATAAATGCATGAATGTACTGGATATATATGACATATATTATAACTACAACATGAATACAATTCTGGATATAATAAAAATTTGGCCACATGAACAACATGTAATTGTAAGAAGTCCACTTTCGACTTAAGAACCAAATACCGACAAAATGAACATTATTAACTTAAATGATTACATAATGTTCACAACATGTCAATAATTGATATAAAAGGAATAATGAACTTGGAAAAGGTTCTTAAGCAAATAGAAATTAACTCAAGTTTATTATTCAGGACGTTAAAGAACGATCGAGTCAAGTCGGACCCGAGGTAAGGGATCCTACTCCTCTCTTTCTTTTTAAGTATACACTTTTATGTCATTCCTTTTTAAGCTCATATTACTTGTTATTGGGATGATATTTTATATTAAACATACTGTAATTTTTATGTTCATGTGATGAGAGACCCTATTCTCTCTCATCAATCCATTTTGGAAGTTTTGTGTGGCGCCGTTAGGCTGCCGAGTTCTCGTAAGGGATTTTTCATCTCACTTTTATTCTCGTGAGATTTACGCTACTTTTGCCACAAATTTCATTGAGTGGTGTATGTACTGCCCATTATTCTACACTTTGTGTAAAATACTTTCGTTTATGAGTATTTACATAAATGATCTATTGTCCCTCTTTCATGGGGTGTATTTTTTGAAAGATACCCAAGTCGGTAAGGGAACCTTTCACCCCCCTCTTTTTAAAAGACTTCTTTTATTGGGTCTTTTAATTTACATATTGATACATTGGGATATGTTCTCATGTATCCTTAATGATGTAAATTTTGTGTCCAAGTGATGAGATACTCTTTTTATCTCTCATCAACTCATTTTGATGTGACGCCGTTAGGCTGTCAAGGGAACTTCTTAACCCAATTTCGATTTCTTTGGGTTCGACATGTAGTCATTGAATATGTCATCCATTCAATATGTGTGAATGACATTTTATTGTTTTACACCTAATATCCACTTATATTGGGTGTATTTATATTCTTCACACATATTTTTGAGATTGATTTGTCCTTAATTTAAGGATACCTTCTTTATAAGGGATTTCATCACATTTGACATTTCTATTGAGGGTTCATTGTTGTTATGCACCAATTCACTCTTATATGGTGTATATACTGTCCTTTGGAGTATTATATCATGAATCCATTTATTCTCATGATATTATAAAGTTCTGACTAAACGTTATTCCTCAATTATTGTATTCAAGTGTCTCTAATTTTGGTAAAACCCCTTTAACCAAAATATCATTTTAAATGTTTTAATTATTCGTTCTTATTAATATCCATGTTTTCAAAGTGGTTTTAAGAATTTATTTATATGGATATTAATGGTTTAAAATTTTAAAAGCTTCAAGGTGGTATGGGACACTTTGATTCAAAAATATCTTTATTAAATGTTTTAAATGGTTTTGGAAATGGTTTCTTTTTATATGGATTCATTATTTCAAAATACTAAAATGTTATGTTGTGTTTGAAATGTGGAAATGTTTTGTTTCCTTATGAATATTTTATGTGATACGTGTATGTTATGGTTCTTGGGCATTGTTATGAAGAACGGGTGGTTCCGTGATAAACTAAGGGCGGGTGAGCCCGTTATAGCTCTCCAATGCATTGGGTAACACGAAGGAGTGAAACGTTAAGGTTTCTCCGAAGAGATTTAGGGAATATACTGTGATGGGTATTCCAAACGTAACCAAGAGGGTTACTCCCTACGTAAGAATGTTATGAATGCCTCAAGTTACCTTTATGTCTTATGATTTCTATGTTTTATTCATGTTTTGATGAGTTAGGTTAAAGTGCCTATGTTTTATGGGTAAATTATGATTTCATCTTTATGTATACATGAACTCATGTTTCCTTTCCATATTTTTATGTCCCTTACTGAGCTTTTTATGCTCATCCCAAGTTTCTGAAATGTTTTTCAGGTCAAGAGGAAAGGTACATGATAAGACGTTAGAGTCAAGGATGTGTTAAGAGAGAATCCATTTTTTTATTTTAAATATGTTCTCGTTGATGGGAAGAATGAATATTGTCTTTTATGTAATCCATTTTGTTTAAATGTGGAATGTAATGCAAGTTTCATGATCTAATTCTCTAAAACTCTAAACCTGAAAAGATCCTCAATGTGTAATCTTGTAATAACTCAAGATTAAGTAAGTTTTAAGGCTGGGGCCTTATAAAACATGTCTGCTAAAGTTATTATGGGAGATAAAAATGTTCTAGAGTATCATTGTGATAACTTTTTTTCAAATTGATAAGCCATATTATGTTCCAAAAGATGAAGATTGACCACCTATATTCCTTAATTTTTTCAGAGTGGATGTGAAAACCTAATTATTTTTAATAAGATATCACATTTATGGTTCATTAATATTCACGATCATTAATTTATTTATATTCTTTAAATGTATATATAGGTGTTTGTGTGTGTGTTTGTTTATAACATTTTTCATATGATATTATATAATCAAGTAGATACCAATTATACATTAAAAATTATTATGTTTACTTTTTGATAAAAAAAGAGTTTTATTTAAAGGTAAAATATATTTTATTGAAAATATTTCTTATCAGATATTTTAAAAATGAATATTAATTTTAATTCTATTAACTAACTTTTATATTTATTATTATGATAATATTTTAAATAATTCTATCAAGGTATGAGGTAAGAATATGAATTTTCATTTGAAAGAGAAATAGTTTTTATTCTAAATATATTTTTTCTATGTATCTATTGACACACTATAGTAAGAAAAAATAGATTATAAATACATCCTCCATATATTTAAAATCTCAAGATAAAGCTAAAAGTAGTAAATGTTAAAAAAATCACAAGGGACCTATGTGGAGGAGCTAGGCGATGCACCTGTGCCGCGGTGCTACACGACAGAGCTACACAACCTGATATTTTATTTGCACCTATGCAAAAGAGCTACGCAATGTAGGTATGTGACTGACCTATGATGTGAAACCCTTTTAAAAGATCCCCCTCCTTATTGATAAATAGGACCCTTGGGATCCTCATTTGACAATTCAAAAAGTTGGAATAACTCTTGAAGCTCCCATTGCATATCTCTTTCTCCCAGATACCTCAAATTTTCTCATTAATCTCTATAAAAGCATGAGAGAAGATGGAATTATATGGGATAGGAATGTTTTGAAATCCTATAAAAGTTTGAAGCTTGAATAGGCTTGGTTATCCTATAGTAATCACTTTTTTCAGTCATCTTCTAAGACCTGTGTGGCACACCTATGCAACATACCTGCCCAGTATACCAACGTGGCATACCTATACGGTATACCTACACAGTATAGCTATGCTTCATAGACATGATAAATATCTGTGCACAGGACCTACACATCATCCTTAAACCCTCTTCAAATCCCTTCATGGTAGGGTATCTCATTAATTGGTTCCCTTATCTGAAAGGGAGTAAGTTGAAGCCTCCACTAAAACCTCATGACTTATCAAACCTTTGGGAGATCCACATCAACTTGTCTCCTATTTGGGTTTGTATATCTGTAGTCAGAGGTTTCCCAAACCTATTTCTTAATGGGTTCTAGATTCATGGAGTGTTTGTGGATTTGCATATCTGAAGTCACATGGACCTTTCTCCCAAGAATAGTGTTGGGGAATTCCTGCTCTGGAAGATTAGGGTTTGGGTTATAACCTCCCCTTCTCATTTCTAAGACTCAGAGCCTCCGGTTCCTAGTATGGAGAGTGAGGGTCACACTTGATTTTCCTTTCAAAAAAAATGAGAAGTCTCCCTCATCTCCTGGGATCCACCCAAGGACTCCCACTAAGGTAAGACCTTAATATTCTAAGAGATAGGCCAAATGACCTCCAATGTTATCCCAGATTGAAAGGTTCATCACTCCATGCTCTCTTCCATGGTCACCATGGCTTCTTTCATCGTAGGCCCGCCCTCTCCCATTAGTAGGAGAGAGAGAGAGAGAGAGTTTTGATGAATCTTTTACATCCTGCTGTTTCTCACACCGTGCTTGACTCACGTGGTTTTAGAGGACATTGAAGGTCACAACATCCACATGATCCACCTTTAATGAACTATGGTAACTCTGATTACCACAATAATTTCGATATGTAGGAAGCCTTCTTAAGGATTGAGCTCCATCCCATTTCATCCATAAATGGGCATCCTTTTTAGGAAGTAAGACCAAAATCATTTCTCTCAAAGGACTACACTCTCCTATGAGATTCATTGAACTAAGTGGGATTTGATTCCCATCTAAGTGGGATACGTAGGAAGCCTCCCTATGGTTCAAACCCAACACTCCAAAACAACCCTGCTCTTCTTGGGAAATTTTACCAATAGGGTCTAATCCAACTTGAAATATTATATAATTTTTAGGATCCTTGGGATGCATAGGAATAAGTCACACACCAAGATTTGAATAATCACATTTTTCTAAGATGTTCTTAACACATGACATTAAACTATATGTCTAGGCCCTTATCACATGACCTTAAAAGTTATGATGTGCCCCATTAAGTTTCACCAAACTACAAGGGATCTAATTCATTTCACAAGGATACATAGGTAACCCATATATGAGTATGATCCCAACATCAAAACAAGATTTTGTCTCTCTGTATGACAATAAATTCTAGAGTACCCCACTAAGTTTCTTAAAACTAGTATTATCATAAACTTTTTTTAAATAATATATAAATAGTATATGAGTGGATACCATTGATGGATAACCCTGAATACATAGAGATGTATCCATTAATAAATAACCTAAAATATATAAGGATGATTCTAAATTTGAGACATACTCATAATTGATTGAAAAATTCAAGGGAAACCAATGTTATGCTTGGTAAATTAAAAATTATTCACCAGAAATATCTTAAATATATAACAGAGTCCCAGAGTAGGCAATAATTCCTCCCCAAAAGGGTGTGATGAGTCCGACCTCCCATCCTCTCAACCAATGTATGTTCTTAAGCATCATAGGTTCAAAACTAATGAATACCTGCCTTTAATAAGTATCTCTCATTGGATAAAGAACCATTAGATGTTTCTGGTTCCATAAAAAAATCCAATGGAAACTTCCTGGAAATATTTATTCCTAACCAGAACACACATTTTGAGGGAGAAGAAACAAAAAATTGTGAACCTGAAATGAATCCTTAACCAATTTAATAGTGTTACTCATATGTCAGGATCCTATCAATTGATAAAGGAAATACAAAAGAAGGAATAAATCATACATGTGTCTATATAAAAGTTTTTTCTTTAATGGAGTTCATCGTTTCTCAGTTTTATCAGAACTCCCCTCACTGCAAATGACTTCCTTCATGTTTTCACCCATGAATGCCCCAGCTACTACTCAAGCTGGATCCTCATTTTCCAGAATGACATCATCCCCAACTCAGCATCTTCAAAGCTGGGTATCAAATTTATTGGTATGAAAATACCATTAATATGGTATTATCCCAACCCTGTTGGCTGCTCGATAGGCTTTCCATGTTAACAATAACCCTCGATCATCCGGTCAGCGACAAAAAGTGGTCCAGAAGAAGACGGTGCCAACAACTATCTTCAACCATTTAGGGTCTTTATCCTCAGAACGTAATAACTAGTCCCTCCCATAACATTAGAAGGTGTATCAATAGCTCACTCATTTACTCAACTCAAAGATGCAGGGGTCCTTACCAAGGGATCCCACCAACAATAACAGTCAAAAGAATCGTGCAGAAGTGAACCCCCAACATGATGGGGGTGTTGCATCTGGTTGTTCGTCCTAGGTACCTCAGACCCAGGTGTGCAAAATGATACACTAGGGACAATTTACAACCAATAGGTAGAATTTTATTACTTATTCCCCCTCTGGAGAAGTACATTACCCAAACATTGTCGCATATAACGAACTGGAACTTACACCCATCTGCCCTAATTCCGCAAGCCAATAGACTCATCTGGAGGAATCCAAAAAATCTCACCATTTAAACCTAATGGAGTACTGTGATCAGACTCATACACCTGCTTAAAAACTATCAGTTAGTCAACCGGATATTCTGACTTCATTTAGGGAAGCCCACCAATCAAATATAGAAGCAACTGGTACATAGAAACATACACCTGCCTAAACTCTCCAATCCTTCTAGTAGTCTCATCTGTCAGCATTGAGTGATATCCATCAACCATGATTGGAAAAAAATAGCCAGCAAGCACATATACTTATCAACATTCATCAACCCTGCCAACAGTCTCATTTGGTAGCACTTGGAGAGGTTAGTTGGAAAGCTCTCATGACAAAACTGTGGGAGACTCAACTCTTTACCCCCATACATAAGTGCTGTTAGTATATAATAATAATAAATGGAGGATAGGAGAAGGAACATAAACCTACTCCAAATATGAAATGGATGTATATCCTTACTCTAAATTCTAAAGTCACCAAACACATTTTAGCAGTGGTGAAATAGAAAACACAAATTCCTTCCCATATTTTGGAAGCCCGCCAGAATATCATAACAGAAACATCAACAGTACCAGTGGAAAAAACACATAACTCTATCCCCAAACCTAGGAAAACTCATATACATTCCATCCCAGAGCATATATACACCTCTGTTCTAGTCTAGGAGGGTGGTGGGGCACACTTCTCTATATAATACAGACAATTGGATTGGGAACATACACCTTTACCAACTAGAGACAATCAGACCATTCTGATGACCACTCCAAGGTAGGAACATACACCTACCCATGATAACCAGTTCTCCCAGCAAGTGACCCAACTATACATTAAAGAGAATATATGAAGAATTGTTACCAAACACAGTTGGAAAATCAAGATCCAATCTGCAATTTGTCTCCTTTTAATGCTAGAGTTCTTGAATCCCATAGACATTTATCTATTGCAACTAAAGATCCTACACTCCCATTACCAAATTATGGGAGTTTTAGTAGTAATTATGAAGTTCCTCATCATAAAATTCATCATGATGTCTTTCTTCATGTAAATTTGGTCAATATTGGGAACCTATATCTGGATGAGAGCCATAGTAACACTCCATATGGCCCGAAGAACAAGGAGCAATAGGATTTATCCCTGGTTATACTCTATCATGGTGGTCCTCCCTATAATTGCATTATCTACAAAATTTCTCTCCCCATTAGTGTTTCAAATTTTCAGGATAATTATTTAATTGATGATGTAGTAATTAGAAAGACCTTTTATCTTGAGGCACTTTCCAAAATGGGGACAATAATGTATCATTTTTTTGTTACTAACATGTGAAATAATTTCTCAATTGGAAGATATCCCAAGGCAATGATCATTCTATGAACCTCCCTTGGGTCATTTTTCTTCTAATATAGTAGAGGAAAAAGAAATTGATTCATTGGTTTTAATAGAACAATCAAGAAGCGTCCACTCTCATTATACCAATTGGAGACACCTCTAACAAAAGATGATGATGATATGTTGAATATATGAAACAAATTGGCTAATGGTGAAATTACAGTGATGTTCTGGCCCTTGGAAACCTCTCATTACATCATTATAGAATTGATGGAAGAATATTACGGTCATGATATCTGCTTCAACATATGGAAAATTATTTGTCATCTAAAAGCCAATGTATTACAATATGATAAATATCAAAGTCATGTAAAGGTAATAGAAGGGTTGCAATGCCAAATTGACCTGGCATATCTCATAGTTTCCCTACATCGAAAGGTTTAAAATTAGAAGTGAACCCTTCAACATGCATGACTAGATAAACTAAAGAGTACAAACTAGTTAATTACTGACACTCCATCTAGTGTTTGTATCAGAGGATGGGGTGCACCCTGATAATTTCATTTCACTACTCTTCAAAATCAAGAAAGACTGCAAAATGTGGTCTCATGCAATTATACTTCCCATGGCTGGCTACAATCAAAAGATTCTATATGTAATCAAAGATATGCTCAATAAAATGCCTCAACTAGATCTAATTAGATTCAGGCGTAAAGAGAGAAATCTGTTGAGATACTATTGAATCATGCCTCTGAGAACATTAAAAATGCCTCTTTCTTAGAGGATGTCAGCCATCAGATTGGGCAAATGTCGTAAATAACACAACAATCTTATGAAATAGGTTATTTAAGTGGTTGTTAGATAATATACCTAGCCAATGTTTGGACCAAAATTCACAAAATCAGAAGAGCATCTCTACTAATATCATCCATAGAAGTTGTGTAGCCACCCCTGCCTATTGGGTTGGGGACTTATTCAACTCAAACTTTGAATTCAATAAACAATGTTCGGAGGTTTGAAGAACAAGAATAACCCCAACTTATAGGGGTGGGGGATTTTTCACACCTACAATCACCTTATCAATAGAAATATATTTTCCCTCGATTAGGGAAGAATCCAAAATGTAAAAAAACAACTGAACTATCCAAGGATTCCCTTTAGGTTTCCATCTATCAAATAGTTCTTGGGAATTGAACATATAGAAGAACAAAGTTTCATGGTAAATGGAAAAGGATATGACCTTAAAATGATACTGACAGAATGCCATCAATGCATTGTGCACCAGTGAATGTCATTAATACAATTACAGAAGATCTTCTATGAAATGATTAAAGTTTAAGGGATTTAGAAGATGAAGTTATTATCCATAACATGGTACAAAATGAAGAAAATTAATGAGGTGTGCATACCCAAAACAATAGGTTTACCCCAAATCTAGATATTCCTTAAAGGAACTAACTCCCACCCCTTCTAAATGCGCCTGACAAGGGGAAAGGTAAATGTTTGATCATGTCTCACTTTTCCACTAGAGAAGGTCAATATCTTTTGCTTGAAAAAATATTTTCCCAGAAAAACGAGATGATTAAGGAGCTTAAAAGACTCAATATAGAGTTACTCTGAAACAACATTGTTGTCAGACATGCTCTACAAGAAGATCCTCAAATTTTACATCCTGTAGGAACTCCAGAACAAAGAGGGATTGTTGAAACTATAGATGTGGATAATGAAATCCATCCATTGGGTATAAATCTAGGATAGGATCAAACAAATCCTTATAGGCTTGTCCCAATGGGTTATACAAGACAAATACTAGTAGCACCACCACCAGTGGTTTTTCCAAACATCACACCAATTCAATATCCAACTATTGTACCTGTATAGGTCCCAAATCATCTAGATATTCTCCAAATGCTTATGAACAAAATTGAGGAATTAACATCTTTATTGGAATCTATGGAAGAATGGAGTGAACCAATAAAACTATAAATGAAATCTTACCCTAAATGGGTAGATCCAATCCCTCCACCACAAAACATTGTGAATACCGTGTTGCCAATATTTAATTGTTTGGGAGATCTAGAACATAACTTAATGCATTTTTTTCTCGTTGTGATCCCATAATGGGGACCCCTCAAAAAAATAAGCATTAAATCTTAGATTCATTTTTAAATCATTATAGGGACTCACCTTTGTCTAGTATACAAGTTTGAAGTCTTGATCAATTAATGGATGGGAAGACCTCCATCAGAAATTCCATCTCCAATTCAGCTCAACACTAACAAAGACAACCATTTTTTTATCTTAAAAATTGTAAATGAAGAGAGAATGAAAGAGTTTCAGATTTCATTGATCGATGGAAAGTATTGACATATTCCCTAAATCCAGCACTCCCTCAAGAAGAGTTTCTACCAATTTTTGTGGCAAATTTACATAATGAGTTATGGAAACCACTAATCCTTGTTAAATACATAATAGGGTTTCGAGACCTTTCTTCAATAACCAAACATGTAGAGGATTCCACTGTGGAAACCAAGGCTAAATCTCATGTAATTCCATCAACTCTGGGATAGAAAAAATTTAATGTAGAAACAACAACAGTAAAACTCAAACAAGCACTTGTACATACTTCTACCTCAAAAAATTCATTGTTCTAAAGATATCCACCTCTCAAGAATAAACAATAATGATCGCGTCGTCAAGATGATCCAAAAGATTAAAGACCTATATTGTTTAAGGAATTAAAGAACAAAGTTTACTCTTTTCAGAATGAATATTTTCCCGGATACTTCATTTAATATTTGGAAAATAATATGGTTCAATTTCCAAGGCCAAGAAACCGAAAAAATATAGATATTAAGATCTTCTAAATTATTTCCCCTTTCATAAAATGTAATGGAATCCCATTTGGGGGTGTTTTTTCAATGAAATCTTGCAAACAATGGTAGACTCTGGACAAGTGAAACTAAAAAGTTCATCAGCCCAAGTATTATGTGTTATAGCTACTGATCTAGAGAATGAAGGTGAATGGTAGGAAGAAAAAAATGTTTATAAGTATGATGATTAGAAGATCAGGAAAAAAATCAATCAAAATCATTCCATTCTACAAACAAAACAAAAAAAATGAATGTGTCTTCCACCACTTTTTCTATAGAAAAGTAATCTTCATCAAAAGATCAATCTTCCAAATTTCCATCCTCAAAGAAGCGATGAGATCAAATAGATAAATAGCAATACGAAGAGGATGTGATCATGTCAAGGCTAATGTTGTCCTTGAATTTGGAATATTTTATGCCATCTATATGAAAAAGGGGCACCACCCCACCAAATGACACAACCAAAACCATCCTATCAAGAAAAATATTCACCAGATTAAGAATTGATCTTTAGTTGCATTAATTTTATGAACATAACGAACCCCTATGTAAATGATGACTCTGGTTATGATGAGCTTGAATTCCATTTACTTGACTGGGGAACTAGGGGAATAAGCCATGGTCAAGGATACATGGGAATACATGGATATTCAAGAAACCAATATTTTAACTCTACCCCTGTTCAAACCATTTATGTGGAAAAAAATCATGGGATATCCCTTCAGTGGGCTCATCAAGAATAAGGAAATTCTCCAACACATCATAAGATCTATCTTGAAATGATTATCTTGGGAGACTGATTAGAGGTTACACCATATCTCTTTCAGCCAATAGATATACCTACTCAGTATAATATACCAAATGTAGAAGTATTTCCAGCTACTTCCTCGACACATGGTACATCTGCATTAGGTGCATCAATTTGTAAGGCACCTGAAAAACCATATCTATATGTTTAATATCATATAAATTTCAAAAAAATATGTTGTTTTGAAATAGATATCCCAACTACCGACCAATTTGTCAATATTAGATGCCCTGAATCTATGAATATATATTCAAGAAGCACTTATTAAGGCTTTGTCAAATCCTTAAGAGTTTCAAACTAAGGTTGCTACTACTGATATTTAGTGTATGGAGAATGATCTTGTAGAATGTCATGGAGTTATATCTTTCATGGATGAAGACGAGGATGATGTTGTATATGTACACATCAAGCCGTTGTATCTATCTGGAAGGGTTAATTATATAGACTTCTGATGATCCTTTACTGATAATGGCTTAGGAGTCAACCTCATTCCCATCTATAGACAACATCGATTGGGTCTCATTGAATATGACCTATCTCTTTCCACTACGATGTATCAAGGTATGAATAGAAGGAAAAATAACCTCTAGATGAGATTGCACTCAGAACTCAGTAAGAAGAAATTGTGTCTAATTCAAATTTCATGGTTTCCATCTGAACACAACCTTCAACATTCTTCTTGGAAGGCCTTGGATACATCAACATGTGTCCATTCCGTCATCAGATCACCAATGCTTCATTTTTTTATTTAATGGTCAAATTGGGACATTTTATGGTGATAAGGCTCCATTCAAAATGTGTGAATCTCAGTATATTGAGGTCGAATTCTATCACACAAAGGGAACGAGGTCCATGGAAAAATATGTAACAAGAATCAATGCTCCAAATGGCTTGGAAAAGATCCCAGATAACCCATTAAAGCACTTGGGTATAGACTATATGGTTCCTATCAATCAAATTGAAAGGATAGACCCAAATTCAAGAACTCATCCAGTGAATTCTGTAATCTCAATTGTGGCAATCGAGTCTGACAGCATGGGAGAAATTTTTGATCTACCAAGAATTGGTGAAAGCCTAAATGGAGATGTCTTCATTTTATCCACCGAAATTCAGAAATTATTTTCTTTATAAATCAGGATAGAAGAACTTGTCACTGTAATAAAGGAATATAGGGATATTGACTCCCAACCCATCATTCTCTCTTAAAAACTCTGATAGGACCCTTCATCATCAGTAGGGTCAGAAATTGTTACCTCTTCTTTGGGATTTTCAAATACTGAATCCTACCCTAGCTCTACATTTTTTGTTTCATCATCTACATTTCAAGAAGAAATAGAATACGTGACACATATGGAAGAAGAAGAAGATGTGGATCTCGAGGATGCTCCTCCCGCATTTAAAGAAGGCATCTCCACCACTATGTATGAGCTCCGAGAAAAAAATCTGGGTACAAAAGAAGATCCACGCCCCACTCTAATTAGTGTGGCCATGAATTCTAAAGAGAAAGAGTTGTATACTTAATTTATAAAGTATCATTGAGATATATTTTTATATAACTATACAAAAATTCTAGTCCTTGATCCTAATATGTCCACTCATCATTTGGGTTTTCCAAAAGAGCATTGATAATTTAAATAGGCAGAAAGAAGAACACACCCAACTCATGCATCTAAAATTCAATCTAATGTTAAAAAGATTATGAAATATAACTTTTTAGGGAGGTTAAATATCCAAAATAGTTGGAAAATATTGTCCCAGTGAAAAAGAAGAATGGAAAAATCAATGTTTTCATTGATTTTAGAGATCTTAACCAACATTGTCTGAAATATGACTTTCCAATTCTGATAACAGACCTTTTGAATGATGCAAAAACTTGCTATGAAGCTTTATCCTTCATGGATAGCTACTCTGGGTATAATCAAATCTGAATGTCCCCAAAGGTGGAGGATTCTACAAATGTTAAATCCCATCATGGCGTGTTTTTCTATCAGGTAATTCCATTTGACTTAAATAATGCAGGGAAACGTATCAAGGTTCCATGCACTATATTTTCAAACACTTGATGTGAAAATTTGATGAATTTTATGTGGATTACCTAATAGTTAAATCTATAAAACTTTTAAATCACCTGACTGATCTATAGAACATATTCTCTAAACCTCAACAATATAATTTAAAGATGAATTCCTTGAAATTTACTTTAAGGGTAACCTCAGGAAAATTCCTCGGCTTTGTTGTACGCCATCGTGGAATCAAAGTTGATCTTGAGAAGACAAAAGAAATCCTCAAGATGTCACCTAATCATAATTTTAAATAATTAAGAGTACATCAAGAAATCATGGAATATATTATATGCTTTATTCCCAATTTAGTAGGCAATTGTTTACCCTTCACTAGATTAATGAAGAAGGGAGTTACATATCAATGGACCGAAGACTGCAAAGAGGCATTTCATACCCTCCAAAAATATCTCTTGATTCTACTGGTATTAATGAAACCTGTCGAAGGAAATCCACTTATTCTCTATGTGATATCTTTAGAGAGATCACTAGGTTCCTTAATTAAACAAAATAATGATGCTGGGAATGAAAATAACCTTTACTATCTCAATAAAACTATACTTGAGATAGAGACTCAATATTCAAGTATTGATAAATAATTCTTAGAATTAATATTTTCAGTTAAAAACTGAGGCACTACCTGCAACATCAAGAGGTTCACTTGGTATCTTTAAATAACTCGCTAAAATTTATCATCAGTCATCCTATGCTAACAGGATGTTTGGAACGGTGGGCAGTTATTTTGAAAGAGTTCGATATCTAGTTTGTGACTTAGAATGAAATAAAAGGACAAGACTTGGTATAATTCTTTGATGAATATCCATCTACAAAAGATACACCACTAAATACTAAACATCCAGATGAAGAAATATTCTCTATTCAAGATAATCCCAAAACATGGGTAATGAAATTTAATGGTGATTCCGGAAGTCCAATGGGGAAGAGAACGGAAAACACCAAATTCAAAAAAGTTGGGTTATGAATTGTACTTATCTCCCCAGAAAAGGAAGTGCTGTCATATTCCTTCATATTATTAAAAGTCCATACAAAATATTAGGCAGAATATCAAGCTCTCATTGTAGGTCTGAATTTTTTGCTCTAGGTACAACTGAACCCCTAAAAAGTGAAAGGTGGTTAAGAGTTGGTAATCAAATAGATCAATGGGGATTATTCTATCAAAAAGGGAGTTAATCCCTTTGTGTGATTTTTAGAGGTTTAATGGATGAATTTCCCTCATAACCAACATTTCTTATGTCCGATGATCACAAAAGTCCCAAGATGATGCATTGAATAATGAAGCTACAACCCTGGAAGATCCAAATCGAGATAAGAAAATCATCAGTATTTCCCATCATCATGTGGTTTTTCCTTTTGTTCAAATTATAATGGAGGAAATTAATGAAATCATCCCTGAGCTGTATCGTCATACTATGGGATAAATGACACCTATAATGGAATACCTTCAAAATGAAGTAATTACACCAGATAGAGATAAAAAAGAATAGATCTGGCAATGAGTTTCCAATTTCAATCTTTATGATACTTCAAACCACCAAAAGATCCTCTACAAACAAGGATTCAATCAGGTCCTTTTTAGGTATATTGATTAAGAAGAAATTATAGTTGTCATGAAAGTAGCACATGTGAGAGCTTATGGTGCTCACCAGTCTAGGCATAGGTTTTCTGATCAAATTTAAATGTTGGGATAGTTTTCTCCTTCAATGATGCGGGATTTCACAAATTTAATCAAGCAGTGTCCCCCCTACCAAGTGAATACCAACTACATTCATCAAAACATATAGTTTCTATATATAGATAAATACACCTGGTCATTCTGCAAATTGGGAATGGATGTAGTAGGACCTTATCCTCCAAGTACAACTAAGCAGTTAAAGTATATGTTTACTACTATTGATTTCTTCTCCAAATGGGCCGAGGTAATACCTCTCAATGAAGTCGGGGCCAAAAAAATTGTTAGATTCATCAAAGTTACTATCTTTACCAAATTTGGTGTCCCTCGTACTATTTTAATGAATAATGGTACCAAATTCAGTTATGTTGAGACAAAGATGTTATATCAGGGGCATAATATCAAATCCAATAATTCATCTCACTATCATGCAGTATACAATAGAAAAATAGAGGCTTTCAATAAGACCCTATCAAATATACTTCAAAAAAAGGGTGGATAAACGTAAGAAATATTTTCCTGATAAACCTTTGCAAACTTTATAGTATTATCAGACTATGACCCATTCTACCACTCAAGTAACTCCATATTTATTGGTATATATAATAGAAGCAGTTTTTTCAATTGAATTCAATTTCCTTTACTGTGAGTTTTAATCTGTGATCATTTATCAACAAATGAAAAGTAACAGAAAGGATTTGATGAGCTAGATCTATTTGAAGAAAGAGATTTCATATTTTGCATCATTTGGAAGTCAATTAGAATAGAATAACATAATATTTTAACAAGAAAGTTTTCCTATTCTCATTTCTTAAAGGATAATTGGTATTAGTCCTCAGGACTCTTGTAATACCAGGAAAGAAGCCTCCAAAACTATAGCCAATGTGGGAAGGACCTTACTCTATATATATAGTTTATTCTAATTGATCTTATTCCCTAATCTCAATGGATGGATAAATTATTACAACTCCAATTCAATGCATGATTCTTGAAAATGTACTTTGTGTGATTTCACATTAACATGTTCTTTCTTCATGACTCTAAACTACACAGCACAAAGTCCTCGTTATAGGAAACTAAACTTCATAACAACCATATGCATCGATGTTGCACGACGTTAAAATGAGTAACATCTTTTTCTTTGTCACATGACATTAAACTATATGGTTAACATCTTCTTTATTTTACACCAATAGATTCCATGCATGAGCATCACTTACATCCTTGCTACTCCTTAGTGGCACACGAGTTCTATTAATCCGTATGTTTGAATAAGATTTTCATAGGGACCTCATTTCAAGAACTACATGGGTCTTGATTCTCATTATAATGAAATACGTATGGATGCCTGGATATCTAATCCTGGGCCCATCTGAAACAAAAAAAAACTTATTTCCCCTTTCTCCTCATGTATATGAACCAAAACTATACAGAGTACTCTTTTAGGACACATAGTTTGATCTTCATACCATTTTCTGTCTTAAGTTAGACTATTATTCTAGAATGTGTTAAAATCCCCCATCTCTCACATCAAACTCAATTGGTGTGATAAATAATTGTTTCAAGAACTACATTTGTCTTGATTCTCATTTTCAATGAGATGCCTGGATCTCCAATCTCAGCCCCATCCATGATATAAAAAAACCTCTTTTCCTTTTGTGTATAAATCAAACCTGTATATGGAATGTTTCAAGAACTACGTGTGTCTTGATTCTAATCCATATGATATACATAGTGACACCTATGTTTAATTCCCCGCTCCAGACACAATATTCCTTTTTCACATCAGAATCACATCAGGACCCCGCTGCATGACTCTAAACTACACAATATAATGTCATTACTGCACAATATTAAACTACAAAGTACCCAAAGATCTATGTATGGCTTTATTATGATCCCATTGAGATACCTAGTGAAAGACTATGCCTTAGGTCCTAGTCCCAACCTAGAGATAAATTTTTATCCCTCTTCCACATATAATTAATAATCTATGAGGGAGTTTGGATTTTGGGTTCTCTACTTAGAGAGACCACCAATGAAATATGAAATGTCTACATTTCAAATATGAGTTAGATCTATGTAATTGACTCCGAAATCATGGCCAATATTGATTCAAATATTTCTACTATGCATTGAGAATTACCCCTTTTCATATTTTACACTCTTAATCTTGAATACTTTTAGATATTCCTAAACATTCTCACAGTTTTGTCAAAGAGTTTATAATATCTGAGAACTCTTTTACCTGACTATGCAATATGTTCCCCTAGGTGGCCTTGCATAAGTTTCCTGCATAACATGGATATTAGTCAAAAGATTTCACTGTTTGGCTATGAAGTATATTCCCTAGTTGGTAGTGCATAATACAACCCCCATAACGATTTTGTCAAATAATGGTAACTTCATTCTTGGTTAATGTGTATTTCATACCCTTCAAACATTGATGACAATATACAAGAATCTCTTTCTTAAAGAATTCATTCATGTGTATTTTTTTCATTACCCTTCTATCAATATGAAAGTATTTAAGAAAATGGTTTACACATTTCCCTCTCCAAGTGTTCAAATCATATTGAAATAACCTTGTATCATTTGACTACATATCGTCTATTGTTTCCATAATATTCTAGTCTTAATTGTAGGACCTAAAACTACAGACACCATACTTCTTACGTTTGGTTCAGACCATCATAGAAATCATATTCCTCCAATTCTTTTGAAATAAAGATTGGAAATAATCTTTCTATATTAAGGTACCTTTATCTATAAACCAAAATTTGTGCTATGAAAAATATAAATCACCATAAATATTGAATTTTAACAATAAAATATCAAAACATTGGGATATTTTTTTTGACAATGCACTATGTACCCCCAGTGGCCTTGCCTAAAATTTTCCTACATAATAGGCCTATCAGTTAAAATATTCCATGATTTGGCTATGTACCATATACCCTAATCGTCCTTGAATAATATAGCCCCCATAATGGGTTTGTAAAATAATGGTAACTTTGTTCTTAGAAAATACTTCCTCTAATGCCTTTATCCCTTTTCTCATATCAATTTTCAGATCAAGAAATTACAAAATCATAGTTTACAATTGTTTCACTCCATACCTGATCATGGTGGTATATTTCCAAACAAATTATCAATGAATAGGAAAATCATGAACCTTTTGTCAAATATAGAGACCCTAAATTAAATCCACCGTTGTCCTCAATACATGACTTCTAACTGCACAACATGATATCATAAATCCCCCTTTATGAAAAAATTTAACCATTCCTCACACACCAAAATTGTGCAGAAGTGGTTTTCCCATTCATGACCTATGTCAGCCTAGATATTCCATTAATTCATAAAAACTATTTCATTGGAAAAAAGACCCACTTTGGTATGGATTCACTGGAATATTATTCTCCATTGTCAATCAACAATAAGATGTTTAATTCCTAAGAAATCTTTTACTTGACAATGCAGTACATTCCCCTAACTGGCCTTGCATAAAATTCACCTACATAATTGGCCTATTAGTCAAAAGATTCCACTACTTGGATATGTAGTATATAACCAAGTTGGACCTGCATTATATAACCCCCATAATGGGGTTGTCAAATAATGGTAATTTCATTGTTGTAAAATGAATCCTTTATGTTAATACTTCATGTTTTATATTTGTGACCCTAAAAATCAAGACTCAATATTCCCCTTGGAAGTATCTAATGAATATTAGAGAAATTCTTATCCACTAATCCTTGTTTGAGATCTAATTTCAAACGTTATGGTAAAATAATATTCGACCTTAAACACTAGCATTATTAGTACAACATGGATGTCTTTAAACATCCAATAAAAAGAGGCACAATACTCATCAGGTTGAAAACCCCCAAAATTGCACCCTATGGTTTAGGCAATATTGAGAAATAAAAAGTCAAAATATACAATGTTTGTGGGGGTTTGTCTATATAACCCTAGTAAAAATCAAACCATGATTATTTGACCCATTGTATTAAATAGAAATTTTCTAGCACTCCCATTCCTATTATTGTAGTTATGATTATTTGACAAAAATGTTTTATGTAAAAAAATCATCATCATCATTACCTTTGATATTGCAATTACAAAAAGCAATAATGGAGAGATATATGATTGGAGAAAAATTACCTTTCATTCATATGGTAAAATTAGACAGACATAAACAGAATGGAGCCTCTCTATATGTGTTAAAAGAAACTCTCATAAGGACTTTTCATCTATTGAACGACCTTAAGAGCACTATCGTCTGCTTATTGATGTTGAGATAATATAGAATCTTCAGCCTCCTCAGCATGAATAAGTGCTTATTTTGGATATAAAAATGGAGTTTATCCCTTCTAAATGGGTTTCCACAAATTTTTTGTTTAATTTCTCAAGTTTGTTATGAAATACATCCATTTTCTATTGAAGATATATCAGCTCCTTCGTCGCTTCTTTAAATTTTCGGCCAATTTCGATCAACCTCTTGCTATGATCGGCCTCTACCTCAGCTAATTCATCTTGAAAAGTTCTCACCATCAATAAGTCATTTAGACATAAGGATCTTACCACAACATATATTACTGATCTCATTGAGGAATTGTCACTTTCATTGTATTTTAGATCGGGTGATAATTAAATCGACAAAATCCCAATTTTTAAAAAAGTGATGGGAGTTTTATAAAATGGGATAGTAACTCATCCAAATTTCTCTTGGCAATTATAATCCAAATTTGTTTCCTTTCCTTTTTACATGCCATGCCAAGAGTGAATTTCATATCTAAATCTGAATCTGAGTCACTACCATAGGGTATAATGTACTCTGGAAACAAATCACTTAGTGAAGTCCCATGTTATGCCTCTCTAAGAACTGTGGATGCTTCACCCTATGATGATGTCAGAGCCAACACATAATTTTCACCATCTTAACAAGTTGTAGGAGATGGTAACCCTAAATAGTGAATCATGATGATTGTTAGTTTCAGAAGAATGGCAAAATAGAGCATGCTCAAGAAAATTGATAACATTTACCCAATAATAAGTCATATGCTTGTTTAGATACATCCCCAATATTCTCAGCTTCTACAAGTTGAGTAGATGTTTATTGGGGGGGGGGGGTAAATTATTCTATGTTTTCCCAATTTCTATAATTGAAGGATCTGGAATATCTCTCAACATGGGGTCCTCATTACTTATTTCTCCCTCTTTAGCAGAAGAAGGATAGAGTGGAATGACCTATTATTAAAGGGCCTTCACAATATTCTCTATAGAAAAATAAACATAATTTGAATTTTTAAGTGAATTACCAAGATAAATAAGGACAATTATATTTAGAAAATATGAAAATGAGAACTTATGTCCTTGCAATTCCTTATGAAAGTACCCAAACTCTTTGATGCAACATGGAATATCAATGCTTGGATTAAGGGAATCCATAATTTTAGTGTATTTGGATTGAAATGTTTTAGAATCCTCACCATTTAAGCATCATCAAATCGTTCCAAGTTAGGATCAACACCAATATCTACTTTAGATTCCCCAAGATCCTCGTTGCTTCCTTCTATAGCAATAATAATATCAGCATTTATTATTGTAGGATATGTTGGAAAGGGAACCGATCTGAGATATTTTGAATAGAATAATATTATCAAAGCATTTAATATTCAAGAGAAATGTATTTGACATTACCATAACGTTTCTCTCTCTTAATAGAATCTGGAGTAGATATTGCTACACCATTTGATGACTTATCTGTCAAGGTAGTAGATTCATCAACATGAACCTGTGTTTCTTCTGGAATTTATGTCTCTATTATTAATGGATCAGCTCTTAAGCCTTTAAGAGAAGAGAGATACTCGAATCCTATGAGAGGATGAACATGATCAACAATGTGTATTAAGAAATTCATAATGCTAGATGATAGTATAAATAATTACTTCTTAAATGGATACTTAAGACCAATCTCATTGATCTCTTGTGTTTCATTTCATAAGCTTGCTTAGAAATTGATATTATCCTCTTGTACGTAGAAACATAAGGTAGTGGCTGAGGATTGTCTGTCACCATTACCCCAGTCACAATTATTTTTCCTAGAGAAAGTTCTAGAGACTTGGAAGGATCATTTAATATGTCGATGGGAGAACCTGTAGCTCTATACCATGGTGACCTAATAACCTGTCATGAGAGTCCTTCCCTAAATTCAAGCTACAAAATTCAATATCATCAAGATTAATGACAGTGAATGAGAAAGAAGAATTAAAACAAAAGGAAAGGAAAATAAATTCTCAATATTAACAAAAATTTCCCATTCTTATTTAGGGTGAATAATTATCCCTTAATGTATCCCTAGTTCCATCATATTGGATACTCATTTAGAGGCTGGGACTTGGTCAGCAGTTTCATATATAAAGGTCTCAAACTACTCAATATATTCTCATACTTTAGCCAGCTTATTATCTAGATGAAAATCATAAGCTGCTTTATTTTATCCCACATCTGGTATTAAAATTACATTTTGGAGGATTTCCCATACATCCCAGAGGTCACTAGTCAAGATATCCCATAATTAAATATCCAATAATTGTATTTTGATATAGTTATCTCTGAAGAAAACTCAACATCCTTTGACTGGTGAGCCTCTACAATCCTCCCTTATTCTTAAGAAAATTTAGTATATGGGATGGGAATATCTTTCTGATGGTGGTGGCTAGATCACCTTGGTATCAGATGTATTGTTTCCCTTTCCATAGTCTTCATGGTATACCTTCTACAAAGACCTTTTGAAGGTTCTGAAACTTCTGAAGCCTCTTCATCATATTTGGATTTAGACATATTACCACAATTTCTATGTACAACAATTACCGTGGATGCAACCCAATATATTCATTATGATAGATCCATCAAAGGGTATTAAGAAATCCATGCTTTTTCATATCTAGATTCTAATCCAATTAATTCATCTGATTAAGGTAACATAATAGATAATTTGGATATCTCTAAAGCCCTCAAATCCATGATTGTCTCCATACCATTGGGTGTTTCTCATGTCTAATATACATGGGAGGAAAAGTGTTTGATTTTTGAAGACATTTGGACTGGTGAGAAAATATACAAGTTATTTATGCCTCACAAGATAATTTCACCACCAATCCTGGTCAATAATATGACGTCCCGAAATTCCCTCATATAAGAACTCAACTCAAAATTTTCTTTGTTACAATCATTAATAAATTTTCTAGTTTGTGGTTTACCAAAAGGGAGGAAGACGAATTCTCCTGATGCATTCAATGACCTCAGCACTACATCATGTCATAAATAAAAAGTCTAAATACTAGATTTGTTTTGTAAAATTTAGGTAAATCAACCATTGGGGACTCTAACTCAATTCAAAAATGAGTATGAAGAAAAGTGTGCCGCAATCCAGCCCCACAACACTTGGGATGGCCCTGAAAGTCTAAATTGATCCTTATTATTGTAAAAATGCAGTAGGGAATAATTAATGCTTTCTATTATAGAAGTTTCCAACCCAATATATTTTCCCTCTACTAATTTATCAGCAATAACGAAATACCAAAGCCTTACACTACCACGAGACACACGAACTTGAAGAAAGTAAATGCTTATACACATGGAAAGGAAGCCAGCTAAGTGTATCATTGCATCAATATTTGATTTGAATTTATAGCCCTAGTTCTTGTAGTCACAACTCCCCAATGTGGGCCACTATGTGCCTGAAATTCCCCATTTATCTACAGAAGGAAAAATAGTAGGATGTCTGCAAGTGAGACATTTCTCTATTGTAGTTTCTAAAAAGGCTTCCATCTACACTCTATCACGAATATATTTCTTGTCTTTATGAAATTCCATTGCTATTTTGAATTATTAATGAGCCAATGGTGGTGTCCTAGTAACATCACCATATGTTTTTGCTAGTGGAATGAACCCATCATTAATTTTACTAAGAATAGGAACCCTAAATATTTTGTATATATACCATAAAATGATGCCAATGTCACCATGCATTAAGTGGAAGGTATTTTTTTGTGGACTCCTGTAACACCCCAAGCTTCTACGGTATGTTTCCCTTTGAATAATGTAATAGCGTGCGTTGTACGCAACATCAAGTTCTAACACACACCACAACCAATCAAAATAGCTGTTATGAATATTAATACATACTTTTTGAAATTATATATATTTTATATTTCAAAATGGACTTCATTTTTGGATTCGGAATATCGAAATTATCCTAATTTGAATTTTTGGTATTTTTCTGAGAACATTCAATTTTTATGAATTGTGAAAAATACTTAAAAACAACTTTTTTATTCAAAATAATTAATAGTGACAAATTATATTATTGAGTAGTTTTAAAGTATAATTATAATATATTTTTACCAATTTATCCAATGGTGTTCATTATAATTAATTTCACTTTGAAATTGGACATAAACAATTTTCAATCTTTTGATATATATGGTTTCTTAAAAATACGCTATTTGTTGTGGAAGCGGGAATTAATTATAAAATAAATTAATGCAACATAAATGTTTTGAATTTTGTAAAATAGACATCATTTCTGAATTTGGAATATCAATTATAGCTTAGGGGGAAATTTTGGCATTGTTCTGAAAAACTACAATTTTTGATGAATAGTGAAACTTCTAAGTGGTAGTAAAAAAAACTGAATTTTTCAGAAAACTTAATTTTACCACTTCTGTGATTGGAATTTCAAAAATACGAGATACACGGTTACTATCAAGGAGTAAAATGTGGTTCAATGAGATGAAAACATTTTTTTGGTGAATAGTAACTTTTTTACTTTTATTTACCACAGTTAAAAGTAAATAGGGTAATTAAGTGTAAAAATGATATTAATATTACCCTAACACGTGTCCTAATTCTATTGGACAAGTGTATCTCGACCAAAAAAAATCTTAGGAATAAAATATTATCATTTAGGTCCACTTGGATTAGATTAGGACATTTATTATTATTTAATTCAAAGAAGAGTTAAAAGAGTTAAAATCAATGTTTATTTACTAAAACATTTTTAATATAGGGTTATACATAAGATAAATTATATTGTAAATATTAATTAGAAAGATAAAAGGATTTCCGACATAATAATATTTTATTTATAATTTTTAGACATTAAATAATTTAATCTATTTATGACACAATGATGATGCAGTAATTACCATAATAGTGAAACATTAAATTAATTGATATAATAAATACCCAAATAAATATAATTTGAGACTTTTAATGAATTACACTAATTTTCTAGGATAATATGACATATTAGTATTAATTTAATTTACTTTTTCCGAAGTAATAATTCTTTTATAAGTTTTACAAAAATCAACTATTGAATAGTGTCAAAATTGACATAAAAGAGTTTTTAAAACAAATTTTATATTATTAATTGATATTAAATTCCTAAAAATCTACGGTTCTTCCAAAAGACTTATATCATGATAGGTGTATTATTAATGGACTACTTGGGGGTCTCTTGGAGGTATATAGTATGTTTATTAACTATATAATATAAAAATACAAAGTGACATGGTAAGTGTCAAACTAATTAACTAAGAGTTAAAACTAAATTATAAGGTTAATATAATGTCCCAAACCTATCCAAATTCTATTAGTTGAGTGGTTTTCGACCTATCCCCACCTTAAAATTTAAATAATCCAATTTGGATCCATAATAAACGAAATATTAATTTATTATAAAATAATATTTCTAGCTCTTTCGAAGGTGCCCCTCACCCCTCTTATAAAAAGGGCACTCTCCCTTCTCATTAACTCACACCTTCAAGGCCTTTTGGTTCGGCCAACCTCTGCTCAAATACTCTCTCAACTTCCCTCACTAAAACCTAGAGACCTTTGTTTGATCAAAAATCCAACCTAAGGATCCCTTTTGATCAAATCAAAAGGAAGAACCCGAAGAAGAGGTAATGATTTCACCACCCTTTTTCAAATTCATTTCTTCTTCCACTTCTTCCTTCTTTGTTATTACCATTATAAAATAATAACTCCAGTATCTTATATATAATGTGATTTTATTATAAATATGGTACAACCATATTTAGTATTCTATCCATCCTTTGAATAACATGTCACCATACGTGCGTACGTACGACTTACCGTCTCGACATCGTGGTGTAAATGTTATTCAATAAATTATTATTTAGATGGGTATAATAATGATGTGTAACTCATGTAAATAATAAATATAACATGATAATGATTCTTTATATATGATATAAAATCCAATTATATACTATTTTAATATCAAAAGAATGATATTGTCGCTCGTGCTTACGTACGAACTACCGTCTCCACGAACACGATGAGATTCATTCTCCAACGTATCCATTCAAGTATAATTCTCATTTGATGATTAATAATAGTATATAAGGACTTTATATCATTCTGGATATGAATAAGATACAACCTATCCATGAAAAACATGGCTTACGTAACAAAACATATGAAAGAAAACGAGTAAGTTAACACCCGAAACGACGATAATACTAAGAATATTATTAACAAAGCAATGTTAAAAGATCATATACGATATCATATCAATATATTTGATTCTTGTATAATTTAATAACAATTATTTCACCATTATACAGGAGGTTAACCGAATCTCAACCAAGGAAAAGTACAAGGTATGGGTTTATTTCACAATCTCTTAATATCCGATGTTGTTTATACGTAATAATGTATCGGGATCTCTTTATCATCCACATCCATGTTTCTAAAAAATGTATTTGAAAACATTTTTACTATTTAAAGGCATATGGGTTAATGTTATTTATACCCTTGTTTAAATTTTTTTAAGAGTTTTTATAAAGGAATCTTTCCGTTGTTTCCCAAACAAGGTGCTTTTTAACCTTTTCGACAGAATTAAGGTAAGAATGTTTTTTTAACATATACGGCGGGTGCGGTTATTTTCTGCCGTTATAAAATCGTCGAAGATTACCTTACAATATTATAAGAATATTTTCAAAGAAAATGTTTTATTTTATAAATATATGACTCTGAAATGATTTCAAAATAGAAAGAGATATTTCTCTAAAAAGTGTTTCGATTTCATCTATGTCAACATCAATTGATGGAATTTACTCTTATTTGAAGTTGATTTATTATGATACAAAACTTCTATATTGTATTGATGGTTTTGTGATATGTTTGACTGTGGATGTGCTATTTTTATACCATTCATGGTTTATGGTGAATGTATTGACATTTCGTGTGCTATTTTTAATACGAATGTTTATGTTATGTTTAAACCTTTTCATATGGGAATGCATTGGACTTAATATGTGATGGGTGGAGCCCGCTATAGCTCCTCGATGCATCAGTAGGTCTAATGAGACAAACTAGTGTCTTGGTACAAGGCCTTGGCAAAATATTATTTCTAGTCTTGGCACGAGGCCTTGGCTATGTGGTTATGATAGTCTGGCATTATGCATTCCATCATTATTAAAGTGGTTATTGATATTGCATGTGATTATTCGATTAGTAGAATATCCATGTGAATAAGTAAATGGAATTATTTCATTTTATTTTTTCCATACTATGTTGAAGTTCAAGTTTAAAAGGCTTTTGTTTTAGTTATACATTGCCTTAAATGGTTATTATTATTTATGAAAGTTTCTGCTTTATTGTTATCCTTACTGGGCATTTGAGCTCACCCCTTTTATATGTTTTATTTTCCCAGGGTATGAAGAAGTAAATTATGAATGACCTGCAAGGATAGTATGAGGGGATAATATTGTGGTCTATGAAGATAACATGTTGTTGTAGTTTTCGTTTTTATGTTGTAATGTAAGACTTAGGAATATATCTAGTGTCTCTAAGGCTACTAAACCAATCGGTCTTTCGAGATTTGATCTTTCTTGTGATCATGCCAATGTCATGTAATAATGCACCGACTCTGGGTAACTAGGGTCAGGGCATAACATTTGGTATCAGAGGAACTTTAGTAGAATCCTCGGAAGCTAGATTTAGATAAACTCTGATTATAGCACGTAGAACTAAGATGAACTTTGAGGATTAGTATAGAAGAACTTCCTAGAATTTTGTTATTGTATAGATTTTCTGAGTTTTCCGAGCAATACATACCTGTCTGGATAAGAGCAGGTAGAGGCGGATCTGGCACAGATGTACCTAGGGGTAAAACCTGAAAACACCACTTTGAGCTAGACTCGAACGGGAACTGGTGCACAAAAACGGGCCTTGCTGCACTCTTGGTTACGACACTCCTGGGGGATATGCTTAGGAGAACTCTCATTTTCTATACAAATAATTATGAAGGGTTTATGAGTATATACATCCTCAAAGAAAACATTATTATGATTATGGATTATATCCATAAACACTTCAATTTATGTTAAGTGTTTTGTAAGTATGGGATTATGTATTTTGATTCATAAACTGATCTAGTTTATACCATTGTTTAAAAATGGCGCCTAGTGGAAGAAATGGAAACTGTATCAATGCACGCACTCCATATAGGGATTTCCCTCCTGCTCAAGATAATTATAGTAGAGTTGGTGATGAAACTGGTGTCGATCAGCTAATCACCATACTGGGACAACTTACTCAAGTTATGAATAATAACCTTACTCATATGGAGCACCTTGATCCACAGCATGGAGGATCAATGTTAGATCGCTTCATGAGGAAACAACCACCAATGTTCAATGGGAGTACAAATCCCTTAGTAGCTCAGCAATGTATATTTTCCCTAGAGAAAATATTTCAGGCTTTGGGGTGTAGTGAAAGGGAAAACGATATCATGGCAGTTTACCGCCTCACTGGAGATGCTGATCAATGGTGGTCATTGATTCAAAATATGAAGTAAGATGATGAAGTATTAAATATGGAATGGAGGGAGTTCAAAGATCTGTTTTTAAAAAAATACTTTCCTCGTGTCCATCGAGGAGATATGGAAAGGAAATTTCTGAGTCTGATTCAAAAGGAGGATGAGAATGTCGCAAGGTATGAGGCTAACTTTACAAGGTTAGAAAGGTATGCTAGAGATTATATACGTAACCCAAGAAGTAAGATTGATCATTTCTTTGATGGGTTAAAACTATTTCTCTGTCGAGCATTAGTCTCACAATCCTTCTCGTCTTACGAAGACATTGTCTCATGTGCTATCAAGACAAAAAAGGAATTCTCTAAGTCTTATGAATTTAAAGCAAAGCAAGAGAAGAAGAGATCTGCTGATCAATCTGGGAATGGAAATAAGGGGAAGAAGGGAAAGGTTGAATATCCATCCTATGGTAAATGAGGGAAGAAACACCCCGATACTTGCATAAAGGGAATGGGTGTTTGTTACAAGTGTGGTGAAAAAGGCCACCAAGCTCGTGAATGCAAAGGGAAGAAGGAAGCTACCAATGTTCAATGCTACAATTGCAGGGAAATGGGACATTATGCAAATGAATGTCCTAAGCGTTAGGGGAACTTACCTTAGAAAAGGCCAAGGGATCAAGGCCAAGCTTATGCTATCACTACTGCTGAGGTAGAAGCTCCGAAAGACATGGTGGAAGGTAATTTAATGGTTTCCTCAAGTTTAGAAAATGCATAATTTGATTCTGGATCATCACATTGTTTCATATCTTCCCAGTTTTCTATGAAAATTAGATATTTCTAGTTTGATTTAACAAGGGAGTTGTCAGTTAAAACTCCTAAGGGAAGTATCATTGCAATAATGTTTTGTGAATCAGTCCCCATTAAAGCACATAAATGTTCTTTATTCGCTGATCTCATCCTCATACCTATGATTGAGTTTGATATAATCCTCGGTAA
This sequence comes from Viscum album, assembly GCA_963277665.1. Taxonomy (NCBI): domain Eukaryota; kingdom Viridiplantae; phylum Streptophyta; class Magnoliopsida; order Santalales; family Viscaceae; genus Viscum; species Viscum album. The sequence continues at coordinate 1,992,754,573 of OY728133.1, read as the reverse complement.
GGATTGGCTTTCAGATTATTATGTGAATATTTATTGTAAGAAGAAGGATGTTACGATTTTTGATGATGATGATAAGGAACACCTTATCTTTAGAGAAGAATCGTCACTACCTAATTCTTATCTAGATCCATCCCCATTAGCTCAACTAAATTAAATTATTGGGGAGGAAGAGAATGAAATGACTATGGGTGAGGAAAGGAATGTTCAAATAGAATATGTACCTGTTGTGAAAGAATATGTAGATGTATTTCTGAAAGATTTACCTAGACATCCTCCAGAACGAGAAGTTGAGTTTTCAATTGATTTAATTCCTAGATCAAGGCCTATATCGAAGACCCCTTATATAATGGCCACTGTAGAATTAGTTGAACTAAAGAAACAACTAGAGGAATTGAGTAATAAGGTATTTATTCGACCTAGTGTTTCTCCATGGGGATCCCCTGTTCTTTTTGTTAAAAAGAAAGATGAATATATGAGGTTATGTATCGACTATAGGGAGATCAATTCCATAACAATAAAGAATGAGTATCCCCTACCTCTCATTGATGATTTATTTGACCAACTGCATGGAGCTCAATACATTTCAAAGATTTACCTTCGATCTGGATACCATCAGTTGTGTGTGAAGAAGGAAGACATTCCGAAGACAACATTTCAAACCAGGTACGTGCATTAAGAGTTTACTTTAATTCCTTTTGGATTGACTAATGCACCCTCTGTATTCATGGATCTTATGAATAGAGTTTTCAAGGAGTATCTCGATGAATTTGTGGTGGTATTTACGGATGATATCTTGGTATACTCCAAAAGTTACAAAGATCATGAAAATCAATTGCGCATTATCCTGAAGACCCTGAGAAGACATAAATTATATGGGAAGTTTAACAACTGTGAATTTTGGCTTCAGGAGATTTCTTTTCTTGGCCATATTTTCTCTAAATATGGAATCTCTGTTGATCCTTCTAAGACCAAGGTAATCAAAGAATGGCCAGCACCTATGAGTATAACTGAGGTACGTAGTTTTACTGGTTTGGCAGGTTATTATCGACGTTTCTTCCAGAATGTTTCCCGATTGGCTAACCCATTAACGAAGCTCACACGTAAAGGGGTTAAATTTGTTCGGACAAAAGAGTGTGAAGAATGTTTCAAAGAACTGAAGAGAAGATTAGTCAATGATCCTATATTGACTCTACCATCGGGGAATGATGGGTTCGTTATTTATAGTGATGCATCAAAGAAAGGACTTGGTTGTGTCCTTATGCAGAATGATAGGGTTATTGCCTATGAATCACGACAGTTGAAAATTCATGAACAAAAACTATCCTACTCATGATCTCGAGTTTGCAGCTGTGATATTTGCTTTGAAGATATGGAGGCACTACCTCTATGGTGAAAAATGTGAGATTTATACTGATCACAAGAGTTTGAAGTATATTTTCTCACAAAAAGAACTCAAAATGAGGCAAAGGAGATGGCTTGAATTACTCAAGGATTATGATTGCACGATACACTACCACCCGGGGAAGGCAAACAAGGTGTAAGATGCTTTGAGCAGAAAATACCATGGAGTTTTGAACAATATGAGAATTGAAAGGGATCCAATTTTCATGGATCTAGTGAATATGGACATGGGAATAACCAGGGAAGGTGAAACATCAATGCTTTTTCAAATGGTTTCCAAACCATCTTTACTAGAAAAGATTAAGAGTTCTCAGACCGATGATGAATAATTTCAAAAGAAGATTAAAGCTGTGAATGATGGGAGATTGGGAGTCTTTGTGTATGAAGAAGGAATTTTGAAATTCGGGAAGAGACTTTGTGTTCCCGATATACCTGATCTAAAAAGAGAATTGCTGGATGATGCTCATAGTTCCAATTTATCTATACACCCTGGGAGCACCAAAATGTATAGATATTTGAAGGAACATTTTTGGTGGGACAACATGAAGAGGGAGATTGCTGATTTTGTGTCAAGTTTTATGGTTTGTCAATAAGTGAAAGCTGGAAGGCAACGGCATGGAAGAGTCATGCAACCTCTTCCCATACCGGAGTGGAAATGGACAATATTACGATGGACTTTGTCATGGGACTACCAAAGACTCCTAGAAGGAACGATGAAATATGGGTCATTGTTGATCGTCTTACCAAGTCAGCAAATTTTCTTGCTATAAGAGAAGATCTACCACTGGAACGTCTAGAAAGACTATATATTGATGAAGTTGTGAGACTTCATGGAGTACCCCTATCGATTGTTTCAGATCGTGATCCCTGTTTTACTTCAATATTCTGGAAAAGTCTTCAGAAATCCCTGGATACTGAACTTCATTTGAGCACTGCTTACCACCCTCAAACAGATGGACAAGTAGAATGAACTATTCAAACCTTAGAAGACATGTTGAGATCCTACTTACTTGACTTTCCGGGTATGTGGGATCAATATTTACCTTTAGTAGAATTTTCTTATAACAATAGCTTCCATTCGAGTATTCAAATGGCACCATATGAAGCGTTATGTGGAAAGAGATGTCGCACACCAACATGTTGGGATGACATTGGTGAAAGAAAACTTGTAGGCCCAGAACTGGTGGAGGAAACGATGGAAAAGGTGAAGGTAATACAAAATCACATCAAAGAAGCTCAATGTAGGAAGAAGAGCTATGCCAATAATCGAAGGAAAGATTTGGAATTTCAAGTTAGTGATCATGTTTTCCTGAAGGTATCTCCAAGGAATGGAGTCATACGTTTTGGTAAGAAAGGTAAATTGAGTCCCTGGTTCATCGGACCTTTCGAAAAACTAAAACGAATTGGGGATGTTGCTTACCGATTGGAAATGCCGCCAAGTGTCTCCAAAGTTCATGATGTGTTCCACGTATCTCTATTGGAGAATTACATGCCTGACCCAACGCATGTACTCACCTATGAGGAATTAGAACTGGAACCCATCTGTCTTATTGCGAATAACCCGTCAAGATTATTGATATGAGAGAACAATTACTGAGAAACCGGACGACGCGTCTGGTAAAAGTTTTGTGGAGAAACCATAAGATGGAAGAGGTAACGTGGGGACCTGAAGAAATTATGATAAAGAACCACCCGAGTCTTTTCATACTGTAGTATTCTAGAAATTTCGAGGACGAAATTATTTGAAGGAGGGGAGAATGTAACACCCCAAGCATCTACGGTACGTTTCCCATTGAATAATGTAATAGCGTGTGTTGTACGCAACATCGACTTCTAACACACACCACAACCGATCAAACTAGCCGTTGTAAATATTAATACCTACTTTTTAAAATTATATATATTTTATATTTCAAAATGGACTTCATTTTTGGATTCATAATATCGAAATTATCCTAAGTTGAATTTTTTGTATTTTTCTGAGAACTTTCAATTTTTATGAATAGTGAAAAATACTTAAAAACAACTTTTTTAATCAAAATAATTTATAGTGATAAATTATATTATTGAGTGGTTTTAATGTATAATTAGAATATATTTTTACCATTTTATCCAATGGTGTTCATTAGAATTAATTTCACTTTGAAATAGGACATAAACAATTGTCAATATTTTGATATATATTGTTTCTTAAAAACACGCTATTTGTTGTGACAACGGGAATTAATTATAAAATCAATTAATGAAAATTATATGTTTGGAATTTTGTAAAATAGATATCATTTTTTAATTTTTAATATCAATTATAGCTTGGTTGGAAATTTTTGCATTGTTCTGAAAAACTTCAATTTTTGATGAATAGTGAAACTACTAAGTGGTAGCTAAAAAACTGAATTTTTTAACATAATTTTACCACTTCTGTGATTGGAATTTCAAAAATCCGAGAGACAAAATTAATATCAGGGAGTAAAATGTGGTTCAATGAGATGAAAATAATTTTTGGTGAATAGTAACTTTTTACTTTTATTTACCACGGTTAAAAGTAAATAGAGTAATTAAGGGTAAAAATGATATTAATATTACCCTAACACATGTCCTAATTCTTTGGACAAGTTTATCTCGACCAAAAACAACCTTAGAAATAAAATATTATCATTTAGGTCCACTTGTATTAGATTAGGACATTTATTGTTATTTAATTCAAAGAAGAGTTAAAAGAGTTCAAATCAATGTTTATTTACTAAAACATTTTTAATATAGGGTTATACATAAGATAAATTAGATTGTAAATATTCATTAGAAAGATAAAACGATTTCCTACATAATAATATTTTACTTATAATTTTTAGACATTAAATAATTTAATTTATTTATGACACAATGATAATGCAGTAATAACCATAATAGTGACAAATTAAAATAATTGATATTATAAATACCAAAATAAATATAATTTGAGCCTTTTAATGAATTAAACTAATTTTCTAGGATAATATGACATATTAGGATTGCTTTTATTTACTTTTTTTGAAGTAATCATTCTGTTATAAGTTTCACAAAAATCAACTATTGAATTGTGTCAAAATAGATATAAAAGAGTTTTTAAAACAAATATTATATTATTAATTGATATTACATTCCTAAAAATCTAAGGTTCAGTAAAAATACTTATATCATGATAGGTGTATTATTAATGGACCACTTGGGGGGTCTTTTTTCCGTATATAGTAAGTTTGTTAACTATATAATATAAAAATACAAAGTGACATGGTAAGTGTCAAACTAATTAACTAAGAGTTAAAACTAAAAGATAAGGTTAATATAATGACCCAAACCTGTATAAATTCTATTGGTTGAGTGGTTTTTGACCTATCCCAACCATAAAATTTAAATAATCCACTTTGGAGCCATTAGAAACCGAATATAAATTTATTCTAAAATAATATTTCTAGCTCTTCCAATGGTGCCCCTCACCCCTCTTATAAAAGGGCACTCTCCCTTCTCATTAACTCACACCTTCAAAGCCTTTTGGTTCGGCCAACCTCTGCCAAAATACTCTCTCAACTTCCCTCACTACAACCTATGTCCTTATTTTGATTAGAAATCCAACCTAAAGAGACCTTTTGATCAAATCAAAAGGAAGAACCTGAAGAAGAGGTAATGATTTCACCACCCTTTTTCAAATTCATTTCTTCTTCCACTTCTTCCTTCTTTGTTATTACCATTATAAAATAATAACTCCAGTATCTTATATATACTATTATGTTATTATATGTATGGTACAACCATATTCAGTATTCAATCCATCCTTTGAATAACATGTCACCATATGTGTGTACGTACGGCTTACCATCTCCACGTTGTGGTGTAATTGTTATTAAATAAATTATATTTTAGATGGGTATAATAATGATGTGTAACTCATGTAAATAATAAATATAACATGATAATGAATCTGTATATATGATATACCATACAATTATTTACTATTTTAACATCAAAATAATGATATTGTCGCCCGTGCGTACATACGGACTACTGTCTCCACGAATGCGATGAGATTCATTCTCCATCGTATCAATTCAAGTATAATTATCATTTGATGATTAATAATAGTATCTAAGTACTTGATATCATTCTTTATATGAATAAGAGACAACCTATCCATGACAAACATGGCTTACTTAACAAAACAAATGAAAGAAAACGAGTAAGTTAACACCCGAAACGATGATAATACTAAGATATTATTAACAAAGCAATGTTAAAAGATCATATATGATATCATATTAATATATATTATTCTTGTATAATTTAATAACAAATATTTCACCATTATACAGGAGGTTAAACTACCCTCAACCAATGAAAAGTACAAGGTAAGGGTTTATTTCTCAATCTCTTCATATCCGAGGTTGTTTATACGTAATAATCTACTGGGATCTCTTTATCATCAAAATCCATGTTTCTTAAAAATTTATTTCAAAAAAAATTTACTATTTAAAAGAATATGGGTTAATGTCATTTATACCCATGTTTGACTTTTTATAAGAGTTTTTATAAAGTAATCTTTCCATCGTTTTCCAAAAAAGGTGCTTTTTAACCTTTTCGACAGAATTAAGGTAAGAATGTTTTTTAACTTATACGGCGGGTGTGGTTATTTTCCACCGTTATAAAATCGTCGAAGATTCCCTTACAATATTATAAGAATATTTTCAAAGAAAATGTTTTATTTTATAAATATATGACTCTTAAATGATTTCAAAATAGAAAGATATATCTCTCTAAAAAGAGTTTTGATTTCATCTATGTCAACATTCTTTGATGGATTTTACTCTTATTTGAAGTTGATTTATTATGATACAAAACTTCTATATTGTATTGAAGGTTTTGTGATATGTTTGACTGTGGATGTGCTATTTTTATACCATTCATGGTTTATGGTGAAAGTATTGACATTTCATTTGCTAGTTTTAATATGAATGTTTATGTTATTTTTAAAACTTTTCATATGGGAATTCATTAGAGTTAATATGTGACGGGTGGAGCCCGATATAGCTCCTTGATGCATCGGTAGGTCTCATGAGACAAACTAGTGTCTGGGCACAAGGCCTTGGAAAAATCTTATTTGTAGTCTTGGCACGAGGCCTTGGCTATGTGGTTATGATAGTCTGGCATTATGCATTCCATCATTATGAAAGTGGTTATTGATATTGCATGTGATTATTCGATTAGTAGAATATACATGTGAATATGTAAATGGAATTATTTCATTTTATTTTTTCCATACTATGTTGAAGTTCAAGTTTAAAAGGATTTTTTTAGTTATACATTGCCTTAAATGGTTATTCTTATTTATGAAAGTTTCCAATTTATTGTTATCCTTACTGGGAATTTGAGCTCACCCCTTTTTTATGTTTTATTTTCCCAGGGTATGATGAAGTTAATTATGAATGACCTGCAGGGATAGTATGAGGGAATAAGAGTGTGGTCTATGAAGAAAACATGTTGTTGTAGTTTTTTTTATGTTGTAATGTTAGACCTATGAATATATCTAGTGTTTCCAAGGCTACTAAAACAATCGGTCTTTCGAGATTTGATCTTTCTTGTGATCATGCCAATGTCATGTAATAATACACCGACTCTGGGTAACTGGGGTCGGGGCGTTACAACTCCATAGGCTTAGAAATCGAGGAATTAATTCTTCTATATAAATATAAGTTTGTTCCATCTAGATATCTTCATAAATGTGAAAATCTGAAAGTTCTTTTCTGAATTTAGCACAAGTCCAACGTAACCAAAATGCCCACATCCATTCAGGTTTAACCCTTCATTTGGAATGGCGATCCAATCATCCTTCCTACCATTAAAAAAATATGTTTGGGAAGAAAAAAAGGTTAAATCATAACAATGTGGCCATGTCTCTACATCATGATCTTTCATATCAGGAGTACAACCACTATGGTGTAAGATGCATCCAATAGGGATTGTTCCCCCATGAATAGGCATACCCTTCACAGTAATATTAATCCAAGGGAAATTGAAGAATTGGAGTAACCAATTATTTGGAAAATATTTTTTAATAGAAGAAATGTGGGAATCTTGAAAAATAATATGTTCATATAGAGGAAAATAAAGCCTTTGTGGATATTCATATAGGTATGGAATTAATCCTTTAAGTAGTCTAGGAAGAGTACTCACAATAACGTGATAATAGTCTGGTCCAACAATATTCATCATCTCATCATGATGAGCCTTAGCTTCTTCAGTAGTGGTCATCAAGTGATCCATTTTCTACAAAATAATTACTAGGTTCCCCTTATTATGTTGGAATTTTGACTTAAGAAAATTCAAATTTCAACTTAAAGAAATTTAAAAAATTTGGAAAGGAAATGATTCGCATAGGTCTTTGATAAGGTCATCCGTGTAGGTCCTCCAACAAGGATCCTAACACAAATAATTTGGTGAAATACTTCCACGTAGCTCCATAAATAAAATGGTTTCTCCTTGAAAAAAAATTCAAGGGTCCTACTGGAGAGAAAAACATGGCAAGGCTGAACGAATGAGCTACGCAATGAGAGAAAAAAATCCAAAATCTCTGGTGAAGACAATCACAAAGGAACAAATCTATTTATAGACATCATCGACCTATGTGGAATATCTATTCGGAATAGATATGTGGTATACCTGTGCAAAATAGCTATGTAGAAAGCCTACACAGCTCAGAAATTACTCTATAGTCTTTCCCCCACGATCTTACTTCAAGACTTGACCCTCTTTCTAATCATATCCAATCCTGGGGGTGGATTTTTTGACAGTGATTTGCAAGAAAAAAATATTATGAAGACTTTCTCTGGATATTTCAAATGCTCAAGACAAATCTAAAAGAAGTAAAATGAATAAAAATCACAAGGGACCTATGAGAAGGATATATGCGATGCACCTGCGCACCGGAGCTATGCGACCAGATATTTTCTTTGCACCAACACACAGGATATATGTGAAGTAGAAGCATGACCGACCTTCATTTACAAAATTGTTTCAATCATCCCACTACTTACCTATAAGTAGGACACTTGGGAACCTCACTTGACAACTGAAAAGTTGGAAGAAGTCTTGAAGCTCCAATTATGTAGATCTGTCACCCAGCTCCCTCAAATTTTCTACGGTAGCTCTATAAAAAAAGAGATAAGAGGGAATTAGATGGGATATGCCTATTTTGGAATCCTCTCAATGTTTAAACCTTTCATAGTCATGGTTCTCCTATATTAAGAACATTCTTAGCCTTTTCTAAGACCTACATAGTACACCTATGCAACATACCAGTGTGGTGTACCTACACGGAATACCTACATAGTATAACTACACTGTATAGATACGTTACATAGATTCTCACATGGCCTACACATCGTCCTGTAAACCCTCTTCAAAGAAACTCATGGTTGGGTTTCTCCTTCCTTGGTTCCATTATTTGAAAGGTACTAAGTTGAAGCCTCCACGAAAACCTCATGACTTATCAAACCTTTGGGATCGGCACACCAACGTGTCTCCTATTTGGGGTTTTATATCCACATTCAGAGGTTTCCCACATATGTTTTATAATAGGATATGGATTCATGGAGTCTCTGTGGGTTTGTATATCCGCAGTCACATGGACCATTTTCCAAGGAATAATGTAGGGGAGTTCTCGGTATTAAGGATTAAGGATTGGGTTAGGACTTCCCCTTCTCATCTCTAAGACTCAAAGACTCTGGTTCCTAATAAAGAGAGTGAGGGTCCCACTTGGTTTTCCATTCATGAAAATGAGAAGTATCCCTCCTCTCCTGTGATCCACCGGGGCACTCCTACTGAGGTAAGTCTCTAACCTTTCGAGATCCGGGCCACATGATATCCAATGTCATCCCACATTGAACGGTTCATCACTCCACACCCTCTCCCACAGTCTCCTATGATTCTTTTGTCATAGGCTCGCCCTCTCCCATCAATGGAAGAGAGAGTGTGTGGTTTTTTAAATATTTAACATCCTCTTGTTTCTTACATCAATCATGACTCACATGGGATTAGAAGACTGTGATGGCCGAAACATCCACACGAGCCACCTTGAGTGAACTGCAATAACTTTGATTCCCATAATAATTGTGATACGTAAGAGGAAATCCAAAGGCACGATGTCACGACACGACCCTACTGGTCCCGAGCCAAAACTACCTCAAGCCCACCTCCATAGGCCAGAGGCTGGCAACCAGCACAGAAGGTGTAACAATCTCAGGGAGGCCTTCACCTAAGTACCTATACACACGCACACATGACCCACTCGATGCAGAAGTGCAGAGTAAAAAAGAAAACCACAGGACAAATAGCTATAACCCAACCACAGTCATGCATCAACCACTAAAATAGAGCAAGAAAAGTGTTGAATGTACTGAAAAGTAAACCAAATAGTAAAAAGTGAAAAACACGCACCCAACCACAAAGGTTCCACAACTCGGCAACATGTTACAAAAAGTAAAAAAATGGATAAATCCCCACCTAAAAACTATAGCACGACCACAAAAAACTATCCGAGCTTCTGTGACCTCTATGCTCCTCCGTAGTCACGATCGACATGTCCGTCGTCTGCAAGGGCACACCAAGTGCGGACAAAGCCCAAGCAGGAGTGAGTATAAAGATAATCCGTAGGATTCCCCGAAATCTGGACGGAGAAATATAGGAGGCACTAAAGAGGTGTGCAGTAGATAGAAACAGAACAGTAAAAGAGTACAGTAAAGAGAGTGTAGCTCAAACCAACAAGAGGAAATATATAAACTCATCCAAACACAAGTATCTATGAATGATGAGAAGATGAAATTCTCACCGAGTCTTTGCTATCTATTGTAGGAGAGTGGACTCATCCAAATGATAGAATCTAAACACGAAAATTACATGGCATACCCCATGCGTCTTCGCCCCTCCTAGAAGTAGAGTAACTGAAAACAAGGAGTGGGAACCGAAGTCAGGTGTATATGTATATATACTCAACAAGGAACCCGAACGAGTGGGTAAAGGGACCTCCATCTAAAAGCTCATCCTAGGGAGAGTCTCTAAAAGTTCTAGGGATATACAATGATGAACCCAAACATCCCACATGTCAATCTATGAGGTACAAGTCAAAGGGGCTCGATCACCGCACCTCGATACTATCCTCTTTGGGCGGCACTAACTCGCACTCACGTCTTTTAGGTCGTGTCACAAGGACGCGTCTTGGTGGAAAAAGTTCCCCTCATCATCGTATGTCCTAAGGTCCCGTCCAAGCTGTAACATCACTGATCCATATGACCAAGGATCCCGCTCTGATAGTTACAAATAAAAAGTCACTAACTAGCTGCATCAAATGGTCTGAGTCTAAAAGAAGTCATCCGTTAACCCACTACTCAGCCCAGCTGGAGGGTAAACCCCTAGAGGTCTCTGGGTAACCCATTGCCTAGCCCCACTAGAGGGTAACCCTAGTATGTGAATGGGTAACCCACTACCCAGCCCGGCTGGAGGGTAAACCCTGATAAGTCCGACGGGTAACCCACTGCCCAGCCCCGCTGGAGGGTAAACCCTAGTAAGTGAACGGATAGCCCACTGCCCAGCACACCTGGAGGGTAAACCTTGATATGTTTAATGGGTAACCCACTCCCCTACCCCACTGGAGGGTAAACCCTAGTAAGTAAATGGGTAACCCACTGCCTAGCCCGTCTGGAGGGTAAACCCTGATAAGTTCGACAACTCCGTGCTACCCGCGCCATCACTGGGTGTTGTTAACATCGCGATCATGCATTGGGTCGGAGTGCATCAAAGAGACCTCCGACCAACACCATTTCATATTTCCACATTTTATAAGATCAAGCAAGAGTCTTCACTCACATGAATAGATTACCCCATTGTAATCCACATGAAAAAACACGCGAGAAAGACTACTTACTCGCTGGAAACGACCTCTCAATGGAAATGTTGTTCGCCACTACTTTAGGCTTGCTCGATGTCTTGTGGGGAAAACTATCAGTCCCTAAATAGGTTGGGAGGACTGCTTCATTGCGATGGCCTCATAAAAAAACGTCAAATTGACTTTTCATCTGCCCCGAACGGATGCCTGACGAAAATGTCGCAAAATGGTGCACGTCGTTTAAAAGACGGCTCGTAGGTCCCACATCACAACTCCAGAATCAATGCCTGAAACTGTACTGGAAATACCCACCTCGATTTTTGGGTTTCAATGCCACTGATGGTGCTCAAATCGGACATCAGATGTGTCTGCGCCATCCAAAACAAGAACCCCTGGAAAAACGCCAATCCACTTAATGGGCGTGTCGCACCACTGAGGCCCCCCGTCTCAGGAATTTAAAATCCCCAAGACCATCGAAAAAATCTTTTTCACAACTCCAAGAATGCATTGACACAAACAAGACACAAAATAGACACCTGTAGCAAAAATTACAGGTGTCTAAAGTCGGAGGGGGCAAACCCCTTGGGCTGGACCGGCCTAGGCCGACATGTCCACCCTGTCTGGGCCGGCCGGCCCGGATCACAGCACCGGCCCATAGTTCATCCGCATAGACCGGTGCTGACCCGTGGTCTCCCTATAGACTGGCCCTCATGGATGGTCGTCTTTATGCGTTAAGACCCACCGAGGGCGGGTCTTTGTCCCGCTCGGGGTCGCGCGTCGCGATAGCAGGTCGCCCCGCACCAGCGGCTTCAGACCGCCGCGCCGCCTGGGTGGCCGCCGCCTCCACCTAATCTCACGCTGCCTCCTAAACTTGAGCCACTGCCTCTTTAAAAAACCGTGCCGCCACCGACCACCGCTCGAACACCGCCAGAGAACACAAAACCGCCGAAAAAACACAAAAAACACCCCGGACTTCGTCGGATCCCTACGGGATCCTCATGACTCATAATTTCAAACCGAAACATGCGCTGGAGAGCATATAATGATACCTAGTCGTATATGGGATTCTATTGAGAGTTTGAAAGAAATTAATTTCAATAAATTTAATTTTATGAAGAGTGTTAAATAAAAATTGAAAACACAACCACCAACCTCATTGGGCGTAGCCCGTGGCTTCATGAAGGGTCCACTGGGGCGTCATACCCCATTAGAGAGGTGGAGTAGAGGAGAGAAGCTCCTCCTTCTTCGTTGGGAGGACTTGCACCATGAAAGAACAAGGGATGGGAAGCATGGAGGTGGTTAGGTTTAAATTGAAAAAATTAATTAAATTTTAATAAATTTTTAAATAATTTTTAAAACTTCCACCAGTAGGCACGTACTCGGACTCTCGAAGGGGTCAAGATTAAGCCACCCATAGGGTTAAATCCTTGTTATGAGTGCAACAGTTATCTCAGAATTTAAATCCGAGCCTCTATTCAAATATTGTAAAGTCCACGTCCAATGCTGCTAAATTACGAAAAGGCCCCTAGTGGTGTTTTTTAGAGAAGGCCCACGCCTGTGAAAGTCATACCCCTATTAGGGTAAATGGAACATTTCGGACTCAAAGGTGCCCTTAGTTTTCCCATATGAGCAACTGTTTTGGGGTTATTATATTTATTTGGTGTGTCCAGTGTGAACACACTTAATGTTCAATTCCGGCCACATCAGGGCTTGGAATCGCATGCCGTCTGAACGCCCGACTTTGGAATAACATCATGAAAATTTAAAAGTCTCAGAGGCTCAAAACCGGGGTTCTTACATCATTCCCTCATTCAAGTATTTCGTCCCTGAAAATCAAAACTACAAAAAGAACTCAGGATACTGAGCCCGCATCTGGCTCTCATGATCCCAGGTACTCTCTTGCACCCTCCCGTGCTGCCACAACACACGAACTAGAGGAATGGCTCATCCACCCAGAGTCCACTCTGATCAGCCCTCAATCGCCACCGGGTGCTATGAAAAGGTGGCTCCAACCACAATGTTCATCTCTCCCCAGTCGATAATGTGTGTGGGGTCATGCACGTATTTCCTCTACTGCGACATGTGGAAGACATCGTGCACTCTCTCCAGCTGTTGGGGTAGAGAAAGATGGTAGGTGACCTCACCAACCCTGTGCATGATCTCAAAGGGCCCGATGAACTGCGGGGACCACTTGCCTCCCCGAACAAACATCTGCATTCCGCGCCGCAGGGAGACTCTAAAAAAGACATGGTCTCCCTGCTCAAACTCCAAAGTCCTGCGACATCGGTCTGCATAGGACTTCTATCTGCTCTGAGCTGTCCTCATCTGCTCACGAATGACCAGTACCTTCTCCAACATCACCTGCACCCACTCTGGGCCCACGAGGGAGGTCTCCCCAACCTCTGTCCAACACAATGGTGACCTTAACTGTCTCCCATATAGGGCCTCAAAAGGTAGCATGCCAATAGTAGAGTGGTAACTGTTGTTTTACGCAAAATCCACCAAGGGAAGGTGATCCTACCAGCTCCGGCCAAAGTCTAACACGCATGCCCTGAGCATATCCTCTAACACCTTGATAGAGTGCTCGGTCTGACAATCAGTCTGGGGGTGAAAAGATGTACTAATCCGTAACTGAGTCCCGAATGCCTCCTGTAAGCCTCACCATAATCGCGATGTAAACTGCACATCGGGGTTGAAGACGATCGTCGAGGGTACTCCATGAAGGAGGATGATCTCCCAAACATATAAATGTCCCAGACTCTCCACTAAGGTCTTCTCCCTAATAGAATGAAAGTGTGCCGACTTCATGAGTCAGTACACTATCACCCAAATGGAGTCATGACCCTTCGCTGTGCACGGGAGCCCTATGACGATGTCAATAGATATGCCATTCCACTTCCACTCCGAGATATCAAGGGGATTCAACAACCCTACCGGAACCTGGTTTTCTACCTTCACCTACTGAAAAGTAAGACACCATGAAACGAACTCAGCTATGCTCCACTTCATGCCAGACAACCAAAACTATCGCTAAAGGTCTCTGTACATCTTCCCCACACTGGGATGTACAGCCAAGGGAGAAGTGTGGAACTCCTGCATCACCTCCTCCCGCATCTCCACTTGTACTATAGCTCACCCCTGGAACTTGATCTCATGATCCCCTCCTTCAGAATACCCATTGGGTGCGTCACCCATGGATATCTGATCACACAGTACCTCGCTATTGACATCCCCTAGCTGTGACTCTCTCACATGCTCAAGGAGTGAAGGGGTCAACACCATCGACTGCAGAAAAGTTGTGCCATCCTGCTCCACCAAGGTCAGTATAGGAAAGCCAACTTTTCTGAAGATCCCCGCACTAACCAATCCTGGGACTTCCTGTTAAGAGAATATGTTACTATGTTGCCCTTCCATGGAGTATAGACAATCTTGAAATCAGAGTCCTGCAGAAACTCGAACCAGCGCCTCTGCCTCTGATTCAAATCCATCTGAGTGAAGATATACCTGAGGCTCTAGTGGTCTGATTAGACCACAAAACACTCACCTAGAAGGTAGTGTCTCCATAAACTCAAGACAGAGGCCACTTCTTCCATCTCCAAATCGTGATTCACATAATTCTTCACATGGGGCCTCAGCTGCCTTGACCCATACACAATCAGTGCACATTGCTACATTAGCATGAAACTGAGCCCAGATCTTGAAGCATCGCAATATACGACAAAATCAACGCCCTCCTCTGGTAGCCTCAACACCAGAGCACTAGTTATCCTTTGCCTCAACTCCTCGTACGCCTTATGGCACTAATTAGTCCAGTAAAAGGGCTGTCCCTTCCGCGTCAATGCTGTCGAAGGGGCTGCAATCCTAGAGAATTCATCCAATTACCTCATGTAGTACCCTTCCAAACCAAGGAAACTCCGCACCTCAGACGCATTCATGGGTGGTTCCCAAGAAATCACTGCCTCTATCTTTGTGGGATCTACAGCCAATCCATGTTCAGTAATGACGTGCCCCAAAAAGTGAACCTTGTGAATCCAGAACTGACACTTTGAGAACTTTCCGTACAACTAGTGCTCTTGAAGTAAGTCTAGGACCATCCTCAAAAGCTCAGCATGTTCCTCCTCTGTCCCCGAGTAAATGAGTTTTCCATCAATAAAGACAACCAGAAACTGGTCCAAGTACGGATGGAAGATCTGGTTCATCAAAGTCATGAAAATGGTGGGGGAATTTTTCATGTCAAAGGTCATCACCGGAAACTCGTAATTCCTATAATGACAACAGAAAGCCAACTTCAGAATATCAGCCTCACGAACCCACAACTGTTGGTAGTCAGATCAAAGATCAATCTTTGAGAACCACTTCGCACCTCACAACTGGTCAAAGAGGTCGTCGATCCTCGGCAAAGGATACATGTTCTTTATTGTGGCCTGATTTAGGCTATGATAATCCACAAAAAGCCACAGACTCCCATCTACATTTTTAACAAACGAAATTGGATATGCCCATGGAGACACAATGGGCCTGATGAATCCCTTCTCACGAAGGTCTTTGTAACACCCGAGACTTTTATGTTATATAAATTATCAAAGGAATCTTTTTCTACACAACACTTGCTTGACTTGCTTTACACGCAATCACGACCTTCCTCGATAGCTTGCGTCGTACGCAATACCGAGTTTCACTAAACAACAATATGCTATTAAAACTAGCCGTTATGAATAGTAATAACCACTTTTTAAAATTTTATAAATTTTATTTTTTAAAATGGACTTCATTTTTGGACTCAGAATATCGAAATTAGCCAAGGGTGAAATTTTGGTATTTTTCTGAAAACTTTCAATTTTTGATGAATAGTGAAACCACTAAGTGGTAGGTTAAAAAAAAGAATTTTGCATAAAACTTAATTTTACCGCTTCTGTGAATGGAATTTCGAAAATCCGAGAGACACGGTTAATATCAAGGACTAAAATGTGGTTCAATGAGATGAAAATAATTTTTTGGTGAATAGTAACTTTTTACGATTTTTACCGCGGTTAATAGTAAATAGGAAAACTAAGGGTAAATATGATATTAATATTACCCTAACACATGTCCTAATTCTATTGGACAAGTGTAATTCGACCAAAAACAAACTTAGGAATAAAATATGACCATTTAGGCCCACTTGGATTAGATTAGGACATTTATTATTAATTTATTTAAAGAAGGGTTAAAATAGTTAAAATCAAAGTTTAATAAGTAAATCATTTTTAATATGGGGTTATACATAAGATAAATTCAATTGTAAATATTCATTAGAAAGCTAACAAGATTTCCTACATGATGATATTTTATTTGTAATTTTTAGACATTAAATAATTTAATTTATTTATGACACAATGATGATGCAGTAATTATCTTATTAATGAAATATTGACATAATTGATGTTATAAACACCAAAATAAATGTAATTTGAGACTTTTTATGAATTACACTAATTTTCTAGGTTTCTATGATATATTAGTGTTGATTTAATCAACTTGGTTCGAACATATAATTCTGTTATGAATTTCAAACAAATCATATATCAAATAGTGTCAAAATTGACACAAAATAGTTTTTAAATCAAATATTATATTATTAATTGTTATTTTATTCCTAAAAATCTAAGGTTCGGCCAAATGACTTAGATAAGGATATATATATTAATAATAAACAATTTGGGGTTCGTTTGGCATGTTATAGTAAGTGTATTAACCATATAGTGAAGGAAAACAAAAAAGACACGGTAAAAGTTAAAATAATTAACTTAGAGTTAAATCTAATTGATAAGGT
Source organism: Viscum album (assembly GCA_963277665.1). NCBI lineage: Eukaryota > Viridiplantae > Streptophyta > Magnoliopsida > Santalales > Viscaceae > Viscum > Viscum album. The sequence continues at coordinate 1,992,737,453 of OY728133.1, read as the reverse complement.
TAAAATAATACCCTAAACTTGTCTAAATCCTATTGGTTGATAGGATTTCGACCCTTCACCACTTTATCTTCGAAATAAGACCCTTTGGAACCATTATAAACCTATTTTGACTTTAATATAAAATAATATTTTGAGATATTCCTAAGGTGCCCCTCTCCTCCCTTATAAAAGGGCACCTCCTCCCCCTCCTCCTCACACCAAATTGAGCACTCAAGCTCGGCCAAACCCTGCCATTTCCTCCTCTCCACTTTCCTAGAATAGTCCTAGAGGTCCTGTTCTTCTCCAAAGACCACTCTTAGTTCCTTAAGTAAAGGATTCAAAGAGGCGTTCCAAAGAAGAGGTAATATCCATTACCGATCTTTTCAATTTCTTTCTTCTTCAACTTCTTCTTCTTTAGTTGTTTCATGATGAAGTAATAACATCAGTATTACTTACATACTGATATGTTATTATAAATATGAAACAACCCTAATTCACCTTCTATCCATCCTACGGAAAAATTAAATCACCGCGCGTGCGTACGTACGGAATACCGTCTCCACGCCGTGGTGTAATCTATTTTTCCACCATCACATTACAAGGATGGGTATAATGGTGTAATGAGTAACTATTTATGATTATTATAAAGTAATATTGATACTGAAATAATATATATATACTCCAATACATTTCCACGATCATAGGAACGATATCATCACTCGTGCGTACGTACGGAATACCGTCTCCACGATGTGATGCGACTCGTTCTACATGATCATCATTAAATAGTAATTATATAAATGAATTGAATGAATAAATATGATATATGTTACACTAATACCATTCTGGATATAAGGTATCTATAACCTTGAAAGAAGAATAAGAATTTATTCGGCAAAACACGCGTAAGAACAAAAGGCAATAAAGACCCGAGTAACAAGTAACAATGAAATATTACTAACAAGAAGCTAAGAATATGACCATATATGATATCATATCAATATGTATGATTCTGGAATAAGTCAATAACATTATTTAAACCATTATACAGGAGCTTCGGACACATACAAGGCAAATTGGACCTAAGGTAAGGGAAATATCACAATCTCATTTTTATCCGAGATTGTTTATTCGTAAGTATTTACTGGGGTGTATTTTATCATCCACATCCATGTTTCATCAATATTTAATATTATTTACATCCACCTACAATTGTTTAAATCCATTTTTACCCTTCGTTGAGTTTTTAGTAATATGTATGAAAGGAATCTTTTGTCGTTTTTCGTACGAGGTACTTTTTTGACTTTTCCGACAAAAGTACGAAAAATGTTTTTTTAACTTATACGGCATGAATGGATTTTTAAAACATTATTTCCAAGAAGCTTCCTTTACATGTTTTCAAGTTTATTTTTAATCAACTTCTTTTATTTTAAAGTTGTATGACATGTTATGAAAGGAAAAATGTTTTTGAAGAAGAAAGGATATTTTCCTCAAGAATGGAGTTCAAGTGTTTTATCAAAATTATTTTCCATCTAAGATAATAAAGGGTTCTGTTTTTATCCCTATTATTAAATTGATTTGATCATGTTGTGATGGAATTATTTTTATGAATTCCTTTATCTTATATGAATTGTTTTATGATGTCATGTTGTTTAAAAATCCCATTTTTATTACATGGGTTATGTGATGATGTAAGATTTATGATTATGTGGCACACATAAGAAAGGATTCATTATAAGATGGGTGGGACCTATATCTCCCTCCAATGCATTGGGTAAAGATTTTATATCTCATGAGATAGACATGGCTGGAACGGAAGGTTATTTCGGTTCAGTGATACAGGACTGAAACGAGGAGTGAACTCGGTTCAGAAAGGGACTTTGTCCACTAAGATAGTCTTGGCAATGAGTCATGACTAACAAGAAATGATTTTCCATGATTATGTGTGCATGCCACAAAGTTTCAAGTTTTATGTTATGATTATGGGGATCTCATTTTCACTTCTATGATTTATTCCATGTTAAAATATTATGATCTCTTTTGCAGGTTTTGATTTTCAAAAAGATATGATATGATTTTTATTTCCTTTATTTGCCCTTGCTGAGCATTTGAGCTCACCCTTTTATGTTTTCTTTTCCCCAGGTCAGGAAGATGGATATTAAGTAGAATATGCTAAAAGGGACCCTAGATATGATGAAATAAATGGGAGACACTGTAGAAGATTTATGAACCAGTTGTTAATGTTTCCCAGTTTCTAAAGACACTATACCTATACGGTCCTTTGTGGTTTTGTCATATGTTGTAATAAGTGTGCTTCAATTTTGAAGTATTAACAATGTATGTAAAGTATGGGTCGTTATAGTTGGTATCAGAGGAAAGGTATAGTCAACCTTTGGAAACTAGGATGTGAAAGCCTTAGTTAGAACCCTAAGGATAAGTGTAAGCATAGAACACAATCTTAGTGTTTTAGAAATGTCCTTAAATAACCTAGGATAAGACCATAAGCATGAAAATTTTATTCTTGAATTATGTGGTTTCCTATTATAATTAGTGTTGCTCACACTATTCTTCTTGGTTTTAGTCAATGGCTGGAACCCGAAGGAACCGTGTTAATGCGGAATGCGATGGGAAATGCAATGATTTTCCCCCTGAGCAACCAAACGATATGGGAGCTGGAATGCAAAATCTTGTAGCCATGCTCACACAACTTTCTCAAGCTATGAATCATGCAGGATTTCCAAACGAGCAAAGGAGGGAGCAACATTCTGTTGAATCCTTCATGAGGCAGCGTCCACCTTCTTTCAGCGGGTCTACTGATCCATTAGTTGCTGAACAATGGATTAGTACTACTGAAAAGATATTTTCAGTTCTTCAATGTTCTGAGCATGATAAAGTCATCCTAGCAGTGTACCGTTTGGAAGGAGATGCTGATCAATGGTGGAATCTTGTTAAGAATACGAGGCAAAGGGATGAAATCGAGTCTATGGAATGGGACGAGTTCAAGAACTTATTTTTCAATAAGTACTTCCCTCGTATTCTCCGAACAAAGATGGAGAAAGAGTTTCTTGAACTGAAGCAAAGGGATGATGAATCTGTTAGTACCTATGAAGCAAATTTTACCAGACGTGCAAGGTACGCTTCTGGTATTATTATCCAACCTGATAGTAAGATCGATCGATTCTTTAGTGGCTTAAAACCAAGTCTTCGAAGGGCGTTAGCCATAAGGGACTTCAATAGCTACGAGGAAATCGTTCGATGTGCTCTCAAAGTCGAGATGGAGATTGGAGTAACCCATCAGTCACATGGGTTTGATAGGAAGAGGAAGATGGAATTCAAAGGAAACTCTAAAGAGCACACTGAAAAGAAGATGAACTTTCCATTATGCTCAAAGTGTGGAAAGAAACATGGAGGGAGTTGTATTAAAGGGACAAGTAAATGTTTTAAATGTGGAAAGGAAGGTCATCGGGCATTTGAAGGCCGTGATAATGGGAAGAAGATGTCTAATGATGCAAACAAAGGAAGGGATACACAGAATAAACCTACTACACTTCAATGTTTCAAGTGCAAGGAGATGGGGCATTATGCCAATCAATGCCCAAATCCAAGGGTTGATGATGATGGTCGACGTCAACAAAATCTTAAGGCTAAAGAAAAAGGAAAGTCATATGCAATTTCTATCAACGATGTGGAGTACGATAACGATGTGGTGAAAGGTACACTTACCATCCACTCTAAAGTAGAAAATGTTTTATTTGATTCTGGATCCACCCACTCTTTTATTTCTGAAGACTTTTCTAAGGGTATCACCGTATTACCTCAACAATTAGATGTTGAGTTAGCCGTGACAACACCTAATGGCACATCAATCGCATCAAAAGTTTATAATTCTTCTCCGATCGAAGTTTGTGGGAAAGTGCATCCTGAAAATCTTGTGATCCTTCCTTTAGTGGAATTTGATGTGATTCTTGGCATGGATTGGCTTTCTCTACATGGAGCTCATATCAATTGCCAAAGAAGGGAAGTCACATTTCATATTCCAGATCAATCTACGATCGTCTATCAATGCAAGGATGAACATAACCTTCCAGTGGAAATTCCTTCCATCATATGGGTCATGATTCCACTAAATGAAGGTTATTTATCTCAAATGGTTGGAGAGAAACTTACGATTAAGAATATTCCCATTGTACGAGAGTTTGATGATGTCTTTTCAGAGGAATTACCAGGTCTTCCACCAAATCGTGAAGTTGAGTTTTCAATAGAACTCGTACCGGGTGCTTTGCCTATTTCAAAGACACCTTATAGAATAGCCCCAATTGAGTTGCAGGAATTGAAGAAGCAACTCCAAGAGAATCTTGATAAGGGATTCATACGCCCTAGTGTGTCACCTTGGGGAGCACCTGTTCTATTTGTTAAGAAGAAAGATGGATCAATGAGACTCTGCATTGATTATCGAGAACTTAACAAGATCACTATCAAGAACAAATATCCTCTCCCACGCATTGATGACTTATTTGACCAACTACGCGGAGCTCAATACTTTTCCAAGATTGATCTTCGTTCAGGGTATCATCAATTAAGGGTCAAAAGGGAGGATATACCAAAGACGGCTTTCCGTACAAGGTATGGACACTATGAATTTATAGTGATACCGTTTGGTCTTACTAATGCCCCTGCTATCTTCATGGATCTAATGAATAGAGTCTTTAGAGACTATCTTGATCAATTTGTGGTAGTCTTTATAGACGATATTCTTGTCTATTCAAAGAGCAAGGAAGAGCATGAAGATCACTTGAGAATTATATTGAAGACCCTGAGAAAGGAGAAGCTTTATGCCAAATTTACCAAGTGTGAATTTTGGCTTCAAAAAGTTGCATTTTTGGGTCATATAATCTCAAAAGAGGGGATATCTGTGGATCCAGCAAAAACAGAGGTTATCGAAAGATGGTCGAGACCAACCACAGTAACTGAGATCCGATGTTTTCTTGGTTTGGCTGGATATTATCGACGTTTTGTAAAAGATTTTTCACGATTATCTAGTCCAATCACCAAGTTGACTCGGAAAGGAGTAAAGTTTGTCTGGACAGAGGAATGTGAAGAGAATTTCAAGGAGTTGAAAAGAAGGTTATCCAGTGCACCTGTGCTCACACTGCCTTGTAGTGGAGAAAGGTTTGTGATCTACAGTGATGCATCCAAGAAGGGATTGGGGTGTGTTCTTATGCAAAATGATATGGTGATAGCTTATGCCTCACGACAGTTGAAAATCCATGAGCAAAATTACCCAACACATGATTTGGAGTTGGCTGCGGTAATCTTTGCATTAAAGATTTGGAGGCATTACCTTTATGGTGAAAGGTGTGATATTTATACTGATCATAAAAGTTTAAAGTATATTTTCACACAAAAGGAGTTGAATATGCATCAAAGAAGATGGTTGGAGCTGATTAAGGATTATGACTGCTCAATCCATTACCACCCTGGGAAAGCAAACAAGGTGGAAGATGCATTAAGTCGACAAGACCATGCTAGTTTATCCATGATGAGGATCACAAAAGATCCAATATTTATGGATTTACAAAGGATGGATCTTGGAATTATAATGGGAGGGGAAAAATCTTATCTTTCTCAAATGAATGTTCAACCATCTATACATGTGATGATTAAAGAGGCACAGAAAGAAGATGTCGAGTTACAAAAGAAGGTGAGAAATGTTCCCGAATTCAACCTTGATTGTGATGGGATAATAAAGTTCAGGAATCGAGTTTGTGTTCCTCCCATCCCCGAATTAAAGAAGGAGCTGCTGGATGAGGCTCATAGTTCTTCATTCTCTATTCATCCTGGAAGCACGAAGATGTATAGGGACCTGAAAGAGTACTTCTGGTGGGATGGCATGAAAAGAGATGTTGCTGAATTTGTCTCTCGATGCTTGGTTTGTCAACAAGTTAAAGCTGAGAGACAGAAGTCTAAGGGGATGTTACAACCATTACCCATACCCGAATGGAAATGAGAAAACATCACTATGGACTTTGTCACAGGACTTCCTAAAACATCCAAAGGCAATAATGCTATTTGGGTCATAGTTGATCGTCTTACAAAGTCTGCACACTTCATTCCTATTAGAGAGGATTTATCTCTAGATCAGCTTGCCAGGATATATGTAAAGGAAGTGGTAAGATTACATGGAGTACCACTTTCTATTATATCTGATCGGGATCCGAGATTTACCTCGAAGTTCTGGCGAAGTCTTCAGCAAACTCTGGATACAGAGTTGAGTTTCAGCACTGCTTATCATCCCCAGACAGACGGTCAGTCTGAGAGAACAATTCAAACCCTAGAAGATATGTTGAGAGCTTGCTCTATGGATTTCAAAGGAGGTTGGGATCAACACCTACCTTTGGTGGAATTTTCTTATAATAATAGCTTTCACTCCAGTATTCAGATGGCTCCTTATGAAGCTCTCTATGGAAAGAAATGCAGGACTCCAACTTGCTGGGATGAAGTTGGGGAAAGAAAGCTATTATGACCTGATCTCATTGATGAAATGGCAGAAAAGTTCAGATCTATTCAACAACACATAAGAGCAGCTCAGAGTCGACAGAAAAGTTATGACGACAACCGAAGAAAAGACCTAGAGTTTGAAGTGGGTGATAAAGTGTTCTTACGAATATCTCCCTGGAAGAGGGTTATGAGATTTGGAAAGAAGGGGAAGTTGAGGCCTAGATATATCGGTCCTTTCGAAATACTGGATCGTGTTGGGAAGGTAGCTTACCGATTGGCGCTTCCACCGAATCTCTCTCAAGTTCACGATGTGTTCCATGTATCTCTCCTGAGAAAGTACATACCAGATCCTTCACATGTACTCAGCTCAGAAGTTGTACCGCTGGAGCAAGATCTTTCTTATGAAGAACAGCCGATAGAGATTCTGGATCGTAGCGAAAAAGTTCTACGAAACAAGACCACTCGCTTGGTGAAAGTTTTATGGAGGAACCACCAACTTGAAAAAGCTACATGGGAGCTTGAGGATATGATGAGGGAGAAGTATCCTCATCTGTTTGTTACAAAGTGACGAATTTCGAGGGCGAAATTCTTTTTAAGGGGGGTAGAATGTAACACCCGAGACTTTTATGTTATATAAATTATCAAAGAAATCTTTTTCTACACAACACTTGCTTGACTTGCTTTACACGCAATCGCGGCCTTCCTCGATAGCTTGCGTCGTACGCAATACCGAGTTTCACTAAACAACAATATGCTATTAAAACTAGCCGTTATGAATAGTAATAACCACTTTTTAAAATTTTATAAATTTTATTTTTCAAAATGGACTTCATTTTTGGACTCAGAATATCGAAATTAGCCAAGGGTGAAATTTTGGTATTTTTCTGAAAACTTTCAATTTTTGATGAATAGTGAAACCACTAAGTGGTAGGTTAAAAAACAGAATTTTGCATAAAACATAATTTTACCGCTTCTGTGAATGGAATTTCGAAAATCCGAGACACACGGTTAATATCAAGGACTAAAATGTGGTTCAATGAGATGAAAATAATTTTTTGGTGAATAGTAACTTTTTACGATTTTTACCGCTGTTAATAGTAAATAGGGTAACTAAGGGTAAATATGATATTAATATTACCCTAACACATGTCCTAATTCTATTGGACAAGTGTAATTCGACCAAAAACAAACTTAGGAATAAAATATGACCATTTAGGCCCACTTGGATTAGATTAGGACATTTATTATTAATTTATTTAAAGAAGGGTTAAAATAGTTAAAATCAAAGTTTAATAAGTAAATCATTTTTAATATGGGGTTATACATAAGATAAATTCAATTGTAAATATTAATTAGAAAGCTAAAAAGATTTCCTACATGATGATATTTTATTTGTAATTTTTAGACATTAAATAATTTAATTTATTTATGACACAATGATGATGCAATAATTATCTTATTAATGAAATATTGACATAATTGATGTTATAAACACCAAAATAAATGTAATTTGAGACTTTTTATGAATTCCACTAATTTTATAGGTTACTATGATATATTAGTGTTGATTTAATCAACTTGGTTCGAACATATAATTCTGTTGTGACTTTCAAACAAATCATATATCAAATAGTGTCAAAATTGACACAAAATAGTTTTTAAATCAAATATTATATTATTAATTGTTATATTATTCCTAAAAATCTAAGGTTCGGCCACATGACTTAGATAAGGATATATATATTAATAATAAACAATTTGGGGTTCGTTTGGCATGTTATAGTAAGTGTATTAACCATATAGTGAAGGAAAACAAAAAGACACGGTAAAAGTTAAAATAATTAACTTAGAGTTAAATCTAATTGATAAGATTAAAATAATACCCTAAACTTGTCTAAATCCTATTGGTTGATAGGATTTAGACCCTTCCCCACTTTATCTTCGAAATAAGACCCTTTGGAACCATTATAAACCGATTTTGACTTTAATATAAAATAATATTTTGAGATATTCCTAAGGTGCCCCTCTCCTCCCTTATAAAAGGGAACCTCCTCCCCCTCCTCCTCACACCAAATTGAGCACTCAAGCTCGGCCAAACCATGCCATTTTCTCCTCTCCACTTCCCTAGAATAGTCCTAGAGGTCCTGTTCTTCTACAAAGACCACTCTTAGTTCCTTAAGTGGAGGATTCAAAGAGGCGTTCCAAAGAAGAGGTAATATCCATTACCGATCTTTTCAATTTCTTTCTTCTTCAACTTCTTCTTCTTTAGTTGTTTCATGATGAAGTAATAAAATCAGTATTACTTACATACTGATATGTTATTATAAATATGAAACAACCCTAATTCACCTTCTATCCATCCTACGGAAAAATGAAATCACCGCGCGTGCGTACGTACGGAATACCGTCTCCACGCCGTGGTGTAATCTATTTTTCCACCATCACATTACTAGGATGGGTATAATGGTGTAATGAGTAACTATTTATGATTATTATAAAGTAATATTGATACTGAAATAATATATATATACTCCAATACATTTCTACGATCATAGGAACGATATCATCACTCGTGCGTACGTACGGAATACCGTCTCCACGATGTGATGCGACTCGTTCTACATGATCATCATTACATAGTAATTATATAAATGAATTTAATGAATAAATATGATATATGTTACACTAATACCATTCTGGATATAAGGTATCTATAACCTTGAAAGAAGAATAAGAATTTATTCGGCAAAACACGCGTAAGAACAAAAGGCAATAAAGACCCGAGTAACAAGTAACAATGAAATATTACTAACAAGAAGCTAAGAATATGACCATATATGATATCATATCAATATGTATGATTCTGGAATAAGTCAATAACATTATTTAAACCATTATACAGGAGCTTCGGAAACATACAAGGCAAATTGGACCTAAGGTAAGGGAAATATCACAATCTCATTTTTATCCGAGATTGTTTATTCGTAAGTATTTACTGGGGTGTATTTTATCATCCACATCCATGTTTCATCAATATGTAATATTATTTCCATCCACTTACAATTGTTTAAATCCATTTTTACCCTTCGTTGAGTTTTTAGTAATATGTATGAAAGGAATCTTTTGTCGTTTTTCGTACGAGGTACTTTTTTGACTTTTCCGAAAAAAGTAAGAAGAATGTTTTTTTAACTTATATGGAAGGAATGGATTTTTAAAACATTATTTCCAAGAAGCTTCCTTTACAAGTTTTCAAGTTTATTTTTAATCAACTTCTTTTATTTTAAAGTTGTATGACATGTTATGAAAGGAAAAATGTTTTTGAAGAAGAAAGGATATTTTCCTCAAGAATGGAGTTCATGTGTTTTATCAAAATTATTTTCCATCTAAGATAATAAAGGGTTCTGTTTTTATCCCTATTATGAAATTGATTTGATCATGTTGTGATGGAATTATTTTTATGAATTCCTTTATCTTATATGAATTGTTTTATGATGTCATGTTGTTTAAGAATCCCATTTTTATTACATGGGTTATGTGATGATGTAAGATTTATGATTATGTGGCACACATAAGAAAGGATTCATTATAAGATGGGTGGGACCTATATCTCCCTCCAATGCATTGGGTAAAGATTTTATATCTCATGAGATAGACATGGATGGAACGGAAGGTTATTTCGGTTCAGTGATACAGGACTGAAACGAGGAGTGAACTCGGTTCAGAAAGGGACTTTGTCCACTAAGATAGTCTTGGCAATGAGTCATGACTAACAAGAAATGATTTTCCATGATTATGTGTGCATGCCACAAAGTTTCAAGTTTTATGTTATGATTATGGGGATCTCATTTTCACTTCTATGATTTATTCCATGTTAAGATATTATGATCTCTTTTGCATGTTTTGATTTTCAAAAAGATATGATATGATTTTTATTTCCTTTATTTTCCCTTGCTGAGCATTTGAGCTCACCCTTTTATGTTTTCTTTTCCCCAGGTAAGGAAGATGGATATTAAGTAGAATATTCTAAAAGGGACCCTAGATATGATGAAATAAATGGGAGACACTGTAGAAGATTTATGAACTAGTTGTTTATGTTTCCCAGTTTCTAAAGACACTATACCTATACGGTCCTTTGTGGTTTTGTCATATGTTGTAATAAGCGTGCTTCAATTTTGATGTATTAACAATGTATGTAAAGTATGGGTCGTTATAGTCTTCCAACTGAAGTCGTAGCTCCCAAAGCTCTGTGGGTGCCATCAGATATACTGAACAAGATATCGGAGCAGTCCCCGACTATATGTCAATGCAGAGCTCCATCTCCCACCTCATAGGTAGTCCTGGAACATCCTCAGGAAAGACATACATGTATTCCTCTACAACAGTAGGGATCCAGGTGCATGAAACTTCTGCTGCTCTAAGAGCCACACTCACTAGCTGATGTGAAAATGGTCGGGGTCTCCTACTCAGAGTACCCATCTTCTCTACCACGAGGTCTCGTTCACCAAGGATGGTGAACCTCGTCTCATTAGAAAACACGCCTTTGACTCATCTGTGAAGACATTTGATCTGTGCATGAACCATAGAAATCCAATCCATGCCCAGGATAACATCGTTAGGATCTATTTTGATGGTGATCAGGTCCCATGTGAAACTCACTCCTCTGGATGACAGTTTACACTATCTACAGATAAAGGTCACTGATTCGGTGCTTCCTGTAAGAACCTCAAGGCTAAATGTTGGTGTCATCATCTCTACTGGATGATCCAACTCATGTACTAGCAGCAGTGATATAAAGGAATGGATGGAGCTTGTGTCTACTAGTACTGAAGAAAGTGTGGAGTAAACATAGAGCGTACCTCAGACCATCTCATGTGCTGTAGGGTCTCGAACACCCTTGGCCTGAAGTTGCCTGCGATCCCGACTGCCAGCTACCTGAGCCTGGCATGGGCCACCTGGTAGTTGTGGAGGAGGGATCTAAAAATTTCATCCTCCACCTCCTGGTCCTACCACTCTGCCCGTGTAACCTCCCCGAGTACCTCCCGGTCCCTGCCTAGGTGACCCCTGGTCATGGCACTGCCTATGCTTCTGTAGTGTTCCCACTGCATGCCACGGCTGATATGTACCCCTGGTCGGGAAATCCTATGCTAGATGGCCCCGACTATCACAAGCATAACATTGGATATCCCCCGTCTCCCCTGGTGTCCTACATCGCCACTGAGGTTTACGACCTTGGCCTTGGGTCTGCTCATGGAAGGGCCTCCTCGGCTGAGGCCTAGCTCTCTGTCGTCTTCCTGCTAAACAATCTACTCTAAAGCGGCCACTGCTAGGTCCTGCCATATGGTTCCCCTCAGCCAGGAAGCTCTCAGTCACAAGAGCCCACTCTAGCAACCCGACATAAGTGGGGATGCAGAAGGGTACCACGCTAGCACGAATCTCCCAACGAAGACCCTTCTCAAACGTCCACACCCAGAAGTAGATGTCGCGGATCATGTCCTGCAAGTAGCGTGTAAGATCAGTGAACCGAGCCAAGAAATGAGACATAGACATCCCCCCTACTTCAACACCAGAATCTCTTGGATCCTAATAGAGCATAAACACATGGGGGAGTACTCCTCACGAAAAAGCTGCTGGAAGACATCCCATGTGAGGGACGACTCGTCATGGGTCTACGTTACCAAATCCCATAATTGCCCGGCTGTCCTGAGGAGATGACTGGCGGCTAGGGACACCATCTGGTCTACGGGGGTCTGTACCAGCCTGGAGAGTCGTTCCATTGACTCAAGCCAGTCCTCCGCCACCTGGGGATCTGGGTCCCCATAGAACCTCGGTGGCCTCTGAATCTGGAAGTCTCATAGTGCGCTAAGTCTGCGCGCAACCTCGTCCTGAGTTGCTGCTACTAACTGCCGCTCCTCAGGTAGAGGGGATACCGCTAAAGCACTGGGATGAAGGGGATCACGTGACGGCCCATGAACTGATGCCTCATCGCTCGCCAGGTCATCATCATGAACTGGGGATGGTAACCTAGCTGATTACTTTCATGGAGGCATTCGGAAAATTATAAAGGGATACCGCGATCAGATGAGTATATATATATATATATGTAACAGTCATAACAAAGGGGATCTTACTCAACAAAGACAGTCAAAGACTCAGTCCTACAAGATGCATGCTCCAACGTTCCCCGCAACAAGTGTCTCAGCATGTCGAGTCGACAAGAGGGTTATCAGGGTCCAGGTGAATAGATAAGTCGGCCGCCCGTACCATCACTGGACTCCCTGGCCTGAGAGATGCTCTCCAGACACGTCAATAATATCGCCCTAAATCAAAACCAATTCCTTTTTTAGGGACGTCCGAAAAACACCCCAAGGAACGAACCACCTTTGATAACACTTTGTCACGACCCGACCCTAATGGTCCCGAGTTGCAAATACCTCAAGCCCGTCTCCATAGGCCAGTGGTTGGCGACTAACGCCAAAGGTGTAACAATCTTGGGGAGGCCTTCACCTAAGTACCTATACACATGAACACATGACTCACTCGACGCAGAAGTGCTGAGTAGAAAAGAAAACCACAGTACAAACAACTATAACCCAACCACAGTCATGAATCAACCACTAAAATAGAGAAAGTAAAGTGCTGAAAGTACTGACAAGTAAACCGAACAGTAAAAAGGAAAAAACACGCGCCCAACTAGAAAGGTACCACAACCTGGAAACATGTAACAAAAAGGAAACAACTAGATAAATCTCCACCTAAAAACTCTGGCATGACCATGACACACTGTCCGAGCTCTCGTGACCTCTACGCTCCTCTGTAGTCACGATCGACCTGTCTATCATCTACAAAGGCGCACCAGGTGCGGGCAAAGCCCAAGCATGGGTGAGTATAAAGATATTCAGTAGGATGACCCAAAATCTCGAGGGAGCAACAAAGGAGGCACTAAAGAGATGAGCAGTAGACAGAACCAGAACAGTAAAATAGTACAGTAAAGAGAGTGCAGCTCAACCCAACTAGAGGAAGGAAGTAAAATCTTCCCAAATTAAGGAGCTAAGAATGGTGAGAAGACAAACATCTCACCGAGTCTTTGCTACCTACAGTAGGAGGGTGGACTCGTCTAACCAAGAGAATATAAACATAGAATGAATGTGGCAAACCCCGCTTGTCTTCACCCCTCCTAGAAGGAGAGTAAATGAACCCAAGGAGTGAGAACTAAAGTCAGGTGTATATGTATATATGCTCAACAAGGAACCAGAACGAGTGTGTAAGGGGACCTCCATCTCCAAGCTCAACCCAGGAAGAGTCGCCAATAGTTCTAGGGATATCCAATGCTGAACACAAACATTCCGAATGTCAACCTAGGAGGTACAAGTCAAAGGGGCTCGATCACTACACCTCGATACAATCCTCTTTGGGTATCACTAACTCACCCACATGACTTTTAGGTCGCGTCGCAAGGACACATCTCAGTGGGAAAAGCGCCCTTCGTCCTCGTATGTCCTAAGGTCACATCAAAGCTGTCACATCACTGACCCGTATGACCAAGTATCCAGCTCTGGTAGTTATGGAGAAAAATTCATTGACTAGCCTTGTCAAAATGTCTAAGTCTCAAAGAAGTCACCGGGTAACCCACTAATCAGACCAGCTGGAGGGTAAATACCTAGAGGTCTTCGGGTAACCCACTGCCCAGCCCCACTGGATGGTAAACCCTAGTAAGTGAAAAGGTAACCCACTGCCCAACCCGGCTAGAGGTTAAACCGTTATAAGTTTGACGGGTAACCCGCTGCCCAGCCCCGCTGGAGGGTAAACCCTACTAAGTTTTATGGGTAACCCACTGCCCATCCCTACTGGAGGGTAAACCCTAGTATGTAAATGGGTAACCCACTGCCCAGCCTGGATGGAGGGTAATCCCTGGTAAGTTTGACAACTCCGCGCTGCCCGTGCCATCACTGGGTGTGGTTAACATCACGACTGTGCGTTGGGTTGGAGTGCATCAAAGAGTCATCCAACCAACACCCATTCATATTTATGCATTTAATAAGATAACGTATTAGGTTCCACTCATGCGAACAGATTAACCCATTGTAATCCACGAGGAAAAAACACGCGAGATAGACTAATTACTCGCTGGAAATGGCCACCCGACGGAAAAGTTGTTCGCCACTACTTTAGGCCTGCTTGATGTCTCATAGAGCCCACTCCCAGTCCCGAAAGAGGTCGGGTGGACTGCTCCATTATGATGGCCTTGAAAAAACATGGAAAATCAACTATTCATCTACCCCAAATGGACGCTTAAAAAAAATGTCGCAAAACGCCGCACGTCGTTTAAAAGACGGCTCGTAGGGCCTATATATCAACTAAGACTTCAATGCCCTAAACCATACTAAAAATCTCTACCTTGATTCTAGGGTCACAGACACCGTTGAACGCGCTCAAATCAGACATCGGATGTGTCCACGCCGTCCAAAACAAGAACCCCCAGAAAAATGACAATCCAAAAAATGGGCGTGTCGTGCCACCGAGGCCCCCGTCTCAGGAATTGAAAATCCCCAAGACCATCTAAAAAGCATTGTCTTGATGCCAATAATGCACTTCCATAGACAGCATAAACAACAGACTCTCGTAACAAAATTTATAGGTGTCTGAAGTTGGAGGGGGCGAACCCCTTGGGCTAGACCGGCCAAGGCCGGCCGATCCACTTGGTCTGGGCTGGCCCGGCTCGCAGCGCCAGCCTACAGTTCAACCACACGGGCTTGCACTGACCCACAGTCCCCCCCGCAGACTAGCCCACATTGCTAGTCGTCTTTCTGCATGAAGACCCACTGAGGACGAGTCTTTTCCCCACTCGAGGTCGCGCGCCGTGACTACCGGTCGCCCCGCACCGGCGGCTTCAGCCCGCCGCACCTCCTGGGTGGCCGCCACCTCCTCCTAAGCCCGCACGACCTCTTGAGCTGACGGGGCCACCTCATCTCGCACTACCACCTCCTAAGAACGTCGCACCTCCACTGACCTCCGCTCGAACACCGCCGGAGAACCCATATTAGCCGGAAAAACACCAAAAACACCCCAGACTTCGTCGGATCACTACGGTGGCCTCAGGACTCAGATTTTTGAACCGAAACATGCGTTGGATAGCTGAGTATGATCCATACTCTTATATGGGATTATATTGAGAGTTTTACAGAAATTATACAAAAGAAATTTAATTTTAAGAATATGCGGTAAATAAAAATTTAAAACGGAACCACCTACTTCTTTGGGCGTAGCCCGTGGCTTCACGAAGGGTCCATCAGAGTGTCACGCCAGCATGGAGAGGTGGAGAAGAGGAGAGGAGATCCTCCTTCTTCGTTGGGAGCATTTTCACCAGGAATGAACGAGGGAGGGGTTTCTTGGAGGTGGTTAGGTGTAAATAGAAAAAATTAATTAATTTTTAATTAATTTTTAAAACATCCACCAGTAGGCCCGTACCCGGACTCGCAACATGGCCGAGATTAAGCCACCCCTAAGGTAAAATCCATATTCTAAGCGTAATGATGATATCATAATTTTAATCAGAACAACCATTAAAATTTTTTAAAGTCCACGTCCGATTCCACTAAATTACAAAAACGCCCCTGGTGGCGTTTATTCACAGAAGGCCCGCACCCGCTAAATTCATACCCCTCATAGGGTAAATGACACGTTCCAGACACAACTGTTCCCTTGGGGTTCCCATACGAGAAACCGTTTAGGGGTTATTCTATTTATTTGGCATGTCCAGTGCGAACACACTTTATGTTTAATTTCGGCCACATTGGGGCTCAAAATCGCACACCATCTAAATGCCCAAATTTGGAATAACATCAAGAAAATTTCAAAGTATCATAGGCTCAAAACTATGGTTCTTATACCCGAGATCCATCTCATTTCATCCATAAGTGGGAATCCTTTTTAGGAAGTAAGCCCAATACCATTTCTTTTAAAGGACTAAACTCTCCTATGAGACTCATCGAAATACATGGGCTTTGATTCCCATCCATGTGGGATACATAGGAAGCCTCCTCAAGGTTCAAATCCAACACTCCAAAACAAACCTGATCTTCTAGGTCCATTTTTACAATAGGGTCTAATCCATCTTGGAAACTTATATCTTTTCTAGGTTCCTTGGGATTATTGGGCATAAGTCCCACCCCATGATTTGCCTAGGAACCTTTTTCATAGATTTACTTACCACATGACATTAAACTATATGGCTATATCTTTATCACACAACCTTAAAAGGTATGATGTTCCCTGTGAAGTGACACCAAACTATGAGGGTTCTGATTCCATTAACAAGGATATGTAGGTAGCCCATTTATGCATATGATCCCAACATCAAAACAATATTTTGTCTCCCTGTATTACAATAAATTATTGAGTGCCCCACTGAGTGGATTAAAAACCAATATTATAAAAACAATGGTTAAAAAAATCTATAAATAATATATGAGAGGACACCATTTATGGAGGACCTCTAATACATGCAGATATCCATTAATGGAGAACCTCGAATACATAAAAATGATTCTAAACTTCACACATGCAAATAATTGATTGAAAAAGGGAAACCTATGTTATACTTGGTATATTAATAAGTATTCAAAAGAAATATCTTTAATCTATAAGAGAGTCCCAGAGTAGGCAATAATTACCCCCAAAAGGGTGTGATGAGTCTGACCTCCCATGCTATCGACCATTGGGTGTTCTTAAGTATCGTAGGCTCAAACCTAACAAACAACTACCTTTGTAAAGAAGTTCCCTTTGGATAATGAACTATTAGATGTTTTCAGTTTCATAAGTAAATCCAATTGAAACTGTCCGAAATTAGTGATTCCTAACCAGAATACACATTTCGAGGGAGAAAAAACAGTATAATATGGTCTCATTTAAAAGTGAAAAATATAAATTTTAGAATTTTAATTTTATAAAATAAAACTATATTTTTTTGTTATTATGTAAAAATTAGATAAGGGTATTTTTTTAATTTTATAAAACGATTTGTTTTTGGGTGAATAGTGGAAAATGTAGTTTTTACAAATACTATAATTTTTAGGACATCATTATGATATAAGCATGACTTAGGAATATATAAAAACTTTTATCCGACCAAGGATTTATTTAAGGAGTAAAATTATTCATTAATAATTAATATATTGAATTTATAAATCTAGGATTTACTTTTTAAAAACTAGGTTATATTTTTCTCTAATAAAAAACTATTCTGGTCCTTTTCCTTTAGTCATGTATTCACAATGATCAATTCAGTTTTTGATTGAATTTAAAGTAAAATAACTTTCCTTTTTTGACCATAAACCACGAAATTTCATGGTAGTAAATTTTATACAAGATTTGGGTGAATTTTCATTTTTATTCTTTTGAAAGGGGTTTTTATAAACAATGTTTTTTTGATGGGTTAAGCTTAGTTTTATTAAAATAAATTTTTTTACCACCATTGTAAAATTAATATTATAAAAATGTTTTCCAATTTTTAATCACCATGTTTAAATTAGGTAATAATAAGTGTTTCAATTTTATTCATAAAAACATTTACCATCATAAAAATTAGTCACCCTAGTAAATGTTAAAATGGTTAAAAGGGGTTAAATTAAGGGATAAGACCAAAAAAACCTATCTTTAATTGATTGGTTGAGTGTACTATCGACCATAACTATAATATATTTGAATTTTGGACAATTAATTTCCACGTTATTTGTAACACTCTAATATTGAATGGTATATCTCTATTTATATTAAATATATTTGATAGCTTATTTTTCACACAACACAAATTTTAAATGAAAAATGATAGAAAATTGAATATCATTATTTCAGCACAGTCTTTATAACCAAGTTGGTACATTGGAAGGAATGAATATTTTTGACCAAATTATAAAATTTATATATTATATATTTAATCAAATGTTTTTACATTCATAAAAATTATTTTATAGTCATAAGAAAATATTAAATCTAATTTTACGCAATTAAAAGATGATATTGTTTATAGGCAGTTTTACAACCTTTTGATGGTGTACTTATTTTAAAATTAGTTTTTGAATTTTTTTAAATTACTTTTGAAACATTATAATTATTATTTGAATTAGTAGTATGAAAATTTACATTGGTTCAATTTTTTTCTGATAACTTTCATGTTTTGATGAATAATGAAAAAATAATACATTTTACTTGAAAACTACTTTTTCTTCATATTTATTTATATTATTTAATTATATTTTTGAATTATTTTAATTTATAATTAAATAATATTTTTATCCATTAATCCAATTTACGTCATTAGAGTCAATTTCATATTCAAATTGGATATAAAAACATTATGAACTTTTGAACATTTTTACTTTAAAACTCATTTTTTCTTTCCATCAACGAGATTATTTTTTAATTAATTTCTGAAATTTCAGTATTTTTAATGTTAAAAAATGGAATAAAAATTCAGAATTAGGAGGTTCAATTTTATTAAATATATCACATTTAATTTTGGATAATATGAATACTAAGTTTAGTTACATGTTTTTATTAACATGGTTCAAGGTAAATTTTGTAATTAAAGGTAAACATTCCATTATAAATATTATAAAATTATCCTAAAACATATCCTAATTTCATTGTATATGTGTTTCTAAATAAAAATAATTCTTGGTCCAAAATTATAACCTTTGGAATCCACTTGTATGGGAGTATGACATTTATTATATTGTACTCAAAGAACAATCAATTTTGTCACTCTTTTTTTTAACAAGGAAAATATTTTTAATATATGGTTATATAATGGATACATTAAACTATAATTTTTTTAAGAATATTTAATATTTTTATATAATATGTTAATTTATTTTTAATTTTTAGTGATAACATAATTTTATTAAATGGTGGCTTAATGATGATGCAGTAATTGTTAAATTAATCTAAGAAACAAAAAAATGAAATGAAATTTTTTAAAATAAATAAAATTTAACATAATTAATATCATACATGAATTTTATATATATGAATATAACATATTATTTATGATTAAAATGAGTTTATTTGAATATATCACATTGTTATGATATTTTTAAAAAGTAAAGTTGTGAATAGTGTCAAAATTGAAATTAATGATACTTTAAAATAAATAAAATTTTATTATATGATATAAAATTGATAAAAATAATAAATTCATAAAAATAATCGAGATATGTCATAAAAGTTAATAAATGAATAATTTATTTTTCTTTTGTTATTTTATACTAATTATATTAAACCTCAAAGTGTAAATTACATGATATCTTGGTTAGAGGTAAAAGAGTTAAATAATGGGTAAAACAAAAAATAAGGATTAAATAATTGTAAAAACTTATCTATATTTAATTTTATGATGGGTATTCGACCCAAAATAATCACATATTCAAAATAAATCACTTTGGATCCATTTGGAATAGAAAATTATTTTATATTAATTGAATATTTTGAAGATTTCCAAGAGCGTCTCTCACCTCTCTTCTAAAAGGTAACATCTTATTATTTTTTTACACACTTAATAACCTATTTATTTCTGCCAATAACTATCAAAATATATTCCCAAAATACCTCCCTTAATTCTAGAATCCTTATTTTGGACCAAAATCCAACACAAGAAGTTCTTTTGTGCAAATCAAATGGAGAGACCCAGAAAAGAGGTAACGTTCATCAACAAACATTTTTGTTTCATTTATTCCTTAAAACCCATTAAATTGTGTTTATTTCATACTTATATAATTACATAAATAACCTAAATATACTAATATTTATTTATATTAAAGTTTCCACCTACAATAACACACTCTTCAATCTAATTAGTAAAAGACCATTCTTGTTTACGACAAACTATCGTCTCACGAAATGCTGTTGTTCATTTTTTTCCTTTACCACCTCATATGGTTGGTAATTATGATGAACAATATAATTTTATATTATATATATTTTATTTATAAAAAATTAATGCTTCTTTAATTATTATATAAAACACACCTTCATACTTTCTATTTTGTGTAAATATGATAACTTCATTTGTGGATGTGTGGACTACCACCTCCTAAAAAAGATATGATTCATTCACGCTATATTTGGAATTTATTAGGGATGGTTTTAAATTAAAATAAGTGAAATATATGAAATAAATATGATACTATAATTAAAATATACATTTATAAAGTTTAATTTTAATTATTTTAAATTTGGTAAACAAATGGAAGTAGCGTTCATGCATACGTACAACCTACCGTCTTCATGAGCTGTGCATTTCATTTATTATCGCGAAATATGATGGATTATTCTAAATAAATATATAATATATATATATATATAATATTTAAATCATCGTTTAAATTTTAGATATGATGAAATCATGATCTAATTAATAGTAAAAACAAGTAACCCGTCAAAACATAGTAAAAAAACTAGGAAATTAACACCCAAAATAGTGAAAATAATGGAAGACTGTTAAAAAATGGGTAATGAGATATTAAAAGAAGATAATATATGATATTATAAATATATGTATCATTATATTATATGTTAATAACATTCTTAAAACAATTATACATGTGGATAATGAAAGGTCAACTAAATGAAAGAACATGGTAAGGGGTTTCTCATCTCACTTTTACTTTTGTGAGATATATGGATTATTCACCACTTATATTTATTGTGTGGTGTATATACTAATAATTTGTAATGTTATATGATGAATATAATAATTATTATTATATTTTTAGTTTCTTTAATTTTATTATTTCATGGGGATTATAATTCAAATTTTTAATGTGGTATGTGATAGTTTGGAATGTTTAAAGATTATTTTCCTCAATAGTTTTTTAAATAAATAATTTAAATTATTTTCATCTATGAATAAATAATTTGTTTAATATTTTTATTCTTTGAGTTTATATGTTATGATAACTTATACCATTAATTATATATGATTTATGATCTGTTTCACTTTTGATGTGCTATTTTGATACAATTTATAGTTTATGGTTAAAGTATTTACATTTTGTGTACATGTTTTTCAATATGAGTGTTTATGTTGTTTATATTTCACCCCCATTCATATGTGGAATGCATTAGACTAATAAAGTGATGTTTAGGGACCACTATATCTCCTCAATTAATCAGTAGGTCTCATGAGATGAAATCAGTTAGTGAAAAAATAGTCGTATTTGTTTCCAAGAAGTTTTAAATTTTCAGGAGGATAGATATCGACAAAACCAGACAGTTTTCTACCCAAATACATAAATTGTCACGATGATAGATATTTAAAGTAACTATCTTGTGGATAAATATTTATAGTTAAGACATCCAGCATTATAAATTCCATTATTATTATTATTCCACATGATTATTTGATTTGTTAGAATATTCATGGTTATGTTTCTTAGCTCATGTGATTATTTAACAAGCATGTGTTTCATTTATTTACCTTTACATATTTTTTATTCCATATTTACTAATATCTTCCATTATATGCTTACTCTTACTGAGAATTTGATCTCACCCATTAGATATGTTTCATTTTTTCTACAGGATTACAAGAAGTATGTTATGAATGATATGTAGGGTTACACAAATGGGGAATAATGGTAGACTCAATGAAATTATTTTTGTATTTTATGTTTCAAAATATAATTTGGATTACAATTATGTATCTAATTTACCCAGACTACTAAAATATTAGGTTCCTTTGGACGAGGTTCCTTGTATCTTATCCTAATGTATTAAAGTAAGGCACCAACTATGGGATAATAATGTTGGTGTCATTATATTTTGTGTTAAAAAATGTTTAGTGAAAACATTGAGAACTAGATTTAGGAAAACATAGGTATGAGAATGAATCTTTATGATAAAATTTGGAAATATATCTAAATAAACATAGCTTATGATTTATAGATAAGTTATACCTATATTTTCAATTTAGGTTATGTGATTCTCTTGTTATGAGATGATACATTATGTTTCATAATGTAATGTTCTAATCTAGTGCATTCAATTTTCATAAATTCTGTATATTATAAATAATGGAAAATTTATCGATGCACATAATCCATATAAGGATTTATCTTCTATGAAATATAATGATGTTGGAGTTGGAGCTGCAATTGGTATTGAACAACATATAACTACACTAGGACATCTGACTCAGATTATAAGAAATAACCTTACCCATATAGAGTAGTCTAATCCATAACATGGGGTAACAATGTTAGACCACTTCATGAGATAATAACCTCCATCATTAAATGAGACTAAAAATCCATTTAAAGGTGAGAAATGGATAAGTTCCTTAGAAAAAATATTTATCACTTTGGGAAGTATGGAAATTGAGAAGGTTATCATAGAAGATTATCGCATCTCGAAAGATTTGGATCAATGGTGGTCATTGATTAAAAATATGAAAGAGGAGGAAGAAATATAAAACATATAATAGAATGAATTTAATTAACTTTTCTTGACAAAATATTTCATTCACAAGAAGTGATAAAATATGGAGAGGAAATTATTAAGTCCAAGGGGAAATAAGGATGTGGATGTTTCTAATTATAAATCCAACATTAAAAGGATATTCAGGTATGTTATAGACTACATATGTAACCCAAGGAATAAGATTTATAATTTATTTGATGGGTTTAATCCATTTCTCTGAAGGGAAATAGTTTCTCAAACTTTCTCGTCATATGAGGATATTATCTGACGTGCTATCAAGACAGAGAATGAATCATAAAGGTTTTATTACTTCAAAAGGATTAAAGAGAAGAAGGGGACAACATATTCAAATATAGATCAAGTGAATAAGGTAATGAATATTTTCCCACATGTGATAATTATGGAAAGAATCACCCTATAATGTACTTGAATTGATTGTGTGTTTATTATAAGTGAAAAGAAATGGTTAACCATGAAAAATTATGAAAGGGAATAAATAAAAGACTGATATTCAGTGTTTTCACTATAATGAAATGGGTCACTATGCAATTAAATGTCTTAGGTGTAAAGTAAATATACCTTAGAATAAGCAAAGGAATCAAGGTCAAGATTATGTTGTTACTATATTCAAAGTGGTATAATTAAAGTATTTTGTGTTCTTAGCTTCAATATTTTTTTTGCTAAATTATTTTATCAATGATACTATGGTTATAATAATCATGAGAAATATAAGGATTTTATTATAGTACTAATTCTTTAAGGATTTGGAATCATTCATGTTTTCATTATGGATTTAAGGAGATCAAGGTATTTATATATATGGTATGTGATATAAAGTGTAACATTATGCTATTTAGGGAATATAATTTTGAAAATTTAGTGATATTTTATCTAAATTTTTAGAAATTTAATTTGGAAAAAAGTATTTTAAATGAGTCTTATGGTAACTACTTATAAAATAGATTAAGTTAAACATCAGATATTGTTGTTTGAGGTTAAATTATGATTTATTAGATAATTTCTGCTATCATTTTTAGTTTTATAAAATATTTGAGAAGTTAAAGGAAATAATTATGAACATTAGGAGTCATTAAAAGTGATTAAGAATAAAAAATTTGTTTAAGATTTATCTTTAGTTGCACGAAATAAAGTGAAAATGAATCTAAGCACAACCAAAGGATAACATTATGACAAGGAACGAAATAAAGTTAGTTTTCTTAAGTGCTCTATAAAGATATTAAAATATACCTCAAATTTAGAGAAAATTATATTGGAAAAAAAATTATCCATTTCCTTCTATTTATAATAAAATAATGGTCTTTCAACCCATCAGAAAGTTATGATTTTTTGATGGTATAATTTATAATGACTATGTTCTCTATCACTCTCCATCAAAACATGATGGTTAAAATTATCCCCTATGTCCTTGTTTTTATATCGCAATAATTTTATCCTATTATAAATATTACTTTTTTGGTGACCTTCACATTTCATTTTCCCTCTTTTTAATATTATGTTTTATTAATCATATTTTTGTTGTGGGTTTCATGCAATGGAAGTTTCAAGTATCAACCATTGATTTTTGATGAAAAATTTCAAATTGTGAGGACACAATTTATTGAAGTAGGGTAGAATGTTACACCCCAATATATTGTGGTATTTATCATTTTAGATTTAATATTTTTTATATTTTATGTTTCACACAACACCAAGTTTAAACGAGCAATGATATACAATTAAATATCATTATTTTAACATGACTGTTATAATCATGTTGTTATATTAGAAAGAATGAATATTATTAGCCAAATAATGAAATTTATATATTATTTATTTAATAAAATAATTTTACATTCATCCAAATAATTGTTTTGGAATAATATAAGAATAAATCCAATTTTAAGCATTAAAATACTTTTTTTTTTCTAAAGGCAGTTTTACAAGCTTTTGATGGCGCACTTGTTTGAAATTTAGTTTTTTACTCTTTTATAAGTTATTTTTGACAAAATAAAATTATTATTTGAAATAATAATATCATAATTTACTTTTGTTGAATTTTTTTCATTTTTCTGATAAGTTTCATGTTTTGATGAATAGTGGAAAAATAATGCATTTTAATTTAAAACATTTTTTCGTAAAATTTATTTATAAGATTTTATTAAATTTTTGAATGGTTTTAATGTATAATTACATAAATTTTTGATCATTTAATATAATTTAATTCAATATAACCAATTTCACTTTGAAATTGGATATAAAAATTGTGAAATTTTGAACGTTTTTACTTTAAAAACAAGTTTTCTTGTTTCGTCAATGAGATCAGTTTTTAAATAATTTATGAAATTTATGTTTTTTGAATTTAGAAAAATAGATTTCATATTTTTAATCATAAGGTTTGGATTTATTTAACATGTCCCTTTTATTTTTGGGGAATATGAATAGTAACTTTAGTAATATTTTTTATTACCACAGTTAAGGGTAAATCGCGTAATTAAATGTAAAAATTGTATTAAAAATAATATAAAATTACCCAAAGACTTGTATTAATTGCATTAAATGATTTTATTTCGACCAAAAACATCATTGGAAAAAACTTTTAACCTTTGGAAGCTACTTGGGTGAGAGTATGACATTTATAATATTATATTAAAAGAAATATCAATTTTGGCACACTTTTGTTTTTAACAAATTAAATATATTTAATATGGGGTTATATAATGGATATGTTATACTATATGTAGTTTTCAGAAATAAAATAGGTTTATATATATTGTGTTAATTTATTTATTATTTTTAGTGATAGAATAATTACCTTAAATGGACACATAATGATGATGTCATAATTGTTTAATTAATGAGAGAATCAAATAAATTATACTAAAAATATTAAAATAAATATAATTTGATCCAATTAATATCATAGAAAAATTTTATGGAATTATTTAAAATATTAGTGATGATATAAAGGTGGTTTTTAAAGATATCATGCTGTTATGATATTTATAAAAATTCAAGTGGTGAATAGTGTCAATATTGGCACTAATTATATTTTAAAATAAATAATATTTTATTAAATGGTATAAAATTAATAAGAATATAAAATTAAGTCATATAATTGGAATAAGTAATAAAATTTCATTAATTACTCATTTATTGGTCTTTTGGAATTTTATAGTAATTATATTAACCCTCAAATTGAAAATTACATGATATCATGGTAAGACTTAAAAGGGTTAAAACAAGAAGATAAGGATTAAAATATAGACAAAACGTTTCTAATTTTAATTTTATGAAGTGTATTTGACCCAAAAAAATCATATATTCTAATTAAGTCACTTTTTACAAATTTTAATAGAAACTTTATTTATATTAATTTAATATTTTGAATATTTTCAAGAGTACCCCTCCCATATCTTGTAAAAGGACACCTCTTCTTCTTTTTTATACACACTTAAAAACCTATTTTTTCTGACAAACCCAAGAAAAATTTACTAAAAAATTTACTAAAATCATACTAGAAGACTTAATTTGTGTATAATTACATCAAAATAAGTTCCTTTATGTAAATAAAAAAAGATACCCAAATAAGAGGTAACATTCATCATCAAGGGTTTTTGTTTTATTTCTTCCCTAAACCCCCTTAAATTATTTTATTTCATGTATATTTGTTAAAAAATTATCATAAATATGATTATATGTTTCTATATTAAGGTTTCTACCTACACTTAGTCACACTGCCAGCTAATGGGTAATGAACATACTATTCTTGTGTACGATGAACTATCGCCTCACGAAATGATATTGTTCTTTTTTTACCACATATCATAGTTGGGCATTATGATGGAAAACATATTTTTATATGATATATATGATATACATGGTATTTATGGTATATTTATACTTATTTAATTATTATATAACACAATGATATCATTCTTTCTATTTTTTAAATACGATAACTTCATCTATGGATGTGTAGACTACCACATCCTCAAAACAATATGAGTTGTTCACGCTATATATAGAATGCAATAGGGATAGTTTTAAATAAATATATGTGAAATATATGACATAAATATGATTCTATAATTATAATATATATATATATATATATCATTTCATTTTCATTTTTATTTTTTTAATACGACAAAGAAATGGAAGTAGCGTTCATGTGTACGTACAACATACCGTCTCCAAGATCAGTTCATTTCATTTCTTATCTCAAAATAGTATGGATCATTCTAAAT
Organism: Viscum album; assembly: GCA_963277665.1. Taxonomy (NCBI): domain Eukaryota; kingdom Viridiplantae; phylum Streptophyta; class Magnoliopsida; order Santalales; family Viscaceae; genus Viscum; species Viscum album. The sequence goes on along the minus strand of OY728133.1, from coordinate 1,992,710,256 downwards.
ACATATATAATGAATAAATATATATAAATAATATTTAAATCATGTTTTAAATTTTTTATATGATGAAATCATGATCTAATTAGTCAGAAAATCAAGTAACAATTGAAAACATACTAAAAAAACAAGACAATTAATAACCAATCTAGTGAAAAGAATGGAAAATTGTTAACAAATGGGTAATGAGATATTATAAGAAGTTAATATATGATGTTATAAATATGATTATGGTTCTGTTATAATTTAATAACATTATTAAAACCATTATATAGGAGGTTAAATAACATTCAACTAAAGGAAAGAACAAGGTAAGGGGTTTCTAGTCTCACTTATACTTCTGTAAGATATATAATTTATTCACCAATTATTTTTTTTGTGTGTGGTATATATACTGCACCTTTGAAATGTTATGTTATAAATCTCATTATTATAATAATATTATAGTTTTCATTAATGTTATACCTTCATCTGGATTATAATTCAAATATTTCGAAGTGGCATGAAACACATTGGAATGTTTAATGATTATTTTCCTCAAGAGTATTTTTAATAAAATAATTTAAATTATTTTAATCTATTTCATCATCCTTTGTTAAAGACTCTAATTATTTTAGATTGATCTCTCATGATACCATCTTCCATATTTTATTGAATATTTTTGATCAGTTTAACAATGGAAGTTCTATTTTTATATCAATCATGGTTTATAGTTAACTTATTCACATTTCATATACCAGTTATTCAACATGAGTGTTTATGTTTTTTATGTTTCACCCCATTCATATGTGGAATTCATTGGAGTCAATAAGTGATGGGCGGGGCCTGCTATAGCCACTTGATTCATTATTAGGTCTAATGAGATGAAATCAGTTGGTCAAAAACCCTTCATATTTTTCTCCAAGTAGTTTTAAAATATCAATAAGATAGATCTTGAAAAAAACCCGATGGGTTTCTACCGACATACTTAAACTATCATGAGGATAGATCTTGATAGTAAATATCTTGAGGATATATATTGAAAGTGAAGATGTAAACAATTATTTATTCCGTCTGATTATTTGATTAGTTATAATATCTATGGTTATGTTTCCTAGATCATGTGATTATTTAAATGGCATGTGTTTTAGTTATTTACCTTTTCATATTGTTTATACCATATTTTCTTATTCATTTCATTTTGCGCTTACCCTTACTGAGAATTTGACCTGACACCTTGTATACGTTTCATTTTCTCCCAGGATTATAAGAAGCATGTTATCACTAATATGATGGGTTACACAAAGGGGGAATAATGATATACTCAACAAAATTCTATTTATATTTTATGTTTCAAAATGTAATGTGGATTAAAAGAATGTATGTCATTTACCAAGACTAATGAACTATTTCATACCTTGGGAAGAATTTACTTGTATCTTATTAAAAATTTTTAAATTAAGGAATCGAATCTAAGTTTCCAAGGTTGGGGTAGATACATTGTTTTAGTATTAAATTTATTCTTTATTATGAAAACAAGTATTTGAAAAAGTGTATCTCTTCTCACTTATAAAAGGAACCCTTCACAACCACACTTATCCACACACCATGAACACCTTATCATCAAAAATACTTGAAAAAATCCCTACCTAACACTCATCATCACTTCCAATTTGTTTTGGTTTTCCCAAAAGTATGATATAAGAATGATTAAGGAGATGCTTAAAGGGGGATATCCATGGAAAAGGTAGTTATCTTAACCATGCTATTTCAAGTTTCTTTCTTCTTCCACATCATCTATATCTATTATATCCTTATTAATATAATTAAATTATTTTCATTAGAACACTTATGTTAGATTATGTTGGTGTAACAACCTTTATCTACCATCCTCCCATTCATTAGAAAATGAAAATTCCATATGTGTTGTGTATGAACTACTGTCTCCTTGAACAGTGTATTTCATTTTTTCATCACTTCATGACATGGATGGATATAAAAAATAATTTTAGAAAAAAATATTATATTTAAAATAGTAATAAGGGTTTTAAAATATAAATTGGCCATTCTATTAAAAATACTAACTATAAATATTCATCATAAATATTAAGCACAAAAAATGAGCTTACCAAGACATTTTGTAAGTAATATCATTTTACTAGTCTCATTATTTTATCTTTACCATCTAACTATTCTATAATATTATTTATCAATGTAAAAACATTGTTTTAAAACATTAATCTTATATAAAATATATATTATTTCAATTCAATAATATATCCTTACTTATTCACTCATTATAACGTGTTCTTCTTTTGGTTGATTTTACCACCAACATGGATGATGCAATGAATGAATACGAAAACATAAATACTAGTAATATTAGGTAATAATGAAAAATTTAAGATGTTTTAATTATTATTTAATGGTAATATACATATAAATATTTTTCAATAAAATAAAATCTTTTTATAAAATAAAAAAATAAAAAAATAGATATTTTTTAGTGTTCCATGAAAACTGTCACCATAAGTTCAATAAAATTACCACTGGACTCCAAATTATAGAGACACGATTTATTAAATATTGATGAAAATTATATAATGGTGAATATAAATCATAATAATATAATTAAATATGACTAAAAATGGTTATTTTTAACTGTAAAAATAAATCTTATCAAAGGAATATTCACATAAAAGTAATTATTTCATAACCTATTGAACAACTTTATTTATTAAATGATATAAATCCTATAAATTAAAAAATTTAAAACTTAGTTAACCATTTTATTGTTTATTTATAACAATATTAGGGAAATAAATTAATTTTAAATATTATGAACCGAACAATCCCAAAATGATTGACAGGAATTATTCAACTATAGAAAATAAATGAAACATGATAATAAATGAAATAAAAAGAACATAAATAGATGAATGAACATAAAATAATGTTCTAAATAAATTAGATAATTAATATTATTGGATTAATTAGGAGGTCATATGATGTATGAAGAGATTCAATACTCAATGTAAGAGGAGTTTTCTTTTAAAACTTATTTCAAATATTTTTATATTTTCCCTTCATCTCTTTTTTCCTTGACATCCATATTATTTCCTGAATTTTTTTCTATACACATAAATTATTTCATAAAGTAATTTTCTATTATCCTTTAATTTATTTGTTATATTTTAAAAAGGAATATTTTTAACAATTTCCATATTGGTCATTTTTTAAATTCTATATAATGGTGTTGAAGGAATATCTTTTAATGTTTTTAACTTAATATAATTTTCCTGAAATGATGATCATTATTTATTATGAAGCATATTTTCAATTTTTCATTATTTTTTAAATTAAATTCAATTATCAAGGTTTTGTAAATTCTTTTTAAATACTTGTGAATGAAATTGACATTACTATTTATTTTAATGAGAAAACTATAAGTTTATTTGATTATATATTCAAATGAATGTTTTTATGAGTTTTATCATGAATGTAAAATCTCTAATGTGTTTTATTCCATTTATGGTTTTTTAAATTATATATTTTAATAACTGAATCTATTATATCGCTCTAATGAATCAGTGACTGATTTATTCTCTAGACAAATTATGTCAGAGATAATTGAATAGGTTAGTTCATTGTAAGGATGATTATAAGGGATATTTTTATTAGTGATATTAATATAACGTCCGATGATTTTTGTAAGGTTTTTATCCTTTTAATGGATCTTAATGGAATTATTTGGATTTCATGAAATTAAAATTTGATTTTATGATTAAAGGGTAGTTTTCTTATTTTCACAGGTAAAATGATTATTTTGGAATGAAAGTTTATGATTTTACCTAGAATTAAATTTTTCATAAGATTTACGACTTCTCAAGGAACTTTAAAAGTATTTACATTTTCTATGTTTGATTATGAGGATTCATTAAAAAATAGTTTTAATAAATTAAGTTGATTTCATGCTTGAATTTTTATTTATTTGAGATCATGGTTATATGTTTAAAGGAAATATATTCAAAAAGGTTTTTAAGTAATTTGATTTCCTAATAGGTATTCATCTTATTCGTATTCCCTTTACAATGTTTTATTTTCATCCAATGTTTTCAAATTATTTTCACTAGGCTTAAGTTTGATTATGAATAATTATAATGTATTAATATAAATATTAGTTTTTGGTCTTGAATAAAGAAATTAAATTATTAAAAAGTTTGGTTTAGTGGAGAAAAATCCCATATATAGGAAAACATTTTGTTTTTATATAAGGAGTTTAATTAATATATGAAAATTTAAATGTAAAATATCATGGTAAGTTATGTAATGAAATATTTTCTATAAATTGTGGTAGGTTTGTGTACAGGTTAGTATAGTTGGTATCATAGTATATTTTGGATAACTTTAGATGTTATGACATTATCAAGTGGTGATAATTTATTAATAGTGTATACCATTATGGATTTATAAGTTTACGATTGGTCATATGTTTATAGGAATCAATACACCTTTTTAGGTCTCATGGTATTGGGTGTTAAGGAAATTAATGATATTTTGGGAAATTTATATTAGGTTTTATGAGGAATACATAGTTTTGGTATATATAAACCATAGGTATATTATGTAATTTATTATGAAAGTTTGTTGAGAGGAACAATACTATATTTTTTGGGACATAATCAAGAGGATATAGATTATCTTTAAGATTAATATGTTCTTTAATTTTGATGTAATTATGGTTAATTAGGTTAAATATATATTCAATTTAGGGAAAATAAGTTGAGTAGTATCGATAAACTTGATGATTGAAATTTGATTTGGAGATAAAATGACTAGAGTTAGTTTTTAAGGAATTATTTTCTAAATTTTATATAACATTAAATTATTATAGTATATTTTTGGCCATTATATGATTTTATGCAAACTTTATTGATATTATTTGATGTGTAATTATTTAGTTTATTTTCATAAGAATATATAATTATTTTTATGGATTTATGTCTTGGTGATTTATGTTGGAACCAAGGATTTTCATATCCTAAAACATAGTGTTTTTGTGTTTGTTTTCAATCCACACCAGGGTCGATAAGGGAGTTTGCAAGGAAAGTGATATTATAGTTCATATGGCTTTAGTATTGAAGGTAGTATCTTTTCTTAGTGTTCTCAAAATATTTGGGCTCAAAATTAGGAGGAAGGAGAAAGCTTCATAAAAGTTGTTTTTATAGAACTTATTTTTCATATATATATAGTGTGATGGAATGTGTTTTGTGATGATTATTGTTTTGTGAAGGTATGTAGCCTCACTAAGGAATATAGTTTCATGAAGAATAGGTTTCACAATGGTTGAGAATCCCAAAGGTTCTGATCATCATAAAGGTGTGATGGAAATAAGATGTTTATTCTAACTAAGAGAGGGTTTGTGGATTCACATGGGATGATGGTAAATCTAAGTGACTATAATAAGATTCATGAACATGAAAATTGCACTGTATCTCAATAAATAATGGAGATTCATGAGAATGAATGAGGAGGTTCATGAAAAGTCTGCAGGGAGTGTGAGATATTTGGGAAGGGATGAACCTATTAAAAGGCATCCACACCCACATCATTTTACATAAAGGGAATTGGTGAAAGGGACAAATCATTCTAAATTTTCAAAGACTGGGAGCTTCTTGAATCAAGAGTTCATTGTAAGATTCAAGATCACAAAAATACTAGTTTAGTCTTCAATAATTATAGTTTTTTTAAGAAAAGGGAGTTTCAAAAATATTGGGATTTTTCATGACAACTTAGTATTATTCAAAGGATATGAGCTTCATGAAGGCAGTTAGCTTCATGAAGTCTATGAACCTCGAAAAGGTTGAGATCTTCATGAACGTGTGTGTGTTCACAAATGAAATTTTTTATTTAATAAAAAGGGGTTTTAAGATGGCTAGGATCATTGAAAACAGTTGTGCTAAACATCTAGTTCTAGTGAATAGTTTTCTCAAGTGCATCAACTCAGGACTATGGTTCATGTAGAGCATCATGATAATCAAGAACAAAGACATAAATTCCCATTCTATTAATGTGACCTTAAATTTGTTAATTAATCAATACTTCTTCCAAGGAGGTGATCTAGGGGGAGTTGAAGAAAGTGTTATGATGGATGTGGTGTGTTATCCATAAAATTATTGTAAAGTCAGCATGCCTGGTATAAAGTGACTTTGTCTACTCTTTTATTTTTCATAATAATTAGTTAAGCTTAGTGTATTTATGTATGACCAGCACACTTTCGTCATATGCTCCTTGAACCTTACCTTAGTGGTGAACTAAGTAAAACTGATGTGTTTTCTACCTACATGTGAATGTTTAAGAACTGTATGATTCCATTAGGCGGGTTTTACAAGATCCTACCAACATGGAAACCAGATTCCTCACATTAAGAGAAAAACTGACACCCTAATTCACCCCACCCCTATCAGGATGTTCTGGGGCCCTATAAGTGTTATAATAATGAAAATGTTATTGTTGTTAAATAAGTCATATATTTTTAAATATAATTCAGTGAATGATAGGTGAGTTCTAATTTCTAATGGAAGAAACATTTAGATTTAGAGGTGTTGAATGAGATCTCGTCAACGATCCATTGGGATGGAATTTCTATATGACGCAACTTAGTGGATTTATTTTAGTGATGTGAATGGTATTTCTATGACTGAAATAGATATTAAAATTCTTTACACTGATTCCATAGCTGAAAATGCTCATACAGTAGCATTATTCGATCAAATATATTTTAAGGTAATGAGTTTAACTACAGCTAATTCCATGTGGGATAAACTATAAAATATATATGAAGGTGATAAAAAGTAAAGGATGCCAAACTTCCAGTATAGAATAATAAGTTTGATGATATGAAAATGCATCCAGATAAATATGAAGATAACTTCTTTAATCACATAAATAAAGTTGTTTTAGCTATTCAATGACTCGAGGAAGAAATTAATGATATAGACATTGTGAAGAAAATACTAATAATTATCCCACCCTTTTAAAATATAAAATTATTGTCTCTTAAGGAAAGATATTTTTCTTAGATTTTACTTGATGATATGCTAGATATTTTGGGGGCTTATGTAATGAGAGTAAAACTAGAAGATGCAGCCATTTGAGTAAGAAAGGAAATGGAATTCAAATCCATGGAAAAAACTGATATTTATAGAGTTAAAAATGATAAGGAAGACAAAATTATTTCTCAATTTTCTATGAAATTTATGAGAGGAAATGTTTTATTGGAAGGAAGGATTCCATTGAATTATTTTTGGTGTGGTAAACTAGGGACCATTACCTCTCTAGGCCCAAAGAAATTTTATGGTGTAGAAAGTGAAGAAGAAATCATGTAGAATCCTCAAAAGAGTCTCTATAACAAGGTAGAATTCAAATTAGGAATGAAATTATATAGAAAGAGATTTTTATACAAATAAGAACAAGATGATAATGAATTTTTGGAGCATGTAGATCTATAGTTTAAATTAAAACATAAAGAATCCATGATGGATACAGTTTAATAGGTAGAACAAAAAAGACATATATAATCAGTTGATTGGTGTTGTTGATATCAAGGTGGATCTTTAGGGTTCCTTCGATGAGATTGAAATTAAAAAGAAAAGAAATAGAAAGATTATATCTATACTAAAATTTTCACCAGATTATGCTGATCACTTTGAAGCATAAATTGGTCATCGGGAAAGAGAGACAAAATAACATTTACCAACTATTGAAACCTCAAAAGAGGTTTTTGGAATTTAAATAAAGGATTAAAGATCTATAAAAAGACAGAAATGGCCCTACATAAATGGATGAAGGAAAAATACAAGATAGTTGTGGTAATTGGTGATAATGTTATTAATTTAAGGAGTAAACTAGAAAATGAATAAAAACTTAAGGAAATTAAGAAGAAATTATAATTTAAATAATTTTCAGATGCAGATCTCTTAGAAAGAGCTAAACAAGGTTCTGGAGTAGAGAAGGCCTTGAATGATCATAGATCCATATTTATGGAAAAAAGTAGAGTTTTATGTGATGAAAAAAATCAAAGACTTTAGATGGGTGAGGAAAAATAAATAGATGAAAACATTTTCACATATCAAAAAAGTTCATGTTGTCCTAAATATGAAATCTTTGAACCAAATAGAAAAGAAATCTGGAAATAATTTTCAAGTATCTAGAGGGGATCATAGGTAAAATAAATTTAAAAAATAAGGGGATATGTTAATGAATGGAAGTTGGAAGATATTTGTCCATATGAAATGTATGTTATGTGGATCTTTGGGTCATACCATGTCTTATTATGAATAGTAAAAGAGAAATCTAAATAGGGAATCATATGGAAGTCAATAAATGATAATTATACCACATACGTCATTATATAGAAGAAATAGATTATATGGACTTTTTTTCACTATTATAATTGTGGCCGTAAAGGTATTCATTATAGGAAGATGAAATGGGGGAACAATATTTACAGAACTCTGACGAAAGTCAATACCCATCAACCATGTAGAATTACCCTTGGAAATAGTTTTTCTCCTATAGAATATTTATATGTATATGAAAAACCCATTTATATTGAACAGATATTGAAAATGACATATATTTCTACGACTCATGTATGTATCTCATTGAAGGAAAAAAAAGAAAATCACGAAATCCAACCTTGGAGAAGTTGCTCTCAAATATTCAAATAACAGTTGCACCTCGATTCTTAATAGTGGTTGTTCATCGAAAATGATTGAAAATTTATATTTTTTGATGAATATTAAGAAAAGGGTTGATGGAATAATGATATTTGGAAATGACTGTCCCATAAATATCAATCGTAGGGGAAATATTGAACCATAAAATGACGAGCTAAGGAAAACTAAAGTTCTCTACATAGATGATTCATGTCACAATCTCCTAAGTGTGATTCAACTCTATGACTTAGGAATTATATTGAAATTTAATCATAAGGGTTTCGAAATCAATGAAAATAAAGGTAATTTTTTTTACTAAAGGATGAATAACATATGATAATCTATACCTGGTTGATAGTAAAGAGAACACTTGTTACTTAATTGTTAAAGAAGAAAACAAATTATGTAACTAGAGGTTGGTTCTAATTAATCTAAAGATAAATGAATAGATATTTAATATTAATATAGTATTTGACATTCACAGTCAAAATCATGATCAAGAAAAGACATGTGAAGAATACATGTGAGGAAATATGGTTGAGAGTTCATATCAGCTAAAGAACAAAACGACATAAAATCTACTTGATCTCATCCACATAGATATATGTTTTCAGATGAATGTGGTTGGCACATATGAAGAGAGGAACTTCATTATTTTTTATTGATTATTGTATTATAATGTATTATGTGATTATGATGCATAAGAAACGGTAAGTGATTGATGGCATGAAGATCCATCATTAGAGAGTTGAGAATGAAACTGACCACACAATCAATATTCTTTTATCTAAAAATAGTGCATAATACACATCCATTGAATCTAAAAATTACATTAAAAAACACAGGATAAATCATAAGGATTCTATAATGATATGTCCTCAAAAAATTAGGGTTGTTGAACACAGAAATCAATAGGTAAACAATATATAAAGAACTATATTAACTAAAATTAGTGCTTCTCATCATTAATGGAAAGGGTTTTTCAAGAGGCAGAGCACACTCAAAATTGAACAGGGATTTTTATAGAAAAATTATAGATGTTATATGAAATATTCTATGAAAAGAAGACATATCTAAATTATTTTCAGTTTTTTGAAGTAATGTTTTACCCAAAACAAAGAAGTAAATCAAGCTATGTATGGGGATGTTGCAGATAAGGGAATATACATTGATATTCAATGAAGAGTAAATCCTAAAATTATTTCAATAATCATATTAGAAATATTTTTGGAGGAAATTATGTCAATACAATTGAGGATAAAACCATAAATTCCATGAAGAGGTTATATGTTGATATTATTTAAGATGAATAAGTGGAAAAGAGATAATTTCAAATCTAGAAATTCTGGAAGGCTCTCAAAACACTCAAGGCTCAAAAATTAATGATGATTCAAAAGAAGAATCATAAGAGGAAACCATTACTAAATAAACTTCATCATAACCTCATAGGAGAAATAAAAGAGTATAAATTGATCAATACAACATCATTGGGGTTTGGAAGACACCTTCATAGACTATGAGAACGGGGAATGAAGTGCATTCTACCTTCCTATCAATTGCATAACCAACCTCGTTTAAAAAATAAGCGAATGATAAATCATGGGTTAAGGCCATGAATGAATAACTAGATCAAATTTACAGGAAAATGACATGAGATCTTTTTAATAGAACTGAAAATCACCATTTTATTTGAATAAAATCAATTTTTACAATCAAATTTGATGAGCATGCTGTTGTATTAGTGGGTTCTCAAGACCCAACATGAAGAGTAATTTTTGTTACCATATCATCTGTACAATTAGATATACATTATTTTTACTTACGATTATAGTGTAGAATTTTTTTCTTCCACTAGTTAATGGTAATTTCCATAGAGTAATTTTTGTATTAAAATGTTATAGGAGATATAAGGCTATAATGAGGACCACTAGATACAATGACATTAATCATAAACAATGGTCATTTGTTTTTGATACATCTTACTCACTGGACATAGTAGATGTTTGAATATTAGCTTTAGGGAATCGTACATACTGATACTTCTTCTCACGAAGCTCACATTTGGTGATCTCTAGTAGCGGGATCATAAGGACAAACCCACCAATATGAACAACACATATTTAAGGTTTTATTGAATGTTCCTATATAAAGACATATGTAATGGTCTCCAAACTTGATATCATTACCAGTATGCTCCATTTTATCACATACTTTCATGTAATGTAAAAAACATGATAATGAAATCATGACAAGGTAGCTTGTGTTGGGTGCATCACTAGTGGTATCACATTGGTTTAATGGTAAAGAAAGGATTTGTCATTTCCACATTAAAGAAGTAATTTATATTGGACCTAGTTATTCAATATAGTAGTACATGCATAAGATAATTTACATGGTAGTCGAGAGTAAATTCATCTGTTTGATCAAAAAACAATAAGTCAAGAAAGGGTGATGACATGGGTGTGCATCCACCTTTATGTGATATTCAAGATAAAGAGATTATATTACACAGTTTGTATTTGTAGGATGGTTGTCATTTCTATGACTATCCTTATCTCTCTAGGGTTCATGATCGTTTTCTAGATCCCACTCTTGTCCTTTGAATAGTATTCAATACTATTGAGATAAGGGACTAGAGGGTCACACACAATAGCGTATTCAATAATCTTACATATTCAATTGAATAGGTATATTGGATATAATGGGATCCCCCCACCGAGGTTTAGGGTTTTCTCCAAGTATATATGATCAAAAAAAGTAATAAATAAATTCATATTATTCATGTTAATAATAATTGGCATTAAATTTATTTATTAAATGTATTTACAAGTTCCATGGTAAATACCGGAGAAATAATATTTGAATGAATATTAGTTTAAAATATTCGAGGTTCGTTAAATATTTTTTGGGATGAGGATTCAATTTTATGGATCGAGTATTATCACATAATATAATTATTATATTATAATAAAGTGATAATAATAATTATGAATTAGTAATGTAGTAATAATATGTTGTTATAGTGTCTCAATTATTTGGGGGTTTGGCAGGCAATTATGGGCAATTTCTTAACATGCTATAAATAGAGAAAGAGAGGCTCTCACTATTCACTATTCGCTAATCTAGGGGGAGATCTACTGTCTCCTCTTATCACTTCTTCATCATTGGGAGTGAAACTCACGATCCATGTAACTCAGATTAGACTCACCCTCATGCATCATAAAAACAATTATGTGGTGATCGTCAAAGCATCAAAGGCATTGTCAGAATTCTATACTCGCACATGAAATATGACGATTAGTGCTCCTACAGTTTCCTGAAGTGAATGTAGATGATCTATAGAGATTCAAATATGGATTATTTGAGAAGGTATAATTGATTAAGAGTAGACATCGAGCAAAACATAGGATCTAAATAATTATTTATGGATTTAATTTTGTGATTAAAAATTATTCATGCGTGAATCTTAGGAGGTAATTGGGAGATGATACACTGAAGATGAAAAACTCTTGTTGATTTTCAGTGAAAATTTTTATAATACAAAATTTGATACTTATGTTGTGTGCTCAGAAAAATAAAGTGGTATCCAAGTAGTGCGTGATCATTTTATGCCAAGAAGAAAAATTAAATTTGAATTAAGTTTAATAGAGGGTGTTATTCCGGCCCCCATGACCGTAATAGGGATTAAATCAAACATTATAGGGCCATATTATGGCCATTCAAAGTTTTAAATACGGATTGAAAAACACTAATTTTGTAGGTATTAAATCATAGGCCTTGGCTGGTGATGGATTTTGATGAACCTGAGTATTCTATCCCAGTTCCGGGGGTCAAAATATGGTACTCTAGTAGGGTAAAATTCCATCGGATTATGAAAACTAAAATGACATAAAAATGATAATAAATTATTTTAATTAATGTTTTTAGTTTTAAAATAAAAATCATAAATAAATAGCATTTGGAAGATTTTAGGATCCTGGTTTTTAGTCTTTGAGTTAGCATATGGCCAAAACCAAGATAAAATCAAGGGGCTGGAGGTTGGAATTTTATAACAAAAACAAAATTTTTATTAAAAAAATGAAGAGATTATTCTATAAATTGGAGTGCCACGACCACCAGTCTCAAGCCCATCGCTAAAATAGCCACACACATAACCCTAATTTTCTAGGAACTCCCCAGCGGCACTGTAGGCACCAATTCCTGTGTTCGCACTGCGATCGGAGGATCGACCTCCTCTAGTCTACCTTCACCTGAAGCTAAGGACTAATTCCCACTACTCTTCCTAGCGATCCCCTCTTCCAGTGTCAATCTCCTCTAGAACTATAAAGCTATCCTACCACTATGAAATCCCCATCTTCTCATAACCCCAGTGTAGCTCTACCATATATTTTGATTTCCAACACCGGACCACCTACCTCTCCATTATCACCTTCCACCCTAGTCATTCACCACCAAGATCCCTCATGAGATCCTACCTTGACCTTCATCGGACGCCTCCTGTTGCACCACTTCATAGCACTCACACCAGATCAGGTCACATCAAACCCAGGAAGCACTTCTTATAATTAACCATACTTTACATACATTGATATTACTTCAAAATTTAATAATATTCACTAAAAAATATAATAAATCCAATACAAGACCATATAGGTATGGTGTCTTCAGAAACTAGGAATAATAAACTACTAGTTCCTAAAATATCTATATTATATCTTGATTATTTCTTCATAACTAGACTTATTTTTTATATATATTTCTTAATACCCTTATTCATGACTTGGGTAAAAGAAACATATTAAAAGGTGAGATCAAATTCTCAGTAAGGGTAAATAGGGGAGATATCAATCATATCATAATCATAAAAACAAAAAATTTGAAAATATTATCCTGCATATAAAACATTGTGATATCATGTCATGGGATAAATGATAAAATTTGAACATAATCCCAAAATTCCTAACATAAGAAATGAAATTATTTGGAATACACATAATAATAGAAAATAATTTCATATTAATCAAGGCTTAATTCCAAGAACACCATACCAGACAAATTCCATTACTGAACTGAGTTCACTCCTCATTCCAACCCTATATTACTAGACCAGATTTACTTGTCATTCCAGTTATGTCTATCTCATCAGATATAAATTTTTACCCAATGCATCAGAGGGATATATAGGTCACACCCATCTCATAATGAAATCATTCTTACGTGTGTCACCAAAACCATAAATCATTCATCATTTCATAACCCAAAAATCAAAAAAGGGTTTCATAAACATCATTCCACCATAATCCATATAAAATAAATGGATTTCATAAAAATAATTCCATCATAAAAACAGTAAAATCACAGTAAAAATTGGGATAAAAACACAACCCTATTTAAATAATGTCATCTTAGATGGAAAATTGTCTTGATAAAACACTTGAAATTAAATCTTGATAAAAATATATTTTATTATTAAAAAATGATTTAATTTCTCAAAATGACCCCAAATTTTAAAATAAAATGATTTAATTGAAGATAAACATGAAATATTGTAAAGTAAAATTCATAGAAATAAGCTGTTATGAATGTTTAATAATCCATTGATGCTGTATATGTTAAAGAAACATTGTCCTCGTACTTTTTCTAAAAAAGGAAAATGTACCTCGTATAAAATAATGAAAAATATTCCTATAATAACATTTAATAAAATTTAACCAATGGCTAAAATAGAATTTAATTTTTTTATAATAATAGATATAATATTACATATTTATGAAACATGGATGTGGATGATAAATATACACTAGTAAATACTTACGTATAGAAAATATTGGATAATAATGAGATTAAAAAATTATCCCCTTCCTTGGATTTGATTTCCTTTTTATGTATCCAAACCTCTTGTATACTGATTTAAATAATGTCATTGACTTACTACAGAATATTAGTCATTTTTAGGATATCATATATGATTATATTATTATCCATTCATTAGTAACATTATTACTCATCCATCGGGTATTTACTTCTTTATTTTCTTATGAATGTTGTGTCGGATAAGTTCTTGTTCCTATTATTAGGTTATAATTATATCAATTGTAGAATTATATTAGTTTAAAATATATCATATTTATTCATTAAATAATATTTATTTAATGATGATCATGTAGAATGAATCACATCACATCGTGGACATGGTAAGTCGTACGTACGTGCGAGCTACGATATCATTCCCTATAATTTTATAATGGAATTGAAGTGGATATTGTATAATATTTAATAATAAATATAAATTTATAATAATTATATATATTTATTATTTCCATCATTGTACCCATCCAAGTAAAGCGGTGGTCAAAAAATAGATGACACCACGACATGAAGAAGTTAAGCCGTACGTACACATGCTTGGTGATTTTATTTTTCGTAGGATGGATACAAGATGGAATATGTTTGATTCATAATCATAATTACATATAAGTACATCAGTTATACTATAGTTATTACCTTATAATTAAACAACTCATGAAGAGGTAGTAAAAGAAGAAAGAAGTTTGAAAAAATTAGTAGAAGAGAATACCTCTTATTCGACATGCTTCCTCCAAATCTCCTCTTAGAGCACTAGAGATGGTATTTGTGGAATACCAAAACCTATAAAAAGTTATTAGGGAAGTTGAGAAGGGATAAGTTTATAAGATTTAAAATATTTAATTCTCAAATTGGAGTTAATATGTGATGGAGGAGGCACCCATTTACAATTAAGGTGAGGGGCACTTTTGAAAACCTCACAAATATAAATTTATAATAAAATCAAACCCCATACAAAAAACCTCCAAAATTACCTAATTTATAAGATAATGCGATATAGAGTTGTAATATAATAAACCAATAGATTTTAGACACGTTTTCTGTCAATTTAGACCATATCTTTTTAATTAACACTTTGCTATTCAAATTTACTTTTATCTTGGGTAACAAATAATTCAATAATAAAAGAGTACAATATTTACTTATTTGATGTAAAGTAGACAATAAATAAATAAATTAGAACATTTTATACCATATAATTATTATTATATATTTTCTTAGTATGTTTTATAATTTTTAAATAATTTAATAAAACATTATTTTGATGAATAATCAATAGATTCAATTTTGACACTATTCAATTTATTGATTTTTAAAAATATTAATATAACTAGTTAACTTAGAAAAAACTATTTTATTATATTAATAATAGGTATATTGAATATTAAAAATTCATTATACATGTCAATTATCTTAAATTATATTTACTTTAATATTTTTAGTAACATTTATTTGTTATCACTATTAATAAAATAATCACTACATCAATTTTGTGTAATTATTTAATATACATATATGTTGACTAAAAATTAAAAATAAAATACTAAAATTAATATAAATATACCATAATTCATAAGATTTTTTTTGTTGAATATATCTTATGTAAAATCAAATATGTAAAATGTTATACTTATTAAATTATGAATGTGACAACTTTAACATCACATTAAATTAAATAATATAAGTGTCATAATCCCTTGTATAAGGTTCCAAATGGTCAATAAATCGACCCTTGAATGATTATGGTCGTGATATATTCATAAAATAAGATTTGGTCATGTTTTTGGGTCTTTTAATAGGTATAATTATTTTATTAATAACTATATTATTTATTTTTATCTATTAAGTAATATCTACATCATTAATGTATAAGCTATTAAGGTAAATATTTATGTCCTAAAAATCGCAAATAAGTTTCAATGATAAATAAAAACATATTATATTTAAAATTTTTATTTATAGTCGAAATTATATATTTTATAACATTATATTAAAAATGATTTAGTTATTAAAAATTTGAGTGAGATATATTTAACTTTTCATTAAATAAAATAAATTAAATGTCATAATCTCATCCAAGTGGATTCAAATAGATTACATTTCGACCTGAGGATTATTTTGTTCAGAAAAAAACTCAACCAATAATATTAGTGAATGTTCTAGGGTAATTTTATAATAGTATTCTTATTGTTAATTACCCGATTTACCCTTTTACCATATTAATAAAAATTACGATGTTACTATTCAAAATGCCAAAAAATAAAGAAAAGTTATTTAGATAATTTGGACCTAGAGATTAAAAATATGGAATGTATTTTTTAAAATGAAAATCGCAGAACTTATAGTAATTAATTTAAAATTATTCTTGTTGTCTAAAAGAGAGAATGGGTTTTAAATGTTAAAACATTGCAAAAGATTGAAAGGTTTTTATTTCTGAATTAAATGTAAAATTATTGATGATGACATAAATTATATTGAATGATAAATATATATTCTATTAATAATTTAAAACCAATAAATATTATGATTTATCTATATAAATTATTTTCCTGAAAAATTTGTTTTCAATTAAGAATTAGTGTATTTTTTTACTATTCATCAAAATTGGAATGTTATTAAAAAAATAATTAAACTTTAACCAAAGAAAATTTTATATCCCTATTCCAAAGAACATGATTATGTTATCATATAAAAATTATTAATGTGTATGAATATTAATTTAAAAGTTGTTCTCCATTAAAAGGTGGAAAATTACCCTTTTGAATAATAGAGGTTTTTAGACATAAAAAAGGGTTTATTCATACCTTATGACAAAAATATCGATTGGGTGAATATAAATAATAATTTATTAAGTATATAACATATATATTTCATTAATTTTATTTACTAATATTAATTTTCATATTAAAATATATATTTGATTTATATGTTTCATAAAAAATTGGTAGCGAGATAATTCACTATAAATTTTCATATGTTAGTTATATTTATTCCTGCTAACATAATGACTAGGATAAAATATCCATTTTATATTAAGGGAATCTTATGGTTCATTTAAACTCACGATTTTGTGCAGTGAAAGCTACTAAATAATTTAAATTATTTAAAGAAAACTTTTTATAAAAACATCAGGGTGTTATATTCTACCCCCTTTAACTGAATTTCACCCTCAAAATTCGTCACTTGGATACAAATAGATGAGGATATATCTTTCACATAATTTCTTTAATTTTGAAAATAGATTACTAAAATTGGTGGTTTCACCACAAAACTTTAACCAAGCGGGTGATCTTGTTTCATACAACTTTCTTGCTATGATCCAGAATCTCAATTGATTGTTCTTCATAAGAGAGATCTTGCTCCACTGGTATGACATCTGAGTTTAGTACATGTGGAGGATCAGGTATTTACTTTCTTAGTAGAGATAAATAGAACACATCTTGAACTTGTGTGTTATTCTGTGGAAGTGCCAATCGATAAGCTACCTTCCCAAGATGATCTAGAATTTCGAAAGTACCGATATACCTAGGGCTCAATATTCCCTTATTTCCAAATCTCATTACTTTCTTCCAAGTATATATTAATAGAAACACCTTGTCACCCACTTCAAACTATAGGTCTTTTCACAGATTGTTATCAAAATATGTTTTACTACTATGAGATTCTCTTATGCGTCGTTGAATAGATATGACATTTTCTGCCATTTCATTAACAAGATCAAGTCCTAATAGCTTATGTTCCCCAAATTATATCCCAAAAATATAGAGTTATGAACTTTTTTACACAGAGGGCTCCTTTAAGAGCCATCTGAATTCTATTGTGAAAGCTATTGTTGTAAGAAAATACACCAAAGGTAGGTGTTGATCCCAACCACCTTTTAGATTCATAGAGAATGATCTCAACAGGTCTTCTAGAGTTTGAATTGTCTTATTAGAATAACCATATGTCTGAAGATGATAAGAATTATGGAAACATAAATATATATGAATCTATAGCCTGCTGAAGTCTTTTCCAGAACTTCGAGGTAAACCTCAGATCCTGATCAGATATAATTGAAAGTGGTACTCCATGAATTATTACAACCTACATTACATATATCTTAGAAAGATGATCAAGAGATAAATCTTATCTAATAGAAATGTAGTGTCCCGACATTGTAAGGTGATAAAATATAAAACATATAACATTATGGACTTTATATGTTTTGGGAAGTCCATTGAAAAGTTATAAAGTATCGTTTTACCATTTTCATTCTGGTATGGGTAATGGTTGTAACATCCCCTTAGACTTATGTCTCTTATCCTTAAATTGCTGACAAATCAAGCACCGAGAGACATATTTGAGAACATCTATTTTCACGCCATCCCACCCAAAATATTCTTTCAGGTCCCTATACATATTTGTGCTTCCAGGGTGAATAAATAATGAAGAACTATAATCCTCATCCAATAGATCTTTATTTAATTATAGTATAGTAGAAATACAAACCCAATACCTGACCCTTATTATTCCATCTCAATCAAGGTCAAATTCATGAACATTTCTCACTTATTTTGCATCTCTACATTTTTTCTGTGAATCCTATATCTTCACTTGTATAGATGTTAAAAAATTCATTTGATAAAGACATGATATCTCCCATTACATTAAATTTGAGGATCCTTCCTTTTCAAATCTATAAATATTGGATCTTATGTGATCCTCATCATGGATAGGCTAGCACGGTCATTTCGACTTAAAGCATCTACCATCTTGTTTGCTTTCCCAGGGTGGTAATGTATTGAGAATTCACAATCATCAATCAAATCCAACCACCTTCTTTGGAATATATTTAACTCCTTCTGTGTGAAAATATATTTTATAATCTTATGATCATTATAAATTTCACACATTTCACCATAACGATAATACCTCCATAGATTTAATACAAAAATTACTGCAGCTAACTCCAGTTCCCGAGTTGCGTAATTTTTACATGGATATTCAATTTTCATGAGGCATAATCCCTCACCATTAATTTTTCATGAGAAAAAATCCCAACCCCTTATTGGATTCATCACTATAGATCACAAACCTTTCTCTACGACAAGGCAGTGTGAGCACCGGTGCACTGGATAACCTTCTTTTGAGATCTTTGGTATTCTCTTCACATTACTTAATCAACATGAACATAAATCCTTTCTAAGTAAACTTGGTGAGTGGATTAGAAAGTTATGAAAAATCATTCATAAAATGTCGATAATATCCATCCAAACTAAGAAAACTTGGGATCTTAGTTACCATTTTTGGTCTCGGCCAACTTTTAATGAATTTTATTTTTGCTGGATCAATAGATACCCCCTCTCTAGATATTATATGACCCAAAAATGAATCTTTTTGAAGTCAAGATTTACACTTTTTAAATGTTTCATAAAGATTATCTTTTATTAGGGTATTGAGTACAATTATCATGTTATCTCCATGCTCTTCCTTTCTTTTCAAATAGATAAGAATACCATCTCTAAAGACTACCACAAGCTGACCAATATAGTATCTAAAGAGTCTATTAATTAGATCCATGAAGATCATAGGGGAATTAGTTAGATGAAAAGGAATCACTATAAACCCAAAGTATCCATACCTTGAATAGAGTGTTGTCATTGGTATATCCTTTTTTGAGACAATTAATTGATGATATTCTAAATGAAGATCACTCTTGGAAAAGTATTGAGCACCATGTAGTTTTTAAAACAATTAATCAGTGCGGGGAAGAGGATATTAGTTCTTAATATTGTTCTAGTTATGTTTTCAATAATCAATGTAATGTCTCATTGATATATTTTTATTCTTAACAAATAGAACAGGTTCTCCCCAGGGTGATGCACTAGGGCATACAAATCTGTTGTCAATATTCTCTTGGAGTTTCTTCTTCAATTCCAACAACTCAATTGGGGAAATTCTATAAGGTTTTTTTTTGAAATAGGAATATCACCTTGTATGAGTTCTATTGAAAACTCAAATTCAAGATTTGGTAGAAGACCTGGTAATTATTCCAGAAATACATCATCCAACTCTAGTAAAATATGTGTACTATTAATGGAGAGTTTCTCCCTAACAATTTGATATAGATGAACTTCATTTATAGAGATCAAGACCCATAAGATGGATGAAATTTATACAGGAAGGTTATATTCATAATTTCATTGATAGATGATCATATATTGACTCAGAATATGAAATGTGACGTCCCTCCCTTGGAAGTTGATATGATATCTATATAGAGAAATCCAATCCATGCCAATAATCACATAAAATTAAACTATAGGAAGGATCAAAATATTTTCAGGAATGAATTTCCCAAAAAATTAAACCAAAGAATAATTATAAATTTTTGATGTGACTGTTGTGCCATTATGAGTTTCCATAGGTTACTCAATATCTAATTGTTCAGGTAACATGGTGATACCCTTAGATAATTATTCATAAATAAAATTGTGGGATCCAAAGTCAAATAAAACATTTTCTACTTTAGAGTGGATAGTAAGTGTACCTTTAAACACTTCATTATCATACTCCACATCACCAATAGTGATTTCATGTGACTCTAATTTGTTTTTAGTTTTAAGAGTTTACTGATGTGGAGAATCATCAATAACCCTTGGATAAGAGAAATTATTGGAATAATGCCCAATTTCCTTGAACTTCTAGAATTTAACTATAGAAGGTGAATTATGTGTATCATTTTCTCTATTTTCATCATTAGACATATTCTTTCCATCACTTCAGTATTCAAATACCTGATGACCTAATTTTCCACAAATAAATCATTTACTAGTCCCTTTAAGAAATATTTTTCCATGTTTCATTACTCACTTTGAGCATAAGGGAAAACTCTTCTTCTTTTTCATTGTGATCTTTAGATTTTCCTTTGAATTACATTTTTCTCTTCTTATCAAACCCATAATACTGATGGGTTACTCAATCTCCATCTCAACCTTGAGAGCACATCAAATGATTTCATCATATATATTAAAGTCTCTTATGTATAATTCCATTTGGAGACATGGTTTTTATCCACTAAATAATTTATTGATTTTACCCTCAGGTTGGATAATAATTCCAAAAGCGTACCTTTAAAGTCTTGTAAAATTTGATTCATAGGTACCAATGGATTTATCATCATTTTTGTTAAGTTCAAGGAACTCCTTCTCCATACTTTTTCAAATAATATGAGGAACTTATTTATTGAAAAATAACTTCTTAAACTCATCAAATCCCATGGAGTCACTTTCATATCTTTACCATGTATTCTTGATAATATTCCACTATTTATTAGCTTCACGTTACGAATGATTGAATTATAATATGAATTTATCATGTTATGAACATTGGAGAAAAAAATATATTTTTAGAGGTACTGATCCATTTTCTAGCCACTAATGGATCAGAAGACCCACTAGAAGAAGGTGGACGTTGCCTTGTGATGTATATAACAGAATGTTCTTCCCTCATTTTCTCAGTAGTAAGTTGTGCATGATTCATATCTTGAGAATGTTGTGTGATAATAGCTACAATGATTTCATTCAATCTCCCATAACATTCAGTTTCTCATGAGGATAATAATTGCATTTCCTATCACATTCAACATTAATATGGTTCCTTCAGGTTCCAACCATCAACTAAAATCAAGAATCATAGTCTGATAAACATTAATCAAAATGGGGAAACCACCTAATTAAGAATAAAATTTAAATTTAGGACACTTTATGTTTTTTCCAAGGCTATTCATGACCATTTCAAAAACACTAGGATTGTAACATACACTTCAACATATCCTTTGGGTTCTGACAAATGTTTTCTCATCCTAGTTTCCTAATCTTAACTATAACCTCTCTTTGATACCAACTATAATGAACCATATATTACATACATTTATATTACTTCAATGTTGAAGAATATTCATTAAAAATATAATAAATCCATGATAGGAAAATATAGGTATAATTTCTTTAGAAATTGGGAAACAAAAACAGATGGTTCATAAAACATCTACATTGTTTATCACTTATTTTTTCATAACTAGAATCCTTTTTGAAATGACTTAATTAATAATATTCTTCAAGAACTGTGTAAAAGAAAAATAGGAAATGGTGAGCTCAAATGCTCAGTAAGGGTAAACAATGGATATATCAATCATATCATAATAATAAAAACATAACATTTGAAAATATTTTCCTGTATGTAAAAGGTAATGATATCTTGTCATGGGATATATCATAAAAGTTAAACATAATCCCAAAATTCATAACATAAGACATGAAATTTTGTGGTATACACATAAGCATAGAAAATATTTTCATATTAGTCAAGGTTCATTTCCAAGACCATCATAGCGGACAAAGTCCATTACTAAACCGAGTTCACACCTCGTTCCTGCCCTATATTACTAAAACATATTTACTTTCCATTCCAATCCTATATATATCATGAGATATAAATATTTGGCCAATGAATTGGAGAGAGATATAGGTCATAACCATCTCATAATGAAATCATTATTACGTGTGCCAAAAATACAAAAAAAAACATTTATTATATCATATCCCATGGAACAAAAACGGGTTTATTAAACATCATACCATCACAATACATATAAAATAAATGTATTTCATAGAAATAATTCCTTTATAAACAAAATAAAATCATTGTAATAACAAGGATAGAAATATAACCATATTTGAAGAATGTCATCTTAGATGGAAAATAATTTTGATTAAACACTAGAAATTAATTATTGAGAAAATTTCTTTTCTTCTTAAAAAAGTTTTCTTTTCAAAAAATTCCAGAAAATTTTATTGGAAAACAATTTAATTGAAAATACCCTTAAATATTTTAAATTAAACTTCATGGAAATAAGGTTTTATAAAAGTGTAAGAATCTGTTGAAGCCATTTATGTTAAAAAAAATTACTTCGGATACTTTTTCTAGAAAAGACAAACAGTACCTCGTATCAAATAATGACAAAAGATTCAATTAATACCATTTAATAAAAATTCAGTAATGGGTAAAATGGACATTAAAATTTTTAGATGAAATTAAATAATATTTTATATTTAGGATACTTGGATGTGGATGATAAATATACACTAGTAAATACTTATGTCTAGACAATCTTAGATAATAATGAGATTGTGAAAGTATCCCTTACCTTAGGTCCAATTTCCTTCATAAGTATCCAAATATCCTGTATAATGATTTAAACAATGTAATTGACTTATTCCAGACTCATAGTAATTTTAATGATATCAGAAAGGATAATATTCATTTGTTTGTTAGTAACATTATTTCTCATCCATCAGGTAATAACATCTTTATTTCCTTATGCATGTTGCGTCAGAAAAGTTCTTGTTCATATTCATTGGTTATAGTTATATATTCTATATAATGATTTTATTATAGTAAATATCATATTTATTCATTTAATAATATTTCCTTAATGAAGATCTTGTAGAATGAACCACATCGCATCATAGAGACAGTATGCCGTATGTACACACGAGCAACGATATCATTCCCATAATTATTGAATGGTATTGAACGGGATGGATTATAATAGTTCATAATAAATATCAATTTATGATAATAATATATAATTATTACTTCCATCATTACATCCATCCAAGTAAGTTGGTGGTGAAAAAACAAATTACACCACGGCGTGGATAGGGTAAACCTTATGTACACACGCGTGGTGATTTTGTTTTTAATCGGATTTATAGAAGATGGAATATGGTTTTTTCATAATAATAATTAAATAATAGTTTATAAGTAATGATGGAGTTAGTAATTTATATTGAAACAACTCGTAAAAGGATGTACAAGAAGAAAAAGTTTTAAAGAAACTGTAGTGGGGATTACCTCTTCTTTGACGCGCTTCCTCTAAATCTCCTCTTAGACAAATAGTGTTGGTATTTCAAGAAGAAAAAACCTCTAGAATTTTACTAGGGAAGTTGATAAGGGTAAAGGGTAGGTTATGTCCAATATTGATGACTCAAAGTGAAGTAAAGAGGTGAGTGAGGATGTGATGTTTTATAATTTATGTGGGGTACTTTTGGAAACCTGACAAATATTAATTTATAATAAAATAAAAACCCATACAAAATCCTAAACAATTTCTCAATTTAGAATATGAGATGATATAGTGTTGTAATATCATAAAATAATAATTTTTTGATTCATTTTATATCAATTTAATCTTTATATTCTTATTTAACACTTAGTTATTCAATTTTATTTTTAACTAGGGTAACAAATAATTCAATATTAAAAAAGTAAAATATTTACATAATTTATGTAAAACAGACTATAAATAAATACAATAGAACATTTTAAACCATATAAAAATTATTATATATATATATATTTAAAAATGTGTTTTAATTTTTAAATAATTTAATAAAACATTATTTTGATAAAGAATCAATAGTATCAATTTTGACACTATTAAATTAATTGAATTTTTAAAAACATTAATATAAAAATATAACGTCAAAATAACTATTTTTTATTTTAACAAGAGGTATATTTCATCATGAAAATTCATTATACATGTTAATTATCCAAAATTATATTCACTTTAATATTTTCAATAACATTTAATTTGTTATCTCTATTTATAAAATAACCACTACATCAATTTTTTGTAATTATTTAATTTACATATTTGTTCAATAAAAATTAAAAAAAAATACGATGAATATAAATCAGTTTTACTATATAATAATATTTCCATCTAAATATATATTCTAGAAAATCTAAAATTTATTATGTTATTCTTATTAAATTATGAAAGTGAAAACTCTAAAATCAATTTAAATAAAATATTATAAGTGTCATAATCCCTTATGAAAGGCTCCAAATGGTAAACAAGTAGACCCTTGGATGATTATGGTCAAAATATTCTCAACCAATAAGATTTTTTCAAGTGTTTTTATCTTTTAATGGGTATTTTTATTTTAATAAAAACTATGTTATTTATTTTTCATCAATTAGGTAATTTCTATATCATTATTGTGTAAAATATTAAAGCAAATATTTATTTACTAAAAAATAAAAATAAATTACCACAATTAATAAAAACAAATTATATCTCAAATTATTATTTATAGAATAAATTATATATTTTATAACCTTATATTTGAAACTATTTAGTTATTAAAAATTTGAGTGAGACATATTTAACTTTTCTTTAAATAAATTAAATTAAATGTTCTAATCTCATCCATGTGGATTCAAATAGATACCATTTTTACCCAAGGTTGATTTAGTTTTAAAGAATCTCATCTAAAGATATTAAGACACATGTTAGGATAATTGTATAATAGTATTCTTACCCTTAACTACCCGATTCATCCTTTTACCGTATTAATAAAAAATTTCCAAAGTTACTATTCGTAATACCCAAAAATAAAATAAATATATCTAGTTAATTTGGACCCACTGATTCCAAATATGGAATCAATTTTTAAAATTTCAAAACATTTAAGTTACTGTAATTAATTTAAAATTATTATCATTGTCGGAAAGAGACAACATGTTATACAAGTTAAACCATTGAAAAATATTGAAATGTTATTACATTTGAATTCAATGTAAAATTAATTCTAATGAAATAAATTATATTCAATGATAAAAATAAATTCTATTTATACTTCAAAACCATTCAATATTATAATTTAACCATATAAACTATTTCAATAAAAAAAGTTGTTTTCAATTAAAATTTAGTATATAATTTTTTACTATTTATCGAAAATTGAATGTTATTAGAAAAATATTAAAATTTGATCCAATGTAAAATTTAGAACCTTTCATCCAAATAACATGTTTATTTTGTAATATAAAAATTTTTAATACGTCAAAATATTAATTTAAAAGGGGTTCTCTAGTGAAAGGTAGAATATTACCCTTTTGAAAAGTATTGATTTTTGATAAATCAAATGGGATTTATTCATACCTTATGAAAAAATATTCATTGGATGAATATAAAAAATATATTTTTAGGTATATAACATATATATTTAATTAATTTCATTAATAGATAGTAATTCACATATAAAAAAATATAATTTTTTATATTTTTCAAAAATAATTGTCAGTGAAAGACTTCACCACACATTTTAATAAGATAGTTGTATTTAGTCCTGCTAACCTAATGACTAGTCCAAAATGGCCCTTTTATAATAATGGCATCTCATGGTTCGTTTAATCTTATGATTGTATGAAATGCATGATAATGAAGAATTAGAATTGTTTAAAGAAAATATTTTATAAAAACTTATGGGTGTTACATTTTTTTATCAGGATACACTACCCCTTCATTGGACTCCAGTCGCTGAGGTGAACCAAACCACCCCCTTTTGAACCACCCCCATTGGCCAGCCCAGACCGGGTGAGACCCAGGACATCCAGCCACTCACTGGTCTGGTTCCCTCCACCATGTCGTTTAGGTCGCTGCCATACAACCTAGAGGACCAACCATCACATATCCTCCCAGTGTAGCCCCTCCCGATGGAAGATCTGGCACCGATAGTCCTAGTTGTTCTTGTGCTGGCACCACCGAGGAACCATTTACTGGACAGATCTACCCTAAAACGAGAATCAGGGGGTCTGTCCAACCTATAATGGGTCTAGGTGGGGCCAACTAGTCTAGAACGCCCCTACAAGGGAACCTCATGCCCAGAACTGGGCTTTCGTGGGTTAAGACCAATATGTATTGGCCCAACCCAGGGTTTCTAGAGCCTTACAAAGTTAAAATAATAATAAATTAATTAAATTAATTATTTTTTTTGGTTCTAAATTAAATTAATTAAATATTAATTTTTCATTTGATTTATTAAAATTGTGGGTTAAATTAATTTAATTAAGTAATAGATTATGTTAACTTATTAATTTAATTTTTTAGTTTTAAAATTAAATTAATAACTAGATTGAACGATGTAAATTTTGAATTAAAGAAATAAGAGTGAATGTCTAATTCAAAAAAAAAATTCACTTATAAAATATTTTAAGGAAAGATTCATTTTATTTTTTCACTTATTTTAAATATTCTGGTTTAATGTGTATAAAATAAATAACGAGTCTGAGATAGACCAATAGAAGTATGGTGATAGTTTATTTCAATAATTTATTTAGTGCAATGGTGTCTTGTAATAATTATCTTATTTTATAGTGATCTATGAGTCATCTATGTCATTATATATATAAGGGCCTACGTGTCCATTTTCTGAGTTATAATTTATACTCCCGAGAACCCATCACCCATGTACGAGTATTATTTAATAATGATGAGATGAGAAGAAATGTACAACACGCTGAGTTATGGGGACACACAAGATAGGATTTTGACACATTGGATGGGTAGTCACTACAACTCGAGTCACAAGAGACACGACTCAAGGTAATTCCCCTACGGTCTAGGTTGATCAATTATTAACTCAATGGATCAACCTTTAGTATCATTTCATGATCAATTCATCATTTTATTTTTTATGGTTTATTATTTTGTGAATGTTTAGTTTACCTGTGATCACATAGAATAATAAACAAGTATGCAGAGATAAAATAAACATGTGATGTGAGGGATATTTTTTTATTTATTTCACAGTCATTTGTGAGTGTGATCACCTAGATCATGCTTATAAAGTAGAAAATTATTTAATTTCGCCACATAAAAACAAAAAAAAAACACTCAAAGAAATATTAAGTCATATTCACCTTCCATCATTCGAATTTGGAAAAAACCAGGTGTTCGGGGTGCTCAGTCCACCCTAGATGAGGGCGTCTCTTTCTACTAGGAATTCATTGTGAGAGTGGTGGATTGAATAAACTAATGTGGTAGAAAGGATTAGTCATTTCTAACTTTCTATCAGTTTTGGGAAATAATTGAGTAAATCAAGTCATTATTTTAGAAGCTATGACTTCACTCAACAGATCAATGAACTGTGAGTTAATACATTTGTCTAGATAAACGCCTATATTGAATACTATGTGTAGTGGTGTAGCCAATTCTTATAGAAAGTGAGAGATTGTTATGGAATCCTTTCCACTTTACAATACTTTTATTAATTCTTCTTATAATTTTTATGATCCTATACCTATGTTATGATGATAACGATTATGCTCACCCCATGTTGTATTTTCTCAAGTTCGTATCCCCTTATTGGGATTTTAGGTCACGAGTTTTTGATGTATATACTCATGTGATTATGTGTACTAATGGTATGTCAAAGGAAAATATGAATCAAGAGAAGAAGGAATTACATAAATATTTATGTTTTATGTTTCAAATGTTATGTATAGTCCTAGTTTTACCAAGACACTAAACCTTTGTATCCTCTTTGTGTAATGTTTTTATGTTTTTTATCATTAAAATGATGTAAATGTAATGTATTAAAAGAAGGGTCTGAATAATATGATTCATAGTATGATGTAAATAAATTATGTCATAATACACATTTTTATATTCCAAGAGTTTGTTAGGATATAAACAAACTTGCATCAAGAAAAACAGAAAGTGCGTATATAATATTTTATTAATGGTTGTTTAGGAGATTACATAAATACCTAAGATGGAAAAGTGGTAGTGAAGTGATAGACTACATTTCAATATAATGGTGTACATCTCAATTATAAATAGTTGGAGCCATATTGACTTGGGTTTAGTGAATGATAAAGATGCATATGTAGTTGTCATAGAGACTAGTTCCACAAGTGCATGTGGAACCGAAATGTTCTAGAGACACACACTATATATGGAGGTTAAAAATGTAGTGATATTTTTATATTCACTATAGCCATTGATAAATTATTCAGAAAGAATAATAATTCCTACAAGTAAGCAGCATATGTAAATTAGCAAAGATTAGCTAGACCAATTAAAATTAAATAATGGATTCCATGTATAAAAGTGAAAAGGCGCTTATTATTTTGAATACTATTGTGGGTATTCAAATGAGATTATCCATGGATAGTAAAAGCATAGTACAAATAAGGCACGATTGGTTATACCAAGTCATTATACCTAAATGCATTATAATTTTACTTTCCATAGTTGCAGGTTCTGGGCGTAGTGGAAGTGTGCGACGGGTGGTGGCCAACTTGTATATTTTTGCATAATTTATTGTCAATCCAAGAACTAGACGACAATGAATGCAGTGATCAAGGAAATTCAATCAAATAAATAAACAATGGGAAATTATTCCAGAACTGGGAGAGGGGATCATCACATATTATTTATAATTAATTTAGTTAGAAAAAATACCTTTTTTAGAATTTTTCTTCATTGATGAATCAGTGATAGAACTATTGTCTTTCATAATTGTGTTGTAGAAACTAAATGTAGATTTCCTCTAGAGATGATTCAAACATGTTCGAAGAATCTCCAGACATCACCGAAGGAATCATCTGGTGCTATCACGACAGATCCTTGTACTTGCATCATATGGCTTGGATCACTTAGAAAACCACATCAAAAGAATTCTCCTTGATCTAATGGAGAAGGATTTCTCTTCATTCATGGGAGCATTCTTGGAGATGGGAGCTCTCTAGGATTGATATGATTTTCCAAATCCATTGTGCACAACCAAGACAAATGAATTAGATCTTTTGAGAAAATAACACACTTGGGAATTTATATTGCAGGGGTTAAAATAAAATAATTGAACAGGTGCCCTAAAATATTTATTTAATCATAGAGAAATCACATGCCAAATAATAATAATAAAAATATCATTTATTAATATGTGCTTAACTTGTGAATTAAAATTAATTATTATTTAATTAAATAATAATCAATATTTTTTATTTCTTACAATACTATTAAAATCAATCTGTTATTCCTCCTCAATATTTACCTGGCCTTGAATAATGTATATTTATTTATTAAATAAATATAACTACATTATTCACCAGTAAACAAAATAAATATTACATACACTAAATATAAAATAAATATTTGTATGCGATTGAGCATACATGAATAATTATTTAAGCATGTTTGGGAATAATATTTATTCAACCTATTAAATAGTAATTAATAATATATTATTTAACTAATATTCTGGACACCCTTAGTGTGTCATTCTCTTGGCCTATTTCTCAGTGGCATTAGGAAATGTAGCCTAAAGTCCATGGATAGAATCTAGAAACATGCCAAGAAACCCATAGAGAAATAAGTTAATGCTACAATGACATATTAACTCATACATATGATTACTGCGTAATATAATATCTTTATCTCAATATATTAAATCATGAAGATTTCACACTAGTGACATCAACCTATATGCTTGATGTCTCTTTATTTGACTTCATGAAAAATAAAATTTCCTTTAGAAAACCATGTCCATGGATTTATTTAGGCAATATCATTTCCATAAAAGATACATAGACTTAAAATTCCATTAATAAACAGAAGGAAAAAATCCTTTCTCACATTATTAATAAATACAATATTACTAAAGACACACCCAATATATCCCAATTCATCAGAAACATCTTTCGTCGTGGTTTTAATAAATCCATCTAAGTGTGCGACTCATAATACTCATTAATAATAATATTATTGTCGAAGGAACAACACACACATCGTTATATAGGAACATACAAATACTTATAGAAATGTGGATTTCCTACTGGAGGGTTTCATTCTCATAATATCCTACAGGATATTACAAAGGGTTCACATCATGAGAAATTTCCTCCAAGTCTTATGATTCTCCATCCCGGATAGCCTATATCTCTTGTGTCCTCAGAATGATATCATCGAGCTATAGAACATATATAAAAGAATAGTTTTGTAGCACATCGAGGTTCTCATCATAGTAAGGAAATGATCTGACCTTTTATTCTGACAACTTATCTCAGGAAATTATCACATAATATGTTATGCAGAAGAACAATATTGATGTAATAAGTATCTTATTAATATTCAAATCCATGAATACACAGTTGTCATGAAGTACACAGAATTTGGTTCTAGGGCACCAAATCCAACAAAATCTACTTTCTAGGATCATTTTATTCAGCATTGGATGCCTTAACTAAAAATCATGGAAGGTGTCTATATGACAAAACCATAAAGGGATAGTCATGTAAATGAATGCTAATATAGGTTTCAATTTACTGAAATACAATTTCAGAAATGATGTAAGTAAATAGATAATATAAAATCCATTTTTAATGAATCCTTTCCATGTGTGCATGAGATATTAGTGGGAACACCATTTTTGTACAGTTAATGTATGTTTGACAACACACGAAAAACATATATCGGTCTAATATTTAGTTAATACTAGAATAAAATATATTATCTAGTGATTCAATTAATGAAGAAACCAAAGTTATAGGGAACAAGATATTTTTAGGTAGATCTAGTGGCTTATTGGACCAATTAAATCATACATATAGTGACATGGTGATGAAAAATATAAGTTGAAACAATTTGAGTTTGAATTGTTTCCAGTGTCACATGGCATATATCTCTCTAGGTTGACTTGTCTGGGACATAGGAGGAGATTAATGTGGTGAGTTTAATTCAATTATCTTGTGTGATGGATCAATCACATATTCCATGATATTTACATGAATTTATCATTCCATGATATACATTATTGTAGGAAGATATAAATTATATTCAATACCACTACATGGGAAGCAGTCAAAACTATCAATTTTTAACTTTATAAAGTACAAAAGATATGTATCTAGTATATGGATAATAAATGATACTAGTTTTTAGGGGGAGAAATTAGTGTTCCTTAGATCCATGTGATCTAGTATCATAGTTATGAAACGATTTTGAGTGAGACAAGATCATCTAGCTAATGGTAACCATACCTATAGTTACCAAGTATGTTGCAACTTCTAAGGCAGATAAGAAGCAGTTAAACACAATTATTTTTTCTAGTTTTTGGAATCACACCTAATAAGTAAAATGTTATCATAATGTGAATTATAATTTTATTACCAACAAAGATTCCAAGTTATGATAGGGGAAACATGATATACTTGGGGACATCATCTCATGAGATGTTTTACTCAATGAGTAGAGGAAACATATAGATGAATTTTCATGCTGCAAAAACGTGTAAGATCTAGTAACTCAATCCATGACTCAATAGAAACATGATATTTATCATGTGAGAGCTCACAAGTATGGCTATCTAGTTGGAACTAGTGTAAGTGGGAGTGTTGTAATAGTGGATTCCCTAAAAACAACTTGAACAATACTTTTGATTACTATATCTTGTGTACAATTTGATATACTATATGTTTACTAACCATTTTAGTGTAGAAATTTCTATGTCCACTAGTTAATGGTATTGTCTATAGATTGGTTTTCGTATCAAAAGGTTATAAAATATCTCAGGCTATAATGATAACCTCAAGATACCATGACATTAATCTTAAAAAAAGATCTTATTGTCTAGATACATCTTACTGACTAGACACAATACATGTAGGTATTAGTGGCTCATAAGAATTGAGAATTCTTATCATGAAGTTCCCACTTGGTGATCATTAGTGGTGAGATCATGAGGATAGACCTACCAATAAGAACCCAGCGTGTTTAAGGTGTGATTGGATGTTCTAATCTATGGACTTGTGTAATGGTTTCTTGACTTGAGATTGTTACAAATGTTTGACATTTTATAGCATACTTTGATGTAAGTAAAACACAATGATAATTAAATTTGGGTGATGTAGTTTGTGTTGGGTTAATCATTGGTGGTATGAAATTATTTGAATGGTCAAGAATGTATTTTTTTCAACCAGGTTAAGGAAATAATATATATCAAGAGAAGTAGATCATGATGGTAGTACCTTCATAAGACCATGGACATATGAGTCATGGGTAAACCTATCCAGTTAGATAAATAATAAGAAAAGAAAGGGCGATGTCACAGGTGTGTGTCATACTTCATGATATATAAAAGACAAATAGACTATACTAGAAGAAGCATGTTCATAGATAGTTGTTGTTTCTATGACTATCCCTATCTCTTTAGGGGTCATTGTGGATTTCTCAATCCCGATATTGGTTTGTGAATAGCATTCACTGTTATTTAGATAAAGACCTAGAGGGTCATACATGATAGAATATTCTAGAATATTCCCTATTCAGTTGAATCAGTGTATTAGACATAGTGGGCCGACCACTAAGGATTGTTTTTTTTCCAAGGATATATGATCACAAAAGAAATAAATAAATTCATATTATTAAAGTTAATAATAATTGATATTGAATTTATTTATTAAATGTATTTATAAATTTTAAAGTAAATGCATGAAAAATATTATTTGAAGGAATATTAGTTTAAAATATTCAAGGTTCATTTAATACTCTCCAGAACAAGAAGTTGAGTTAATGGCTCAAGTATTATCATGTAATATATTTATTATATTATAGGAAAGTAATAATAATATTTATGACTCATTAAAATAGTCATAATAAGTTTTTTACAGTGTGCTAATTATTTTGGGATTGGGGTGGCAATTTTGTGTAATTTCTTAAAACGCTATAATTAGTGGAAGAGAGGCTCTCACCATTAACTAGTCACTAATAAAGAGTGAGAGACACTCTGTAATCTTCTCTCTCCTATATCCTAGAGAGATAAACTAATGTTCTAGTTAATTCAGATCTGGATCTCCCTCATGCATCGTAATAATGATGATGCGATGATCATTGGATCATCGAATCCATCATCCAAACTTCACACTAGTACCTAGAATTTGACAATCGGTGAAGACAATATTTATTGAATCACATGTAAAAGATCATGAGAAATTTGACCTCCAATTTGTTGACCAGTGATCACAGATGACAAGTGAACATCGGGAATTACATCGGATCTAACTAGGTATTTTATTGTTTAAATTTTGTGATTAAAAATTCTTCATATGTGATCCTTGGGAGGTAATCGGGAAAAACAAATCCAATAGTGAAAACATCATGTTGATCGTTGATGAAAATTTTTAAAACCCCATTTTCAGTGATTCAACAATGTTCCTAGTACTGAAATGTGGTATTGTAGTAGTGTTTTATGATTTTAAACAAAGAAAAATTAAATTTTAATTAATTTTTACTAAGGGAGTCGTTCTGATACCAATTCCACCAATAGTGATTTAATCCGATATCATATGGCCATCTAATGTTTTAAATATAATTTTAAAACACCAATTTTGTAGGAATTAAATGGAAGTCATTAGTCAATAACAGATTCCGATGAACCCGAGTATTATGGCCCATTTCTAGTGGCCAGAATACGACAATCCAATAGCGTTCAATTCCATTGGATTGTAGAAAATCAATTGAAAAAAGTTAATAATTAATTATTTTAATTAATTATTTTAGTTTAAAATAAAAAGCCTAAATAAATAGGCTTTAGAAAATTTTGAGAGGCTGGCTGTTACTCTCTGGGTTAGCATATGACCAAAACAAAAATTAAGTTAAGGGGGAAAGAGCTTGAATTATAAAACTAAAACAGAAGTTTTATAAACAATGGGGAGGTTTTTGTCCAAAGTAGGTAGCCCCACCCACATGTCTTGACACCACGTCGAGCCCACCACCTGGATTGACCACACCAATGAACCTATGCTAGTCACTCCCCAGGGACACCTTTGGAACCATCTACCATTTCCTAACCTTGATTGGAGGATGGAGTGCCCCCAGCCGATCACCGTACGCAGCTCCAGACCGACACATGCCGCTCCGCCTGGCCGCCCACTTTTCCTGCATTGAGCTCCACTAGGCTGATGAAGTCGGCCAACCACAATTACCTCTACCTCCACTCATAACCTCTATGTGGATCTTCTCTCTCTATTGATATTATTTACCAAACCACATCCCTCTCTGGCATCGCCTTTCACCCCAGACTCCCACCACCACATGCCCTCACGAGATTCATCCTCAACCTTCGCCAGCCAGCCCATGGTCAGACACTTCCTGATACACCCCTTCACAACACTCGTAACATATATGGTCATACCAAGCCCTACTAGAAATGATCTTAGCCAAAAACACTACCCCTTCGCCTGACTCTGGTCGCCAAGGTGACCCAAACTGCCCCTTTAGAACACCGATGTTGTCCAACCCAGATCCGACGAGACACAGGTTATTTCACCGCCCACTATCTGGATCCCTCTACCATGCTGTTTGGGTCATTGTCATACCTCCTAGAAGATCAACCATCATGGATCGTATAGGTTTTTTTTACTACTACAAAATTACCCTTTAATAGTGTTGACAATTTTCAGCGCTAGAAAAATGCACTAAGAAAGTCAATTTTTATCAGCGGTAAAAAAAGTACTGATAAGTTGCAACATTTATCAGCCCTTTATTTTAGCATTGATAATGGTTACCCTATATCAACGCTTTATTTTTGGCGCTCTTAAATAGTACCCTTAATCAGTGCTAACAAAAGTGCTAATAAAGGTTACACTTTATGAGTGTTTTTAGCATTGATAATGGTCTAGAATAAAATGGAATAGTTAAACAAATAAAACAAATTACCATTTCATTAATTAAATAATTATTATAAAAAATTATTTAATTGAATATATATATATTTAAATTGTAAAAATTAATAAATAGTATATATTAAATATATAGACATGTAAAATTAATAAAATTAAATAATTAAACAAATAAAAATTTAAAATGAGTAAATCAAGAAAAATACTAAGCACCTTATTAATTAAATAATAATTGATAAAAATGAATAAATTTAATATACATATATATAAATTATTAATATTAAAAAATAGTATATATTAAATATAGATATATAAAATGAATAAATTATAATAAGTAAAAAAAATAAAAAATGAATAAATTAAAAAATTACTTAAAAAATTATTAGTGAAAGAATTATTAATAAAAATTAATAATTATAATATAAATTTTAATTATACTTAGAAATAAATAATATATATACCTAAACATATTTATATATATAATTAATAAAATATAATAATTATAAACATATTAATTGTTTATTCATTTGGAATATTGTTTGATTTTTCAATTTAACATATATATCAAACGTTGTGTGTTAAATTGATTTCACATACATACATACATACATATATATATAAATATATATATATATATATAATTAAATAATTATTATATACAACGTACCCACAAATATATTTACGCAATTAATGAAATATTATATAGAAACACATACACCTAATATTTATGTAATTTATTCAAATTTTAGTATATTTTATAATTTTATTATAACACGATACATTTAATATATAATATTTTTAATCGGTTGTTTTTATTTATTTATTTTTAATACTATTACAGTTAGGTTATTATTAAATCTTTTTTAATATTTTTAATGTATATTATTTTATTTTTAAATGTGATGAATTTTAGTTATGTATTTATAAATTTTGTCACTATGTTTTAGTATTTTCAATATGTAATAATAATTACTTCAATATATATATATATATATATCCATATATTTTTTTAATAATTTATATTTAAGTAGTAAAATTATCCATTTTTTAAATATTTTTGAAGTATACTCATTTTGAATTATTTAATTTCAATCATTTTTAAAATGTGTGTATTTATATTATATATCAACTAATAACATTAAAAATATATTTTTAAATAAATATTTTTAAGTAAATATATTTATAAATTTGTATTTAATATATTTATAAATTTATATATTTGTAAATATTATAAATAAATAAATATATTTTTTTAATAAGTATTTATGTAATTATAAATAAAAAATTATATATATTTAAATAACTACAAAATTATAATAAATATAACTAAATAATTATAATTATAAATCCTTTATCAGTGATAATGGTTTAGCACTAATAAAAATAATATTTATCAGCGCTATTTTACCAGTAATAAAGATCGATCTGAATCACCAATAAAAAGTTAGCGCTGATTAAAATGTCTTTTATCATCACTTTTTTAACACTGATGAAGCTCAAGATTTATCAGTGCCAAAAAAGCACTGATAAATATCTTTTTTATCAGTGCTTATCAATTTAATGCTAATAAAAGGGATCTTTATCAGTGCTTTTTTGAAAGTGATATTAAAAGAGTCCCTGATATGTTTAAAAGAATTCTAATCGCAACATAGTCACTCGTGAATCTCAAGCTCTCATGAAACTTCCCTACTACCGGTTTGACTCCTCTATATTCCATTAGGTGAATCTAGGCTAGAATATAATGCAAGTTATTTTCTACTTTTCTCTATCATATTTTTATTTTTGGGTTCTGTGTTTTGTGTTTTTGTGTTGTTCTTAACCATGACGAACGATACACCTTATCTCCTTACCACTGAAATATAATGAGTAGTTCTATTATATATATTTCCTCTATATAAAATTATTTCAAATAAAGATAAAAATGTTTTCATTTGGTATGTTTTGTCAACAAATGTCCAAAACATATGTTTAATGGGTTTATTGAAACCGGTGATTCAATTTATTGTGTATGAATTGACCAAAACATTGTTTTATATTTCTATTTTTTCATTGTAGTTTCTGATTTCCATGTACCAGACAAGGCCTTAAATAATTGATCTTTATATCCCAATGATGACCTCAAAATCCATAGTCCTCCAATTTCCATTGTTTATCTTGGCCGATCCAATGTTCCATGAGCTTTAGGTGATTTTTATTAAAAAATCAAAAATGATAGCCATGGATGCCAAAAAACACATAATCTATATTGTTTTCTTCCTTAGTTTTTTATTACACCACATAAAAAATGAGTTGTTATATAGGAAACATGTGAAAACACATAAAAATACGTTCACATGTGTGAACACAAGATAATAAAAAATACATTCTTTCACATAAAACAAAGAATACAAGGAAGTGAAGAATTGGGAAACAACATAGGCTATAATTTCAACAAAAAATCTAACAAATTAATCCACATCAGTCTAGTATATGTCAAAAAAAATACATTTCAACATTTAACATATATTACATGATTGTAGACACGACACAAAATACACGTGAACACAAAATACATAACATATATAAATGAAAACCTTATAATACATGTCAATAAAAACCACATAACATATATAAATACATGAATAGAGATCTTATACCAAATTTGAATAAAAAACAAACGTTCACACAAAACATGATTTAAAACACACATGTAAACCTTAAAAAAATACATCAGCATACACATAATTTTTTTTGAAACATAACTTATCATATAAAATGGAAAAAACATGAGTTCAAAATGGACTTAAATTTACATAATTTTATGATTTTTATTAAAATATTTATTTTTTCCTTAATTCAAGAGATAAAACACATGTTTTTGTTTTCATGTATTTTCAAATAATCCATTACCCTCTTTCGAGTAATGTTACTCTCTCAATTAAATCATCAATCAGTCGAAATCATCAGCACAAGAGTGAAAAAATAGAAGAATCAAACAGAACAATTATATTGGTCATAGGGGATAATGACATTCAAGAAGAATTATAGAGCATTTATTAGATGATATAGGAAGATGACTCCCTATGGTTAGTGCACCATAAGGCCAATTAAAAAACCATCCAAATAGTAGAGTTGTAATCTATAAGAAATTGAAGTCCCCATCCACCTATATCTTATTTCAATATTTATTATTCTCAAATAATTCCAACAACCCCAAAAACTAAATATAGAAAATTATAATTAAACCCCTTTCCATTACTAACCTGACCCTCCCCTAGAAAAACCTCCCCCACATTCATATTACCATTTCTCTGTGTGAAACCTCTCTCTATCCCAAATTAATTGAATTTTTGATTCCACTATCTGGATGCCAAATTTATTCCATTGAGATTCCACTTCATCATTTACAACAAGCCCTTGTTATAATTGACCTCAAAACATTCCAATTTATTCATGTAGGTTTTAGATACAACAGAAGTTTGTTTATGACATGAACAACTCAACATCTTTATTCATAATTTATGAATAAATATTTTTTCATATCATTAAAAATTCATGTATAATATAACCAATAGATTATTTTACTAAAGAAAACCCCCATAACTAGAAGAGGGGGTTCATGAAATGTTTTTTATAATTATTTTTTTGGTTTCTTGATATGAATTTTATTATACGACTCACTCTGTTACTTTTGACAACACTTCATCAAAAACTACTTTTATTTTTAGTGTGGTCACATTAGATCCTATTATAACTCCATAGTTAATCATACCTAGATGAGAATACTAATATTATGAGTGACCTATTGAAAATACTCATGTCGAACAGTTTTTTTGGGAAAAATTTCCAATCATACGTTTTTATTTTCTTCCCCTTCAACCTTGATAAATTTAAAAGGGTGCCAATATGAAACTTGAAGGTATTCATCCCATAATGAGAATATCACTCCAGCCATATTTTTGGCTTCATCGTTAGGAATATTTCTCTTGGAATCTTTTAGAAAAGGCTGGTTGTCAAGCCCTACCATCCTCTGCACACAAATACCACCACAAGTTATTATCTCCTCTAATCCCTACGAAAAAAAGTTCAGAGGAATTGGAAAAAATTAATGTTTGTAAGTGGAAGTAAATGACTATGAGCATAATCCTTGAGGATTTGAATGTTCATTGCTTCATTTTTGAAATTTATTTTTTTAGAATCCATAATTAAAATTGCATTCGGGTTATTTTTAAACCTCAGTGGAAACATTAATTTCATCTCAGAAATAAATATTATTTCATTTTGTTTCTTAAGACTCATCCCGCATCACTTTTAAGTCGTTTGAACTACTCTGAACATTGGTCATCCAAAATGATCACCGGTACCTGATATGGGATGAATTTTGGTGATATTATTTCAATAAACATAGCTTTATTTCCACAAAATATGGGATATATATATAAAACAACAAAATTCAATAATAAATGCTCGGGAGGTATTTCATAA
Source organism: Viscum album (assembly GCA_963277665.1). NCBI lineage: Eukaryota > Viridiplantae > Streptophyta > Magnoliopsida > Santalales > Viscaceae > Viscum > Viscum album. The sequence goes on along the minus strand of OY728133.1, from coordinate 1,992,669,718 downwards.
ATAAACTTTGGAACCCCAATGATGGGAGGAAGGCTAGTTTGAAATATGGAGTCCAATCTATCATTAAGAGATCGAAGGCAATCAACGTTTGAGGACATATTAAATAATGGTAGTTAATTTTTGTTGTAATAAAGTATTGAAGTATTATATCACTATTTAATATAGTAACAATTTTCATAAAAGATGACAGAAAATGTGTACTTTTGTGAATAGAGTGTTTGCACAATTGTTATTAAAGAAAAAATAAATCTGTGACTACTCATCCAGAAAATGTCTTTTGCATATGATAATGTTACCAATCCTGAGGAAAAACATATTGTTGATGATGAAATTGTAAAATTTTTAGGGTATCAACAACATGTTAATGAAAACAACAACAACAATGTCGTATGAAAATATTGAATAAAATTATCAAGGTAAGAAGTCAGGGTATAAAATTTGAGGATGGTTGGAATCAACGTGGGCAACTTGTTGACCCCAAAAAGTCAATTCTCATTAGTTATATTGGTGTCACAAGGAGGTTGAATGTATTGATTGATATTGATTCATGGTGCTATGTCTAACCTATAAAGAAGGAAATCATTTATAAATATATAATGGTAATGTTACAATATACTCTCAATTTTACTGAAAAATTATATAATGAAATGTCAATTGAATTTTCATTATGCTTTTCATAGTTTAGATATTTTAGAAGATTTCTTTAAGAAATTTGTCTTAATGGTCACTGAAAACGTCTATAGAGGCTTTTGGATTCATCTTATATAGTTACATCTTAGAGATGCTGTAGGGAAAATAATGCCTCACCCAATAGTTAGTTATGCACACATTATAAAGGAAGAAACATGAACTACTTTTATCAATCATTGTACTAAGAAATCATTTTAGGTGCATTGCAGTCGAAAATATGTTATTATACATTATTTATTTTATCCCACTTGATTCAAAATTGGTAATTTTTTAAACAAGAAAAGTGTGATGAAAATAAAGAACGTGCATCAAAACCAACGTACCCCTATCACAAATCAAGGATGGGTAAGCTTCAATAGATAAGAAATTGGAATGTATTTTAAATTATCCATGAAGGTTTAATTATTTGATATAAAACGAAATATTTCCCTCTCTTTATATGCATATTTATGATTCAAAATCTAAAGCCACATCCATCCCACATCATGTGCTATGGAAGGAGGATCATGTAAACAGGGAGGGTAAATTAGTTGATGTAAACACAAAAAAAAGTATGGGAAACATGTGTAAGAATGAAATAATTGCAATTCATAATGATTTATAACAATATTATATAAAAATATTTATTTATGTTCATATATTTTTATATAGTTTAAAAAAAAGGATCAACAACAACCATACCAAAACAAAACCAACTTTTAGTAGCATTGAAGTGGCCTAAACAATATGGTCAAGTTAGAGGATTAGGTTTTAGAGTATCTCATAAAACATATTTGGAGATGATAAAACAACATGAAGATACATATAATATGGTGATAAAATTTTATAAAAAAATAGACTCACTGTAAGATATTATTTTGCGGTATGGTTTGGAAGGCCAATTTATAAGAAAAAATAAAAGATAACCTATGGAAGAGAAAAGATATTCATATAAAAAAATGATCCCACTAGATTTGAGGCCAGTCATTCCCCTCAATCACATACCTTACCTATGGAAATAAATTTTATCATTACTTTATCTTTAATATGAATCATACAACTTCCTATTATATTATATTACTAAAATTCTATAGGGAATAGTTATATGTGATTTGTAGTTTTCAACACCCATGTACCACTATGTTGCGATATGTACAATGTATAATATCATAAGAGACTAGTTACACAATCAAGACCTCCGAAAAGATCACTTGATTTTTGGGATTGAGGTAGATCATGAGATGACTGTTGAGTTGTCTAATGCACTTGATGGTCTAGTTATTACAATGACAAAATCTATTATTGGGGCTTTCATAGAATGGTCATTTAATATTTTAAAGATACATGAGGTATATCTTTAAAAAAAATTCATAAGAAAAACATGTAATATTTTATTACAAAAGGTCTCAAGTGAGGTATGATATTACGGATGGATATAGCAGTGGAGAAATGGAAGGATGAATCAAGAAATTATAGTGAATCGACCAAGAAAACCAAACAACATTCTGAGAGTAGCTTCTCCCCTCAAGTTCTAGAGAAATATTTATTATCATTAAAACATCACGGAGAGACTTCATTTAAAGATAAAACTATATATTACATTGAATATGAAGAAGAAATACATGGAGATTCTATGACATACAGAATTAGTCTAATGACTCTAAATGATATTCTCAAGCATGAATGACTGGGAGTCTCAGTTGTGAATACATTCATAAGGTACATTTTAATATCAAGTCTTCCTAAATAGTGAGCTAATATATTTATTAAAGTTAATAACAATTCATATTTTGTGCTAGAATTTATATCAAAACTATCTAAAGGGAATATCATGTGAATCATGATTTAGATTCATTAATCCCTGTTTGATTTCTACTCCAGAACTTACATTGGATAAGAAAACAATTGAGAAGAAAAAAGATGAGTTAATCAAAGAGTTTAATGAAAAATCATCAGACGACAAACACTTTTTGATGACTACAATGAAATGATAAAACTCTAAAATCTAATCACATAAAATATATCATTAATGTTTTTATTACATAGTTTTATTTTTGTTTTTTAGGACATGCTGAATGATGATCGCAATCAATCTAGAGACCCAAAATATTTATTGTTTCGATCTAAGGCATGGAGATACAACCAATTGACCACACATGATGTGTATTGTGAATATTTAATACATTTTAATCAAAATTTTAAAGATAAAAATAGAATTATATGTTCATTCTATGTTTTAAGATGTTTTTTTATGATAGGGCGGTTTCTATATATAGACAAGATCATTGAAAAAAGTCGATGTATGAAGGGATATGTTCTTGTGAATTACTAAAAATGGAAACAAAATGAAGGTATATATAGAAATATTTAACTATTATTACATTTCAAAATAATTTACTTATTTTGGTCAATGTTTCTGCAATATTAGAATAAATATAATGACATCGATTGTGGATATTATGTTTGAAAATTCTTGAGAGATATCATAAATCATGAAAAGACCAGTATCCCCAAATAGGTAATTTATGAAGGTAATTACAATTTTATTAAATAAATTTCTAAATAATTTGTTTTTATATATTTTCTAAGTACTATCAATATTTCTAACAACCTAGTTTCTCAAAAGAAGAACTAAATTTTATTAGACGTAAGAGGGAAGCATACTTTTTGTTGGAATGTATACTGACAAAATATTTAGGTGTTTGAATACTCTGTTCAAATCCAGTATGTGTTATGACCATAAAATTATATTTAGTGTCTAAAGAATTAGTGTTAGAATGTTTATATGTTATTTTTTATCTCTTTATCAAGGAGAAGTATAATGTAGGAATTCAAATTTTTTAGAAGATCTGACCTAAAAATAACAAAATTGTTCAGCAATTATGGAGGTAGAGGAATTGGCAGAGGCATAGGTGGAGGTGGAGGTGGAGTGAGAGGTAGAGGTATAGGTGGAGGTAGAGGCAAAGGAGAAGGTGGAGGCAGAGTCAGAGCCAAATACTGATGTAGTGGAGGAGGTAGAGCTAAAGATCGTGGTGTAGACCTAGGTGGAGGAGGAGATAGAGAACTGGCTTGCAAAAAAAAATATTGGGCAATGAAGTAGATTGAGGACCATAACATGATTTTTTAGAACAATTTTTTAAAATTTCCCAAAACACTTTTGACATAAGATAATATCCATTGTGCATGGTTTTCATGTGATTTATTGAAATAATATTTTTCACTACTTTTTTAAGTTATTTTATACAGGGTAGTAATTCATATGTGAGATCATTATGTGTCTAAAGCTTCAATTTCTCCACTAGTGTTATCGAAGCAACATCTATACAACTCCAAATCATTAAACAGATATATAATTTTTAACTACCATAACTTTTGAATAATATTTTGTCTCTTGAAAATGTATGTTTTACTATGTCTCGTTAATCAAAACAATATAAATCTAAATTAATATATAACTATTAGTTTTAGACAATTATATGACCATTGATCTATTATGATCGAAGATAAAAATGACCATTGGGAACAATAATACTTTTAAGGTTATAATTATTATTTATAAATAGAAATTTTAATGGACGAATTTATTAATAAAGAAGAGTTGATGGCCTCATCGAGTAGACTCAGATCATACGAATCTCATCTGACATGGCTAAAAGAGGATTTAGTGTCAATGGGAATCACTCTTTACCAATTCCAAGTCAATATTCAACATGTTGAGCTTGAACATAATCACCTACGAGAGAAGGGAAAGTTAATAGGGATTACCACCCGAGCGATGCTATCCGAGTCGCCCCAAGATTCTGTCACCATCGCACACCTTACCCTTAGGTCTTATGTGGGTGTCATAAGGAGTTATGTTACAAGACCACCAAATTATGATTATGTTCCATATTTTTGTATATAATAATGAATATACATTCATTTTATTATAGTTACTTTATAAATATTCTTTAAAGCAAAAATAGTACTTTTAGTTAATATTTAAATTCAATTAAAAGATCTATTTTAATGAATTAATGGATTTTTTAATTAAATAATATTTTAATAAAATATTATTACTAAATTACTTTTTATTAAATATAAATTATATTATAATTTTTATGAACACAATTGTAATTTTTATTAATGTTCGAAAACTGCTTTTTTCAAAACCCGTCAATTTTCAGAAATTAACGGTTTTTATTTAAAAAATGAAAAGTCACATATTTTTAAATTATTTTATATAAAAGGAATATTATTTTTGGAATCATTTTGTCAAAATTATCCCACGGTGAATTTTTCATAATTTTCTGAGACAATCAAATTTTTGGTTAATGATTTAAATACCATATAAACATATAATGTGTTTTATAACATCATAATGACCCATTAGTGATGTAATAGAAAACTATAAAAGATATATTTTGACAATATATGTTTTAACTTGACAATAATTTGATTTTTAATTTGTTTGATTAATTTTACAATGCCTTACTAGACCATCCAAGACCTATAAAATATTTCGACTTTTTAAAATGATTTCCATGAGAGTGTGACTCACCTCCACAAAAGTAAGCCTAATATTTTAATAATTTAGGACCATAGACAAATAAAATAATGTTTTCCACTAAACTTTTTCAAAAAACATGGGAAAAAACCAGGGTATGGTTGGTGGATTTGATTAGTTTAATGTGTTGTGTGTAAAACATAAATAATAATGAATTCCATCTTCTTTTTTATATAAACCCACTCAATATCCCTTTCCTATTCACTCAAACCATTTATAGCTTGACCAAAACAATACCTCATATATCTATAATCCTCCAAATTCACCCCAATATCCCAATAATCCTTTCTCAATCCTCTCCCAGGCCTTTGGTATCACACTTCCATGTAATGGATCTTCACTTTCCTTCCTTCCTTATTTATGTCCATGTTTCCTTATGTTATTATAATCCTTTTTATTTTAAATTAAAAATGTTGGGGTATTATTTATAACCTCCCCTATACATCCCTCCTTAATTTTTAATGATTATATAACCCTATATCTTTCATTAATACCTCCCATGTACATCTGTTTCCATGCCGAAATTCTGTAAGGGATTTATCTCTCTTCATTTACATTCAAGCGATTCATATATATTATGCATATAAATTCCATTAAATATGTTGGGATATTATGTTCCACTAACCCCTTACTGTCCATTTCATGTATAAATTATCAGAGACCCACTTATCTCACATAAAGCCATTTTACAATTTCTATTTGATGTTGTTATGCTTCTGAAGATACAACAAACTTTCCCATGTCAAAATCATCATGTAAGTGAATACCATACCCATTTCTCTATAAAGGTTATTAAACATTATGAACATGTAATTTTTGATTGAGGAAATATATTAGTGTATTACACATTTATTATTCATGTAATAAATTATGATGTTTAATGAATCCATGTTGTTTGATCTATGCGACACACTTATGCATGATATGAAATGATTAAGAAGGGTGTGACCTAATAGTGCTCCATTGCATTGGGTAAATAATAGTATCATGATACGTCATGTACAATGATTTTTGACTCATTATAATTCATGTGTAATGGAGTTCAAATTATGGTAATTCATGTGAAATGAGGTTTTACTCATGCTCCATGTGCAATGAGCCTGGGCTCATGCTAATATAATGAAAAATGTTGTTGCCACATCTCCATGTTATGATAATCATGCTATATAATACCTTTATGTTTATGTTTCTATTATTCTCCATTGATAATAATATTTCCTAACATGAATTGTATTTTTTATGTTATGAATTTATTAATCCCCTACTGGGATATATAGCTCACCATTTTCTTATACATGTCATCAGGTTCCCAAGAAATGCTAACTATGAAGGAATGATGTGGTCAGTTAAAAGATGTTTTCAATAGTGATATTTTATTTTATGTTCTAAGTTTTTATATAATGTTCCTAATTTCCCATGACATTAAACCTCTTGATCCTCAATTTTTTCATATGTGTATGTTTAGGAAATAAATCATGTTTAGGTGTGTAATAAAGATAATGGTTGTTATAGTTGGCATCAGAGTATAGGTTTAGTTATTTTTGGGGTTTGGATTACAAAACTCTAGTAAAATACTTAAGGATAAGACTATGTATAAGAAAAACATCCCAAGATTTTGGCGAGTATATAGTAAGTGATTTATCAAGAAAATTCATCCCAATCTGGATACGAACAAGTATAGGTGGCTTTGGTATAAATGTATCTTGGGTTAAAACCCAAAACACCGCATTGAGCTAGAGTCGAACAAAAACTGCTATATGACAACGGGCCACACTGCACTATTGGTTTGAAAATCTTGAGGGATATTCTTTGGTAAATTCATAAGCTTAGTATGATCCTTTATTAGGGGAAACAAATAAAATACCCATAAGAATATATGTTATGAGATAGATAATGTATAACCTTGACTAAAAATTTGGGTATCACAAGTTAGGATATACAATTAATATAAAAGTATATCCTTCTATATTAAATTTTATCTTACACATTATTATTATCTATGTATTCAAACCCCCAAATTGTATGTTATTTTTCATAGTATAAACATAGAAGGAAGAAGATCATGAATAACTATTCTCTCTCTTCCTGAAGAAATAATTGGAGAGATTATCTGGAAGACACAACTAGATGAATTTTAATATTTTTCAAATATAAAAGTTACATGCAACCAACATTATGAGGCATCCAATTCCTCTAAAATTTCACAATTATTTCAAGGATTCGGCACCATCTATTAGAGAATCTTCGGCACTCAACTTTCTTACCATGCTATGGATGGGAAGTACCATCATGGTCTTTTCAAATTCTTCCCTTTATTTCAAAATGACGAAGCACTGAATGATTTTCTACATGATGAAAAATAAGGTGACCTTTAAGCAGCCTATATTTATCAAAATTATTGATTTCTGTCTTTGGGGAAAGAAAAAACGGACATACCAAAACCATTTTTTGAAGTATTTGAAAACGATTCATTAAGAGTTTATAGAAAAAACATTTTCAAGAATATATTTCAAAATAATATATAAGAAATACCTTTTTAATGAATTATAAATGCTTCCATAGATATAATCTGAGATTATTGAGGTGTTTTTTGGAATATGAAGTGGATGATTTTGGAAATATCCTGTGGTACCATTCTGACACATTAACCATTTCTACTTAAAAATGATAATAGGAAATATTGAAGACCTAATTGAAAAGAAGAAAGAGGATTATCCTAACATGTTTTCATCTTAGTATATAAAATAAAATTTTAGGGGAAATATTTCTTAAGGGGGGAATAATGTAACAACCCCAAATTTTAAATAATAATATGTTTCTTGAAAATGTATTTTTAGTATGTATCATTAATTAGAACAATACAAGTATGAATTTAAATGTAACTATCAGCTTTTGACTATCATATGAACATTGTTCAATTATGATCGAAGATCAATATGACTATTAAAAACAATAATAATTTTAACATTATAATTATTTTTTTATAAATAGAAATGATAATAGAATAATTAATTCATAAAGAAGAGTTTATTTCCTCATCATATAGACTAGAGACATACGAAGCTCATCTGTCGGAGCTCAGAAAGAAGGTAGCATGAATGGGATTCAATCTTGACCATGTCTATTTGTGCATCCACATGTTAAGCTTGAGAAAAACCACCTATATGATAAGTGTAAGATCATAAATATTACCACTTGAGCAATGTTATCAGAGCTGACCCAAGAGTCTGTCACCATCACACACCTTTCCCTTAGGTTTTATGCAGGTTTTATAAAGGTTTATGTAACAAGAACCTAACATTATGATTATGTGTATTATTTTTGTATAGAATAAATAATATATATTCATTTTATTATCGTCACTTTGGAAATGTTTTTATAAAGCACAAATTGTATTTTTAATTAAAATTTAAATTCAAGTAAGAAAAATATTTTGATGAATTAATGTATTTTTGAATTAAATTATATTTTAACAAAATATTATTATTAAATTTATTTCTATTAATCATAAATGATCATATGATTATTATGAATAAAATTTCAATTCTTGTAAGGTTTGAAAATAACCTTTGTCAAAACCTATCAATTTTCAATAAATGATGGTTTTTATTTTAAAAATTAAAATTACTGTTTTTATAAACTTTTATATATTAAATGAATATTATTTTTTGAATGAGGACATAAAAATTATCCAATGGGGAATTTTTCATAATTTTTTGAGACAATAAATGTTTTTGGTAAAAATTAAATACCTTATAAATATATAATGTGTTTTATGAGATCATAATGAACCAATTGTGATCTAATAGAATACTATAATAAATTTATTCGACCAATATATGTTTTACCTTTTAAATAGTGTGATTTTAGATTTGTTTTATTAATTTTACAATGCCTAAGTGGACCCCCAAGACTTATAAATTTTTTTAACTTTTTGAAATGATTTCCATGAGAGTGTGACTCACCACCACATAATCAAGCCTAATATTTTGATAATTTAGGCCATTTAATTATAAAATAATGTTTTACATACCACTTTAGAAAAAAATGGTCAAAAAACATTGGTTGGTTTGTGGTTTTGATATGTTTAATACATAGTGTCCAAAACCAAAATAATAAAGAATTCCCTCTCTTATCCAATATAAACCCACTCAATCTCTCATTCCTCTTCACTCAAACCATTTGGATCTTGACCAAACCCAAGACTCTACTCTCTATAATCCTACCAAGTCACCTCAATATCTGAACAATCCTCTCTCAATACTCTCCCAATCCTTTGGGATCACACATTCAAGTAATGGATCCTTACTTTTCTCCCTTCCTTATTTATGTCAATGTTTCCTTATATTTTTATGGCCCTTTTTTTTTGAATTAAAAATGTTGGGGTATGATTTAGAACCTCCTCTATACTTACCTACTTATATTTGAATGATTATAGACCCATTTATCTCTCATTAATCCCTCCTATGTACACCAGTAACCATGCGGAAATTTGAAAAGGGATTTCTCTCTCCTCATTTACATTCTATCAATTATTTTATATTTTTCATTTAGATTCCATTACATATGTTGGGATATTATGTTAAATTACACCCTTACTGTACATTTAATATATAAATGACGAGGGAAACCTTTCTCTCTCATCAACACATTTTACAATTTATATTTGACGTTGTTATGCTGTTGAAGTTAAGAAAACATTTGCCCTGACAAAATCATCAGGTAAGTGAATACCATACCCATTTCTCTATCAAGGGTATTAAAATTTATTCACATGTACTTGTATATAGAGGACATAAATTTATTTATTCCACATATCTTATTCATGGAACAAATTAGGATGTCTAATAAATCAATGTTTTATGATCTACGTGGCACACTTATGCATCAAATGAAATGATTAAGAAGGGTGTGCCCTGATAGCGCTCCAATGCATTGGGTAATGAATAGTATCATGATTCTTCATGTTTAATTAGTGTTGGATCATGATAATTCATGTTCAATGAGGGTCTACTCATTCTAATTCATGTAAAATGAGGTTTTACTCATGCTCCATGTGCAATGATCCTTGGCTCATGCTAATATCATGTTAAATGTTGTTTCCACATCTCCATGTTATGATAATCATAATACATCATGCTTTTATGTTCATGTATCTATTATGGTCCATTGATATAACTATTTATTAAAATTTATTTTATTTTTCATGTAATGTTTTGTTTACTCTCTTACAGGGCTTTATAGATCACCCTTTGCTTATGCATGTCCTTAGGTTATCCCACGTAATGCTAAGTATGAAGGAATGTTGTGGTCATGTAAATGAATTTTTCAATAAAGATGTTTTTATTTATGTTCTAGGTTGTTATTTAATGTTCCTAATTTCCCAATACACTAGACCTATAAATCCTCAGAGCTGTCCTAAGTGCATGTTTATGTAATAAATCATGTTTATGTTTTTAATAAAGAGCATGGTTGATATATAACCCAATTTAAATGTTTTAATAAATATGTTTGTAATCAGCCACCAAAGTCATAAACTAGATGAAAGAACTATATGAGGAAAACCAGCATTGTTATATCTTGGACATCAAGGAGGGATGTTGTCAAAGTGTCCGTTATTAGTTTGAAATTGAAATTTAAATACAAAAAAGTGTCACACATTAAAAACTGACCCAATTCCCTTGGAATGTTTAGATAATTTAGGAAAATGATTCATAATTCACTTGGGATGTTGATAAATCAATCTCATGTCAAACCCACACATGATGTGACCATCATAACTCAAAGTGAATGTTTCCAGTTTAAAAAAAATTTCATTTAAAAAAAGTGGTGTACTCAAAATAAGGAAACACAAATTGATTATTTTGATAATTTTATAAAACTATCTAAAAGTAATTTGGGATGTTTGGGAATCAGCTGAACCTTAATCCATTGCACAGTGTGATAGATATGAATCTAAGTGCATCTTTTTCTTAAAATTTGAAATTATTTTTTTAAAAAAAAAGAGCATACATAATCAAAAATGAGAAAATGCAATCAAATTATTTTGGTAATTTAGTAAAACAACCCATAAGTCATTTATGACATGAAGAAATTGGCCTCACATCAATCTGATGCATTGTTTTATTGGTATGTCTCTAAGTGTCCTCTATTAGTTTAAACATGACCTTTTAATATAACAAAGTTGTACTCACTTTAAACCGAGAAAACAATCTTGGATTATCATGATAATTTTGGAAAAAAATTAAAAATTATTTTGTGACATGTATGAATTAGTCTCATGTCAATCCCAAACATTATGCAACCTATATGGATAAAAGTGCATGTTTCCAGTTTAAGATGACAATTTAGTAAAAAAAAACAAGTGGCATACTCAAAACTAAGGAAAAACATTATGATTGTTTTTATAATTTAGTAAAATGATCGATAAATCATTTGGGATGTGTAGTAATCAGCCACACCTCAATCTAATGCATAATGTGACCGGTATGACTCTAAGTGCATCTTTTTATTCAAAATTGACACTAATTTTTGTGAAAAAAACTATCATAATCAAAATTGAGAAAATATATTCATATTGAGATGGTAATTTAGGATAACTATACATATGCGAATTGTGACATGTATAAATCATCCCCACCTCAATCCGATTAACTTTGTGACCAATATGTCTCCAAGTGTCCGTTATTATTTTAAAATTGACATTTTAATACAAAAAAGTGTCACTCACTGAAAACCAAGAAACACGAGAGAACTGTCTTGATAATTTGGGAAAAGGATTCATAATTACTTTTTGATATGTATGAATAAGTTTCATGTCAAACCCCACATGATGCACCTTGTATGGCTCAAAGTGCATGTTTCGAGTTTAAAATTACTTTAAAAAAACACATGTGGCATAATCAAAACCAAGTAAATGCATTATTATTGGTTTTATACTTTAGGAAAATGGTAAATATGTCATTTGGGATGCATAGGAGTTATCTTTGCCTCAATACGATGCATGGGGTGACCAGTATGACTCAATGTGCATTTTTTTATTCAAAAATAGAAATTAATTTTAGTTAAAAAACAACCGACATAATCCAAACCGAGTAAAAACATTTATATTATTTTATTAATTTAGGAAAATTATCCATAATGCATTTTTTATGTATATTAATCATTCACACATCAATCTGAGAGATGATGTGACCAGTTTGAATCATAGTGTCCGTTTTGATTTTAAAATTGTCATTTTAATACAAAAAATGTCACCCACCAAAAACCGAGAAAAAAAACTTGTCTAATAATAATAATTTGGAAAAATTTCAGAATTAATTTATAGAATTTATGAATAAATATCATGTCAAAACCACACACGATGCCCCTTGTATAGCTCAAGGCATATTTTTTGAGTTTAAAATGACATTTAGTAAAATATATAAGTGGCATACTCAAAACCGAAGAAAATCAATATGATTGTTTTAATACATTCTGAAAATGATCCATATGTCATTTGAGACGTGTAGTAATAAGACACACCTCAATATGATGCACTTTGTTACCGATATGGCTCCAAATTTTTTTTATTCAAAATTGAAATTAATTTTAATGAAAAAAACAACTCACTTGCACAAAACCGAGAAAACACATTCAGATTGTTTTGGTACACTAGGAAAATGATCCATAAGTCATTTTTAGTGTTTATGAATCATTCGAACCTCAAACTAATCCACGGTGTGACTAGTATGATTTCAAGTATAGCGACCCAACCTTTTTATACTTTACTATTACATCATTTTAAAGATAAACCACATAATAGTATTACACATAGAGGATCCAATTGTTTAGTGTCTTGGGAAAACTTGGACCATACATAACAATTACTACATCGAGCATAAACGTTTTATATTTCTTCTTCTCTAGCTTCTAATTAGCACTTGACCTCCCCTTAGTACATGGAGTCACTAGAAGATATACATAAAAATGGGTGATCTAGAATCCCAGTAAGAGGATATATATGAAAAATATAACAATGGGTGAGCATAATCATAACATAGGCAATAGATCATGAACATGATAGAATCATAAATAAAAACTTGAAATGTGGAAATGCATAAAAATGAAACATCATGTCTTAGTGGTTAACTACCTCACATACATGTGAAAAAATATTGCATCTTGTTCACATCATTTCACATTTACTCATGTGATTCATCACTTTACCCAATGCAGTGGAGTGTTGTATAATTATGGGCACATCCATCACATTGAAACATTCATATTGCGCTATATAATTCTTGGCACACCCGTCACATCATAATAGTTTAATTATGAAGCAAGCCACAATGAAAATATATAAAAAATGAATATAAATAACCCACGAAATTTAATGGGTTTAATCTCATAAGAACATATTAATAAGCATTGGGTTACCAGAAGAAAGAGGGAATAACATACAAGTTACAAGATTCATTAACCTTGAATGAGAAGTAAAAGGTGTGTTCTCAAAAGAAGAGTTATTTTGGAATACATTTTGTTTGACATAAAAACTAGTGACAAACATTTATATCCTAGAAATGGAAATAAAATTATGATTTTTTAAGGAGTAACCATATCAAAAAAGAGTGAAAAAGGGAGAACCTGAAGGATGAAATTGGGTTTGAGAGTTTCCCCTTACCTTATATCTGAACACTTCCTTTGCTTTAATGACTGGTATAATGACATTATATTCATTAATTAAAAACCCAATAACCTTTTATAAATTACATGGTTTAATTTTGGTTTCATTAAGTTATTTTATGGGCCTTTTGATGAGTTATAGGGTTTAAAAACATTGTTCGGGATTGTTCGTTTTTATGGTTTTCTTGAGTGGTTGACTTATATTCTTAAATGAATGTTCATGTAGAACATAGAGAAACATCCAGAAATGATATTTAATGTTATAAATGATATTGAATAATATTAAATGATCTCATAATGGATTGTATTATATACCATGTGGATTAATCCTTATATAGGAAAATAATTATGATTATTTTGGTTAATTTGGGCGGTTTTTTTGACCACAATGAACTTGTTTTGAATAATCATTTAGTAATATGTACATAAGTTTGTTCCATAACTTTAAATAATACATAATACACATAAAATATTCTGGTTAAACCATAAAATGGTTTCATGGCCAGGTCTAATGGTATAAATGGAAAAAAGAAAACATGCCGTTCTTGAAGGTGATAGATTAACACCTCACGAACAACGTTTTATTTTATAAAATAAAATGAAAATGATAATGGGGGTTGGATGGTATAATATCCCATTATAAAAATAAAACCTATGGTATATGTATTATACTTTGGTTACCATAACATGTGGATGAATATAGGTTGGGATAGAATAATAAAATAACTTGAAATTTAAAGGAAATTAAAGGAAAGAGGAAGAGAAATCACCTCTTGAATCATCCTCTTGAGATCTTCCTTAAGAGACATAGGCTTGGAATTTTGATGAGACAAGAAGATCTTGGATGTGAGGGAGGGCCTAGGGAAGATGGTTGGTCAGAGTTTAGACAAGGCTTGAAGCTTTAGAGGTGTGACGAAATGAGGGCGTGAAGGGTAGTATTTATAGAGAAGGGGATATGAGTTTTCTCAATATAAAATTCATTAGGTTATTATTTCCCCACAAGACAAGGAATATTGAGTCTTCCAAGACCAATAATATTAATTGTATCATGTGATCCTGAACCAAGTGGGCTTACATCAGCAGAACATCATACATGACTCTATAATTAGGTTATTTTTATAAATTATAGTATTTCACTACTTATCAAAAAATCAAGTATTTCAGAAAATTCCCAAAATTTCACCCCAAACATTTTTCAATGTGTAGAATAAAAAAAGTAATTAAAATTTTCAAAAATAATTTTCTAAATATGATTAATTTTATATATAATTAAAATCTTAATTTACATGAAAAATAGTTTTTAAAATTAAAACTGATTTTATAATGTTTTCAAAAATTACATAAGGACTTATAAAATTATCTTAAATCAAGAAGAAATAAATATTTTAATTTATGAAAATATTTTAAGAAAATAAATTTTCTTTTAAATAAATAAATAAATTATAATTATTTATTTATGACTTACAAAAATACCAATACTTTTACTATGTTCAAATTATCACTTATAAGACACCTCATTTTTATTTTATTATTCAAGGGCAAGGTTACTATTATATTAGATGATTTACTATTCATAAGGATAATACTACTATTCATTAGGGTAGGTTACTATTCACCAAAAATTATATTTTTCTTATTGGACACCAAATATCATCTTGAACACAACCGTGTATGTCATATTTTTGAAATTCAAAACATAGAAGTGGAAAAATTATGTTTAAATCTCACTTAGCAATTAGTATTTCATTATATTGTGTTTTCATGTGATTTTATGACATATTTATAAGAAGGGAATTTCCATTGAAAAACTTTGGATCGTTACATTCTTCCCCCTTATGAAATTTGACCACCAAAATTTCACTTTACACAAACATGTGAGGTTACTTCTCCTTCATCAACCCCTCTGGTTTCCATGTACCTCCTTCAAACTTATGGTTCCTCACAATGCTTTGAAAAAGTGGGTTGTCATGTTGTGTAAAACCGTATCTCTCCGGTCTAGAATCTCTACCGGTTGCTCCTCATAGGAGAGATCATCTTCCAGCTATACCACCTATGAGTTTAGTACATGTGAGGGGTCAGGTATGTACTTCCTTAGGAGTGATACATGAAACAGATCATGAAATTGAGCCATATTCAGTGGTAAGGCAAGCTGAAAGGCCACGGTTCCTATGTGGTCAAGGATCTCAAAGGGGCCAATGTACATTGGGATTAGCTTCCCTTTCATTCCAAATCACATGACTCTCTTCCATGGTGATATTCGAAGGAAGACTTTATCTCCAACATTGAACTCCAAGTCTCTTCGACGGTTGTCAGCGTATCTCTTTTTCCGACTCTGAGCAGATTTGATGTGTTTCTGGATGACTTTATCCTTCTCTGTCATTTCTTGCACAAGATCGGATCCAAGTAGCTTTCTTTCTCTAACTTCATCCCCATAGGTTGTATTTCTATATCACTTTCCATACAGAGCTTCATATGGAGCCATCTAAATACTCGAGTTGAATCTATCGTTGTATGAGAACTCAACCAATGGGAGATGATGATCCCATTCACCTTTGAATTCTAGAGAGAAGGATCTTAGCATATCTTCAAGCGTCTGAATATTCCTTTTACATTGTACATCAGTTTGGGGGTGATTGGCTATGCTAAAATTTAACTCAAGACTCAAATCATGACGAAGGATCCTCCCAAATTTAGATGTGAACTTTAGATCACACTCAGTGACAATCGAGAGTGGAACTCCATGCAGTCTCACCACTTCCTTCACATATATCGTTTCAAGTTGTTCAAGAGAGGGGTCTTCCAAAATAGCTATAAAATGGGAAGTCTTGGTGAGTTGGTCAACCACAACCAATATCGCATTATATCCCTTAGAAATATTTTGGAGACTCTTGACAATGTCCATAGTAACATTCTCCCATTTCCACATAGGTATAGGCAATGAATACATTAACCCTTTGGACATTTGTTGCTATACTTTAACTTGCTGACATACCAATCACCTTGAGATATATTCCGCGATATCCTTTTTCATGTTACCTAACCGGAAGTGTTCTCAGAGATCACGATACATCTTGGTACTCAAAGGATGGATAGAGAATGTTGAGCTATGTGCATTGTCCAAAAGCTCTTTCTTTATCCCGGGAGATGAAGGCACATAAAGTCATGTTCCAAACTGAATCACACCATCATCATTGATATGAAGATCATGTAGCTTTACTTCCTTTATTATCTTCACCCTATTTTGTATCTCCACATCATCCCTTTATGTTTTCTTAATCTTCTCTTGGATGGATGGTTGCGCAATCATTTGGAAAATGTAGGATTTATCCCCTGCCCTTATGATTTCTAAATCCATGCATTGCATATCCTAGAAGATATGGTCTTTCTCAATCCGTAACATGGATAGAGTAGTAGGTTCTTTTCTGCTTAGATCACCAGTTACCTTGTTCACCGTTCAATGATGATAGTGAATAGAGAAATCGTAATCCTTGATTAGCTATAACTATCTCCTTTGATGCATGTTGAGATCCTTTTGTGTGAATATATACTTTAGGCTCCTGTGGTTAGTGTATATGTCACAATTCTCTCCATAAAGGTAGTTCCATGGGATTTTTGAGGCAAAAATCACAGCTTCCAACTCTAGATCATGAATCGGGTAGTTCTTATCATGTATCTTCAACTTTAGTTAGGCATAGGCCATCACATTGTCATTTTTCATGATTAAAAAACCCAAGCCTTTCTTTGAAGAATCACTGTATATCACAAAAAAGCTTCCACATTTCGGTAGTGCGAGTACAGGTGTAGTGATCAGATTTATCTTTGGCTCCTTGAAGCTTCCCTCACATTATTCCATCCAAACATACATTACCCCTTTCCTTGTTAACTTAGTTATCAAGCTTGACAATCATGAGTAATTTCTCAAAAAATGTCTGTAGTACTCAGCTAATCCAAGAAAACTACAGATTTATGTGACACTAGAGGGCCTGATCCATTCCTCAATTTCCTTTGTTTTTGAAGGGTCCATAGAGATTCCCTCACTTTTGATCACATGTCCCATGAAAGTGACTTGCTTTATCCAAAAGTCACACTTGCTGAAATTGGCATACTACTTCTCCTTTCTCATTGTTTCCAACACAAGTCTTCAATATTCTTTATGTTCCTACTTTTTCATGGAGTAGATGAGGATATCATCAATAAACACTACCTCAAATTTGTGAAGGTAATGTCTAAATAATCTATTCATCAAATCCATTAACATTTCAAGGGAATTTGTAAGTCCGAAGGGCATAACCAGAAAATCATAGTGCCCATACCTTGTAGGGAAGACAGTCTTCTAAATATCATCCTTATCCACCTTTAGCTGATGATATCCCAAACGAAGATCTGCCTTTGAGAAGTATTGAGATCCTCTTAACTGGTCGAACAAATCATAAATACTTGGATGAGGATACATGTTCTTTATAGTGATTTTGTTGAGTTCATGATACTCAATACACAACCACATTGTGCCATCCTTATTCTTCCCAAAGAGCAGTGATGCACCTTGAGGTGATGCACTAGGGCGTATGAACTCTTTGTCAAAATGCTCTCATAGCTACTTCTTTAACTACCCCAGTTCGATAATAGCCATCCTATAGGGACACTTTGAGATAGGAGTAGATCTGGGTATGGGTTCTATTGAGAACTCTACCTCATGATCTGAGGGAATTCTGGGAAACTTTTTGGGAAATACATCACAGTATTCCCTCACGTCAAGGATGGATGTTTCCTTTGACAGAACCATTTGGGCACAATATGCTACTTCATAGGGAATAAACACCCACAAAAATAAAGGATTTTTCAATGGAGATTAATGATCTTCCATGAATTTGTAGAGAATCATGGGATGGTTCAGAATATGAAAAGATTTTTCTTCTTCCCAATAGTTGATATGTGCTCTATATAATGATAGCCAATACATTCCCCTTATTGCGTCTAATTCTACCAAGGGATGTATTACGAGATTCTCTAGAAGTATCTTCCCACATATTCCAATAAGAGAATATTCAAACACTTGGGTTGAAATGATTTCACCACTTGGTGTTTTTACAGATATCTCTACTTCATGGTTTTAGGGCTTTGATTCTATAGTTCTAGCAAACTTGAAAGATATAAAAGAATGCGTAGAACCAGAATCAAATAAGACTTTGGCCATTCTCGAGTGAATAGGAAGTGTACCTTGTATGACTTCATTATATTTCTCAACTTCCATAGTAGTGATGGCATAAACCTTCCCTTGTTTCTTTGGCTTTGGTGGCTCCTGACACTGATTACCCTCAAGAACATGAGGTTTAGTGCACTAGCTTATGTAGTTCCCTAACTCTTTACAGTGGTAGCATTGAACCATGACTGGTTCTATCCTTTCTTCCACCACATTATCCTTTCTTTCTATGTATTTTTGACACTCTTGAGCATGGTGACCTTCTTTACCGCACTTGAATCATTTCCCTGCCCCATTAAGATAGTTCTCATGGTGAATCTTCCCACATTTTTGTCATGTGGGTCATTGAGTTTCCTCCCATTTTTTTCATTAGATCCACCATATTGATACTCCATATTTCGTTTCTTATCACCATAGCCATGTAATCATTCTATAAACTCCATTTCCACTTTTAGAGCACACCGAACAACTTCTTCATTACTCCCAATGTCTCGAATTGCAAGGTCCTTTCAATGGTGTGGTTTTAATCCAATAAAGAATCTATCAATGTTGCTATCATTGTTGATACCAAAACCCGAATCATACCTTGAATGCCTTGGGAAATTATATTCTTAGGTTGTGGAAGATTCTCCTTCCTTTTTTTCTTGATGTTTATGAATTCTCTCTCCATAATTGTTCAAAGAGTTCATGGGAAAAACTTATTAAGAATTATGGTCTTAAAGTCTTCCCATTCCATCTCTTCAATCTCCTCCATGGGATTGGTGTTCTTAATCGAAGCCCACCATTGATCAACCTCTCCATCTAGAAGATAAACGGCTATTGTCACATTCTCCATATCAGAATAGTGAAGCACATAAAATATCTTCTCCATGGAGTTGACCCATCGTTATGAAATTCGTGGATCAGATGGTCCACTAAATGTCGGGGGTTGTTGCCTCAAAAAACATTAGATATATAGTTTCTCCCTCTTTGGTTAAGGAGGATTTTCCCAATTATTATGGTAATTATTCATAACTTGAGATAGTTGAGTAAGAATCACCATGATGTTTTGAACTCCACCTCCCAAATCATTGGGGATGTCGTTCAGGCAATCGTTGCATTGGTCCTCGCATGAGTTGTTGGCCTAGTTTCTCCTAGTTCACACTATTTTCTAAATTAGAAAAGGTTACAAAAAAACATAAGTCAACAAGTCATGAATAAATAACTTATTCATTTCCACAATTAATACTAAAATCATAACATATGGGATCTCTATGTAAAGCTTCTTGTATGCATATTTATACTTAGTCTCATACTATAGGTTTTCTTTAGGGTTCACTAATCATAATTTCCAAATTAACTAAACCTTTCCTCTGATACCAACTATAGCGACCCAACCATTTAATACATTAATATTACATAATTTTAAAGATAAACAACATAACAGTATTAAACATAGAGGATCGAACAATTTATTATCTTGTGAAAACTAGGAGCATACATAACAATTACAACATTGAGCATAAACTTTTGTTTTATTTCTTCTTCTCCAGCTTCTTATTGGCCCTTGACCTCTCCTTAGTACATGTTGTCACCAAAGGATATACATCAAATGGGGTGACATAAAAGACTAGTAAGAGGATATATAATAACAATATAGTAATGGGTGAGCATAATCATAACATAGGAAAAAGATATTAACATAAGAGAATCATTAATAAAAGACTTGAAATGTGGCAATGCATAAAAATAAAACATCATGTATTTGTGGTTAACTAGAAAACATACTTGTGAACAAAGATATCAACCTGTTCACATAATTTCACATTTACTCATGATATTCATCACTTTACCCAATTCATTGGAGTGCTTTATAATTCCAGGTGCACCCGTCACATTCAAACATTCATATTGCGCTATATAATTCTTGGTGCACCCGTCACATCATAACATTATCATTATCATGAAAGACAAAATGAACATATATAAAAAATGAAAAAAACTAACTCATGAAATGGAATGGATTTCATATCATAATAAAACATTTATAAACATTGGTATTTTAATAGAAAGAGGGAATAACATACAAGTTACAAGAACCATCAACCTTGAATGAGAAGTAAAAGGTCTGTTCTCAAAAGAAGAGTTCTTTTGGAAAACATTTTGTTTGACATAAAACCCAGTGAAAAACACTGATATCCCAAAAATGGAATGGTAATGATGAAAAATGATTTTTATAGAGTAACCATATCAAAATAGAATGAAATAGGGAGAACCCTAAGGATGTAATTAGGTTCGAGAATTTCCCCTAACCTTATATCTGAACACTTCCTTCACATTAATTTCCTATATAATGAAATTATATTCATTAATTTGAAATTAAAAAACATTTTATAAATGAAAAGGGTTAATTTTGGGTTCATTATGTCATTTTATGGGCCTTTTATGATTTATAGGGTTTAAAAACATTGTTCTGGAATGTTCATTTTTATGGTTTTCATGAGTGGTTCACTTGTATTCTTAAATGAAAGTTCATGTAGAACATGGATAAACATAAAAAAATGATATTTCACATTATTAATGATATTTTATAAGTTTCAATGATCTTATAATTCAATATATTATATAATATTTGGATGAATCCTTATATATGAATTTAATGATTATCGTTTGGATTAATTTGTGCGTTTTTTCGACAACAACGAACTTGTTATGATAAATAATTTAGTAATATGTACATAATTTAGTAAAAAACATTAAATATGACATAATACACATAACATATTCTGGTTAAACCATAAAAATGGTTTCATGAACAGATATAAAGGTAGAAATGGAATGAGAAAACATGTCGTTCTTGAAGGTGTTAGATTAACACCTCACGAAGAACGTTTTCTTTTATAAAATAAAAAAGAAGAGGAGAAAAGGTTTTGGATGGTATAATATCACATTAGTATCATAAAATTGAATTATATGTATGATAATGGAGTTACATTAACATGTGGGTAAAGATAGGTTGAGATATAATAAGAAAAGAACTTGAAATTGAAAGGAAATTAAAGGGAAGAGGAAGGGAAATTAACTCTTGAATCCTCCTCTTAAGATCCTCCTCAAGAGACCTAGGATTGGCATTTTGATGAGACCAGAAGCTATTGAAAGTAGGGTAGGTTCTAGGAAATATTCATGGATAGATTTTAGACAAGTCTTGAATCATGAGAGGTATGAGGACATGAGGGTGTGAAGGGAGGTATTTATAGTAGAGGGGAGATGGGTTTTCTCAATATAAAATTCATTAGTTTATTATTTCCTCAAAAGACAAGGAATAGTGAGTCTCACATGACCTAGAATAGTAATTTTATCATGTGATCCCAAAACAAGTGGTCTTACATCATAATAACATCATACATTACTATATAATTAGCTTATTTATCTTTTTTTTTTGTAAATTATGGTATTTCACTATTCATTAGAAATTCAAGTATTTCAGAAAAATCCCAATATTTCACCCGAACCATTTTTCGACATGTAGAATCAAAAAATTAATTCCAATTTTTAAAAATAATTTAAAAAATATGATTAATTTAATATTTAATTAAAATCATAATTTACTTGAAAAAATAGTTTATAAAATTAAAACAGATTTTATAATGCTTTCAAAAATTAATTAAGGTCTTATAAAATTATCTTAATTCTATAAGACATAAATTTCTTAATTTATGAACAAATTTAAAGAAAATACTTTTTCTTTTAAATTAATAAATTAGTTATAAATAATTATTTATGACTTACAAGAATACCAATACTTTTACTATGTTCAAATTCTCACTTATAATGTACCTTAATTTTATTTGATTATTAATTGGTAAGGATACTATTATTTTTGGTGACTTAATATTCATAAGGTTTTTACTACTATTCATAAGGGTAGGTTACTATTCATAAGGGTCAGTTACTATTCACTAAAAGTAATTTTTTCTTATTGGACCGCAAAAATCATATTGAACAAAACCGTATTTGTCAGATTTTTGAAATTCAAAACATAGAAGTGGGAATATTATATTTAGAGGTCACTTAGAACTTAGTAGTTCATTATGTTTTGCTTTCATGTAATTTAATGACATATTTATATGAATGGAATTTCCATTGAAAAACATTAAGTCGTTACATCATGTGTCTACTATCAGTTTAAAAGTGACATTTTAATACAAAAAGTGTCACTCACTAAAATAGAGAAAACACAGTCAGATTGTATTGATAATTTGAAAAAAATTCATAATTAATTTTCAACATGTATGAATCAATTCCAATTTAAAATCACACATGATTCCACCTATGTGGCTCAAAGTACATATTTCTAGTTTAAAATAGAATTTTAGTAAAAAACACAAGTGGTATACTAAAAACTATGGAAACACATTTGGATTATTTTGGTACTTTATTAAACCTATCCATAAGTTATTTGGGATGTGTATTAATCATCCTCACCTCTATCTGAAGCACGGTGTGACCGGTATGACTCCAAGTGCATCTTTTTATTCAAAAATTGACATAAATTTTAGTGAAGAAAACAATAATCATACTCAAAACTATGAAAACAAAATTGGATTATTTTATTTCTTTAGTAAAATGATTGATAAGTAATTTTTTATGTGTAGGAATTAGTTGAACCTCAATCTGACACATGATGCGACCAATATGATTCCATGTGTTTGTTATCAGTTTAAAATTGAAATTTTTATAAAAACATATCACTCACTGAAAAGTGAGAAAACTTCTTGAATTTTCATGATAATTTTGGAAAAAATATATAATTCATTTTTGATGTGTTTGAGGAAGTCTCATGTCAAACCCACACACAATGTCACTTGTATTTCTCAAAGTTCATGTTTCTAGTTTAAAATGAAATTTTAGTAAAACACACAAGTTGAATACTCAAGATTAAGGAAACGCATTATGATTGTTTTTATACTTTAGGAAAATGATCCAAATGTCATTTTAGATTTTTAGGAATCATCCATACCAAAATTTGATGCACGGTGTGACCGATATGACTCAAAGTACATCTATTTATTAAAAATTAACATTAATTTTAGTGAAAAAAACTGAAAGGCTCAAAACTGAGAAAACACATTCAGATTATTTGGGTACTTTAGGAAAATGATCCATAAGACATTTGGGACATGTAAGAATCATCCATACCTCGACCTGACGCACCATGTGACCGATATGACTCCAAGTGAATCTTTTTATTCAAGACTAACATTAATTTTAATCAGAAAAAAACTGACATACTCAAAACTGAGAAAACACATTTTGATAGTTTTGATACTTTGGTAAAGTGATCCATAAGACATTTCTGATGTGTACGAATTAGTCACACATCAATTTGACTCATGGTGAGACTAGTATGACTCCAAGTGCACCTTTTCATTCAAATTCAATGTTAATGTTAGTAAAAAAACAATCTATATACTCTATAGTTGTGTTTTTAATTTCATTTGTGTAAGAAGTTTTATTTGATTTAAATTTAGTATTTGTATCTTATTTTGGGAATTCTATTGCTATTTATTTTGATGTAGTGTGTTGTTACAACACATGACATGCCCTGTTTCTGGTGCTACAATGCACTGCTGTATCACACTATAGTTTTTTCAATTTATTAGTTCTACTAAATTAGTTTAGGAAGATCTCTTTATGAATGCTTTAAAAATAAGTAATAAAAATAGAATTTATTAGGGCTTATATAAGCACCTATAAAGGGATTCTTTATTAGAATTTTTTAAAGCGTCAATAAAGGAATCATTATCAGCACAACATAAAAGTATTGATAAATGGTGTCTTTTATTAGTTTTTTAAAAATTCATTATAAATGAATGCTTTACTAGTGCTCTTTATTTTCGAGGATAAATATTGACTTTATCATTGCATTTCTTATACTAATAATATCCTTGAGTTTTTAACTATGCTGAGGTAGTCAGTTCTCTTCTAGAACTAATGAAGGCATATTCTAATGTTATTAAAGGCCTCCTTTTGTAGTAGTGATCCCCTCTCGGTGGTATATTAGGCTCCCCAAGTCAAGGTAGTTCCCCTACCAGCGCCATCAAGGTACCTTTGCTAAACATATCTGCATTGAAATGAGCATCCGTGGGCCGGCCTGACCCGTAACCAGTCTGAGTGGGACCACTTGGCTCAGAAGGCCCTTGCATGGGGACGGCTTGGCCTGAACTGGGCCTATGCATTTTCGGCCAGACTCACACAGGCCCAACCCAGGGTTTTCGACACCCTGTAAATTTTAAATAATCAAAAATTAATTATATTAATTTAACTTTGGTTCTAAATTAAATAAATTAAAACTAATTTTTTGAGTTTATTTTTTAAAAAAATTGCTTGCTAAAATAATTTAATTAAATGCTAAAATAAATTAATATATTAATTTTTTTTGTTTTTAAAATTAAATTAATAATTGGATAGAATGACATAAATTATTGAACTAAAAAAATAACAGTGAATTTTTAAATCAATAAAACCCTCTTAGAAAACATTTTATGCAAGTTTAAATTTATTTATTTATTTATTATAAATATAGAAGTTTAATACGTGTAATAATGATCATGATTTTATGACCAAAAAATTCATCTTTAGTGATTGTTTAATTATATTATTTATTTATTACAGTGGTGGCGTGTGATAATTATTTTATTTTATTGGGATCTACGAATTGTCTGTGTCATTATATATATAAGGGTATACATGTCTATTCTCTATGTTATTATTTATACTCATGAGACCCCCTCTCATATGTACCAGTATTATTGTATAATGATGATATGACTAGAAATTTACTTTGTTTCGAGTTATGTAGACACATTAGATAAGAGTTTCACGTATTGGATGGGTAGGCTCTACAAATCAAGTCGCACATGACACAGCTCAAGGTATTCCCTAAGGGTATAGGTTGATCCATTATTTACTCAATAGATCAAACATTAGTATCATCTAATGATTATGTCATCATTTTTTTTCATGGTTTATTATTTTGTGAATTTTTAGCTTACACATGATCACATTGAATAATAAACAAGCATGAACATATAAAATGAACATGTGATGCGATGGATGTTTTTCAATTTATTATAATTCTAGTTGTGAGTGAGATCATATAGAACATGCTTATCAAGTAGAAAATAATTTCATTTAATTACATAAAAACACCAAAAGTCCTCAATGAAATATGAAGTCATAATCACCTTCAATCAATCAAATTTGGAAAAAAACTAATTGTTCGGGGTTCTCAGTCATCCATAACTAAAGGTGCCTCTTACTACCAGGGAGTTCTTATAAGAGTGTTGTCTTGACATAACTAAAGTTGTATTATTGACTATCCATAACTAACTTTATATCATTTTGGGGCATGTATTCATTAAATCAATTCAATATTTTAGAAGTTGATACTTTACTCAATAGATCAAGGAACCACGAATTAATGCAGTTTTCTATCCAAACGACAACCATGAACCCTCAAGTAGCAGTGTAGCCAAATCTTGTAGACTATGAGTGGAGGTTTAGGGATCCTTTCTACTAGAAAACTCATGAGATAGATTATTTTGATTCTAACATAGAGGGTTCCCCAAATTTGATAAAATATCTGGATACATTTAATGATTTAATTAATTAATCAAAATATGTAAATTAGTTATCAATATAAGAAGTACTAACCTACTAGAATTTTACTGTTGTAAAAATTGGAAAGTTATACCACAATATATACTGTGATAAATTGTGGAAAAAGTAAATGTACACACTAGCATGA
The DNA here is from genome assembly GCA_963277665.1 of Viscum album. NCBI lineage: Eukaryota > Viridiplantae > Streptophyta > Magnoliopsida > Santalales > Viscaceae > Viscum > Viscum album. The sequence continues at coordinate 1,992,642,850 of OY728133.1, read as the reverse complement.
GTATACAATAGTAGTATAGGTGCTTGCACAAAATACTATGATATTGGGAATTCAAGGTACTTGTGTTCCCAATAACTCTTAATCCACCTTAGGATGCAAGGGTGTTAAAAATGCTAACATGAGACTCATGTGCGGAGCACATAATGGTTATGTCATTTTGTTATAATCAAATTCTAGTGTTAGTTGTGGTCACTATACCAACAAATCTATGATAAAACATGAAGTCTCATATCCAAAAGGTTTGCAAGGAGAAAGTGAAGTAAGATATGAATATGGTGATGATTACACTGGACATGTGTAAATTGAAATATGGACCATGATCTTTCAATGGATCCCATTTTCATATTGTTTTCACTCATTTACTCCTGTCTTATTTTAGGTTACGAAATGAAAAATATTGAGTAAATTCCTCAATATCTATTTAGGTAAGGTTCGTTGAGTAAATAAAAATATAAAAGACAAATTAATATGTAATTCTTATGGGGAACAAACTGAAAGACAAGGAAAAAATTCCAAAGGCAAGTGGCACGTCAATGACACATTCACAACATCCTTCACTGAAAGTGGTATTAACATGGGGTTATTTTCTTCGAATATCATGAAATATTTTTATGGAAGTTTAATTGCAATGAACAGAATTAAAGATGCAAGTTTCCGCTTCTTCTTAAGGAATATTTATCACATAAAACTAACTTTTCAATCTAACTTCTTGGGTATTAAATACAATATGTATTTCAAATATATGTATTTAAATATGGTAATGATGTTAGTATAGGAACACAACTAGAAGTAAGGTGCATTCTCTAAGTGGATAAGAAAGGGTGATTCCTATGTCAACAGTGATAAGTACACATCTTCTATAATTTCAAGCTAGTGATTCAATTCAAACTATTATTAAGTATTACCAAAACACTAATCTCATGTGTTCTTTGGACACAAGGTTACATTATTCAATGTTTAGGAATGAATGTTGTTTTTGGTGTCAAATACTCAACTAATATATCACTAATAATTGAATCGTAGGCAATTACTAATGAATTTAAATGTAAGACTTATTTACCCAATTGTGGAATGATGATTCATTATCATGAAAAAACTAAAAGAGAATGTTAAGGATCTATGCTATATGATATTTAGACTTTTCTGAGATATACAACTTAGGTATCATTGACGTATACATTTATTTTGTTTTGGGAAAAGAAATATTTAGAAATAAAGGTAATCCATAAGGCATTTGGAATTATTTCAACAAGTGAGCATAAATTATTCAAAGTTTAAGCTAGTGGTAAATATACATAATTATATTCCATTAAGCGATTAAGGAATATAAAATTGAAGTATGATATATGCATGGTATGATGAAATGATTTGATTTGGGCCGACATGCCATTGAATATCTTGACCAAGCAATCATCAATCAATATAATATAGTTTGGAGTAATTCCAAAACACATATTACCTTATCTACATCAAGCCATTGATGTTAATGAGGAGGATCTATGAAGAAGTATAACATGTAAACATTGATAAAAAATGTAGTTTTGAGAAATTCCTTAAATACCCATTTTATGCATTGGAGTTATTATGTAAAGAGTATCAATGTTGTAACTTAGAAAAAAATTTCATTATATTTCATGACATACTTCACAGATAACGGAGATATCCTATTACCATATGGAAACTATAATGAAATATGGATGTCATATGAGTCATAGAATGATGGAAATCCATTATGTTATAAGACATGTGTTTAGATGAAAAGAGTTGTTTAGGAAATAAACATACTTTCATCAATAAAAACACAAAGTGACTCTAAAATATTTATCCTAACAGCTGTTTATGATCATACATATATCCCTAAGATAGAAAATCAGTATTCAAGTGATAGAGTACATTTCTATATAATGGTGCACATCTCTATTAAAGATAGAGAGAACCAGATTGACTTGGGTTTAGTCAATTATAATGATTCTCATGAAGTTGGCATAGGAACAGTTCCACAAGTGCATGTGGAACAAAAATGCTCCAATGACACATACTACGTTGGAAGGTTAAAAACATAGTGATGGTTTTAAATTCACTACAAGTGATGATAAATTATTTAGTAAGTATAATAATCCCTACAATGATGCAGTATATTGAAATTAACTATGATTGAAAATACCAATTAAAATTCGATAATGGATTCTATGTATCAAAGTGAAATGGGGATTATTATTTTGAATATCATGGTGTGTATTCAAATGAGATTATACATTGATGGTATAATCAGGATACCAATAAGAGACGATTGGTTATATTAAGTCATTATTCCTAAATCCATTAGAATTTTACTTTCAATAGCTAATTTATTTTCTCATTTTATTGACCATTGAATTTCATGACCACCATTCTGGGAAGGGGTCTATACGATTCAACTAGAAAGGGATGGTAATGTCACAATATGCTAATATAGGTAGCATGTTACTAAAAAATATTTTAGTATTAAAGAAATCAACTAGTTCATATAATATCAAATTGGAATGAATCATTTTCATGTGTCTACAAGAAGTTAGTGAGATCACTATTGTTCTCCAGGTAAAATATGTTCAACAATATATGGAAAATGGATATTGGTATAACTGTTAGTTAAGACAAGAATAAAATATATTCTCCAATGGTTGAATTAAAGTAGAAGCCTAAGTTATATGGAACAAGATCTACTGAGTTAGATCTAATGGTTTCTTGGACCCAGTCAGTCGTACATATAGTGATATAGTATTGAAAAATAATAGTTTTAAAAATTTGAGTAATAATTGTTTCTAGTGTCACATGGAATATATATCTCCAGGTAGACGTGTCCAAGACATGGTAGGAGATTAAGGAGATGAGTTGAATTCGATGAACTTATGTGATGGATCAATCATGTATGTCAAGATATTTACAAGAATTGATATTTCCAAGAAATACTTTATAGAAGGTAGATATCAGCTATATCCTAGAGCACTACAAGGGAAGAATTCAGAACTACCCATTTGTACTTTATAAAGGAAAATGATATGTACCTAGTATATGGGAAAGAACGGATACTAGTTTTAGGGGACACAAACTAGTCTTCCTTAGATCCATGTCGTCTAGTATCACAGTTAGGCTAAGGTGTTGAGCAAGATAATACCATTCAAATAGTGGTATCCAAACCTACCAATACTAAGTATTTTACAGCTTCTGAGGCAGCTAAAAATTAGTTAAAAACAACGAGTTATTCCAGTTCTTGGAATCACACCTAGTAAGTAATGTGTTATCAAAATGTAAATTATGATATTATTTCTATCTAATATGTCATGTTATGACATTGGATCAAAGTGACATACTCAATGATACAATCTATTAAGAATTTTTACTTAATGAGGTGAGGTCACATATAAAAGAATTACCATGTGGTGAAAATGTGGTCAACCCAGCAACAAATGTCATGACTGAGGAGAAACATGCTATTTATCATGTGTGGGAAAACAAGTATGGTTAGTAAATTGGATCTTGTGTAAGTGGGGGTGTCGTGATAGTAGGTTCCTTGACCCAACTTGAATAGTATATTTTATTTCTATATCATGTGTATAGTTAGATATACATGATGTTTACTTACCATTATAGTGTATAGATTTATGTGTCCACTATTAAATGGTAATGTCTATAGATTAATTGTCATATCAAAAGGTTATAGAAGATTCCAATCTATAATGATAAAATTGAGACATTATGACATTAATCCTAAACCAATGTCTTATGTTATAGATACACATTACTTATTAGAAACAATAGATGTTTGAATATCAGGTACTATATGATCATAAACATTAATACTTATTCTCAAGAAGGTTGCCTTTGGTGTTCTCTAGTAGTGAGATCATGAGGGAAAACCCACAAATTGTAACACCATATGTTTTGAGTGTCATTGGATGTTCCCATATATTTTACATGTGTAATGGTATCCTAACATGAGATCATGACAAATGCGTGTCATTTGATATAAAAATTTGACTTGAGAAAAAACCATGATAATAAAATTTTGGAAAGGTAGCTTGTGTTGGGTGCGTCATTGGATGTATGACATTGGTTGAATGGTCAAAGATTTTTATTTTCCATGTTAAGGAATAAATATATCTCCGTCCTAGTTGATCTGGATGTTAGTACCTTCATAAGACAATGACCATGGCATTCAAGAGTAAATATGTTCAGTTAGATAAAAAAACAATAAATTAAGAAAGGGTGATGCCAAGAGGGTGCGTTCTGCTTTATGATATATTAATGGAAATGAAATTATATTACATAGTGAGTGTTTGTAGGCTTATTGTCATTTCAATTTATATCCTTATCTCTTTATGGGATATGATGGGTTTCTGGAACCTGCTTTTGGTCTGTGAATAATATTCACTATTATTGTGGTAAGGGTTTATATGGTCCCACACAATAGTGTATTCAAGAAGCTGTCATATTCAGTTGAATAAGTATATTGGACATTGTGGGCCCCATTTCCAGGGTCTGGGTTTTTTTCCAAGGATAAAAAATCAACACATAAATAAATAAATTCATATTATTTAATTTAAGGATAATTTACTTTAAATGCATTTATTAAATGTATTTACACTTTTTAATGTAATTATATGAAAAATATTATTTGAATGGATATTTTTTTTAAAATATTCAATGTTAATTTAATATTTTAGGGAACAATGAGTCAAGACAGTGGTTTGGCTAAAATAACATAATATATTTGTTATATTTTAAGAAGGTGATACTAATATTCATGACTCAGTACAACATTCATAATACAATATTTATTGTGTCTCAATTATATGTGGGTTTGGGAGATAATTTAGGGTAATTTCTTAACACACTACAAATAGAGGATGAGATGCTCTGATAATTCATTATTCACTACTCAAGGGTGAGATCCAATCTCTCTTATTATCTATTCTGCCTCCTAGATAGATAAACACACATTTCATGTAATTCAGATCAGACTATCCCTCATGCATCATAAGAACGATGATGCAGTGATCATTAGAGCATCTAAGACATTGTCGAAACTCCACAGTAACACCTGAAATATGATGATCTATGCTACTGAAATCTATTAAATCATGTTAAGATTACCAAGAGGAAATAAAATTTGGATTCTTTGGTGAGTTATCACTGATGATGAGCAGACGTTGAACACAGTTTCAGATCTAACCAGATATTTTATAGTTTTAATTTTATGCATAAAAATCCTTCATGTTAAGTCATAAAGTGGTAATCAGAAAACTCTTCACTAAAGAAGTAAAACTCATATCAATCATCAATGAAAATTTTAAAATTCAATTTTTGGAGAATTAACTATTTTCTCAGTACCGTCACAAGAAAATATGATTAAAAACAATGCATTCTTGGTGTGTAATTTGTTTTCACATATTGAATGCATTTATGTTGATGAAACATTTACTCTAGTAACAAAGATGAAGTCAATCGTGATTCTAATTTATAGAAAAATAAAAATAGTTTATAAATATTATCAAATGGATCTAAAAAAGGAAATATAAAATAGATTTCATGAAGAAGAAGTCTACATTGAATAACTAGTGGGATTTCTAATTGGAAATGATTAGACTAAGGTATGTCGATTAAAGAAGGATCTATATGGTTTGAAGTAGGCACCATGATCATGGTATTCATGAATTAATTATTATTTGAAGAATATTGAATTTAAAAGAGGATGTGTTGACCATAATATCTATGTGAATATTCCTAAAAAAGACCAATTTATATTGCTTGTGTATGTTGATGATATTAGTTTTTTTGTGGAATTTACTAAAGATCTGTGGAAGAATTTTATAATAACATAAAATATGAATTTCAAATGTCTATGATTGGTGATATTACATACTTTTTGGGGATGTTGGTGGTTCAAAAGAAATATTATATCTTAATTTCTTGGAAAAAATCTACAAGGGAGCTGATGGATAAATTCAACATGCATGTCTCCAAACTAATGTCAACTTCGATTAAAGTTGTGAAAAAACTTGAAAAGCATGAGGATGTGACATCTTTAGATCTCACACTATATAGTAGAATCATTAGAATATTATTATACTCAGTTACATCACATCCAAATATCCTGTTCGCAACATTTTAAATAGATTTCTTTCATTGTAGTCTAAAGTAAGATCATTTTATAGTAGTTAAATGAATCATAAGGTATATTCAAGGTACACTCACTTTAGGATTATAATCTAAAACAAGAAAATATAATGAATTATCATCAATTTTTTGATGTTTACTTAGTTTTATATGTTGTGGATATAATGTCTAGAATTAGTGGATCAATCTTCATTGTAAACAAATATGAAGCCTTGTTGAGAAAGAAACAAGAAATCATTTCTCTTTGTATAGTTTAAGTAGAGTATATCTCTTCTACAAAGGCTTTCACTCAGCTATTTTGGATGAAACAACAACTAAATGATATTTTTGATGAGGAGAAATAACCAATGTTGATTAACTATGATAATAATAGCATGACCAATCTTAGAATGATTCTGGTTTAACACTATCATACCGAACATATTGAGATCCGATATAACTTTATTAATGAAAAAATTGGAATAAGGTGTGATTACAATAGAGCATATATGAACTGATGAAAAAGTGGATGACATCCTGACTAAGAATTTTTTAGCACCATTGTTCGTGAAACGTCGATTGAAACTTAGTGTTCATCCACCTCCCATTGCATGAGGATGTTACAGTTCATCCTCTCTCTCCCCATTTGTGTTAACTGTTTTAATCTGGTTATGGAAGCGATGCCTGTTTACGCGGAAGATATGATCAAGGGGGAGTTTGTTTTGGTCACTACAAGTACAAATACATATTTTTTTGGTTTATTACCAATGGGGGAGATAAGTTATATTCAACATGTATTTGTTTTCAAGAATGATCGGTGGTATATGGAAGCATGACATTCTCTTTGGTCGCTCTTTCTTTTCTACACCGATCATTTCTCATATGGACTTAGAGTGATGGATGATTTATTTCACACCTATCATTTTTTGATCAATATTGGCATTTTTTTTGAATTTCTCTACAATTTTTTGACAAACCAAAATAGGGATATAGTTTGAACCAAGGATTTTAATAGATGGAAACAAAGTGATTCTTTTTGCTGTCAATCAACACTAGAATTGATCAGGGAGTTAGTAAGAAAAGTGATGTTATAGTGCATATGAATTTCATGTTTAAAGATGCATTGTTTTCTAGTGTTTTCCAAATTTTTGTACTCAAAACTAGGAGGATGGGGAAAGATATCTAAAAGGTGTTTTCCAAGAATAACTCTTCATATATACAGTGATTCCATGGGATTCATGAATACTGGTGTTTCAGAAAGGTATGGAGTTTCATGAAGGCATATGGTTTTACAAAGGCTAGGTTTCAGGTAGGTTGAGCTTTGCAGAGGGGAAGAGTATCGTGAATGCATGATGGAATGATGGTGTCATTTCTAACTACGAGAAGGTTTGTGAATGTGCGATGGGATGAAGATAAATCTATGTGACAACAAGAAGCTTTGTGAATGGAAACATGTCACTAGATCATCATGGGTAAAGGATCTTCACAAGCATGACAAAGGAGGTTCATGAAAAGGCTATGGGGGAGTGTTGGATCTTCACAAAGGGATGAGCCTGTAAATAGGTAGCCACACCTACCTTATTTAACATGATGAGAATTAGGGAAAAGGATGAATCATTTTGAACTCATAAAGGTTGGGAACTTCACATATTGTAAATTCATTGTAAGCTTGAGCATTACAAAAAGGACTGGTTTAGTCTTGACTAATGCCAAGTATTTTCAGAAAAAAAGAGTTTTTCAAAGATTGGGAATTTCATAACAGCTTAGTGTTCCACAAAGGCTGTGGGATTCATCATGGTAGTTAGCTTCATGAACGTTTTAAGCTTCAAGAATGTTTTGATCTTCACAAATTTGTGTGAGTTCACAATAGTGATATTTCATTGAAATATAAAAGTGTTTTCACGAAGGCTAGGATGTTCTCGAATAGTATTGTTTAAAATCTGGTTCAAATGAATAGTGTTTTCAAGTGAATCCTCTTAGGAATATAGTGAAAAAAGACTCCCATGAGAATTAGTGACAAAGAATAAAATGCTCAATCAACTGATGAGACCTTTAAATCATTAAATTAAGTAAGACTTTACCCAAAGTAGTGATCTAAGGGGTGCTGATAGAAGTGTACTGAGGGAGGCAATGCGATATCCCTAATATTCTAGTAAAGACAATGTGTTTGATAGAGAGTTACTGGGTGTAATCTTTTTTTACATAATAACTAGTGAAGCATAGTGGATATAGGTAAGATTAACAAACTATCAATGTATGGTCTATGCACTTTCCCTTATTGGCGAACCAAATAAAACTACTCTTTTGTCTTCCTATAAGTGAATGCTTAATAAGTGATCAATTTCATCAGATATTGTTTACCAGATCATTCCAACGTGTAAACAAGATCTATCGCTTTAAGAGAAACAATTGACCCCCAGATTCACCCCTCCCCTCTCAGGGTATTATGGAGTCCTATAATTCAAGATAGAAGGTAGCTATAATTTTGGAGAATAAATATTTAGGGTATTCTATATTTGGTATGTCACATTATGAGTGAACATGATGTTTGGGGATAAATATTATATTGATTATGAAAGAATATATGATTAGGATATTTGGATTTTTAGGTTTCAGATTTGGTAATTCATGTATTAAAGAGTTTTAGGGTTTAGTTATTCTTGAAATGGGTCATGTTAACTATAGGTTTTTGTTTTTTGTATTGAGGTTTTGGAGGTTCAATTATTTATTATTTATTTTATTACACATATATATTTCATGGGGTATTATCTTTACTAACTCAAACCATTTTGTTTTTTTATGATTTGTTAAAAAAATATAGAACAACATGTTATAAAAATTATTTATTCAATGAGGAATATTATCCTTTAGTGAAGCTCATGATTCATTAAGAGTTTATATTTCTGCCTCATGCATGAAAAAATTCATCTTTAATATTTAATGTCATGGAAACTGGTCAAAACACACAAACAAATGATGAAATTTTACTTATAAAATGTAAAAACATTATTCAAGTATGTTTTATCATACACTCTATCTTAGTGGTAAAATTATTCCTCAATATTAGAAAAGGTAAGATAAATATGCAATGGGTTATGTGAATAACATCACCCATCTATCAAGATATTCCTTAGAAACTCATTTACAAGTATGAATCTGAAAAAAGTACAAACATGGTTTAAAAGAATCTATAATACTGCTTTTTTTAATAATAAGTAATAGAATGAAAAAGAGGGGAAGCCATCATGGGGGTGTAAAAAACATGAATAACCAAATGATATGGCCTTAAAAACTATTTAAAATCATGGGGAAGTAACCTAAAATTATAAAAAACAGCAAGATAAACCTAGGAACAACTAAATGTAGAAAAAGAATTATCTATAGAATTCCCCTATCTAAAAGTGAGCCCAAAGTGAGGCTACCCTCCATAAATGTCAAGACATAAATAAATAATATACATGATGGAATGGTGAGCCCTATATGAAATATAAAAAGACTAAACAAAAATGTTGGAGTTAAGTTCTGAATATTTAGGATAAATGCCTTTATCATTACAGATTGAATGCCCCATCAAGATCACTTTGGCTTAAAAAAAGATATGAGGCACCACCAGTGATATTCTTGACTAATGCCAAATAATAAAGTAGAATTTGACTAACATGATTCTTCCACACACCACCCCAAACCATCATACTACCATCATAATCCTCATCCCCATTGAGTTTCAAACTCTGAATTGACAGTAGCCATTTATCCTAGTGACCACATGTGAAACTCTAAATGGGAGGGGGGATCTAGAGTGATTTTCATATACTAATCTCTATAAAAGATATATGATCATTTGATGGATAATAAGTAAAAATCTCCATAAAAACCAAGACAATCCTTCCATAAACTATTGAAAAGGATGATAAGATTTTTCTATTGAAAACCTCATTTTGAACAAACCAAATATACCGGCAGGTGGCGGTGAAGACAATAATTCCAAGACTTCCACTATGTATGCCTAATTAAAGAGAGAATGTTCATGATCCACCTCAACAAAAAAATGTAGTAGAGATTACATTTTAGGAGATGTATAATTCCAATAATAAGGAATAATCAAGACTCCCATCCCATGAAAGGTTGTGTACATGAGAATAAAATGTTTACATATCTACCACACTAAGAAGCTCATTTTATTCGGAATGATATAATTTCATTGTTTATTCACCCACTTCAACATAGGAACTGAAGAAAGAAGCACATTTCTATAAGAAGAGGAGAATAATCCATTCTAACTACTAGTGAAGACAATAGATCATGCATGAGAGAGAACACCATGTCTTGGGCCACTAGATTTCCATGATCCCTAAGGAAAACATCTATTAGAGGGTTAAATCTCCAAGATTATTTGAGGATTAAATTAGAAATGTGGATCATAGGAAGAAAAATGGATCACTAGCCCATGAATATTTCCAAATAATAGAGGTTTCATTCCCTGACCACACCCTAGAACTACTAAATAAATAAGGGAGGTCACTAATATTATTATTCAAAATAAAAGATTCTTAAAAACTATCTTATATCTTTATAAGATAATTACTATGATCAAATTGATACCAAATACATTTTTTCCAAGAACATATTACCTTTACTGGATCCCATTCCATTTTTTGAAGAGCAACATTTATAAATACCACAAGACAGGGAATGTTTATCCCTCCCTCATAAATAATATAAGATAAGTGATTCTTACTAACATAGTGTATTCATAAATTGGATTGAAAATCCCAAATAATTTTTTCAAGCGGCTGTTTCATTTCCCAAATCACTCTCTTAGGCACATAGATAAAGTAGATGACATAGAATGAAATTAATGTGAGAACATTCCAAATTATAGAAATCTTACCACCAAATGAGAGTATTCTATTCTAACAATCTCAAATTTTACCATAAATTTTATCAATAGGAAAATTATAATGTATGTTTTTGAATATATCAGAGGATAAAGGAGCACCAGGGTTGGGGAATGGCGAGATAAATTTATATAATTCATGACAATTCACCATGTTTTCAACTATCCAATTTAGAAATTTATTAAGCATGAATACATTAAATTTGTAATTAATAGGCTTTTGGACACTCTATCCACCCCATTCATTCATGTATTTTTTTGATGAAATTAATGGAAGACCAAATACTATTTATGAAAACCAGTATGTTATTGGTGTTGGAGTTGGTTTCCTATAATTAACTTCATTGTACTTTATAATAACTTACATTCATGGTTTTTGAGTATCAATAAATTCTTTATCACCTCAAGATTGTTCCACTACATGATATTTAATGTCATAATGTCCTAAGAGTAACCATTACACTAAAAGGTCACAACAAATCCCTGCTATGATGTGAACGTGGAAGTTCCATGATACCATTCTTGAATATATGTTCTATAGTTAGATGATATCATTTTATTGGAAAAAATGACACTAGCTATTAAGGCTGGAGACTCATAAGACTTTGAGGCACCTTCTCACGGTGTACACCCTTGGTAATGTCTAGGAGGATATTATGAGAATAAGACCTGCCTATAGGAAATCCACACTTCTATGTGTCATTGGATGTTCATATCTGTGGATGTGTGTATTGGTCCTCAGAATTTAAGATTATTATTAATGAGTGTTATGAGTCTCATACTTAGATGTATAAATGAAATTTGTGGCAACAGATGTTCGTGGTGAGGTAGGATATATTGGTTGCATCATGAGTAATATTGCATTAAATAATAATGTGAGAAAATATTTATCCCTTATATTATTTAAAGAAAGATAATATCTCATGCCCTTTGAAGGAAATGATATTGCATAAATAAGTCCATGTCATGGTGATCAATATGAAAGTATTATTTCTGTAAAATCAAAGAAAGATATATAAAACATATAGGCTGATGGCACTGGAATGTGACCTTCTGAATTAGATATATCATGATAAAGGGATTATATTACCTGGTAAACGTTCATATGAGGTGAAATGTCGTTTTGACATTAAATTCTTTCTCTATGGGTGCCTTGGTGTGTTGCTAAATGATAACAATGGACTTATGGCTGCTCCACCAAATTCCACTGAGAAAAAGGCTTAGAGGGTCACACACTAAGTGTATCAAGTGTCTCAGTTAAATAATTTATTATTTAACAAGTTGAATAAATATTATTCTTTAGCATGCTTTAATAATTATTCATTCATGGATGATCTTATTTATTCTGTCACTAGTTATTCGAAAGAATATATTGTGGGCAGATTAAATAATAAATATTGGGGAGGATTGGAAGACTGATTTTAATGGTCTAGTGAAAAATAATGATATTGAATATTATTTGATTTAATAATATTTAATTATAAATTTCAAGCAAATAGCATGTCAAGAAATAATAATATTTTTGTTATTATTTGACATGGGAGTTTTTCTAGGATTAATGAAATAATTAATGGAACTTGTGAAAATTATTTTTTATGACCCTAGAGAAATAAATTCCTAGTAATATTATTCTCTCATTATCCATGTTCTGGCCAAGAGATTCCAATTGTGATTTCAGAACGAATTGGAGAAAAGACCTCAAGCCAAGAGGGTTCATTCCTCTCCAAGAACACTCTCAAGAATGATAAAGATCCCCACCTGATCAGGCAGAATGTTTTGGTAAAATTTTTCAAGGCGATTAGAGGAGAAAATCTAAAGCACAAGGATATTTCGTGATAGCACCCAGAGACTCCTTTGGTGATGTGTAGAGATATTTGGAACACATGTTGATCCCCACTAGAGAAGATCTACCCTTGATATCAATAATGCAACTACAATACAACTACAAATCTATAGTCGAACATATCAATGAATAAATAATCACCTTAGAGGTAATTCTATTTAATTAAATCACTTATAAACAATATATGTTAATCCTATATATTGGTTTCATGCATATATACTTTGTCTTATTTCATTGATTCAATTACTTGGATCATATAATTCATCATCGCATAGATCTCATATTGTTAATTGAATTTGGAAAAAAATCAAAGTTGGGCATCATTCCCTCTTATGCTTCCACTAAACTCGGAACCTACAAGTGGTATCAAAAGGGAATATTATTGTTTATACTTAATTAAATTTTTGCTGATGTTCACATTTATAATTTAGTTTTTCAATTCATGTTTAATCGTTACTTTTAATCTAAATGATGAAATCTATTTCTTCCTATATTGTTTCTCATAGATTTAAGATAAACTATAAATTTTATGACTAAAATTATATTTAGGATTTCATCTGGAGGTGCCATGGATTCTTTCCATGTAACAAAGTAGTAGACACTGTGTAATCATAATTACACAGCATGTAGTTGTGTTCAATGTATTTGGAGGAGTTATCTGATTACTAAATCTATGTGAATTAAAGAAATATGGGGTAGTTAATTCATACATCACATGTTGACCTAGAAATTCTAGTGCATGGTCAGCTGGACTACACACCGCGTGGCCCATTGGACATGGTGTCTAGTCCCTTTTGGGTCAAGGTCATGCCATGTATCCCATACACAGCTTAGACAACCTGTGATCGTGTATCATAGAGTCTATATTTCATGTGGCCCACTGAAAACACCATGTACTCTTATAATTCCTAAGTACGCATCCCACACCGAGTCCCTAGGCATGTAATTTGGATATACAGTGATGGTAGTACACTCCATGTTGATCAAATCTACACACAATGTACTATTACCAAATTATGTGGAATTAAAACTTTAATACCAACATAATTTTCATATCTCCATATCATGTATATGTTTTATTACATTAATTATTCTACATACATTAAAACATGAAATTTTACCAAAAATTCATGTAATTCATGTAATCATCTATAATTTACACATCATGAAAGTATGTGATAAGTCATGCATGATATATGTCATGATGAATAAAGTGTATACAAGAATAATACATGTTGAGTATATTTGGATGGGTATTCATTGGTTTACCTACAAGGTAAATTTATGTACAAGATTAATTTGAAATTAATTTTAATTTTTTTTAAAACAATAACATATGATAATCTCAATGAAATTAAGAAAACAGATCAAGATAAAAGGATTGATTAACTAATGAAAATATTTAATCAATTCATGCACGATTTATATTAAATAATAATGATTAAAGAATTGAATGTCTGTTTAAGTAAATGTGTAATTTTTTCATGCATATGGATGATCATAATCTATACTAGACATTGGTATGTGATTGGTTTCCTATTAATATATTATTATATTAAATTGTTAGTCTTCATGCCTTATCTCCTCATTAATATATAGGGCATGCATGCCCAAGGTTTCATTTATGTAAAATCCCTTCCAACCTTCACCTACATGTGAGTAAAATCATATGTAATGGATGGATCACCTAAACTTGTGGAGGCGATTCAAGTTAGGTGTTGAGGTGAAACCAATCCAAGGAAATAAAATGGTGGATAAGAGAAAATATTTAAACATGAAACTAATTTGTTCAAGGAGTTTCTCCCCTAGGTCAATGGTTAGTTTATCAACCCCAAGATAAAATAACTATTAGAACAAGATCATGATCATACCCTTTATTTTATTTTTGAGAATTTCGTGGTTATTCATTATGGATGTTTTTTTATGATCACATTATTTATGAATTTACAAGAATGAAATATGGAACTAATGTACATTTTCTTATATGTAAATATTATCAAAAGACATTGTTAATCACTTAACTAATCATAATTAATATTAAAAATCATGTGATAAAGACTATAAATTGAAATTTATGAATGGAGGATAAAATCCCTGAATAAAATTTTAAGTCGGTATGGTCGCCAATTACATTGGTTAGAATTGAACCATTGATCAATGTGCCTGACTAGCCAAAGTTGGGGTGATTTTAATTATCCGGGAATTATAATTTGAGGTTTTTGGTTGACTTTACATGGTTATCAAGGGTTAACTATCGAAGAATGACTTATTGTTGTTGAGAGGAAAAGGTTAAGGAAATCTAAATTAATTATTTTAGGATTGGAAAGTTCACTCAGCATATCAAGGAACTATGAGTTAATCCAGTTATAATTTAGAAGGCAATTTAAAACCATTAGAGTTTCTTGACTAAACAAAGTTGGGGTAATGGTAATAGAATATGGATGCTTTCCACTTGAATGTCCATGAAACATGATATTCCAAATCCAATGGTGAGGGATATTGGGTTTCGATAAAATAGTGGGTGACTAAAAATGTAATATTTATTTATTTCTCTAAATTTATCAGATAAAGTACAAAATCAATTCTTATCTTATTTGTAGAAAAAGAATTAAAAATTATATCAAACATATCATTATGATCAATACTCGAGAAGGAAAATATTCCCATTGGCACTAATTTATCGGAGTGGAAAAGGCACCTATGGGTCATCCATTACCATGAAAGGAAATTATATGTTCTTGAAGAACCTTTACTAGTTGTGACTACAAAAGTAGTGAGTGATTAAGATATCTTTATATATGAGAAAAATATGAATGATGCTAATGATTTTCAGTGCTTCATGCTATCATCTATATCCAATGATCTCTTGTAAAATCATGAGGAAATGGATGTTTATAAATTGATGTCTCACCTTTGGGATATCTATCAATAAAAGGCGAGACAAGAGAGGTATGAGACCTCTAATTCATTGTTCATGACTATGATTACAGAGTCTATTCTAGCTAGGCCTCATTTAGTCAAGTTTATTGGATACATTGAACACCTAAACATCTTTGGGATTAATGTACCAGATGAATTGTGTACTAATCTCAAACTATCATCAATACCCAAGACCATCCCTAGTTTTACTGTGAATTATAAAATGAGGAATAATGAGAAGAGTCTATCGAATGTTCTGACCTTGATTAAAAAAGTAGATAAAAACATTGGGTGTGATAAGCCCAAAATACTTACGGTGAATAAGAAGAGGAATGACAAGGAAAAGGGTCCCAAGAATTATAAACAGTCTAAATCTCCTATGCACCGTCCCGCTAAGAAGAAGAATATAAAGAGGCAGCGATAGTAAAAGAATGTAGTATGCTTTACATGTTGCAAGCTAGGTCACTGGAAGAAGAACTACACCCAAAATCATGGGGAAGCTACAGGTACGTTTGTTATCAAGTTAAATATTTCCATATCTACACATTGGGTTTTAGATACAGCTTGTGGTGCTCACATCTGTATCCAAATTATGGATCGAAGTATATTTGGTAATATTTCTAGAGGAGAGGTGGATCTACAAGCTGACAATGGTGAGAAAATGGTTTCTCTTGACAATAGTAAATGCCACCTTTCATTACCAATGATAATGATTTTGGTTTTATGTGATTTTTATCAAGTAACTACTATAACCAAAATCATAATTCATGTATCAAGTTTATATATAAATGGATTTATTTTGAAGATGTAAAATAAGAGTTATTTATTTTATAAGGAATACATATGTTATGATACGAAGCATTTAAATAATACTCTGTATGTCTGAAATTTTGAAAACCAACTGATAGAAATTTATAAAGAATCAAGTTCACAAGAATCATATAACACCCAGTTGTGATATCATCATCTCGATCATGTAAAAAAGAAGAATTTGACAAATCTCTAGCAAGATGGCCATTTAGACGCTTCTGATCTAAAATCACATGATAGATGTCAAGCCTGTTTATAAAGGAAAATGAACAAAAAACTATTTAAAGGATATGTTGAAAGGTTCATAGAATTTCTTGGATCAGTACACACTAATGTGTGTAGACCATTTCCATTTGAATCTAGTGGTGGATACTATTAATTCATAACTTTTATTGATGACTTGAGTAGATATTTCTATTTATACTTAATGTGGTATAAGTCCGGATCCTTTTAGAAATTCAAGGAATTAAATAATGAAATAGAGAACCATATTGGTAAAAAGAAATAGAATATTCGATCAGACTGAGGTTGAGAATATGATAACCAAGTGTTCATCAAATTTATAGAGTAGTTTGGAATTCTATTTCAACTCCCTCCACCTTATACACCATAGTGGAGTGGTGTTAGTTAAAGGAGAAATCATACCTCATTAGACAAGGTAAGGTCGATGATGATTTGGGAAGATATTTCATTATACTTTTGGGGATATTCACAACAAACTACAACATACACCTTAAAACAATTACCAACTAAAGCGGAAAAGGGAATTAACTTTGAGCTGTGGAGGGGAAAGAACCCAATTTTATCACATACACGTGTATGGGGTGGTGAGTCATTTGTTAATGTTTTATTAGGAAACAAACTAGCACCCTGGGGCACTAAGTATATCTTTATAGGGAATCCAAAGGAAACAAAGGTATATGTAAAGGAAACAAAGGGATATTACATATACAACCCCTCATACAAGAATGTGAATGTCGCTAGACATGTCGTATTTCTTAAGGGGGAGCACATCTACAAAAATGATAATGAGGGAAATATTGACACCGATGAAGGTGATGCTCAAGATATAGAGGAGTTGGTACAGGAACAAGTTCCATACATCTCTATGGAGGATGTTTTTCCCAAAATAAAAGTAATACATATGATTGTAAGAGAGGTAAGGGAACCAAAGAGATATGATTTCCTAGTCATGGAGGATGGCGGATCATTATTTTTGTAAAATGATTAACCTCTATCCTACAATGAGGAAGTAGAGAGATCATAAGCTGTAAGATGGATAGAAGCAATGAATTATGAGATAGATTCCATATATCAGAACTATGTTTGGGTTTTGGTCAATGCACCATTTTATGTAAAGGCTATTGGCTGTAAATGGGTATTTAATAAGAAACTGAACATAGAAGGTAAATTAAGTACCTGTAAAGAAAGTCTAGTGTCTAAAGGGTTTAAAAAATGTCCAGGAATTGACTATGATTAAACCTTTTTTCCCGTTTACATGTTTAAATCCATCAAAATCATATTTTATGTAGCAGCTCACCATGACTATGAGATTTGGCATATGGGTGTCAAAACTGAATTCCTTAAGAGGAACCTTTAAGAAATGACTATCTAAAACAACTGGAAGGGTTTGTGACACTAGGTGATTCCAAAAGTATTTTCAGGTTGCATAGATCCATTTATAGATTGTATCAAGCATCTAGGTCCTGGATCATTCACTTGTATGAATCCAAAATATAATTTTGTTTAATTAAAGAATAATGAGAGCCATCTGTTTAAATATTTTTGTGGAAATGTGGTCGTTATCCTAGTAGTATGTGTTGATGACATATTAATTTTTGAAAATGATATTCCAGTCATACAATATGTTAAGGAATGGTTGAAAAAGTGCTTCTCCATGAAGGACATAGGTGAAGAAGCCTACATTCTAGGGATCTGGATCATTCATGATAGATCCAAGAGGCTGCTTGGACTACGGAAAAGTACATATATTGACCAGATACTAAAGGGATTTAGAATGGAATAATCCAAGATGTCATTGGTTCTAGTGTCACATATTTTACATCTTTCTAAGAAAATGTGTCCATAGAAACCATAGGAGTATGATAGAATGTTTAAGATCCCATACTCTTCTCTGATAGGATCAATCTTGTCTTCCATGTTATGTACTAAAATTGATGTTGCCTATGAATTGTGAATAGTATGAAGACAACAAAAATGTACAAGAGAAAAAATTGGAATACTATTAAGACTATACTTATTTATCTGAGAATAACTAAGGATATATTCATGGTGTATGGAGGAGATAATGGTCTTGTTATCAGAGGGTATGTTGGTGCTTGTTTTCAGACAGATCATTGTGATCTGAAGTCACAATAAGAATATGTTTTCTATCTCAGCGGAGGAGCTGTGGGTTGGAGGAGTTCAAAAAATCTAGTTGTCACTGATTCTGTAGTAGAGTATGGGAATATAGTATCTTCTGATGCAGCTAAGGAAGCCATATAAATTCAAAAAAAATTCCAAGATATTTATGTGCACCTAGTAGTAAAGACCCTATCACATTGTATTGTGAGAATATTACTACAGTGACTCTTAAAAAAGAGCCAAGGTCACATCAACAGAACAAGAATATACTCCGGAAGTATCACCTCTAGATGGATTTTTGTCAAAGGGGTAATGTCATAGTGAGAAGAGTATCCACATAAGAGAATTTGGAAGACCACTTGACTAAAGACCTATCTCAGAATAAGCACGAGTATCCTATGAGAGCTAGAAGACTGAAGGTCATTAGTAGATGGATCTACAGAAAGTGGTATTCTGTTGGTGTAGGTTACCTATAACCAAATTATTTGTATTTTTTAATAACTTATATTCATTGTTGTTGAGTATCAATAAATTCCATATCACATAATTATTGGTATTCCATGGGACATTTCATGTGATAATGTCAAAAGAGTAACTGCTTCCCTAAAAGGTCACAACAGATCCCTGCTATGATGAGAACCCAAAAGTGCTATGACACTATTCTTGATTATATGATCTATATCTGTATGATATCATTTTAGAGAAAAATGATATAGGATATTAGGGGTGGATACTCATCGTACTTTTAGGTACCTTCTCATGGTGTATGCCATTAGTGATGTCCATGAGGATATTATGAGAACAAGACCTAGTAGTAGGAAATTGACATTTCTATGTGTCATTGGATGTTCCAATCTAAAAAAATGTGTACAGGTCTGTAGACATTAAGATTATTATTAATGATTATTATGACTCGCACACATAGATGTACAGACGAAAACCATGATGACAGATGTTAACAGTGAGGTAGGATATGTCGTTTATGTCCCTAGTAATATTTCATTAATGAATAACTTGAGAAATGATTTATCCCTTATATTCTATAATGGAATATAATATCTCAAGAACTTTTTTAGAAATGATATATCCTAAATAAACCCATGTCCATGTTGATCAATAGACAAGTTCTATTTCCAAAAAGTAAAAGAAAGGGATAACGAACATATAGGTTGATGGCACAGTCATGCAACCTGCTTGATTAGAGATATTGTGATAATTTGATTATATTACATGATAAAGATTCATATGAGGTGACATTTCATTTCAACAATAACACATTTCTCTATCGTTTCCTATCATGTTTTTAGACACTAACCTTGGACTTTAGGATGCTTTGCCGAATGCCACTAAGAAAGAGGCCTAGAAGATCATACACTAAGTGTATCTAGTATCTTAGATAAATAGTTTATTATTTAACAGGTTGAGTAAATATTATTCCTGATCATGATTTAATAATTATTCATCTATTCTAGATCACATTTACTCCTTCACTATTTATTTGAAGTAATATATTGTTGTTGGAATTATTAAAATAAATTGAAGAGTATTGAGGGACAGAGTTTGATGGTCCAATGAGAAATAATGATATTAAAAATTATTTGATTGAATAATATATAATTATGACTCACTAGCTATGTGCATTACCTAAAATAATAATATTTCTGTTATTATTTTACATGGGGGTTTTTCTAGGATTTATTAATGAATTAAAAGAACTTGTGAAAATTATTTATCATTACCCCAGTAAAATAAATATCCTATTATATTATTCTATCATTATACAATAACTAGCTAAGAAACACCGATAGTGTTGTGAAAAATGAAATGGAGAAAAAATATAAAGGCTATTGAGTTAATCCCTCTCCAAGAATGATCTCAAGAATGAGAGAGATCCTCCTCCACTAGATCACAAAGAATTATTTGGAAGAGGTTATCATTGTGATCAATGTTGGACATCACAAGCACAATGATCTTCTATGCTAGCACCCAAAGACTCCTTCAAGGATTTCCAGAGATATGTGAAACACATTTGTATCACTACTAGAGGAGATCTACCCTTTATTTCTACAATGCAATGATGATTCACATACATATCTTTGGGCGAACACATTAATGAAGAAAGAATCATCTTGGAGGTCATTCTATTTAATTAAATTAATAAAAAAAAATAAACATTGATCCTATCTCTTGTATCTAGTTATATTTACCTTTTATTATTTCTATGATTCAATTTCATAGATCACAACATTCATCATTTCATAGATCGAAGATTTTTCATTGAATATGGAACTATCAAAGTTGTGCACCATCCGTACCAGAATTCCACTACACCTGTAACCTACATCTGCAAACAGAAGATAGAGACACCATGTCAAAAAAGAATTATATAAAACTATCCCACCAAACCAAAATCCATGAGAGAAATCAAATTTATGTTTAAGGATTCTTAGGCTAAAATGAAAGAACTGGGAAAAATTGGATCTCCTTTCCTTTTTCCCCAAATAGATTTAAAATAACCAAATATTTATCTATGATACTAACAGATAACTGAGGGTATGAGAATTAGTGGATAATAATTTCAATACAACTATTCAAGAATCATAAATGAGTGAGAACATTGATGATAAATACCCATTCCATTCTATCATGGACCTTATCCATATCCACTTTGACCAAAGGTTCCCACCATGAATTTTATTGTCCACATCCTTCATCATCTCCCAAGAAATACAACCTACACCTTGAATACTCATAAATAAAATGAAAAATGTTACTACTCTAAGATAAAGATTAGGAAAAGGATAATAATAATGTCTTTAAGAAAATTAGCCATAATTTTAGAAGATAAATTAAATAAACTAATTGGTTTGAACTGATTGAATTGTCAGGGGTTTAAGATATTAAGAAGAAGTGATAGAGTGGTAGTTGAAATAAATATAGGTAGATGGCCCACTAAAAGAAAACTTGGATAACCATAATCAAATCAACTCTAATGATATCCCACATACAAGATAAGTATATCCTAGAAAAACTATCTGGAATAAGGTCACTATCGCTACTCAAGTTTTGTAAAACATTACAGATCTTAAAATCTATTGGGAAAGCTTATAAGTGGACATTATGCTTCTTAGAAACCATGCATGGAATGGAATATAAGAATAGTGTGGAGGAATATTCCCTAATATCACCATAATGACGAAAAGTAACCTTAATATCAATGGCTAATATGGAAGAGAAATGATCCAGATCCAACTTCCATAACACACCAATGTTGTTAGTGAATTATCTATTCTCACATTAGAAGTCAAGAGACCCATACGTACATTTATCTCTGAGACATGCATGAAATAAATCCATGTTGTGGTCACTCTACTTGATCAACCTGACTTGAGTGTACTCCCTCTTTGCAGCTCTTTTTACTAGATGAGATCAAAAAATTCTCTTTGTTTAGAAGACAAGCGTTTGAAAAAATTCTCATACCATGCCCTCTTATAGCCTGTTCCAACTCTTGAATCTCTCGATGAAGAACAGTTAAATATCCAACAAGGGTATTGAGTTTCAAATCACATTCTTATAGAGACACATGAATCCTTTTGATATTTACATGAAGAACATGCCATGGAGGATTAATCACATACAATAACCAACTAAGATCCACGTTAACAAGAAAGTTGATGTGACACGTCCAAACTATACTGAATAAAAACCTATCGAGAATTGTATCAAAATCACTAAATTTCAACATCAATGGGGAATGTTCAGATAAAGATCAAGGGAGGTTCACCCCCAACATGTTATGAAAATCATCAAGGACATGCATATTAGAGATAAAAAGTACAAAAAAACCTAAAATATCTTATCTTCCCTTTGATTATTACACGAATTAAATTTATTATTAATGAAACTTATGTCCATGAGATAAAAAGATTCCATGAAGTCTCTAAAGTCATGCATGTCCCTTATAGTAAACCTTCTGCCACCGTTATTCTTCTACAAGTCCCCAATAACATTAAAATCACCTCACATATTCTAGGTAATTAGACCTATACTTAAAAAAATATAGTTCATTCTACATTTCACATCTTGTATGAAAGTCAAATTTAATATGCATAAATGATAGATAGAGTGGAATATTATTTAAGGAAACATTAAAAGTAATATGTTGAGAAGAGGCACTAATGTAATCGATATCTGAGTTACCATGCCAAAAAATGAATATGTGGTTTTTAATGGGAGAATAAAGAATGAACTAAGGGACAACAAATATATAAAAAAACTCAGGGAGTTTCTCTAAACTACATTTTGGTTCAATGAGATGCAAACCATGAATATTAGAATCTATAGCCTTTATGGGGGATCCCACCCCTAAAAAATTATTAGAAATAATATACATTAAGATGCTTGGGTGATGTAAGCGGTAACTGAAGGAAAAATACCTTCTAATGTTCCCTAAACTTGGATCTCTCTTACAAGATATAGCTTATTAGAAACCAAACTAGTGCATATCCTATCGCTGGACCATGGGTTGTAATGGATCTTTCCCACAGACATACCTTTGAGTGTCTTAGCAGAAGAATGCATAAAAGAGAGTGGATCATCATAGGGATCACTTGGAGTCAACATCATGGTGGGGTTATTATCCAGAACATGGGAACACGAAAAAGATATAACAACATTAAACATATAGTATTTCAAAGGGAGGGAGGTAGGCTGGAGGGAAATATAAACTGAAGGCGAATAAGTTAATAGGAGACAAAAATCTGTAGGGAGAAAGATATGATCTTGGAAAAACACCCTCTACAGATGCTTGTAAAGACTAGTAGAATAGAAACCCATCACAAGAGGAGAAGATGACATCACTACAACTAGTGGTTTCCTCTCCTGATGTAGAAAGGGAGAAGGACCACCATTTGAATCCCCTCTTGCTTAGGCATCAAGATTAATAGAACCACAATAAAGATATAACCATTCAGGTGAGTGGATAGTCTTGAAATAGTGGGAAATTTTACAGCCTTGATTCTAGAATGATTAGTAGAAATTCATGGTAGAATCATAGATAATATTCTCCTAAAAAGTAATTCCTCACCAATCATGAGATGGATACACTGAGGGAACCACTGAGGGAGTCCAATCTCAATACATAAAAAGGGGACATCAGATGAAAAAAGTAGAGCCTCTGATCATCATCCCTGAGGAACTGATTAAACAATTACACAATCCCTTTTAGAAACAAATAATTTTTAAATGAAAGTGGGATTCCCTGAATATTAACCCACAATTCAAAAGAGATAGGGTCCTTGCACTTGTAGAAATCCATAGGACCTTGATGAAGGAGAATGTTCTGGTTACCAATAGAATATTATTACTAATACCAAGAATTCACAAAAAATTATTCTGACTAGAGATTAATAAAAAAATTCCAAGGGTCAAAATTCTACACCACCGCCAGGCAGTCTAGATCTAGAGAGAGATTGGGATTCCATTTGAAATAACTAAGGCCTATTAGGATTGAACATCACCACTAAAGTGTGGTAATGGAATAAAAAATACCTCATATATTCCTCTTTAGAAATCGCAAATGTGCAACCCCTTTAGTCAACCTTAGGGGTCTAGAATCTAACTAAATCTTTGGTGCAAGCGACTGTATATATGAAGAACTGGGATGAGACTTAGGAGGCAGTGTCGAAATCTCTCACGAGAAGACCCAAGAGGCACTGGTAGGGAGAGAAAATAATCAATTCATTTAATCTCTTATTTGAATATGTTCTTGTAATATTGTTTTAATGTACTTGAATATTGTATTATAATGTAATTCCCTTATATTTTTTAGCAAAATTATATTTTATTCTCTTAACTGAGAAGGGTTTTTGTGAAACACAATTTTTATTCATTAATTTATGATAATTATTCATGGATCTTTTTTCTAGTAAGATGAGTTATGATAAAATTATATTATACAAAATCTTATGTTTTTTTGGATTTTCATTTCTTCCTAATAATTTTTTGATTGATTCATATAACCTAAAATACATTGTTGTAAGGGAATTCGTAACTCAATCTCCTTTCATGGATTTATATTATCTATTCATTAACTATGATATTCTAATATTATGTCCATCATAATCTCTGATTGTTTTATGTTTTATTCACACTTATTTTATGTGGATTTACATTTCTTTCACATGATATCTTCCTTGATATATTCTTAGTTCACATGTTATGATCTTTGTAAGGGTTTCTTAGTTCAATTTAAATTTCTGGAGACATGTTTCACTTTTTACATCATGTTTACTTTCATATAGTATTATTTTTATTGTTTTCCCTATGAAAATGTTTTATAAAATTTTATATGTAATTTATGGGATATTTAACTCCAAATAAAGTTCTTTATTTCAATGGATTTTAATTCATGTAAAAACCATAAGCGTTATTTGTCTCAATTTTTTTCCTCTAAACATATTTCAAGTTATGAACTTTTTTTATATGGTGTCATTACTACCCTATTGAATTCATGAATAATAAATAGATTTTATTTTACGATATTTAGATGTCTATTTCCATATTTTCCTTTTAATTTAATTGATTTAAAGTTTACTGATGTCATAAGTGTTTTTCATCTCAATATTCTTTGAGTCATGTTTTGTATGTTATACTCACTACTCTATTGAATTTTCTTATCATAATATGATTAAATAAATTTTAAATTACATTCCAGGTTTTAATTTTTGGTGAATTTTGATTCATGTAGTACCAAATATTCTAGGGTTTTTTCTTTATTCAATAATGTTTCATGAATCATAATCATTCTTTTTTGACTATGTTTTTTCTTACCATAAATGCTTTTTCTTATTTCAGAGTAAATGTGTATTATCATCAGAATAACTAATATCTCACACAATCTATATCTATAAAGAGATTTTATATTTCCTTTCAATTGTGACTTTCCTTAAAATCCTTTAAAAAATAAAAAATTATTTCATTCCACATATACATATTTATTTTACCTTTCACTCTACATTTATTATTTTTACTTTTATTTCCCATCAAGAAACCATTATAGGGGATTGAACTGAAAATAATGTTTTTAAAATTCCTCTTCACACATTGAAATGTATTTAAAAAAATTACTTCCTCTATGCACTTCATAAACACTTATTCATCAAACATTAGATAAATTTGCAATGCAATTTCTTCAAGGGGGAGAATGTGACAACTCGTATATTTTTAATAAGACATCACTTTTATATTTTATTAATATTCAGGACTATGAATTTATATATATTATTTTAATATATATATGTCTATAACTTTTTTTTAATGATATTATATAATCAATTAGATAATAAGTATACATTTAAAATTATCATATTTTCATTGTGATAGAAAAGAATTTTTATTTAAATGTTAAATATATTTTCATAAAATGATTTCATATCATATATTTTAAAAAGTTATATTTATTTTAATTCTATAAATTCATATGCATATTTATTATTATAAAAATATTTTATATACATATATCAAGGTATGATTCAAGATATGATTTTTCATTCTAAATAAATTGTTTTTCCATGTATTATATAATTTTATTTAAAAGTCAAATTTCAAAAAAAAAATTAATTTCAATTTTATAAAGTAAATATAATTTTTGGATTAGGGATATCAAAATTATCATATGGTGGATTTTTGGGATTTTTTCGAAAAGCTTGATTTTTGGGTGAATAGAGAAAAATATAGTTTTTATGAATACAATAACTTTTATGAAATAATTATGATATAAGAATGTATTAAAAATATATTAAACTTTTTTAAAATAAAAATATTATTTAAAGATTAAATTAATGAATTTAAAATTATTATATTGAATTTATAAATATATGATTGCTATTTTGGAACCTAAGTTATATTTATTTCTTATAAAAAACCATTTTAGTCGTTTTACATTAGTTAAGTATTCACAATAATCCATTCAAATTTGGATTCCTTTAAAAGCCAAATAACTATCCTTTTTTAAAAATAAACTAATAAATTTTAGGTTAATCAACATTATACATTATATTCGTGTGGATTTATTTTAATGCATAATATGATTTTTTCTAAAAATTGTTTCAGACACGTTAAACATACTTTCACTTAATTTTTTTACCATCTATAGAAATTGAACCTTGTAAAATGGTTTGAAAATTTTGAATAAGAATTTATAAATCAGGTAATATGGTCTATTTAATTTTTATGCTTAAAAATAATGCATCATAGTAAAAAATAGCCACTGTATTAAATATTAAAATGGATAAAAGGGTAAAATTAAAGAATAAGACCACAAAAACATATCTTTAATTGATTAGTTATGTCACACACTGACCTTGTAAATTATTTCATTTTATTCGTTTCTTGATTTTGGATACATTGGTTGAGCTTTGGGTTGAGTTTAGGGTTTAATTTTTGAGTTTTTGATGGTTTGAGGTCTGTCGATGGGAAAAAATGGATATTTTGGGCTTAATAGTAGGTGGAATAAAGTTGATACATGTATAGGGGAAACCATTCAAACTCTCCAAGGAAAACATGCAAAAGAATATTCATTTTGGATTGTGCAAACCGTACGGTTGTTGCACGTTTTGGAAAACCGTGTGAGGTAACTATGCAGATTGTTCCTCTTGGGAATTGGTGGATTCCAGGTCAATGCATGGTTTGAAAAGCCATGTGAGTTTCTGAAGTAATAAAAATTTATAAATAACCTCTTTTCTCCTCTGATTTTTTGACCCTATTACTTGTTTGTCCTCCCTTACTTAACCTATGCCCATCATGGGAGCTCCCAAGCTTCCCTCCTTTGGCCCTCATTTTCACAAGGATGCATTTTGAAGGTTATAAGGAGAGTTATTCATGGTTTTTGGTCTATTTCCTATTTTTTTCTATTTTCTCTCTTTATTTCTTTGTTTTCCTTAGTGGGGTTTCATTTTGGGAAAAACCTAACAGTTAGGGTTGAATATTAGGATGTTTTCCTTGGATGTTAAGGTGTGAGAATATTCTCTCTAGCATGGTTCTTCATTGTCTTGAAGGTTGGTTGTATTCACACATCATTGAGCTATTTGTTTCCATAAATTTACTTTCTTAAAAATTCTATTTATGCTTAATATTTCCTTAAATTCGTTCAAAATATTTTAATATTGATTTTGATGCACTAGCATAGTGTTTTTGCTATTATCATGATGGAAAATTTGTGAAAAAAGGGTTTCCAAAGGGTTTCTTTAATTATTTCAATATTTGTATTCATATGATGTGATTAATAAAGTTTAATTTTATCTCTTAAAGTGAAATTGGGTGATTTTGGGGGTGTTTTCACTTGGTTATGTTTTGGTAATATGGTAGAATTGTGAATTAGATATTGCATGCTTGAATTGTTAACTTTCTTGTTATAACGCTTAGTTGTGGATCATTGAATTAGTTTAAAGGAAAGTGATGTTCCTTAAAAATATGTTTATAAATTTTTTTCAATTGCACAAGTCTTAAATATGGATTTCTAAATGAAATTGATTATGTTTCAAGTATTCCCATTTTTCATGATTTAAAAATGTATTTAATGGACTATGTGAAAGGTGTAAAATGTGTTTTCAAAGAAATTAGAAGAGCTTTGTTAATTCTATTTTGTGTTTTCTTAAATGTGTTTCTAAATGGTTTTTGGTTTCTAAATTATTTGTTGGGTTCTTTTATAAATATGTGTTTTCTTAATGGTTACTTGAGGCTTATTTGGAACTTTGAGGAAAATGGGTTCTTCTTTGAACCATGGTTTTCCAAAGGCTTCTCCTCCCTTCAATATTTCTTTTTAAAAAAGGGTTACTTAATTTCTAAATAGAATTTCGATGATTCGTGTGACATTAAATTAGGTTTTAAATGTCTTTCCAAAATCTGGACCATTTGGAATTTTGAGATATGATTTCGTGAAGTCTTGGCATAAAGGCCTTTTTGGAACTTTAAGCCATACATGGTGTCTATGTAGTGTAACATTCCCATTTGGAACTTTTTGTGTTGTTTTAATGTTTTCACTTTAGCATGAGAATGGTTTTTGATTTAAATGGGAATGCCTATTTCAAATTGTTCATGTAAATGTGGTGTTTTATATTGACTTTTTAAATGGTTTGGAAATGGATTTGTAAATGTATTTGGATTGGACATGTTAAAGGCCCAGTTGGCACTTTGTGTTTTCTTGAGAAGATTGTTTTGATGTAAAGTTATGTGAATGACCAATTGGAAACTAGAACTGAACTGGAAATTAGTTTTGGAACTTATTTTATGTATGGGACTGGTGGGAATGTTGGCATGTTTTGGAAAATGGGTTGAAAACCTGGCTGGTGTGAAACTCAGTTGGTATTTAAAAATGACTGAGAAAGTTATTTTTGAAACTAAAATGATGTGAAGGCATGTATGTAACTTATGAATGTATTTTTGGGAGATTTTAACCTCTATGGAGGATTTCCCAAAGATAGGGGCGCCACATAGGTAGTGTTGTTGTTTTTGTTAGGAAAACATGGTGGTAGTGGGTCTTCATTGAACCAAACATGTAAGGACCTTCCCATTTACCAAGTACTATTATCATGGTATTATTATGTGTCATCTAGAGGGTCAAGTGATGTTTTATTTTCAACCACGAGTTTGATGGGTGGGTTCCCTCATGGATTTTCGAAGAGGAAAGGAGAGACGTGCCACTTGTGAGGCTAGTTTGGAGATGCCAGATGGTTAAAGACTATTGAGATTCACCATATGTCAGGAGGTGATTCTGAAATGAGTATGTCTAATGATTCCATTTAGAGTTGTTTAAGAAGTTTCTATGATTATTATTGGTATGTTTTGTTTATTTATACTACTTGTTTGGATTTTGACCCTACTAGTTTATACCAATTTTTATAGTTTTCTTTACTTAATGCTTAACCCTTTTTGGTTACTTAGTATTGGTTTGTATTTGGGATTTGGTTTTGAAATGGGTTTTGAAATATTGAACTGTATTTGATAAAATAAATTTATGTGTGTTATTTTAAAAAGGGTATTTTTGGAAATCTATGTTTACTTTATGTTAATTATTTAAAAATATATTTTAAAAATGTATTTGAAACTAGTGTTTTGGAGTATTTCAGTTAAAGAAATGCATGGACCCTATCGTTATTACCAACTTATCTTTTTAATCTTACACCATACTTGTTCCACTCGGTGTAGGAAGACCTGATCTATTTTATATATTTTTGGAATCTGGTTCGGTTTTCCTTTATAGTGGGTTGTTATTATGGTTGGTGGGGACCAAGAGTCACATGGAGATCATGTTTTTTGGTTTGGTTTTAGTTTTGTATTCAGTTATATTGTGTTCGGTATTTATTGTATCTAGATTATTTTTGCATTTATTGATATTCAGTCATTGTTTTTTTCTACATTCTCTATTTAGATCATTTGATACTGGTTTTTTGGAAAAAAATCATTCCCATTATGAATATTCTGATGCCTAAAAGTAGTTTCCATCTAGTGGGGATTGATAATGCTCTATGAGCGTTATCTTGGACTGGGCCAGGTGTCGGGATGCATGAGATCCCATATTGGTTCGTGATAGGTTGAGTGTATTATAAACACTCTATATATTATTTCAGAATTTTAGCTATTTTTTTCCACTTTCATTGGATATTATATTTATTATATATTAATAAAATAATTATTTACAAGAGTGACAATCCTCTCACTAATGAAATAAATCCCTTCTCCACCTCACTTCTCCACATACCAAGAGAATCCTACATCAACCATGACTCGAAACCATACCTCTATAACTATTTTTTACATACTCTAGAGGTTTTGTACTTCCAAATATAACAATATATGAATTCTTAAGGAGATTATTAATGGAGGATATCCATGGAAGATGTAATTGTCTTAACCATGTTTTTTGAAGATTCTTCCTTCTTCCACCTCTTAAAAATCTATTATAACCCTAAATATATAATGATATCAGTAAAGTTAGTATAATGAAATTTTATTATGTTCATTGAAGAAACATTATCTACCTTCCTCCCATTTATTTTAAAATGAAAACATCACTTGTATTACATGAAAACTACCTTCTCCATTAATGACATATTTCTTTTTTCAACACTACCATGCAGGGATGGTTTTGAAAATTTTGTTACTCAATTAATATGATATTTATAGAATTATTAAGGTTATGCAAATATAATGTGTTCACACTATTAAAAATATTAACTACAAATAGTTATTTCATAACTTAATCCACTAAAATATACATACCAAGAAACTTTATAAGTAATAACTAGTTACATTTCCATTTAATATTTCTTCATTATCTACCTCTTCATGAAACAAACTTATCACTTTAATAAAATTCTTTTTAAAACATTTATATTCATAAAAATTGATATTATTACTGTAGAATAATATATTCTTACACATTTTGTTGTTATAAAGTGTTCTTGTTTTGGTTGGTTTTACCACTTACATGAACTATGTAATAATGTTTATGTCACAAATGATTATGAATACTTAAATAATGGTAATATTACTTAAAAATGATTATTTTGAGATATTTTTATGATTATTTAATGATTATTTACATATGTATATTTTTTAATAAAATAAATTATTTTTTAAAAATCAAAATTTACAAAAATAGATATTTTAAGTGTTCTATGAAAATCATAACCATAAGTTACATAAAATGACCACAAAATTCCATAACTATATCAATGAAAATTATTAATTATATATTAAACTTATATAATGGTTGAATATTCATCATAATAACGGAATTAATAGTGAACAATCATGGCTATTTTAAATGGTAAAAAATATGCTTATCAGGGAAGATTCCTGGAAAAGAAACTATTCTATAACCTATTGAACTACATTGTATATAAAATTATTTAAAACCTATTAAATGAAATATATAGAACTTATAGAACCATTGGATATTGTATTTTACCATTATTAGTATACAAAATCAATTTAAGATATTATAAACTGAATGTGTAACACTCCCAGGTAAATAAAGAATATGAAATTTTCATATTTATCCATATTTTTGAATAATATATTAATATTACTTTAAAGGTAACGCTATGCTCGATGGCATACCCAATACGCAACAACGAGTTTCTTTGAAATATTATATTGCCCTCTAATAATAAAATAATATTATTTTAAATGATAGTTAACGCCTAGCCATTGTAATGGCGAGAATGAACGGAACTAACTACAAAATGATTATATATTTTTTTCAAATATTTTTACTTTTATCCAATAAATGTTAGAGGCTTAAAATGCAAATGAATCCAATTTTAAGCATAAATCTTCTAATATTATTTAAAAGGTCGATTAACTACCTTTTGATAGAGAAGCCTTTTTAAATATACTTTTGAAAATTTTATATGTTGTATTTGACAAAATAAAATCCTTCTTTAGAATCTGGATATCAAAATTTACTTTTTGTAAATTTTTGTTATTTTTCCGATAAAGATCATTTCTACTGAAAATGTTGCATTTTAATTCTAAACCTCCTTTTAATATGATTTATTTATATGGATAGATTATATTTTTAGTTGATATTAAAGTGTATTTAGAATATATTTTTACCATTTATTCCAATGGTGGTCATTGGAATTAATTTCACTTTGAAATTGGACTTAAACTAGTGTCAATATTTTAATAGATATTGTTTCTTAAAAACACGCTATTTGTTTTGATAGAGGGAATTAATTTTTAAATTAATTAATGCAACTTATATGTTTTGAATTTGTTAAAATAGAAATAATTTTTGAATTCAGAATATCAAATATATCTTACGGTGAATTTTTTGTATTTTTCTGAAAAACATCAATTTTTGATGAACAGTGAAACCACTAAGTGGTAGTTAAAGAAACTGATATTTCGTTTAAATGAAACTTTGCCACTTCTGTGATTTGATTTTCAAAAATCCGACATACATGGTTGTCATTAAGAAGTAAAATGTGGTTCAATGTGATTAAAATAATTTTTTCTGAATAGTAACTTTTAAGTTTTATTAATCGCGATTAAAGGTAATTACTGTAATTTAAGGTAAAAATAATGTTTAAATAATATGAAATGACCTAGACACATGTCCTACCCTCATTGGATGTGTCATGGCCGACCAAAAAAATTCATAGGTCAGCTTGGGGACCCCAGGGAGCCACATTGGTAGGAAAATCACATAAATAACTTTTTATTTAATGTTAAAATAAAAATGACACAAACATGAGTTATTTTACTAAAACAATTTTTACATGGGGTTACAGAAGTCATATTTTTTGACTATAAATATTCATTAGAAAGATAAAAATATTTCCTACATCATGATATTTTTTTTATATTTTTAGACATTAAATAAATTAAATTATTCATGACACCATGATGATGCAGCAATTACCTCATTATTTAATGATTTAAATAAAATGAAAATATAATGTAAAATCTATAACCTAAACTTGTCAAAAACCTATTTTATGGGTGGATTTTGAACTATTATCACCTTATCCTCGAAATCTATAATTTTGGGACCTTTAAAATCCGAAAATCATTTTATAATAAAGTAAAAGTTTATAACTTTCCAAGAGTGCACCTCTTCTCCTCTTATAAAAGGCCCCCACCTCTTCCACATTACCCACACATATCAAGCCTTTGTATTGGACAAAACCAACCCATTTAATCTCTCCACATCCCTCTGTTCATCATTGAAGCCTCACCTTTGGGCAGGATCCTTTCCAAGGAAGCCTTTGAGCTCAAATCAAAAAGAGTTACCCGAATTAAAGGTAATGTCTTCCCTTGTGTTCTTTTGTTTTATTTTTCTTCTCCAACCCTATAAAATATTTTCATTCTTTTCTATTGTAACAAAAACAGTATATTCAATATACTATGATGCTTTTATGTGAATGATTCGAGCTACACTTACACACACCTTTGTCTAATGGTTAAAGAACATATTGTTTCTCTGGATGGCGAATTTCTACCTCACGAAACGATGATTGTTCAATATTCTCTTAACACCTTTCATGGTGGAAATTATGACGTCACTATATTTTATATATGATATATAATTTATTTATGTTTTCTATATGATTCTGAATTTTATATTTAAAACATGCCTTTATGCTTTTCATGTTGTGCTAATGCGATAATTTCAGATGAGGAAGTGTGGACTACCGCCCCCTCAAGTGATGTGACTCGTTCATGCAATACATGGAATGTATAAAGAATGTAATTAATGAAAATATGTGACCTATATAACATATATATTATACTTTTATTATAATATATATATCTCTCAATTATTTTAAATTCCATTAATATGAAAAATAAATGAAAGTAGTGTTAAAGGGTACGTACGGCCTACCGTCTCAATGAACGGTGACTTTCATTTCTTTTTATCTCTAAATATTATGGAGTAGTATATAATGAATATTTATTGGATATATATTATATTTAAATCATCAATACTGTTATGGGGATTATTTACTTATAACTACATGGACAATCATTTTCAAACAAATTCATTTTTGACTCATGTACCAAAAATCGACAAAAACGTCTGATATGAACTCACATTATTAACCAATTATTATAACATTATAATATGTGATATAAAATGAATAATAATCTTTAAAATATATCCTTATGAAATTATAAATTGACCAAAGTTTATTATTCAGGAATATAAGGAAACGAACAAGACAAGTCAGACTTGAGGTAAGGGATCTGACCTCTCTCTTCCTTTTCAAGTACCCTCTTTTATGTCATTTAATTTATGCTCCATGTTATTATGTTGGAGGATGTTCTTTAATATTAACCATACTGAGATTTTTATTTTAATATGATGAGTTACCCCCTATTACTCTCATCAACTCATTTTAAGAATTTGTATGTGGCGCCGTCAGGATGCCAAATTTTCGTAAGGGATCCAACCTCTCTCTTTCTTTTTAAGTACTATCTTTTATGTCATTTCTTTTAAGATCATATTTCTTATGTTTGTGGATGTTATTCTATATTCCTCATACTGTACTTTTTATGTTCATATTATGAGAGACCCTATTTGATCTCATAAATCCAGTTTTGGAAGTTTTAAGTGGCGCTGTTAGGCTGCCGAGTTTTCTTAAGGGATTTTTCATCTCACTTTTATTCCTTTGACATTTATGCTATGTTTGCCACTATTTCATTTGAGTGGTGTATGTAATGCCAATTATTATACAATTTTTTTTGTATAATTTCATTTATGGGTATTTACATCTTCATTGTATGACCCTTCTTCCATGGGGTGTACGTTTTGAAAGATACCCAACTCGGTAAGGGGACCTTTCACCCTCCTCTATTGAAAAGACTTATTTTGTTATGTATTTTAATTCACATAATTTTATGATGGCATATATTCTTATATATCCTTATTTATGTAAATTTTATGTCCATGTGATGAGATACCATTTTCTCTCTCATCAACTCATTTTCTGAATTTTAACGTGACACCGTTAGGCTGTCGGTTTTCTGTAAGGGAACTTCTTAACCCACTTTAAATTATTTGGGTTAAACCTCTACTTATTGATTTTATTATGCCAAGATTATGTGTGGAATATCTATTTTGTAATTGACACAAACCTTTGTGAGGATATACTATTTCTACACATAATCATCTCATTGATAAATTCTTATGAACTTGTATGAGAAATCAAACCTCAATCTCATTTCATTGAGTTAAATATTTATATCATTGGTTTTGATTTTCCAAGATTATGTGTGAATTACCTATGATTGTTTTACACTTAATATCCACATGTATTGGGTGTATTTATATTTCTCACACATAATTATGTGATACATTTCTCCTTAATTTAAGGATACCATCTTTATAATGGATTTCATCTCAATTTACATTTCCATTGTGACTTCATTGTTGTTATGCACCAATTCACTCTTATATGGTGTATATATTGTTCTTTGAAATATTAAATCATGAATCCCTTTATTATCATGATATTATAATGTTTGTATTAAATGTTATTCCAAAATTATTTTTATTCAAGAGTCTCTCATTTTGCTAAAAACTATATAACAAAAATATTGTTTTAAATGTTTTAAAGATTCATTATTGTAAATATTTATCTTTAATGTCCATGTTTTCAAAACGGTTTTCAGTATTTATTTATATGTACATTAATGTTATAATTCCATTAAAAGCTTCAAAGTGGTGTGGGACACTTTGATTCAAAAATCACTTTTAAATGATTTTTGGAAATGGATTGATTAATTCAATATCTTGGAATTACTTATTGTGATTGCAAATGAAATGTTGTTATTGAAATATTTATATTTTCAATATTTTATGTATAATGATGGTACTTGGACATTTTAGGGGCGGTGACATGATAAACCATCTGATGGGTGGTGTCGTGTATACCAGGGCGGGTGGTTACGTTATAACCTCCAATGCATTGGGTATGGAAGTCGGCCGTATGGCTATTCCATTAAGTATGTGTGGAAGTCGACCGTATGGTTATTCCATTTAAGCATGTTTATGTCCCAAGTTACCTCTATATGTTATGTGTTCATTATATGGGGTTTTTGTAATATTTTGGTTACAAAAGGGTAAGTAATGGTCTTTTATTCGGTGAAGAGTTTTTACTACTTCATAAAGGTGAAAAGTATTACTTTGGTAAAGTACTCATGGATTACTGGTTGTTTTGAAAAAACTAACAGTTTTCCTTATTTGTGTATCCTTTACTGGGATTTTTATGCTCATCCCATGTTTTTTTGAAATGTTTTCCACAGGACTTAATGATGAATAGCGTCAAGGATGGGATCAAGGAAAGACATTCTGTCTAAAACCTCGAACAAGACATGTTTCTTTTTAAGTGTTTTTTTTATTTTATGGAAACTTAGTAGAAGTGTCTAATATGTAATCTTTTGAGATGTAATAGTTATGACCAAATTCTCTAGAACTATAAACCTGAAAAGATCCTCTATGTGAATTATTCATTTAATTCATGATTATGTAATGTATAAGGCTGAGGCCTTATAGTTGGTATCAGAGGTCAGTTTAGATAACTTTAGAGCTTAGGATATTCTCTAAACATAAGTGACATTACCATAATGGTTAGGATTTTAGAAAGAGTCCTAGTTTTAGATAAAGTGAATGAGTAAGTATATCTTAGTGTTTATCTTCCTCATTAGTACTTGATGGTTTTATTGATATACTCACACTGACCTTTCTGGTTATAGTAAATGGATGGATCTAGCTGGCACAAAAGTGACAAAGGGTTTGAAGGAAACTGTGGTGGTTCTCTGATTAAGAGACTAGATGAAATGGTGAATTCAATGAGAAATATTGTGGTTATACTAAACCAACTATCATGAGTCATGATCAACCAATTGAACCTTGGTGAGTTCTCTACTGCATCATGTACGAGAGAACCAACTCAACATGTAAGTTTAGGTAATAATTATAATGGTTACCATTATGGTTTATATGATCCTTACTTTTGAGGTAATTATGGGTTACTATACATTATGATGGAATATGAACGACATGAGATAAAATTGAGGTTAAATTATGTTATGGTTATTTTTAAATATTTTATCTCGTTTTGGGGAATGTTTAAAGAATTATATAGTTTTGGAAAAAGGACAATACACAGACCGTGTGACAACCCATCGCGTCGGACAAAGATGCGGGAATCGAACCCACAACCAAAGTGCGACTGGTATTTATCTCCTACCACTGGACTACGTGAAGTCCTTAGTTAGTAGGACTTATTCTTTTTAGTTATATGATTTTATGAATTAATAGCAAGTTGATTTTGGGTTATCTATGGAAATTATTAACCTATCATAGAGGATGTGTGATTAGGTTAATTACTTTTCAATATGAGACTTTTAGAGCAACTGATGTTATTTGGAGATAACTGTTAATTT
The DNA here is from genome assembly GCA_963277665.1 of Viscum album. NCBI lineage: Eukaryota > Viridiplantae > Streptophyta > Magnoliopsida > Santalales > Viscaceae > Viscum > Viscum album. Next base: position 1,992,604,922 of record OY728133.1, on the reverse strand, counting down.
GTACCTTGGAAGACTATATGATTAAATCCTTCAAATATTTGGGTTTCAGTCTTAGTTTTGATTACTTTGATGAATTTTATGGATAGATGTTTATTTAATGATCTTTGTTTAACTTTGGGTAGATTAAGAATAGATTTTTTTTATAAAGGATTATCCTTTTTGGGTATTATCTGATCTCGTACTAAACTTTTTGGTTTGGTTTTGGTTGATATCTAATGACATGGGAAATATATAGTTCTATTTTTTGGATTAGGTGATTCTCAGGAAGTTGATTATAGTACTCTTAATGCGAACAAGTCCTCCTAAAAAACTTGTCTTTTGGAGAACATATGAGTTTGATTAAGGAATCTAGTAAAAGTTGAAAGTCTACATGACAAGTATGTATGTTTCATTATGATTTAGTTAAGCCCAAAAATAAATCCTTCAATTAAGTGTTACTTAAAACAAAAATGTTGTCTGTTAAATTTTCCTACTGGGCAATCGAATACCGTTTAACCCATCACAAGTTTGTTATTTTCTTGTGGTTAACTTTCTTCTAGACATGTTTACTATCACTCTCCATCAGAACATGACCCTTTGTTTTTCCCCCATATCCATATTTTCATACATGTAATCCTAGTATGGGTTAACTCGGGTGAACTTTTTACATCTCTCCCATTCTTTTAAAATGATATTTTTACTGACACTTGTTCCGATGTGGGATTTTCAATGAAGTTTCCAAGCCCAATTTTAAAATTGCGAGGAGGCAATTACCAAATGGGGGAAGGATGTAACACCCCCAGATAAATAAAGAATATGAAATTTTCATATTTATCCATATTTTTGAATAAAGTATTAATATTGCTTTAAGGGGAACGCTATGCTCGATGGCGTACCGAATACTCAACAACGAGTTTATTTGAAATCTTACGTTGCACTCTAATAATAAAATAATATTATTTTAAATGGTAGTTAACGCCTAGATGTTGTAATGCCGGGAATAGACAGAACTAGGTACAAACTGATTATATATGTTTTTCAAATATTTTTACTTTTATCCAATAAATGTTAGAGGCTTAAAATACAAATGAATCCAATTTTAAGCATAAATCTTCTAATATTCTTTAAAAGGTCGATTAACCGCCTTTTGATGAAGAATCCTTTTTAAATATACTTTTGACAATTTTATATGTTTTATTTGACAAAATAAATCCCTCTTTAGAATCTGGACATCGAAATTTACTTTGTGTAAATTTTTGTTATTTTTCCGATAAAGATCATTTTTATTGAAAATGTTGCATTTGAATTCAAAACCTTCTTTTAATCTGATTTATTTATATAGATAGATTATATTTTTAATTGAGATTAATGTGTATTTAGAATATATTTTTACCATTTAATCCAATGGTGGTCATTGGAATTAATTTCACTTTGAAATTGGACTTAAACTAGTGTCAATATTTTAATAGATATTGCTTCTTAAAAACACGCTATTTGTTTTGACAGCAGGAATTAATTATTAAATAAATTAATAAAACTTATATGTTTTTAATTTTTTAAAATAGACATCATTTTTGAATTCGGAATATCAAATATAGCTTAGGGTGAAGTTTTGGTATTTTTCTGAAAAACATCAATTTTTGATGAATAGTGAAACCACTAATTGGTAGTTAAAGAAACTGATTTTTCATTTAAATGAAACATTGCCACTTCTGTGATTTGATTTTCAAAAATCTGACATACATGGTTGTCATTAATAAGTAAAATGTGGTTATATGTGATTAAAATAATTTTTGGTGAATAGTAACTTTTATGTTTTATTAATCGCGATTAAAGGTAATTAGTGTAATTTATGGTAAAAATAATGTTTTAATAATATTAAATGACCTAGACACATGTCCTACCCTCATTGGATGTGTCATGACCGACCAATAAAATCCATATGTCAACTTGGGGACCCCATGGAGCCACTTTGGTAGGAAAATGACATAAATAACTTTTTATTTAATGTTAAAATAAAAATGTCACAAACATGAGTTGTTTTATTAAAACAATTTTTACACGGGGTTATACAAGTCATATTTTTTTACAATAAATATTAATTATAAAGATAAAAATATTTCCTACATCATGATACTTTTTTTATATTTTTCAGACATTAAATAAATTAAATTATTTATGACACGATGATGATGCAGCGATTATCTCATTATTTAATGTTTTAAATAAAATGAAAATATAATGTACCATATAAGACCTACACTTGTCAAAAAACTATTGTATGGGTGGATTTAGAACTATTATCACCTTATCCTTCAAATATATATTTTTGGTACTTTTAAAATCCGAAAAGCATTTTATAATAAAGTAAATGTTTATAACTTTCCAAGAGTGCCCCTCCTCTCCTCTTATAAAAGGCCCCCACCTCTACCACCTTACCCACACCTCTCAAGCATATGGCTTGGACAAACCCTGCCCATTTAATCTCTCCACATTCCTATCTTCATCAATCAAGCCTCAGCTTTTGGAATAATCCTTTCCAAGAAAGCCTTTGAGCTCAAATTAAAAAGAGTTACCCGATTTAAAGGTAATGTCTTCCCTTGTGTTCTTTTGTTTTATTTTGATTCTCCAACCGTCTAAACTATTTTTATTCCTTTATTTTGTAACATCACCAGTTTCTTCAATATACTAGGAATTTTTTATGTGAAGGATTCGAGCAACACTTACACACACCTTCTTCTATTGGTTAAAGAACATACTATTTCTGTGGATGGCGAATTTCTGCCCCACGAAACGATGATTGTTCAATCTTCTCTTAACACCTTTCATGGTGACCATTATGATGTAAATATGATTTATATATGATATATATGGTATTTATGTTTTCTATATGCTTCTGAATTTTATATTTAAAACATGCCTTTATGGTTTTCATGTTGTGAAAATGCGATAATTTAATACGAGGAAGTGTGGACTACCGCCGCCTCAAGTGATGTGACTCGTTCATGAAATACATGGAATGTATAAAGAATGAAATTAATTAATATATGTGACCTATATAACATATATATTATAATGGAATTATAATATATATATCTCTCATTTTTTTTAATTCCATTAATAAGACAAAGAAATGAAAGTAGCGTTCATGCGTACGTACGACCTACCGTCTCCATGAACGGTGCATTTCATTTATTTTTATATAAAAATGTTATGGAGTAGTATATAATGAATATTTACTGGATATATATGATATTTAAATCATTAATACTATTCTGGGGATGATTTACTTATAACTACATGGACAATCATTTTCAAACAAATTCATTTTTGACACATGTACCAAACATCGACAAAAACGTCTGATACGAACTCACATTATTAACCAATTATTATAACATTATAATATGTGATATGAACTGAATAATAATATTTAAAAATGACCCATAATAAATTATTAATTGGCCAATTTTTATTATTCAGGAATATAAAGAAACGAACAAGACAAGTCAGACCTGAGGTAAGGGATCCGACCTCTCTCTTCCTTTTCAAGTACCCTCTTTTATGTCATTTCATTTATGCTCCATGTTATTATGTTTTAGGATGTTCTTTAATATTCACCATAATGAAATTTTTATTTTCATATTATGAGTTACCCCCTCTTACTCTAATCAATTCATTTTAATAATTTTTATGTGGTGCCGTTAGGCTGCCAAATTTTCATAAGGGATCCAACCTCTCTCTTTCTTTTTAAGTACTCTCTTTTATGTCATTTATTTTAAGCTCATATTTCTTATGTTTGGGGATGTTATTTTATATTCCTCATACTGTAATATTTATGTTAATATTATGAGAGACCCTATTTGATCTCATAAATCTATATTTGGATGTTTTAAGTGGCGCCGTTAGGCTGCCGAGTTTTCGTAAGGGATTTTTCATCTCACTTTTATTCCCGTGACATTTATGCTACGTTTGACACTATTTCCTTTTAGTGGTGTATATACTTCCCATTATTAAACAATTTTTGTAGTATAATTACATTTATGGGCATTTACATCTTCATTTTATGACCCTTCTTCCCTGGGGTGTACGTTTCGAAAGTTACCCTAATCGGTAAGGGGACCATTCACCATCCTCTTTTTAAAAGACTTCTTTTGTTATGTCTTTTAATTCACATACTATTATGTTGGGATATGTTCTTCTATATCCTTATTTATGTAAATTTTATGTCTAAGTTATGAGATACCATTTTCTCTCTCATTAAATCATTTTCTAAATTTTAAAGTGACGTCGTTAGGCTGTTAGATTTCTGTAAGGGGACTTCTTAACACACTTTCAATTCATTGGGTTAAACCTCTACTTATTGATTTTATTATACCAAGATTATGTGTGGAATATCTATGTTGTAATTTCCAAAAACCTTTGTGTGGATATACTATTTCTACAAATAATCATCTCATTGATAAATTCTTACTAACTTGTATGGGAAATCATACCTCAATCTCATTTCATTGAGTAAAATATCTATGTCATTGGTTTTGTTATTCAAAGATTATGTGTGAATGACCTCTAATTGTTTCACACTTAATATCCACTTGTATTGGGTGTATTTATATTTCTCACACATAATTCTGTGATAGATGTATCCTTAATTTAAGGATACCATCTTTATAATGGATTTCATCTCAATTTACATTTCCATTGAGACTTCTTTGTTGTTAAGCAGTAATTCACTCTTATATGGTGTGTATACTATCCTTTGACATATTATATAATGAATACCTTTATTCTCATGATATTATAAAGTTTGGATTAAATGTTATTCCCCAATTATTTGTATTCAAGAGTCTCTCATTTTGCTAAAAACTCTTTAACAAAAATAGCATTTTAAATGTTTTAAAGATTCATTATTATAAATCATTATCTTTAATGTCCATGTTTTAAAAATGGTTTTCAGTATTTATTTATATGGAAATTAATGTTATAATTCCATTAAAATATTCAATGTGGTATGGGACACTTTGATTCAAAAATCTCTTTTAAATTATTTTTGGAAATGGATTGATTAATTCAATATTTTTGAATTACTTATTGTGATTTCAAATGAAATGTTGTTATCGAAATGTTTATATTTTCAATATTTTATGTGTAATGATGGTACTTGGAAATTTTATGGGTGGTTACGTGATAAACCATATGACAGGTGGTTCCGTGAATACTAGGACGGGTGGTTACGTTATAACCTCCAATGCATTGGGTATGGAAGTCGGCTGTATGGCTATTCCATTAAGTATGTGTGGAAGTCGACCGTATGGTGATTCCATTTAAGTATGTTTATGTCCCAAGATACCTCTATATGTTATGTGTTCTTTATATGGGTTTTATGATAATATTTTGGTTACGAAAGGGTAACTAATGGTCTTTTATTCAGTGAAGTGTTTTTACTACTTCATCCCAAGTTTTTTTGAAATGTTTTCCACCGGACATAAATATGAATAGGGTCAAGGATGGGATTGAGGAAAGACATTCTATCTAAAACATGGAATGAGACATGTTTCTTTTTAAGTGTTTTTTTATTTTCTGGAAACTTAGTAGAAGTGTCTACTATGTAATCTTTTGAGATGTAATAATTAAAACCTAATTCTGTAAAACTATAAACCTAAAAAGATCCTCTATGTGAATTATTCATTTAAATCACGATTAAGTAATGTATAAGGTTGGGGCCTTATAGAATGATCCCTAAACCACCTATATGAACTATACAGTTTATTAAATAAATTAAACATGATAATAAAAAAAATAGATCAAATAATATTAAATTAATGAACCAGAAAAAGGTTCTAAATCAATTATATAATTAAAATAATTTTATTACTTTGGAGGGAAGAGGATGTATGGAGCGAGTTAATACTCGAGGTAAGGGGATTTTCCATTACATTTTTTAAATATTTTGAAGTTTCCCGTTCAAATCTTGTTTTAATCCATGAAAATATTATTTAAAAAAGGTTATTATATAAATTTTAATTATTTATTATATTTGTTTTCTATTATATTTTTATTTCTTTATTATGGTTTAAAAAAGAATATTTTTAACATTTTTTGTATGGGCCATTTTTTACTTTCAATATAAAGGTGGGAAATTTTTTAAAAAGAATTTTATAATTTATTTTCATTACCTCCACCATGATCATTATTAATTATAAAGTTTACTTATCAACCTTTAATGGTCTCATAATGAAAATTTAATTATCATTTTTTTGTGAATTTTTCATTTTAAAGAGTTATAAAAGAAAAATTATATTTAATTTATTTTTAAGGGATAACTATAAACACATTTTATTATAGGTTAACATGAATGTTTTATGAGTATTTTGATGAAAGTTATGGCCCATATATGTTTTATTCTAGTTATGGTTCTTTTAAATTATATTTGGTGACAGGTGGGTCCATTATAGATCACTAATGCATTGGGTAATGAATTATTCTTCAGAGAAATTATGTTAGAGAAAATTGAATAGGTTATTACATTATAAAGATGATTATAAAGGTGATTTGTAAGAGTGATATGAATATTGTGTTCTAAGATGCCTTCATGGTTTTTTAATGATTGTAATGAGTTTTAGTTGAAATATTTATATTTTATGAAATAAAAATTCAATTTTATGAGTAAAGGACAGTTTTAATATTTTTAAGGGGAATGAATTGTTTTTAAAGGAATGTAAATGATATGTTATGGAATTTCGGTTCCAAAAGATTTCATGTTTTCTCAAGAAATTGTCAATGTCTTTTAATTTTCTATGTTTAATTATGAGGATGCTTTACGATATAGTTTTAAGTAAAGAAGTTGATTTCATGTTTGAATTTTTTTATACGATATCATAGTTCCATGTAGAAAGGAAATGAATTTCAAATGGTTTTATGTATTTCATCGTCATAATGAGTTTTCTATTTATTTTATTCCATGTACCAAGATTTATGTTCATCCCATTTTTTTAAAAAAAAAATTTCATAGGGCTAATGGATGCGATAGAATGACTATATAGTCATTCACTGAATATGAGCTGTTTTTCTTGAAGAAATAATGTTTATTTTTTAAATATTTTATTTTATTTGAAAAAAATATCCCTATGTTGGAAAATTATGGGTTTTTTTATATAAGATATATTTTAATTCTCTAAAACTCTAAACCTAAAAGGTCATGGGAATGTGAATAATTCTATATATTATATAAATTATGGAAAAAGTTATTGCAAGTTGTTATAGAGGATGACAGAATCAGGCTAATTTATTTCGAATAAATAATGTAGGGGGTTTATATGTTACCCACTATCACTAAAATTCCCCTAAACACATTGGAATCTTGAAACTACGAAAATACAAGTAGTTTTTTCTTAAATTTAATTGAAACAAAACATATTGTTAGATCCTCTTTTATATATTTTGTTAACTCAACACCATCACATCCATAATAATTGATAGTAGAGTAAGATACCACTTAAGTAAAAGTGTAATTTGAAAAGAAATTAAATGTTCCACAACCCACCTTAATCAGTTTTGTATAGATTTTTCATAAATAAAATGTGCTAGAAGCTTATTTTTTAGACAAGGATAAATCAAAAATGAATTAATTTTATTCAATTTTTTTAGAAACTAAATTTAACATGGATCCCACTTTTACAATGTGTTCATATTCAATATCCCATTATGCTACGTATATGATGAAGAGAAAGGGGAAACCACCAAGGAAGAGGTGGTCATGTTGGAAGAATAATGTTCATCTATCATGGAACCAAATGAGGAATTCCTTATTATATTGATGACTAAGTAAAGGGAGAAATTCAATCTAAAAATAATGAGGATAAAACAATATATGTATATATGGAGTTGAAAATTGATCTTCCAACCCACATTGTATATCAAGTAAAAAGTGAAAACAATGTATAGTAATTTTTGAGCTATACAGAAGATTAAGTACAAGGAGAATTTACGTTGATTGAGGGCTCCCCAAATTTTATATTTACAAAACATAGATCATATAAGTGAAAATTATCAATAAGATGAAGTGGGAAAAATATTATATATTTTAAAATAGGTATTCAATATGTAATTCTTTTGAAGATGAGCATATGAAATAGTGTGTATGAAAGAAAAATGAAATGAGGTGTAGTTGGTGGTTTCTATTTTAAAGAAACATAACTCCCCATATGATTAGGGAGAAACCACTCCTACTATCTAGATGGGGATAGTATAAAAATAACACCCCTTGGGGGTTCATCATAAGAAACACATTTAATTTTATTTCGATTGTAGTTTTTCTTTTGTTTATTCTTTTTAAATTATTATTTTACTAAATTTTTTATAAGAAATAAATATATAAAAAACCAATTATTCATATTAAATACCATATAATGATGTTTCCAATTCAAATAAAACATTTATGTTCGTTATTTTTTTCATATTAAAAATGTTTTATTTTTTTCTAGGTAAATAAAAGGAAACTACTTTATATTCCATTAATGATGAAAATGTAAGTTGGATGCCTATTTCAGAGAATACAAAAACTATTTTATCTCTTTTATAAAGATTTTTCTATGATTATTTTTATTTAATTTAAAAAATAATTATGATTTAATATTAAAAACTTGGTGAAAAATAAGTGTATGGGAAAGCACAATATTTATTTTTATTGGGGTTCTATTTTTTATTTCTAAAACATTCCTGTTAGAATCTATGTTCCCTTACAATTTTTAACTTCATTGTGACTTTAATTATTTTTTTACAATAAAAAAAATAAAATTAATTTTAAACATTAATTTTATATCCACCCTAGACATAAACATTCAAGAAAATTTTGAATATAAGTTCGGGTGAAGGGTGTATTTTTTGGAAAAACGAAATTTTGTTATATGGATAATAAACTCAATGAAAATTTGATTCTTTTCATATATTTGAAACTATTTTTTATTTTGGGTATTTTTCATTTTATTTTATTCATGGAATTATTTTGGTAATATGTTGTATATTTTTCTTTTGGAAAATACATTTTTAGTGAAAATTTTGAAATATATTTTATATTTTGAATTATATTTGAAATTATTAATTATAATTAATCTTATAAAATATATATATTAGTTTCCTGGAAAATGAAATCCTAATCTATGGTTGAGCTGTATTTTATTAAAGTTGATGGTCAATTTACTTTTAATTATATTGAGTAGTTATTTTTTTACTTAATATCAATCATCCATCTTGATTTTATAGGTTTTATTTAAAAAAAGTTTTCTAATTTATTATGTGTTAATTATTGAGTTATGTGTGTGTTTATCCGTGGAAGAGAATAGAATCTTGAAGTAACACATGAAATTATGAATGATTTTGATAAGTTCTTTTCAATAATTTCAAATTTGATCATTATTTTTAAAACTAGAAACTTTATTTATTTCAAAATCAGTTCCTTTGAAAGATAAATATTGTATTTTAAACTTGATGGATTCTCAAGTAGGTAAAATAAATTTTGAAATTGATCATCTTTGAGAAAATCCATTTTTCATTCTAAAAATAAATTTAGTTTCCAATGTGTTTATAAAATTTCATCAATTTAATTAAATGATTTCATTGGATTTGATTTTGATTTTACAATGGAGAGAATAATTCAAGAGTGGGTGAATTGATAAAAATTATTTTCTAGATTATTTCATTATAAATGTTTTTTATTATATTACTTCAAAAATTTTAATTTTTAGGGTGTAAACAATTTTCTAAATATCTTTGGGTTTTTAGTCAATAAGTTGAATTCAAAAATTATTTAATGTTTTTAATAAGTTTAATATTAATTTTATATTATTTTTATTGATATCATGGGATTTAAATTTTTTTATTTAATTTTATAGGTCCAGTGTTCTGTGTGCGAGCAATGAATGATTACAATAGGATTTTCCCTACTCACATATAAATAAACAAGGGAAATTAATTTAAAAATTGAAAAATATTCCAATAAAAGGGTTATATATGGGTAAGAAGGTTTAAATAGATTGTGTAAGATTAAATCTGTATCCATGAAAACTACATTTGATTAAATAAAGAGTTGTATATGGTGCTATAAAAGAGTTAACTTACAGAACCATGTAAGAGTAATTATATATTAAAGTATGATTAAATCAGATATTGGGTAGGAAATATAATATTAAATCATGGGGATAAATCCTTTATAATATTACATCACCTTTTTCAAGGGCTATACATTATAAAAAAATGATACATATAAGAGTAAATCCCAGCTATATATGATTTAAAATTAAAATATTTCCTTTTATAATATATTTAATTAGGGATAAACTCCAAAACATTACATTATATGGTTATGAGGAAATTTTTATACTACGTAGGAGGAAATAAAAAATAGGAAGAGGAAGTGAAGCTTACTTGAAAATCAAACCCATAAGTGAAATAGATCAATGTGATATTGAGCTAGAAGACATGCAAGATCACATGGGAAAACTTTCCTTGGTTATAATATAAGAAATAAACCATTCTACTTGAACTAAACATGATGTAAAAGACAAATATATATACTTACACATGGATCAATCATGGGATAATTATAAATTTTATTTTATAATTTAAATTTTATACTCAATCTACAATTTGATCCATTCCCCTATTTAGAATTCCTCAATCTTGAGGGTCAAAAACTAAAATTTCTATCACAATAATTCCTCATTATGTAAAATTTTAATGTGATTTAATATTATTATGTCCACTATCCCATTAAATGAATTCTTATCTCTATAGTGATGGAGATATAAATTTGGTTCTAGTACAAGGGAGGTAACCAGTTAATGTTTTCATTTCTATGATTCTTTGAGATTTTATTTATGGTTAAAATAATTAGATAGATTATTTTCATTCCTTACTCTGTGAATTGGAATTATTATATCCTTATTAATATGTTATACGTCTATTTACTGTAATAGTTTAATATATGATTGAAATAGACTATGTTATTCTTTAATTTGAAGATACAACTGTAGAACTATATACTAAAATAGGCATTCCAACATGTCTATGATCATAGTGTTGGTGTATTATTGTTAGATCATTATAGGTGTAAGGTTAATTATTATGATCTTAGTGTTAGATGAGAATGGCGATATATATTATTTTCTATTGAATAATGATATGAATCCCTTAGAAAACTCTCAAGGAGAACTATATTCTTACTAACTTCATTCGGTACATTGCATCTCACTCATTATGTTTCCATTACATTATTATTTTATATATTATATATGATATTTTCACATTCACCCACATTATATTTTTAATTTATTTTTTTAAACATAAATTTAGGTGAAAATAAAATATTTTAATGTTAGTTTCTTCTTTGAAATAAACTGTAGGTTTTGATCCCTTATAGGGAATTACTTAGGAAATTAAAATATATTTTAAAGTCATCTTCATAGAAAATTACTAACATTCATATTTTGTATAATATATACATTAGGGAGTTGATTTGATAAAGTATGTTTAAAGAGTTCTTGATATGGAATCACAAAATATATTGATTATAGTTATATCTAGTGAGGTATTAATGAAAACTATTCATTATTCTAATGCATTAGATATATGGAACAACTTTTAAGAAATCAATAAAAAATTATTGGAATACAAATATTTTGTGAAACATACATCCAGAGAATATTTTAAACTTAGTTTTGATGAGTTACTAATGAATAAAGAAGGTAAAATGTTTTTATTTTTAAGAGTTATGATGTTCAGCACAAAATATAAACTCAAGAAATAGAATCCACTCATTGATGTAAACATGATTAATTTTAGTGAATTTTTTTAATAATGTTCTATGAAAGGTTCTTGTTAATGGATTAGAATATATTACCCCCTGGATATTGAATTGGGTCGTGATTCTATAGAATAAGTGGAAACAATATGGAGATATCAATAATGAGAGTGTTCTTATAGTGATAATGATGAGATCCAGTCATTATATGAAAAGGTTGATCAACTATAAATTCTACATAGAGTGGATTATGTGTTTATATTAGAATTTATCATGAATACTAAAGGGAAAAATCAAGATGATTTTTCCTTGAACGAATTAGTTATAATAATGGGTGAAAAGATGAATAATCAAAGTGATTTATTTAGAGAAATTTTAATTGAGTAGGAAGAACATATGGACAATGAGAATGCTCTTAAATACAATTTGATTACCCAATAATCCTAACATGGAGAGAAGATAAAATCTAGGAAAGAGGTATATTCAATAATGGATCACATGGCTACCCAAATGAATGACAATAATATGAAGACCATGGAGTATGAAATGAGGTTAACAACCTTAATTGAAATATTGATATCCCTTCAATTAAAACCCAATAAAAGTGAGGAATACATGGATAACAATCAAGAGTCAGTGGATAAAAAATGCTTCTTTATAAATTTTAATGTGAAGGGCCTTTAAAGAAAGTGGTATCAAAGTTTTACTATTATAGAGTCATGGGAATAACCATTGATATATATCTATAATCCAAATCACTCAGTAATAGAAGAAAATATGATGTAACATCGCAACTAATGCATTCATATAAAAGGTATGATTTTATCAGGATTAGTTTTATATATCATAACCATGAACATATGGAAATATATCACATTAAGAGAAGGGATGTAGGTTCCCAGAGGAAATCCCCCATTTATATGTCAAGGGAGAGGCATGATCATGAGGAACTTGAATCCATTACAATAAAAACATGTTCTCCAAGATTAACAAATTATAGGGTTTATCAGTTAAAAATAGAAACTTATTCATGGAAACAATAGTAAAGAGAACAATTTTTTAAGGAAAAGGGGAATGTTTCCATCGCTGTGAAGAAGGGATTACCAAGTATAAAAAAATCTAATAAAGTAATAAATTTAATTTAAGTGGAGCAGGAAAAATAATTCTATGTAGATTTATGAATCACACTACTATTAAATAGAAAATGTTTTGTGTGATAGCCCTCAAATAATATAGTAAACATGATATAGAATTTAGTGATATACAATCAAAGAAAGAAAAATTCGTGAATGGGGTTAGTGTAATTTACCTAGCTGGGAAATCGGATTAGTGACTAAAATAATGGTGTATCTTAACCACAAGTTCACCTCACTACAAATAAGAGGATATTGGAAAAAAATGTTGGTTTGATACACCTTATTGGTATAGTATGTAACGTCCCAGTTCCGGAAGCCACCTAAAGATGCCCCATACCCGGTTGGTCACATGGACTCAAGTGCATTTCCCTAAATACCAGAGGCTGCCAACTAGTAGTGAGGGCCTTGAGTGTGATAGTCAGGAATGTATGCCCTCATTTGTAGAGTACACAACGGAAGAAAAAAAAGAGAATAGTAGAAACCATAACAATTCATACAAGAGTAAACGATAAACAAAGGAAGACTAATAGTAAACAACTCGAGCACACACACGTGTATGTAAAATGATGCATGATACATATGTCTAGGAAATCATCCAAAGAAGTCAACATTATTAATACAATACTAAACCAATGTGCAAAAAAAAAGGTAAACTCCTCGTCATCATAAGCCACAGCTTGGTCCCATGCTCTCAACTCCACAGCAAGTCAAGTATCTGAAGTAGAAGGGCTCTTGCCCTTATCTATACCTACAACAATATAATCTGCTTGCGCCAGAAAGCACAGTCCAAATAGGGTGTGCGACAAGGTCCCAGTAGGCAACCACCCAATGATATGTGCCCAATTTGCAGTGAATACATGGTAAGTAAAAGTACAGAAAGCAGTAAACAGGAAATTATAGAGTAACTACAATCCACAGTGTCTAGAATAGAAAGTACACCAGTAACAACCAATCAACAAGTAGAACAATAAGTAACCCCGTGGTAGTTCTCACCTCCTAACCCTTATGGTTCAACCTATTAGTACTAGAAACCCTCTGGGAGGCACACACAGTCTCACCCCTCTGGCTCAGCTAGAGAATAGACTGTCTGAGGAAGCACTCACCATCAATTCCCCCCATAGTCTCGTATCGTACTAAAGGATCTTTCGGGAGGCACTCAACATCTCATTCCCCCTCTGGCCCGCGTCGAGGGACTACAAACTCTCTGAGGAAGCACTCATCGTCAATTCCCTCTTTGGTCTCACATAGAATTAATAAGACACTCAGGAGAAGCCCTTTTGTCCATTCTCTCTATAGTCCACTACACTAGGTTCTCACAGTCCTATGTAAAATAAACATGCATAGCGCATGTATCACCCCAAGTAAACCTCAAGAACTACTTGGCTATCATTTTAAGGCACAACAACATAACAGTACAACAGCTCCACTATCCTACAACTAGGCATGGAAACTAGAAAAACTCCTCACTAGAAAAACATGCTTGGAAAAACATCCAGAGCACAGTAAAAATTACCCTATTCACAAGAATTGAACTTTATTCAAGAAATCATGCAAATAAGGCAAAAACACATTCAAAAATAGGAAACACACAATACCTCATTCAAGGGAATTGGTGGAATTGAACAAAATATTCAAAGACTTCTTACAGAAAGCAACAAACCACCTACCACTATCATAAGAGATCGATATACTTGAACCACAAGGCATGATTATCCTTAGAACAACGTAGATCATTGCAGTTCCAACGCAATTGACATCAGTTGATTCAGAGAACGGACAGAGGCTTGGGGGCTCAGAGAAGTATCATAGCCATACGGAAGCTCTTGACTGAATGAGACATAGAAGAAGGTCGTTCTTGCGATTAGGCGCGACCCTGGTGCGTTTAATGGGAAAAAATAATGTACATGGCGTGTACTTCTGGGGTACAAGGCATGTAATTGGCCTTTCCATACTCTACTTTATGTGGCCTCCACATCACCCCTACACACCGTGTGTGTGGCTCAGACACAGCTAGCACACAGCCTGGTACTGTATCAAAGTACACGGAGTGTACTTAGGAAATTTCCAGATTTTCTTATTTTTCTCAAAACGACCAGAAAAGGAAAAAATACCTGAAATGAAGATCTGGGTTCCTACAAAATTCTCCCTTAAAGAAATTATTCCCCGAATTTCCCTAGCGAGGCATAGAAGAAGAAACCCAAAGTAGCTCCGGCTACTGCGATTGTACATTGGCCTCCCTCTCCCAGGTCTCGTCCAGTACTCGCCCGTGCTGCCATAACACCCATACCAGAGGAACATACCAGCGATGGAGAACCTTTGTACTATGATCGAAAATCCAGATAGGTTGATCCTCAAATAAAACATCCATTTCAAGCTCAACCTCATCGGGTTGGAAGACATGAGACGGGTCTAAAAAGTAACGTCGGAGCTGAGAAAACATGGAAGACATCATGCATAGCCCGGTACCTCTGAGGTAACCACAACTGATAGGCAACCGGACCAACTCTCTCTAGCACCTCAAATGGGCTGACGTACCGTGGTGAAATCATACCCTGTCTTCGAATCCTCTTGTGTCCCAAACTCAGTGCAACACGCAGGAAAACCTGATCTCCAACCTCAAACTCCAGAGGTCGTCTCCGCTGATCTGCATAAGACTTATATCAAGATTGTGTTGTAGCCATCCTCTTCCAAATCAATTATATCTTCTTTGAGGTCTCATGAACAAGATGAGGTCCTAGAAAAGATGCCTCTACAACCTCTAGCCAGAATAAAGGTGATCGGCATGGCCTACCATACAAAGCCTCATAGGGTTCCATCTAAATAGTCGCCTGAAAAATGTTGTTTTAGGAGAACTCCACAAGAGGGATATGCTTCTCCCAAGAGCCTCCAAAGTCTAGAGTGAAATCTCGGAGCATATCCTCAAGCACCTGGATCGTACGCTTGGACTAGCCATCTGTCTGGGAATGATATGTTGTACTCAAAAGTACTTGTGTACCCAAATCCCTCTGAATCCCCTGCCAGAACTAAGAAGTAAAGCACACATCCCTATCTAAAACAATGGAGTGTGGATGTAACAGCCCAAGATTTTATGAAAAATATTCTTTTTAATTTCACTAATGTCTTGTGTTGTACGCAACACAAAAAGGAGCTTGCACAACACGCATCCTTGAATTGCCTTGCATTACACGCAATCGCAACCTTCCTCGATAGCGTGTGTAGTACGCAATACTGAGTTTCACAAAACAATGATATGCTATTAAAATATTATTAAAACTAGCCGTTATGAATAGTAATAACCACTTTTTAAATTTTAGAAATTTTAGCTCTCAAAATAGACTTCATTTTTGGATTTGGAGTATCGAATTTAGCCTAAGGTGAAATTTTGGTACTTTTCGGATAACTTTCATATTCTGATGAATAGTGAAAATTACTAAATTATAATTAAAAACAACTTTTTTAATCGAAATAATTAATAGTGATAAATCATTAATTTGGGTGGTTTTAAAGTATGTTTAGAATATATTTTTACAATTTAATACAATGTTGGTCATTGGATGTAATTTCACATTTAAACCAGACATAATCAAGTGTCAATCTTTTGATAGATATTGTTTCTTAAAAACACGCTATTTGTTTTAACAGCGGGATTTAATTATAAAATTAATTAATGCAATTTCTATGTTATGAATTTGGTAAAATAGACTTCATTTTTGAATTCGGAATATGAAATATAGCTTAGGATGAAATTTTGGCATTTTTCTGAAAGTTTTCAATTTATGATGAATAGTGAAACCACTAAGTGGTAGGTTAAAAACTGAATTTTGCATAAAACTTAATTTTACCGCTTCTGTGAATGGAATTTCGAAAATCCGACAGACACGGTTAATATCAAGGACTAAAATGTGGTTCAATGAGATGAAAATAATTTTTGGTGAATAGTAACTTTTTACTTTTTTTTACCACGGTTAATAGTAAATAGGGTAACTAAGGGTAAATATGATATTACTATTACCCTAACACATGTCATAATTCTATTTGATAAGTGTAATTCGACCAAAAACAACCTTATGAATATAATATGAACATTTAGGTCCACTTGGATTAGATTATGACATTTAATATTATTTTATTTAATGAATAGTTAAAATAGTTAAAATCAAAGTTTAATAACTAAAAAATTTTTAATATGGGGTTATACATAAGATAAATAAGACTATAAATATTCATTAGAAAGCTAAAAAGATTGCCTAAATAATGATATTTTATTTATAATTTTTAGACTTTAAATAAATTAATTTATTTATGACACAACGATGATGCAGTAATTACCCTTTTAAGGAAATATTAACATAATTGATGTTATAAATGCTCAAATGAATGTAATTTGAGACGTTATATGAATTCCACTAATTTTCTAGGTTACTATGATATATTAGTGTTGATTTAATCAACTTGGTTCGAACATATAATTCTGTTATGTCTTTCACAAAAATCATATATCAAATAGTGTCAAAATTGACACAAAATAGTTTTTAAATAAAATATTATATTATTAATTGTTATTTTATTCCTAAAAATCTGAGGTTCGGCCAAATGACTTAGATAAGGATATATATATTAATAATAAACAATTTGGGGTTCGTTTGGCATGTTATAGTAAGTGTATCAACCATATAGTGAAAGAAAACAAAAAGACACGGTAAAAGTTAAATTATTTAACTTAGAGTTAAATCTAATTGATAAGGTTAAAATAATACCCTAAACTTGTCTAAATCCTATTGGATGATAGGATCTCGACCCATCGCCACTTTAGCTTCGAAATAAGACCCTTTGGAACCATTATAAACCGATTTTTTACTTTAATATAAAATAATATTTTGATATATTCCTAAGGTGCCCCTCTCCTCCCTTAAAAAAGGGTACCTCCTCCCCCTCCTCCTCACACAAATTTGAGCACTCAAGCTCGGCCAACCCCTGCCAAAATTCCTTCTCCACTTCCCTAGAATAATCCTAGAGGTCCTGGTATTCTTCAAAGACCAATCTTAGTTCCATAAGTGGAGTATTCAAAGAGGCGTTTCAAAGAAGAGGTAATATCCATTACCGATCTTTTCAATTTCTTTCTTCTTCAACTTCTTCTTCTTTAGTTGTTTCATGATAAAGTAATAACATCAGTATTTATTATATACTGATATGTTATTATAAATGTGAAACAACTCTAATTCACCTTCTATCCATCCTACGGAAAAATGAAATCACCGCGCGTGCGTACGTACGGAATACCGTCTCCACGCCGTGGTGTAATATATTTTCCATCACCACCTTAATTGGATTAGTATAATGGTGTAATGAGTAACTATATATAATTATTATAAAGTTATATTGATACTGAAATAGTATACATACACTTCAACACAATTCCACGACCATGGGAACGATATCATCGCTCGTGCGTACGTACGGACTACCGTCTCCACGACGCGATGAGATTCATTCTCCATGTTAACCATTTAAGAATGATTAAAAAGTATATATAAGAAATAATAATGAAATATATGACATTATAAAGATACTGGATTTATGTATATATGTATGTCATCTACTTACTTCCATTCAAGACAATAAGGAAAGGAAAATAGCGTTCATGCGTACGTACAGACTACCGTCTCCATGAACGGTGTTTTTCATTTCATTTATCTATCTATTATATATATATATATACTGAATATATATGATATATAAATCATTTTTATATTCTGGAAGTAAGTAAATAATGATATAAGTAATAATAATGTCAAGAACAACAAGTCAAAACACCTACGATAAATGAAACGATTTTACCCAAAACGCTTCTTTAACATGGAATTTTCAAAAGAACGGGTAATATAAAGTCATAAGTGAAACATATATGATATCATAACAATGAATATGATTCTGTAATAAGTCAATGACATTATTTAAATCATTATACAGGAGGTTCGGACACATACGAAGCAAATCGGACCTAAGGTAAGGGAAATATCACAATCTCATTTTTATCCGAGATTGTTTATTCCTAAGTATTTACTGGGGTGTATTTTATCATCCACATCCATGTTTCAAAAATATGTAATATTATTTCCATCCAACTACAATTTTTTAAATCCAATTTTCCCCTTCGGTGAGTTTTTAGTAAAAGAAATGAAAGGAATCTTTTGTCGTTTTCCGTACGAGGTACTTTTTGACATTTCCGACAAAAGTACGAGAAGAATGTTTTTTTTAAAATAAATGGCACAAATATATTTTTATGGTTTTATAAAGCTTTATTTTCATGAAGCTTCCTCCAAAATATTTCATTAATATTTTCAGTAAAATCTCTTTCTTTTAAAATTGCATGATGTTTTGTGAAAAGAAATTGATTTTGAAGAAGAAAGGATATTTTCCTCAAGAATTCATTTCAAGTGTTTTATCAAAATTATTTTCCATCTAAGATAATAAAGGGTTCTGTTTCTATCCACATTTTTACATTGATTTGACTATGTTGTGATGGAATTATGTTTATGAATTCCTTTATCTTATATGAATGGTTTTATGATGTCATGTTGTTTAAGAATCCCATTTTTATTACATGGGTTATGCAATGATGTATGATTTATGATTTTGTGGCACACATAAGAATGGTATCATTATGAGATGGGTGGGACCTATATCTCCCTCCAATGCATTGGGTAAAGATTTTATATCTCATGAGATAGACATGGCTGGAATGGTAGGTTATACCGGTTCAGTGAAACAGGACTGAGACGAGGGTTACTCGATTCAGAAAGGGACTTTTTCCACTAAGACAGTCTTGGCAATGAGTCTTGACTAACAAGAAATGATTCTCTATGATTATGTGTGAATGCCACAAAGTTTCATGTTTTATGTTATGATTATTGTGATTACATTTCACTACCATGATTTATCCCATGTTATGAAATTATGCTCTCTTTTGCAGGTTATGATTTCCAAAATGTTATGTTCAAATGAATACGATGTGATTGATATTCCTTTTGTTTACCCTTACTGAGCATTTGAGCTCACCCTTTTATGTTTTCTTTTCCCCAGGATATAGAGAAAGGTTTTAGGTAAAAAAAGGAAGATCTTTATGGGAGATGTTGAAGATCTTTCACCACGATTAGAAGATTTTATTCCGAGTTTCCAAAGACACTACACTATTACGATCCTTGTGTGTGTGTTTTTGTTATTCCGCAAATGTAATTTAATGTCCATGTACGTCAAGTTTCGGGTCTCTACAGTTGGTATCAGAGGAAAGGTTTAGTCAACCATTGGAAACTAGGATGCGAAAATGTTAGTGAGATCCCTAGAGATATTTCTAAGGTATGTCTAGGGATGTCCCAAAGGATAAGTATACGTATAGGATATAGTCCTAGAACTATGGTAACGATATTAGATTAATCCAAAGATGTAAGATATTTAAGTTACTCCCCCTTTATTATGATTTTTGCCTCTCACACTATTCTTTTTTGGGTTTTAGAAAATGGCTGGAAACAAGATGATTCACGATAATGGAGGATATGATGGACAATGGAATGATATTCTTCATAATGAAATGGGATTTGGAAGTCCAAACATCATTATTATGCCGAATCAGCAATCTCATAATATGATCAATAAAGTAAAATTTGGTAAGTTTCCTGACTCGGCTAATAAGAGGAAGATGGAGTTTCATGATGATCATAGAGGAAAGAAAGTTCAATTTCCCCTATGTAAATCATGTGGGAAGAGGCATCAAGGAGAATGTTTCAAAGGAACTGGAAGATGCTTTGGGTGTGGAAAAGAAGGACACAAAGCCAGTAAGTGCAAAGGAAAAGGTTCATTTAACACCAGGTATGAGGATAATGGTATTGCTACGACATCAACAATGGTTAAATGTTTTAAATGTGGAATGTACGGGCATTATGCAAACCAATGCCCTAAGGGAAAGTCTCATGAAGAGAATTAGTATGGTCGTATGGGTAGTATTTATGTTGTTGATGATGATGAGACTACAAATGATATGTGAGATGAAAGAATTGTTGAAGCTCAGTCAATGGTTTAAGAATGTAGTGGAATGATTACATGTTTATCAAGTGTAATGTTGTATAAGTAATCTCATGGTACTATGGGATAAAGAGACATCTAAGGATTGTTACATTGTTGTCTTTCCTTAAGTTTTGAAAGTATGTGATGAATGGTACCCGTATTTTTGGAAAGTAGATGATATGTGCATAATGAAGGGATAAGACGATAATGAGATGTTTGACTGTATTCATGAGCTCATGATTGATATAAGGACTAAGTGATATCATGGTTTGAGTATATAGAATTTTGAGGATTTTGGTATGTGGAAAGTGTTAACTTTTAACTGCATTCATGTTTTCACTAAGGTTCAATGGGTATTCAAAAGAATACATGATTAAGGACTTTGAATGTTTGGAATGTGACCAACAAAACATATCTTATGATATATGGGGATCGACGATGGTGTTAAATTTCTGGTAATTATTTTCACTATGTTATAAGAGTGGGCTGCAGTATTATGGATAAGCCTAAAGATTGGAATGGATTATGTTGGACATAAGTTAGTATTGTTTAAGGATAGAAGTTTTTTTTCGATATTATTGATGGGATGTTATAGTATTATAGTTTTAGAAAAAGGACAACCTGCAGAACGGGCGACAGCCCATCGCTTTGGACAAGGCTGTGGGAATCGAACCCACAACCGAAGTGCGACTGGCCTTTATCGCCTACCACTGGCCTACATGAAGTCTCTGTTTAGTAGAAACTAGTTTTATTATATTAAGCATTATGATATATGATGTATAAGTCCATTTTAGGCACCATATGTGATTAATCTCACTATATATCGACTTATGTATATAATTTTTGCTATCCTTTTGTTTGAGACAGATGGAATGACCCGTCATTCTATCACATGATCTGCTAACACTTCACGAATAACAAATTCAACTTCATTTATTTAAGAGATGATGTGGAAATTGTTCAAGGCATGAACAACAGTGATATTGTACCAAAATGAAGAAAGTATTTATTCTAATTCAAATTTTCAACTGTAGGGAAATGATCTTGAAAACAAAAAATGTTGTCATAGTGATCTTATAACAGATGAAACAGATGGTACCTTAGATCGTCACAAATTTATGGATTTTTGATTGTTGGCTTTTCCATAGCCATGTTCTCTACCACTCTCCATCAGAACATGATGGTTAGATTTTTCTTCCATATCCATATATTCACCTATGTGGAAACCCAGTGATTAGTTTATTTGGGTAACCGTTAAGTTTCATACTTTTGATTTAAAATATTGGTTTTGGTATTCCTTTTTACGATGAGGGTTTCTATTAAAGAAACTTTCGAATAGTAAACCATTTATAACCCTGACGAAGTTCGAGGGTGAAATTCATTTTAAGGGGGGTAGAATGTAACAGCCCAAGATTTTATGAAAAATATTCTTTTTAATTTCACAAATGTCTTGTGTTGTACTCAACACGAAAAGGAGCTTGCACAACACACATCCTTGAATTGCCTTGCATTACACGCAATCGCAACCTTCCTTGAAAGCGTGTGTAGTACGCAATACTGAGTTTCACGAAAAAATGATATGCTATTAAAATATTATTAATACTTGCCGTTATGAATAGTAATAACCACTTTTTAAATTTTAGAAATTCTAGCTCTCAAAATAGTCTTCATTTTTGGATTCGGAGTATCGAATTTAGCCTAAGGTGAAATTTTGGTAGTTTTCGGATAACTTTTATATTGTGATGAATAGTGAAAATTACTAAATTATAATTAAAAACAACTTTTTTAATCGAAATAATTAATAGTGATAAATCATTAATTTGAGTAGTTTTAAAGTATGTTTAGAATATATTTTTACAATTTAATACAATGTTGGTCATTGGATGTAATTTCACATTTAAACCAGACATAATCAAGTGTCAATCTTTTGATAGATATTGTTTCTTAAAAACACGCTATTTGTTTTAACAACGGGATTTAATTATAAAACTGATTAATGTAATTTCTATGTTATGAATTTGGTAAAATATACTTCATTTTTTAATTCGGAATATGAAATATAGCTTATGATGAAATTTTGTCATTTTTCTGAAAACATTCAATTTTTGATGAATAGTGAAACCACTAAGTGGTAGGTTAAAAACTGAATTTTGCATAAAACATAATTTTACCGCTTCTGTGAATGGAATTTCGAAAATCCGACAGACACGTTTAATATCAAGGACTAAAATGTGGTTCAATGAGATGAAAATAATTTTTGGTGAATAGTAACTTTTTACTTTTTTTTACCACGGTTAATAGTAAATAGGGTAACTAAGGGTAAATATGATATTACTATTACCCTAACACATGTTCTAATTCTAGTGGATAAGTGTAATTCGACCAAAAAAAACCTTATGAATATAATATGAACATTTAGGTCCACTTGGATTAGATTATGACATTTAATATTATTTTACTTAATGAATAGTTAAAATAGTTAAAATCAAAGTTTAATAACTAAACAATTTTTAATATGGGGTTATACATAAGATAAATTAGACTATAAATATTCATTAGAAAGATAAAAAGTTTTCCTACATAATTCTATTTTATTTATAATTTTTAGACTTTAAATAAATTTATTTATTTATGACACAACGATGATGCAGTAATTACCCTTTTAAGGAAATATTAACATAATTGATGTTATAAATGCTCAAATGAATGTAATTTGAGACTTTTTATGAATTCCACTAATTTTCTAGGTTACTATGATATATTAGTGTTGATTTAATCAACTTGGTTTGAACATATAATTCTGTTATGACATACACAAAAATCATATATCAAATAGTGTCAAAATTGACACAAAATAGTTTCTAGATCAAATATTATATTATTAATTGTTATTTTATTCCTAAAAATCTGAGGTTCGGCCAAATGACTTAGATAAAGATATATATATTAATAATAAACAATTTGGGGTTTGTTTGGCATGTTATAGTAAGTTTATTAACCATATTGTGAAAGAAAACAAAAAGACACGGTAAAAGTTAAATTATTTAACTTAGAGTTAAATCTAATTGATAAGGTTAAAATAATACCCTAAACTTGTCTAAATCATATTGGATGATAGGATTTCGACCCATCGCCACTTTATCTTCGAAATAAGACCCTTTGGAACCATTATAAAACGATTTTTACTTTAATATAAAATAATATTTTGAGATATTCCTAAGGTGCCCCTCTCCTCCCTTAAAAAAGGGTACCTCCTCCCCCTCCTCCTCACACCAATTTGAGCACTCATGCTCGGCCAACCCCTGCCAAAATCCCTTCTCCACTTCCCTAGAATAATCCTAGAGGTCCTGGTCTTCTTCAAATACCAATCTTAGTTCCCTAAGTGGAGGATTCAAAGAGGCGTTTCAAAGAAGAGGTAATATCCATTACCGATCTTTTCAATTTCTTTCTTCTTCAACTTCTTCTTCTTTAGTTGTTTCATGATAAAGTAATAACATCAGTATTTCTTATATACTGATATGTTATTATAAATGTGAAACAACTCTAATTCACCTTCTATCCATCCTACGGAAAAATGAAATCACCGCGCGTGCATACGTACGAAATACCGTCTCCACACCGTGGTGTAATATATTTTCCATCACCACCTTAATTGGATTGGTATAATGGTGTAATGAGTAACTATATATGATTATTATAAAGTTATATTGATACTGAAATAGTATACATACACTTCAACACAATTCCACGACCATGGGAACGATATCATCGCTCGTGCGTATGTACGGACTACCGTCTCCACGACGCGATGAGATTCATTCTCCATGTTAACCATTTAAGAATGATTAAAAAGTATATATAAGAAATAATAATGAAATATATGACATTATAAAGCTACTGGATTTATGTATATATGTATGTCATCTACTTACTTCCATTCAAGACAATAAGGATAGGAAAATAGCGTTCATGCGTACGTACGGACTACCGTCTCCATGAACGGTGTTTTTCATTTCATTTATCTATCTATTATATATATATATATACTGAATATATATGATATATAAATCATATTTTATATTCTGGAAGTAATTAAATAATGATATAAGTTATAATAATGTCAAGAACAATAAGTCAAAACACCTACGATAAATGAAACGATTTTACCCAAAACGCTTCTTTAACATGGAATTTCCAAAAGAACGGGTAATATAAAGTCATAAGTGAAACATATATGATATAATAACAATGAATATGATTCTGTAAAAAGTCAATGACATTATTTAAATCATTATACAGGAGGTTCGGACACATACGAAGCAAATCGGACCTAAGGTAAGGGAAATATCACAATCTCATTTTTATCCGAGATTGTTTATTCCTAAGTATTTACTGGGGTGTATTTTATCATCCACATCCATGTTTCATAAATATGTAATATTATTTCCATCCAACTACAATTTTTTAAATCCAATTTTCCCCTTCGGTGAGTTTTTAGTAAAAGAAATGAAAGGAATCTTTTGTCGTTTTCCGTACGAGGTACTTTTTGACTTTTCCGACAAAAGTACGAGAAGAATGTTTTTTTTTAAAAATAAATGGAACAAATGGATTTTTAAGGTTTTATAAATCCTTATTTTCATGAAGCTTCCTCCAAAATATTTCATTAATATTTTCAATAAAATCTCTTTCTTTTAAAATTGCATGATGTTTTGTGAAAATAAATTGATTTTGAAGAAGAAAGGTTATTTTCCTCAAGAATTCATTTCAAGTGTTTTATCAAAATTATTTTCCATCTAAGATAATAAAGGGTTCTGTTTCTATCCATATTTTTACATTGATTTGACTATGTTGTGATGGAATTATGTTTATGAATTCCTTTATCTTATATGAATGTTTTTATGATGTCATGTTGTTTAAGAATCCCATTTTTTATTACATGGGTTATGCAATGATGTATGATTTATGATTTTGTGGCACACATAAGAATGGTATCATTATGAGATGGGTGGGACCTATATCTCCCTCCAATGCATTGGGTAAAGATTTTATATCTCATGAGATAGACATGGCTGGAATGGTAGGTTATACCGGTTCAGTGAAACAGGACTCAGACGAGGGTTACTCGATTCAGAAAGGGACTTTTTCCACTAAGACAGTCTTGGCAATGAGTCTTGACTAACAAGAAATGATTCTCTATGATTATGTGTGAATGCCACAAAGTTTCATGTTTTATGTTATGATTATTGTGATTACATTTCACTACCATGATTTATCCCATGTTATGAAATTATGCTCTCTTTTTCAGGTTATGATTTCCAAAATGTTATGTTCTTATGAATACGATGTGATTGATATTACTTTTGTTTACCTTTAATGAGCATTTGAGCTCACCCTTTTGTGGTTTCTTTTCCCCAGGATATAAAGAAAGGTTTTAGGTAAAAAAAAGGAAGATCTTTATGGGAGATGTTGAAGATCTTTCACCACGATTAGAAGATTTTATTCCGAGTTTCCGAAGACACTAAACTATTACGATCCTTGTGTGTGTGTTTTTGTTATTACGCAAATGTAATGTAATGTCCATGTACGTCAAGTTTCGGGTCTCTACAGTGGAACCCCATGAAAACGTACAATATCTCTGATTTATAGTCTTCCCATATCGTCAACACTGAAGGCATTCTTGATCGGTAAGAAGTGAGCAAACTTTGTAAGCCTGTCGACGACAACCCAAACAACATCGTTCCCTCGAGGTGACGTCGGTAACCCGGTCACGAAGTCCATCGCAACATCATTCCACTACTACTCGGGGATGGGTAACTGCTGTAAAAGACCTTCTGGACACTGATAGTCCACTTTTACTAGATGACAAGTAGAGCATCTCATGAAGAACCAAGCAACATCCCTCTTTATACCTGGCCTCTAGTAATGGCGGTGTAGATCACGACACATCTTGGTGACGCCAGGATGAACTTCCCAAACAGAATAATGAAAATCCTGCATCATCTACTCACATATGTCTACTGGAACCCATACGCATCCCCAGAAACACAAGATCTCATCCTTACTCACTATCCATCCAGGAATAGGGTCCTCTCCTGACATACTCCCCCGTAGGACTAAGCCTTCTGAGTCTGATAGCTGCCTCATCCGTACCCAATCAAGATGTGTAGAGGTAACAGCTACAAAAGATAGGTAAGTCTATCCCAGTCTGTCGTACACCTCCAGTGCATCCTAGAGAATAGAGCCATAAGCTGCCACTCATTGTTGGCCGCTTGAACTGACTAAATATGAGTTCTTCTCAATGCATCTACCATTGCATTGTCCTTTCCCTGCATATAGGTAAGCTCGAAATCAAAAGACTGAAGATACTTGATCCACCTGCATTGTCTCAGATTCAGATCACGCTGAGTGATGACGTACTTGAGACTCTCGTGGTTGGTGAAAACCACAAAGTGATCTCTCAGAAGGTAATGTCTCCAACCGCACAAGGCATGAACAACATCTGCCAACTCCAGATCATGAGTCGCGTAGTTCCTCTCATGTGGCCTCAACTGTCGAGACCCATACGCAACGACTCCATCTCCCTGCATAAGCAAAATGACCAGCCCAATACCTGAAGCATCACAATAAACAGTATAGATCTTTCCTGGCTCTGGCAAGACTAGTATCGGTGCTTATGTCAACCTTCACTTCAACTCCGGAAAGGCTGACTCACAAGGATCTGACCACAGGAACTTCACCCCCTTCTTGGTCAGATCTATCAA
Organism: Viscum album; assembly: GCA_963277665.1. Taxonomy (NCBI): domain Eukaryota; kingdom Viridiplantae; phylum Streptophyta; class Magnoliopsida; order Santalales; family Viscaceae; genus Viscum; species Viscum album. The sequence continues at coordinate 1,992,577,188 of OY728133.1, read as the reverse complement.
TGGTGATGCTAGGCGTGAAAAGTCTTGAATGATGCATCTGTTGTATCCAGCCAACCCTAGGAAAATCCGTACCTCAAAAATGTTCTTCGGCTGCTCCCACGAAACTACAACTCTCACTTTCTCTAGGTCCACAGATACTCCTACCTCTGAGATGACGTGACCCACGAAGTGAATATGATCCATCCAAAAGTGGCACTTCATGTTTTTAGCATAATGACGATGCTCTCTCAGTGTACTCAAAATGATCTCAAGATGGGTAGCATGGTCGTGTCGAGTGTGATAGTACACGAAGAAATCATCCATAAAGACCACGATGAAGGAATCCAAGTAAGGATGGAACACTCAGTTCATCAGTTCCATGAAAACTAATGGAACATTCATGAGATTGAACGGCATAACCATATAATCGTAGAGACCATACCTGCTACTGAAGGCTGTCAGAGGTATATATGATGGTCTAACATGAAACTGATGATAATTAGACCTAAAATCAATCTTCGACAACACACAGGCTCCTAGAATCTGATCAAAAAGATCATCAATCATCGGCAGGGGATATCAGTTCTTGACCGTCAACTGGTTCAACATCTGATAATCCACACAAAGCCTAAGGGTACCATCTACCTTCTTCATAAACAGGACAGGTGAACCCCAAGGAGAAGTACTGGGTTGGATGAAACCCTTTTCCTACGAGTCCTCCAGCTACTTCTTGAGCTCCTGCAACTTAGGTGTAGCCATCCTATACAGAGGAATGGACACCAGTTCCACTCCTGGAATGAGCTCAATAGAGAATTCTACCCCATGCTCTGGAGGTAAACCTGAAAAATCCTCTAGAAAGACATATCTAGAATGATCCACCACTGGAATGAAGTCCAAATGTGAAGTCCCCTGATCATCCAAATAAAGACTAGAAAACTGGGCTGTAACCCTTGATAGCCCATGATGCTCGAGTCCTACTCCACTCTCCTAAATATACCATTCACCACTATGAAAAAAATGTTTCACCCTATGGTGAAATGAAACTCACCCTGTGGCGATAACAGTCGACGAATGCCTAGAAGGGAACCAACCAGTCCATCCCAAGAATGACATCATAGCCTGTCATCTCTAGGACATAGAGATACCATAAGAAACGATACCCTGAAACCTCTAGGGGGTAATCTCTGCACTGATTTACACTAGATGTCCTCATCCCAAAAGGTGTGTCTACTGTCAACAAGTCGGCATAAGATAATATACAGAGCCCAAGGATCTCCCCAACTGCAAAATAGAACAAAGGAGTACAAATCAAAAACAAAAAAAGGAAACCCTCATGATTTACAAAACATGACTACACAACGTGTATATACTCTACATGGTGTGTACTTAACTGTATTCCCATTCCCGAGTCTCCTTTCACGGCTAACCCACAAAGCCTTCTTAAACTGATACTACACAACATGTTCCCTGTGGACACGACGTGTAGTAGACAAGGTTTCAACGACCCCTGTTGTTTGTTACTGGGCCGGTTATATGGCTGAGGCTACACGGCGTGTTCCAAAAACACATGACATGTAATTGATGATTTTTCCTGACCCTGTTTGTTGGAGACACGGCTGGGTACACAACTGACCCTTACACGGTGTGTTCTGACCAAAACATGGCGTCTATAGAAGGAGATAACACCGTCCCGTGTTGTTCGTGACACGCCTGGGTACCTAGAACAAGACTACATGGTGTGTTCATACAAAACATGGCGTGTTTTACAAGAGCTTCCCCGACCCGTGTTGTTAGTGACACGACCGGGTACATGGATCACTACTACACGACATGTATCTACCGTACATGGTGTGTTCTTGGATATTTTTCACAACCCATGTTTCTGCTTTCACATTCAGTGACACGGTTAAAAAACTACATGGCGTGTATATATAAATTACACACCGTGTATTTAGGGTTTTTCCGGGAAGTAGCTCTAAAATAGCACCGAAGCCCAAAAAACACTAAAAAACAAGCATGAAGGTGCCCAATTCCGATCCATTGGGGCACATACTCACTGTGAATCAAAGCTTGGAATCTATTACATATCATATGTAAGGGAACAAGTTAATGATCAACCATTTTACAATTCACAAGGGCTCATAACACCTCAATAACCAAAATTTGGCATTCATTTAGGTAAGGTACAATACAAATAACCTATCTATAAAACTGTAGGGATTATATCAAAGCATCTATCACAATAGCATGCATAATCTACACAAATTCTATCACAACAACATGCAATTGCTAATGCACCCTAGATGGCATGGCAAGAATGCATGCCATGTGATTTCAAAAAAGTTCCTATATGATGCAAGAGATGGAATACCCTCATCTCATCTTGTTGCGACAGAAATAGAACCACAATATCAACAACAATATAAACACAGAGCATGTGAATCATCCTAGGTGAAAATCAGATCAACTGTAATATAGAAAAACCATTAAACTGTAATAAGCGAGGTAGATTGGCTTTTCCCTGTACATGGGTTAGCTACTCTCGAGCACAGCATAATACAAAGTACCAAATCCTTCCTATCCCTAGCTAAATGCTTCAAACAGTAAATCGAGAGAAAAGAAATGCCTATGATACCACTTTGTAACGTCCCGGTTCCAGAAGACACCCATAGGCACCCCGTACCCGGTTGGTCACATGGCCTCAAGCACATTTCCCCAAATGCCAGAGGCTGCCGACTAGCAGCAAGGGCCTTGGGTGTGATAGTGGGGAATCTATGACCTCATTGATAGAGTACACAGTGGAAGAAAAACAAATAGACAATAATAGAAACCATAAGCATTCATACAAGAGTAAACGATAAACAGCGGAAGACTAACAATAAACAACTAGAGCAGACACACATGTATATAAAATTATGCATGATACATATGTTTAGGAAATCAGCAAAAGAAGTCACAATGATGAATACAACACTAAACAAAAGAGCCAATGAAAACTGGTAAACTCTTCATCATCGCAAGCCATAGCTTGGTCCCATGCTCTCCAGCTCCACAAAAAGTCAAGTACCTGAAGTAGAAGGTCACTTGCCCATATTAATACCTGGAACAATATAATCTTCTTGGTCCCAAAAGCATGGTCCAAACAGTGCGTGGGACAAGGTCCCAGTAGGAAACCACCCAAATATTTGTGCCTAACAGTCAGTGAATACACGACAAGTAAAAGTACAAAAATCAATAAATAGTAAAGTACACAGTAGCTATAATCCATAGTGTCTAGCATAGAAAGTACACAAGTAACATCCAATCAATAAGTAGAACAACAGGTAACCCCTGGGTAGTTCTCACAACTTAACCCTTATGGTTCAACCTACAAGTACTAGCAACCCTCAGGGAGGCAAACATAGTCTCACCCCAATGGCTCAGCTAAATAATAGATTCTTTGAGGAAACACTCACCGTCAATCCCCCTTAAAGTCTTGTATAATAACAAAGGATCTCTGTGGAATCACTCAACATCTCATCACCCACGTGGCCCGCGTCGAGGAACTACAGATTCTCTGAGGAAGCACTCATCATCAATTCCCCCTTTGGTCTCACATCGAATTAATAAGACACTCTAGAGAAGCCCTTTCGTCCATTTTCCCTATGGTCCACTACACTAGGTTCTCAAATCCCTGTGTAAAATTAACTTGCATAGTACGCGTATCGCCCCAAGTAATCATCATGTACTACTTGGCTATCATTATAAGGAATAATAGCATAATAGTACAACAACTCCACTATCCTACAACTAGTCATGGAAACTGGAAAAACTCATTAAAGGAAAAACATGCATGGAAAAACATACAAAGCACAGTAAAAATTACCCTATTCACAAGCATTGAACTATACTGAAGAAATCAACCAAAGAAGGAAAATAACAAGGTCAAAAATAGGAAACACACAATAACTCGTTCAAGGGAATTGGTGGAATTGCACAAAATATTCAAAGACTTGCATAGAAAGGCACAAACCACCTACCTCAATCCTAGGAGATCGATATACCTAAACCAAAATACTTGATTCTCCTTAGAATGACATAGATCACTGCGGTTCCAATGCAATCGACTGCGGGAGATTTAGAGAATGGACAGTGGCTTGGGGGCTTGGAAAAGTATCACAGCTGTACGAAAGCTCTCGGCCAAACGAGATCTAGAGGAAGGTTGTTCAAGTGATTAGGCGTGACCCTGGTGCGTTTAATGAAAAAAAACAAAAGTACCCGGTGTGTACATCTAGGGTATATGGTGTGTACTTGGCCTTTCCGTACTCCGCTTTAAGCGGCCTCCACATCGCCCCTACACACCGTGTGTGGGGACCAGACACAACCAGTACACGACCTGTCGCTGTATAAAACTACACGGCATGTATTTATAAAGTACATGGTGTGTACTTATAAAGTATACAGTCTGTACTTATAAAGTACATGGCGTATACTTAGGAAATATCTAGATTTTCATCTTTTTCTCAAAAAGAATAGAAAAGGAAAAACATAAATGAAATGAAGATCCAAGTTCTTGCATACTATACCCTATACTATCATCAAGAGAAACAATAAACAATAATATAAAAATCCATAACGTCAATCGTGATAGAGTATATCAAGTAGATTTTATAATGTAAAGTATATCATATATAACAACCCATAACATTTATAATAAATATTACATAATTTTTGATGAATATTCAATAAATTTCATAATAATACATGTATGAGGACTATATATGTTTGATGTATTTTGGAAACTAGGATATATAAAAAATTCATACATAAAATATCTAGTAAATTTCATAATTGGTTCTCCACACGTATTACCCTTCTTAGACATATCATTCTTAAAAAACAATTCTTTATAACCCGGGGAAGGGAATCAAAAGAAATGGTGATCATATATGCTTAGTAAGGGTAAACATAAGAGATATCAATCAATAATTATAATTCGGAATAATATAAGCATAATAATTTTAGAACATGATAAAGTTTTTAATATAACCATACCCAATCTGTTAAGGATATTTAATAATGAAACATGGAGTAATGTTTTGTAAAACAAATAACATAATACATAATCGTGAAGAATCATCAATTATCATACATGAGCCATAAAAAATATCATAAGTATAATACATAAGTTTTTTATTGGAAAAATCATATATAATCATTTCCTTACTCAAGTATTACTACCAAGAACATCATAGTGGATTGGGTTCACCCACTATTCCGTTATTTATTTAATAAAGGTTCACTCCTATGACTATCTTATTAGACAAATTCCAATACTAAATTGTGTTTAATACCCATTATAGTACTTATTATCAAATGATATATTCTTATTTACCCAATTCATAGTAGGGATATATAATTTTGGGTACACCCACCACATAATGAAAACCATATATATGGACACCTAAGATCATAAAACATTCATCATATCATTATATCAAAACCCATGGAAACTATATGGGTTTTATAAACATTATATCATCATAAATAAAAATAAATACTAAATATGATAACATTATATCATATTTGGGTAAATCATAAGAAACAAAAAATGATGTTGTTTTAGATAAAAATACCTTTAAAAGATCACTAGAACAGTTTGTTGGGAGAAAATATCTTAAGGCATCATTGAAGCATTTTTGAGGTGATTGAGTCTCTTGAAAAAGTGAGCCTCCATGATATCTTTGTTGACAAAGCAGACCATGATGTATGAGCTTGTTGAAAAAGGGGGCTTACAAGGTGATTTTTCGGGTTCAAAAGATGCTTTCAACAATCCATGATTGATTGAAGAACCTCGACAAAGGAATGAACGATCTCGAGGCAATACAAAAAGAGAAGATACAAGGTTGAACCATTTTCCAGTGTTTGCCAAATTTTTGTGCCTGAAAATAGGAAAAAGGATAGATGTGTTGTTGGAAAAGGGAGGTGCTTGAAACATTGGAGTGGTGCGTGAAAAATAATGTGGGGATTGAAAAATTAGCATGGTGAGTGAAAAATATAATGGCACGTGAAAAATTAGTGTGGTGCGTGAAAAATTAGTGTGGTGCGTGGAAAAATTAAGTGTTACGCGAAATATTTGCACGATGCGTGAAAAATGAATGTGGTGTGTGAAATATTCACAGGATGCACAAAATAGAGGGATGAAGTTTTTCACACAAGAGGTGTTTCGAGGTCCGAAGCTCGAAGATTTGAAAAAACATGAGATGCGCGAAATATTGGAGTAGTGCATTAAAAATGGTGTTGTCCATAAGATTTGTTTTTCATGCTCAAAGTGAATTACGCACTCAAGGAGGGTTTTTCGCGCATGGTTGATTTTGTCTATAAATATGATGTGACCCCCCTACATTCAGTGTATCCCAAGACATAGAGAATACTCGACCAGTGGAACATGAAATTGAGGTTCTCAAGGGAGTTGCACTTAAACATCTAGTTTGCACGTAATGTCTGGCGGTGCACAAATAGTTGATTCCGTGCAAAAGAATAAAATTACATTCAAGGAAGTGTAGAGACTATGTGTAAAATTTTGTGGTGGAGTGTAAAAGAGGTTTTGTGTGAAAATTGTATTTTTCACAAGGAAAGGGAATTATGTTCAAGGTGTTGTAAGTGTTGCGCGTAAAAATTTGGGTTTCCCTATAGATCCGGTGCAATGTGAGATTCATATGTGGGTGAATGTTGAATGTCAATCGGGCATCTATCAATAGTTAAAAATGCATATTTTATTAGTGATAATGAAGAGACCTATTTATCTATAAACTATGAGTGGATTTTCTGAAGAACCACTAAGCACACTTCAGTTGAGAGCATAGTGAGCTTTCAAATTGTGAGTGGTTGTAAACCAGGAGCGATAGTGATTACACTTCGAACTTGTAAATAGAAATGCACTTATAGTGGAATTGGTACATTACACATCCTTGGACGTATCCCACTGAGGGTGAACCAAGTAAAAATTGTTGTGTCCCGTGCATGCTTTAAGATTTATTCGTAATCTATAATGGGAAGGAGAGAGAAGAGGGGTTTTTCTAATAAAAAAACAAGATCAAAAATGGCATTTGTTTTTAATCTGTCATACCTTGATTCACCCCCCCTCTCAGGGTATCTAGCCTAGTGGACCTAACACATTTCTTGAGGAATATACCGTTTTCATTTTCAAATCACTTATTTAAAAACTAATAATTTAAAAAGTAATAAGGAAAAAAATTTATTTAAAAAGAACCAAGAAAACTTGTAAAGTAATATTGAATGAAAATAGTATTCATGATTGTGGTTAATGATTTTTATGTAGTATATGTTAAAATGAAAATTCCTTTCACCTTTTTAGTAAAAAGGCAAATGATTCACGTTTGGAAAATGATAAGAAGGATTATTTTAAACCTTTGTAAGGAATGTAAAATATCTTCAAAAGAGACTTTAAATAATATTTATTTAATAGTAAATAAATTTTTTAATTGTTTTAAATAAAATATATACATAAAAGAAAATATTTCATATTGAATGGAAAAACAAGGATGCTTTTCTGTAAAAATATTCATCCGGTATATTGGGTACTTAATGTGTGTAAAATGAAAGAGTCAAATAGAATATATAGAAATAAAAATAGGATATGAAAATAAATAATATTTGGGAGATATGGATCATATAATTTCATCATAAAAAAATTTAATCATAAATAGTCTTGATAAAAATTATATTGTAACATAAACCCATACCTTTATCGTAAAATTTAAAGAATAACCCCGTGAAGGAAATAACATCAAATTAAAATTTAAATACCATGAACAAAAGGATATTAATGATTCAATATATCAATGTGTTAGTTGATATAACTCAAAAAATAATATAGGTGTATAACATCAAACATGTCTCAGCAAATCAAAATTGAGATGAAGAACCGTTATGACTTTTATAATTTTTTAGTTGAAAGAAATTTGAAGCCTGTAAACAATATATATATATAAATAAATTTAATTAGATCATTTATTTTTTCAAAATACATTATCGTGTTGTATATAAACCATAGAAATAAAAAATTGGTGCACACTATTAAAACATGTCACAGTGAAGAGAAATTTGTATCAAACCCTTACCTCGAGTATCTCTTGCATCGTAAGTGATCTAAAATTATATAAAATTAAATTAAAAATATTATAATTCTGTAATAAATCCATAATAAAAACTATAATATCTTTTATGGTTTACTTATAAAATATTATCACCCATTTATTAACAATCCTTCATCATCACCATCGTTATTTCATGTGTTAACCAGTTCATTTTTTATATGTATGTTTTGGTTCGAAGGTTATGGTCCTTTTAATTTGATCACGATTCCTTAATTTTCAAAATTTTAATAGTGATATAAATATCATATTAATAAATTATATATATATATATATATATATAAATTACCATTCATATAAATCAGTGATGAAAAATAAATTATATCACTATGTGGAGATGGTAGTCTGTACGTAAGCATGAGTGACATTTCCGTTTTTTGATGGATGAAACAAAATAATGTTAAATATTAGTTCATACTTAAAAATATCATAATTATAACATAAATAAAATATACATACATATATATATACATACAAATAAAATATATCATAATAAACAACCATTAATGATAGTGGTGGAAAATTAGTTGTATCTTTACATGGAGGCGGTAGTCCACACATTTGCACGAGTGATAATTTCATCTCCCATAAGATTATGAAGAGGTTGTAAACGCTTCAGAAAAAATCATAATAACATCCAATGATATATATTTATCATGTTTTTATATGTACAATAAGATATAAATTTGACAGTTCTTCATTAATATCTATACTACTTCTTTGAGATACCTCATATTTCTTAGGCATTATGTCTTGAGGGATTGGTCTTAAGAGATTAAAATAATATATATAATCCAGTTAAGGATTTTAGGATGGTTTTATATTATATATTATATGATCTAGAAGTCTCAAATTATGTTAATAAAAGAGAATAACATGTTCCCTTTTATAAGGGAGGGTAGAGACATACAAGGAATTTCGTAAAAGATTTTAAGGATTTTATGTCACTTTCATGTGAAAGTTGATTAAAATGGACTTGGATTATAAGGAAGAATAATATAAAATTGAAATATACTCAAACAATAAATTTTTTTCCAGTTTCCGTTGAATTCTTAACCTTATCTGATGGTTTACCCCTGGTAAACATGTTTTAACCTTAACAAGCTAACTTTTTTACTATATTTTTACTATAAACAATGGAAACAATAAGTTGAACATAGTAAATTAAATTAATTATTATAAATAATTATATTTAATCCATTTTATTAGAATATATTTATTCAATTTTCATAACTTAATTTTAATTAATCGTGCCAACTACAACAAAAAATAGTTTTTTTTAAAATGAATTATTGAGCAGAAAACTTAATTTACTACCATTAATTTCCTTGAAAAAATAATCAAATAAATTTTAAAATAATATATTGAATATATAATATATAAATTTCATTAATTAAAATAATTAGTACATATTTAATTAATTTATTAAGATAAAATACACCGCTCATTAAAAAAATAGTTTTTTAGAAAAATATATTTTTAATTCCAAAAATTAACTTATAAAAAAATAAAGTATAATGATGATTTATATGTAATTAATTATATTATTTATAATTAAATGTGTCTTATTTTAATTTATTATAAAATTAATAACATAATAGTACTTTTACTTGAAAAGAAATGATAATTTTTACAAAAATAATATATTTTTTCACTATTCCCTAAAAATTAAATGTTTTTTTGAAAAATCAGGAAAATTAACTATAATATAACAATGAATATATGGTTTTAAAAATGATATTAATTTCCTCAATTATTTTATAAAAATGGTATAAATTAATTACAATGTTCAGATTCAAAAATGAGATAAAAACAATTTTTGAAGAAAACATATTTTTAAAGCATAAAATGAATTTACCGATAATTGAGAACTTAATTATTATGAAATAATAAATAAAATTTCATTAATAAAAACATTTAGGAATATTTTTAATAAATATTTTATTAATATTCATACATTTATATTTAATAGTGAGGTTATAAGAGTTTAATATATCACAATTTATATAGACTTAAAGTTTTATTTCAAAGGAAAAACATATAATATATTAGGGTATTACATTATAACCACCTCAAAATAAATTTTAACCTAAAAATTACTTCACTTTTATATAAAAAATGAGGATATCTCTACCTAATCCCATAGATGGGTTCCCATGTAGCTTCCTCAAATATATAATTCTTCCGAGGAACTTTAACTAGGCGGTAGTTTTGATTTATAGAACATTATCTATATGATTTAAGATTTATACCAGTTTTTATTCATAGCATTGATCATTCTAAAATTTTAAAACCTCTATGTTTAGTATATGTGATGGATTTGGTATGTTCTTCCTTACGAGAGATATATAAAACACATCATGAACTTGAGAGAAGCATGTTGGGAGTTCGAAGTGATAAACTACTATCCCTACTGGATCACAAATTTTGTAATGAAAAATATACCAAAGGATCATATTCCCATTATTTTTTAAAATCTCAACCTTATTCAATATATAAATACAAAATAAAACCTTCCCACCAACTTTGAATTCTAGATCTCCTTGACGATTTCCATTATAAATATTTTTTCAAATTTGAGTTTCCATGATATGCAGATGAATATATATAACCCTTTGTCCCATTTCCTAAAATAGCTAAGGTCCTAATTTCTTTATTTCCCTAATTCCCTCCATTATTTCAGAGTTATATACATCTTTCCATAGATAGATTCATAAGGATCCATCTGAATACTTTAATGAAAACTATTATTTTAAGAAAACTGGACTATAAGATTGTATTGATCCCAATAACATTTGAAATATAGAGAAAATGATCTCAGAATACTATACAAGGTTTAAATGGTCCTCTCAGACTGATTATTCATCTACGGATAATAAGTAGTACTAAAATATAACTTTGTATTTAGAGCTTTCTATCGATTTTTCCAGAACATCAAGAGAAATTTCAAATGTCAATCAGATTAAATAATGTGTGGTACCCCATGTATCCCTAACATGTCCTTAATGTATATCCTATAAATTTAATCAAGGTATAAATATTCCCTGATATAAATGTTGTGCGTTTAATTTATTGGGAGATTGACTATAACATAAATACCATTATGGCCTTTTGATGATCTGGGGAGTCTGAAAAAGAAATATGTGGTGATTTTTTCCCATCTCCCTGATTGTACATGTAATTTTTGTAACATCCCATTATAATCAGGTCTATCAAAAATAACTTACTAAAATTCCAATCACTGATATACATACTATTCAATATCCCACTTCTTGTTGTCTCTCCAAAAATAATCTTTCATATCTCTATACATCTTCATACTTCTAGGTTGAATTAAAAATGATGAGCTATGAGATTATTCAAATAGTTCAATATTCACGTCAAGTATTAATGGAAAATATAATTGTTTATTTAAACATATAATTCCATCATAATAATGGTTCAACATGGAAATATTTCTAATTATCTCTTATAACTCTACATCCTAATTTTGTGCCCCTTCAATCATTACATAGATTAGTGGTTAAACACTCATTTGATAAATAATATATTTCTTCCCTTTAATATTTCAAGGCCCATACAATGAAAAACTATAAATATTGGATCTTATTTTATACTTATTATAGATAATCTAGCATGATCCTTTCGATGCAAAGGATCTACCACCTTGTTCACTTTACCAAGGTGGTAGAATATTGATTAGTCTTAATATTTAACTAACTCTAGCAATATTATTTATAACATATTTAATTATTTCTTTCATAATATATAATTTATTTTTGTTATCAAAATATATTTCAAACCATTAAATGTAAACATAATGAAACCATGTCTTTAATACAATGATTACCACTTCTAACTCTATATCACGTGTCAAGAAATTTTTATCATGAACCTTTACTTGTCTTGAGGCATAAGCTATAAACATATTATTATCGATTAGAACAAATACCAAGACATTATATCATTCATCACTATAAATAAGAAACACTTATCTACTATTGGGTAGTGTGAGAACATATGCATTGACTGACTTTCTCTTATGTTTCTTGAAATTTTCATCACACTCACCAGTCCAAAGTAACATAATTGTCTTTTGATCTAATATAGAGAGTGGATTAGATGGATGTGAGAAATAATTCACAATGATTTGATAATATCTATAAAAACCAAGAAAACTATGAATTTTAGTTACAATGGTAGGTCCACGAGAATATTTAATAACTTTCACCTTTGATGTATCCATCAATATACCCACTCTTGATATTATCTTGTCCAAAAAATGAAACTTTATATAGTCACAATTTAAAATTGGTAAAATTTTCATACAACCTATACTTTAATAGGGTATTCAGTACAATCCTCAAGTGATCATTATTCTTCCTTTCACTTAAAATAGATAAGAATATCATGTACAAATACAACTACAAACTGATTTAGGTAATATCTAAAGAACCTTTAAATTAAATATATTAAGATAGTAGGGTTATTTATACAACCAAGTGGTATCACTATAAATTACTAATTTTTAAACCTTGGAGAAAAATCATTCTTGGTCATCTCTTCAATTTTTATGCTCAACTGATAGTATCCAGTACGAAGATCAATCTTGTAAAAATATTGATTTCCTCATAATTGAACAAAAAAATCATCAATATAGAGAAGATGATAATTATTCTTGATCATGACCTTTCAAAAGTCTCAATAATCAATGAAGAGTAACATTGATACATATTTATTATTAATAATAAGTATAATTGTGCCATATGGTGACTCACTTGGATGAATTAATACCTTATCAATATTATTTTAGAGTTTCTTATTTAATTATTCCAACTCAACTAGGGCCATTCTATATTGAATCTTTCAAATAGGTGTAGTATCAGGTACGATTTTCATCGATAATTGAACTTCATGATTTAGAAAGAGACTACAAAACTCTTTTTAACAGACATAAAAAAACTCTTTTACATTATTCATATCATCAATTTTGATTTTATCCCCAACCATCTGAGAAAAATACCCACTTTGAATCAGAATAGATATCCATGAAATGGAAGTAATTTCTGTTGGATGTTAACATTTATCATTGCACAGATAAAAAATAATATGTTGGTTTGGAATATCAAATGTTACTTCCCTTACTCAACAATTGATATAAGATGTATATAAAGAAATCCAATCCGTGGACAAAATCACATAAAATTCAACAAAATTATGAATTAAAATAATTATAAGAATAAAATTCCCACAAACATCAAATGGTTATGATTCATAGACATGGGATGAAATAATCATTCCATTTTTAGTTTACTACTATTTCAACATCTTTAAATTTATGTGATGATGTGATAAGCTTAGAAAATGTTTCAAATATAAATAAGTGTGTAGATCTATAATTAAAAATACATTAATAGTTCAATAGTGGATAATAGGTGCACCATTCACTACTTCATCATCGCACCCCACATCAAAACGATGATCACATGATATATCCCTGTCTTTGGGCTTAAGAGGTTGCTAACATCGATCATCATCATTAACCCTCATATTTGAAAATTTGTTAGAATAATGTCCATACTCTTTGAAAATATAGAATTAGAGTGTTGTTGGTTCATTCTAAGAATATTTCTCTCTATTTTCATCACTATCTAACTTCTTCCCATTACATTGGCTTTTTATTATTATATTTACCTCTTTTCAACACTAAAAATATTAACAAGTCCTCTTAATAAAATATCTCCCATACTTATTTCCACACTTCTTGCATTAAGTAAAACTCATCTTCCTCGCTCCATGGTATTGTTATTAGAATTTCCTTTGAATTATATATTTATTTTCTCTTTAAAACCATGATATTGATGGGTGAATCCAATTTACATTTTCAAATTGAGAGCACATGAAAAGATTACATCATAGATACCAATGTTTCTTATGGATAAAACCATTTGGAGACTATATTTTATGCCACTGAAGTATAAATCAATCTTACATTCTAGTTCAATAATAATACCATAAGTGTACCTTGAAATACTTGAAAAATATTCCTCATAGGTTCCAACAGATTCATTATCCTTCTTCTTAAGAACAAGAAATTACTTCTCCATCTTTTTATGATGAATAAGAGGAAAGTACTTATTAAAAATAAGATCTTAGACTCATCCCACTATATGGAGTCAATTTCTTCACATTGTCTAATATTCATGATAAGAGTACACCATTGATCCTCTTCACCATCAAAATGATAAAAAAACTAAGATAAAAATGTCATGTTCTGAGCACTAGAGAATGGAAAATATATTTTCAGTGATATTGATCCATTACTTAGAAATTAGTGGATCGATGGACCCTGTAAAAGAAGGTGTAAATTGCATCACGAAGGAAGAAAATGTACATTATTACTTCTTTTTCTCATTTAGAATCCCAACATGATTCATGAATTGATAAATTTGAACACAAATGGAAACAATATTTTTTGTAACACCCCATGCTTCCACGATACACTTCTCTTTGAATAATACTGTAGCGTGTGTTGTATGCAACTTCGAGTTCTAACACACACCACAACCAATCAAACTAGCAGTTGTGAATAGTAATACCATATTTTTGAAATTTTATAAATTGTATCTTTCAAAAATGGACTTCATTTTTGGATTCATAATAGGAAAATTATCCTAGGGTGAAATTTTGGTATTTTTATGAAAACGTTCATTTTTTGATGAATAGTGAAGAAACACTGAGTTATAGTTTAAAACCGAATTTTTATTTAAATAATTATTTATTGTATTTAAATTTAATTAAGGTAAAAATAGATACATAATAATTATATAAGTTCAATGTAATTCCTTGGAGTTAGTTCAGAATAATTTTAGATATATAAAAATTTTATTGATCTTCTCACCGTCTTTTATCCACCTCCTAGGAGAATTTGGAAATTCACATTAAACTTAATTTTACCGATTCTGTGAGTAGAATTTCAAAAATCCAAGAGACACAGTTTATATCAAGGAGTAAAATGTGCTTCAATGTGATGAAAATAATTTTTGGTGAATAGTAACTTTTTACTTTTATTTACCATGGTTACAAATAAATAGGGTAATTAAGGGAAAAATGATATTAATATTACCCTAACAGATGTCATAATTCTTTTGGACTAGTGTATCTCGACCAAAAACAACCTTAGGAATAAAATATTATCATTTAGTCCCACTTGGATTAGATTAGGACATTAATTATTATTTAATTCAATGAAAAGTTAAAAGAGTTAAAATCAAAGTTTAATTACTAAAACATTTTTAATATAGAGTTATACATAAGATAAATTCTATTTTAAATATTATTTATAAAGATAAAAATATTTACTATTTAATGGTATTTTATTTATAATTTTTAGAATTTAAATAATTTAATTTATTTATGAAACAATGGTGATGTAGTAATTACGTAATTAATGAAATATTAAAATAATTGATATTATAAATATCAAAATAAATGTAATTTGAGACTTTTTCTGAATTAAAATAATTTTCTAGGTTAATATGACATGTGGATTGGTTATATGATTTGTTTTAGAAGTAATAATGTTGTTATGAAATTATCAAAAACAAAATACCCAATAGTGTCAAAATTGACATAAAAGAGTTTTTAAAACAAATATTATATTATATATTGATATTATATTCCTAAAAATATAAGGCTCATCCAAAGGACTTATATCATGATAGGTGTATAATTAATGAACCACTTGGGGGTCTCTTGGATTTATATAGTATGTTTATTAACTATACAATATAAAAATACAAAGTGACATTGTAAATGTCAAACTAATTAACTAAGAGTAAAAACTAAAAGATAACGTTAATATAATGACCCAAACCTATCTAAAATATATTGGTTGAAAGTATTTAGACCCATCCCAACCAAATGCTTTGAATAATCCACTTTGGATCCATTATAAACCGAATATGAATTTATTATAAAATTTTACTTTATGTTTTTCCCTAAAGATCCCCTCTCCCCTTATAAAAGGACACCACCTATAACCAATTCTTCACAACTTAAAAGACTTTTTTTGGCCAAAACCTACCCAATTATTATCTCAACTTCCCTTAACATAACCTAGAGGACTTAGTTTGATCAGAAAGAGAACCTAAGGAGCCCTTTTTATCAAATCAAAAGGAAGAACCCGAAGAAGAGGTAATGTTTTCACCACCCTCTTTCAAGTTTCATTCTTCTTCAACTTATTCTTTATTTGTTATTTCAATTATAAAATAATAAATCTAGTATCTTCTATATACTGTGATGTTATTATAAATATGGTACAACCATATTTAGTATTCTATCCATCATTTGATTGACATGTCACCATACGTGTGTACGTACGGCCTACCGTCTCCACGTCGTGGTGTAATTGTTATTCAATACATTATTATTTGTAAGGGTATAATAATGATGTGTAATTTATGTAAATAATATATATAACATTATAATTATTCTTTATATTTGATATAACATCAAATTATATATTATTTTAATATCAAAAGAATGATATTATCGCTCATCCGTACGTACAGACTACAGTTTCCACAAACGCGATGAGATTCACTCTCCATCATATCAATTCATGTATAATTATCATTTGATGATTAAAAATAATTTTAAAGAACATGATATCATTCTGGATAAGAATATGATACAACCTATTCATAATAAACATGGCTTATGTACCAAAACATAAAAAAGAAAATGAGTAAGTTAAAACGCGAAACAACGATAACACTAAGATATTATTAACAAAGAAATGTTAAAAGATCATATATGATATCATATTAATTTAAACGATTCTTGCATAATTTAATAACAATTATTTAACCATTATATAGGAGGTCAACCTACCTTCAACTAAGGGAAAGTCAAGGTAAGTTTTTATTTCACAATCTCTTCATTATCCGAGGTTGTCTATACGTAATTATCTATTAGGACCTCTTTATCATCCACATTCATGTTTCTTAAAAATGTATTTCAAAACATTCTTACTATTTTATAGAATATTTGTTAAATTCATTTATACCCTTGTTTGACTTTTTAAGAAATTTATAAAGGAATCTTTCTGTCATTTTCCAAACAAGTTCCTTTTTAACCTTTTTGACAAAATTAAGGTAATAATGTCTTTTTTAACTTATACGGTGGGTGAAGCTATTTTCCGCCACTATAAAATCTTAGAAGATTACCTTACAAGATTAAAAGAAAATTTTCAAAGTAAATGTTGTATTTTATAATTATGTAACTCTTAAATGATTTCAAAAAATGAGATATTTCTCTCAAATAGTTTTGATTTCATCTATGTCAACATCCATTGATGGATTTTAAGCTTATTTGATGTTGATTTATTATGATACAAAACTACCATATTGTATTGAATGTTTTGTGATATGTTTGACTGTGTATGTGTTATTTTTATACCATTCATTGTTTATAGAGAAAGAATTTACATTTCGTATGGTAGTTTTAATATGAATGTGTATGTTATGTTTAAACCTATTCATATGAGGAATGCATTGGACTTAGTAAGTGATGGGTGGAGCCTGCTATAACTCTTAGATGCATCGGTAGGTCTCATGAGACAAACTAGTGTCTTAGAACAAGTCCTTGAAAAAATCTTATTTGTAGTCACGACACAAGTCCTTGACTACATGGTTATGATAGTCTGGAATTATGCATTCCATCATTATGAAAGTGGTTATTGATATTTCATGTGATTATTCGACTAGTATAATATTCATGTGAATAATTAAATGGAATTATTTCATTTTATCTTTTCCATATTATGCTGAAGTTCATGTTTAAAAGGCTTTTTTAGTTATACATTTACTTAAATTTTTATGCTTATTTATTAAAATTTCCTCTATATTTTTATCCTTAATGAGCATCTGAGTTCACCCCTTTCAATGTTTTATTTTTCCCCGGATGTGATGTAGTATTTTATGAATGACCTGCAGGGATAGTATAAGGGGATATGAGTGTGGAGACATGATTTTTTTTTTGTAGTTTTCACTTTCAGATGTAATTTAAACATTATGAATGTATCTAGTTATTCCAATGCTACTAAACTAATAGGTCATTCGAGACTTGATATTTTGTGATCATGCTAATGTTATGTAATAATAAACCTACTCTGGGTAACGGGGGTCGGGGTGTTACAGTTGGTATCAGAGGAAGTTTAGTACAAACCTTGGGAGCACGATTTAGATGATCTCTGATTAGTACACATAGACCTAAGATGGACTTTGAGGATTAGTATTGAAGAACATCCTAAAATTTTGGTATTGTAGAGATTTTGTGAGTTTTCTGAACAATACATCCCAGTCTAGATATGAGCAGGTAGAGGCGGCTCTGGCACAGACGTACCTAGGGGTAAAATCTGAAAACACCACTTTGAGCTAGACTAGAACGGGAACTGGTGCACGACAACGGGGCTTGCTGCACTCTAGGATATGACACTCCTGCGGGATATTCTTAGGATAATTATCATTTTCTTTACAAACCATTATGAAGGGTTTATGTGTATATACTTATTCAAAGAATACATTTTTATGATTATAGATTATATCCGTAAATATTTTAATTTATATTAAGTGTTTTAAAAGTATGGAATTATGTATTTTGATTCATAAAATTATCTAGTTTATGCCATTGTTTAGAAATGGAGTCTAGTTGAAGAAATGGAAACTGTATCAATGCACGCACTCCATGTAAGGATTGACCTCTTGATCAAGATAATTATAGTGGAGCTGGTGATTCAACTGGTTCTGATTAGCTAATCACCATACTAGGACAACTCACTAAGGTTATGAACAATAACCTTACCCGTATGGAGCACCCTGATCCGCAGCATGGAGGATCAATGTTAGATCTCTTCATTAGGCAACAACCACCAACTGACAATGGGAATACAAATCCCTTAGTAGCTGAGCATTGGATAAATTCCCTAGAGAAAATATTTCAGGCTTTTTAGAGTAGTTAAAGGGAAAAAGTTATCATGGCAGTTTACTATCTCACTGGAGATGTTGATCAATGGTGGTCATTGATTCAAAACACGAATGAAGATGATGAATTATCAAATATTGAATGGAGGTTGTTCAATGAAATTTTCTTAGAAAAATACTTTCCTCCTAACCATTGAGCAGATATGAAAATGTAATTTCTGATTCTGAGATAAAAGAAAGATGAGAATGCTACAAAGTATGAGGCTATCTTTACAAGATTAGCAAGGTGTGCTAGAGATTATATATGTAACCCAAGAAGTATGTTTGATAGTTTCTTTGATGGGTTAAAACCGTTTCTCCATCGAGAATTAGTCTCAAAAACCTTCTCATTGAATGAAGATATTGTCTCATGTGCTATCAAGATATAAAATGAATTCTATAAGTCTTATGACATTAAAGCAAAGTAAGAGAAGAAGAGATCTACTGATCACTCTGGGAATGAAAATAAGGGGAAGAATGGAAAAGTTGAATATCCATCCTATAGTAAATGTGGGAAGAAACACCCCAATACTTGCTTAAAATGAATGGGATTATGTTACAAGTGTGGTGAAAAAGGCCACCAAGATCGTGAATCCAAGGGGAAGAAGGAAGCTACCGATGTCCAATGATACAATTGCAGAGAGATGGGACATTATGCAAATGAATGTCCTAAGAATTTGGGGAACTTACCTCAGAAAAGGCCAAGGGATCAAGCCCAAGCTTATCCTATCACAACTGCTGAGGCAGAAGCTTCGATAGACGTGGTTGCATGTAATTTAATGGTTTTATCAAGTTTAGAAAATGCATTAATTAATTCTGGATCATCACATTGTTTCATATCTTCCCAGTTTTCTAAGAAAATTAGATATTTCTAATTTTATTTAACAAGGGAGTTGTCAGTTAACACTCCTAAGTGAATTATCATTACAACAATGTTTTGTGAATCAGTCCATATTAGAGCACGTAAATGTTCATTATCTGCTGATATCATCATCATAACTATGATTGAATTTTATATAATCCTTGTTATGGATTGGTTGTCAGACCATGATGTAAAAATTTATTATAATAATAAGGATGTTACTATTTTTTATGATGATGATAAGGAACACCTTATCTTTAGAGCAGAATCATCACCACCTAATTCATACCTAGATCCACCACCAATAGCTCAACTAAATTCAATTATTGGGGAGGAAGATAATGAAATGACTATGCGTGAGGAAATAAATGTTCAAATAGAGGATGTACCTATTATGAAAGAATATGTAGATGTGTTTTTAGAAGATTTACCTAGACATCCTCTAGAATAAGAAGTTGAGTTTTCCATTGATTTAATTCCTGGATCAAGTCCTATATCGAAGACCCCTTATAGAATGGCCACTGTGGAATTATTTGAACTAAAGAAACATCTAGAGGAATTGAGTAATAAGGGATTTATTTGCCCTAGTGTTTCTCCATGGGGATCCGCTGTTCTATTTTTTAAAAAGAAAGATGTATCTATGAGGTTACGTATCGACTACATGAAGATGAATGCTATAACAATAAATAACAAGTACCCCTACCTTTCATTGATGATTTATTTGACTAACTTCATGGAGCTCAATACTTTTCTATGATTGACCTTTGATCTGGATACCATCCATTGTGTGTGAAGAAGGAAGACATTCTGACGACATCATTTCGAACCAGGTACGGGCATTACAAGTTTATAGTATTGCCTTTTGGATCGAATAATGCACCCTCTGTATTCATGGTTCTAATGAAAAGAGTTTTCAAGGAATATCTCGATCAATTTTTTGTGGTATTTATGGATGATATCGTGGTATACTCCAAAAGCTATGAAGATCATGAAAATCACTTGCACATTATCCTGATGAATCTGAGAAGACATGAATTATATGGGAAGTTTAGCAAATGTGAATTTTGGCATTAAGAGATTTCTTTTCTTAGCCATATTGTCTCTAAAGCTGGAATCTCTGTTGATCCTTCTAAAAACAAGGGAATCCAAGAATGGCACGCACCAATGAGTATAACTGAGGCACACATTTTTATTGGTTTAGCAGGTTATTATCGACGTTTTTCCAGAATTTTTCCCGGTTGGCTAACCCATTAACAAAGCTCACTCGTAAAGGGGTTAAATTTGTTTAGAAAAAAGAGTGTAAAGAATGTTTTGAATAACTGTGGAGAATATTAGTCAATGGTTGTATATTGACTCTACCAACAGGGAATTATGGGTTTGTTATTTATAGTGATGCATCAAACAAAGGACTTGGTTGTGTCTTTATGCAGAATGATAGGGTTATTGCCTATGCATCATGACAGTTGAAAATTCATGATAAAAAATTTCCTACTCATGATCTCGAGTTAGCAGCTGTGATCTTTGTTTTGAAGATATGAAGACACTAACTCTACGGTAAAAACGTGAGATTTATACTGATCACAAGAGTTTGAAGTATATTTTCTCACAAAAAGAAATCAACATGAGTCAAAGGACATGACTTGAATTACTCAAGGATTATGATTGCACGATACACTACCACCTGGGGAAGGCAAATAAGGTGGCATATGCTTTGAGCAGAAAACATCATGGAGTTTTGAAAAATATGAGAATTGAAAGGGATCCAATTTTCATAGATCTAGTGAAGATTGGCATGGGAATAACCATGGAAGGTGAAACATCAATGCTTTTTCAAATGGTTTCCAAACCATATTTACTAGAAAGGATTACGAGTTCTCAGACTGATGATGAAGAATTTCAAAAGAAGAATAAAGTTGTGAATGATGGGAGATTGAGAGAATTTGTGTATAAAGATGGAATTTTGAAATTTGGGAAGAGACTTTGGGTTCCCAAAATACCTGATCTAAAAAGGGAATTGTTCGACGATGCTCATAGTTCGAATTTTTCTATACACCCTATGAGCACCAAAATGTATAGAGATTTGAAGGAACATTTTTATTGGGACAAAATGAAGATGGAGATTGCTGATTTTGTGTGAAGATGTATGGTTTGTCAATAAGTAAAAGCTGGAAGACAACAGCCCGGAGGAGTATCACAACCTCTTCCTACACCAGAATGGAAATTGGATAATATTATGATGGACTTTGTCATGGGGATACCAAAGACTTGTAGGAGGAATGATTCAATATGGGTTATTATTGATCATCTTACCACGTCAACAAATTTTCTTGCTATAAGATATGATCTACCACTGAAATGTCTAGCAAGACTATATATTAATAAAGTTTTGAGACATCATGGAGTACCCCTATCGACTGTTTCTGATCATGATCCTCATTTAACTTCAAGAATCTGGAAGAGTCTTCAGAAGGCCTTTGATACCGAACTTCGTTTGAGCACTGGCTACCACCCTCAAATAGATGTAAAATCAGAATGGACTATTCAAACCTCAGAAGACATGTTGAGATCATTCTCACTTGACTTTCAGGGTATGTGGGATCAATATTTACCTCTGGTTGAATTTTCCTATAACAATAGCTTCCATTCAAGTATTCAAATGGAACCATATGAAGCGTTATACGTAAAGAGATGTCGCACACCAACCTGTTGGGATGAAGTTGGTGAAAGAAAACTTGTAGGCCCAGAACTGGTGGAAGAAATGATAGAAAAGTTAAAGGTAATCCAAAACCACATCAAAGCAGCTCAAAGCAGGCACAAGAGCTGTGCTGATAAGCGAAGGAAAGGATTTGGAATTTCAGGAAGGAGATCATGATTTCTTGAAGGTATCTCTATAGAAGGGTGTTATACTTTTTTGTAAGAAGGGAAAATTGAGTCCCAGGTACATCAGACCTTTCAAAATTCAAGAATGAATTGGGGCTGTAGCTTACCGTTTGGGAATTCCGCCAAATATCTCCAAAGTTCACGATGTGTTCCACGTATCACTTTTGAGAAAATACATTCCTGACCCAATGCATATACTCACCTATGAGGAATTAGAACTCGAACATGATCTGTCTTATTGGGAAGATCCCATCAGGATTCTTGATACAAGAGAACATGTACTAAGAAACTAGACGCCTTGTCTGGTAAAAGTTCTATTGAGAATCAAAAAATGGAAGCGGCAACATGGGAACCCGGGGAACATATGATGAAGAATGACCTGAGTTTTTTCATGCAGAAGTATTCTAGATATTTTGAGGATGAAATTATTTGAAGGAGGGGTGAATGTAACACCCCAAGCTTCCACGATACACTTCTCTTCGAATAATACAATAGTGTGTGTTGTACGCAACTTCGAGTTCTAACACACACCACAACCAATCAAACTAGCCGTTATGAATAGTAATACTACCTTTTTGAAATTTTATAAATTATATCTTTCAAAATGGACATCATTTTTGGATTCAGAATATCAAAATTAGCTTATGGTGAAATTTTTGTATTTGTTTTGAAAACATTCCATTTTTGATGAATAGGGAAAATAATGAGTTATAGTTTAAAACCGAATTTTGATTTAAATAATTATTTATTTTATTAAAATTTAATTAAGGTCAAAATAAGGACATAATACCTATATATGTTCAATGTAATTCATTGATGTTAGTTCAGAATAATATTAGATATATAAAAATTTTATTGAACATTTTACCGTCTTTTACCCACCTCCTAGGAGAATTTGGAAATTCACATAAAACATAATTTTACCTCTTATGTGAGTGGAATTTCGAAAATCTGAGGGACAAAGTTAATATCAAATAGTAAAATGTGGTTCAATGAGATGAAAATAATTTTTGGTGAATAGTAACTTTTTACTTTTATTTACCATGGTTTAAAGTAAATAGGGTAATTAAGTGTAAAAATGATATTAATATTACCCTAACACATGTATTAATTCTATTTTACATGTGTATATCGACCAAAAATAACCTTAGGAGTAAAATATTATAATTTATGTCCACTTAGATTAGATTAGGACATTAATTATTATTTAATTCAAAGAAGAGTTAAAAGAGTTAATATCAAAGTTTAATTACTAAATCATTTTTAATATAGGTATATACATAATATAAATTCTATTTTAAATATTCATTAGAAAGATAAGAATATTTCATACATAATGGTATTGTATTTATAATTTTTATATATTAAATAAATTAATTTATTTATGACACAATAGTGATGCAGTAATTAACTAATTAATGAAATATTAAAATAATTGATATTATAAATATCAAAATAAATGTAATTTGAGCCTTTTTATGAATTTAAATAATTTTATAGGTTAATATGACATACTAGTATTGGTTATATAAATTTTTTGCGAAGTAATAATGCTGTTATAAAATTATCAAAAACAAAATGCCCAATAGTGTCAAAATTGACATAAAAGAGTTTTTAAAACAAATATTATATTATTAATTGATATTCTATTCCTAAAAATCTATGGTTTGACAAAAGGACTTATATCATGATAGGTGTATCATTAATGGACCACTTGGGGGTATCTTGGATGTATATAGTATGTTTATTAACTATATAATATAAAAATAAAAAGTGACATGGAAAATGTCAAACTAATTAACTAAGAGTTAAAACTACAAGATAAGGTTAATATAATGACCCAAACCTGTCTAATTTATATTGGTTGAAATTATTTGGACCCATACCCACCATAGAATATGAATAATGTACTTTGGTTCCATTAAAACCGAATATGGATTTATTATAAAATAATACTTTAAGTTTTTTCTAAAGAGCACCTCCTCCCCCTTATAGAAGGACACCACTTCTAACCAATTCTTCACACCATCAAAGCCTTTTGGTCCGGCCAACCCCTGCCAAATTATTCTCTCAACATCACTTAATTCAACCTATAGGCCATAGGTTGATCAGAAATCCAACCTATGTAGCCCTTTTGATCAAATCAAAAGGGAGAACCCGAAGAAGAGGTAATGTTTTCACCACCCTCTTCCAAGTTCCTTTCTTCTTCAAATTGTTATTTATTTGTTATTTCCAATATAAAATAAAAAGTCCAGTATCTTATATATACTATTATGTTACTATAAATATGGTATAACAATATTACGTATTCTATCCATCCTTTGAATGACATGTCACCATACGTGTGTACAATGGCCTACCGTCCCCATGTCGTGGTGTAATTGTTATTCAATACATTATTATTTGGATGGTTATAATAATGATGTGTAATTCCTGTAAATAATAGATATAACATTATAACGATTCTTTATATATGATATACTATCCCATTATATATTATTTTAATATCAAAATAATGATATTATCGCTTGTGCGTACGTATGGACTACTGTCTCCACGAACACGATGAGATTCACTCTCCATCGTATCCATTAAAGTCTAATTATCATTGGATGATTAAAAATAATGTTTAAGGACTTGATATAATTCTAGATATTAATAATATACAACCTATTCATAAAAAACATGGCATATTTACCAAAACATATAAAATAAAAAGAGTAAGTTAACACCCAAAACAACGATAATACTAAGATATTATTAACAATGCAATGTTAAAAGATCATATATGATATCATATTAATTTAAATTATTCTTTTATAATTTAATATCAATTATTTCACCATTATACAGGAGGTTAACCTACCCTCAACTAATGAAATGTACAATGTAAGGGTTTATTTCACAATTTCTTCATTATCCGAGGTTGTTTATACGTAATTATCTACTGGGACCTCTTTATCATCCACATCCATGTTTCTTAAAAATGTATTTCAAAACATTATTACTATTTTACAGAATATTGGTTAAATTCATTTATACACTTTTTGACTTTTTATAATCAATTTATAAAGGAATCTTTTCACCATTTTCCAAACAAGGTCATTTTTAGCCTTTTCGACAGAATTAAGGTAAGAATGTATTTTTTAACTTATACGGAAGGTGTGGCTATTTTCCGCCATTATAAAATCTTAGAAGCATCCCTTATAATTTTATAAGAATATTTTAAAAGTAAATGTTTTATTTTATAATTATGAGACTTTTAAATGATTTAAAAAAAACAGATATTTCTCTCAAATAGTTTTGATTTCATCTATGTCAACATCCTTTGATGAATGTTAAGCTTATTTGAAGTTGATTTATTATGATACAAAACTTCCATGTTGTATTTAAGGTTTTGTGATATTTTTGACTATGTATGTGTTATTTTTATACCATTCATGGTTTATAGATAATTTTTTTACATTTCGTATGATAGTTTTAATACGAATGTTTATGTTATGTTTAAACCTATTCACATGAGGAATGCATTGGACTTAGTAAGTGACGGGTGGAGCCCGCTATAGCTCCTCGATGCATCGGTAGGTCTCATGAGACAAACTAGTGTCTTAACACAAGGACTTGACAAAATCCTATTTTTATTCTTGGCACAAATCCTTGACTATGTGGTTATGATATCTGGCATTATGAATTCCATCATTATGAAAGTGGTTATTGATATTGACTGTGATTATTCGACTACTTGAAAATCCATGTAAATATGTAAATGAAATTATTTAATTGTATCTTTGCCATATTATGCTGAATTTCTAGTTTAAAAGGATTTTTTTAGTTATACATTCCCTTATATGATTATGATTATTTATGAATGTTTCCGCTATATTGTTATCCTTACTGAGCATCTGAGCTCACCCCTTTCAATGTTTTATTTTTCCCAAGATGTGAAGATGTATAATATGAATGACCTCCATGGATAGTATAAGGGGATATGTGTGTGGAGACAAGATGTTGTTGTAGTTTTCACTTTATGATGTAATGTAAACTTTATGAATGTATCTTGTTATTCCAAGGATACTAAACTAATCTATCTTTCGATACCTGATCTTTTGTGATCATGCCAATGTTATTTAATAATGCACCAACTCTGGGTAACTGAGTTTGGGGCATTACATTTTTCATTAAAACTCCAATAAAATTATATTTCCTAGGGGGACAGTCACTACATTGTCCATCACATTCAATGTTAACATGGTTCATTTTGGTTTCAAACATTGGATGAAAAAACAAAGTATGGGCTATAATAATTATAGTATGAATTCAAATAATCATGAAAATCATTTATAGGATGTCTAAATCATGACACTTGTTTTCAATCTATGACACCAAATGGTTATCCTAGGTTATTAATGATAGTTCTTGGAACAGCGGAATCATGTGAATGTGAGTGATATATTAAAATTTATTTTAATAATAATTTCTGAAAACAAAGATTGGGGATATTGCACATCAAATTTGTAATTAATTTAACTAATATTTGATGATATAAATACACAGGATTAGGAAAATTATTCATTATTGAATATTGATCATTCAAAAGACCCTTTCTGATTACCTTTATTGTACTGTGAAGATCAAAGGATAAAATATGAGTAGCGATGATCTACATGTGCTCCAATGATCTCCGAGAAACACCACTAAATCTTTGGGTGCTATCACGGTGAGTCAAATATATTGTGTTGTTCATTTTTTATTTCCCATTATTCGATCATGAAGAAATATCTTCTTCACTTTTCATTCATTATAGAGAGAGAGAAGAAGGAGTTCAAAAATATTTCATTAATGTGCATCAATTCCCTATTCTCAATTTTTGGATGCTCTACTCAATAGATATAGTTTATATTTATAGATTTTGGATTTAAGATAAAATATTATTTATTTTCATACCAGCCATTAAATAACATTTATTATCTTTAATAAACCCCATGAAACATAACAATAATTATATTATTATTATTTTATGGTTTGCAGAAATGTGCACAATAACAAATATTATGTAATGGACTTGTCAATTAATATTTTTCGCCAGACTCAGTCTTATCCCGTTTGAACTTCTCTAGAATCTATTGACCAAATAAATAAATATTTTACTCATAAATAAATATTTTATTCATATCATATTGAAAAAGTATTTATTAAAATAGACAATACATAAAATAAATATTTAATTAAAAAACTGTTAAATAAATATTTATTTAATTTATGTGATCAATATAACTTGAATAAAATTATATCATATGTTTGGGAATAATATTTATTCCACTAAATAAACTCAAATAAAAATAAATCGAGATCAATAGAAAAACATAGTGTGTGAACGTCGATGATTCACTCTCATTGGTATTATGTGGGATTTCCTAAAGTCCATGATTACTCTCTAGTAATGGGTCAAGGAACCCAATAGAATTAACTTAATGCCGTAACATTGAAAACCACATATGAATTATCAATATTTGATATATTCCCCTTTTCAAAATATCTCATGAAGAAGGTTTCACATCCATTTCACCAACCTATATGCTCGATCTGTATTTATTAGACTTTTTGAAAAAACATGTCATTGCACCATGACCATGTAATTTAATGTGACAGTTCTATTTCTATCAAAAGGATGATATATCAGCATCTATAAATATGTAAGAGAAAAATCCGTCCTTGACTTACATATTAATAACATGTCACTCTTGATGCACCCAACGTTTCCTACTTCTCCACGAACTATTATTGTCATGGTATACAACATGCATATAAGTAGGCAAGTTGTAACACACATTAAAAATAATATTAAAGTATAAGACCAATCACACACACTCGTAGATAGTAATTTATGACAACATTAAAAAATATGGAATTCCTACAAGTGGGTTTGTTCTCATAATCTTCTTTTCCTGGAGATTACCAATTACAAACTTCATGAGAAGAAGCCGCGTATTCTTATGAGTACTCATACCTAATATTATATGTACTATGTGTCCCATCATAGTACATTGTTGAACTATAGAAAATTATTTAAGAACATCTTCATATCACATCAAGGTTCTCATCATAGCAGGGAACTATTAGGACAATTTTAATGCGATGTATACTCTAGAAAATTATTACATTAGATTCATGGAGAACAAAAAAAATGTAATAATAAGCTTAATTTATATTCAATACAATGAATACAAATGTATCAAAAGTAAAATAGTTGGTAATAGGACACCAACTCCAACAAACAACCTCTTGGACTAGAGCTAACCACATATGAAATTCAGTTCGCTAGACCTCACATGATAGTCATGTTTTTCTGAGTCAAGGATTTAGTAAAGGGGTCCACCACATTGTTTTATGTGTTAATACTACTCTCTAGAACTTCAAATCTCTGTGAAAAATGCCTCAAGAGGTTATACTTTCTAATTATGTGCTTCCTCCACTGATGTGAGTTTGTCTCTTTTACAAGAGTCACCACTATAGTATTTTCATTATAGAGTGTGATAAGATATTCGATTCTAGATACTACATCAATCTCATGAATAATGTTATACATTCATACTATTGCGTTAGCTACCTCAAAAGACAAAATATTCTCAATCCCTACTCTAGAATCTTCAAACACAACCAACATTGAGAACTTCCAGCTCACAACACCACTATTCAAAGTAAATATGTGTCTGGTTTGTGACTTTATGTCATCTTGATTAGTTTATAATGTAGAATATTCATATCTTATGGTGAATAGTTACTCATCTCTTCTATAAACTAGGAACATATCCTCATTACACCTTAGATACTTATGGAATGTCTTAACTACCAACTAATGATGTTCACTTGGATCTGATCGATATTTTCTGGCCAAATTAATACATAGGTGAGATATATCATATTACATATCATAACATACATGACTGAACCATTATTTGAGGCGTATAGAATACTTTCCATTATTTTTTTCTCTTGTGTCTAAGAGCACATTTTCCTAGAACGATGAATGTCGTGTGATGCTAGCAACAATACCATATTTTATTTTTCTATAATGAATTTCATCATTATCTTGTCAATGTATATACATTGACATAGGTTGACAAACCTTCCAGATCTATCAAAATGGATCTCGATCCCAATAATATATATTTTCTCAGCCAATTATTTCATAGAGAATCATTTATACAACCGTTCCTTAATATACAGCAAGACTTGTATTTATTTTCCAATGAGAAATATGTCATCAACATATAATATTAAGAAAATTAATTCACTCCCACTTAACTGTTTTTAGACACATGAATTGCATTTATTATTTATGAAACAAAATTATGTTACAGACTCATCAAAAAAATGTTCCATGACCTGGATTCTTACATTAATTCATAAATAGATCCTTATAACTTTATTAACTTATTCATATCCTTTGGAGTCACAAACCCTCAGGGCTATGTCATATAGAAATATTCTTGATGGTTCCTATTATGTAAGGATTTTTAAATATTTTCCAAGTCACATAATCATGGAAATTCATTATGGAAAGTAGAATTCTTATGGATTCCAGCATTGAAACTGGTGAAATGGTTTCATCGTAGTCAATGCATTGATATTGTTTAAACCCCTTTGCAACCAGTCATGCCTTATAGGTACTGAATTTCCATTCCAGGTGTAGTTTCTTCTTGAATACCCATTTTAAACCAATGGGCATTACATCTACTAGATGGTCTACCAAAATCAAGACATGGTTTTGGTACGAGGAATCCATTTCAGAATTCATGGATTCATGCAACTTTGAAATATTTGTGGAACATTCTAATTTATTATAAGTTAGAGGATCACTATTATCAACTAATAATGATTTACCATCCTCAGTGACAATAAAACCATAACATTATGGTTCTTTAACTTCTCTAGTACTATTACACAGTAATTGTGTCTCTGAAACAATTTCTTATTCCACGGGGACTTGTGGAATTTATTCTTATGAACAATCTTTTTTATCTTGAGCATATAATACATTGATTTATATCTCACTTCCACTATCTCTTTTAGAGATAAGACCCTACTCAAAAAATATGGGATGTAAGTGAACTACAACCTTTTTTATGAATTAGTGTATAGGTATTATCCCTTTGTTTCTTTTGGATATATAATGATATACGTTGTTCCTAAGGGGGAAATATTGTTACCCGAAGAGGACATAACCAATTCTTCGCAACCCCATACATGAATGTATGAAAACAAGATTTTATTTCCATTCCAAAATTGGTATGGTATACCGTATCCTGATTTAGTTGGTATTTGGTTTTGTATGTATACTACTATTTATAATGTGTATCCCCAAAAAGATAATGGATGACTCTCATGAATCATCATTGATCTCACAATGTCCAAAATAGTGTAGTTTCTCCTTTTTCATATACCATTATACTGAGGCATATAATTAGGAGTGCATTGAGATATAATCCCAAACACCCATAAATAATCAATATAAAGTCTTGATTAAGATATTCTCAACCATATCTTGAGCGAAGATTCATAATATTCTTACCAAGATATTTCTCAACTTCATTATTTTATTCCTATATTTTATAAATATAATCTTACATATACATCGTTAAGTAACATATCTGTATTTACTGAAATCATCCATAAAAGTTATGAACTATGACTACACACCCATTTCTTTAACTAGAAATGCTCTTTACACATTTTTATGAAATAATTCATGAATCTATTTATCCCTTTCATATTTCATAATAAATGGAGATTTATTTATTTTTCCTTTTAAACATTCATGGAATACAACTATTGGTTTTAGTTAAAAAGAATCTTAATATCAATCTTGAGGTAATTCAGTCAAGTGATTTACATTTACAAGACCAAGATGGTGATTCCAAAGTTGGGTGTGGAATGAGTCAGGTGAAGTAACTCTGTTATTGATTTCCATTATTTTGTTCATGTAGTACAACACATAAAGATCATTATTTAAAAATTTTTTACCAGAAAAATACTATATTTATAAAATACGAAAAATTTATTCCAAAATTTGAAAATAAATACATATGTATCAGTTTGGGATATAGAAACAATTTTATCAGGTAATTAAAGCCACATAATAGCAGTCCTTTAAATCCAAGATAATTCTGGTCGGTATTGTGATATGGTAGTCCACGATAGGTACACCAACAAGTTTAGCTATGTTGGTTGGTTGTATATAAACCTATCCTCTATCAATATTTTTGAATCTAATTGGTTTCTATATTTGAATACATATGTGAGCACAAAACGATATCTCTAATACCCAATTTATAGAAATAGATAATTTCCACTCCCAAACAAAATCACATGATGCTTCCCCTATCTTATTTGGATGGGTGTAGTTTTTCTTCTAGTGGCCCCTCTTACTACATGTGAACTAGAAAACATCATATTCCCTTGCTTTCTCCTCAATATTCCCCTACTTATAAGGGCATAGAGAAGCATTGGGATTAAATATATCCTCTTTACCATTAATTTTATTATCCATAAGTATGTGAGGATATTCATGCTTCGTATCCTTATATACTTGGTGATGAAGAGCAAGAAGATCAATCATTGACTTCTCAAGGATGTTTATATTATAATTGACAAGAAATTTATAGAATCTAAAAGGGAGTGTTTCCAAAATGAGGTTAGTTCCCAATTATTATGGGAGTATAAACCTTAGAACCTATAAGTGCTCAATGTTTCCGATGATATTGACTACATGAGGCCCAACTAGGGAACTATCTCAAAGCCTGATGTAAAAGAGAACTTGAAAATATCAAACCATTTCCATCTAGATCTCTCCTAGTAAAGACCACAGAGGTGATCAAGCATTATATACACATACATTTTTTTATGATACTTCATTAGTTCACTATACATTGATGAAAGAATCAAACATTGAATTTTGACCATGTAACTCAAATGTTTTTCATAGATAACGAAATATTTATCACTAGACTCTTTATAAGGCATATCAATCATTAAAGATTCATTCACATAATATTTTCATGGTGTAGAACAAACCTAAGACATCTAATCAACTCCTAGAATTTACAAATAGTTAGGAGGTTATCATTCTCCAATATTGATAATAGAGATAGTGTAAATGATGAACTTGTAATTTTAATCTACAATTAAAAAGGGCATATTATTTTTACTCTTATTTATTATAAAATAAGTGAGATATAATATATGAAATGTTATTTCTAATTTATTAAATCTCCCACTATTTTATCAAGTCTCAATAGAACTCACAATTGAACTCATAATGTCTAGTTTCTTTAACATTCTAGTGGAAAGGATCCTCATTACATTTCTTATCTAGACATTGACCATTAAACCCACACTAAAGTAATTAGGTAGGAGGTCTTTCCAATGATAGAATTAAACCTCCTTGATTAGTTGAGTTGATTCCCCTATCCTAAAATACTGACTTGGATTTTCATAATAGTTACCTCAAAAATTTTATTAAATTGACTTTGGCCATTAAACTCAATACAATTTTAGTTAAGTAAAACCAAAACTCAAATGAGAACTCACTAATAAAAGTAAGTGTCTATAATTTGTCCATGTACTACATGTAGTTCTATGGTTTCATTATCAATTAGGTAATAGAAGGATTAGATTGAATTAATATTTAATTGATGGATTTTAATTTATTATGCATAAATTTTAGCTTGGTTTATCCTTTACACATATTTTTAATATTAAATAGATGTTACTTAATTAATTAACCATGTTGGATAAAACTTTTATGCATAATTCATTTATTTAATTTCTATCATTGCACATTTATTCATTTATTTATGTGATCTCGACCTACTATCCATAAAATAAATAATTTCATAGATCGAAATAAAAAATTAGTTAAATGAAACATTCATGAACTTTATCTAATAGTTGATTTAATGATTGGACATTAAATCAACCTTTGATCTTGGGTAAACAACTTATATTTCGAGTCTTGGAACGAGTTACAACATTCCTCATATCCACTATTGTGTCACCTAGGTTGGAATCATTATGGTTATGTCTTGAACTGCCTCAACACTCTTTGGGATGCTCCATTAATTACATAAATTTATTACACACAAGCTGGTAAGGGGAACCACAATATTGGTTAAAGGGAATTACAAAAATATCCATAGAAACTCAGGAAATAAATTAAATTAAAATATCTAACACAAACACAAATCTTTGGTAAGCTCATAAACAATTATACATACAATGAATACACAAATTTAAGTGGATTGAATTAATTTTTTTAATTGTAATTTTAATATTTTAGCTGAACATGCTTGATCTAATAAATTAATAAATTAATTCCATTTAATCTTAATGATCATATGATTTTATTTGGATATACACATAATTAATGGAATTCATGGTAAATAAATGGAAGAAACAATAATGAAATATTAATTACAATAAATTATTTGAGAATTTATCATTATTTAAAACCATTATTATATTATCAAACACACAATGGTGTTTAAATAAATAAAATAGGATTTTAATGTCATAATTTAAAAATTTAATGTAATATTTAATTTTTCCATTAATGAGATACTATACAGTGTGTACATCCAACTACATTCCATGTACCTCTACAACTATATATCCAAGTAACATGCCTAAGGATTTGAAATGTTAACTCGACCAGACTACACAACATGTACAATCGAGCTACATGCCCTCTATCCACTTTCCATGTTCGAGGTTGTCTCGGTTGACACATGGTGTTCAGTAAAAGTACCATGTGTAATAATTTCTCAATGAATATAGATACAATGTGCATGGTTATAAGACCTGTGATCTAGCTGCATGCCATATAACCTAGTTTTACCAACCAAATATTTGGAACTTTTCGATGGCTTCTCAAGTTGTTATTATTTTTTAGTAAAATTTTATGAAAATGAATCACTGAACCAACATGATTAATATATTCATAAAATTTTAATTCAAATAAAATTAAAGAAAAAATAAAATGAAATTAAAATCTTTCCACAATTTTGCATAACTCAATAATAAAATAAATAATTAAATATTTAAACATGACTGCTCTGAGACCACTTGATAGTTCTGTGCATAATAGAAGTGTACGAATGTGGGTGATATATTAAAATTTATTTAAATAATCATGGCCCAAATCTAAGAGTTATGATCTTACATATCAAATTAATATTTAATTTATTTAATATTGGAATAAATAAATACCTGAGTTAAGGAACATTCTTCATTGGTGAATTTTGGTCATCTGAAAAGATCCTTTCAGATTAACTTCGTTTCTCTGTGAGGATCCAATGATATAATCCATCTAGCATGGTCCAAACATGCTCTTATGATATTAGATTAACCATACTTGATCTCTGGGTGTAAGCACAGTGAGTCAAATGTATTGTGATGTTCGTTTCTGATTTATCATTCTTTAGTCTTAAATAAATCTCCCTTGAACTTCTCATTCATGAGAGAGAGAGAGGGGGATGGAGAATTTATGAGGGAATTAATTCATTCAAAACAATTATATATTTTCAATTTTTGTATTCCCTATACAATATACATTGAAATATATTTATAGAATTAGTATTTAAGTTAAAATGTTATTTAATTGCATACCGGCCAGTAAAAAACATTTATTAACTTTAATAAACCCGATTCTATATAATAAAAATTATATTAATATTATTTTGTGGTTCAAAAGAAACATTCACAATAACAAGTATTTTATAACAGTCTTGTTAATTAATATTTTTCACTTGAATCGTTCTTAGTCCATCCGAACTCCTCCACCATTTATTGAACAATCGAATAGATAGTTTATTCATAAATAAAATTTGTATTCACAATATAGCACATAAATATTTATTACAATATGAAATAAATAAAATAAATTTTTTATTCATAGGCCACTGAATAAATATTTATATAATTTATGCAATCAATATAACATGAATAAAATTATTCCTTAGACTTGAGACTAATTTTTATTCCATTCGTTAAACTCAAATTGAATATGATTAAGATTAGTAGAAACACTTAGTGTTTGACCATTTAGGATTATTTCTCCTTTGAATTAGGAAATCATGTCTAAATTCCAAGATTACAATATAGAAATGGGTCAAGGATCATAATAGAAATAACTTAATGTCAAAATGTTGACAACCACACATGGACAGTCACTGTGTAATATAATCCCTTTGTCACAATATCTCGTCAAGTAGGATGCACATCCATGTCACCAACTTATATTATCAATATTTCTTTCTCTTATTATCTTAAATAATCATGTCATTACACCATGTCCATGGAATTTAATGTGATGGTATTATTATAATCCATGGGAAAATACATCAACATTTAGAAAGATGTAAATGGAAAGTCCTTCCCTGACTTATTCATTAATGACTTGTCACTCATGATGCACCCAACATATCCATATTCACCATGAACTGTTATAATCATGGTTTTTGAAATAAATCTATGTACACAATTTGTAACATGAATTAATAAGAATGTTAAAGTCTTAGGATGATCACACACTCTCATTGATAAGAATATCCAATGACACCAAAAGATGAAAATTTCCTACTAGAGGGTCTGTTCTCATAATCTCCCATATTAGAGATTACCAAGTTTGAACATCATGATATAAAGCCTCATATGCTTATGAGGACACATACATGACCGTTAATGTACTATGTGTCTCATCATAGTATGTTATCCAACTAAAAAACATTATTTAAGAATATCAACATAGCACATGAATATTCTCATCATGGTGGGGAACTTTTATGACCATGAAAATGTGATTTATACTCTTGTAAATAATTAAATTAGAGACAGGAATAACAAAAAAAAAAGTAATAATAAGTTATATTAATATTCAATACCTTTAATATACATGAAATCAATGTATACACAAATTTTCCTAAGACATCAGATCCAACAATCAATGGTGATAATATATTCAAATCATTCATAATATATCTTAATGAAAATAAGAATTAACTTTAGAATATCCCCTAAGAGTGTCAAAAAAGGTATATAGTGATGACCCATTCACCATATACGTGAATGATTAATGAGATATATTCAATCAACTCTTTTTTGGGATATTTCCCCTAGATGCATCTATTCCATAACCACATCATATTGTAGTTTCCAGTTAGGGATGTTTTTTCTTTGGGGAACCCCACTTATTTATTTAATACAACTTAGGATGTTCTCATACACTTAGGATTATCCTAAGGGTTCCTACTAACGTTTCCTAATCCTTCTTTGCAAAAGTTACAAAATCTTTCTATTGATACCAACAATAGTGAGCCATATTTTTCATATATAAATTTTATATAATTTTATAAGAATATTCAATACATTTCACAATAATTCACATGAGAAGAAAATAGAGGTTTAGTGTCTTTAGAAACTTGGATATGTAAAAAAATGGCGAAAAAATATCTATATAATTTCTGATTAATTTATTCCCAACTAGAACCCTTCTTATTCATATCATACTTAAAACCATTCTTCATTACCCAGGGATGGTAAACATAAGAAAGTGTGATCTTATATTATAAATTATGGTTAATATAAGTAATATCAATCAATAACCATGAGTAAGAATAATATAATAATAAATATATGAAAACATGATCAAGACCTATAATAATCATACCCAATCAGTCAAATATCTTTAATCATGAAACATAATAATTTTTTTAAAAATAGGGTATATGATAAAAGAGAGAAAAAATTTCAATAATAATTCATGATCCATGAAAATATATCATAATAATAATAAATAAATTTTCTATAAAGAACATAATAATAGAAAATCATTCCCTTATTCAAGGATCACTAGAAAGATTGTTATATTAGATTGCGTTCACACCCCATTCCATAATTTCTATAGTCAAGGTTTACACTTAAGGCTATATTATTAGAAAAATTCCATTAATGAATTGGGTTAACTCTCATTTCCATTCCTTATTATCAAATGAGACATCCTTATTTACCTAATTTATTAGAGGGATATTTAATTTTGGTCCAACCCATCACATAATGAAAATCATATGTATGAGTTCCACAAGATCATAAAACATTAATCATATCCTCATATTATAACCCATGGAAAGGATAAAAGTTTCATAAAAATTTGAATATCATAATCACAAACCATCCATATAAAAAAAATGGTAAAATTGGATCATACCACTCGTAAATATTAAGAAGAAATAAAGGATATTTTTATATTTTAAAATACCTATAAAATATTACTAGAACATTTCTTAAGAAAAATACCCTTTTTGTTTTGAAGTCACCTATTTAAAAACAAAAAATTAACTAAATATTATGGAAAAACTTTTATTTTAAATAAACAAGAAAATTTATAATGTAATATTAAAATACAATAGTATTGATGTTGGCAAGGAAATCACATAATGTATTTTATGTTAAAACGATAATTCCCCTCTCAATTTCAATAAAAAATCAAAAGTACCATGTATATAAAATAATATGAAGGATCCTTTTAAACTATGACAAGGAAAGTAAAATATAGAAAATTATGTCTTTAAATAAAAAATTTATAAATTCAAAATTATTATTGATAATATTTTAAAGAATATATGGTCAAGGAAGAAAAGATTCCCAACCGAAGGGAAAACAAGGCCAACTTTCCTCATAAACATTGTTATTGTAATTTTAGTAATTAAAAAGTATAAAATTAAATGTAAATATTAAATAAATGTATATATATAATCATATTATAATAATATAAATAATATTTGAGATATATGTATCCTAAAATTTCATCATCAATCTTTTTTATCATAAACAATCCCAGTAAAAATGAGATTTTAACATAAAACCCTTACTATTATGCGAAACATTGAACCATAACCCCCATGAAATAAATAACATAAAATAAAAATTTGAATACTATAAACATAAGAATATTAATGATACAAAAACATCAATTGGGTAGTAGATATACCTAGTAAAATAATATGGGCGTATAAAATCAAACATATCTCAATGAAATATAATTGAGATGAAGAAAGCTTATGACTTTACTATTTTTTTGAATCAAAAGTAATTAGAATCTTGAAAATAATATGGTTCTCTAAATAAATTAAATTAAATAATTTATTATAAAAAAATACATTCTTTTCGTGCATATACACCATACAAGTAATAAATTTGTCCATAACATTAAAACATGTCTCAAGGAAGAGAAATTGAGACAATACCCTTACCTCAAGTATGTACAACATTTAAAGTGCTCTAACCTGATATATAATAAATTTAAATTTATTATAATTCTATAAAAAACAATAATTATGAATATAATACAATATATTGTTTAATTACAATATATTATCACCCATACATTAATAATATTTTCTTATCATCATTATTTCAGTTGTAAACTACTTAAATTTTCATGTATGTTTTCATTTAGTGGTTATAGTATTTTCACTTTGATCAGGGTTTCTTCATATTTAGAATGTTAATAATGATAGAAATTCCATATTTATTCATTATATAAATATTTATAATCCATTATATAAAGTGGTGATGAAAAATTAATTTCATCACTATGAGGAGAAGATAGTCCATTCATACCCATGAGTGACATTTCCATTTTTCGATGGATGGAAAAAAATAAATGTAAATATTAGTTAATATTTAAAAAATAATTATATTAACATAAATATCATATATAATAATTAAATATATCATAATAACCAACCATAAATTATGGTGGTGTAAAATGAGTTGTATCACTACTTGGAAGAGGTAATCCACACGTATGCACGAGCGATACTTCATCTCCCATTGGATTGAGAAGAGGTGATAGATGATTGTTACATCATAATACTAAAATATTAGTATATTTATGATATTATACACATCATATTTTTATGTATTCAATAATTTTATAGTAATTATAAGAATAAATAAAATTGAAATGATTGGTTAAGATCCATACCTCTTATTTGAGAGACCTCTTTTGGATTAGTCATTAATACATAATAGATAGGTATTAGGAGAAGAAAAAAGATCTAGGATTAATTTAATTACTCTAGTAAAATTTTTAGTATATATTTTCTGATCTATAAGGCTAAAATGGTGTGAATAATAGAGTATAATATGTTCCCTTTTATAAGGGGGGACGCACATGAAATTTCTTAAAAGATTTTAACTATTTAAGGTAAATTTAATAGGAAAGTGGATCCAAATTGATATATATTCTAATTAAGATTTATATAATGTCTATATAGCTTCAAAAAAATAATAATTCTATAGGTTTGGGTGGAATTCATACCGTTATATCCTAGTTTAACCCCCTGGTAAACCTGTTTCAACATTAACCATGGTAGCCCAATTTTAATACTTGTACTATCCAATATTAACAAAAATTAACTTAAACCTATTAAATTATTTTTATTATTTTTATTATAAATATGGAATCTATTAAAATTATTCAATTTCTATAACTGCTATAATTTTATTTTAATTAAGTTTACAAATCACAATCAAAACCCATTTTCAAATAATGAATTTTTAGGTATAAAACAAAATTTACATTAATCACTTTCCTTGGAAAAACCTTAAAAGGAATGTTGAAATAATAATTTTAATATATAATAATTAAATTTATTTAAAATAATTAATAAATATATATTTAATTAATTTATTAATATAAAAACACTTACACCCATAAAAATATTTTTCTTTTCGAAAAATGCGTTTTAAATCCCAAAAATTAACTTACAAAAAAATAAATTATAATGTTGATTCATACATAATTAATTAAATTATTTATAATTAAATTTTACTTTGGTTAAATTAATATAAATTTCAAAACATAATGATACATTTCCTTGAAAATAAATTTCAAATTTTTCAAAAATCAATATTTTTCAGTATTTACTAAATAAAAAATATTATTAGAAAAATATAAAAAATAACCCAAAGATAATATTAAAATGATGTGACCACACATCATTGTTACTTTCATGTGGGGGGTTCATATTATAAATTTTTGATTATTCCTAAACAAAACTACTATATGGATTCTTAGAACAGTGGGAGTACGAGGCCAAGTCTATTTGGAAACGATAACAACATGTGAAATCTATGATTGGAACATAATGGTGGATTCATATTGAAGATTTAGAAGAGTTTTATTATTCTAGAAAAGTAGATTAAATTAAAATGGATTGAGTAAGGGTTTGAGATCAATTTTTCGTAGCTTGTTTTGAAGATATCTTTATGTCTAACTTCAACAGATATGATAGTTTAAACTCAAAATTTGACCAGGGGTCAACAATTGATTTTGTTTAAAATAATTGGATGTAAATGGATTATAAAAAATTTATTTGATCTAGATATATTCATAAATTATGGTTTATTCATAATTAATCTTCGTTCATAAAATAATTTGAAGCTATTCATTTTAACTTAATTTGTTCCATTTATATTAGGGTCATCCTTCGGAATCCCTCAGATTAGGATCATGAAGAAAGGATTATAAACAATATTTTATTAATTTATTTCCTATCAAACACAATTACTGATTTTTTATTTTAATATTAATTAATAGTTTTACAACCCCTACTCTTGATACACAACACTAAGATGATTATCCACACATGGTAAGATTATATTTTTTCACATGAAATAATAACACATTTGAAATAGACAGCATATCTTGGTGAACTTGAATAGATATAACTGAAACTGATAATGTTTCTTGTAATAATAAGAAACAAATGCCAAAATAATTGTAATTCAAAAAAAATTTGATCATAACTATAACTGATGGTGGGAGACATCCATGTTGGAAAGTGCAATGATAAAATAAAAGAAAAATGTAGATAAAAAATGAAAGGTAGTAAATTCACCAAAATAACGAGGTTCCTGGAATTAAATAGGAAAAGAAGTCATTAATTTAGTAAAATGAACACCATGATTAGGAATGGAAATATTTTGGAAGAAGTCTGTTACCATAATTTTACTTCATGAATTTGAATATTAATTGTCAATGAGATGGTCATTGTTTTTGGTGGTTAGATCTCATGTGATTCAAAACCTATGATTTATTCATGGGATCCTTAGGGACATCATGGAGGTTGAAAAGCGTGAAGAGACCGATCCATTCACATCATGAATGGTATTCAAATCACGAGTTTTCATTATAATTAATGTTCACAGATTAAATAGTGTAATGAATTGGGTTACGTGTGCTTTAGAATCTGAAACTTCACTTAACATGATGATAGATAATGTTAAGCAAGTGTGATTGAGTAACTTTTTTAAATTCCATATACTCCATCATATATCCACACATATGTAATAAAATTATTTTCACCTAGGTTTTTACTTTTTATCCCCAAAATTACTTATCATGAATTATGTATTTATTGTATTAAATTTTCTAAAATTACTACAGTACTTTCTTCATACAATGAATTATCCAATTTTCTAAAACAATTCAACCACACATAATTGCACATAGAATAAAATATCTATAAAATTCTAAAAATATGGATCAGAATGATTATTAAATTTCAATATTTCAAATTCCTCAACACTTGAACAATTACTTATCCTCAAGAAAAAATATTATCAATAATAATCTCAAAGGAAACACCTTTTAATAGGAAAAAATAATTACAACCAACAAAATAAAACCAAGTGTTATTAGAATGGCATTAGGAATCAGTTATCATTATTTTAAATAAAATTGGTTATGAATCATAGTCATGTATCTTATTTAAATTCATCCACTTTTTGACAGTAATTTATCAACTGTTCCTTAGATGACCA
Source organism: Viscum album (assembly GCA_963277665.1). NCBI lineage: Eukaryota > Viridiplantae > Streptophyta > Magnoliopsida > Santalales > Viscaceae > Viscum > Viscum album. The sequence goes on along the minus strand of OY728133.1, from coordinate 1,992,534,400 downwards.
TGACTATGTTGTAATTTACCTCATTGTGACTCTTTCATAATCACTCAAGGTGAAATAAAACTAGAGCTATGTAGATTCCTAACATGTTCTTAACCATAGGATTGAATTGTATCTAACATCTCAACTCCAAAAATTAAAATAAAAAAACTAATCTTGAGGAATTTACTGTTTGGGTTAAATAACTCTGAGGCTTAGGGTAAGTGGGTATATGATAAAAATAAATCTCAAAAAGGAGTGAAAACACTAAAGAACCATGCATTATAATCATGAACAACATATTGAAGAACATACACCAAATAGAATGTTATTTACACTCTGAAAATCTCGAATGAGGTCCATAAATATTTCATGAAATTATAATGATTGTACAATGTTTCTTTCATTTTCATTTTTTAAGAAATCAAATTCAGGGTAGATCTCACATCCACCATCTAACCCCATAATATATATCATGAGAATTATTGGTATTGTAATGGTGATTTTTGATCCTCCTAATACACAACACATTATATTTATATTGAAATTAGAATTGGGCAATAAAAACTAGATAACAATAGTAATCATGAACCACACCCCACAAATTTGGTGAAATTACCACTGCACATCTCATCATTAGTAAGAATCCCATGTGCATAAGAAAAAACAATTCCCACACACTTATTCAATTAAATATCATGAAATATTCTAATGATTAGGGTATGAAGAGATTAAATGGCCTTGAAATGATGCTCAATCCAAACATGGTCATTCATGGAAACTGCAAGCTACGTAGGGTTGATGTAAAAGTATTTTTCAAGGAAAAAAGATGTAAACAAATCAAAAAACCATGATCCTTTTAAAACTGTATTTGTTTATTCATATCCTTAATAAGATACCAATGTATTTTCTGAAATATTTATAAGGCCCCAGTGTCTCTTATAAAATATGATCATAAAATAACTAGAAAAAGTAGGTCTAGAATCCTCTTAGGAATGGAAATAAAAACATGAAGGGAAATCAATTAGGGAATGTTTACTATGTAATAGGTCAATCAATGAAGAATTTCAATAATTCAGAATAAAAATTAAAATTATAAACTCAGTGATCACGCTAAATTCTAAAGAAATAAATATTGGATTTTATGACTTTTTTATAAACATTATATTTTATTTACATGGGTATAATTATATTTTCCTATTAAATAATGTTCACAAAAAATGTCTACTAGAGCAACGATAACCAAATAAAATCCTAGTGAATGTTCAGTAATGATTAAGACTATCCTCCTTCCACATTTAAAAGCAAATTATGTCCATATTGTTTTGAAATCAATATGAGAGTGATGAAAGTGATAGGTTACAAAATGTTATGGAAACATTATAAAGTTTCCGGGAATCAAGAAGTCCCTTGGATGAATGTTATTACATGAGGAAAATGATCAAAATATTAGTCGAATGTTAGAATACTTATAAAAACGATAGAAGGAAAATGAACCTATAATGGGGGACTTATGTGTCCACAATATATATCAAGGATAAAAAATAGTAACGAGGAAAGAGAATTCATGATTCATAAAATTTCCAACCACATATATATGAAAAATAATAACTACAATAATGTTCTTAACAAAACACCTAGATGAAAATTTGTACATAAATTCAAGGTCATAAACATAAATTATTAAGTCTCAAAATATTATAATAATAATAGATTTACTCCCATAGAGTGCTAATTGTGAAACCATCATCAAGAGATAGAAAAATATAAATTATAAATGTTCATAAAATTAGTGGTCTGTAGCTTCTTACTAAAACGCAAGGTGCTATCTTATAACCCTAGAGGGAGTTTCAGAGGGTTCACCACTTCATAAATATCCAGAGAAAACCATTCATGCCACTGGTGGAGAATCCTCAAAACTCTTAGATGGATCTCATGAGGGGGTTTCAAAATCTCAATATTATGAGGAAATATCACATGAGTGAGTCGAAATGGAATCCTAGAAGGTTCATCAAATGTGACAGAGGAAGTGGTGGAGTGATACATAAAAAGATCTACATGCATATGGATCACAATATAAGCATGATGATTAACAATATAAAAATGTGAATCCATTTAATCATTAAAGAATATATACAAAATCTGGTCCATGAACACCTGGAAACAAAATGGACCCAAATGATGAGAAAAACAGGGGGTGCATTGGGTAGAAAAATTAAAAATAAAGTGTAGTATCTCTGAGAGAAGTGCTCGCAATACAATCCCCAATGATGGGTGGCTATAACAACCCAACAATGTCAATGGGAGAAAAAATGGATGGAGTTAGTGAATCATACTTTTGAGTAATGGACATGGATCTGTTGGTAGGGTCGATCATCACTAGAGGAGTAGAGTTGGTAGCTGGCAGAAGGGATGTACATATCTGAATATATGTCGAACTTTTGGTAATAGGATCAAAAAAGAACCTCCAAAGGAGTCTCAATAGTGGTACTCTTTCCCTAATGATCATTCTATTAAATTAAGGCTCACTGGGTGGTAGGGTTATTATTCAGTAGAGGGATCTTTTAATGACTTGAAGTTCTATAAATTAATTACCCTTTTCAATGACTAAATGAATTATTAAGTAATGTATTTATAGAAAAAACATGCATTGCTTTGTATATTTTGGAAAATTATAGTATATTGGATTTAAAAGACCATTAAATATAATAACCAGTGATAATATATCCAATTTACTGTGAAAATTAATATTATTATATTAAGGGTAATGATAAAATCCAATTAATACAGACGGAAGGAGAAATGTCCTCGAACATTAGGATAATACCAACTCATGGCAATTTATTTAAGCTTCTAAGGGTGGTATCATTACGAGGATTTTACCTTGACTATGCCCAATATGATATTCAATTACTAAAGAATTAGAGAAACTATTTATGTGAGAAGTTCAAGCTTATTGAGATCATGATCCAAACCATGTTCACTGAACCACCCTATGAAAATCACACTATCACACATTTTACTCTTAGGTAATAAACTGGTGTAATAAGGGGTTAGGTATCTAGTACCTAATAGTATGATTTTTTATATTTTTTTATAAAATTATTATTATCTTTATCTTTTATTACATCATAATTATTAAACAATATTTTTGATAAAAAAAGATTTCAATGCGATGAAACAAAAATTTTATTTTTGGGAAATATGTAGATTCAATCAAGACACTCTATTTAATGAATTCAAGTATTTTTGAAATAAATTATATTTTTATAAAATTTTATTATTAAATAGTAAATATTATATATAAATGATAATATAATTTTATGAAGTCAAAAATATTTTTTACCAGGATCAAAAAAATAATATTGTAAATAAACCTTGTATTTTCAGTAAATTGGGATTTTTGATTTAAATGTCTAAATTATCATATTTTGATAATTATTTTGATAAAATAGATATTTTTTTTGAAATTTAAATTTAAAAATAATCCAATTGTGAATTTTTCATCATTTTCTAAGATTTTCAGATTTTTGGGTCTAAATTAAATACCATATAGATATAGAATATGTATTATCACATCATAAAATCCCAATAGCAATGTAATAAATATAATAAAAATTATCCAAAAAAACATGTCCCCCTTTAAAATAGTGTTTTTTGTTATTTTATTAATTTTATATACACTTAATGAATCCTCCATAACACATATTATATTTTAATGTTTTAAAATCAAATCATTATGAACTTGACTCACTTCTACATCACCAAGGGTATTATTTTAATGATGTTTCTTATCAGAATTATAAAACAAAATTAATATAATTTTCTAGAAACCATGGTAAAAAAACATGGGTTGGTCTGTGGTTTGGATTAATTTATTATATAGAACCCAAAACATATATTTAGAAATTATTAAAGTATGTTACTCCCTTTTTCTATATAAAAACACCCAACCTTCCATTCCACTTCACTAAAAACTCTTAGAGTACAAATTTACTCTACACATACCTCTCTATAGGCCTCCTGGGGATCCCTCATTCCCTTAAAAATGTCCTCCCAAACACTTAGAAGTGCCCTCTAAAGGTAACTAATAATATCTTTGTCCACTTTATTCAAGTACCTTCTTTATATTATGCATTTTTTCAATTTTTAACGTTGGTATGTGTTTATACACATCCCGATTAATTTTATTATGATTTATAAGTGATAATAGAACACTTTCACTCTAATTTAACCCTTCCATTTTTCTTTATGTACCATTTTTTATGCTGTCAAAATTACGCTGTGATTTTCCACTCTAAACATTAGTAAATACCCATTCTCATTTCAACTCATGGGTATCAACCATGATGTAACTATACCTCATTTATTGGTAACATCCATATATGTAACCAAAAATCTTTAATCATGGGATTAAAAGCGATGGAATACATCCATTTTTATGATCTATGTGGCACACTTATGCATCTATACGGTATAAAAGTAATAGATGGGCTTGGAATTATAAAGCTATCCAATGAAATGGGTAATTTTTCTATCTTCTGAGATTCATTGTATGGTTTATATAAGGTTATACTAATCATAAAATGTTATGTTTTCTTTGTTATTATCCTTCATTTATGTTTATAATATCATGTTTTATGTAGTTACCACATCTTTATATTTCCTTAATGTTGTCATGTTATATCATGCCTCATTAGTCACGATTATTATTATCACACCTTTTATATAACCTTGATAAGAATATCAACTCATATATATTAATTTCATCATGTTATGCTATGATTATTTACATAATGGTCTTTATTTCTCACCCCATTCTTATATACATCCCCATGTTATGCAAAGAAGTTTTAAAATATCAAAAGGAATATAAGGGAATGTTTCGGAGTTTTTAAGTAATGATGTTATTCCCATGTTTTATGTTATTATGTCATGTACCTAATTTACCAAATACATAAGGCCTCACAATCTTTTGGGGTTATATTTAATGTATCATTATATAATAAATTTAAAAATAAAGTGCATTAAAGACATGGGTCTTTATATTTGGTATGAGAGGAACATCTAATTATTTTTAGAATCTGGAATAGAAACATCTATTGAAAACATTAGGGATAATATTGAACATAGGAAAAACATTTAAATTGAGGTAAAGTATAAATTCTGTGGTTTATAATAAAATTAATCCTTTTCTAGATACTACAAGTGGATGTAGCTTTGGCACAACTGTGCATAGGGGTAATAACTCAGAAAAGGGTGCATTGAGACGTACATGATCATCACCCAGTACATGACAACCAGCATTGCTTTACCACAATATTGACACTCATAGGGGAAATTAGTTGGTAAATTTTCAATATGATTATAAATAATTATTAAGGGAACAAAAATTAACATAATATTTTACATTAGAAAATAGATCTTGGATAAATTATATTGAAACATTGAAAGTCATAGGTTATGTAATAAATGATATTTATGATTTATCCCTTTAATGCCCATGGTTTCTTATTTATATGTTTTATTATTTAGAAAATGTCATCCCTAATTTTTTTTGTTATATTCAATGGTAAAAAATTGAATGATCTAAGTCCATAACCAATGAAAGGGGAAATTTGATGACTATGCAATCGAGATGTCCAACCCAATGGGAGAAGGAATTATAAACTGCATGAAAATACTTTATAAATGGACTAAAATATTGAATAAAAACCAAAATTAAGATGAATACTAAAATCCACCAAAGAAATAAAAAGTTTCAACTGGGTCCTTTATGTGATAAAGGACTCTAATAATATGTGGATATTCTGATCCCTTAATTATGGAAAAAATGGATCAACTCCATTGATAAGAGGTTCTCCACCCTTCAATTCTCGAAGAATGTGAAGGCCATGCTGATTGTTTCTAGTATGAAAGGGGAAGTTGATCAGTGGTGGAAATTGATAAAAAATACCAATATCGAAGATGATATTGAAGTGATGGATTGTAATTAATTCTAGAAAATGTTATTTAATAAATATTTTTCCTTAAACTATATAACTGAATATATAAAGATACTTCCTTTGGATCTAGAAAAATGATAATGAATCCATCAGGGACTATGAAGAAAACATTATAAGAATATCATGATAAATCTATGGTTCGTTCATTAACTTAAAAATTAAACATAATGCTTCTTTTTTGGGATAAATATGAGTCTATGAATTTACACATCCATTTAGTACATTGGAAGCTATTAGAAAAGTTTATGATCTTCCCTCAAAGTTGAACTGGGGATAAATAAATCTCGCAGGCCCCATAGGTATGAGGATATGAAGTGGAGAATAGATATTAGTTCTTCTATTGTGGGGAGAAAGTCACATGGGGGTATGAAATTCCAACACCCCTCATGTTAATATTATGGGAATAATAATCCTAGAAATTTCTTAAAGGGGAACAGAAATTCTTTAGTTGCAGGACGAAAGGGAACCCATATAACAATTTTAGGTGGGAGGAACCCACCAATGTGATGGAAGAAAGGAATGGGAAAGTTAGACCTAATCCTATTTCAAATGTTTCAATTACAAGGAACAATAACATGACATGAATAAATGCACATATACAATGGTTGTTGATAGAAATCGATGAAAATATCTTTCAAGGACTAGAGAGAGAGGGAGAGATTATGTCATAACAACTACTATGGTGGATCATGAAACAAATGTGGGTATTGTTATTCTAGTTACCAATTCATGGATGGTGAACATAGAATTTTATTATGAATCATCACATTTATTTATATCATGCAAGTTTAGTAGAACTATACAAACACCAACTGAAAACATGGAAGTCTTGTTATCGATGAAAATGAAAAATGGGTCAAATATTGAATCCGAAGAATGTCACTCATCATTTGTCAAAATTTGTTCGTTGAAATTCCTATAAAACATTTTGATGGTTACTTTATAGTAATTAAATGAAATTATGGGTATTAATTGTCTTTACTTATATAGATCCAACATAAATTTCTAAGAGAAAGAAATCGCTATCTGAATCACAAATCGTCATCCAAATCAATAAAAGTGTAAGAAGGAGGATAATTATCATTTCATATCATCATGTTAATCATGGATATTATTTCCCTAGGATATATTGTATATTTATCAAATTTTTGAGAGTAAGGAAAAAATTATCCTTGAATACATTCCCATCATGGGGGAATACACTGATGTGTTTCTCGAAGAATTGTCTGTTATTTCTCTTAGATGAGAGGATGAGTTATCATTTGAGATTTTACATGGACATTTTCCAGTATCTATGCCTATATAAGTAATGGTTACTATTTAACTTGGGAATTTAATGAATAAACTATGTGAAGAATCATTATAATGGGTTTAAATTTCCATGTGCTTCACCATGGGGTGCATTTGTCCTCTTCATCAAGAAGAAGTATGAGTTAATGTTATTATACAATGTTTATAATGAGCTCAATAAGATCATGATAAAAACAATTATCCTCTATCAAAAATTGATCATGTGTTCGATAAAATATTTAGTAACCAATACTTCTCTTAGGTATATCTTCATTCAGGATATTATCAAGTAATGGTGAAGAAGAAGAATATCCCCAATATTTATTTTCATACAAGGTATGATCACTATGAGTTCAATGTTATTGAATTGTAAATTACTAATTATCCAAAAAAATCATGGAATTTATGAATATACTCTTTAAGTATTACAATGAAAAATGTGTTGTAGTCTCTATAGATGATATTCTTGTCTACTATAAAAGTAAGGAGGAACATGAAGTGAATTTGAATTCTATACTGAACACTTTTTGAAAGGAAAAATTATTTTCAAATATTGAAAATCCAATTTCTATATGGATAAATAAACATTCTAGGGGCATGTCATCAATAAAATTGGGATATCTATGGATTCTTTAAAATCTAAGGAAATTGAAGGATGTCTAAGACCAACATCTATGACTGAAATCCATAGTTTTATCAAATTATTAGGGTACTATTATCAATTTGTCAGAAATTTCTGAGGATTTTTGTTCCCACTAACTAATCTAGTTTATAATGGAGTTAGGTTAACATGGAATGATAAATGTGTAGAGTGATATAAAAAGTTAAATGAGAGTCTAATCATTAGAACTGTACTCGAATTACCCATCTACATTGACGGATTTGTGATCTATAGTGATGCATCAAAAAAGGGAATTGGATGTGTACTCATGCAAGATGAAAAGGTGATAGGCTATGCCTCCATCCAATTAAATATGCTTGAGAAGAACTACCCAAATCATGATCTATAATTGGATACACTGATCTGCACATAGAATATTTGGAGACATTATCTCTACAGGGTGAAGTGTGTCATATATATAGATCATAAAAGACTCAAGTATATGTTAACAAAAAATGATATCAATGTGAACTAATAAAAGTTGTTAGAGCTAATAAATTATAATAAATTTTATACCATTAACATCATGGGATTGAAGATAATGTGTAAAATTCATTGTGTATAAATGATCTCATAACCATTTCGATAACGAGAACTGAAAAATATCCAATCTTCTTGGACATAGTGAAGATAGATATAATAAAAATAAAAGGACCTACATCCAACCTTTCTCAAATAACTACACCACTATCCATTCTTGAGATGATCAAGGAGGCTGAGAAAGATGATGAGGTGCTATAAAAAATGGTAATGAATATTATAGTGTTCATCTTTTCTAAATATGCAGTTATAAGGTATGGTACCCAGATATGTGTCCCAAAAAACCCATATTTGGAGTGGAAACTTCTGGTTGATACACATAGATAATCCTTCTCCATTCATCTGAGAAGTACAAAGATTTATAGATATTCAAAGAAAGACTTCTGGTGGGATAACATGAAGAGATATAATGCAAAATATTAATCTTGATGCTTGGTGTGCAAGAAAGTCAATGATTAATGAAAAATTTCTAAGAGAATGATGAAACCACTACCTAAAAAAATATGTAAATTGGAAAATATAACCATTTATTTCATCATAGAACTCCTTAGGACTCCTAATGGAAATAAAAATCTCTGTGTGGAATTCAATCACCATACCTTTTCAGCACATTTTATTTATATATAGGAATATTTTTCTCTTGTCCAATCCACCAAGATATACATAAGGGAAGTGGTAAGACATCATGGAGTTCCACTCATTATTTTATCTCATCAAAATCCAATGTTCACCTAGAGGTTATGTAGTAACCTTCAGCATGCATTGGATACATTGTTGAGCTTCAACATTGCTTATCACACTCATATAGATGGTTAGTCTAAAAGAACCATTTAATCTTTAGAGTACATATTGAAATAATGTTCAATGAATTTATAAGGATTTTGGGATCAACACATTCTTCTAGTGGATTTATCATGTAATAATATTTTCCATTATAGAATTCAAATGGTACCTTATAAGGATTTTAATAGGAAGCAGTGTTAGACATCACCATGATGGGATGAAGTTAGAGAGAAGAAGCTTATGGGACTTTTTCTTACCCAATATATGATAAATATGGTTTAAAATATTTATCATTATATGAAATCTGAAAAAAGAACTCATAGAAATTCTTTTAATACAATAAATGATGTGATCTAGAGTTTGAGGTTAGAGATATAATGTTCCTTTATATTTAATTATTGAATAAATTCATGAGGTTTGGGAAGACGGGAAATATTAGTCCTAGATACATCAACCCCATTGAGATCCTTAATTGCATTGGAGCAGTGAACTATTTACTAGCACTCTCACCAAACCTATATCAAGTACATGTTGTGTTATATATATCTATCTTTAGTAAGTATATATCATACCCATCACATTTATTGAATCCATATATGGTACCATTGGAGAATGATCTTTCATATTTGGAGTAGTAGGAAAATATCTTAGATCATAGAGACAAGGTAATATGAAACTAGATAACTTGCCTAGACCAAGAATTATAGAAGAACTAAAAGTTTTAGTAAGTGACCTGGAAAATTGAAAAGGCAATGAAATATATGTACCCTCATCTATTTTAATGTATGAAATAAAAATTTCAATGGAAAAAATTTTGAAGGGGGGAAGAACTTAACAACCTGACCTTTTAAAAATGAAATTTCTTTTTTGAATGATTAAGTGTATTATAAAATTATGTAGTTATAGAAATCACACGAAAATTTTTGGATATATTCGATAGTTATCATATGTTGGATTTAAAATACCATTAATCATCATAAAAATTTATAATATATCCATTTTTATTGACCATTATGATTAGTATATTAAGATTTAAGATAAAGTACAATTAAAAATGATAGAAGTAGCGATGGCATCTAACAGTATGATCATACCCAATTATACCCATTTATCAGAGCTTCTAAGGGAGATAAAATCACTGGGATTTTCCTTTGTCCAAAACAATTTTTTTTTTCAAAAACTAAAGAATGGGAAAAATGTTTAAGAGACAAGTTCAAGATCATCTAGATCAAACCCAAACCCTGTTGGCCAAACCACCCCATGAAAATATCAACACCACACACCTTATATTTAAGGAATACATTTGTTTCATAAGGGGTTATGTATCTATACCCTAACAATATGATTTTTTATATTTTTATTTTTAATAAAATAATTATTATATTTAACTTTTATTACTTTATCATGATTAAAGAATACATTTGATAGAAACTAGATTTGGATATAATGAAACCCAAATTGTATTTTTTAGATATATATAGTTTTAATCAAGATGCTCTATTTTAATGAATTCCATATTTTTTGAATTTTTTGATTTTCATAAAATTATATTATTAAATAAGTTTCATTAAATATAAATAAAAATATAATTTTAAGAAGTTACAAATAATTTTTATAGGGGTATAAAACTATTAATGTAAAAAAAAGTTTTTTTCATTAAATATAGATTTTTTATTTAAAAGTGTAAATTATCATATTTATAGAATTATTTTGATAATAGAAATATTATTTTTGAAATAATCACATCAAAATTATCTAACTATGAATTTTTCAAAATTTTCAAAGATAGTCGTATTTTTTTTTGTAAAAATTAAATGAAATATAAATATATAGTATGTATAATGAAATCATAAAAGTTCAAAAGTGATGTAATAAATATTTTGAAGAGCATAAACTACAAAAATTATGTTTACCCTTTAAAATAATGTATTTTTGAGGTTATTTTATTATTTTTATAAACCCTTAATGAATCCTAAAAAAGGTATATTATATATTATGGTTTTAAAAAGAAATCTGTATAAACAAGACTCACTTCCACATCCCCAAGGGTATTATTTTATTATGATAAATTCTTGGACTTATAAAATAATGAAATAAAATCATATTTGGTTTAAGCCACAGGAAAAACCATGGTATAGTTTGTTCTTCAGATTAATTTATTATATAGAGTCAAAAACCAACATTTAGAAATAAATAAAGAATTGCCCTATCTTTTCTTATATAAACTTTGTCATCCTTCGAATAATATTCACTCAAAACCTTTAAATAATGAAGTTAATATAACCTTCCATCTATATACTCCTCCAAAAGTTCATCCAATCTCTTAATTATCTACTCCTATGATTATAGGAGTTCCCTCTCAATGTAAAGGATTCTCTCCTTCTCTTAATAAAAGAACATTCTTTATATTTTGCCTTCATTTTCTAAATTTACATATTGGGAAGTAATTTATCACATCCTCGTGACTATATTTATTATTTATAAGTGATATCTACCCATTTCACTCCCATTTGACCCTTTTATAAATATATATTCACCATTATTATGCTGCTAATATTATCTGATGATTTTCCATGCCAAAAATTTGTATAGTGAATACACGTACTCATTTACACTCAAGGGTACTCCCCATGAAATAACTAAAATTAATTTATGGTTACTTCCATTTATGTAACCCATAATAGTTAATTTTGAGATTAAAATGGATATAAAAAATCCGTATGGTGTATGATATAAGTGGAAAACTTATGCATGCACATGATATGAAAGTAACAGATGAACCTAAAATTATATTGATCTCCAACACATTGGGTAACTACTTTATAACATATGATTCCATGAATAGTGAATTATTGGTTATAATAAGTACACTATGTAATTTTTTCGTAGTGGTTAGCCTTGACTTATGTTTATGATTTCATGTTTAATGTTTTTTCCATATTCATATGTTGACTAAATGTTTTCCTGGTATGTCAAGCCTCATTGTTCAATATTATAATCATTACTCATTTTATGTCATATTTATATGACTCTTTCTTCACATGTATTACTTTAATCATGTTATTCTTTGATTATTTCCTTATTAAGATATATAGCTCACCCATTTTTTTTGAATGTCAAAAGGTTATCCCATGCAGTTTTAAAAGATCCAAATAATATAAGGTCATGTTTCAAAGTTATTAGATAATAATTTTATACCTATGTTTTATGTTATTATGCAATGTAAAAAAAATTCAAAATACTCTAGGCCTCACCATGTTATGGGGTTTTATTAAGTGTATCTTTATGTAATGAATTACGAAATTATGTTTATTAAAGAAATGAGTAGTCATAAAGCACGCCTGGGGGAGTGCTTGGTGTGAGTGTGGAAGGAACTGGTGAGGATTTAGATGGTGTCTTAACTGTATAATTATGAGGTAAGGGAGAAGTACAGATGGTTGGTGGTGTTGGAGTAGGGGGTGGGGTAGTGATGGGAATATCTGGTCGATCAATGAATGTGATATCAAGGCACCGAAAGAGAGTGTTTTGGTTATCAAATAGGGAATAGAGAGATACCCTATAGTATCACAACCACTTCATAGGGTAAAATTAATGTGGTAAAGACTAGGCTGAGGGGGGAAATGATGGACTTGGTTGGGGAGGTAGGGACTGATGGATCTGCTGAAGTATCAGGCACCAGTGACTCATCAGTATAGCATTCATAGTCTACTACCAACTCATAGTGTTCATCATTCTTCTAAATAATACTCATATTATGGATAAGTAAAAGACTAATAAAATCAATCAACCCTAATTAAGAGATAAGTTAGGAAGAATAAAAAACCCCAGATATTTTTATAGGTGCATGACAAAGTTCCATCCCATGAGTATAACACAATACATTTTCATTATCCCATCAAAGTAAATAGTAAAATGATTGTCCATGTTCACCATAAGATCTACCATGGTAGTTGAAATAATGAGTACCTCCAATTTACTGAAATAAATACATGTATCACGTCATTCAAGTGATGATTTATCAATGTCGATATGAATAATTACTAAAGATACTCCTCTCAACATAATGCTCTTTGTTGTATGAGGTTCATAAAAGTTATTAGTTTCATGGAAAACCACTAACTAATTCTATAGTGTATCACAATTTTTGGGGACCAAATATAATTCTACATAAGTTGGATAAGTAGAAAAATAAGATGATTAAATTCTAAGGAAAATTCCAAAATAACCCAAAGTAAGATCCCAATGTTTTCCACCTAACATAAATGTGACATAGACCACTTCTAACTAAAAGGTATGAGGAACTAGATAAATATCTCCTTGAATTTATCCTTACATACCTTAATGATATGGGTCAAATTTATACTTTATAAGTCCCCCATAACCTCATTGGCTACAAGTATCTTTTGTATCACCTCTAGATTAAGCAATTTGTTATTCTACATAGGCGTGACTCATAAGTCTTCTAAGTGAAGAATATTCCATGTATCTATAAACTAGAGGTAGGGATTAATTGGAAAATGTGGATCATCGGTCTGGGATGGTGTGGAGAATAAGAGGAAATGTTGGATAGTGAGTCTAGTATGAAGGATCTATAGGTAGAGATGAGGCCACTAAGGCTGGATATTTCATAGTTGTGGGCTCCTTGAATTTATCCACGTGGTTTGTTGAGAAATTGTGATGAGGCTTCCCACTGACCTCATAAGATCCATATATGATTAATAGGAATATTTAGAACATATAGATAAGGTATGAAGCAGATTAGATAATAATGATGAAATTTTGTTACAATAAGTATAATCAACATAGAGGAGGAAGATATGTAGAGAGGGGTTAGGGAAGGTGAACCAATGAAATGATTTTATGGTTCATGGGCTGGGATTTCTACTAGAATGATATTCATGATGTGAGTTGGAACCCACTTACATGAAAAATAGTGTTTTATTTTTCAAAATACATTGAATATTTTTATGTGAATGTTTAATTTATATAAGGACTCGGCCTTAAACCTTACTTAATCTTGAGTTATTTCAAGAATACACATTGTGGATCTTTTCAGGTTTATAGTTTTAGAGAATTAGATCATAAATCATGCATTACATTCCACAATTAAACAAAGTGGTTACATAAAATATAGTATTCATTTTTTCCCATCAATAGAAACATATTTAAAATAAAACATGGATTCATTCTTAACACTTCCTTGACACTATCACCATGTCATGTACCATTCCCTTGACCTGTGAAAAACATTTCAAAAACTTGGGATGAGCATGAAAAGCTCAGTAAAGGATATAAAAATTCGGAAATGAATCATTAGTACATGTATACATAAGAATCAATGAAATCGTACTTTACTCATAAAACATAAGCACATTAACATACCTCATGAAATCATAATATTTATTAATAACTCACAGAAATCATAAGACATAACGGTAACTTGAGGCATTTATAACATTCATACGTAGGTAGTAACCCTCATGGTTACGTTTGGAATACCCATAACAGTATATTCCCTAAATCTTTTCAGAGAAACCTTAACGTTTAACCCCTTCGCGTTACCCAATGCATTGGAGAGCTATATCGGGCTCACCCACCCTTAGTTTATCACGGAACCAACCGTCTTCATAAAAAATGCCCAATAAACATAACATAATCATAGCACATAACTTAATCATAAAGTAAAGATAACATTTCCACATTGTAATAAAAATACAACATTTTAAGATATTGAAATAATGAATCCATTCTAAAAACCATTTTCAAAACCATTTAAAACATTTAATAAATAGATATTTTAATCAAAGTGTCCCATACCACCTTAAATATTTTAACATTTTAAAACATTAATATACATATAAATAAATCCTTAATACCATAGTGAAAACATAGATATTAATAATAAAAAATAATTAAAACATTTAAAGCTATATTTTAGTTAAAGGGTGTTTACTAAAATTAGAGACACTTGAATACAATAATTGAGGAATAACATTTAATCAGAACTTTATAATATCATGAGAATAAATTTATTCATGATATAATATTTAAAAGGACAATATATACACCATATAATAGTGAATTGGTGCATAACAACAATGAAGTCTCAATATAAATGTAAAATGAGATGAAATCCCTTATAAAGAAGGTATCCTTAAATTAAGGACAAATCAATCTCAAAATTATGTGTGACAAATATAAAGACACCCAATATAAGTTGATATTAAGTGTAAAACAATCAAAGGTAATTAACACATATTCAAATGATGACATGTTCAATAAATATATGTTGAACCCAATGAAATCGAAATTGGGTTAAAAAGTTCCCTTAGTAAAATTCGTCAACCTAACAGCGTCACATTAAAATTCAGAAAATGAGTTGATGAGAGTGAAAATGGTATATCATCACTTGGAAAAAAATATAAATCAATAAGGATATAGAATAACATATCCCAACATAATAATATGTAAATTAAAATACATAACAAAATAAGTCTTTTAAAAAGAGGAGTGTGAATGGTTCCCTTCCCGATTTGGGAAACTTTTGAAACGTACACCCCATGAAAGAGGGGTCATATAATAAATATGTAACTACCCATAAATGAGAGTATATTATACAAATAGTAAAATAATGGGCAGTACATACACAACACAAAAGTAAATAGTGGCCAATGTAGCATGAATCTCACAGGAATAAAAAGTGAGATGAAAAATCCCCTTATGAAAATCCGGCAGCCTAACGGTGGCACATAAAACTTCCAAAAGTGAATTGATGAGATAAAATAGGGTCTATAATAATATTAACATAAAATTTAAAACAAGAGGAATATAAAATTACATCCCCCAACATAAAAAATAGGTTCTTAAAGTAATTTACATAAAAAGAGTACTTAAAAATAAAGAGAGAGGTATGATCCCTTACGAAAATTCCGCAGCCTAACGGAGCCACATAAAAAATCCTAAAATTAATTGATGAGATTAAGAGGGGGGTAACTCATCATATAAAAATAAAAATTACAGTATGGTGAATATTAATTAACATCCTACAACATAATAACATGGTGCATAAATGAAATGACATAAAAGATGGTACTTGAAAAGAAAGAGAGAGGTCAGACCCCTTACCTCAACTCCGACTTGTCTTGTTCGTTTCTTTATATTACTGAATAATAAAATTTTTGTCAATTTATAGTTTCTTAAGGTCCTAATTTAAAGATTATTATTCAGTTAATATCACATATTACAATGTTATAGTAATTGGTTAATAATGTGAGTTCATATCAGACGTTTTTGTCGATGTTTGGTACAAGAGTCAAAAATGAACTTGTTTGAAAATGATTTTCCATGTAGTTATAAGTAAATCATCTACAGAATAGTATTAATGATTTAAATATCATATATATCTAGTACATATTCATTTTATACTATTCCATAACATCTAGAGATAAAAATAGATGAAATTCGCTGTTGATGGAGACGGTAGGCCGTACGTATGCAAGAACGATTCCTTCATTTCTTTGTCATATTAATGGAATTAAAAATAATTGAGAGAGATATATATTATAATTACAGTATAGTATATATGTTTTATAGGTCACATAAGTTCATTAGTTTCATTCTTTATACATTCCCTGTATTTCATGAACAAGTCACATCACTTGAGAGGGCGGTAGTCCACACTTCCTTGTATGAAAGTATCGCAATTCCACAACATGCAAAGCATAAAGGTATGTTTTAAATATAAAATACAGATGCATTTGGAAAACATAAATACAATATATATCATATATAAAATATATTGACATCATAATGGCCACCATGAAAGGTGTTAAGAGAAGATTGAACAATCATAATTTTGTGAGGCAGCATTTCACCATCCACAGAAATAGTATGTTCTTTAACCATTAGACAGAGGTGTGTGTAATTTTAGCACTAATACATCACATAAAAACATACTAGTATATTTAATATACTGTTTTTGTTACAAAATAATGGAATAAAAGTATTTTAGGGGTTTGTAGAAGCAAAATATAACAAAATCACACAAGTGAAGACATTACCATTAAATCGGGTAACTCCTCTTGGTTTGAACCAAAAGGGTTTCTTGAAGAGCATTATGCAAAGGTTGAGTCTTCAATGATGAATATGGAGATGTGTAGAGGAGAAATGGGCAGGGTTTGGCCAAGCCAAAGGCTTGAGAGGTGTGGTTAAGGTTGTAGAGGTGGGGGCCTTTTATAATAGAAGAGGAGGGGCACTCTTAGAAAGTTATAAAATAATACTTTATTATAAAATAATTTTCGGATTTTAAAGGACCCAAAAGGATATAGTTTTAGGATAAGGTGATAAGGTTTCGAAATCCACCCATACAATAGGTTTTTGAAAAGTTTAAGACTAA
The DNA here is from genome assembly GCA_963277665.1 of Viscum album. NCBI lineage: Eukaryota > Viridiplantae > Streptophyta > Magnoliopsida > Santalales > Viscaceae > Viscum > Viscum album. Next base: position 1,992,516,750 of record OY728133.1, on the reverse strand, counting down.
TATTTCACCCTATCTTGTCATTTTATTTAAACCGTTCATTTATGAGGTAATCATTGCATCATCATAGTGTCATAAATAAAATAATTTATTTAATGTCTAAATTTTTTAAAATAAATATCATGATGTAAGAAATCTTTTTATATTTCTAATGAATATTTATAGCAAAAATATTACTTGTATAACCCCATGTAAAAATTGTTTTAGTAAAATTATACATATTTGTGGAATTTTAATTTTAACTTTAAATTTAAAGTTATTAATGTCATTTTCCGACCAAAGTGGCTCCATGGGGTCCCCAAGTTGAACCATGGATTTTAATGGTTGTACATGACTCATAAAATATGGTTAGGGCATGTGTAAAGGTCATTTCATATTATTATAACATTATCTTTACCTTAAATTACAATAATTACCTTTAATCGCGATTAATAAAACATAAAAGTTACTATTCACCAAAAATGTATTTTAATCTCATTGAACAAAATTTTAATTTCTAATGAAAACCATTTATGTTTGATTTCTGAAAATCAAATCACAAAAGTGCTAAAGATTCATTTAAATGAAAAATAAGTTTCTTTAACTACCACTTAGTGGTTTCACTATTCATCAAAAATTGATGTTTTTCAGAAAAATACCAAAAATTAACCCTAATCTATATTTGATATTCTGAATTCAAAAATGATGTCTATTTTAAAAAATTCAAAATATATAGGTTTCATTAATTAATTTAATAATTCATTCTCGCTGTCAAAACAAATAGCGTGTTTTTAAGAAACAATATCTATTAAAAGATTGACACTAGTTTAAGTCCAACTTCAAAGTGAAATTAATGTCAATGACCACTATTGGATTAAATGGTAATAATACATTAAAATTACACATTAAAACAAACTAAAAATATAATTTAACCATATATTTTAATTAGATTAAAAAGCAATTTAGATGTAAAATGTGGTATTTTTTCACTATTCATTAAAAAAACGAACAATGTCAGAAACATACCAAAAATTTAACCAAAGTAAATTTCAATGTCCCAATCATAATGAATATGTTTATTTTGACAAATAGAGCTTATAAAATTGTAAAAATTTATATTTAAAAAAATTTCACCATCAAAAGGCGGTAAAACAATCTTTTATAAATATTAGAGTATTTATTCTCAAAAATTAGATTCATTTGGATTTTAAGCCTATAACATTTATTGGATAAATGTAAAAATATTTAACAAACATATGTAATCATTTTGAAGTTAGTTATGTTCATTCCCACCATTATAACGGCTAGGCGTTAACGATTATAATATTATTATATTATTTGTGTGCAACATAAGATTTCAAAGAAACTCATTATTGCGTATTGGGTACGCCATCAAGCAAAACATTCCCATTAAAGTAATATTAACATTTTATTCACAAATATTGACAAACATTAGAATGTAATATTATTTATTTACTTGGTATGTTTCATCCTTCCCCCCTTTTGGAAATTGCGTCCTCGCAATTTCAAAATTGGGCTTGGAAACATCATTGAAAGTCCCACATCAGAACAAGAGTCAGTAAAAATATCACTTTAAAAGAAAGGGAGGGAAGTACAAAGGTCACCTGAGTTAACCCATACTAGGATTCCACGTATGAAAATATGGATATGGAGGAGAAAACAAAGGGTCATGTTCTGATGGAGAGTGATAGTAATCATGTCTAGGAGAAAGTTAACCACAAGAAATTCACAAACTTGTGATGGGTAAAACGGTATTCGATTCCCTAGTAGGAAAAGTTTATAGACCACATTTTTGTTTTAATTTAATCTTCATTGAGGAAATCATTTTTGAGATTAACTAAATCATAATGAAACATACTTACTTGTCACGTAGACTTTCATCTTTTACTAGATTCCTTAATCAAACTCATATTTTCTCTAAAAGACGAGTATTTAGGATGAATTGTTCATATTAGGAGTACTATAATCAACTTTTTGAGCATCACCTAACCCAGAAAAGAGAACTATATATTTCCCATGTCTTTAGATCTCAACCAAAACCAAACCAAAAAGTTTAGTACGAGTCCAGATAATACCCAAAAAGGATATTTTTTTACAAAAAGAAAAACTACTCCTAATCTCAATAATTTGTCAAACTAAACCAAAAGTTCAACTAAGACCATTTAATAAAAAATTTGTCCATGAAATTCTTCAAGGTAAACCCAAATAAGATTGAAACCCAAATATTTGAAGGATTTAATCACATATTCTCCCAAGGTACAAATTAACATTTATCTCCAAATAACATCAGTTGATCTTAAAGTCTTATATTGAAAATTAATTAACCTAATCACATATCCTCCATGATAGGTTAATAATTTCCATAGATAACCCAAAATAAACTTACTCTCGATTCATAAAATCATCTAACTAAAACAAATTAGTCAAAATAACTATGGACTTCCCGTAGTCTAGTGGTAGGCGATAAATACCAATCACACTTTGGTTGTGGGTTCGATTCCCATAGCTTTGTCCGACGCGACGGGTTGTCACATAGTCTACGAGTTTTCCTTTTTTCCAAAACTATATAATTCTTAAAACATTCCCCAATAAGAGATAAAATCTTCAAAAATAACGGTAACATAATTTAACCTCAATTTTACCTCATACCTTTCATCTTCCATCATAACATATAGTAACCCATAATTACCTCAAAAGTAAGGATCATATAAACCCTAATGGTTAACTTTATAATTATCACATGAACTTCCACGCCGAGTTGGTTCTATCGTACAAGAGGCATTAGATAACTCACCAAGGATCAGGTGGTTGATCACGACTCTTGATAGTTGATTTAGAATAACCACAAGATTTCTCATTGAATCCCCCATTTCATCCAGTCTTTTAATTAGAGAACTACCAAAGTTTCCTTCAAACCCATTGTCACTTTGGTGCCTGCTAGATCCATCGATTTACTAAAACCAAAAAGGCCAGTGTGAGTATATCAACAAAATCAACATGTACTAAAGAGGAAGATAAACACTACGATATACTTATCCAAGTTATCTTAAACTCATTCCAACCTTCAAAAATAACAATGAATCTATCTAATATAATAACTATTGTTGTTATATAAAACTTGTCACTTATGCTTAAACAACACTCTAACCTCTAATGTTATCTAAACCGACCTCTAATACCAACTATAAGGACCCAACCATAAACCTTACTTAATACTGGGTTATTTCTAGAATACACATTGAGGATCTTTTCAAGTTTAGAGTTTTAGATAATTAGATCATAAATCATGAATTACATTCCACATTTAAAAAAAGTGGTTACATAAAAGATAGTATTCATTTTTTCCCATCAACAAAATCATGTTTAAAATAAAACATGGATTCTTTCTTGACACTTCGTTGAAACTATCATCATATCATGTACCTTTCCCTTGACCTGTGAAAAACATTTCAAAAACGTGGGATGAGCATAAAAAGCTCAGTAAGGGATATACAAATTTGTAAAGGAAACATTATTAAATGTATATATAAGAATTAATGAAATCATACTTTACTCATAAAACATTAGCACGTTAACATACCTCATGAAATCATAAGATTTATGAATAACTCATAGAAATAATAAGATATAAAGGTAACTTGAGGCATTCATCACATTGTTAAGTAGGGAGTAACCCTCATGGTTACGTTTGGAAAACCCATCACAGTATATTCCCTAAATCTCTTCGGAGAAACCTTAACGTTTAACCACTTCGTGTTACCCAATGCATTGGAGAGCTATATCGGGCTCACCCGCCCTTAGTTTATCACATAACCACCTATCTTCATAAACAATTCCCAAGAACCATAACATAATCATAGCACATAAATTAAGCATAAAGGAAATATAACATTTCCATATTGTAATAAAAATATAAAATTTTAAGAAATTGAAATAATGAATCCATTCTAAAAACCATTTTCAAAACCATATAAAACATTTAATAAAAATATTTTTGAATCAAAGTGTCCCATACCACCTTGAATATTTCAAAAGTTTAAACCATTAATATCCATATAAATAAATCCATAAAACCATTTTGAAAACATCGATATTAATAATAACAAATCATTAAAACATTTAAAGTGATATTTTAGTTAAAGGGTTTTTACCAACATTAGAGGCACTTAGATACAATAATTGAGCAATAATATTTCATCAGAACATTATAATATCATGAGAATAAATGGATTCATGATATAACATTCCAAAGGACAATATATACACCATATAAGAGTGAATTGGTGCATAACAACAATGAAGTCTCAATAGAAATGTAAAATGAGATGAAATCCCTTATAAAGAAGGTATCCTTAAATTAAGGATAAAACAATTTCAAAAATATGTGTGAAAAATATAAACACACCCAATATAAGTGGATATTAAGTGGAAAACAATCAAAGGTCATTCAAACATATTCAAAGGATGACATATTCAATAACTTCATGTTGAACCCAATGAAATAGAAATTGGGTTAAAAAGTATCCATGGTAAAAATCTAGAACCTAACGACATCACTTTAAAATTCAAAAAATGAGTTGATGAGAGAGAAAATGGTATCTCATCACTTGGAAATAAAATATACATCAATAAAGATATTGAATAAAATATCCCAACATAATAATATGTAAATTAAAAGACATAGCAAAATAAGTCTTTTAAAAAGAGGAGTGTGAAAGGTTCCCTTACCGACTTGGGAAACTTTCGAAATGTACACCCCATGAAAGAAGGGTCATACAATGAAGATGTAGCTACCTATAAATTAAATTATATTATAAAAATAGTAAAATAATGGGCAGTACATACACCACACAAAATTAAATAGTGGCCAATGTAGCATGACTCTCACAGGAAAAAAAGTGAGATGAAAATCCCCTTATGAAAATTCAGCAGCCTAACGACACCACAAAAAACTTCAAAAAATGAATTGATGAGATATAATAGGGTATACCATCACATTAACATTAAATTTATAGCAATATGAATATACATTAACACCCCCAACATAATAAATAGTATCATAAAGTAAGATACATAAAAAGAGTACTTAAAAATAAAGAGAGAGGTAGGATCCCTTACCAAAAATCGGCAGCCTAACGACGCCACATAAAAATTCATAAAATGAATTGATGATAGTAAGAGGGGGTAAATCATCATATGAAAATAAGAATTATAGTATGGTCAATATTAAAGAAAATCCTCTAACATAATAACATGGATCATAAATTAAATGACATAAAAGATGGTACTTGAAAAGAAAGAGAGAGGTCGGATCCCTTACCTCAAGTCTGACTTGTCTTGTTAGTTTCTTTATATTCCTGAATAATAAACATTGGTCAATTTATAATTGATTTAGGTCCTCCTTTAAATATTATTATTCAGTTCATATTACATATTACAATTTTATAATAATTGGTTAATAATTTGAGTTCATATCAGACGTTTTTGTCGATGTTTGGTACATGAGTCAAAAATGAACTTGTTTGAAAATGAATGTCCATGTAGTTATAAGTAAATCATCTCCAGAATAGTATTAATGATTTAAATATCATATATATCCAGTACATATTCATTTTATACTATTCCATAACATTTTGAGATAAAAAGAAATGAAATGTACCGTTCATGGAGACGGTAGGCCGTACATACACATGAACGCTACTTTCATTTCTTTGTCATATTAATGGAATTAAAAATAATTGATATATTTTTTACGCTCCTTTCATCACAGAATCTAAAGATCGGAAAAAGGGGAATATCTGAGCTCAATGTGATTCAGCCTTTGATGAAAATATCAAAAATCGACAAAGGCATGAATAAGGGATCAAAAGCACCTGTGCCGCGCAAGTTCTATCACTGTCGCGCATGTCCACTTACGCGAAGCCTTATGGTCACGCAAGTGACTTGCGTGACCTAAGTGATAACCACCCGGTAACCACCTGTGGTCTTCTTCGGCCTATAAATAGACCATGTGGGCCCCCATTTTAAAGGATGGTTTTTTTTCCAGAAACTCGGATTGAAGCTCCCGACGCCCAAGTCTCTTCTCAAAGCTTCTGGAACACATCTAAGGTAATTTCTTACCTAGAATGGAAGATCTAAAGAGAGGGAGAAAGTCCTAAGTGTTGAAACTCATCAACACTTGAACACCTAAGTGGCCAGCCCTTAAGGAAAGTGGCCACACTTACGCGTCGCCTTACTCCTTCGATAGAACTTGCGCGTCCCTTTTCTGTAATAACCTCAAGAGGATTCCAACGGCTTTAATAAAGAGTCGCTCAAGTATTTCAATGCTAGTTGAATATCGCGCAAGTACCCCACCATGTCGCACAAGTATACCTGCGCGACCAATACTTGCAAGCCCATGCACTACCTGCGTGCCTTCCATGAATTGCGTGCCCCTTCCTTTTTTGGGTTCCCATCTTGCCCATTTTACCCCTCTTAAGCCATTACACCTTTCCTATTCAAGATTCAGTCTTCAAGACACTCTTCAAATCCATTTATGGCATGATTTCTTGATTTGACTTCCTCATCTGAATGGAATTCTACGGAATATATCTCAAAATATAGTGATTTATACATCTTTATGTCACTAATGATTGAGAGTTCATTCATTCAACCTCATCCTTTAAGATGATAGAATCCTTAACCTAGGTCTCATTTTCAGGAATAATCCCCAGTTATATGTCCTTTAATTTGGGCATCCTCCTCAGGAGTAAGCCCCAAACCATAATTCTTAACCTCGACCTCCTTTTCAGGAAAAAGTCCTAGTCATAATCCCTTAACCTGGGCCTCCTTTTCAGGAATAAGTCCCAGTCATAATTTTGGGCTTCCTTTTCAGGAATAAGCCCCATGTCCCTTAAACCAGTCCTAATTTACGTTTGATTTGGGATTCCTTCTCAGGAGTAAAACCAAATTATCAATCCTTTCCTAATTTGGGTTTCCTTTTCATGAATAAGTCCCAAGTTAGAGTATTCAAATATGCATGAAGCACATATACCTTTTGTGGACCCTGTTCCTGGATTTTCTCCTTAAAGTAAATCCTAGCCTTCATTTATCTGGGCAATCATACATACATAAAGCCCGAAACCATTTCTTATGATTACATCTTTCATGGCCCAATTGTCTATTTTATTACCAATACCTCTTGTGTCTCACACCAAGCATGACTCACGTGGGCTTAGAGGGTAAAAGTAATTATGACATCCTGCTTTGAGCCATCAATCATAAACATCATACTCCCTTACTCAAACTACGTGGGTTCTGATTCCTTTTCCAAAACAAAGGATATGTAGGTATCCCATCTACGGGTTCGATCCCAACTCTGAAATAATTCATGTCCTTCTGAATGACAATAAACTTCAAGTGCCCCACTAAGTGGATTTAAAACTAGCCTGGTCATCATAATGACCAAGAGGCTTTTATATAAATGTTTTGAAGGATACCATTGACCAAGAATCTCTAAATAGATATAGATGATTCTATATTGATGAAGAACCTCAAATACATATAAAAGATTCTCCAAATTTCTTACATATTTAATCATTGATAGTCAAAACTGAAGCAATGCTCATTTTAAACTTGGTAATGTAATAAGGATTCACGAACATAACTTAAATCTATAAAGAGAGTCCCAGAATAGACAATAATTCCCCAAAAAAAGGTGTGATGAGTTCGACCTCCCATCCTCTCGACCAATGCAAATTCCTAAGCCTCATTAGTTCACAGACTAATGAAGTGCCTACCTTTGGAAAGTAGGTCCAAATGGATGTGGAATCATTGGATGTTTCCAGTTCTACGAACAAACCCTTTAGAAACCGATCGGAACGTTTGAATCTCCCATCCAGGAGGTCATCCCTGAATTCTAAGGGAAACAAAAAATGGTGAACCCGACGTGAATCCTTAACCAATTTAAAATGATGTTTTACCTATTTGTTAAGCCCCTATTTAAAACTCAATAAGAGGGCTAACAAAAACAATCATTGACATGTGTGCTCATCCAAAGGATGAAGTGGCTGAATTTTATCTTGATTACGTCTGTTATATCAAACAGGCACACTTTTCCAAGATCTTCTGTATTTCCATAATGGCTTCTCTCAAACTCACACTTGTGAATACTGTTGCTGCAAATACCACTGCTGCTATTCCTACTGGATCGTCACCCGCTCTGAGGATGACATAACCTACTCAGCGTCTTCAACACTGGGTATCAAATGCGCTGGTTAAGGAGTACCATCAACACGGTACCATCCCAACTCTGGAGGCTGCCCAACAGGCCCTCGAAGTGAAAAACTCACACAGGTCGTCCGGACAACGACGACCAGTGATCAAGAGGCAGGTGGTGCTGACTACCGTCTCCAACCGTTTTGGGACGTTATCCCCGGAACGCAATTTCCATTCGATCCCTTACTCTGAGGAAGTGATTGAGCAGGTCCCTCAGGACCTTAATTCAAAAAGACAGGAGTCTTTCCTGAGGGCTACCATCAACAATCGCCGCCTGACTCGTGCGGCAGTACGCCCTCAACATGATGAGGGTACCGACTCCAGGCGTTCGACTCAGGTTCTCGAACCCGAGCAGGCAAGACGAACTGCCAGAGGTGGAATCCGGTTAACAATGGGAAGGTTATCATCCCTTCCATCTCCAGAGAAGTCCACCATCCTAACTTGGTGGCGAATAATGACTAGGCACACACACCTACTAGTTTTAATTCCGCTGTCCAGTAGACTCGTCTGGAAGCATCAAGCCAATCCCTCCAGGAAATTCTGGTGGAGTACTATAGGCAGGAACATACAGATGCTTATACATCATTAGTTAGTCAGAAGGCTCGCCCAACTACATATGACGGATCTCGTCAACCGCATTTGGAAAAGTGTAATCAGCAGGCACATACACCTGCTAATACTAATCAATCCTACCAACAGTCTCGCTTGGTAGCGCGCGGAGAAGTCAGTCGGAAAGCTCCGATGACAAACAGGAGGCAGCCTCAACTCTCTGCCCCCACACTTGAGTACTGTCAAGATTCACTGACAGGAAAAGGAGGACAGGAGCAGGCAAATACAACTACTCCAAGCCCGTAATGGACGTATATCCCTGTTCTGGCAACCGAAGTCTCCAAGCATATTTTGTCAACGGTGAAAGAACAGAAGAAAATTCCTGCTCATATTCTGGATGCTTGCCAGGACATCATAACGGCTTTAGCATCATCTCAGGGAAAGACACATAAATCTATCCCTAGCAGTGGAGTGTCACATGAACGATTTACTCCGGAACAGACACACACATCTGTTCCAGTCCAAGAGGGTTATGGGGCATACTCCCCCATATCATACGGACAACCAAGTCAGGCACATACACCTGATTTGAGTGAAGATCGTCATCCTAACCTGACCATATTTCTTGATCAGGAACATACACCTTCTTAGAGCAACCACTTTCGTCAACAAGTGGTTTCCAAAGCGAGTAATAAGACGTCTAAGAAATAGATCCACCCAACACAGTCAGGAGATCATAGGCCAATCTATAACAAGGCCTTGCTCGATGCTGGAGTTCTTGAAGCCCTCAGACATTTATCTGTTGAAATTTAAGATTCTACTCTCTCAGTTCCCAATAACAGGAACATTAATTCCGAAGGTCTTCAACAGACACTTCCTCATGAAGGGTTGCTTCATGACAATTCGGTCAATCTTGAAGTTTCGTCTTCAGATGAGATCCACCGGAACCCTCTGTGTGGTCAGAAGACCAAGGAGCAAGAGATCTTATCTTTTGCTGTAACCCATTATGGTGGTCCTCCCCATGATGATGAATTTCGCTGCGAAAGTCCTCTCTACAGTAGTAATTCACATTTCCTGGAAAATACTCCAGTGGACAATGTAGTGCCGAGAAAGCCCTCTTATATTGAGGCACTTGTAAATGTGTAACCAGACATGTCTGATGCTTTATTGCTAGCAAGTGAAATACTTTCTCAATCAGAAGATATCCCAGGGTATAGTTCATTCTCTGAACCAACCCTAAGTCATGCATCTTCTAGTTTGATCAATGATCTCTCTACCAATCTTGTTGAATCTGATGAAGCAATAAGGAAACACCAACTCTGGTCAAAACAGGTAGAAGAATCTTTATTTAATGATGAAGTGGAAATGTTGAACATGAGGAAAAAACTAGCGAAAAGTTAGGTATCAGTCATGTTTTGGCCTTTGGATGACTCCTAGTATGACGTTCCAAAGATGTTGATGGAAGATGGAATCCATGATATTCATCTCAACATATGGAAAAATCTTTGTCAATTGAAGAAGAAGGTATTATCTTATGATGAATATGAAATTCGTCTTATGATAATAGAAGGGCTACAACGTCAGATTGATTTGGCATATCTATCAGTCTCTCGGTATCCAAAGGCTGAAAAGAAACAGAGAACCCTTCAACATCCATGACTTGGCGCACTATGAAAATTGCGTCAGTTAATTGCCAATGCTCCATATAGTGTTCATATCAGAGGATGGGGTGTTCACAGAGCACTACATTTCACAGTGCTTTCCAGTCAGCAAAGCCCGCTGAAAATGGTCTCATGCAATGTTATTGCCCATGGCCGGCCACAGTCAATGGGCTTTGTTCATAATCAAAAGCTTGCTCAAGAATAGGCTTCAACTAGTTCTTCTCAAAATAAAGCATATAGAGAACAAGTTGTTGAATTACTCCTACATCAAGCAGGCGAGAATATTGCACAAGCCTCTCATATGGAGCAAACACATCATCAAATGAAAGAAGATTCAGAAATCATCCAACGGTATGTTAAACCAGGTGATAAAAGTGGATACAGGTTAATGCATCTAGCTAATTTCCAAACTACGATTCGCAAGATCAAGAGAGCTTTTAAAAAGGTCTCAGACATAAAATGTCAAAAGCCACCCCAACTTATCAGACTGGGGACTCCTTTAACCCAACCCTCAGAGTCAACAAATGGGATTCGAGGAGTTGAGTAGGAACAGCAAGAACATCCCCAGTCCATGAGACTGGGGACTCTTTCAAATCATCAATCCCCTCCTCAGAGAATGTCGTTATTTTCTCGATTGGGGAATAAGACCCAAGAGGAACGAAGAGACAAATTATCAGGAGATTCCCTCCAAGTTATAACTCGTCAATAAGTTCCTAACGGATTGAATCAACAAATGGAAATGTCTCATCAAAGACATGAAAGAAGACAATATCACCGCAATGTTGATATAAGGGATGTGATGCATTATACATCAATCAATGTCATCAATGTCGTTGTTGCTAATTCACCAGAGGAGGCTCACTCAGGGGACTTAGATGAAGAGTGTACTGCTCAAGAAAATGTACGTACCGATACAAATGAAGAAGGTGTGGGTACACGAAGTCAAAGTATTACTCAGAACCTAGGTAATCCACTTCCTTCTCTCCAAAAATTATCCAACAAAGGGAGGGGAAAGAATCAGGTTACATATCCTTCCTCTAGAGAAGGTCAATCGCTCTCATTAGAGCAAAGTTTTTCACAACAGGAGGAAGAAATGAAAGAATTAAGAAGGTTGAATGCATAACTACTTCAGAGTAGTCTTCTTCTTAAGAATGCTGAAGTCCGACAGCCGAAGGAATTTGTTGCAGCTATAGAGATGGATCATGAATATCCTCTTTTATCAGTACTCCCTCAGAGGTCTAATCTTAAGGGTCAAGTGCAACAACGGTTGGCCGTGCTACCATCAGTTGTAGCACCAATCACCACATCTGTCCAAGCTCCATTCATTGCACCTACCAAAGGCCAAATTCAACCTAATGTTTCTCAAAAGTTAATAACTACTATTAATTCATTAACAGCTCGGTTAGAAACAATGGAAGGGAAACGGGCGCAAGTTCAACCAGAAAAGAAAGTTTACCCTGAATGGGTAGATTCAATTTTTCCTCCAACCAGTTTTGGAAACCCTGTTTTCCCTACATTCAATGGATCAAGCGACCCTGAACAACATTTAACAAATTACGTGTCTTGTTGGGATCCTATGATGGGAACTCCAGAGCAGCAAGAAGCGGTGAAACTCCGATGCATCGTGCGAACCTTGCAAGGACCAGCTTTTGTCTGGTATACAAGCTTGCAATCCCGGTCAATCATTGGTTGGGAGGATCTCCGCCAAAAATTCCTTCTCCAGTTCAGCTCAACTTTGCCAAAAATGACAGTTTTCGATCTTACAAACAGCAAGCAAAGGGAGAATGAATGAGTCACTGATTTCATTGCTCGCAGAAAGGGATTAACATATTCCCTGAGTTTAGCACTCCCTCAGGAGGAGTTATTGCCAATATGTGTGACAAATTTGCATGATGAATTAAGCACGCCATTAATCCCTGTGAAATACACGGGAGGGTTTTGAGACCTTATTTCAATCGCTCAGCAGATTGAAGATCCCTTATACAGGCTATGGCTAAATCTCGTGTAATTCCATCAGCTCTAGGAAGGAGAATGGGTAAAGCGGAAACTGCTACAGTTATGCTTAAACAAGCGCCTGTACCAATTTCTACTTCAAAACCTTCATCTTCTCAAAGGGCTCCGCCTCCTGAACGCCAACAACAAAGGCCGTTTCGTCCAATTAATCAAAGAGATCAATGACGAAAACAATTTGAGGATTTGAAGAGTAAAACATACTCTTTCCAAAATGAGAAAGTTCCTGGTTTCTTCATTTAAGCTCTGGAAAATAATTTGGTTCAATTACCAATGCCCAAGAGGCCAAACAAGGAAGGAGATGAAGACCGTCCCAATTATTGTCCCTTTCATCAAATGTTGGGGAATCCCATCCAGGAGTGTTTTGACTTCAAAGACCTCCTGCAAATGATGGTCGAATTGGGAGAAGTCAAGTTGAAAGGTTCTTCGACTCAGGTAGCTTGTGTTACTGCAACAGTTCCAGAGGAGGAAGGTGAATGGCAAGAAGTCAATAGCAGAAATGCACAGAAGTATGATGATTGGATGGTCAGAAAGACAATCAATCGGACTCATGCCATTTTGAAAACACAATTAAAGAAAGCAATTGTGTCTTCTGCCATGAATATTGTGGTAAAACCATCTTCGTCAGAGGGAAAGTCCTCAAAGAAACGGTTTGATTCAAAGAAGGAAGAACAATCAGAATAAGATGAGTATGTGTCAAAGCCTAAATTGTCTTTGACTCTGGCAGACTTTATGCCATCTACTTTAAAGCCATGGGCACTGACCCATCAAACGGCACAACCTAAACAGGCTAGTCAGGCAGAGTCTTTATTATATGAAGAGTTAATCTTCGGTTCTGTTAATATGATTCAATTAACAGATCTGTATTCCAATTTTAATTTCAATTCTGATGAGCCTGAATTCCTTATATAAAATAAAGGAATCCGAGGAAGTTCCAGACGTTCAGGATACAGGGGAAGACGTGGATCATTCCGAAGCCACTACTCCAATTCTACCCCTACTAGCACTGTGTATGCAGCAAAAACTCGTGGTAGATCCCTCCAGCGAGCCCAAAAAGAACAAGCAAGTTCTTCTGCCAATAGTCAACTCAGTCTTGGAACAGTTATTTTGGAAGACCAATTGAAGATTCCATCTTCTTTATCTTAGAAAGTAAATGTATCTAATCGGTATAATATTCAAAAACCAAGGATGTTTCCAAATTCTATCCCAATACAAGATGCATCAGATTCCAAAGAATCTGCTTCCAAGGTACCTGCTAAACCGCATATTCTTGTTGGGAAATGCAGACCTCTAGATCAAAAGTATGATATATTGAAAAACTTGGCCCAAGTACCAGCCAAGTTATCAATTTTGGATGCTTTGAATCTTTCAAAAGATCTTCGGGAAGCACTCATCGAAGCTTTGTCAATTCCTCAGGAGTTTGAATCTGAAATTGCTGCAGATGAAGTCTATCACATAGAGAATAATCCTACAGAATGCCATGCAGTGATATCTTTTACTGATAAAGATAAAGATGATGTGGTGCATGGGAACATAAAACCTCTGTACTTATCTACAAAAGTCAATGGTGTAGATATCTGAAGAGCTTTCATTGACAATGGTTCAAGATTCAACCTGATGCCCATTCGTACACTTCGTCGATTGGTCCTCACAGAATCAGATTTATCTCCTTATACCATGATGTTACAAGGATATGATAAAAATGAACAAGAACCACTGGTCGAAGTTACACTCAGAACTCAGTTTGGAGATCTTGTATCCAATTCAGATTTCATGATTGTTGGTCAAGACTCAGCTTTCAACGTCTTGCTTTGAAGACCCTGGCTACATCAGCATGCAGCTATCCCTTCATCATACCATCAATGTCTCAAATACTATTTCAATGGTCAATTTGGAACAATATATGGTGATAAGACCCCGTTCAAGACATGTGAGTCTCAATACATTGAGGCGGAATTTTATCACATGAAGGGAAGAGAGAAATCTACAATAAAGGAAATTACCAAAGTTAATGCTCCATATGGTTTGGAGAAGATTCCAATAAATCCATTTAAACATGTGAGTACAGATTATGTGTTACCTATCAGTCAAATTGAAAAAATAGGCCCAAATCAAAATACTCTTATGGAAAGATCCATAATGTCAATTACGGCAATCGAGCCAGACAACATTGGAGAAATTGGTAACCTACCAAACAGTGATGAAAACACAAGTAGTGACCTTTTCATTTCATCTGCTGAAATAAAACAGTTCTATACTTCGCCAATCAGGCCATAAGAAGTTATAGCAACATCGGAGGTGAATAATGATGTCAATTCTCAATCCATCATCTCCTCTTTATTTCCCAAAGAAGGACCTTTATCATCAATAGCTTCGGAAATGGAATCTTCTTCTTCAAAATGTGCAAATTTTTACATCTCTTCTGATCATGAAAATTTCATTTTTTTTCATCTATTATGCAAGTATAAATGGAAGAAATAGCACATGATGAAGAGGAAGAGGAAGATCTTAGAGATGCTCCTCCAGCATTTGAAGAGGGTATCTCTACCACTGTGGACGAACTCAGAGAAATAAATCTGGGTACAGAGAAAGATCCACTCACCCCATTAATTAGTGCGGCCATGACCCTTGAAGAGAATAAGATATATATTTCTTCTCTAAAACAAAATAAAGATATTTTTTCTTGGAACTATACAGAAATGTCTGGGCTTGATCCTGATGTTTCTACTCATCATTTGGGTTTACCAAAAGAACATCGAGGATTTAAGCAAGCCGCGAGAAGAACACACCCAACTTATGATTCCAAAATTGAAGCTGAAGTGGATAAGATGATCAAAGCTAACATCATCAGAGAAGTTCAGTATCCCAAGTGGTTGGATAATATTGTCCCTATAAAGAAGAAGAATGGACAAATTAGGGTTTGCATTGATTTTAGAGATCTTAATCGGTATTGTCATAAAGATGATTTCCCAGTTCCGATAACAGAACTCTTAATTGATGCGACGACTGGTTAGGAAGTAATTTCCTTCATGGATGGATATTCCGGATATAATCAGATCCGAATGGCCCCAGAAGATGAGGAATCTACAGCCTTCAGAGCCCCTGAA
Organism: Viscum album; assembly: GCA_963277665.1. Taxonomy (NCBI): domain Eukaryota; kingdom Viridiplantae; phylum Streptophyta; class Magnoliopsida; order Santalales; family Viscaceae; genus Viscum; species Viscum album. Next base: position 1,992,501,170 of record OY728133.1, on the reverse strand, counting down.
GGTGTGTTTTGTTACCGGGTGATGCCCTTTGGTTTAAAGAATGTAGGTGCAACATATCAATGTGCCATCAAACCTTTCTTAGGGAAGTTTGTTGAATGCTATGTAGACGATTTGGTTGTTAAATCCAAACAACATTCTAATCACTTGGATGATTTGGAAGTCATATTCCACAAGCTTCGACAACATAATTTGAAGATGAACCCCTTAAAATGTGCTTTTGGGGTAACCTCAGGAAAATTCCTCGACATTGTTGTACGCCATCATGGTATTGATGTCGATACTGAGAAGACCAAGTCAATCCTTGGTATGTCACCTCCTCATAATTTGAATGAATTAAGAGGACTTCAAGGAAACTTAGCCTATATTCGGCGTTTCATCGCCAATTTGGCAGGCAAAAGTTTACCCTTTACCAAATTATTGAAAAAAGGAGTCACTTACCAGTTGACTGAAGAATGTCAAGAAGCGTTTGATGTTATCAAGAAATAACTCTTGAGTCCACCAGTACTCATGCCACCTATTGAAGGAAGACCACTTATCCTCTATGTGACAGCTCTAGAGTAATCATTGGGTGCATTTCTTGCTCAAAATAATGTTGTTGGGAATGAAAATAGCCTCTACTATCTCAGTAGAACAATGCTTGAAGCAGAAACCCAGTATTCAGGTATTGAGAAGTGATGCCTGGAATTAATCTTTGCAGTTCAGAAACTGAGACAATACCTGCAACATCACGAGGTCCAATTGGTATCTCTCAATAATCCGCTCAAATTCATCCTTAGTCGTCCAATGCTTACATGATGTCTAGAAAGGTGGGCAGTTATTTTGCAACAGTTCGACATTCCGTATGTATCTCAAAACTCAATAAAGGGCCATTCTCTGGTTGATTTCCTGGCTGAACATCCTTCAGTGGAAGACACGTCTTCAGATATTGAACTCCATGATGAGGAAGTTTTCTCTATTCAAGAGAGTCCTCAAACATGGGAAATGTATTTTGATGGTGCTTCTAGAAGTCCAACAAGGAAGAAAATGGAAAATCCCAAATTCAACAAAGTTGGTTTAGGAATTGTACTCATTTCTCCAGATAAGGCACTGTTACCATATTCCTTTTTATTGTGGGAAGTTGGTACCAATAATGAATCCGAATACCAAGCTCTTATCGCAGGTTTGGAGTTAGCGTTTCAAGCACAAGTGAATCACTTAAAGGTGAATGGTGATTCAGACCTGGTAATCAAACAAGTCAATGGGGATTATGCCATCAGAAAAGAAGAATTAATCCCTTTGTATGATTATGTCAGAGAGTTAATGGCGGAATTCACTTCAGAACCGACATTTTCTTATGTCCCAAGATCACAAAATGCTCAAGCTGATGTGCTGGCTAATATAGCCACAGCTCTAGCAGATCCAAATCAGGATGAGACAATAATCAGTATTGCCCACCGTCGTGAAATTTCACCTTATGTTCAAGCCAGAACAGAGGAAATTAATGAAATTAGTCCCATTCCTGAACCGTATGGTCATATAATAGGATGGATGTCACCTATCAGGGAATACCTTCAAAATAGAACACATCCACCTGATAGAGCCAGGAAAGAACAAATCCGGTGACCTGTGGTCAATTTTACTCTTTATGATAGCCCAAACCACCTAGAGAAAATTCTCTAAAAACGTGGTTTTGATGGAGTTCTCTTCAGATGAATTGATGGTGAAGAGACAATGGCTGTCATGAAAGAAGTGCATGCAGGTGTCTGTGGTGACCACCAGTCTGTACATAGATTGTCTGATCAAATTCGAAGGCTTGGATACTTTTGGCCTTCAATGATACAAGATTGTGTTAATTTCACAAAGAAGTGTCATTCATGCCATGTACACACCAACTTCATTAATCAACCTCTAGATTTGCTTCATACAGCTAAATACTCGTGGCCATTTTCCACATGGGGATTGGTTGTGGTGGGACCTTACCCTCAGCTACGGCCAAGCAGTTTAAGTACATTCTTACTGCTACTGATTTCTTTTCCAAATGGCCAGAGGTAGTACCTCTTAAAGAAGTCAGTTCTAAATGCATTGTTAGCTTCATCAGGTCTAACATCATTACTAGATTTGGTGTCCCTCATACCACATTGATGGACAACGGCACCAACTTCTGTTCTTCTGAGGTGAAGAAATTGTATCAAGAATACAACATTAAGTCCAACCATTCATCTCGGTATCATGTGGCAGCCAATGGACAAATAGAAGCCTTTAACAAAAATCATTCAAATATACTGCAAAAGATGGTGGATAAAGATAAGAGGTCATGGCCTGATAAACTATTTTATGCTTTATGGGCTTATCTGACTACCACCTGCAATGCAACGTGGTCAACTCCATATTCGTTGTTATATGGAACGGAAGCAGTCTTGCCAATTGAAGTTCAATTGACCTCACTCAGAGTAGCCATTTGTGATCAGTTATCTACATATAAGAAATCCCAAAAGCTATTGAATGAATTGGAATGGTTAGATGAGAAAAGATTGTTCACTTTTCACCACTTGGAAATCTATCAAAATCGAATAGCACAAGATTTTAACAAAAAAGTTCATCTTCGCTCATTCATTCAGGGAGAATTGGTATTAGTTCTCAGAACTCCAATGATACCAGCAAAGAAACCTCCCAAGCTTGAGCCAAAATGGGAATGACCTTATTCATTACATAGGGTCTACTCCAATGGAGCTCATTCATTAATTTCGATGGATAGAAAACTCATTACTACTCCAACTAATGCCAGATTTTTGAAGAAGTATTTTGTATAAACTACAAAGTATTCACAAATTGTCCCTGCAACATTACACTAAATTATGCGTCACCAGTTCATCCTTGCTATATGACGTTAAACTATACAACAATGGTCCAATATGACCTTAAACCGCATCTTCGTCCCATACGGTGTTAAACTGTGAAAAAGTTCCCTAAAAAGTCATGTATGACCTTAAACTACACCATGGTCCTGTATGACATTAAACTGCACCATCCATGGTTCATGCATATGACCCTAAACTATTTAAAAGTCCCTTACGTCTGGAAAGACGTTAAACTACAAAATCATCAAAGGTCCTGTATGGACTTAAAACAACATCACTGTCCAGCAAGACATTAAACTGCACCATCCACAGTCCATTTATATGACCTTAAACTATTCTCCCTTTTGTCCAACATGACACTAAACTGTAGAAAAAATCCCCAATGTGTCCAACATGACGTAAATGGTTTGTTATTTTGTCCTTACTTCATGACATTAAACTGCACAGTCCCCCTTTTTTGTCCAACATGACGTTAAACTGTATTGTCCCCACCGTCCTAACAACATCACGCTAAACTGTATAGAAAGTCCTTGATATGTCCTATATGACATTAAACTATATTTTTTCCCTGCTACATGAAACTAAACTGTGCAGCACCAATAGTCCTAACTACAAGACTTTAAACTTCATAGTCCCTTTATATGTCCTACAGGACATTAAACTATGAATCGTTAAGGTTGTTGTTACCTCTTGTTTCTCACACAGAGTATGACTCGCGTGAGCTTAGATAAAACCTCAACCGTAGCACTCTCTTTGGGCCGCTAACCATGTATAAGTCCCAACAACATTTTTTTAGGTCGTTGTCCCCATGAACAACTTGATCATTAATTCATTCTTTAATTAAACTACACGGACTTTGATCCTTGCCTTCCAAGCTGGGTACGTAGGCAACCTACCAAGGTTCAAGCCCAAAAACAATCTCTTCACTTTGGTTCACCTTCATCTCATACGATGTTGATTTGTGAAACCGCCCTTAGAATCAATATCTTTATATTTGATTCACTTTCATCCTTATTATACGACGTTAAACTATACAACACTTTTGTCCAGTATGAAAATAAACTACAAATTTCTTTGATACCCTCACCTGAGAGGGAACCATTATTTTCATTGATTTTTTCAACCATGTTTCATTTCAAAGACTACGTTCATACATGGAAACGCCCAAACCTTTTATCTTGGGTTAAACCGGCATTGCACTAAAGTCCCCTTTCACCCTTCACATGTACGAACCAAATTTGTACAAAGGGTAGTTCTAGAACTACGTGGGCTTGATTCCCATACTTATGGGATACGTAAGAACATTCGAGTGTCCCTTGAATCCAGTCCCAAGTCTTTTGGGCCTAACCCCAAATTTCACTTTCGATCCCTTGGCTAAAAAGTCCTCATGAAAACACACACTGTGTATTCATTATTATGATCCGAACTCTATGACCCTAAACTAAGATCTCTCATACATTCTTCCTACACGACATTAAACTACATTTTAAGAACTATGTATGGCTTGATTCTCATTCTTATGAGATACATAGTGAAGTCCAAAATTTGAATTCAGGACCCAGCCACAACATGATTATGGTTATCATTGACCTATGTATCTCTATATACATTGGACAATACCCATATTTATGTGTTATAATCCTAACCTTAAATATTTTCAGATCTTCATAACCCTTTTCATGACTTTTAGTCAAAAAAATGTCAAACTTATGAGAATTCTTTTTCCTGACTATGTAGTACACAACCATAGGTGGCCTTGCATAAACAGTCCACATAACAGACTTGTCAGCATAAGGATACTATTTATTTGACTATGCAGCCAATTACCTTAGGTGGCCCTACATAATTCAACCCCTTAACGGGTTTTTTAAATGATGGTAACTTCATTCTTGGGAAGAATTCCTCTTTTTTCCTTATTTTTCTTAAATGACGGTATGTAGGGATCTGAAAAAAAGGCCATCCTTAACATATTTGTCCCATGTCCTTTTTTATGATATGAAAGTATTCAAGTATATGGTTTATACTATCCATATTCTCCTTCCATACATTTGGGTCAGACCTTCGTAGGAGTGATATTCATCCAGTTCTTTGATAATATTTTCTGGAAATATCTTCTCCATATTCAAGTACCTATTTCCATACAACAAACTCTATACTTTATAAAATTTGAATCTCCATAAAGTTTCACTGGATTTTAGCACTAGGAAAGTAAATTTCTGAGAGTTCTTTTTGCCTGACCATGCAGCATGTGCCCATAGGTGGCCTTGCATAAACAGTGTACATAACAGACTTGTTAGCCAAAAAATGCTATTTGTTTGACCATGCAGCCAATTCCCTTAGGTGGCCCTACATAATTCAACCCCCTAACGGGTTTGTCAAATGATGGTAACTTCATTCTTGGAAACTAATTCTTATGATGCCTTTTAGCCCTTTTTCATATCATTCCTCATATTCAAATATTCTTAAGCCATAGTTTACATATTTTCTCTCATAATTGAGTATTGTAATATTTTTTCAGATAAATTGTCAAGGAATTGAATCAATTTTAATCCATTTCAGTCAAAGCTATTTCGACCTTAATCATTAGCCGTCGTATGTCTGATGTGCATGACTTTAAACTGCCCACAAAAGACAGGGGAACTTTGAATAAAAGTCAAGTTCCCAGCTCACTAAACATTCAATTTTTTATGATTTAGGTAACATTGAGCAATTAAAAGGTTTGAATTTTGTAGGGTTATTTACATTAATCCTAGAAAAAATCAAACTATGCTTACTAGGCCCATTGGATTTGGTAAAATCTAAAGCATGTAGTAAAAGGGAATGCAGGTACAAATGAGTGAAGGTGAAAGTGCTTTTCATTGATACATAAGATTTATAAGGACATCCACAGACTGGAGTCTCTTCTCTTTTTCAAGAATTACAAGAGGATTTCAACATAACTCTTCATTTGATTTACAGCATCCCGAGCATCATCAGCAACCACTTATAATTCATTCATTCAACTGGATATAATAAGAGATGCAATGATACCATCTCTTCTTGGAACAATTGTAAAAGGATGTTCAGTGACTCTATTTATGTCCAAGAGACTTGGAAGATGGATACATGGATTTGAGAATGGAGCATTGGGAGTAAAGAGCCATTTGGAGAGAGTACTCTTTTCAGATATTGCTCTAATAGCATGTTTGTCTTCTCTCCACCAATCGGTAGTGGAAAAAATTTCAGCCCATGGGTTTTCCATTTTCATATTTGCAAGGAAATGACATGGAGGAAGAATTTGAAAGTTCACACCATTGTTGTTGCTCTTAATGCACAACATAACCGAAATGAAGGAGTAGCAACATAGCTGCATCTCATGTGTATATTTCTCTGCATCTGGAACATTGACTCCTTGCAGGTGACCATGACCATATAGAGGCAGGTAGATGCTCTGTGGGAAATTAAGATGATATTTTCAAGTGATTAGCCAAATCTGGGAGAGTACTGTTGTAGATATCATAGTAATCATGGAAAATGATGTTCATCATGTCATCAATCCGCTTGCTACCCAGTTCATCAGACGTTTTAATTCCCTTAGGATCCATTGAATCTGCCAAAAAGTTGAATAAATTAAACTCTTAAATGGGTTTATTTTTCATAAAATTTGTGAAAGAATTCAAAAAAATGGCTAAGGCATTAAGGCGCATAAGTCTAAACATGGCGCACAAGTATTCGTGTTCCGTGCTAGTTTTTGACACGCAAGTATAAATCGCGCAAGTAAAAATACCATTACAGTAGTGCGACATCAAGGAAAACACTGGAAAACAGAGCAACCTATGCGGCTAAGGTGACCTGCGCGGCGAGAGCTCGAAGGCATGAAGTTCGGAAATCTAGATTCTTGTACGGAAGTGAGTCCCTTTATTTATAGACATGGCTGGGACCCTGCGCGCTGTACCCTGTGTGATCAAGGGCTGTATCCCTACACGATGGACACTTGCGCGCCGCCCTCTACGCTATCAAGACTTGCACGCCACATTCTCTTTGGATGTCTTCGAATTACTCAGAGTCAAATCCTCATTTCTTTCGGATCCAACTCTGAGGGGGGACTTTTGTTGACGCTCCTTTCGTCACAAAATCTAATGATCGGAAAAGGGGAATATCTGAGCTCAAAGTGATTCAACCTTTGATGAAAATATCAAAAATTGACAAAGGCATGAACAAGGGATCAAAAGCACCTGTGCCGTGCATGTTCTATCACTGTCGCACAAGTCCACTAGCGCAACGCCTTATGGTTGCGCAAGTGACTTGCGCGACCTAAGTGATAACCGCCTGGTAACCGCCTGGGGTCTTCTCCTGCCTATAAATAGACCCTGTGGGCCCCCCATTTGAAAGGATGGTTTTTTCCAGAAACTCGTATTGAAGCTCCCGACGGCCAAGTCTCTTCTCAAAGCTTCCGGAACACGTCTAAGGTAATTTCTTACCTCGAACAGAAGATCTAAAGAGAGGGAGGAAGGCCTAAGTGTTGAAACTCATCAACACTTGCGTGCCTGAGTGGCCAGCCCTTAAGGAATGTGGACACACTTACGCGCCGCCTTACTCATTCGATAGAACTTGCGCGTCCCTTTTCTGGAAGAACCTCAAGAGGATTCTAAAGGCTTTAATAAAGAGTAACTCAAGTATTTCAATGCTGGTTGAATATCGCGCAAGTACCCCACCATGTTGCGCAGGTATACCTGCGCGACCAATACTTGCGCGCCCACATAGTACCTACGGGCCTTCCAAGACTTGCACGCCCCTTCATTTTTTGGGTGCCCATCTTGCCCATTTTACCCCTCTTAAGCCATTACACCTTTCCTATTCAAGATTCAGTCTTCAAGACACTCTTCAAAGCCATTTATGGCATGATTTCTTGATTTCACTTCCTCATCTGAAAGGAATTCTACGGAATATCTCTCAAAATATAGTGATTTATACATATTTATGTAACTAAAGATTGAGAGTTCATTCATTCAACCTCATCCTTTAAGATGAGAGAATCCTTAACCTGGGTCTCCTTTTACGGAATAATCCCCAGTTATAAGTCCTTTAATTTGGGCATCCTCCTCAGGAGTAAGCCCCAAACCTTAATCCTTAACCTGGGCCTCCTTTTCAGGAATAATTCCTAGTCATAATCCCTTAACATGGGCCTCCTCTTCAGGAATAAGTCCCAGTCATAATTTTGGGCTTCCTTTTTAGGAATAATCCCCAAGTCCCTTAAACTAGTCCTAATTTACGTTTGATTTGGGATTTCGTCTCAGGAGTAAATCCCAATTATCAATCCTTTCTAATTTTGGTTTCCTTTTCAGGAATAAGTCCCAAGTTAGAGTATTCAATTCTCCATGAAGCACATATACCTTTTGTGGACCTTGTTCCTTGATTTTCTCCTTAAAGTAAATCCTAACCTTCATTTATCTGGGCGGTCATACATATATAAAGCCCCAAACCATTTCTTATGATTACATATTTCATGGCCCAACTGTCTATTTTATTAGCAATACCTCTTGTTTCTCACACCGAGCATGAGTCACATGAGCTTAGAGGGTAAAAGTAATTATGACATCCTGCTTTGTGCCATCAATCATAAACATCATACTCCCTTACTCGAACTACATGGGTTCTGATTACTTTTCCAAAACAAAGGATACGTAGGTAGCCCATCTACGGGTTCAATCCCAACTTTGAAATAATTCATGTCCTTATGAATGACAATAAACTTCAAGTGCCCCACTGAGTGGCTTTAAAACCAGCCTGGTCATCATAATGACCAAGAGACTTTTATATAAATGTTTTGATGGATACCATTGACCAAGAATCTCTAAATAGATATAGATGATTCCCTATTGATGAAGAACCTCGAATACATATAAAAGATTCTCTAAATTTCTTACATATTTAATCATTGATTGTCAAAACTGAAGGAAAGATCATTTTATACATGGTAATGTAATAAGGATTCATGAACATAACTTAAATCTATAAAGAGAGTCCTGGAATAGACAATAATTACCCTAAAAAAGGTGTGATGAGTTCGACCTCCCATCCTCTCGACCAATGCAAATTCCTAAGCCTCATCAGCTCACAAACTAATGAAGCGCCTACCTTTGGAATGTAGGTCCAAATGGATGTGTAATCATTGGATGTTTCCAGTTCTACGAACAAACCCATTAGAAACTGATCGGAACGTTTGAATCTCCCATCCAGGAGGTCAACCCCAAATTCCGAGGGAAACATATATATATATATATTATAATTCCAGTATAATATATATGTTTTATTGGTCACATGAGTTCATTAGTCTCATTCTTTATACATTCCATGTATTTCATGAACGAGTCACATCACTTGAGGGGGCATTAGTCCACACTTCCTCGTATGAAATTATCGCAATTGCACAACATTCAAAGCATAAAGGTATGTTTTAAATATAAAATATAGAAGCATTTGGAAAACATAAATACCATATATATCATATATAAAATATAGTGACATCATAATGGCCACCATGAAAGGTGTTAAGTGATGATTGAACAATCATCATTTCGTGAGGCATTAATTCGCCATCCACAGAAACTGTATGTTATTTAACCATTAAACGTAAGTGTATGTAAGTGTAGCTCTAATAATTTACATAACAAAATCCTAGTATATTTAATATACTGGTTTTGTTTCAAAATAAATGAATAAAAAGAGTTTAGGGCTTTGGAGAAGCAAAATAAAACAAAAGTAGACAAGTAAAGACATTACCTTTAAATCGGGTAACTCCTCTTGGTTTGAACCAAAAGGGTTTCTTGAAGAGCTTTCTTCCAAGGGTGATGATTCAATGATTAAAATAGGGATGTGGAGAGATGAAATTGGCAGGGGTTGGCTGAGAAAATGGATTGAGAGGTGTGGGTATGGTGGTAGAGGTGGAGGCCTTTTATAAGAGAATAGGAGGGGCACTCTTGGAATGTTATAAAATATTACTTTATTATAAAATTATTTTCAGATTCTAAAGGGCCCAAAAGGATATATTTAGAGGCTAAGGTGATAAGGCTTTTAGATACACCCATACATTTGGTTTTTGACAAGTGTATGACTAATATTTCACCCTATCGTCTCATTTTATTTAAATTGTTCATTTATGAGGTAATCGCTGCATCATCACGGTTTCATAAATAATATAATTTATTTAATGTCTAAAAATTATAAAAAAATATCATGATGTAGGAAATATTTTTATCTTTATAATGAATATTAATTGTAAAAAATATGACTTGTATAAACCCATTTAAATTTTTTTAGTAAAACAATACATGTTTGTGACATTTTAATTTTAACTCTAAATAAAAAGTTATTAATGTCATTTTCCATCCAAAGTGGATCCATGGGGTCCCCAAGTTGACCCATGGATTTTATTGGTCGGACATGACTCATTAAATAAGGGTAGGGCATGTGTCAAGGTCCTTTCATATTATTATAACATTATCTTTACCTTAAATTACACTAATTACCTTTAATTGCGATTAATAAAACATAAAAGTTACTATTCACCAAAAATTATTATCATCCCATTGAACCACATTTTACTTTTTAATGAAAACCATTTATGTCAGATTTTTGAAAATAAAATCACAGAAGTGGTGAAGTTTCATTTAAACAAAAAATCTGTTTCTTTAACTACTACTTAGGGGTTTCACTATTCTTCAAAAATTGATGTTTTTCAGAAAAATACCAAAATTCACCCTAAGCTATATTTTATATTATGAATTAAAAAATGATGTCTATTTTTAAAAATTAAAAATATATAATTTGCATTAATTAATTTAATAATTCATTCCTGCTGTCAAAACAAATAGCGTGTTTTTATGAAAAAATATCTATTAAAAGACTGGCACTAGTTTAAGTCCAATTTCAAAGTGAAATTAACTCCAATGACCACTATTGGATTAAATTGTAAAAATATATTCCAATTACAATTTAAAACCATTTAAAAATATAATCTATCCATATATTTGAATTAAATGAAGAAGCCATTTTGATGTAAAATGCAGTATTTTTTCACTATTCATTAAAAAAATGAACAATGTCAGAAACATACCAAAAATTTAACCAAAGTAAATTTCAATGTCCCATTAATAATGAATAAAATTATTTTGAAAAATAGAGACTATAAAATTTTAAAAAGTTATATTTACAAAATGTTCACCATCAAAAGGCGGTAAAACAATATTTTAAAAATATTAGAGTATTTATTCTTAAAGTTGGATTCAGTTGGATTTTAAGCCTCTATCATTTATTGGATAAATGTAAAAATATTTAACAAACATATGTAACCATTTTTTAGTTGTTTCTATTCATTCCTGCCATTACAATGACTAGGAGTTAACTATTATAATATTATAATATTATTAGTGTGCAATGTACGATTTCAATGAAACTCGTTGTTGCGTATTGGGTACGCCATCAAGCATATAATTCACTTTAAAGTGATATTAACATTTTATTCACAAATATTGATAAACATTATAATGTAATATAATTTATTTACCTGGGATGTTACAATTTACATTGTTAATATAGAAAATATAAGTTCAATAAGTTAAAATCTGAAGCCAGTAGACAGTATCCAAGAGTTGAATATCCTAAATTTAAAAAAGAAAATCAATCCTAAGATAGAAAATCTTGGTTTACATAGAGACATCACTTAATTTAAATTCTGAAGCTATAAATATCTTATATACATTAACAGTTAAATTCATATAGAGAAGGCACACCCCTCTTGGAATTATTCTATGCACAATCTCAATAATTGACCATTGACTATGAATATAGCTTTTATTCATCTTTTGATTTCCACCATTCCATTGGTAAAGACTTTGATCACATCAAATGGTCCTGACCATCGAGGCATAAATTTTCCTATATATATATATAAATGTGAGTAAATAAGAGTGCCTTATTTTCAGGTGAAAATGTACTTTGGAAAATGAATCGATAATGACATTGTTTGGTTTTATATTTATAAATCATGGATTTCTCATAAGCATCTCTTCTTATTTCTTAAAAATCACCCAATTTTAAAAACCTTCACTTTACAACACTTTGAACATATATGTTGATCTTTTTGATCACCTAGAATGAGATATGTTCCAATTCAATGGCTAAGTGACTAGATTTTCTATAGACAGTTCGGAAGGGTGTTATTCTAAAGGTTTTCTTATATGTACTGTGATATTCCAAAAATTAATTATCTAGTTTCTTTCTCATATCCATTCGAATTACATCGTATATATTTTCAAGGATTTGTTTAATTTATTGGTTAGAAAGTTCAACTTTACAATTAGTTCGTGGGTGGTAAAGAGTATCATTGTTATAGAGAACACCATATTTCTCAAGTATCACTTTCATAAAATGATTATTGAAGTGTGTTCCCTGATCTCTAACGAATAATTGGAAAATTTCAATCCACGAAAAAATATTTTTCCGTAGAATTTTCACCATAGATTTGAATAAATAATAAGCCTTAGCTTCAGTCTCTACCCAACATGATACAAAATCCACAAGAAAATAATTATTTTCAAACTAATTATGAAAGGGAAACATGAAATATATTCCCCATACATCAAAAAATTCAATATAGAGATTGATATTATGGGAAATTTCATATCATATTCAAATGGTGAAAACTCTTTGGCAGTTATCAAAGCTTTGTATAATTCCTATCTCATCTCGATGGAGTGTGGACATAAGAATACACTATGATGTATCTCAGTAATGGTATGATTGGGCCCAGGATATCTTCCATTCAGTGACACATGAAAAAAAGATGATACAATTTGTACTTTATATTCAGTGATACCACATCACATCAACCCATCACCACATTACTTGAATAGTAGTGGATCATCCTAGTAATAATGTGAAGCATCAATCAATGATATGTACTGTTATTGATATTAGAAGTGTGGATAAAGGTTCATAGTGGAAAAATAGTTTTTATGTTAGAAATCCAAGACAGAGATTTTAAATCTACATTTAAGAGTGTTTCATTAGGTAATTGATTCAAAATTTCAATCTCTTCATCTTCTTCAATGATGGGAAACTAGATTCTGAAAAAATGATTATCAATAAAATTTTATAACCCCTTTGTATCTTATATTATAATATATAACTATTGAAGTAGTAGTATCCACCATATAAACTGTAGTTTTACATCATGTTTTTTAATATATATTTTAAAGATGCATGATTCATATAAATGATGACTTTTGAGATTATAATATATGAACAAAATTTTCCCAAATAAAATATCACTGCAACTATTTATTTTTCTATAACTATGTAATTTAATTGGGATTCACTTAGAGTGATGCTAACATAGTATATGGGTCATACAATATGACTAACCCATTATCCTAATAAACCCCCCCATAGTGAAGTCCCTCACGTCACACATTAGCTCAAAATAATTTTCCTATCAAGGTGAGACAATAATAGGGGATTCCACCATGTTGTTCTTTAAAGCAAAAAAATATCATTAGAAATCTAAATTCAATTTTAATGAAACATATTAATATAAAATGTGAGTCAATAGTCAAAAAATTATGATAAAATATTGCACATATCATTGATAAATTTTTTTATGCTGAATAATAATATGTATTCCTTTATCAATAGTAGGTTTTTGGAATTCCTTAATGAACTTGATATATTTGAGATCATCATCCATGCCATCCTTTGAAATATAATGTTTGATAAATATTCAGCCTTTCACCATAAAGTTTAATTTTTTCAATTTAATATAAAAAACTTCTCTTCACATTTTTGTAGCATTGGATCGATGTTATTCCAACATACATTGAATGATCAGCTATATATAAAGGAATCATAAATGAAAATTTTCAGAAAAACCTCCACCATGTCATGAAAAATATGATCCATGCACAATTGTTATGTTTCTTATACATTAAAAATTCCAAAATACATCCTTTGATAGGAGTTGGTACCATAAATACATTTCTAAAAACACATCCTCTCTATTTTTGTTGATTTATCAGCCTGGTCCATAGGGATTTGATTGTAACCTAAATATCCATCCATGAAATAGTAAAATTATTTCTTGGGTAATCTCTATAAAAGTTGATCAATGAGAGTTAGGGAAATGAAACATATGGCTGCATGTATTGAGATTTTTATAATCGATACAGACTCTCTGTCTAATAATTGTATGTGTTGTTATTAATTCATCTTTTTTAGTATTACCACCGTTAAGCCATCCTTTCTTGGAACCAATTAAAGAAAAATCACCCACTCACTATCAGAGATATAGAATATAATGAAAACATCCCGTAGATTTAAAACATATTTATTGAATACTTATTTCATGTGTTGGGTGAGTCGTCTTTGATGTTGGTCATTTTTCGTGGATCCTTCTTCCAATAATTTTTTATGAGTGAAAATCATTGGGCTCATCCACTTGATATCAAATAAACCCTAAGATATTGAGTTATTTTACCCCATTACAACGTTTAACAGTTGTTCCAATTTTTTATCAGTCCGTTTAAAGATTATTTTTATTGGAAGTGTGTCCGTAGTATCTAAAAACGAATATTTATGTGTGACTCATAAAGGCTCAATGCTAGTGGTTTAATGGCCGAGGGAGTGAATTCATGGAAAGAGTATCTTGTCAATGGTTCTATGTATCACACCACCTCATAATCACCACTACAATCTTCTTCATGGGACCAGGTCTCTCTCTTTGCAACCATCTATTATACATGATCTATTAGGTCAAATTCTTCTTTATCCAGAAAATCGTTTAACATTCAAGTGAATAGTCAACTTGTATTAACTACCATTACTATATCAAAAACAACTTACTTCTCTTAGACTTCAAATATAATTCTACATTGATTTACATCAATTAATTCTATACCAGTCATAATAAATGATCATCCTAAAATGATGGGGATATCACTTTATTCCTCCATGTCAATGATGATAAAGTTAATAGGGGAAATAAACCTACTGACATTAACTAAACAATCCTTAAGAATTCCACAAGGATATATGACTAATATTTCAACAAGATTAAGTTCCATCCTTTTCAGTTTAATTTACTCAAGTACTAGTCTGAAAAATACACTCATAGGCATAAAAATAATTATTTCAATGAGATCAGAAAATGTTTTCCCAAAATTTCCTGTTCCATTGGTGAGTGATATTGAGAAACATTCAGGTTGACAAAATTGTTTGTGTATTGTACCATTCCGGTTCTAGAACCCTCCCAGAGGCACCCCGTACCTGGCTAGTCACATGGCCTCAAGCACATTTCACCAAACACCAGACGCTTCCGACTAGCAGCGAGGGCCTTGGGTGTGTTAGTGGGGAAAATATGCCCTCTTTGGAACAGTACACAGAGGAAGTAAACAACACATAAAATATAGGAAGCAGTAATATCCAACAACAGTAAACAATGGAAAACTAAACAATAAACAACTGGAGCACACACACACACACACACATATATATATGAAAATATTCATGATACATATGTCTAGGTAATCAGACAAACATGTCACAATGCTAAATAAAATACCAAGCCAAAGTACAAAAGAAAAACAAATAAGAAACTCCTCAGCACCGCAAGACTCAGCTTGGTGCCAAGCTCTCCTGCTCCAATGCAAGTCAAGTACTTAAAGTCGAAGGGCACTTTCCACTGTCTATACCTGCAACAAAATAATCTATTTGGGCCCAAAAGCATGACCCAAACAGGTTATGAGACTAAATCCTAGTAGGAAACCACCTAAAGATTTGTTCCTAACAGTCCGTGAGCATATGGAAGGTAATAGTACAGCAAAAAACAAATAGCAACCAGTAAACATGATGATGCACAATTGTAAACAATCCACAGATCAACAAGTAGCAGTGAAGTGAACAGCTAACAACAAATAGGAATCTCTTTGGGAAGTACTCACAGCCATCCCCTATGGTCCTATCTAAGAAGTACCAACAACCCTCCTGGTATTACACTCAGCCTAACCCCTCTGGTTTGGTCATAAAAAATTATAAGACTCTCTGAGGAACGACACTCAGTCAATTCCCCTTATGGTCTAAGGTAGTCAGGGACACTCTGAGAAAGATCATGTGGTCAATTCCCCTTATAGACCCAAAGTCTAGAGACTCTCGGAGGAAGCTCACTCGGTCAATTCCTCTTATAGCCCCAGGTCTATCACAAACTCTCTGAGGAAGATCACTCGGTCAATTCCTCCTATAGCCTGGAATGTGTTAAGGAATTCAATCAACAAAGACTCTCCGAGGAAGCTCACTCAGTCTACCCCCATACAGTCTATAAACCTAAAAACTCTCTGAGGAAGCTCACTTTGTCCATCCTCCTATAGTCTATAATATCCAAGACTCTTTGGGAAGATCACTCGGTCTATCCCCTATAGTCTATAATGTCCATGAATATCTGAGGAAGCTCCCTCGATCTATCCCCTTACAGTCTATAACACCAGGTTCTCACGACCCCATGCCAATCAGTGCATAATAATTCTATAAGGCCAAAGTAAACCTACAGAGCTACTTGGCCAAACATTCTACAACATAAAAAGCCTATTAGGGAACATCACTCCATCCTATGGTCACATGGCATAGAAAATATGTATAACGACCAAAGGGTGAAAAAGACCAAAAGGTCATAAACAGAATAGGGAATGGGAAAAACATCCAAGCATAGCAATTATCCTCATACATAACCAAATTACCTCTAATCAAGCCTACAAGGATTGTATTAAAACAACAGGGGAAAACAATAAACATGCAACACCCCTCTCAATTGTATTGGTGGAAATTGCACATAATACTCAAAGACTTTGAACAGAAAGTCAAAAACCACATACCTTGATTCTAAGAGATAGATATACAAGAACCATGTGGCATAAATCTTATTAGAACATCATAGATCTACGAAAGTACACAAAAATGTTCATCCCACGATAACTTGCAAAAGAGCAGGTATAACGCCCCGATCCCGCTCTTTTAGACTCGATGCTGGGAAAAATGCTGTCTATTTTTTTTATAAATGTAATTAAGCAATTAAAAAACACCTTAATGAAATGAGGACCTTTTACAGGTCTAGGTTCTGGAAGATTAGACTTATCCTTACATTTATCAATGTTAAAAAAAATAAAAAATACAATAAAATAAAACAACTGTCTACTACTCTTTTGCACGTGCTACAACAAAGATGACCAACTCAAGAATTCAAGGCAACCTATGAAAAACATTTCAAAAATGTAGGGTGAGCACAAAAGAATCCCAATAAGGGGTTTTGAAAACCTTTGATAAATCGCTTTTAAAAATATCCTTTCGATAATACATTTGAAAAATTTCAATTGTAAATTCATATGTAAATCAACCTTTACAAAATAATGTAATTCTTTGGAAAAATAATTATACATTGAAAACACTTTTAAACCAATCTTGTGATTTTCTTAGGAAAATATAAAGAAAACTTCATTAAAACAAAAAATCATTTTGAAGTAACTTAATTCATTGAAGGCTGTCTTGGGCATACCCACTTAATGAAGGACGGGTTCACTCCCCAATGACCTTCTATTTTTATAACAAACTAGTGTCGATATTTTTTTCGAAAACATTTAAAATTTTCTTTACATATATATATATATATATATATACATATACTAGTATTTCTCATCGTAGTTTTTACCTTGAAGCATGTCAATGAATTTAAATAATCATTTCCACTAATATCTATATATATGTATATATATATATATATAAATGTGAATTTTTATTGAAAAACACTTTTGAGTATTGATTCCCAAAAACTCACGTCACATGGCATGTACATGACACCAACATACCTGATCTTCCATTGAGAAATAATAAAAATAAATATCAATGATTTGTTTTCATGATTAAATAACTTAACACCTTCTTTTAATTCAAAATCTTAAAATAATAATTTTCATTCACCAAATATTATAAATGATATATTTTTTTAAAATCAAAATTCCATTCATGAGTAAAATTATAAATATAAACATGTACAAGACATCTAAAAATTATAACATTTCTATAAACATTTCGTCCATTTCCATTAAAATTCATTTCTTGGAAATGTTTATCCAACGTTCATGAGTATGTCTATATACCTATATATGCATATGCATGTTTGATGTTTCATGATCAATCATAGATGTATGGACATATCCTTGATTTCTATATGACTTGCACATGACATTATAAAATTAAGATATTCTTAACTTCTATTATAATTTATTTTAAATAATTATTAACCTCAAAATTATAAAAATAAATAAACATGTGTCTCATAGAATTAATTCATGTCCGAATAGATGTTGATAAATAGAAACAACCCTTAGCCAGACTAACATGAAATAAAATGAAAATATAACTTTGATACATATATTGATATATCCATCTCACACAATTAAAATGATTATAAAGAAACTAAATAATAAAAACGTATTCAGAAATAATTTTCCCTTAGCAACAAATTTTTTTCATACATATAGAATAATAACTAATATCACTAATTTATATTTTGTAAGCATGGAATAAAAATATATTCATTACGCAAAACCATAAAATTAAAATCATAATTTGTAAATAAACTAACTATATATTACTAATAATAGATAAATTTGGAAATCAAACAACACTACCCCTTATCGAAAACAATAAAATCGAATTTATACATTGAAATGAATAATTAAAATTCTTTTACAGAAATAAAATAGAATAACATAGTGAGTATTTGAAAATAAAAGTCCCCTATATATTTTATTTTGATTCAAGAACCAATCCCCCTCTATGCAGCAAGTATGCAAAGCCTTAAAATGGAAATGCAATAACCTATCTATTTATAATATCAAATGAACTATATAAACCAAAACATTATTAAATATAATCAATGCAATGTCCCCACAAATTGGTTTTATTAAAATGTTTGTTAAGCAATTATTGTATATATTATATTCAAATATTGTTGCAAATAGACAGAGAAGATATTGTGTTGATCGTTTGATATATTGATCGATACATATTATATTGGATAATTTGGTTTGATTGGCATCTTCATTGTGATGTTTTCAATACCCAATCACACAATTAGATAAGAAAATATTGAATAGAGACAATCAAAAGTGGATTTTAATATACTGAAAATGATGGAAACATGAATGTGATTACCCTAAAATAATGAATAACGTTCTAAATCGATGTCATAAGGGGATAGATTGCAGAATACGACATTAGATAAAATAAAAATGTTATATCCATTTGGATAATAGTGAATTTAATATGATGAAATCGGTTCAACATATAAGGATTCAGATGATTTAAACAATTAAAATAATGATAACATGTAGAAGATATAGAAATCAGATAAGAAATTTAGAACAAGCATTGTTTTTTGGGAGGAAAAATGACAAATAAAAACTTTTTAAACCCTAAAATTAATTTGAAACGAAATTTGGATAAACCGAATTTGATTATACAAACCCTACCTATGGTTTCAGACAAATTAGGGGCCGATTTTCCACAAATCTCGTTCAAAACATCAACGGAAAATATAATAAGCATGCGATAGCCTTCAAAATCAGATCTGATCTTGATCAGACTCGATTTGAGGTTCACCCGGGGGTCAAACCTTCCTTGCGCACTCGGCCTACACCGAAGCATTCATCCAAAACTGAACATCTCAGATCTAGCTTTCTACACGACTCTACTTGAGGGAAGCAGCATAGCCAAGCACAGACTTTCATGGTACAATCTGATTCATCGCTTATGGTTAACTCCAAAGATGAAATCCATAGCTCGACTAGCTTCGTTCGAGATCTCCACTCGAGCTGAACCCTAAACCCACAACTTATCGTCATATTTTTTTATTTTTGTTATTTTTTTATTCCGTTTCACCAAATATATATATATATATATAACAAATATATATAATGTTCATTATGAACAAATAATATTATATTCATATTTACTAATTTTATTTTATTATTTTTTAAAACATGAATATTCATAATATTATATTTAGTATTTATAAA
This sequence comes from Viscum album, assembly GCA_963277665.1. Lineage (NCBI taxonomy): Eukaryota > Viridiplantae > Streptophyta > Magnoliopsida > Santalales > Viscaceae > Viscum > Viscum album. The sequence continues at coordinate 1,992,481,234 of OY728133.1, read as the reverse complement.
ATAATGTTCACGGTAATAATAATAATTCATGCGTTTTCTTAAAAATTTAATTTTATAACAATAATTTTGTTAATTTATAATTTCATAAAATAGATTTTCTTTAGTATGAAGTGACTCTGGTAAAATAATTTATTACTGGTATAAAAATTTTATTATATCATGTATTTTTTCTTAAATGATATAATTTTATAAAATATTCATTTTTTATAAAAATAATCAATTAAATGTATTTATTATTAAAAATGACACAAATATATATATTAATACTATAAACTTTTTATATGTTAAAATAACAATGATATATTTTCAAATTATTTTTTTTGAGAATTAATTCATCATTTATTTTATATCAACGGTTATCATAAGACATATCTCAATTTTAATTTAAAAATTTATAATATATAGTTTTTATAATGGTCATATAAAAACTCTATAAATATCAATGTTTTAAGGGTTGTTTAAACACACAGGAAAATAATATTGCAACACTCACGCCACTATTTTCAGAGATGGTTTTATATGTTCCTCTTATTTTTAGTTTCATTGCTATTTTTCTTGTTATAACGTTTGTGCTTCTATCAGATCTGAAAAATGATAACTACTCGATCGACATCATTGTGTTTCTCGGTGGTCTTCCAATTTTTTTATTACCAATAGTAGTGGGGTTAATTGGTTAGTTTTTGTGTGTGTCAAGGATGTATTATGGTATTTTTATAAATAAAGTACTTTCTACTTATATATTTTTGTTCGGAATATTATATATTTTATTGCATCTTGGAATCATTGAAAAAATATAAAACATAATTTTAAACCTGGGGTGTTACATTCTCCCCCACTTAATTGAATTGTGCAATCACAATTCAATTATACTTATCTCTCTTAGTTCCCATCTATTCTAAGTCTTAAATGATGTCACCAAGTTCTGTACAGTTTTCTTCCATTATTGCAATTTCTTCCTATGAAATTAATGTTCAAAGTTGCTTTGAAAACCTCCACCTGATTTTCCCAAATGAAAATAGTGAAAGAGGGGTTGTATAGATGTAGGAATCGGAAGAATTTCCTCAAGGAATGATAATCAAAATAGTATCTGAGAAGTTCATTTTGAATTTTATTTCTATAAAAAAGACTCATTTCACTGTCTTCAAATGTTTCAATGTCATCATAAATTCATCCTATGAAGAAAAATCTTAAAAGTTGACACATATAAGCTGTGCAAATATTCCCTTCTTCAGCTGCTCTATAAAAATTTGAGATTGATTCCGGGTGCTCAAACACTGTAAAGCATATAAAAAGTCATTTGTAATATGCCCCTTGGCGTCTATAGAAGTGACGTTGGATATGTCTGGTATCTTCGAAAAAAAACTTGAACCACGATGAAAACAAAGTATATCAGGTGTGCCTGATATATTATAAAGTCATTTATAGGAATTCCACATGGCTTCATAGGGCTCATATTCATCTTTGCATGATTTTTCCATGATCATATCACATAATTCATCTAAAAGGCCTAAGAGACTTGTTTGAGTTCTCCTTCCTTCCATCTGAAAATTACAATGAAGAATGTTTACTTATAAAGCACAGTCAATCTATCGAAGGGTTCTAAATTTCTAGAGTTATCTATACCATGCCTCTGATACCAATTATAACACCCCGAGCCCGCTCTTCTGGACTCGATGCTTTAAAAAATTCTGTGTAATTTTTTTATAAAAGAAATTAAACAATTACACTAAAATTTAATGAAACAAGGACCTTTTACTAGTCTAGGTTTTGGATGAATAGACATAACCTTACATTGATTAGAGTTAAAAAAATAAAAAAAATAAAAAAATAAAACAACTTTCTACCATGCTTCCGCTGCGCGCTACAACAAAGACGACTAACTCTGGGATTCAAGGAAACCTATGAAAAACATTTCAAAAACACAGGGTGAGCACAAAAGATTCCCAAGAAGGGGTTCTGAAAACCATTGATAAATCACTTTTAAAAATATCCTTTTGATAATACATTTGAAAATTTTCAATTTTAAATTCATTTGTAAAACAACCTTTACAAAATAATGTAATGCTTTTGAAAAATAATTATACTCTGAAAAGCCATTTAAACTAATCCAGTGATTTTCTTTGGAAAATATTAAGCAATCTTTGTTAAAAAAACATCATTTTGAGGAAACATAATTAATTAAAGGCTATCTTGGGCCTACCTACTTAACGAAGGATGGGTTCACTCCCAAATGACCTTCAATTTTTACAACAAACAAGAACATATATTTTTTTCAGATTTTTTTTATTTTTCTTTGCATATATATATATATACTAGTATTGCTCACTGGATTTTTTACCTTGAAACATGTTAATGATATTAAATAATAATTTCCACTAATATCAATATATAAGTGTATATTTATATATATAAATGTGAATTTTTATTAAAAAACACTTGTTAGTATTGATTACCAAAAGCTCACATCACTTGGCATGTACATAACACCAATATACCCGATCATCCATTGATAAATAATAAAAAGAAATATCAATGATTTGTTTTCATGATAAAATGACTTAAACCATTCTTGTAATTCAAAATCATAAAATAATAATGAGCATGCACCAAGGATTATAAATGAGATATTTTTTTTAAAATCATCATTTCATTCATGAGTAAAATTTTAAATATAAACATGTACAAGACAACATAAAATTCTAACATGTCTATAATCATTTCATCCAATTCCATTAAAATTAATTTATTTGTAAAGGTTAGCCAATGTTCATGAGTTTGTTTATATACCTGTATAAGAATATGCTTGTATGAAGTTTCATGAACAATCATAGTTGTATGGCCATATCTTTGATTTTTATATGACTTTCACAAGACATGATAAAATTAATATATTCTTAAATTATATTATAATTTATTTTAAATAATTATTAACATCAAAATTATACAAATAAATAAATATGTGTCTCAAAGAATGAATTCATGTTTGAATAAACCTTGATAAATAGAAACAAACCTTAGCAAGACTAACTTGAAATAAAATGAAAATATAACATTGATATGTATATAGATATAACCATCTCAAGAAATTAAAATGATTCAAAAGAAACTAAATAATAAAATGGTATTAAAAAAAAAAATCCCTTAGAATCAATTTTTTACATATAGAATAATAACTAATCTCACTGATTTATATTTTGAAAACATGGAATAAAAATATATTCATTACACAAAACCATAAAATTAAAATATTAATTTTTAAATAAACATACTATTTATAAATAATAATAGATAAATTTGGAAATCAAACCAAACTACTCCTTATAGTAAACTAGAAAATAGAATTTATACATCGAAATAAATAATCAAAATTCCTTTACAAAAATAAAATATAATAACATAGTGAGTATTTGAAAATAAAAGTCCCTTACTGATTTTTTTTTGATTGAAGAACCAATCCCCCTCTAAGCCAAAAGTAAGCAAAGCCTTAAAATGGAAATTCAATACCCTCTGTATATATAATATCAAATGAACAATATAAAAAAAAAAAATTATTAAATGTAATCAATGCAATGTCCCCAAAAATTGGTTTTATTAATTTTTTTTTGAGTAATCATAATATATATTTTATTCATATATTGATTCAACTGGACAGAGCATATATTGTGTTGATTGATTGATAAATTGACTGATACATAATATATTGGATAATTTGGTTAAACTGGCATCTTCGTTGTGAAGTTTTCAATACACAACCACGCAATAAGATCCGAAAATATTAAACAGAGACAATTGAACTTGTATTTTAATATATTGAAAATTATGGAAACAAGAATGTGATTACCATAAAATAATTAATAACAATATAAATCAATGTCATAAGGGGATATATTGCAGAATACGACAACAAAGAAAATCAAAACAGTACATCCATTCAGATAATAGTAAATTTAATATATTGAAATCAGTTCAACATTTAAGGATTCAGATGATTTAAAAAAATAAAATAATGAAAACTTGCAGAAGATATTGACATCAGATAAGAAATTTAGAGAAGACTTCATTTTTTGGGAGGAAAAATACAGAAAGAAACTTATTAAACTCTAAAATTAATCTGAAAAAAAATTCGGATAAACCGAATTTGATAATACAAACCCTACCTACAATTTCAGATAAATTGGGGGTCGATTTTCCCAAAATTCCGTTCAAAACATCAATTCAAAATAGATTAAGCATGTGATTTCCTTTGAACTCAGACCAGATCTAAATCGGACTTGATTTTAGGTTCACCTAGGGGTCAAAACTTCCTTGCGCCCTCGGCCTAAACTGAACCATTCATCCGAAACTAAACATCTCGGATCTAGCTTTCAACTCAACTCGACTAGAGGAAACCAGCTTAGCCATGCACGACCTTTCTCGGTATAGTCTGATTCATCGCATGCGGTTGACTCCGAAGAAGAAATCCACAGTTCGACTGGCTTCATTCGAGATCTCCACTCGAGCCGAACCCTAAACCCGAAATTTATCTTCATTTCGTTTTTTTGTTAATTTTTATTCTGTTTAACTATATATATATATATAAAATATATATAATGTTCATTATGAACAAATAAAATTATATTCATATTTACTTATTTTATTTTATTCATTTTTTTAAAACATGAATATTCATAAGATTATATTTAGTATTTATAAAATAATGTTCATGGTAATAATAAGAATTCATGAGTTGTCTTCTTAATTTAATTTTATAATTATAATTTTGTTAATTTATAATTTCCTAAAATAGATTTTCTTTAATATGAAGTGACTCTAGAAAAATAATTTATTACTTGTATACAAATTTTATTATAACATGTATTGTTCTTAAATGTTATAATTTTATAAAATATTGATTTGTTATAAAAAAACCAATTAAATTTATTTATTATTAAAAATGAAGCTTATATATATATATATATTAATAGTAATACCTTTATATATGTTAAAATCAGAACGATATATTTTCGTATTATATTATTGAGAGTATTAATTCATCATTGATTTTATATCAACGGTTATCGTAATCCATCTCTCAATTTTAGTTTGAAAACATATTACGTATAGTTTTTATAATGGTCAGATGAAAACTATATAAATATCAATGTTTTAAGGGTTGTTTAAACACACAAGAAAATAATATCGCGATGCTCACGCCATTATTTTCAGAGATGGTTTTATATGTGGCTTTTATTTTTAGTTTCATTGCCATTGTTATTGCTATAACGTTTTTGTTTCTATCAGATCCAAAAGATGATAACTACTCAATCAACATCATCTTGTTTCTTGGTGGTCTTCTAATTACTTTATTTTCGATGGCAGTGAGGTTAATGGGTTAGTTTTTGTGTGTGTGAAGGATGTATTATGGTATTTTTATAAATAATGTTCTTGCTACTTATATATTTGTGTTCAGAAATTTATATGTTGTATTTAATCTTGGAATCATTGAGAAAATATAAAACTTAATTTTAAACATGGATTGTTACAGGAGGATTGGAAAACGATGCTCTAGAAGAAGGAAGAGCTTACCGATGTGGTTCTATCACAATCGACAACAGTCGATTCTGAAAATGGACGGAGGCTCGGGGGCTCATAGGAGATTCATGGCCATATGGGATGCTTTCGGTTGATAGATCTAGATAAGAAGTTTGTTATGGAAATTAGACGCAATCCAGGTCCATTTAATGAAAAAGAAGAAACTACACAGTGTGTACTTTTGGAGTACATTGAATGTACTAGGCTTTTTCGTACTCCTCTTTAAGTGGCCTCCACATCACCCCTACATGGCCATGTGTGTGGCCTGGACACGGCGAGCACATGGCCTCACGTGGAAATGGAGTACATGGCGTGTACTTATAAAGTACACTGCGTGTACTTTAAAAATTTCCAAAAACTCTACATTTCTCAAAAACTCCAGAAAAAGGAAAATCATACCTAAAAATAATGTCCGGGTTCTTACAAACACCCCCCCTTAAATAAATTCGTCCCTGAATTTTCCTAGTGAGGTGTAGAAGAAGAAACCCCGAATATCTCCGGCCACTGCGATCATACATCGGCCTCCCTCTCCCAAGTCTCATCCTGTACTCGCCCATGCTGTCGTAAAACCTATACCCGAGGAATGTACTAGCCTCGGAGAACCTTCGTACTACGATCGACAATTCGGATAGGATGCTCCTCAAATGATTCATTTCCTTTGAGCTCATCCTTCTTAGGTTGAAAGACATGAGGCGGGTCTAAAAAGTAACGTCAGAGCTAAGAAACATGGAAGACGTCGTGCATACCCCGATACCTCTGAGGTAACTACAAACGAAAGGAAACTGGCCCAAATCTCTCCAACTCCTCAAATGGCCCGACATATCATGGTTAAATATTACCCTGTCTCTGAATACTATTGTGTCGCAACCTTAGTGCGACATGTAGGAAAACCTAATCCCCAACCTCGAACTCTAGAGGTCATATCCGCTGATTAGCATAAGACTTCTGTCGAGACCGTGTTGTAGCCATCCTCTTCTGAATCAACTCTATCTGCTCTAAGGTCTCCTGAACAAGACGAGGTCCCAGCAAATCTGCCTCTCCTGCCTCTAGCCAGCATAAATGCGATCGGCATGGCCTGCCATACAAAGTCTCGTAACGTGCCATCTGAATAGTTACCTGAACACTGTTGTTGTAGGTGAACTCCACAAGAGGTATATAATTTTACCAAGAACCTCCAAAAGTCTAGAATACAAGCTTGGATCATATCCTCAAGAACCTGAATTGTATGCTCGGACTGGCCATCTGTCTGGGGATAGTATGATGTACTCAAAAGTAACTGTGTACCCAAAGCCTTCTGAATCCCCTGCTAGAACCGAGAAGTAAAGCGTACATCTCTGTTTGAAAAAATGGCACGTGGAAGTCCATGTAGGCGTACAATATCTCGGATGTAATACCATCCCATATCATCAACGCTGAAGGTCTCCTTGATTGGAAATAAGTGAGAAACCATTGTATGCCTGTCGATGAAAAACAAAACATCATCACTCCCTCGAGGTGACATCGGCAAGCCGGTCATGAAGTCCATCGTGACATCATTCCACTTCCTCTCTGGAATGTGTAACTACTGCAAAACACCTTCTGGTCACTAATGCTCCGCCTTCACCTGTTGATAAGTGTAACCCCTCATGAAAAATACAACAACATCTCTCTTCATACATGGCCACCAATATTGGCAATGTAGAACAGAATACATCTTGGTGATGCCAGGATAAAATTCCCAAACTGAGGAATGAAAGTCCCGCATCATCTCCTCGCGTATGTCTGCTAGCACCCATACACATCTCTGGAAACACAAGATCTCATCCTCGCCTACTATCCATCCAAGAGAGGGTCCCCTCCTGACACACTCTCCCGGAGAAATAGGCCTTTCAAGTCAGATAGGTTCCTCATTCATACCTGATCAAGAAGAGTAGAGGAAAGCGGTACAGAAGATAGAAAAGTCTGCCCCTGGATGTCGTGCACCTCCAAATGCATCTCAGAGAACAGATCCATAAGCTGGCACTCACTACTGGCCTCCTGAAATTCATGTATCTGAGTTCTTCTGCTCAGCATGTCAGCCACTACATTTCCCATCCCATGTGTATAGGCACGCTCAAAGTCAATGTACTGAAGATACTCGACCCACCTGCATTGTCTCAGATTTATATCACACTGAGTGAAGATGTAATTTCGACTCTTGTGGTTGGTAAACACCAAAAAGTGATCTCTCAGAAGATAATATCTCCACAAATGTATGGAATGAACAACGACTACCTACTCCAGATTGTGTGTCAGGTAGTTTCTCTCATGTGGCCTCAACTACCAAGACCCGTAAATAAAACTCCATCTCCCTACATAGCACATCTCCCATCTCGATACCTGAAGTGTCACAATATATGGTATATCTCTTTCCTGACTCTGGAAATACTAGTATTGGTGCTGACGTCATCCTCCCTTTCAGCACCTGAAAGGCTGAATCACAAGAATATGACCATAAGAACTTCTCCCATTTATTGTCCAGACCTATCAGTGGTGCATCTAGGCATGAAAAGTTCTGTATGAAACATTTGTAGTGTCCAGCCAGCCCTAAGAAACTCCGTACCTCAAAGAAGTTCTTCGGCTGCTCCTATGAAACTACTAACCTCACTTTATCTAGGTCTACTGATACTCCTATCTCTGAGATAACATGACCCAAAAAGTGAATCTGATCAATCCAAAAGTGTCATTTCTAGAGCATAGCATATAACTGATGCTCTCTCAGTGTACTCAAAATGATCTCAAGATGGGTAACATGGTCGTTTCGAGTGTGAGAGTACACCAATATGTTGTCCATGGAAACCACCATGAAGGAATCCAAGTATGGATGGAACACTTGGTTAATCAGTGCCATGAAAACTTCAGGGGAATTTGTGAGACTGAACGACATAACCATATACTCGTATAGACCATAACTGCTCTGGAAAGCCGTATGATGTATATCAGATGGCCTAACATGCAACTGATGATAACTGGATATCAAAACAATGTTTGAGAACACTCGAGCTCCTTGAAGCTGATCAAAGAGATCATCAATCCTCAGAAAGGGATATCGGTTCTTGACCGTCAACTAGTTCATCTTCAGATAGTCCACACAAAGGCTGAGGGTACCGTCTGCCTTCTTCACAAAGAGGACTGGCGAACTTCGAGGAGAAGTAATGGGTCGGATGAATCCCATTGCCTGTATCTCCTCCAACTGCTTCTTGAGCTCCTGAAACTCAGGTGTAGCCATCCTATAAAAAAGAATGGACACTGGTTCCACTCCTGGCACAAGCTCAATCGAGAAGTCTACCTCACGATCCAGAGGCAAACCTGAAAAGTCCACAAGAAAGACATCTCTGAAATGATCCAATATAGGAGGAAAGTCTAACTATGAAGTCCCTGAGTCATCCAGATAAAGACTAGAAATCTAGGCTGTAACTCCTCCTAGACCATGATGCTCGGGTCCTGATCGACTCGCCTAGACATCCCACTCACCTCTATGAAGAAAGGATCCACCCTTTGGTGACATGAAACTCACCCTGTGGAAATAGCAATCGACGAATTCCTGTAAGGTGACTAACCAGTCCAATTCAAGAATGAAATTATAGCTCATCATCTCTAGGACATAGAGGCCCCATATAAAGTGACACCCTATAACCCCAAGAGGGCACTCTCTGCACTGATGTACACTAACCGCTCTAGTCCCCAACAATGTGTCTAGAGTCAAAGTATCAAAAGAGGAAAACATGTAGAGACTAATTATATACACAAAAACAATAGAGATAATGATTTTTGTTTCCCCAATATCGAGAAAAGATGAAGGTAAAACTGAGGCTACTAAGATCGTACCTCGAACTACAGAAGGGACAAGATCCTGCTCTAGATGGGCCTGCTCCACTACAAAAGTATGGTATGTACCACGACCCTGTGAACCTGCCTGACAACTCTGAGCAGATCCACTATGATTTCAATGGTATCCTGGTGACTGACCACCGCAACCGGGACCACCACCTTGGCCTGAATGGCAATAAGAACTCGATTTCCTAGACTGGTGAGAAATTGGCAATGTATCTCCAGAACATGGGGTCATAGAAGAACCCCTACCACCGGCTGTAGGTGACAAGATCATACAAAAATGCTGAACATGGCCCATCTTATCGCAAGATGCGCACTCCATTGGGTCTATCTGGCACTGAGGCCTAGTTTTACCACTCCTCCTACAATGGTAACATACTACCTAGATGCCTGATGATACATTCTGCCAACTCTAATCTCCTCAAGTAGACTTTCTGTGGTGCTTCCTACTATCAGTAAAAGTAACACTGACTCTGGATGTCGAATTGCCCTGGCCCACTACTCCAGAATCCCTCAGATTGTGCTCAGTGATCATCACCTGGTTGACGATAGATGATATCGAAGTCAACCTAAAGATGTTCACCCATGAGCAGATTTCGGGCGTCAAATCATCCTCGAACTTCCACGCAAGGAACAAATCATCGCCTCCTGGAATATGCGTGAAACGCTGCAGCTCAGTAAAGATAGACAAGTACTCCATAGCCGAAAGAGTACCCTACTCCGGACTCCTAAACACCCATCCTCAATCGGCCCTCAAGGTCCTTGGGTAGAAGTAATCATAGAAGATCCACCAAAACTCATCCCAAGTCATACTCTGCTGGCGTCTTGACCGTGATAACACCTCTCACCACTTCTTGGTGGAGTCTCGGAGCATATAGGTAGTGAGCTTCAGTCCATTCTCTGGAGGTATCTCCAGATTCTAGAAAATTGTCATCGTGGCCTCTAGCCATGACTCTACAGCCTAAGGTCCTCCATCCCCTTCGAAATTAAGAGGATGCTACTGCTGGAAAACCCGTGTCAATCTGCCATCAACGGTGTAGGAGGTGGCGCTCCCTCGAAGGTCTTAATGATCCTCATAAAATCATCCCTGAACAGCGCATCAGCGCCTACAACTGGTATAACAGCTGGTGCTAAGGTTGGTATAGTAGGAGGATCTGTAGGAGGTCCCTGATCGGCCATATTCGCTGCCTGATTACCATTTGGAAGTTGATGTACAACCAGAGGAAATCTCGGTGGCATAACTCTGAAAAGTCAAAATCACACCTTAGATCAGGATTATCAAAGACTGGTAACACAAGAGTACAATAGGGGAACATGAGAAGGAAACATTCATGTTTTACAAATCAATACAACATGGCATGTATAAAGGCTACACAACGTGTTCTTTTAAGCTATTCACATGGGTGTGTACTTCTGCTACAACTGGTCATGTAACGCCCCAACCACATAGCATGTTGTTCCTACACACGGTAGGTACTTGAAATCTATTCCCCTACCTGAGTCTCCTTACACAGCTAACCCACATGGTCCACTTAATCCTAGACAACATGGCATGTTTATGAAGGACATGATATGTAATAAAGAAGTTCTCAATGACCTGTGTTGTTATTTACACGACCGACTACTCGGTTCACTCCACACGGCGTACTCCATGAGAACACGTTGTTTACATAAATGTTTTCCCCGACCTGTGTTGTTCATGACACGGCCGGGTACTTAGGTTACATGGCATGAATTGTGAAAACGGTACACGACGTGTATAGTCGAAGTTTCATTTATCTGTGTCGTTAGCCACACGGGTAGACAGACAGTCACAACAACAAGGCATGTACTTATCATAAACAGCGTGTTCTTGAAGATTTTTCATAACACTGTGTCCTTCCCACACATTCAGTGACACACTTTAAAAACTACACGACGTGTATTCATAAAGTACATGCCGAGTAATCTGGTTTTTTTGGGCAGTAGCTCTGAAACTGTTCTGAAGCCCAAAAAACACAGAAAAAAAGTGCTAAGGTGCCATATTCTGGTCTCTGAGGGCCCATACACCTCGCGAATCAAAGCTTGGCATCTCATACAAATCATATACAAGGGAAAATAGTCAATGATCCACCATGTTCCGATTCATGTGGGTCTATAAAACCACAAGAATCAAAATATGGAATTCAACCAAACAAGACCTTACATATAGTAATCCTATTTAAAGCAGGTATTCAATCAAGCATTTATCACAACAACATGAATATTTTACCCAACATCTATGACAAAAACATGCAATCTCTAATGCATCCTAGATTACATGGCAATAATGCATGACATGTGATTCCAAGAAAGTGCCTATATGATGCATGAGATGGCATACCCTCATCTAATTGGGTTGCAACAGAAATAGAACATCAATAATATCAACAGTAATAGGACAAATTATGCGAGTCACTCAAGGTGAAATCTAATAAACAACAAAAATTGGAAAACCTGAAGCAATTTCAATAAACAAGGTAGATTGGATTTTCCCTATACATGGGTCAGCTACTCCCGGGCATAGCTTATTACCAAGTACCTATTCCATCTTATCCATGGCTATCATCTCCAAACAGTATGTTGAGAGAAAATAATCGCCCTCTAATACCATTTTGTAACGTCCCGGTTCTAAAAGCCACCCAGAGGTGCCCCGTACAAGGTTGGTCACATGGCTCAAGCAGATTTCCCTGAATTCCAGAGGCTGCCGACTAGCACCGAGGGCCTTGGGTATATTAGTGGGGAAACTATGCCCTCATTGGAAGAGTACACAGTGGATGTAAACAACACATACAATAGAGGAAGCAGTAATATCCAACAACAGTATACAATAGCAAACTAAACAATAAATAATTGGAGCACACATATTCATTTATATATGAAATAATGCATGATACATATGTTTAGGAAAGCATCCAAACAAGTAAATTGATGAATAAAATACAAATCCAAAGTACAAAAGAAAAACAGAGAAGCAACTTCTCAACATCGTAAGCCTTGGCTTGGTCCCATGCTCTCCTGATCCAATGCACGTCATGTACTTGAAGTCGAAGGGCACTTGCCTTTGTCTATACTTGCAACAATATAATATATTTTGGCCCAAAATCATGACCCAAATAGGGTGTGAGACTAAATACCAGTAGGCAACCACCGGAAGATCTATGCCTAACAGTCAGTGAGCATATGCTAGGTAACAGTACAGTAAGTATTAAATAGGATGATACACAACAGTAAACAATCCACATATCATCAAGAAGCAGTAAAGCAAACAGCTAACCACAATCAATAATCCCTCTGGGAAGTACTCAGATCCATCACCTCTAGTTATATCAAAGAAGTACCAACAACCCTCTGGGTAGTACACTCACCCTAACCCCTCTAGTTTGGTCATAAAAAATTATAAGACTATCTGAGAAAGAATGCTCAGTCAATTCCCCTTATAGTGTAAGGTAGTTAGGGACTCTCTGAAGAAGATCACGGGGTCAATTCTATTTATAGCCCCAAAGTCTATAGACTCTCTGAGGAATCTCACTCGGTCAATTCCTCTTATAGCCTCAGCAATATCATAGACTCTCTAAGGAATCTCACACGGTCAATTAATCCTATATCCTAGAATGGTTTAAGGAATTCAAACAACAAAGACTCTCTAAGGAAACTCTGTCGGTCTACCCTGTACAGTTTATAAATCTCAAGAATCTCTGAAGAAGCTCACTTGGTCCATCCTCCTGTATTCTATAATATCTGAAACTCTCTGGGAAGCTCACTCATTCCATCCCCTATAGTCTATAATGTCCAAGACTCTCTGATGTAGCTCACTCGGTCTATCCCCTTATAGTCCATAGCAACAGGTTCTCACACCCCCTTTCCAGTCAGTGCATAATAATTCTATAAGGCCAAAGTAAACCTACAAACCTACTTGGATAACCAGTCTACAACATAACAAGCATGTCAGGGAACAACACTCCATCCTACGATCACAAGGTATGGAAAGAATTTATAAGGACCAATGGTTGAACAATACCAAAAGGTTGTAAACCAAAAAAGGCATGGGAAAAACATCTAATTGTAGTAATTATCCTCATACATAACCAAATTACCTCTACTCAAGCATACAAGCAAGGCAAGAAAACAACAAGGGAAAAACAGTAAACACGCAATACACTACTCAAGGGTATTGGTGGAAGTTACACATAATGCTCAAAGATATTGAACGAAAAGTCACAAAACACCTACCTTGTTGCTAGGAGATCGATATACTTGAACCAAGATGTTTGAATCTCCTTAAAATGTTGTAGATCTATAAAAACTAACAAAATTTTCAACCCATGATAACATGTAAAAGGGGAGGAATTGGAAAACGATTCTCTAAAAGAAGGAAGAACTTTCTGCTGTGGTTCAAACACAATCGATGACGGTTGATTCGGATAACCGACGAAGTCTCGGGGGCTCGAAGGAGATTCGTGGCCGTACGGGATGCTCTTGGTTGAAGAAGCTGGATAAGAAGCGTTTTCTGGTGATTATACGTGACCCCAGTCCATTTAATGAAAAAAATAAAGTACATGGTGTGAACTTTTGGAGTACACTGCATGTACTAAGATTTTTTGTACTCCGCTTTAAGAGGCCTCCGCATCACCCTTACATGGTCGTGTGTGTGGCACGGACATGGCCGTCACACGGCCTCGTGTATCAAGGGAGTATAAGTCATGTACTTATAAATTACATAGCGTGTACTTCAAAAATTTCTAGAAACTCCTCTTTTCTCAAAAACTCCAGAAAAAGGAAAATCATACCTGAAATGAAGGTCTGGGTTCTTACATGCATGTTTTCTTTGAACAAACACAAATAAGTCTTCATTTAGGGAGATTACAACCAATTATTCTATTGTTTATTATTAGAGAGAAAATCCTTTAGGTATTTGGTATATATTGGTATCTGGGAAATTTCCTTAGTGAGGGTAATATTGATGTGAATCTACATAAACATATCCAAAAATTTCTTATACCTTTCCTCCATATTCCATTATCATATCTTCTATGGGATTAGAAGAGGGTTTATTTATGGTTCCATATCTATATATGTATCTTATTTTTTGATTTAGAGATATGGTGATTATTCATTTTCTCCTTCACTTACTTATATTTCAATATTTTTTTTGCTTTTTTTAACGTTATACATGTCTTCCAAATTCTCCTTTCCATTAAAGCTATAATATTGCTATGGTTTATATTATTTATTGTATTTATAGCGATGCTTCAATCTCATATTTCATGAACTTATTAAGACCACCAAATTTTCCACTCATGAATGTGTATTAGTATTTACAAATAGTGTTACCGATAGTTGATATGAAGGATTTTTATAAATTTAACCAACTTCAAGTTCAATGTTGAGAAGGGAATCTACTTATTTATACATATTAGTTTTATTCATAGACATTCACTGATATTGCTTTTGAAAACTTGTCATGAGAAAATTCTCTCTGTTTGATTTTTGAGTTTTGGTTACTTTTAGTTTTCATGGCATAACTGGATATTGAATATTTTCTTATTTTGGGAACTAATGAGCCCTAGGGGTGGATATAGTTATTATGGAAATTGTTTGGGTGGTCTAGGATCTTAGTGATTAGTTATATGAATAGCTGGTCCCTGATTTCTTGGTTGATATTGAACAGTTTTTTTATAATAGTATCCTTGATTGGTTGGTTGAAACTGTTGTAAAGGTATTTACTATTAGTAAGGTTGTTTGTGATTTTTTAATGGTTGACTGTAACTCACATAACTACTATATTGGAATTACATTTAATCCAGTCCTGAATTAAAGTATTTATATTTTTGGACCTCTATGAATCTTGTATAATTTCAATTCCATAATAGGAGTAGGTATTGGTAGTTATGGATGGGGAAACTAAAATATTTACAACTTCTTGGTGAGAGATTTAAACTAGGTAACATGATGGGTGGTTTCATCAACATGGTTCATCACACTCCTCAATGTTCCTTGAGAACTATTCCACGTGATTTCATTATGAGATACATCACTGAGGAAAGACCCACCTACATATGATGTTTTTAATATAAGTCTTACATTAGTGGTAGTTTCCACAATGGTTCAAATGATAGGTTGTAGGACATGGTAACATGTTTTTAATTGAAGAAGAATGTCCTGATCGTAGTGTGGGAACTTTCGTGTCAACACATTAAATTAGTCTGACACCTCCCATGATTATTTGTCATATCCTTGTAAAAAATTAAGTATTTCATATTATAATTTATAGGTCTATATGGGTGGAAAGTGATTTCAGAAAAATTTATTCTCATGGTTATCCTAAGGTTTATGGATTTGAAAACATGAAATTTTAACCGATACATGGATTTATATCTTAATAAAAATGGAAAAAATATGTTATAAATAAAATTTGAAGATATAACTTAGTGTTTAAATGTCTTTCAAATTTATTGTAAATTATAAATACTCTCATGAGGATCCTCACTTCGAAGACCCCTAAATTTTCCAATATTTTGAATCATATGGATTTGGACATGTTTAATTTTAAATGTATCTATCTTGATAGTAGTGTATAAAATGATTAGTAATGAACCATTAATGGATAGAAATTCATAATCTATAATGGTGTCTTCCTATTGCAGTGGTCATACACTCTATTACTCATGTGACACAAATTGATAATTATTTGGATTAGGGGATGCAAGATTGTTATGCTCAACCATGGATGAATGAAATTTTATGGAAAAGAATCTTTCATTTTTTAGTTCAAATATATGATATTGTTGATATTAAAAGCTCATTTAATGAGTAACGGGGGCTTGGATCATGAAATATAAGAATAAAAAAGATGAAAAAAAACAAATCCATGTGAAAAAGTATTAAATAGAAATGGGATGGAAAAAATAATTGACGAAACCCCAGGTTCATTCGTGAGGTTACTATTACTGTGGTGTCCCCAGTAACATTGACAGAATTTTATGCACCTATGATGTGTTATTACTTCCACATGGGTCTTCCAAATTAGAAATTTATTATTATGAAAAACCTAAACTATTATGAGGATTCATAGAACTGTGAGATTAAGAGGTCAAGTACACAATGATATGACGAAAGCTGGTGAAACCTGAGGAATGGAACCTAGTGGTAGATTCTTCATGTGGATTTGGAAGAGTTGGATCATTCTATATAATGAAATTAACTTGAAATGGAATTATTATGGGTTCATAATCAATTTTTAGGAGCCTACGCAAATGTTATCCTTAAGTCTTACATGAGATGTTCTATTAGCTTAGGTCGTAATGTTGATTCAGATCCACCAATTTATATATTTCAATATAATTATACCAACCTTGATCAACAACTATTTACTTGGTATAAAGATAGTCATCAATTAAAGTGCATTAGGATAAACTGTTAGAGTGGAAAACAATTTGTAACTACTCGTCTTAAATTATTTTTTCCAACTCGACCAAGGTTCTCCTTTGCAATCAACCAGATCAGGATCATGTAGAAAGGATGATAAAAAATAATTATTTTCTTAATTTTATTTCTGGCCAATCAGACTACCTAATATTGATTTATTTATTCATTAATAGTTTGGTTACCCATACTATCTTCCTTTAACCCTAAGTGTATTAACCATGCGTGGTAAGAATCAAATTTATCATGTGAACAAAATGTAGTTGAAATAAAAATTATAGTAAGGAAAAATTCAATAGAGATAATATAAAATGAAAATATTACTTGAAAGAAGAGGAAACACACGCTAATGGAATTGGAATTTCATGTAAAACATGGTTCAAAACTACAAAAGATGGTGGGATTATTCCACATATGATAAGAGGAAATTGACAAAGATTTGATGCACCAAAAGTTAAATATTCGTGGAATTAATTACGAAACAAAATCATGATGTATATAGAATTTATGTCATTATTAGGCCTATAATTATTTTTATGGAAGTCCATATTTCATAACCCCACCCTAAAAGCTACTTTATTGAGGTTAGAGAGACAACGACCCCGATTCCAACCTCTAGTAGGCTCCAGGTTGGTGACTAGAACCAAGGGTATATAAATCTCATGTATGGGATGTATTACCTTCTATAATATAATAGGACCTAGAGATAAGTTGAATAATCCAAAAAAATCCGTTAAATAATATAAAAATAATCCAAAACCATCCCAAAATGAATGTATAAATAAAACTAATATAGATAAAATTTTCAAAAGAAAATATCCAAATTCAATGATAAAATAGTGACACAACAACTAACCAAAGGTATGAGCTAGCAATGTCTAGAATGGTCCACATAATCCTCTTTAAAACAAAAACTTTATATACGTAGGGTAGGTATAAAAGTATACTCAATAGGAAAATAAAAGTAACTCATGCGCATGTGAAATAAGAAAACCAAAGCACCTGCAAGAAAATAGTAGAACCAAATAGCACCTATTAAGTTATACTAACCAAATCCAACCTCACTAAAGCGTTCTCACCAAATTTATCAAGTCAAGAAATATAATTCAATAAGAATCACATCGATTAGGGTAGTCCACACCACATTCCTACTGGCATGAAGCTCTATAACCCCAAAATCATATGTTATAATGCTCACATATATTCCATAAACCACACTTAACCACTACCATGGTCATAAAACACCTCGCCCGAAGACACATGGGCTCGCCACCCCACAACCACACCAACATCACATATCACCCGAAAACACATGGGCCACAACACATCCAAAACCACAACCAGAGTAGTAGGGTATCATGAACATGTATAAAATCAACCTTGTTACATACTCCTACCATGAATTACCCCCACAAGAAGACTCCCCAAAATCAAGTTCATACCACATCTCACTCAAAGACACTTGGGCAATCACTCCAAAAGAATGGTCATATCACATCTCGCCCAAAGGCACATGTGCCATCAAATCTCACCCAAAAACACCATGGAAATCACAAATACCATAAAATGAACTAATAGACCTCTAAATATCATAACCTATGCATTAACTACCTCACACAGAAGAGATAATAGGAATGAGTGGGTACCTAACCATCCGTCCTCTTCACTAGATGTCGAGAAAAAACGCATTGTGTGACTATGTGGGTGTCAGAACATAGTTCTTGTCATGGGTGGGGTGTGTATAGAAATAAAAAAGAATAAAAAAGAATATACATACATCCACAAAAAAATCCAACCTATGGGTTCACAATTAAACATTAAACAACTCACAACATCACCACTTTTTCTGCCACCTTTAAATGCATAACACCATAAAACAATCCACAAGCCCCATTTCACATTTCGAACCAATTCCATTTAATAATGCCATTCATTTTATTATTTAGCCTCACCCAAATATAACCAAAATCCCATCATTTATTTATTCATTTAGAAATTACAACCCATTAACCAAACCATTCCCCATCCATTTCAAACATTATTGAACATATTATTTATTCTATCACTACCAGAAAATCAAGCTCAACACAAACACATATCCCAAGTAGCTCAATATTTTCACGGTATCATCATTTGACCACCCAAAAATAATGATAAACTACCTATCCAACACAAAATCATATAAAAAAACCACCTCACCTCCCCAAAAATACAAACAAACAAACCCCTACTTCAACACGACAAAAGAATGTCCAATCAAAGCACCACCATGACATACTGAAAGCAATCCAAAAAACCACATATCACCCCACACCCCATCATAACCACACACCATCACCCCAGAAACATGAATACACATAAAAAAAATATCAATGATCATTATATATAATTAACAATGTTCTTTAATCATATTCTACTTCATTTTAGGGGTGTTATACCAGATGCCACAATCCTAGGGAAACAATTTCATTAGCAAAATAAAAGTTGTTAATCCAAGTTCCATTTTAGGGTGATATCAAAAAAATCCAAAATGAAGAACCAATATCAATATATATGTTCTATTGAAAACAAATATCACAATGGATAGAATATTTGGTGGGGCATCGCATCTATACAATCCCAATATTATAATAATAATAAAGCTGTAAAAACATGTGAATCAAACCCCTTTACCAATTTTAATTTAAATTAAACAAATTATTTATCGTTTATTTAACACGAAAAAACCATAATCCATAGGTAATGATATAGAATACCATTGTCTCATGATTTACAATAAATAGAAATAAGGGATTCTCTACCCTAGTGAAGCTTTTGCAACTTGCTGCACACTATAGAGAGAAGAAGAACGCCCACAAACCACAACTTCCCCACAAGAAATTGCAGATCAACCTAAAAAACACCTAAATGTCATCAAAACCTATCCTAACACACAACCAAAACCAAAAAAAATCCATAGTTAATCCCTGGGATAATAATAGACAAAAACCACCAATAAGGGAGAATAAAATTCCATCGATCAACCATGGATTTCCGATGGGGATCAATCAGAACCAACAGATCAAAGAAAGAGGAGACGAGGGATGAAGGTCCTCTTAGGGTGCCTATGAATCATATGAAATGATAGGAATGAATAGAGACCATATGTTTTGAGAAAAACCTAATCACTCTTAAACATTATTACTACACTACATTGGGGATTTACACGATGTCTATTCCACTTTCATGTTGTGTAATTTCATGATTTTATGTTCTATTGAAAAATGATTCTCTATTAAAGATTAATCACTTTAATTATTATACATTGTGAATCCCAATTAAAATAGGTGTGCCATTTTCATGGGAAACCCATTATCTACAAAATTTTGTTTGAACCACCTAGCTAAAAAATCCACGAACCACCAATACATTTTTACACGATGTGTATTTCCTGTAGCAGCTCCGCTACTCCTCTAACCTCCACCAAAAACTCTTGAAACATCCCCTGAAATCTGACCAAAACTAAAAACAAAAAATTAATTGACCGAGAGGGAATGTGAAACTAAATAAGATACCTATAAAATTATTATCTCCCTTTAGAATCCAAATCCAAAGCCAGAAGGAAAGTAGTCTAAACAACCACCATGTGAGATACCTCTCAAAGATATAATCATAACTGAAATGCTACCAAGAATGTTAAACCAATAAAAAAAATAAAAAATACAAAAACACATCACAAAAAAACCATAACCACAACCATAATCTAGAAAAATAAAATAAAAAACCTCCACAACAACTAAACTACATCACCACGAACACATGAATCAAATAATTACATCCTCCATGTCAACATACTATAAACTATGGTTGGAACTAACTATCCCACATTTTTTTTAATAACATCATAATTAATAAATCTTAATTAGGAATCAATTACCCCACTTTTTGAATGTTAGGATTTTATCACACATAATACATCCTAAAATAGGGAAAACATCTCATCATATAAAACAAGGTCCAAACAAAACATTACAACGAAAAATAAGGAAAATAAAACTCAAAATAGCTCTTGGTACTGGTAATTCATCTAAGTCTGACATTCCCAAGTACTTTCCTCTAAGACACCAAGCCTTCACAACACATGAACCAAAGGAACGGGTCATCACTGCAACACCTTTTGTTGGTGATCCTGGATCTCCACTAGTTGTTCCACAAACATTGCATTTTCCTCGATATCCAGCTTTACCCAGCCAATGACATGGGAGTCATTATGAAGATATCAAAAAAGGTAAGAAATGTGTAAGACATTGTTGATCCTATCCATACGCATATGAAATTATGGCTCTTATTCCACCCCTCTAAATCATCTCAACACCTTAAAGGGCCCAGTAAACCTGGGAAAATGATTACATCCTCTACCAAACCTCAGTTGCCCATGTTGAGGGGAATCCTTCAAGAACTTTTGGTCCACAATCTAAAACTCCATGTTCATACTCATATGATATAAATAAGTCTTTTAACCATCCTACACTAATTTCATCATCTCACAAACACACTAAACCTTCTATTTCATGATATGAAGCACATTGGGACTAAGAACTGATACCACATCAACCTCTCTCTTTCATAATAGACAACAACACAATAACACATAAAAATACTCTATTGGATCCATGAAAATGGAAGAGTGATATATATTATTATAATAAAACTCAAACAAGGGTAGGGGTCACACAAAAGATCCACGAAAGTCTAGGCTACACACCTACAAAATATATTATAGCGTCTACAGAGTCTACTCTATCTACCCATATGTCTGAGGGTGGAAAGTAGTTATGAGGCTAATGTGAGTGCCAAAAGCATGCAAAAATACCCTCTAGACTCACAAGGTAAAATGTGCATCTAAATAAGAAACAATGAGCCTAAAAATCTTTAAAACTAGACAATCTCATCCACATATCTCTCAGCTAAATCATCCACCATGTCCAAAAACTTGATTGCCATGTAGTGGGTTGATTTCATCAACTGATCCAGGATCCCTAGATAGATTCACAAACTCTCTGACCTTAGGGAAATCCTATGATAAAATCCATCATTATGTAATCCCATTTCCACTAAGGAATATCCAAATTCTACAATAAACCTCAAGAAACATAATTCTTGAGGTTTACCTATATTAAAACCAAGAACATTCCCACAAACCCCACCACCACCCTTTTCATATTGGGAACAAAATTTTCATACGCAAGCCATGGTACATCATGGAAACTCTAGGGTGTATTGAAAAATTTGATCTATAAAACTCATGAAGTACTTCCTTACGTATCGCTACCAAAAAACACAACCTCCCAGAAGGAAATATCTAGTTACAACTATCCTTTTACCACCCCTTTATAGAAACAACATGTTCAACACAATAACACATCACTTGTGCCTCTAATTCTCACCACTAAGACTAATCCACCTTATGCAACAAAGAATAATTCAACATCATCAAAAAAACAACCACTAGCACCATATAACCTTGAATCTAAGTCTAAGTATCACAACTCTATTTATCTCCAATAATCTCTAGACTATTGAACAACACACTTCTATGACTTCCTTATTAATGAACAGACCAAAAAATTCATTTTTCCGTGGTTTAGGAGGTCTAGAAATTATAATCATAAATAAACTATATCTATATACACTACCATAAGTTTATATCAAGAGGAGAAAATATATACCTCAATCTCTTATGACATGTGAGACTACAAAGCACCCCCCCAATGAGGTAATATTGACACAAATTTAGAGAAAATACCATCTCTACCAACTCAATATCATGGGTGGCATAGTTACACTTGTGGGGATGTAACATTATATATCCATAAGAGATCACTTCCCTCTAGAAAATAAACATGAAACCCAAAACCATATGGGAATCCTCACAAAAAACCTCAAACATCACACCCTCCTTGGGAAACTGAATCACTCGGGCACTAACCAACTTCCCATTCATGAAATTAAACAACACCTAGAAGTAAGTAGTTCACCCAAAACCTCAATACTTTATATTAAAAGACACCAACAAGGATGTAAATCAAGAGGAATTTGGCACAAACCTTCGATAATAGCCGGCAAGTCCACATAAACTATAATCCTCTATCATGTTCTTCGGTGAAAAGTATGAAAAAACTGCCTCGACTTTCGATGGGTCTACTGGCACACCTTTTTGAGAAAATACATACCTATGAAGATGTGCCTATCATATCCAAAAATTATAATTGGAAAATTTTCTATAGATTTTAGGGCATCAAGGTACCCACAATAAAATTAAGATATGATCATCATGCTCCTCCTCTAACTTCATGTAAATCATTATTTCATGAATGAATAAGATGATGAATCGATCTAGGAAATCATGAAACACTGATTTCATAAGTCCCATGAACATGGTCGGTGCATTAGTAACATATAACAACATGAATACATACTCAATATTCCCATGTTTACATCTGAAGGTAGTATTTGGGATATCACCCTCCTTTAACATAAACTAGTGATATCTAGACAACAAATAAATCTTTGAAAACAAACATTCCACTCACAGATGGTCAAGAAAAATTTCTTTCCTCAGAAGAGGTTAACAGTTCTTGACCATCACCTGGTTTAACCTCCAATATTCTATACACAATATCAGACTACCATCCAAATTCCTGAAGAAAAACACTAGAACAACCCATAGTGACACACTAGTCTAGATGAAACCCTTCTGCATCATATCATCTATCTAAATTATAAAATCACATAACTCAAAAGGTGACATCCGATATGTATCCATTGAAATTAGAGAAGCAATGAACTGCAAGTCTATCATAACCTCAACAACATGTTAATGGGGGTAATATGACAACCTACTTGGGAAATACATCCAGAAACACCCCAATAATCTTGGGGACCTCCATTTTCCTAGTTTCCACTGATTATATTAACAAGTTATCCATCGTGAAATGAAAGGACTCTGAACCCTGCTTTCCCACTCGATAACCCTTCTTGCCAATGAAAACCACAAAATGCCCATCGACATCTAAAAACACCACTATATTCAAGAAGTAGTCTATAATATATTGTTTGGAATATAACAAGTTGATGAAAAAGATGAAATCGTATGGCTAAATAAATAGCATGAAAAGATCCACATGGGACTGATGTGGCCCCATCATCAGTCTACCACCCTGACACACATTAAAAAAGTTAGTCTTGCCTTTGACTAGAGTAGTTGACACCAGGGTCATGAGATTTGTCTCTACTTCAATTCTTGGAGCATACTGTAGAGTGGAAGAAACTAAATATTTAAACGATTTTGAATTGTATATGGAAAAAAATGGTTACTAAACAAATTGATCATACCTCTGACAATTTATGGACCCTTTGTCACTAATGACTCCACTATGTGCCACTGACCACACCCACCTACTCTATTTATCTATTTATGACCACCTCCATGACCACACTTGGGTCAAGGTCCTTGAACATGAAGAACATCCCAAGGTAGCCTCAACCAACTCCATCTCCCCTCAGCAGAGCATAACCCAGATACCCCTGTTGCTAAAGTGGTCTCACTAGATACTACAGCTAAGGATAGCACTAGAACTATCCACCTACACCAAAATGATCTTGGATAAACACTAAGAACTCATTCTAGTAATGGGGATCAACCCCAAACCAAAAAAATAGCCCAAATACCCTAGTAAGAGCACATAACCCACTAGGCGTAGAAGATCAGCAAAAAATGCTATGCTCAACTACCTACTTGTTGATTCCTTGATGGTCCTAGTTCCTGAGACCTACCACTGACAACTCTACTCCTCGAGGAACCCTTCTAGTTCCCCAATTATGGTAAACCTAATTGAGATTATATCTAATTGATCACCTCCAGCTTCTTATAATCCTCTATATTTTTCGATATTGTAAAAGTAATAACTACATACTGGATAGGAAGAAAAATAACCTTATCAAGACATCTCTCAGTAGAACCTCATCTAGAAAAATATCCTTAAAAAACACAAAAGGTCCTTGATCTTGATTCCCAACCCCATACTATCATTCTTCTACGCTGAATAGAAATAAGCTATTTTTATTGCACTATCTTCATAGTCGATGAATGTAACTCTTTCCAGAACTCATTCTAGATGTTAACCCACAAAAAATATTCCTACTTTAACTCTCCAATATATAGTGTCCACCATTGACACACATCTCTATATATCTTAATAACTGGGAATGGGACCCAGTATTCAACTGGGGCCAGATCAAATTGAAATCCATCTCGATCTCCTCCAACTATATATATGCCTCCTTATATGAAACACTTCGCTCATACTTCCCCACAGACATCCATTTAAATTCATGCAATTACCTCTACAAATCCATTTACTCCTATTCCAGATAAATCATACAGTGATAAATTAGATCAGACTGCTAATCCTAAACTGCCTGAGCCAACTGCAAATGATGAATAAGGTATATAGATGAAATAAAATACTATGATTTCTTAATCCCAAGTAGTATTTCATTTTACTAAGATTAATTTTATTTATTTTATCATTTCCAAATCAACCCAAATTCAAAAAAGAACAAAAGTCATCATGATTCATGAAAAACTCTTATGTCTCTACCCAGCAAAAACGTCCACCAGAAATGGTCATTCAATAATCTTAGAGTTCATGCACTAGATCAAAATTGGACATAAAATACTATGTACTAGCTTTTCTCTCTAGACTATTTCATGAAACAAGTTTAAATAGCATTGTTTCCATAATATACCTTGTAAAACACACTCTTCATAACTCCAAACTCCATCCTATCTCTCAATCAACAGCTCTGATACCACTATTTTAGGACCCCTCTCTCCAAAGATTCTAAAATTAGGGGAGAGAGATAATGATCCATGTGTCCCACCTTCAGTAGGCCCTTGGGTAGGAGACTAGAATTGAGGGTATAAAAATCTCAGGTATGGGATGTATTACCCACTACAATATAAATAATATTAGGAGATAAGATGAATCATCCATAATATTCATTATGAAATAATATAAAAAGAAACCAATACCATCCCAAACTGCATGTCCAAATAAAATAAATATAGATAAAAGTACCCAAATAAAATAACCAAAAGAAAAGATAAATAAGTGAAAAAAAGCTACCTAAAGGTATGAGGTAGTAAAGTCCAACAAGGTTCACATAATCCTCTTCAAAACCTAAAAACAATTTATATATGTAGGGTAAGAATATAAGTCTACATAGTAAAAAATCAATGTCTCTCATGAAGATGTGAAGGAATCAAACTAATTAACAAATGAGATAATAAAAGAACCAAACAAAAACTTTATAAGTACACTAACCAAACCAAACCTCACTAACACATGCTTACTAAATAGCACAAGTCAAGTAATATAATATAACAAGAATCACTTTGAGAAGGGTAGCCCTCACAACTTTCACACATGTATGCCACTATGACACCCCAATATAATACTTCATGGTGATCCCATATCTTTTTTATACCACACTAACCCACAATCACTCTCACAATACACCTTTCCCAAAGACACTTAGGCTCGCCACCACACAGGCACAACCACATCACATCTGGCCCAAAAACACCTAGGTCATAACACATCCACAACCATAACCGTAGTAGTAGGGTTTGGTGAACACGTAGAAAATCAACATCATGATCTCCTACTACAATATAGGACCCACACCATAAGGTTACCTACAAGCACAATCACACCACATCCCACTCGAAGACACCTAGTCCACCTCCCCACAAGCACAATCATGTCAAATATCACAAAAGGACACCTGGTCCACCACATCTAACCTAAAAAAATGATCCATCACAACACAAATCAATTTCAAAAACAGAACTTCAACCATCATGGAATGTTCAATACCAACCTCACTTGGAAGAGAGAGTGAGAAAGAGAGGGAACCCATCCATCCATCCTCCTCACCAAAAGTCATGAAAAACACCCTCATGTGACTTTGTGGGTGTTAGCACATAGTTCTCTATGTGGGTAGGGTGTGTATTTAAAAAATAAAGAATATAGAATTATATAAATATATCCACACACAACCCCAAAATATGGGTTCACAACCAAATACTAACCAAATCACAACGTCACCACTTTCTCTTCCACAACTAATTACATAACACCACATAACAAGCCACAATCCCCATTTCACATTTTGAACCAATTTAATTTAATCATCCAATTCTATTCATTATTTAGAATCAACCAAATATTAAACCACATCCCATAATTTAATATTCATTAAATAAATCCAACTCATTATCCAAAACAAGCGCTAACTATTTCAATCTGTATTAAACAAGTTGTTTTTTCCACCACTACCTTGGAATATAGAACAAAAAAGAACATATCACAAGTAACTCACCATTACCATCATACCATCACATTGACACCCCAAAAGCATGAAAAAAACAACCTTTCTTCCCCAATGTAATTAGAAAACAAACCACTACCTTGTTTCCCTAAAACTACAGAAACAAACGCTACATTATCACCCCAAAAGAATGGAAAAAACAACCACATATCTCCCCACACCCCATTTTAACCACATATATCCAATAAAAAATTATAGCCACACATCGTATCACATGAAGTATGATTTTATAGATTTAATAAAGGGATTTCATCACATTAAACTTTATTTCACGGGTGTTATCACACAATCCATAATCCTAGTGAAACTATTTCATTATCCAAATAAAATTCATCAACCAATTGACATTTTAGGATGATATATCATTAATATGAACAAAATAATCAATAAGAACACATATCATTCATCACAAAAAATTCTGAAAATGACCATAAGTTTTAATGTAGAATCACACTCGCAAAATTATAATATCATAATAATTATAAAGCTGTATAAACATGAAAATAAAACCCCTTTACACATTTAAATTTCAATTTAAGTATTTATTTATATATGTTTAAAATATAAAAACCATAATTCATAGGTGAAAAGGAGAAAACCATTCCCAAATGATTCAAAATAAAGAGAAACAATGGATTCCCAGCATCAATTATGATTTTCTAACTCACTATGCACTGTAGGGAAATGAAGAACACCCACAAACCACAACCACACCAAGAGAAATCGCAGATCAACCTACACCAAACCCAATGATCATCAAAACACATCCCAAAACACACCCAAACCAAAAGAAATCATTATAGTGAATCTATAGGAGAATAATGGATTAAAACAACCAATAATGGAGAAGAAACTATAACGGATCAGGTGCAGATTGGCAATTGGGATCAACTAGAACCAACAAATCAAAGAAGGTGGAGAGTAGACCTTCAAGACCACTTGGGGAACCTTGGAATTGTTTGTAATGATAGGAAGGAATAGAAAATCTATGATTTGAGGGAAATCTAAGAACTCAAAACAAAATAACTGAACTGTATCGGGGATTTATAAGACATGACATCCTTTTTCACGTATTCTATTTTCATGATTTTATTTCCACTAAAAAAATTCACCTCGAAGGATTAATCACTGAAATTATTAAAAAATAGGAATCCCACTTAAATGATTTATAACCTTTTCATAGGACACCACTTATCTGTATTCAAGTTATGAACTACCTGAACACACAATCCCTGAACCACCATTACATACTGTGTATTACATATACATGATGTGTATTTCTTGTAGCAGCTCCACTGCACCTCCAGCTTACACCAGAACTCCTGGAACCTCCCCTAGACACCTCCAACACTCGAAATTAGAAAATTAGCGGAATGTGAGGGAACATACAATTACACTATCCACATTAATTTATCTTATGAATTTTTGTTTACATTTTGAATGAGGCGGTTAAAGTATTTGGTTTCTTAGATCTCCTATGATTCTGGACATATATTTTGTTCGAAGGATCATCAAGGACATCATGGACATTGGCCGAATGGCATCGAACAAACCATAAATGTGGTGAATGGTATTCATGTCAGTAGTCTTATTTATCCCAAATGTTCATGGAATAAATTGGGATCACATCTCAGGTTATGTGTGATTCAAATTCCATGGATTACCTTTATGAGATTCCAGCTACCCTTATGCGAGTGTGGTTGAGTACCTTTACATATTTCTATATCCTCCATCTTAAACCCATATAAAGTTAATAAAATTATACATTATAATGTTTCTTCTATGTATCATTATTAGTAAAAATCATGAATTATGTATTCAAATTGTGAAATGGATTCATATTTGGCACTTTCAATAGAACATTCTTCACATTATGCATTATCTATTTTATTGTAAAATGTAACCAAACATCTCAACATCATAGAAAAAAAGATGTATAAGATTTGATGAATTAGGCTTAGAATGAACATAATATTTCATCATATCATATATTTCTGATTTTAAAATTTTCACTCATTTCATCAAATAGTTTTTTAAAAGATGTTTGAAAATAATTTTATTATTTATGTGAAAAAACTGGGATAAATATTTTTTAAAAGGAATTTTTTTTGAAGTGTATAATGACAATAATGAAAATTGGGTACTGGTTTTTTAAAAATTAATAAATAAATTTTCATTAATGAAGTCATTTAATCATATTTTTCATAAAGTGGATATTACTATTCAATCCTTCAAATTTAATGATTATCTTATAATGGTTTTCTATGTCACAGTTTATATAGAATCAGTGTTGCATGTAATGAAAAACTATAAAATTAATCTTGTTATATTTTAAAATAAATACACAAAAATCTCAGTGTTTTACATCATAAATAAATAACATCACTATACTATAGAAATATTAAACTAATTCAGGTCATACATCCAAATAATAGATGTAAGAGTCCCAGATAGGATGATTATATATAATAATAGAAAATGAAACTAAATAAAATAAAAAGAGACCCAACCATAATATTTGAAGACACCATAGACCAATCACTACTTCCAACATGATCTCCTCATGATCATCCCCTTGTACTCTAGCAATAAACCAAACCTAAAAGTCAACCATGAGGTCTATATGCACCCAAAAGTGCTCGTATAGGTTGTAAACTTAATGTTAAGCAGTCCACCGCCAACAATGTCCCTCATAAAAACCAATATATATGTGAGTGAATGTACTAGATATAAATGATGTATTAAATATCACAAGCAATGCGGTTGTATTACTATGGGTAATCAGTAATCCAACCTATTTATAAAGTTACATATTCTTTGGATAATGAAAGATTATGTTTTATTAGTGGTGGTACCTAAAAAGATTGGTCTAAATTTTATGTTGATCAACTCAAAAACTAGGCAGTAGTACATGAAATATAAGAATCATATTTAAACCAATGGTTTTAATATTCCACTTGTAATCCTCAAGAAACTTGAGCGTAATTACACTGAACTCTCACCAAAAACAACATAAGAGGAATCATATCAATCCTAAATGAGAATAACTTAAATAAGATTCATTTCCAACATATATCACAACCATATTGGGATGTATAATGTCTAACCCATGTGAAAACCATATATATATGTATCATTTATAACCTATATCACACCAATCTTGGAAATTATCATATCCAACTCACATCACAACCATCTCAAGAAGCATCATGTCCCACCAACATCATAACCATCTAAGGAGTCATCATGTACAACCTACATCATAACCATCTTGATATGAATCATGTCCAACCCATATGTTAAAAAATACCTCCAGTTTTCATTACACCCAACCCCATTCAAAACATAACCCTTGTTTGGCATTACACCCAATCATAACCCAACATGTACCCCAAATTTGAATTAGACAAAATGATGTATCAAACATGACTATAAGTTGGAATTACACAAAAAATCATATTGAACAAGACCCTTGGTTGTAATTAAACCCAACCACATATCAATGATTTCCTCTAGGTTGGTATTACTCCCTTTATGGTCTATAGGATCCATCCAGAAAACTGATTGGAAGGGGATGGGGTGGGGGTGAATAAGGTGTAATTAATCTTTTACCAAATTTCAATTTATCTTTTAAGACATTAACCCCTTTTAAATTTGAACCACTGTTATCTATTAGGATAATAGTGGATCTATTTCATTTACATAATCTTATAAAACACATGAAATTTATAAAAATGAAAAAATAATCACATCATACTTTTTGATGTTTTGGCCTAAATATGGGAAACTCACTCCTTGCTATCACTAGTGTTCACCAAAAATCAACGATTTTACACTATAATTGAATTACTAATTTCAATGGGTATTGAGTAATCACCCTATACCTACAATAAATCTTGTACACATAACAAACCATTATATTTCCCAATATAGCTTTAGACTTTAGTCTTCACAAATAATATTAAACACTTATTCCAAATCACATGAAATAGATCTCCACTCGATAAGAAATTTCACTTAATCAACATGATCTGATCAGATTCTTTTAAATCAGAGTTTTGAATATCATTTTTATAAAAAAATAGTATCTTGAAAATCTATTTATATAACTAACACTACAATAAAACCTAGTAGAAAAATAGATATCAAGGCTTTCTAAACTATGTCTTGATGTATCTCAACTTCCAATGTGTGTTCTGTCGAACACTGTAGTGGTTAACCATTCTCATCTATTAGTATTCTTCGTATTTCTCATAATATTGAAGTAATGGTTATTATAGGAACATATTATCGTGTTATTCTTCTTATTTTATAATCTGATTTATGAAATCTTCTCTTTCTTCTTATTATTTGATACCCAAAAGGTTTTTCTTCTTTAATACTATATCATGTTATTCTTCTTCTCTTATGAAGCATTATTGGTTCTGTCAATAGGTTATCCCTTCCTTTAACACATAAGTACACATTATATTTCTTCTTACTCAATATTTATAACATCATATCACCAATAATTTTTTATATATAAATAATAATAATAATAATAATACCTTCAGTTATTTTTGTGTTAATATATCATCTTATTTACCTCGACATTTTCATGTGGGTGTTCTAACATGATCAAATATATTCTATTTTTCATCTAATATTTATCTCTACTAAATAAATTATAACACCCTTCCTCCTATATTTTCAATTTATCCTCATTTCATATCATTTAAATGTAAGAAAAAATCTATTTAAATTTCTAAGAGGCGTGATATTTTCATGCTTTTAAACTCCAAAAAAATAAAACAAAAAATCTTATCATCTATACCAAAAACACACATCAAAATAATTTTGAAGTGTGACAAATATCATTACAATGTGAAATAATTTTATATATTTATAGATTTTATTCATGTCATAGAATCTATAATTACCACATATTATCATTTATTACATTAATCATAACTCATTTGTGATGTATAGATCACGGAATTTCATTAAATGCTTTAACATATTTTATTCCCAAAAAATTATCAAACTATGATCACCAATTTGATTTTCATTTAAATAAACATGACAATATTGATTCCATTTTATTTCATCATATTCCTATATTTTAATATCATTAAAATTAATAATGAAACATGGATAAATAAAAAATCAGGCTATTTTAAACTTGAATAATATCATAAATATCATAATATAGGAATTAATTATTCAAAATATTATTTCTAGAAACTCACATATTTTTATTCCACATAATTATCACAATATCAATATATGTTAACCTAAAAATGATCCTTACGAAGTGTTCTAGTCATCCTTATAGAATTAAATATTAATTCATTCCTCTATGAAATTTTCAAACACCATGGATTTCTATGTATAGATAATGTGATCCTTATCATATTCATTCAAATTTAATGTCTTTGACAATTTTATTACTTTATTATTTATTTTATAAGGATAAATGATCATTATAATGTATGTTTTCATCCTTAGGAAGTCTATATTCTTAATTACATAGTAATTATCCATCTGTTGGATAAAACTCCGTCAAGGTAACATTGCAGCCTTTTTGGGTTGATTTTGTTAGTTGACAAAGCAGGTTTCTATAGTGAATGGTCATGTTCCAGAGATGGTGTTGAAAATCCATGTTGATAATGAACCATGACAAATTAATGGATAATCTAGAGGCGTTATATAATAATAGGTACAAGGTGGCACCGTTTTCCAGCGTTATCCAAATTTTTGGTGTTCAAAATTTGGAGTTTGGTGAGCATCAAAAAATATGGATTTCCTTGATGATCTCATCAAAATATGGAAAATGAATGAGTTTTTCTAATATAGGAATCATGGATTTGATTTCACGAAGACCAAAAGAATTTTGATGGCGATGCTTCATGATTACGATGAGCTTCGCGAATGACAGGGTTGAAGGGAATGCGTAATAGTTTCACAGCGGCAACGCGATGTAATGGAAAGAACAATCCATGATTACGATGAGCTCCACGATCAGAAAATTTCTGTGGAGATTCACGATATAGAGAGAATTTTGGTTGAATTTTTGGAGCTTTGTGATTTGTGATGACGTTGCATTGACTTCGCACGGAAGGTTAAAGGGTCGGTGGGATTTCTTATAAATAGGCCTCGGCCCCTTGAGAGAAAGAGATAGTTTTCGAAGCAAATTATTTTCTCTCGGCTGGCGAAGGTGGTTTATGAAGGTACTGTTCTTCATGAATGAAGAGCTTTGTAACAGCTAATATAGCTCTACGAAAGTTGTGAGCTCTGTTTTGTCATAGTGAGCTTCACGAATGAAGTTGCTCTGTGACGACATGAGCTTTGTGAGAGTGCTTCGCGTGAGTGCTTCGTGGAAAGGTAGAAGCTTCATGAAGGCTTGTTTGAGCATTAGGAAATTGGGAGCCTTGCAAAGTAATATTCTTTGTGAAGGTTTTTCCAAAGGAATTTCCCATTTTTTATAGGGAAAATAGGTATTCATCAGGGAATTAAATTTGGACCTCAAGAGAGCATCTACATATACTGGAGGATGCATTCATTAGTGGTAATGAAAAGACCTACATGTCTATAAACTGTGAGTGGATCTTATGAAGAAGCAGTGTTCTCACTTCAGTTGAGAGAGCAGTGAGTTCTCAAATTGTGAGTGGTTGTTAACCAAGAGGGACATTGAGTCCACTTTGAACTTGTAAACAACAGTGTGCTTATAGTAGAATTGGTACATCGACTCAATGTCAGTGTATGCTCCATGGACGTAGCCCAGTGAGGGTGAAACAAGTAAAAATTGATGTGCCTTGTGTATTCTTTAATGTTAATTCAGAATCTGCATTAGGAAGGACAGAGAGAGGGTTTTGTCTAACAGCAATATAAGATAAAAAGTGGCAGTTGTTTTAATCTGTCATACCCTAATTCACCCCCTCTCAGAGCATCTATCCTAGTGGACCTAACACCATCCTTATGATGTTTTATATCATCCATATGAAGAATATATGGATCTTTATAGAGTTAAAATGTATCCTTAAAAATGTATGATCCCATCCTTATAGAGATTTAATCCTTACATAATCAGAATTATCCTTATAGGGTCTTAGGTCACCATTACATAGTGTCTAATGATCCTTGAAAACTCAAAGCCTATCCTTACAATGTACCAATTCATCCTGAGATTTTACATGGATAACTACTACCCTATCCATTTTC
This sequence comes from Viscum album, assembly GCA_963277665.1. Classification (NCBI taxonomy): domain Eukaryota; kingdom Viridiplantae; phylum Streptophyta; class Magnoliopsida; order Santalales; family Viscaceae; genus Viscum; species Viscum album. The sequence goes on along the minus strand of OY728133.1, from coordinate 1,992,446,731 downwards.
AAGAATATCTTCATCTTTATAAGTATAAATGAACCTTGTGGAATCCCAGTCATCCTTACATTTTATTGTATATCGTCTTTATGAAATAAATTGACCCTTATAAACTTTTTCATTAATACATAATATACCTGGATTCATATTTATTAATTTTTGTATTATCCTTATACAGTCATCATATCCTCCTTACAATCTACCTTGGAATCTTTATGATCATTCAAGAATTTCGAAATTTTAGTATCTGAGTCATCCTTAAGAAGATTACAGGAGTTATAAACTATTTTGATTTCACCAAAACCTTATCCAACTCTTTTAAAATCATCTCAAATCCATCTTAATCACTTCAAATCAACTTCAAAAACATTATATAACTCTAGGAAATATATTTAAAATTTTAAATTAATTCCCAATGTTTTTCAACATATTAATTACTCATGTTTGACTAATTTTATTATCTTTACTTACATCTGATTTCTATATTTATTTTAGAAATCTCCAGACCTTTACCCAATGGATATTCATCATATATATCGAGATTAAAAATTACAGGATAATCCATAGATGTATTCTCTCACAACTATCCATATCTTAATAAATATTTAAACCTCATTTACTTCCCTAATCATAGATTTACAAGATATTAAATAGAAATTGCAATAGTTAGATTATCCAACTCCAATATAAAGAATTATAGATATTGATTGAAACACTCATTCATCACTTTTCATTTTATTCCATGATGACTTGCACAAAAAACATATCACTTGACGGTTTCCACCCATAATTGAAGCATCATCCACATTTACTCATAAAATAAATGGAATCATATTAATATTCTGCATTAGGTGATTTCTTCTTCCATCACCCAACTTTATTTAATTTAATTCAGAAAAGAACATTGAAAACAACTATAAAACAATTATATTGACAAAAAATACAATTTCAGCACCATATATAAATGTGAGATCTCTAATCCCCCCTTTGGATTTTTTATTAATATCTTATAATATTCTAAATTCAATGTTATATTCTACCTCTTATTGAAAATAAATCAAAATGAGGAAAGGTTTTTTCCACATTATTTATACCATAATGGTAAAGATTGTCTTTTTTCATATCTTACCCTTTTTATCCTCTTGTTTGAGATAAACTATCAATATCACTTATGATATAGATTGAAGAAGAGTTTCCTTAGCAATATGTCATCAATTAACACTACTAAAATTATAGTCTATATAAATAGTTCTAACAATAATTAATATTGCTCCCCTATGCCACTAGTTTTTTTAAAATGATTTAATATTATTTTATTCCAATGATTTTTTGGAATCATTGATATAGGGTTCCCTAAACACAAATGGAGTCATCCCTACCTACCCATTTTAATTGTGCATTCATATTTCATTTGGAGGTGATATCCCTCCACAATGATTATATCAGATATTCCCCCAATCCTCCTCATTTTGGAGATTCTTTTTGAGTGAAATTATCATGGTCTATTGTTTAATCCCCCCCTCAGTCTTATTTCATTCTCTTATTTCTACATTTTGATGCCCTATATTGTATTTCTGCCCAAGGTTTTTATTGTAAGAATTTTATTATAATGTCTATATTTAGTGTTTATAAAGTTTAAAAAGGGGAACATTATTAATTTCCATTTTGTGGAATATAAATACACATCATTTTATACCTTTTTGTTTCAATAATAATGAATGGTTTAATTAATATAAATATGATTTTCATATTGATTAAATGCTCAGTTGTCTTCTGTTATTATTTATGAATTATAATTTTATATTTAACATTTTCATTCATGGATATTAAATTATCATGTTCATTTTGTCATTATTTATGAATTATAATTTTATATTATTATTTTAGGAAATATAAAGTGAATTTAGGTAAAATCAGAAAGGTATGTTTTATATGTTAGCCTTTTATCTTATTTTATCCCCTTATTTCTATTTTTTCATTCCCTAGATTTCAAATAGCCTAAAATAGAATGTAATTACTACGAGTTTGGTCATTAATCTAAACAAATATTTGAAATGTCATTTTATATAAAGAAGTTTTAGGAATCTTGCCTGATTAAAATAATATTTTAATGTTGATTGATTTATTTTAAAGATAATTTTCATTAATTTACTATCAATATAGGGTTTAAAGGCCCATTTGGAAAATATATAATTTTTTACATCACATGATATCATCGAAATGTTATTTTTAAAATGAGTTTACATGTTAAATGATTTTAATTTAAAAAAAGTTATTTAAAACTTATCTTCAAACTTATTACATTATTAAATACATATATAGTCAAAAAATATAAAAAATATATAAAATTAATGGTGATATTAAGAAAGAATAGTTCGATAAAAAATATTAATTGATAAAAAATTACCCTTGAAAGTGTTGTGAAAAGAAAAAATTCCAGAAAAACTATGTCTTATGAAAAAACAAATTAAAATTCATGTTCTATGAGAAAAATAACTAAACAAATTGTGGAGATAAAAAAACCCAATAACTGTCATGTCCATAACACCCTCAACAATTAAAAATCGTCTTCAAAAGCATAAATTTCATGTTAAAATTAAAATTTTGGACTAAAAAAAATCCCTCATGGGATCAAGATTTATACAAAAAGCTAAAAATAATATACACTTGAACGAATACAAGGTGTTAAATAATGGAATTAAATTTTGATATAATGTGATAGTTAAAAAAATAATATACATATAAACTAGAGTATTTTATACAATGGAATTATACAGTGATTTTTGGTGTCCCACAATTTTTATTTTCATATGTAATAACCTTATTTCAATAATAGTTACCTATTTTAATGTGGGAGGCATCCATCTAGAAATAATTTCAGAAGACTAATCCACTAGAATCCCCTTATAACTCCCTATAGTTAATGAAACTTTTATCTAATTTGTTATTAATAAACAATGGTCTTCCTTCGATTTCATGGAATTTTGTATATCAATATGTTGAATAGAGTTCTTGGTCATGAAAAATAGAACCTCCACATATAGGTTATGGCTGAGTACAATATAGTGTATCCACAATTTGGGGTGAATTACTATTCTTGATCATGTGAAAACACAATTATTTTTGAAGTACAACTGAGTTTAATCTTAAATTATGTATTATTTTTTTTCTTATTCCATGTCTTATACTTTTTTGGTCACTACTAATATGCATAGATTATAGAATATTTCATCATGTATGCTATGTTTGGCTAACTACTAGTATTATTTGAGGAATTTAATATACTTATTGGTATTCGTATTATATTATTGTATACATTTTGTAGACACATTATTTTGAAAAATGGAATACTGGTGTTATGAATTTTTTCCATTATAAAAACATATATATAAAATATAAGAGATTCCTTGTTATTTAAAATAATCTTTTTTAATATGATTCATCAATGAACTATTTTACAAATAATTTAGATTATATTTCTATAAAACACCAATGTATGTGGTGAAATTTTCTATTGCTTTAATATTTTTAAAATTTCTACCATAAACATTCCCAAGAATTTTTGGGAACTACATACAACTATTATAGAAATATTTTAACCTTTAGAGAAAATTTTTAATACATCTTCTTCATTCTATTACCAATTCCATTAAGAAACATTATAAACTTCATTATATTTTATTTACCAAAAATTTTATATTTCTAAGACATGTATAATATAAATTAAAAAATTAGAATATATCTATTTTGGAATATTACAAATTATTCAAACTAGAAAAAAAAATTTTGAATCTGTGTTTGTAACAACCTAGGTACTTGAAAAATAATTTGTTTTCATTCTATAATTAAATTGTTAAATTCATTATAAATGTAAAATGAAATAATATTTAGTTACATAAATTAAAGAAAATAAAAAATATAATAGTAACCTCACCTATGAATTAGTAAATCAAATTTATGTATCTTTTAACTGAAATTATGATATATTTATATCATTGAATAAGTAAATAAATGTTTTAAAAATGATAAATTTAGTGTTGGTATTTTTTGTGAAAAACAAATTTTATTTTCAATTATATAAATAAAATAATGAATTAAAAAAATTATATTCCTAAAATAGATCTATAAATTAATATTTTTATTCCTTATAATTATGATTTAATTTTATGAGACCTGAACTTTTTTATAAGTGCCATAAAATTAGTTATAATTTAAAAATAAATATTTTTCAAATAAATGATAATTTTAATTAAAAATTTAACTTCTAATATTTATAATATTGTTTTCAGAAAAATTATTATATTTTTGAGTTCTAAATGTTGAAAAATATTAGGGGTAAATTTATGATATTTTCCTAAAATAGTTGGTTTTTGGTGAATAGTTAAAGATGGTAATTTATTGTACTTTGAAAAAACATGAATTATAGAGTAATGGATGATTTATGGATTAATTAAGCCCATAATATTGAAATATTATTCTCCATTAACTATATTTATTCATGGAATAAAAACTATTCATAGTATTGAGGCAAAATAATAAACTAATGAATAAAATAATAAAAAACACCCCTCCCATCCAATATAAATACCACCCTCACCACCTCTTCTCACAACACCTCCAAAGTGTTATATATAATTTAAGATATTGATAATTAACTTCCCAAGACTATTACACCTGTACAATACCTGATGTTCACACCAAAAGGACAAAACCAAGTGCCTTAAGAAGGTTCTTGTGGGGAATAAGTTCCAGAGGTAAAATCCTCTTTCGTTTTATTTTAAATTTCTAGAAAATTTCTTTTCTTTTCGTATTGTAACAGCCCAAGATTTTATAAAAAAATATTCTTTTTAATTTTATTAATGTCTTGTGTTGTACGCTACACCAAAAGGAGCTTGCACAACACGCATCCTTGTCTTGCCTTGCATTACACGCAATCGCGACCTTCCTCGATAGCGTGTGTAATACGCAATACCGAGTTTCACTAAACAACGATGTGCTATTAAAATATTATTAAAACTAGCCGTTATGAATAGTAATAACCACTTTTTAAAATTCTGTAAATCATATTTTTCAAAATGAACTTCATTCTTGGATTCGGAGTATCGAATTTAGCCTAAGGTGAAATTTTGGTACATTTCGGATAACATTCATATTCTGATGAATAGTGAAAATTACTAAATTATAATTAAAAACAACTTTTTTAATCGAAATAATTAATAGTGATAAATTATTAATTTGAGTGGTTTTAAAGTATATTTAGAATATATTTTTACAATTTAATACAATGTTGGTCATTGGTTTTAATTTCTCATTTAAACCAGACATAATCAAGTGTCAATCTTTTGATATATATTGTTTCCTAAAAACACGCTATTTATTTTAACAGCGGGATTTAATTATAAAATTAATTAATGCAACTTCTATGTTATGAATTTGGTAAAATAGATTTCATTTTTGAATTCGGAATATGAAATATAGCTTAGGATGAAATTTTGGCATTGTTCTGAAAAACATCAATTTTTGATGAATAGTGAAACTACTAAGTGGTAGTTAAAAAAACTGAATTTTTCATAAAACTTAATTTTGCCGCTTCTGTGAATGGAATTTCGAAAATCCGAGAGACACGGTTAATATCAAGGACTAAAATGTGGTTCAATGAGATGAAAATAATTTTTTGGTGAATAGTAACTTTTTACTTTTTTTTTCCGCGGTTAATAGTAAATAGGATAACTAAGGGTAAATATGATATTAATATTACCCTAACACATGTCCTAATTCTATTGGAAATGTTAAATTCGACCAAAAACAAACTTAGGAATAAAATATGACCATTTAGGCCCACTTGGATTAGATTAGGACATTTATTATTAATTTATTTAATGAAAGGTTAAAATAGTTAAAATCAAAGTTTAATAAGTAAATCATTTTTAATATGGGGTTATACATAAGATAAATTCGATTATAAATATTCATTAGAAAGCTAAAAAGATTTCCTACATGATGGTATTTTATTTGTAATTTTTAGACATAAAATAATTAAATTTATTTATGACACCACGATGATGCAGTAATTATCTTATTAATGAAATATTGACATAATTGATGTTATAAACACCAAAATAAATGTAATTTGAGATTTTTTATGAATTCCACTAATTTTATAGGTTACTATGATATATTAATGTTGATTTAATCAACTTGGTTCGAACATTTAATTCTGTTATGACTTTCACAAAAATCATATATCAAATAGTGTCAAAATTGACACAAAATAGTTTTTAAATCAAATATTATATTATTAATTGTTATTGTATTCCTAAAAATCTAAGGTTCGGCCAAATGACTTAGATAAGGATATATATATTAATAATAAACAATTTGGGGTTCGTTTGGCATGTTATAGTAAGTTTATTAACCATATAGTGAAAGAAAACAAAAAGACATGGTAAAAGTTAAATTATTTAACTTAGAGTTAAATCTAATTTATAAGGTTAAAATAATATCCTAAACTTGTCTAAATTCTATTGGTTGATAGGATTTAGACCCCTCCCCACCTTATCTTCGAAATAAGACCCTTTGGAACCATTATAAGCCGATTTTGACTTTAATATAAAATAATATTTTGAGATATTCCTAAGGTGCCCCTCTCCTCCCTTATAAAAGGACACCTCCTCCCCCTCCTCCTCACACCAATTTGAGCACTCAAGCTCGGCCAACCCCTGCCAAAATCTATTCTCCACTTCCCTAGAAACATCCTAGAGGTTCTGTCCTTCCTCAAAGACCAATTCTAGTGCCCTAAGAGGAGGTCTCAAAGAGGCACTTCAAAGAAGAGGTAATTACCGTTACCAATTCTTTTATCTTTATTTCTTCTTCCACTTCTTCTTCTTAGGTTGTTTCATTATGAAGTAATTACATCAGTATCACTCATATACTTATATGTTATTATAAGTATGAAACAACCCTATTTCACCATCTATCCATCCTACGGAAAAAGAAATCACCGCGCGTGCGTACGTACGGAATACCGTCTCCACGCCGTGGTGTAATCTATTTTCCACCACCACCTTACATGGATGGGTATAATGGTGTAAAGAATAACTATACATAGTTATTAAAACATCATATTGATTCTGATATATTGTATAATCCACTCCAATTCAATTCAATATTTATAGAAATGATATCATCGCTCGTGCGTACGTACGGACTACCGTCTCCACGACGCGATGAGATTCATTCTCCATGTTAACCATTTAAGAATGATTATAATGTATATATAAGAAATAATAATGAAATATATGAAATTATAAAGCTACTGGATTTATGTATATATATACATATGTATGTCATCTACTTACTTCCATTTCAAGACAATAAGTAAAGAAAAACAACGTTCATGCGTACGTACGGACTACCGTCTCCATGAACGGTGTTTTTCATTTTATTTATCTATCTATTATATATATATATATACTGAATATATATGATATATAAATCATATTTTATATTTTGGAAGTAATTAAATCATGATATAAGTAATAATGATGTCAAGAACAACAAGTCAAAACACCTACGATAAATGAAACGATTTTACCCAAAACGCTTCTTTAACATGGAATTTACAAAAGAACGGGTAATATAATGTCATAAGTGAACCATATATGATATCATAACGATGAATATGATTCTGTAATAAGTCAATAACATGATTTAAATCATTATACAGGAGGTTCGGACACTTACAAAGCAAGTCGGACCTAAGGTAAGGGAAATATCACAATCTCATTTTTATCCGAGATTGTTTATTCGTAAGTATTTACTGGGTTGTATTTTATCATCCACATCCATGTTTCATCAATATGTAATATTAATTCCATCCACCTACAATTTTTTAAATCCATTTTTACCCTTTGGTGAGTTTTTAGTAAAAGAAATGAAAGGAATCTTTTGTCGTTTTTCGTACGAGGTACTTTTTGACTTTTCCGACAAAAGTACGAAGAATGTTTTTTTTTAAACTTATACAGCATGAATGGATTTTTAAAACATTACTTCCAAGAAGCTTCCTTTACAAGTTTTCAAGTTTATTTTTAATCAACTTCTTTTATTTTAATGTTTTATGACATGTTATGAAAGGAAAAATGTTTTTGGAAGAAGAAAGGATATTTTCCTCAAGAATGAAGTTCAAGTGTTTTATCAAAATTATTTTCCATCTAAGATAATAAAAGGGTTCTGTTTTTATCCCTATTATTACATGGATTTGATTTTGTTTTGATGGAAACATTTTTATGAATTCCTTTATCTTATATGAATTGTTTTATGATGTCATGTTTTTTAAGAATCCCATTTTTATTACATGGGTTATGCGATGATGTATGATTTATGATTACGTGGCACACATAAGAAAGGATTCATTATAAGATGGGTGGGACCTATATCTCCCTCCAATGCATTGGGTAAAGATTTTATATCTCATGAGATAGACATGGCTGGAATGGTAGGTTATACCGGTTCAGTGAAACAGGACTGAAACGAGGGTTACTCGATTCAGAAAGGGACTTTGTCCACTAAGATAGTCTTGGCAATGAGTCATGACTAACAAGAAATGATTTTCCATGATTATGTGTGCATGCCACAAAGTTTCAAGTTTCATGTTATGATTATGGTGATCTCATTTTCACTTCTATGATTTGTTCCATGTTAAGATATTATGATCTCTTTTGCAGGTTATGATTTTCAAAAAGATATGATGTGATTTTTATTTCTTTTGTATACCCTTACTGAGCATTTGAGCTCACCCTTTTATGTTTTCTTTTCCCCAGGATATAAAGAAAGGTTTTTAGGTAAAAAAAGGGAAGATCTTTATGGGAGATATTGAAGAACTTTCACCACAATTAGAAGATTACGTTCCGAGTTTCCAAAGACACTAAACTATTACGATCCTTTAGTGTGTGCTTTTGTTATGTACTAAGTATTCCGCAAATGTAATATAATGTCCATGTACGTCAGGCTTCGGGTCTCTACAGTTGGTATCATAGGAAAGGTTTAGTCAACCTTTGGAAACTAGGATGCGAAAACGTTAGTGAGATCCCTAGAGATATTTCTAAGGTATGTCTAGGGATGCCCCTAAGGATAAGTATACGTATAGGATATAGTCCTAGAACTATGGTAACGATATTAGATTAAACCAAAGATGATAGATATTTAAGTTACTCCCCCTTTATTATGATTTTTGCATCTAACACTATTCTGTTTGGGTTTTAGAAAAGGGCTGGAAACAAGATGATTCACAATAATGGAGGATATGATAGACAATGGAATGATATTCTTAATGAGCAACCAAATGAAATGGGATTTGGAAGACCAAAGATCATTATTATGCCGAATCAGCAATCTCATAATATGATCAATAAAGTAAAATTTGGTAAGTTTCCTGACTCGGCTAATAAGAGAAAGATGGAGTTTCATGATGATCATAGAGGAAAGAAAGTTCAATTTCCTCTATGTAAATCATGTGGGAAGAAGCATCAAGGAGAATGTTTCAAAGTAACTGGAAGATGCTTTGGGTGTGGAAAAGAAGGACACAAAGCAAGTAAATGCAAAGGAAAAGGTTCAGTTAACAACATGGATGAGGATAATGGTATTGCTACGACATCAACAATAGTTAAATGTTTTAAATGTGGAATGTACGGGAATTATGCAAACCAATGCCCTAAGGGAAAGACTCATGAAGAGAATCAGTATGGTCGTATGGGTAGTATTTATGTGGATGATGATGAAGAGACTACAAATGATATGTGAGATGAAAGAATTGTTGATGCTCGGTTAATGGTTTAAGAATGTAGTGAAATGATTACATGTTTATCATGTGTAATGTTGTATAAGAAATCTCTTGGTACTATGGAATAAAGAGACATCTAAGGATTGTTACATTGTTGTCTTTCCTTGAGTTTTAAAAGTATTTTATTAATGTTACCAGTATCCATGAAAGGTTATTCAGATATTTTTGGAATGTAGATGATATGCGCATAATGAAGGGATAAGGAGAAAATTAAATGTTTAACAGTATTCATGAGCTCATGATTGATATAAGGACTAAGTGATATCATGGTTTGAGAATATAGAATTTTGAGGATTTTGGTATGTGGAAAGTGTTAACTTTTAACTGCATTCAAGTTTTCACTAAGGTTCAATGGGTATTCAAGAGTATACATGATTAAGGACTTTGAATGTTTGGAATGTGACCAACAAAACATATCTTATGATATATGGGGATCAACGATGATATTAATTCTCTGGTAATTGTCTTCACTATGTTATGAGAGTGGACTGCAGTATTATGGATAAGCATAAAGATTGGAATGGATTGTGTTGGACGTATGTTTGTATTGTTTAAGGATAGAATTTTTTTTTTCGATATTATTGATGGGATGTTATAGTAATATAGTTTTGGAAAAAGGACAACCTGCAGGACGGGCGACAGCCCATCGCTTCGGACAAGGCTATGGGAATCGAACCCACAACCGAAGTGCGACTGGCCTTTATCGCCTACCACTGGTCTACAGGAAGTCCCTGTTTAGTAGAAACTAGTTTTATTATATTAAGTTGTATGACATATGATGTATAAGTCCATTTTAGGAACCATATATGATTAATCTCACTATAGATCGATTTATGCATATAATTTTTGCTAACCTTTTGTTTGAGACAGATGGAATGACCCGTCATTCTATCACATGATCTGCTAACACTTCACAAATAACAAATTCAACTTCATTTATTTAAGAGATGAAGTGGAAATTGTTCAAGGCACGAACAACAGTGAGATTGTACCAAAATAAAGTAAGTATTTATTCTAATTCAAATTTTCAACTTTAGGGGAAATGATCTTGAAAACCAAAAATGTTGTCCTAGTGATCTTATACCTGATGAATCAGATGGTACCTTATATCATCACAAATCTATGGATTTGTGATTACTGGCTTTTCCATAGCCATGTTCTCTACCACTCTCCATCAGAACATGATGGTTAGATTTCTCTTCCATATCCATATTTTCACCTATGTGGAAACCCAATGATTAGTTTATTTGGGTAACCGTTACGTTTCATACTTTTGTTTTTAAAGATTGGTTTTGATATTCCTTTTTACGATGTGGGTTTCTATTAAAGAAACTTTCGAATAGTAAACCATTTATAACCCCGACGAATTTCGAGGGAGAAATTCATTTTAAGGGGGGTAGAATGTAACAGCCCAAGATTTTATAAAAAATATTCTTTTTAATTTTATTAATGTCTTGTGTTGTACGCTACACCAAAAGGAGCTTGCACAACACACATCCTTGTCTTGCCTTGCATTACATGCAATCACGACCTTCCTCGATAGCGTGTGTAATACGCAATACCGAGTTTCACTAAACAACGATGTGCTATTAAAATATTATTAAAACTAGCCGTTATGAATAGTAATAACCACTTTTTAAAATTCTGTAAATCATATTTTTTCAAAATGAACTTCATTCTTGGATTCGGAGTATCGAATTTAGCCTAAGGTGAAATTTTGGTACTTTTCGGATAACTTTCATATTCTGATGAATAGTGAAAATTACTAAATTATAATTAAAAACAACTTTTTTAATCGAAATAATTAATAGTGATAAATTATTAATTTGAGTGGTTTTAAAGTATATTTAGAATATATTTTTACAATTTAATACAATGTTGGTCATTGGTTGTAATTTCACATTTAAACCAGACATAATCAAGTGTCAATCTTTTGATATATATTGTTTCCTAAAAACACGCTATTTATTTTAACAGCGGGATTTAATTATAAAATTAATTAATGAAACTTCTATGTTATGAATTTGGTAAAATATATTTCATTTTTGAATTCGGAATATGAAATATAGCTTAGGATGAAATTTTGGCATTGTTCTGAAAAACATCAATTTTTGATGAATAATGAAACTACTAAGTGGTAGTTAAAAAAACTGAATTTTTCATAAAACTTAATTTTGCCGCTTCTGTGAATGGAATTTCGAAAATCCGAGAGACACGGTTAATATCAATGACTAAAATGTGGTTCAATGAGATGAAAATAATTTTTTGGTGAATAGTAACTTTTTACTTTTTTTACCGCGGTTAATAGTAAATAGGATAACTAAGGGTAAATATGATATTACTATTACCCTAACACATTTCCTAATTCTATTGGACAAGTGTAATTCGACCAAAAACAAACTTAGGAATAAAATATGACCATTTAGGCCCACTTGGATTAGATTAGGACATTTATTATTAATTTATTTAAAGAAAGGTTAAAATAGTTAAAATCAAAGTTTAATAAGTAAATCATTTTTAATATGGGGTTATACATAAGATAAATTAGATTGTAAATATTCATTAGAAAGCTAAAAAGATTTCCTACATGATAGTAGTTTATTTGTAATTTTTAGACATAAAATAATTTTATTCATTTATGACACAACGATGATGCAGTAATTATCTTATTAATGAAATATTGACATAATTTATGTTATAAACACCAAAATAAATGTCATTTGAGATTTTTTATGAATTCCACTAATTTTCTAGGTTACTATGATATATTAATGTTGATTTAATCAACTTGGTTCGAACATTTAATTCTGTTATGACTTCCACAAAAATCATATATCAAATAGTGTCAAAATTGACACAAAATAGTTTTTAAATCAAATATTATATTATTAATTGTTATTGTATTCTTAAAAATCTAAGGTTCGGCCAAATGACTTAGATAAGGATATATATATTAATAATAAACAAGTTGGGGTTCTTTTGGCATGTTATAGTAAGTTTATTAACCATATAGTGAAAGAAAACAAAAAGACATGGTAAAAGTTAAATTATTTAACTTAGAGTTAAATCTAATTGATAAGGTTAAAATAATATCCTAAACTTGTCTAAATTCTATTGGTTGATAGGATTTCGACCCCTCCCCACCTTATCTTCGAAATAAGACCCTTTTGAACCATTATAAACCGATTTTTACTTTAATATAAAATAATATTTTGAGATATTCCTAAGGTGCCCCTCTCCTCCCTTATAAAAGGACACCTCCTCCCCCTCCTCCTCACACCAATTTGAGCACTCAAGCTCGGCCAAACCCTGCCAAAATCTCTTCTCCACTTCCCTAGAAACATCCTAGAGGTTCTGGCCTTCCTCAAAGACCAATTCTAGTGCCCTAAGAGGAGGTCTCAAAGAGGCACTTCAAAGAAGAGGTAATTACCGTTACCAATTCTTTTATCTTTATTTCTTCTTCCACTTCTTCTTCTTAGGTTGTTTCATTATGAAGTAATAACATCAGTATCACTCATATACTGATATGTTATTATAAGTATGAAACAACCCTATTTCACCATCTATCCATCCTACGGAAAAAGAAATCACCGCGCGTGCGTACGTACGGAATACCGTCTCCACGCCGTGGTGTAATCTATTTTCCACCACCACCTTACATGGATGGGTATAATGGTGTAAAGAATAACTATACACAGTTATTACAACATCATATTGATTCTGATATATTGTATAATCCACTCCAATTCAATTCAATATTTATAGAAATGATATCATCGCTCGTGCGTACGTACAGACTACCGTCTCCACGACGCGATGAGATTCATTCTCCATGTTAACCATTTAAGAATGATTATAATGTATATATAAGAAATAATAATTAAATATATGAAATTATAAAGCTACTGGATTTATTTATATATATACATATGTATGTCATCTACTTACTTCCATTTCAAGACAATAAGGAAAGAAAAACAGTGTTCATGCGTACGTACAGACTACCGTCTCCATGAACGATGTTTTTCATTTTATTTATCTATCTATTATATATATTCATATACTGAATATATGTGATATATAAATCATATTTTATATTCTGGAAGTAAGTAAATCATGATATAAGTAATAATGATGTCAAGAACAACAAGTCAAAACACCTACGATAAATGAAACGATATTACCCAAAACGCTTCTTTAACATGGAATTTACAAAAGAACGGGTAATATAATGTCATAAGTGAACCATATATGATATCATAACAATGAATATGATTCTGTAATAAGTCAATAACATGATTTAAATCATTATACAGGAGGTTCGGACACTTACAAAGCAAGTCGGACCTAAGGCAAGGGAAATATCACAATCTCATTTTTATCCGAGATTGTTTATTCGTAAGTATTTACTGCGGTGTATTTTATCATCCACATCCAAGTTTCATCAATATGTAATATTAATTCCATCCACCTACAATTGTTTAAATCCATTTTTTCCTTCGGTGAGTTTTTAGTAAAAGAAATGAAAGGAATCTTTTGTCGTTTTTCGTACGAGGTACTTTTTGACTTTTCCAACAAAAGTACGAAGAATGTTTTTTTAACTTATACGGCATGAATGGATTTTTAAAACATTATTTCCAAGAAGATTCCTTTACAAGTTTTCAAGTTTATTTTTAATCAACTTCTTTTATTTTAAAGTTTTATGACATGTTATGAAAGGAAAAATGTTTTTGGAAGTAGAAAGGATATTTTCCTCAAGAATGAAGTTCAAGTGTTTTATCAAAATTATTTTCCATCTAAGATAATAAAAGGGTTCTGTTTTTATCCCTATTATTACATGGATTTGATTATGTTTTGATGGAAACATTTTTATGAAATCCTTTATCTTATATGAATTGTTTTATGATGTCATGTTGTTTAAGAATCCCATTTTTATTACATGGGTTATGCGATGATGTATGATTTATGATTATGTGGCACACATAAGAAAGGATTCATTATAAGATGGGTGGGACCTATATCTCCCTCCAATGCATTGGGTAAAGATTTTATATCTCATGAGATAGACATGGCTGGAATGGTAGGTTATACCGGTTCAGTGAAACAGGACTGAAACGAGGGTTACTCGATTCAGAAAGGGACTTTGTCCAATAAGATAGTCTTGGCAATGAGTCATGACTAACAAGAAATGATTTTACATGATTATGTGTGCATGCCACAATGTTTCAAGTTTCATGTTATGATTATGGTGATCTCATTTTCACTTCTATGATTTGTTCCATGTTAAGATATTATGATCTCTTTTGCAGGTTATGATTTTCAAAAAGATATGATATGATTTTTATTTCTTTTGTATACCCTTACTGAGCATTTGAGCTCACCCTTTTATGTTTTCTTTTCCCCAGGATATAAATAAAGGTTTTTAGGTAAAAAAAAGGGAAGATCTTTATGGGAGATATTGAAGAACTTTCACCACAATTAGAAGATTACGTTCCGAGTTTCCAAAGACACTAAACTATTACGATCCTTTAGTGTGTGTTTTTGTTATGTACTAAGTATTCCGCAAATGTAATATAATTTCCATGTACGGCAGGCTTCGGGTCTCTACACGTATAATCTCCACAAATAACCTAATAAAGGTGACATGATGAATCCAGAATCATACATACACTGAAAGTTTATTGTGTTAATGGAATATCCATCATCAAAACCTTCCTCTTATCCCCTTATTCTATAAAATGAAAACATCATCTTTGATGTGTCAATTTACCATCATCGTGGATGATGTGTTTTCATTTTTTGTTACAACCTTCGTATATAGTAATTAAACCATTATTATAGTAACATAAAATACTATTATAAATATAATAAGTAATATAATGTTCTAGAAAAAGTTTATAAACATTATAATAAATAAAACGATATAAGATTGTGGTGGTTGTATAAACTGCCAAAATAAATTAAATCATTTTAATTAATTTTTAATCTAATGAATCATACTAATGTTAGAAAAAATGATATATGGTATTTTTTAAAATTATGTAAACATATTAATACAATTTGTTTTTTCAAATTGTGGAGTTTTTCTTCAATTCGACAAGAAAATCTATATCGAACCAACCATGGAAATCATGAAATAAACACACACAAAACAATACAAATATGAAATTATTATCAATAAAAGGGTGGAAATATGTTATAAAAAGACAATATAAGTTATTATAAATATTAATTTACTTCTTAAATAAATTAATATCACTATTTAAACAATTACATAGGATGTTTGAACATGTTTTAAGGAATTCAAACTCGATGTAAGAGACTTTCCTTTTAAAATCCTCATTAATGTATCATTTTATAGAATTAAAAAAGAATGTTTCTTCATAAATTATACAGAATGGGAAGATTATCCAAAATTCAAGATTCCTTAATGATTTTATGTTTTAATTACAATAATATATTTATATTTAATGACAAAAATGATCTCCTTTGTATTTTTGTAATATTTTTTTAAAATAAGTGATTTTCCTCAAGAAATTGTTTTAATGAAAGTGTTTATATTTTATGATAAGTTCCTAATATTAATAATTATTTATGATGAATTGTGGGACCTATATCTCATTCCCATTCATTGGGTATGTTTATATTTAAATTCTACCATAATGGTTATTCAAAGTGTAACTGCGATTGTTACACTACAAGGTAGCCATGAAGGTTACATCATAAGGTAGCTACAAGGGTTACATTATAAGGTAGGAATGAGGGTTAAAATCATTAGTAATTTATGATCCAAGTATCCTAAAAGGTTTATTTATGTTTACTATGTATTATAGAAATATATTGTATTAACAAGTTAAGTATATTATACGTTATGGGTGAGAAGAATGTCTTTGGGATAATGATTTCTTATGTTTATGAGTATTCATGGATAAAAATTTTCCTTTATTTTATGTACCTTACTAATATTTTTTTTCGCAAACCATGTTTT
This sequence comes from Viscum album, assembly GCA_963277665.1. NCBI lineage: Eukaryota > Viridiplantae > Streptophyta > Magnoliopsida > Santalales > Viscaceae > Viscum > Viscum album. The sequence goes on along the minus strand of OY728133.1, from coordinate 1,992,429,914 downwards.
AATTTTTTTTTTCAAAGGGATAATGTATTGGTAATAGAATAGAAGAGGGAAATCTGGATGTTGTGAAAATTTTTCATGAATATATTTCATATTTTATTAAAATATTTTATATTATAGAAGAAATTGATACTTTTTCAGTAGTACCCACTTTGTATGATTGTGGGTTGATATTTATGAATTATATCCAAATTATATAAAACTCTAAACTAAGAAGTTGTTTTGGAATCCAAGAATGTTAATTCTAAAATAATTTACAAGATTATGTCATGTTTAAGGTTGGGTCATTATAATTAGTATTAGAGCACAATTTAGGTAACTATAGAGGTTAAGATGAAGTCAATAAAATACCATTAATTATTTTTACATTATTTTTATGTTGAAATTATATATCATTTAATGATTACCATGTTTCTTCATCAATTATAATCCTATACAGAATGGTTTTCCCTAAAAGAAACATGGAATCTGAAGTAGAGGGGCACTGAGAAGAAGATATATTTCTGAATCTACAACAGAGAATGGTGGGAATTGGAACCAAGAAGTATGTGATAGTAATGTATTAGTTTAACCATGTGATAAATAGTGGTTGAATCTATGAAATAGAACAACTAGAGCTACCAAAAAAAAGATAAAGATAATGAAACATTTTATGAGGAAATACCCTTATGCTTTTAGTAGATCTTCTGACATTCTGGTGGATGAAAGGTGGATTAAATACCTTGAAAATATATTTGATGTCATGAGGTTTTTAGATAATCAAATTTTTAGTATTTTTGTTTGTCATTTTGAAGGTGAAATCGATTTGTGGTTGTCAATGGTCAATAATATCAGAGTTTGAAGTGGGATTTATTCCTTTGAATGGTATAAATTTAAGAATCTGTTAGTTGAAAAATATTTTCTTAAGGTAGTTTGAATTAGGATGGAATAGAAATTACTTTAATTGAAAAAAGGTGGAGTATTCAGTGGCTGTATATAATGAAAAATTCACTCTATTTTTAAGGTATTCTACAAATCATATCTAGGATCTTGATAAAACAATCAATCATTTTTACATTAAATTAAAGTCAAGATATCAAATGGAATTGAACTCCAATGAATTCAAAAGTTATAAGAATATTGTCCAACCTAATGAGGAGCTAGAAATGGAGTTTTCTGATTATCATGTGTACTTTAAAATCGAGAAAAATAAAATATCCAAAAGGAAATAAATTATTAATAACTAATCAATCGAATCTGGATGTAAGAAAATATAGTTTTGAGTTTTTGGAATGTATGAAAAAATTAATACTGGGGAATGCATTAACATATATGAGAAGTGTTTTAGAGGTGGTATGTTTGGACATATGACCCAATATTACAATGAAAATGATCTTAGTGTTTGTCTGTTCAATTCTAATAAGAAAATTTAAATGTGTTTTAAATATGGTGAGATGCCTAATTATAAAAATACTTTCCAAAATAAAGATTTAAACGATATAAAACATGTATATTATAAGAAGAAAGGTACAATTAAATCCTTTGAGATTATGTTAGTAGATGTTGGTCCATCCAATGAAGTGGTATTAGGTACATTATTTGTTTATTCGTATTTTTTATTGTCTTGTTTGTTACAGGGTCAACACATTCCTTTGTTTCGGAGATTTTTTGGTAAATTTTAAATTTAACCTCAAGAAATTAAATCAAAACTATTGTTAATAATCCAAGGGAATAATTAAGGAAAAAGTAAATTATAAGAATATTCATGTTGTTTTCTATGATTGGCATTATCAATAATCCTTGTTGTTATTCCCTTAGTTTAGTTTGATGTTATTTTGTGTATGGATTGAATATTTGTTTATCATAATACGATTAATTGTATAGGTAAAGAATATATTTTTAGAATGATTTTCTATTTTTATAAAATAATAAACCCACACCATTGGTAACATATCAGGACATAGAGAAACTATCAAAATATGGAAATGGAATTTATCTTTCACATATTGTTGAACAAATAAATTTTTTTAAATTAATGATGTTCCAGTGGTAAATAAATACCTCGAAGTTTTTATTTATGAGCTTCCTGATGTTATATCTAATTGGGATGCAGAATTTACTATTGACTTAGTTTTTGACCCTAATCCAATATCAAAACCCCATAACTGAAGGCTCAAGAGGTACTTTTATAGTTGAAAAAGTAGTTACAAGAGTTTCTTAATCAACCTTTCATTCATCCTAGAACATCACCATTGGGTGCTCCTATTCTGTTCCTTAAAAAAAGATGGTTCCATGAGACTTTTCACTGATTATAGATCATTAAATAAAATTACTATTAATAATAAGTATCCATTTCCTCATACCAAGGACTTATTTGATTAGCTCTATAGATATTAATACTTATACAAGATTTACTTGAGATCCTGGTACCATCAGCTAAAGATGATGGATGATGACATTCCTAAAATAGTATTTTGAACTAGATATGGGAATTATGGGTTTTTTATGCCCTTTGGTTTGAAAAATTCTCATGATATATTTATGGATCATAGGAATATAATATTCTATAAATATTTGGATATGTTTGTAATTTTCTTTATAATATTTTGGTTTATTCCAAAAATATTAGGAACATGAAAAACAAATAAGGATTTCACTGCAAACACTTAAAGACAAAAAGTTATATATGAAATTTAGAAAATGATATTTTTTGTTGCAACAGATTTATTTTCATAGGAACATTGTAAATAAGTATGGATTAATAGTTGATACCGCAAAAAAAGAGGTCGATGGATAACCAGATCCTTCAAATGTTATAGAAATTTATAGTTTTCTTGGATTAGTAGGCCATTACCAATGGTTTTTTAAAAACATTTCAAGGTTATCTACGTTACTAAATAGGTTACATGAAAAGGGGTAAAAATTATTTGGATAGAATATTGTGATTTTTTAGGAACTAAATATAATATTGGTCAATACTCCAGTTTTGGATCTTTCTTCCACAAATAGAGATCTTTTCATCTACAGTGATGCTTCCTTAAAGCGACTTGGTTGCAATCTAATAAAAAACAATTAGGAAATTTCTTATGCTTCAAAACAACTAAAATCTCACGAGTTAAATTATCCCACACTTGATTTGGAATTAATAGTATTGGTTTTGTATTTAAAAATCAAAATGAATCATTTATATTGATCCAAATGTGAAATATATATTCACCATAAATGTTTAATGTATATATTCAATCAGAATTATTTTAACAGGAGGAAGAGAATATGTGTCGAATTTATAATGAATTATGATTACATAATCAAATACCATCCTAGAAAAGTAAACAAATTGGTTGATGTCTTGAGTCAAAACATCATTCTAAATTAACCATGTTACATTTGGAACATAACCCCTTGATTAAGGATTTTATGAATTTTTTCTTGGAAGTTGTTGGTGCTGAAAAATCCAATTTTTTATTTCAGGTGTTAGTAATGTCGTCTCTATCAAAAATAATTTACAAAGTGAGGATGGAAGACCATTCATTATAGAGTAAGGTAAAATCGGTTAATAAAAATGATTTTCCTAAATTTAATGTTGATTAAGCTTTTGCCTTGAGATTTGGAAAGAGATTATGTGTTCCTTGTGATTCCCAGAAGAAGAATTAATTATTAAGCAAAGCACATAATTCAATATTTTTAGTTCATCTTGGAAGTACTGATATGTACAGAGACCTTCAGGAGGATTACTAGTGGGATGAAATAAAAAGTGATATTACTAATTTTGTAATGAAATGTTTGACTTATCAATAGGTTAATGTAGAGGGACAACTTCCTAATGGGATGTTTCAGTGTCTATTGCTACCTAAATCGAAATTGGAAAATATATCTATTAACTTTAGGGTGATACTACCAACGACTTCTTGAGGTAACAATGTGATTTTGGTTATTGCTAGTTGACATACTAAATCTGCACTTTTCCTTCATTTTGAGACTCTCTTTCTCTATATCAAATTTTATGTATTTTACCTCAGTGAGATTTACAGGTTACTTGGAGTTCCTCTCCCCATTGAAAATGACCAGGATCCCTAGATCTCTTGAAACATTAGGAAGTTTTTCATAATTCATTGGGATCTAAATTAAATTTTTGCACAACCTTTCAACCTCAATCTGATGGACAGACCAAGTGAACAATTAATATATTGTAAGACATGTTATGTGCTTGTTCAATAGATTACTAGGGAGGCTGGGATCACCATATTGATTTATTTTATTTTTCTTATAATTAAAGTTTTCATTCTAGTATTCATATAATACCTTTTGATGCATTATATAAAAATCAGGGTTGAACTCCAACATTTTTGGAGGAATTCATTTAAAAGAAGTTAATGGGACCAGAATTACTAGGGAAAGTGGTTGATAAAGTAAAGAAGATCCAATAACACATGAGGATAGCTCAGAGTAGGTAGAAAAGATAGGTAGATAACAATAGGAAGGAATTTGTTTTGAGTAGGTGACAATGTTTCCTCATAATCACTCCTTAGAAAAGTGTTATGCCTTTTAGTAATAAAGGAAAGGAAATTCCATGGTTTATTAGACCATATAAAATCCTTGAGAAATTAGGACCAGTTTCCTACTGAGTATCTTTTCATCTAATTTTATCTTTGGTACATAATGTTTTTCATGTTTTGATGTTAAAAATTTATGTGACAAATTCATCTCATGTTTTGATCATAGAATTAGTTCAGTTGGAAGATAACCTTTCTTATAAAGATAATCTCATTCATATTCATGATTATAGAGAGAAAGTATTATAAAATAATATAATACACTAGTTTAAGGTTTTGTGGAGAAACCACATGGTTGAAGAAGAAAAATTGGAATCTAAAAATGATATGAGGTAAAGGTATCCTCACTTGTTTAATAAGTGAATAAAAGTTGCAAGGACATGATTTCTGTAAGGAGTGGATAATGTAGCCACCTAGGTATGTATAAAATATTTTATTTTCATTATGAAATTAAATAGTTATGTTCATTATAAATGTATAATGAAATAAGGGTTATTTATAGAAATTAAGTAATCTATAAGAATAGAATAGAAACATCACTTGTGAAGGAATAAATAAAATTTTTGTATCTTATAAGTGAAAACATGATATATTTATATCATTGACAAAGTAAATAAATGTTTTGAAATGATAAATTATGGGATTGTATTTTTATGAATCATAAATTCATATTTACAATTTAATAATTTATATAATGTTTTAAAAGAAAATTTATCTTCATAAAATAAATCTATAGATTAATATTTTTTTGTTTAATGATTATAATATAAGATTATGAGATCTTTCTTAATTTTTCAAAGTATCATAAAATCAGTTATAATTTTTAAACTGGTATTTCTAAAATAAATGATGGTTTTAATTAAAAATTAAATTTCTCATATTAAGAATATTATTTAAAAAAATAGTCAATTTTTTATTATATAATTCAAGAAATTTTGGGGGGGAACATTTGTGATTTTTCTAAAATAGTTGATTTTTGGGTGAATAGTGAAATATGATAATTTTTGGTATTTAGAAAATTTATGAAATATTGATTCATGGAAGATGTATTGATTATGTAATACCATAATATAAGACTATAATTCTCCTTTTATCGTATTTATTCATGTAATCAAAACAATCCATAGTCTTGAGCCAAAATAATAAACAAATGAATAAAATTTAAAAAAAAACACCCCTCTTCTCCACTATGAATATCGCCCCTCACCAACTCTTCTCCTCACACCTCCAAAGCATTGTATATTGTTTAAATTCTACCTAATTCCCTTACCATGAATCCCCCCATGTCCAAGGCCATATAGTCTCACCAAAACTCCAAAACCAAGTTCATTAAAGAGGTTCTCAAGGAGAAAAAGATCAAGAAGTGAAATCCTCTTTTGTTTTCTTGTAAATTTATTTTCATTTTTTTCTTATTCTCTCCACACATCCCATAATCCAAGTGAAATTTACAAATGTAGTCGCTTACATATAATTTAATTTTCTTTAGTAAATCAAATATCTATCATTAATCTTCTCAACTTCTCCTCTTATTCTTAAAAAAATGTATATATCCCCTATCATGTGTCGATTAACCATCATAGTGGATGATGTGTTTCCATTTTAGTTAATTCCATAAAATATGGTCATAAAACCATTATTATGATTAAATAATATTTTATTATATATAATAAAAGTAATATAATGTTCGGGAACAAATATATAAACATGAAATTAAATAAAATGATATAAGTTCAGTTGTGTTAAAAAGTTTCCTTATAAATTTTCCATTCCTTTATGTTTTAAGAATAAAAAAAAACATTTTCTTAAACAGAGTATTCATTATCTAAAAAATTATATTTTCTAGAACCTAGTACACCTTACCCATAAATTTCATTATCTTACTTAATATTTTCTTGACCAAGTCTATTTTTTCCTTAAGGTGGAATTTATTTAATTTAAACAAACTCTGATTTCCTCAAAAATCAAACACCCATTTCCTTAGAAATAAAAATATAATTTCCTTCAAAATATGACTCTGATTTATTATGAAATCTAACAATGATTTATTATGAAATCAGACTCCTATTTCTATAGAAATCAGACTCTGGTTTCTTTTGAAATATGCTTCCAAATTCCTCATAAACCTCACTCTAATTTTTACAAAAATCAGAATTTGACATTCAATTTTTTTTAGAATCTGATTATTTTCTTTTCTTGTAGTTACCAAATTTAATTAATGTAACATTCCATTTTATGATATCAAAATATGATAATGTTTCTTATACTTATATATTCAAAATGATTTCTTTAATAAATAACATTGTTTGCTACATAAAACTATGTCATGAACCATGTTACAAATTAACCATTGCTTGAATTCCACATATACAGGCCCCACCAAAATTTTAGGGAGGTATGATAGTTGGAGGATGAATTTTACCTTTGAGACTTTTTCTATAAATACCCATCCATTTGAAATCATTCTAAAGGGTGTGGAGTTTTTTTAGAGAGATGCTATTCAGGAATTGAATTCTTGATGCTTTGAGTTGATGTGATACAATATTAAAGCTCACCTCAACTATCCTTGTGAAAATGATTTGAAAACCTTTTTCAATCTGTAAACAAATTGTTCAACTTTATTAGTGTAAATATGATTGATGTTTTTTAGAATTGAGGGCTTATAAGGATATGAAGACATATGTGATGATTACCTACTTAATCAAGTGCTTGAAGGGATATTAAGATAGATACCGCTCTTCATGTTGAGAGATTACCCTAGAGTGGGTAAGACTAAATTTCATGAAAGTATAAATCACGGACCTTTATCCTAGGTTGTAGGATACCATTCTATTTGGTTTAAAAGATTTATTTATTACTTGTTACTTGTTTCATGATTCAATAAATTCCACTACATTTTTTTATAAATTGAAAGTGTAACATTCTTAAACATTTTTATTATTTTGTGAACTGATATTTTGATTATATATTCTTTAAGGTAGGATCATTCCTTATGTGAACTTTCTTATGTTTATTTATCAGATCTATATTATCGGATCCTAAGAATGTTAGTTTGTTTATTAATAACTAAAAAGGTTTTGAGAATTAATCTTGTTTCATTTTGTCAAACATAGAATTTATTAAGGATTCAAATGAATGATTTTAAACCTACAAGTAGCCGCCTCTTTTAATTGAGCACTCTGAATATACATTTGGATTGTACAATTGGTTTCAGAGCATCATACTTGTTGAATAAATTCTAATATACAATCCTTTCTCTGAAAATTAACCAGTATTTGAGTTCTTTATTCGAAGGCATTGGAGTTTTATAAGAAACTTTCAGCGACATTTGAAGCTGTCAGGAAGAAATGAAGAATAAGATTGGAGACTTTGAAGGGAGAAAGTGCGTGGGACAAAAATTTCTGGAAACTTATGTGGGATGCAAAGGGGGTCCCTTTATATAGACTTAACCACGATGGTTCAACTTCATGAGTCAATCATATTGTTGAGATTATCTTGATTAGATGTGACAGTTGATATTAAAGCTGAAGAACTATTTATTGGTTCTGATATTTATATATTTTAATAAAATAATCAAATTTAAGGAAATATAAATCTGATAGATGTGTTCTTAAAAAATGTTTTGAAATGAAAAAAAGAAAGGTAACTTAGATGATTTAATTAAAGAAATGTACCTTCCATAGTCCTTAGAAATATTTTTTAGTATTGATAATGTTTTTATTAAAAAACATAGGATCTAAAATGTTTTCATAGAGAAATAAAAAAAATTGGATTCGAAAAAGAATTTATTAAGGTTCTAAAAATTATGTTTAAAAAAATGGACTCCCCATCTCTTCCACTATAAATACCACCCCTCAACAAATATCCTCATCACAAATCCAAAGCCTTGTATCTTGTTTAATTTCTACCAAATTCCATTCGCAAGACTATTATCTGCATCCAAGACCTTCTTGTCTCACTAAAATTTCAAAACCACGTTCTTTAAGAAGGTTCTCAAGGAGAAAAATCCCAAGAGGTAAAATCCTTTATTGTTTTCTTTTAAATTTCATTTAATTTTATTTTATTTTCATATTATTTCTTCACCTCCCACCATCCATTTGACATGATAAATATAGTATATTACATATAATGGAATATTATTTTGTAAATGGAATATAGATAATCAAACCTCTACTCTTCTTATATTATTCTACAAAAATGAAAACATCACCTCTGATGTGTCGATTTACCATCATTGTGGATGATGTTTTTTCATTTTCATTTACCACCTTAATAGATGGTAATAAAACCAGTATTATTATTAAATAGGATTTTATTATATATATTATAACTGATTTTATGTTCTATAAATAATATATAAATATGATATTAAATAAAATGATATACGCTCTTGATGGTCATAAAAACCTCTAAAATAAATTAAATCCTTTCCATTAATGTTTTATCTAATGAATAATAATATATCAGAAAAAATAATAATATATGGTATCATTTAAAAATATTGAAACATATTACTAAAATTTCATTGAACTTATGTAGTTTTTATTCAATACTAAATGAAAATCCATAATGAACCAACTATGGAAACCATTAAATAAATGAACCTGAAACATTAAAATTAACAAAATGTTATCAATAAATTTGAGAAAATATGTTATAAAAAGATCATATTATGTATTATAAATATGAATATAGTTATTTAATAAATTAATTACACTCTTTAAACCATTATATAGGATATTTCAATATGTTTTAAGGAAGTCAAACCCAAGGTAAGAGACATTCATTTTAAAATCCTCTTTAATGTCTCTTTTTAGAAAAAACGCAAAGAATGTTTCTTCTTAACTTATAAGGAATGACAAGATTATAACTGTCTCAAGAATACGTAATGTTTTTATGTTTTATTTACTAGATTATATTTTTATTTATATAAAAAGGTATTTCATTTTTATTGGAACAATATAATTTTAAAATAATTGATTTTCATCAAGTAATGTTTTTATTATGAAAGTGTTTATGTTTTATGATTATGTTTTGGCTGTTAGGAATTGTTTATTATGAAGGGTGAGACCTATATCTCCCTCAATTCATTATATATTTTTATGTTGTAAGTTGAACATAATGGTTATTCAAAGTGTAACTATGATGGTTACACAATAAGGTATCCATGTGGGTCACATCATAAGGTAGAAATGAGGATTACATTATAAGGTAGTCATGAGGGTTATAACTCATATGGTAGTATCAGGGTTACAATATTAAGAAATTAATTCCATATATTACCTAAATATTTAATTTATGTTTTATATTTTTTATGGAAATATCTATTTTTCATAAGTGATGTACATGATACTATATGGTTGAGAGGTATGTCTTTGTGAAAATGATTTCATATGTTTATAAGTATTCACAGACTCACTCTTTGATTTTTTTATGTCCTTTTTAGATATTTTGGTTCTAATACCATGTTTTAATATGTTTTCAATCTAATTGAGGATGGGTAAGAGAAAATAAGAATCCAATATGAATGTTGTGAAGATTATTTATGAAAAGATTTCATGTTTTGTTAAAACAAATTTATTATGGAAGAAATAAATATTGTTTTAGTAGTACCCTCTTTGTATGATTCTGGGTTGGTATGTATGAATTATGTCCTAATTATCTAAAAATATAAACTAATAATTTAATTTGAAATATAAGAATGTAAATTTTAAAATAATTTACTAGATTCTGTAATGTTTAAGGATTGGTCTTTATATTGTGGGACACAAACTAGTATTTACCATCCACACATCATAAAATCTAATAGAAAAATGAAATTTCAATATATATACACAAAAAAAACATTCCCTTAAACAAAAAATTCAAAATCAACAAATATTATTCAATATAAAAGTGATTTAAATATTAAAAGTTTAAAAACTATTGAACATTAATGAATTTTAATCATTGAATAATAATTTTTAACCATTTAACTCAAATCTAAACTATTTATATTGATTAAAATTAGAATAATTTTATTAAACTAACAAAATATGTAAACAATTAATTAATATAAAAATACATTTAGGAAAATAAATCACACCCAAAAAATCCCTTTATTCCATGAGACTGAATCCACTTCAAATACATTACTCAAAATAATTTAGACATAGCCCCCATTTTAAAAACCCTCCCATTGATGTTATAAATTTCAATTTAACAAAATCCTTTTAAACATTTTTACCACAAATATAACCTCCCAATGACAGTAAAAAATTTACTTAAAAAATAGGTAAATATATTCAATACTATATTATTTTTTATGAACACATGGAATAAAGTCCAAAAAATAAATTAATATTAATATATTTAATGAAATTTATGATTTCTAAAAAATATCTTAATTCTAAAACACTATAACATTTTCTATAAATTTAATTTTAATAAAAAAATATAAATGACAAAGAAACAAAATCCACTAAATTCAAAAATTCCATTACAAGGTAGAGACCATTAAATTCATGAATTTACATTTATAATTTATTTCAAGTTAGTAATTCTTAAGAATGTAAACCCATGAATGTACATGATGAAGAATATATGTTTAATTTCGAGTTTAATAATAAATAGTAGAAATTTATGAATTTAAAAAGGGAAATAATTAATAATTAATATTTAATTAATACCATTAATTATTTCATATTTTAATGTATAGAAATGATTTCTTTTATCATAAAACCAATTAAAATTTCAAAACAATAGTGACATTAAAAATGACATCAAAACATTCAAAATGATAATAATTTTCTAGTTCTCAATCACAGAATACCCACATAAAAAAACCTAAATAATTAAAAAAACTTATGTTTTCAAAGTAAACATTCCTTTACACATGATGATTTATTATCAAATCCATAAATCATTCAAAATCATGTTTTGAATTCAATTATTCATGATATTTCGACAAAATAATTAAAATCATATTCCATGTAAGGTTCCTTTTAATAGAACTAGAATAAACAAACAAACATAACTACTATTATATATATTAGACAAATATAGAAAGTATAAAATTACTATAAAACATATTAATTATAAAATAAATAAACGAACATTCTACTAATAAAAATTTATAATAGTATTTTTTAAACTTATAACATTAAAAATTAGTATACATAATTTACACTAACCCATAAAATTTAATATCAACCTCTGACAAATATGGTCTCAAAATAAATGGAAATTTAATAAAGGATATGCGATTATCCCCATTACATTTAAATAAAATCAAGATACATTAAATTTTGTCGAATCATAAAATCCATAAACAAGCATAAATTATTAAACAAAAAATACAAAAAATAGAAAATCAAAATACAAAAAATGAAATAAATTTTAAAAAATAAAAATAATTAAGTTAAAAACATCTGATAAGATTAAAACAGATAGTTTATTTAATAATATTATTAATGTAATATAAATAAAATACATTACAATGATAAAAAAAATACAATTATTTCAAATAAAATTTTCAAATAACCACTCAAATCATTTAAATTTATTAAATTTTATTTTTTAATGTCACACACATTTATATTTGAAAAATAATTTTCCAACCACTATAAGCACAAGATATTGAAAAAATTCTTTCAAAAGAAAATTACAATTTTCATTACATGAATGACCTTTTCCAATTAAAATATTAAAAAAAATTCGAACTCTATGTGACACGTAAACTTCCTCATGTGCCACCATTACAATTTATCGACATGAAAAAATATTCTAATCACTATTAAATAAAAAATTCATTAGAAATCAATAGAGTTAATATCCTAAAACATTTTGCAAAAATTTTGTAAAAGTAATTATAAATATTTATTTATTAACCATATTACTAGAAATATTGAAAAAAATCAAAACAATGTACATAAATTGGACAAGATTATAAAAAATATCTTTTTATTTATTGTATGGTATTATGTTACAACATGTCTCTTGTTTGTATTGTTAATCAGAATTAATTTATTATGTAATGCAACCTATTATGTACTGACTTACTTAATAATCCGCAGTAAATCTATATTTAAATGTATATTTATTTTTCAATGCATGAAATGAACATTATTGAAGATATAAAAAATGATAAAATGTTTGAAAATGACCAACCTTGAGATGACATAGAATATGATGATTTGTATACGAATGTTTGTGATGAGGGTGGGGATAGTGATGACTATGATGCACTGAGTGATGATGCTCTTAATAGTGGTGTGGGTGAAAAATTTCTTATATGATTTGGTGATTCCAATTTTTAAGGAAATTATGATAGTGAGGATATTCATGATGATGGTTATAAGATCCCATGTTTTGGACCAGTTGATAATTGCAAGAGAAGTTGAGTTTTTCATTTGTTAAACAGTACAATGATTAAAAAAATTGAAACCATGATTATGAGATTTGGAATAATTAAATGTCATGTTTATAGATGGGATTTAGTCATGGTAGATTTATGAGGACTTAAAATGGGTTTTAGAAGTGTTTATCTCCAAAAAATCATTTTTGGTGAAGTAGACAGGGGTACATAGATTTTTTAAACTATATGGTACTCAAGGGGAAACCCTAAAACCTAGTGTATATGGGTAAAATGTGTTGTGTGGTTCTTTTAACCATGAAAATGAGGCCTCATAGCCATGTGAAGGGTTTTTATTAAATTGAAGAGATGAAATACATGACATGAACATGATTTTCATAACCATGTGCATAACCATATAAGGTGTGGTGGTTTAACAGTTCCAAGAACACATCTTCCCTATGGGTTCTATAACAGTGTGCCTAGCCCATGTAAGGTGTGGATAATTGATATAGATAACTACCCAGTTAGTGTTTGGTTTTCATATTCATATGACCTAACCACACATCCCATTAAAAAGTGAGAAAATAACTAAATTTCCCCTACATGATTAAATGGGGTTTACCCCCATTCTCCTCCCTCATTCACTTATGTGGACCCCTTGCATTCAACCCTTCCTTATCTTCTTCTCATGGAGGATCACCCTCATTTAACTTGGAATCGAATGTTTTCTGTCACATTGGAAGCCTCTTAGTAAGGCTAACACTCACCATTATTTATTTCCTTTTTTATTTCACTGTAGCAGATATTATTCTCATGTGAGATGATTTTCCCTATTTGTAGGGAATTTATCTTTTTCTTCTATTTTCTATTATTTTAACTTGAAAAATAAGAATGAAATTGGACAACAAAACATCCTTAGTATATGGCTGGTGGTCCATATTTTTTCCCTTAAAATTTGGGTTCTTTATATAATTTCATCATTGTGATGAACATAATACCTTATGTCTGTCACTTCTTAAACAATAAATAAACTAAAATAAATTCTTAGACCTTGACCTATAAATCTCTTACATGGTTGGAGGTCATCGACCTATAATCAAACCACCTCTTAAGTTGAGTTAGATTATATGATCTTTGTACCATCCTTGAAGAGTTATTAAACAACCCATCAGGTGTGCTCTTTAAATTCTTTGGCATGTGTATAAATGCATTAATTAATATAAATGGTTTTGATGAACCTCTTGGTCTTCTATATCATGGACGATGATTCATGTTTGTGAATCAGTTAATCATAATAAATAAATTGATTTATAATTGTTAAATAAACTATTTTAAGATGAATTATAACATACAATGGGTGTTCCTCACCACCTTTAGGTCATTTTAAATGAATTTAATTAAGTGGGAATCTGTACCCACATGGCCAATTTCATTTCGTATAAATTAAATTTTTAATAGCGTGATACAAAATTGTATGATGGTATAGGTAATTTCACATTGCCTAGGTCATACCAATTGGAAGGCACGGTTATAACTGCTTATCTATAGTTAACCTAGACCTAATTATGACATATGATACTTGGGAAAGACATCCCTTGCATTTGATATTAGAGATGAGAATCCCATACACATGATACTCGGGCATCACAACCATCACATGTGATACATAGACATGGATTCCCTTACATAAGATAATCAGGAATATTGTCCCTTACATATGATACTCATGAATGGAATCCTTTAAGAATGATACTCATACATGGAATCCATTGCACATGATACACATGCATTAAATCTCTTATTACTCTATGATACTCTTATGAATCTACATACATTCATGAGTTATGTCTTCAGTTCTGGATAGCACTTCAAATCTATATATATGGAAATACAGGTCACTACATATATAGTGCATGGATATACATAAATATACTTATAATTAAGTATATATATATATATATATAAATGGTGACACTTGTTCAGTGTCATTTTCAGCTTAGGATGAAGTAGATGTAGTCATCTAGGTTTCCTTGAGGAACCCAAGCCCAACTTGTTTACATTTATTAATACTGCACTTCATATATTTGATATAACTTCACACAACCTTATTTTACATACATGAATTGGATAAAATTTAAAACCATTAGTGGTGGCCTAATGAGTTTATCTAACCCCTTATTCAGGCCACTTCTTGGTACCCAAACATGACTCTTCCTATTGTAGGTTAGGACTCTGAATTATGCTATGTGTTATTACTCATGTACATAGAAGCTTAAAAGCACATGACTGAGTTGAAGCTCATGATTATCATGGGATATAACTTTTTCCTCTTAGTCATTTCATTATGTATTTATTGTATTCATAATGTTTGTCAACAATTTTTATATTATATCTTCACATGTACATGCATGCTAATTAATTTGGTATTGGAAAGTTTATTTTTCATTTACTTATAATTAGTTATTATTTTCCTCTAATTTCGTTGAATCTGGGTTCTCTATTTCACTATTGTATATATTGTTGTGTTACTCTGATCCTGAGGGTATTGTCTCCCCACCATAACACTATTAGACCCTTAGTACTATTCCCAATCCTTTGGCATATGGGGTGGCATGCTTGAGGACATATGGAGAACAATCCTAGGGAACTGTTTTAGTGGTTCCAGGGTCAAAATGATACAAAATGGTTTCAAGGATTTAGTTTTTACTTTTTATTATCTATTTTTGGATGGTATATAGAATATTAGGAATGTTTTGGGACTTGGTAAATAGATTATGTCTGGGTCTAACCAAACTATTCATGATTGAAAGATAATAATTCTAGGGATGGTATTATTTATTATATTTCAATTATAGTTGAATGACATTTCACCGTGATTGATTGGTGTATTGTCACTACATATTAATATATGTATTTTACCCTTGTCTTAGTATGATATGTATGTACTACTATATATATCCTTTCAAGAACATGTAGATTCACATGTCATGCATATGACATGCCACGTAGATTATATTATACATTTTTTTGATGCATGATGATTTATATTCTGTAATTGTGTGATTTATCAGCATGCTTTTTATATACTTTATCAGGAGGTTGTATAACATGATTGGATGATTTTTACCATCTTTACCTCTGTTTTCTACATATGGAGTAGCTTATCATGCCAAATCTTATGTATTGATATGTTATAGATTTTTTTATAATTGTGGTGTACGATTGGTTCATAAAGTGTATGAATCAACATAAATGTTGTTTTCCAGTATAGTTTTACGGTGGATCCTTGACAAAAAAATAAAAACATGTTTGAGCCATGGATAATTGGTTTCATGGGATGAAACATTTTTTTTCTTAAATGGGTGCCACTAACAATTTGTAAAGTGTATGAGTCTTTATAAATTGGGGAGGGTGACCCATACAATCAAACCATTATACATGAACTTGATATATTCTAATATTGATGTTGTAAACTGGGTAAGAATTACATGGATTCCAATTTTAACTTATAAAGGAAAATGCCATTATCATTTGGGACTAATAATTCATCTAACTAAACCATGATATATATATATATATATGATGAATTTAAATTCATACAAAAAATGATTAATTTTAAATCGAGAGGTAAATTTTAAATTTATAAAGTCTTATATATCTATATCTTGGGCAAGATGACCCATAAGAAAAAATCCCAATATTCACAATTGAACCCAAATAGATCAGCTGGGATATGGTTCTTGTATGATAAATCCCTAAATACAAAACTGGACTTATATAGGCTTATTAAATAATGGTGGTTATGAGATAAAACCATTAAGGGTGTTTTTAAATGTTTATAATTTAAATATTATTGTTTATACTTAACTATACCCAAATTAATATGGCAGGACCCTCATATGATGCCTTTACTCTATTACATGCTTATCTCTTAGCCCCATGGGGGTATGATTATTATATTTGGGTTAGTTATTTAATGTTTCTTTAACGACTTATATGGTGTTTCATAGAATCATATGGAGGAATATTACTTAATAAATCCCCTTTACTTGATAAAATCATATTTCCGTTCATTAGAGAATTATTACTGTGATATTTTAGTTAATTAATATAAAAATTATTACCTAAATAGTGATTTCATCAATATCATTGAATTGAAATTTTCTTTAACCAAGCCCAATTGTGAGAACTAACGGATAAATAAATTATTAAAATGAAAATTATGAGATAATTTCCTATTATGATACATTGTTTCATCTAAATAAAATACATAATACCATCTTCCTTATAACATTTACTTGACCACTCATGCGTGGGACACTTTAAAATGTTATAATAAATGAAAATTTATGATAATGGATGAATTAAAACCTTTTTATTATGTTTATAGTATGAAATCTTATTTAATGCTAATATTCAGTCTACCTTGAGAGATAATTGATTCGGAATGTGAGCATTACCCATTGTTATTAGTTGGATTTTTACCGATCAGTACGTTGAACTTAAAAGATAGGTGGTAAATCCTTGTAACTTATTAGGCATGAATCAAAAATAAAATTTGAAGCCATATGTTAAAATAGGTGTTATACCAATGTAGGAAGTTCCATAAGAAATAAAATAATTAACAAATTTTAGGAGGAAAGTCATACATGAGGTTTCATTCATGTACCAGTTATCCCAAGTAGGCCTATAGATAAATAAATAAAAACCTCGATTAGGAAGGTGGTTGTCTTGAAATTTGAACCTTGAGGTGGTTTTATCGTATATGAATACCCATTAATATGTCACCTATTTATTCTTTACATTTACATTATAAAATTTCAATGAACACTCGTACATTCTGTTGCCCAGTGAAGATAAGGACCTAGTAGCCCAATTTTTGGAAGGTGATGCCATTACACCTAGGTCAATAGTTTTTTACTGTTGTAGATTGATGCTTCATTACTTGTTTTAGTTTAAACTCATTTAAAGTGTGTTTTTAGGCATGTTATACACAATATAATAAATCCGTTTAAATGGATTATGGTTCTAAAATGAGATATCATTGGATTAGTTAGGAAACCTTGCTGCCCTTACATTTAATAAAAACACTAGTAGGTCATCTAAATTTTGTTGATTGGGGGAATCCTACAAGGATGGATGGATCGAGGGTTATGCTTCTTTATAAATTGATGATCTTGGTTTTATTCATGTTTCTAGAACAATGCATGGATGGTTCATAGGTATTTCGAATCATGTGTGGTGATGCTTTTTATTTTGAAAAGAACCCTAAGTTCTTTATTATCAAAGCTTTCTTTGATTGGTAGGATCATTTGGGTATCTGGATATGTTGACTAGTAGTTGTGTGGTTGATTCTATAATTTATGAAAACAACATCTTAATGATGGTAGATGTTTGATGTATCATGGAATTTGTAGGTTCCCAATTTTGAAGAGTAGTTCCATGGGAACTTCCACATTAATGAGTCTTACATGACTCATACCACAACCATCCTCAAATTCTTGATGAATGATTTACAGAACCATGAGTCAGTTCTCAAACATAGTGGTATAGGAGAATACACCAACGATGAATAAAAGGTAGAGTTCTCACATATTTCACTTGGTAACTATTTAAAATTAAATGATGGTATGTGACCAAGGAAGGGGTGAATACTAAAGGTTTAAAATGTGATTCTTGTAAACATGTATACATATAGAATTAGGTAAATTTTAATGATGTGACTAGAATGAGGGATAATTTTAGAATGTAATTAGTGTCATGATATGATTTAACTACAGCTAGAACATGAAACACATAGATGGAAGACAAAATGTTAGGTGATAAATGAATATTGGTATGGCCTATTTTGATGTGAGAATGGATTGAATAGAGTAGTACTTGCCTATTGATAAAACCTCAGAGTACTTTTAGTTAGAGAAAATCATGTCCATTAACTTGACTTCACCCTGAGTAAGTTGACAGAGAATTATATATATAATGATATACCCAAAATATCTTCTTATGTCTGAAAAAAGGACCTTTGAGAGTTATATTGAAGGAGCAGTTTAAAGGAAATGTACTTATTGCGTGGTAAAGCAATTTTTATTTAAGGGTGTTGACCCTCAATATGTGTTTTTTGGAAAATTCCCATGAAACTATTCTCAAAGTGTGGGAATGTGTGATGGGTTATTTTTAAATTATTTCTCATAGATTAGTAGGTTCTTATTTATGATAGTTATATGTATATGAGGGACAAGGTATGAACTGTGTTAATTAGTTTTCTTTTCATTAAAATTATAGCATGTATGATCCTAAGGTTGGGAGTAGGGTGAAGATTTCTAATGGATTTCCCCATGTGATATAGGATACTGACTCTTAAGACTTTCCATTGTATGTTCATTTTGGAACTCATATGTCATTTAATAAGTTGAGTAATGTATGACTAGTTTTCGTGATGGATGTTGGGTACAACATTAAATATAAAAATGGATGAATCCAAAATTATGCATTAATCCTAGAGTATATTATAAAGATCAATATATGATGGATCCAAAGTGTACCAGTGATCTTGATACAACATGACAATAGATTTGATTAGGGGATGGTTCAACCTACATTCATCATTATAAGTCAGTTACGGACCTCAGTGAGCGTGCTTGAAATGATCTTGGTTTTCATTAGGGTAGATACTTTTGAAATATAGATTTGATAACACATCAACTCCTCAAAAAATATCTTCAAAGATAACAAGATTTAAGTGCTCTGACATGCATTATCTTGTTTGGATGAATACATCTAGGCTAGAAACCACATTGGGAATGTCAGAGGAGGAGCCGAGTGTAATAACAAAGTAGGCCTTGGCTGAAAATACGACATGACTAGTTTTGATTGGTTGATTAAAATTTGAACATTTCAAGCTAAAAAAGGAACAAGATTTGTATTCCCATGTTTAAATGGAATTTTGACACAAGATTCATTCCATATGTATTGTTAGGCTACTAGGGTCATGTTTCAATAGGCAGTTAATATGGTGGAAGTAATGTGGCTGAAAATTGGATATGGAAAGGTAGAGGATATGGTGGGATGTGACATCGGACAGATGAGAAATGACAAGAAAACATGAACATTTCTCAAGTTATATGGGATTGAGAAAGCACCATATTGATGTTTCTATTGTAAATATTAGTGTTAGATTGAGTTTAGAGGCTTAAGAGGTGTCTGTTAAAGTAGTTCTTATAGATGAATTGAGCATGGTAAGAAAAACATTAATATTTTAAAAAACAATCAAAACCCAATTAGGATGAGTGATGTTTTCATTATTACTAAAGTATTATCAATGGTGAGAAGTTATAAGGTGGAAATATTTCAAGATCCCATGTTTTGTGCTGGTTTTAAATTCTAATAAAATTTTAGTTTTTTGTTTGGTAGGCAGGAAAAAATTTAAACTAATATTTGGAACATGATTCTGAGAGTCGAAAAACATAAATTTAATGTTTATAGATGTATTTTAAGGAATATGATATGTTTCTGAATTTTAGATGAGTTTCAAAAGTGTCGGTATCCAAAAATCCATTATCTAGAAGAGTAGATATGGGTATATGATTTGTTAATACTATGAAACTATCTATGGGAAACCATACAGCCTAATGCAGGGGTAAAGAGGTTATCACACATGTTTTTTAACCATGCACCAGAAGACTCATGACCAGGAAAAGGGTTTGTAGTAATTTTTAGAGGCAAACCACATGAATTATTCATGGATAACCTAACCATGCACCCAGCTGTGTAGAGTTTGGGGGTTGGATAGTTCCAAGTGCATGGATTGTACACAGGCTGTATAACAATGCACTTAAACCATGCAAGGGGTGGATACATGATAAGGAAATCCAGAAGGTTAGATAATAGTTTGAAAAACTGTGCAACAAAACTATGAGAATCATTAAAAGTTTCAAAATTACTGAATTTCCCCTACACCCTTAAATGTGTTTTCCCTATTTTCCTCCCTCATTTTCCCAGGAGGTCCCCCATGAGTGCACCCCTTTTTCCTCATCTTCCCATGGAAGATCTCCCTCATTCGAACTCTGAATCGAATATTGTCAATCATGTTGGAAGACTCTTAGTAATGATAACACTCCTATTTTTTTGTTTACATGTTGATATCATCATATCAGATATTATTCCTTTGTAATCTGATTTTCTATATTTTTAGGTTGTTTCTCTATTTCTTCTGAATTATCTCATTCCATCTCAAATCAGTGCCCAAGAATGGAAGAGTGTAACATATTTGTTATAAGGTTTGTTTTCTATATGAACTTCCATTAAAGTAACATCATTTATATAATATCATCATTGTGTTGAGAACCGTACCTTCCATTCATCACTTCTTAGACATGAAATCAGAAAAATTAAATGCTTAAACCGTGAACTAGAAGCCTATTACATGGTTTTAGGTCACCAACAATAACCAGAACCACCTATTATGGTGAGATTGATTATATTCTATTTGTACCATTCTTGACTAGTGACTAAAAAACCATCAGGTGTGTTCTTTAAATGCCTCAGGATTTTAGTAAATTTATTAATAAATTTAATTGGGTTAAATGAACCTATAGGTCTTTGGTATCTTTATCTATTATTGATGTTTGTGAATTTCTCATCCATAATAATTGAATTGATTTGGAATTGTAAAATGAAATATGTCATGATGAATTATATTATTGAATGGGTGTTTCTTATAGCCTTGATGTTGTTTTAAATGAATTGAATTATGTGGGAATGTTTACCCACATATCCCATTTAATGTCTTATAAATTAAATGTTAAATAGTGTGATATGAAATTGTATGTTTTAATGGGTAATTTACCCTAGATTAGTTTATACTAATTTTCATGCATGGTGAAATCCACTTATCATGATATCACAGAACCCTTAGTTTGACATAAGATACTTGATCATGACATCACTTACATAAGATACTCAACCATGGAATCAAATAAATAAGATAATCAAATATTACATCCCTTACACATGATACTCTAGCATGGAATCCCTTATACATGATTCCCACACATGGATTCCTTATACATGATACTCGTAAATGGTGTCTCTAACTCATGACACATGGGAATGTCATCCCTTATTACTCTATGAGAGTATTGTGACTTTTATTGGATGCTTGAGTTATGAATCATATCTTGGATAAATATATATATATATATATATGGATATATATGTTACTAAATATATAATAAATATATATTAATATATATCGTTATACTTATATATATTAGTATTTATGTATATAGAAGGTGGCACTTGTTTAGAGACATTTTCGGCATAATCTAAAGTATGTATAGTTGGACAAGTGTCCTTAAGGTACCCAATAATTTTTTTACATTTATTAACATTGAACTTATTACTTTCGATATAACATCACACAAAATTATTTCATACTCATGGACTGGATAACATTGGACACTATTGGTGATTTTCATAAGAGTTTATATCACACCCTATTCAGCCCACCGCTAGGTACCCAAACATACCACATCCCATTGCAGGTTAGGATTCCAGATTATGCTATGTGATCCAACTCATGTACATGGAATCATAGGAGCAAAGTATTGAGCTAGTGATCAGGATGCTAATGGATATAGCCTTTTATGATTTTATAATTTTCATTATTCATAGACTATATTCCAACTATATGACTAATGTTTGTTTATTGTAGCTTCACTTGTACATGCATGGGTTTTTTATTTTTCACTTCCCAACTTATTCATTATTTATTTATTGTCAGTAATTATCATACACTACTATATTTTCATCCACATATGTTGTTTCTCTATTGTATATACAACCATGCTTATATAATCATGAGTGTATAGTCTCTTTACTGTACCACCATTAGAACCTAGATGCTAATCAGCTGCCTATGGAATACAAGGACGCATACTTGAGGCTATTGGTGAACCATATTGAGGATCAATTTTAGTGTATCCTAGGTTAGGATATTAAAATGGAGATTATAGAACTTACAATGATGGAAGTGGGGCTTATGAGAGATCTATTTATTCCCTTAATTTATAACATAATATTTATAAAAGAACATTTTGGATTGTTTTTGTTGAAAAAAATTTAATATATTTGCGTTATGAATTGATTTTTAAATTATAAACTAATTAAATATGATTTTTATAATATATTTGTTGTATTTAATGAGTATTTGGTTGGTTGAATATAATTGTTTTTATTATGAAATATGTTAGATGAATGGTATCTGAGGATATGGTGCATGTTGGTTATTTTTTTGTTGTTGTGGGAGCCTATAAGAACAATTTTGTAACTATTGGTATAAAAAACTATAACAATGCTTTACTATACCATTAGTAAAAGGAAATTCCAAACAACATATAACTATAGTTTTTAGAAAACCATTTGTAGAGGGGCATCCTATGAACCCATATACCAATGGTCTAGGGAACCATTGCTATACACTATACCAATGGTTTCATTAGTCTTTACCAATATTTTAAAACAATTGGTATAGGTATATTTTCTTGTAATGTGACAAACTCTAAGTATACACTGGAAAAACCAACATAAAAAATAAGAATTTTTAAATTTTACAATGAATAATAAAAAATAAGAGTGATCAATTTAAAAGAAAAATATGCCCATTGAATCATCCAAAATGTGATACGAACTCAACCTTCCCATCCGAGGGGATGATTAGAAAGAATATCATGTTTTTCTATAAAGATTAAATAATCTCAACAAATAAATTAAATCATTTAATGTAAAAGATGTCCCCCACCCCATTTTTATACAATCACTCCCATTTAATACTATTTGTTTATAAACCAAAACATAAATGGAAAATTGATTATCATACCTCAACCTTGAATTTCTTCAGTTCATACCATAATTTAATATTTATATGTAAATATAATATTTTGGAATATTTCTCTAATAATACCCTCATCCATGAAAACTCTTCAATTTTCTTTTACCATGGATGGATTTTTCTTCATGAATAAACTCTATGAATCTGTGACATAATTTTAATTCTAATGAGAATTGTAAATTTTCTCTTGATGTGTTATAAGGAGACAACAATTAATGTTATCCATGATATATTATTCTTATAGTTTCATAATAATTATAGCCTATATCAATTACAAATTATTCACTATCTACCTTAAATTATATGTATAGTAAGGTAATAATAGATAGGCATGGGAATAATGTGGGTTCTTCAGCTCCATAATGTGAGAAATAGAACTGAGGTTTAACTCTCAATCCTAAAACTCTTTTCTTTATAGCTCTAAAATATTGATAATACCTCTTGATTTATTTACCCTTGATAGTTCATATATATATATTTTTATGCATCATGGATTTATTTTGTTTTACAGTTTTATTATTAGTAATAATAACCTTATCAACTTTATCTAAGAGATTAATTTCATTTATTTTACCATGATTCACATTTTTATATAATTCCAATTGGAATGGACATATTTTTATACATTCTCTTGGAACATGGCCAACCTTCTTTTTTTGTGTAAATTCCTTTATCATACTATAATTGGAGTCATTATATGATTTCCTTTATTCTTAAATAATTATTTTTATTATTCCAGCCATGCCAGGCACTTAGAGGCTATATTCCCTAACATTCTTAACATTCCAAAAAAATTATCAATAACTTATGAGTATTCATTCTTTGTAAAATTCTCAAATTATTTTTCATTGATGGATTCAACCGAGAAAATCCAATTATTTCTTTCTTTGATTCCCTCTTTCTTTGATCCCAACATTCTCCCTTTATCATTGATATTCATGGAAACTATTCAATGGTCTATGGTTTTTAAAAACCATATATAAAAGTTGTATCTATTCCTTTCATATTTTTTTATCATGGCAATCTTCCTTCGCTGACTTTTTGGGAGTGGTTTATTCTCTACACTTCTTTATCTACACTATAAGGATGAATTTTCACCAACATTATTCACCTAATTAATTTTCAATTATGTAATTATTTTCTTGGTAGTATATATGATTTTATTGGTTGGTACATACATGTACTCATCATAAAAAACCACTTACATTATCATACTCATTAAAATTATCAATAGTTTCCAATCTATTTTTCAAATATTTTATTTATGTATTTGTTATTCCTACTCAAAATTTGACACGTATACTTTTCAATTCATCTATGATACCCCTAGATTCAATACTTCTATAATTTTAATACATTGAAATATTTTTCCAACATTATATAGAAATATGTTTTAACCTCTACCCTCAAAAATATTGGCCAACAAATATCTTACTCATTCTTGTGGATACAGTCTCTCTAGATTTCAATCCGTTCTATTTTTAGATAGAATGGAACTCCATTAGCTATTTTGTTTGGGATATTACATTCTTGGACACAATTCACTTCACCCTTCATGGAATGGTGGGTTTCTTTTTTTCCCCACAAAAATTTTTATTGATATTTATTTTTAACTTACATGATTAGAAGAAACTGTATTATAAAAAATAGATTGTTCAAGACAATGAGTTACCATCTTCTATAATCTTGTAGTCAATAGATATTTATAGGTTCTAATGATATTTATTATACTAATTTTAGTATTTTTATTATAAATAACTCTTATATATATATATTTTTTGAATCATGTGTCTTCTCAAATCTATTGGAAGTTATAAACGGTATTGATTTACGATTTTTCAATTTCACATCATGTTTAAGAAACATCAAGTTGAAGTTATTCTTTTCATCCTACACTGATCAAAAATAGTCTTCCCAATCTTTCTCAACCAACCAAATTATATCATTATGCATTTTTTATATTATAATATAATATCACTTTATTTTAATCTATTTTCATTAATTTTAAAAAAATATTCCTTTACATTAAAAGTGATTTTGTGGATCTTTTCAAATATATGGATGGCTTCTTCAATAGTTATTTTAAACAAATATTTCTAGATCTATATAATTCTTCATCTTGTAAAGAAATTATTATATTTAAATGTGAAATGAATGCTTATTTATATTTAAAATGTTTTTAGAGTTCTGAAACTTATCACCTTTTTATCTAATTCATCCTCATTACATCATTTTATTATTCTCGCTATAAATTTTGTTCTAATAGTCCCTTGATGAGAGTATATATGTAAGAAAAAAAATTCAATGGGGAATATTTAAAGATTATATTTTACTTCTTTATAGAAGTCACAATGTGATTCATCATGAACATATTATTTTTATTCTCTATATCATGAACTTGAATCAGAAGAGGAATCATAATACAAAATTATACATTACAATTATCAATCTGATTACCTTCAATGAGTGGTTAATCCTCTTTCATTATTGAATTAATTTTCTATTTGTTTAAAAATATTTTTTTATGTTACTTGAAGTATTAGATTAAAATATAATTTCTACCCCAATAATTATGGAAATTGAATTTTCTATATGAGGCTCTTCTATAAACATTTCAAATATGCACTTTATATATTAAGATAAAACTACCTGGGAAATAAAATATAGATCCTCCTATAGGGAACATTTTTCTTTACTAATAATTTTATATTTCTAAATATTTATGAATACACCCCAGGGGTGAATAATATGTTGATAATATTTAACCAAATTCTAAATTTAATTTTAATATTTTACCCCCTTTTATATTTAATCTTCTTTTTTCCATTAGGATAATAGTGGATCTATTTAGTTTACTAAATCTCATAGTCCACATGTTACATATATTAATCATGTATATATATTTTAAATTAATTTCAATTATTTTAATAAATAAATAAATAATTATTCCTTATTTATGTTGGTATTAATATGTTATTTTAACAAATATTGACATTGGAATATAGAGTCAATATTATGAAAATAATAATCCTGGAAAAACATTTTTGTTGGAGGAAAATATTTAACAATGTAAAAATTATATACTTCATAAGAAAATATGGATAACCCGCCATGTTCATCCATAATAGTAGTCAGCCATCGCGAGGTTGATGAACAAGATAGATCATGGCAGGCTAAGGGATGTGTGAAGAAAATAGTAGAATGCATAAAAACATGTGGTGGTTTTGAAGAATATTTCTAGTGTTGGATGGGGACAATATGAGGATAGTGTATAGGAATATATGATGATAGGGAAATCCAATACAAGGTATTATCACATATAAAAATAAGCGGAATCTAGAATTAAAATTTGATGTGGGATAAAATTCAGTGGGGAAGTATTGAGTTAAAATAAAACATGTTCTCCATTGGATTAAAAATATTCCATCCCTCTCTAATACATATCATTCTCTCCACACAACTAGGGTGCTATGTGTACATTGGGCTAGAATCAACCACCGAATCACCAACAAATGCGCCATGGGAGTGCTTCATGAGCCACATGTTATTGAAAATAGTTGATGAAATGTATAAGAAAACGTAATTGAATGTCATGGTAAATTAGGATATTCAGGAAACACTATGATGATGGATTTTACATGGGATTCAATGTAGTTTAGGATGACTACATGAATGGGAATTTCCACGTTTAATGTTTGAGTAAATAAAATGATGGCTTGGTGGAAGTGGATGCCTAGTTGATGAAGGATGAACTAATAAGTTTCAAGCTCATGGAAGGAGATTACATGGTTTATAGGTGTAATTCAGGAAAAACATGAGGGGATATTTTTTCATGGTTGTATTTATGTCCACTATGTATAATTAAAATAGTGGATTATAGTAAATGACTATGAGAAATGTCAGTAATGAAATGTTTCCTTCCATTTTGAAGAGAATTTTACTAGTTTGATCTTGTCAACCCCATGGATACAGATCGCTTGCAACCTGGTGCACTAAAAATTTGATGGTGAAACACTCATGGTGAATAAACTACACAATGGTGAATATATCTAAAGTATATTTGATGATCGAAAATATTCACTCCCACATTTGATTGAAGAAACACTTTGGGGAGATATAATGAGTTTATAAGTAGCATATTAATCCTATCTACATATATTTTGATTCAATTTCAAATTTTTTATGATCTGTAATATAATTTTTTTTCAATACATTAAGATATTATGATAATTGTTTTTATATAAATATGGATATCTATTATGAATTTGAGGAAATGAATTCTAGATATTCTTTGACTACCATTATTAGAGAGTTTTTTGTCTCCAAGGATTTTTTTATTTTATTTTATTTTTATCTTTCTCATGGTTAGAATGATAGGGATGTCATTGTAATACATTTTGGTAGAGAATAGAGAGTGATTTTATTTTATGTCATTTTATTTTCAATGATTTTACATGTTGGTATTTGTTATCATCATTTATTTTATGGGTTTAATTTATTTGATCATGAAAATTTCCATAGAGTGAGAGAGTGATTTTTAGTGCATTTACTATTGTGTATTTTTAACCACACACATTGGGTTATCTATTCTCTATGTTCAAATATGGCTGTGGGTTACATAATATCTAAGTAATAAAAAGTACTTGACCATGAGAAAAAGAAAAATTACATATTTTTGAGTGTGTATCCAGACCATGGGATTCACTAGGACCTAATTCTAATAAATACATGTTTATCAATCATAAGATTCATGCTTTGTTATTTCTTGAACAGGGAATTACACATTCCTAGTACACTCAACTTCATTTTTATTCTCTTAATATTGGATGTAGTTTTCATATGTCTTAGTTATAGTCTTAGCTATTAATTAAGGATTTTTAACCTCGTCTCTATGGGTTTGATCACATGAAATTAATTTTATATACTTCTATTTATAAATATATTTTTTTGGGTTCTTTGTTTTGAAATTTCTGAACATGATTAGGTCATAGGAAGTAATAACCACTATGACTAGTCCAATTTTTTGGTTCCATTACTAGGGAATTTGTGTAGGAAACCTTTATTATAATTGTTTTGGAAAATTATTCTCTTACTTCATTTATATTTTCTGATTTTAGTTTATGTTTTTCATTTTTTTCATGATTGGGTGTTTTTGGAAGTTATTTTTGGTTAGAAACAAAAGGAGTTTTCTAGATTATCTTGGTAGTTAAAATGGACAATCTATCACAAAAAATTGTTGCTCACAATAAGAATATATAAACCCTAAGAATGAGTCCACAACCAAACCCAATTCCAGATATGAAATTTCTTCACAATATAACATTATAATTTTCAGAAGGGTTTTAATTCTTGGAGGGAATGTTCAAAGAAACTGATGAATCAACGGAGATACGAAACGAGGAAGATAAATTCGAGGAAACCCTCATGGATAAATTTGAGTGTGATGGAATGATTAAGGATGAACTATAGTATACTTATTATGATAATTTTCAATTTAAAGAATATAGGGCATAATCCCTTACTGTTGTTGAATATTAAAGGAGAAAAAAGGAGAATCATTATAACTAGAGGGAAAATAATAAGAGTTAGAGATAAAGTATACAAACTTGGTGAAGGAGATCCTTGAAGACCTGGAAGATAATCTATAGAAAGAATTCATATAAGTACCATCACCACAACTAAAATCTAGAAGAATATGATAGAAATGGTGGATAAAGAATACTTGATGACTGTTGGAATTTTTGAATAAAAATTTCCCACAACAATAGAAAAGTGTAAGAGGTGAAGATTAATGAAAACTAAGATAAACTAAATAATTTTTAATGGGATAAAAAATATTAAGTAATAGAAGATGAGTTCGATCATGTTTAAACATACCAAAATATTCTTCTTAAAACCATAAGGATGTCCAAATTCTATGTTTCTATTCCCTGATGAAAAAATATATTTCAAAGAGAAAGAAGAGGAATGATACATTATATGGGTGTAAATTTTATTCCTAGATCATTCCAACCTGGGTAAACACTACTAAAAAATAGGCATTAAACAATGATAGAAATGACTATTATTTGTGTTAGAAAAGCACTGACAACTTGATCAATGTTAAATGCCTGATACTTTTATCAGTACCCAAATAGCACTAATAAAGGGTACATTTATTATCTTTAACAAAATAACTAATAAATAGAACCTTTATTCTTGCTTTTAGAAGCACAGATAAAGGTCCCATTTATCTGGGTTTTTAGTGATGCTAAAGGTATCCTTTAACAGTGATTTTAAAAGTGTGGATAATTTTATTCTTTATGAGTGATTTTAAAAGTAATGATTCACTGTACTGTTATAGCACACTGAAGCGAATCACAAAAAACACCCAAAAACACAAAAAAATACACCATGTATCCACAAAAACTAGTCATAATAAAAAATTTAAATGATATGAAATAAAAAAATTCCAAAAAAACTATATTATAAACATTTAAAACATTAGTTTATATAATTAAATTAATATAAATTGTAACATGCATTCCAAAAAAATCCAAATTATATGATAGAGCACCCCAACATGGGGGACAACAACTGATTCAATGTGTTTATACTTCTTTCACAACAACTCATTCAAAAATGAATCCTCTACAAACTTCTCAAAATGATGATCCATGGAGAAGAGAACTCACTCCTTAATATCTGGATTAAGACCCCAAATGAAAAGAGAATATTTCAACAGATCCTGCGAAACCATCCCTAGAAAAGAGGGAACCAGGTTGTTGAAGAGTTCAACATAATCCTTCACTGCCTGCTGACCTTGATAGAAACTCATGAGCTCTTCCATTTTCATCATCTTCAACTCCTCTGGTATAAACCATCTGACAAAGAGGGGTGAAAAATAATCCCATTTAAGCCCAACATGCATTGTTGGTGGGGAAAACAACTTCCATTATTTGAAATTTTCACCCCTAAGAAGAATTATAACAACACAAACTCTTACAGATTTGGGAGATCCAAATAGTCTGATGACATTCTCAGATTCTTCAAGAAACTTCTCTACCTCTTATGAACCTCTATTTCCATGAAATATGGGAATCAACTGATGAGAAACAAAAATAAGGAAAAACCCACTAGAAACAATAGGGACTATTATGTGAGGCATATTCTAAATAACATAAAAATCATAAAATCATGTTAAAATTCAATCGGAAACACAACCGAAAGTAACATCTTGGTATAAAAAAACTATCTCACAATACCAAAAAATATCCAATGATAAGGAGCACATATGAGGATAAAATACCAAGAAAAAAATTAATTTGACTCTTCAAGATCTATAAACATCTTAAGAATATTTTAAACTCTAACTGTATGGTTTTATTTCATTCAATCTATGTAATTTGTTCTTAATTATGGTTTATGCTTTTTTATCAAAAAGAAGAATAATATCTATTACTAATAGTAAATTTAAAATAATTTTTTCTATGATTGTGGATGGAGTTATTGTGTGATCCTATAATTGAATTTTGAAAAAAAATTATTAGAAATTACATAAATTCTCTGATTGAAATATTAAAATACATCAAGAAACCCATAGAGAAATAATATAATGTCGCAATGATAACCATCTCACATGAAATATTACAATTCAATTAAATCCCTTTATAATTATTTCTCATGTTTAATGTTTCAAACTTTTTTTATTAACCTATATTATTGATTTATCTTTATTTGAAATTTGGATATGAAATCATCAATGAACTATGGGGGTTGATTTAATCATACATTTAAATATCAAACGAAAGGGTAGAGATATCATCTTCCATAACATTGAAGAACAAAATTCTATCTTGAATTAGTCAATTAATTTCATAGAACTTATGACAAACCTAATATATCGTAACACTCCATGAAAATATATTTCCACTATTTACATGAGAATTTTTATTTATATTGATTAAAATCATAATCATTAATAAAATACTATATATATTTAAATACACACACATATAGTTAGAAATACCTAATGAAACATATAATAATGATAATTCTTATTTCAAGATCAGTTCTCATAACCCCCTTCTTGAGGATTACAAGGTTTAAAATTCATGATAAATATTTCCTTATAACTATAAGTATCAGACACGTAATAGTTAAACAAAATTTTTATCCAATCATAAAATTAAATCTAGATAACTGGTTATATGTTTATGAATATTTCCAATATATTTCATGGATCACATTATATTAGGTAACTCATATAATATTTTTATGTGACATTTATTCTAAAGATATTATAACATTAATGTTACAAATAAGAATACTCAAAATGTTATAAAATATTTATTAATATTCATGTTATATAATGTAAATTGTTATTTGGTTCTTAGAAACTATGTACTACCCATCCAGGTGAAGTTTCATTATTGGAGGCCTTAATAAAATATTCTTATAGTGGTTTTAACCAAGTAAATAAAGTCTCTAAAAGTTTATTTGATCCATCAATGCACAGGGAATAAGATCATCTTAGGTGGGATACTTTAGAGGAAAACTTATTCATGTATACTTTATAAATCATTGTAAAACACTATTTATAATAAACAAGAGTGATATTATTGTAGACCATATAAAATATCATTTAAGAATAGTTCAACATTGATAAAATATTATAAAGAGTTGGTTTACATAATATAGAGAATTAAGTTCATTAGGAATACAATAGAATATATGAAATTTAATTCCGTATGTAAATGAGTGGAGTCTGTGGGGGATAAATTAGTTTAAGAAGAGTGACTACAATAAAAATTTTATAGATAGCCCACTACAGTTAAATTAGACGTTGTAAACAAAAGGGGTCTTCTTCAAGGACATAAAGAACCCATTAAAATATATTATTTTAGTCAGTCATGGAAATTAAGAACATACATGGGACTCTATAATATTTCTTATACACAATATAAATGACTATGTACGGTAATTCATCTCAAAATAAATTATTGTTAATGATTATATCTTAATAAAGAAATGTAGTTGGTCCTCTAGAGGATTCGCGCCAACAGTAGTGAGTAGATGAGATATATGGTTCATAATATTAAAGAAATGAAAAACGCCCAACCCAAAAAAATCAAACAATGATATAGGAAAAGTTAAAAATAAAAAACCATAGATTCTATTCTTGATTCGTTTGATGGAAAGTAGAGGATTCATGCCGATAGTAGAGGATTCCAGCGAGAGTTTCAGAACCATGATGGCATAGTGCGAGTAAGGGTTTTTTTTAAAATAGATCGGTGACATTTTTAATAGCACTTTTAGAAAAGCGCGGATAAATATACCTTTTCTCAGCATTAAATTGATAATCACTGATAGAATTGATGTTTAACATCACTAAAAAATGCTGAAAAAATATCTGTATCAGCGCTATAAAAACACTGATAAAGGATATCCTTTATTAGCACTAAAATAAAGCACTGATATTGTAGTCCATTTATCAGTAAAAAATAAAAAGCACTGATAAAGGTTATCATTTATCAATGCTTTAATTTAGCACTTATAAATGTCACACTTTATCAATTCTTATTTTATCAATAATAAAGAGGGAATTTTCATACACATTTTTCTAGAGCTTCTATTTTTTGACACTGTTAATGGCTAGTATTGTAGTAATGAAATTTATGTCATTATCCAATTAGATAATGATATGGTGAGGTCTATCATAAAGGCCTTAAATAAAACAATTTTTTTTGTAGGCAACCCATTTTTATTGTAGGAACAAATTAATTACTTTTTAGAAGATATCTTATGAAATAATCATAGGATATAGTCTTAGATACCCTTAATATTTTTGAACTTAATTAAGCACAATAATTTTACATTCACATGATTGATTTGACTTTGTAGGTACATGATGATTAAGGAACAAAAGAATAAAATAAAAATAGATATTTAAGAATAAGGAATTTTTTAATTCATTATCTTTTACTCGCATATATTTTTACATTATAGTTGTTTTTTGATAAAATGATATTATATAGTACACATAGAAAATTTGATATATATTTTCACATATAATGAAAAAATTCTTAGTAATCACATGATTACATGTTTTAGATTTAAAATTAAACAAAAAATTGAATGATTAATATTAGGGATGAATGAGTAGATATAAGTACATGTTTATCAATTTTTTGAATCATTATTGGGGGAAGTTGATTTAATTATATCAAATTACCCTATAATTTCCCAAAGATTTATTTTTCTAGAGTCATGTTTATTTTATAATATTTTTTATTAATTTTATAATTTATTGTTATAATTTTATGTTTCCTATTCATGAGAGGGTTGGTAGCAAATTATTACAAATTCTTTCGTATACACATTTCTTAAGATATACATAGGTAATGAAGACACAATATAACTTACATTAATATATTTTCAATGAAATGATTGAAAACATTCATATTAATATGGTTGAGAAATTTTTTATTTGATCCCTTTATATCCCATTAGAGTTACCATTATATTCAATCATTCATTAAGACTGTAGAATCCCTGAATGACCTTTAAATAGATAACCACATTACAAGACTATTTAATCCTTCCTATATTAATCTTTGTGTTTTTCATTATATTAAAAGGATTATGTGTGAGGTAGAGGTTTTCATTACTGGAAGGGTATGATTTTTATTTAAAAGGTGATATGTGTGGAATTACAAGTTCTTGTGGAGAAAAGTTTATAGATAATATTTCATTATAACCCATTGTTTACCCTAAAAAAATAAAAATGAAAACGTTAAAAAATTTAAAAAATTAAAATAATTCATTAGTGAAAAATGAAAAATAATTGTAGAAAATAAAAAAAGTGAAGGAAAAACAAAATAAGTTAAATTTCATTACAACTGTATTGATATATGAGTCTTTGAGTCTGAGGAAAGTGGGTGATATCATTTTTTAGGAAAGGTGTATTTCCATTGATATTTTATATTGTTTATGAGATAATGTGATTTATTTTCAATCCTTCTTTTGATCTTTGTAATTTAACAAATCAATTACCAAGTTACCATCAATGTCTTATTTATTTGAAATTTATTGTGAAGTTCTCATGATTAATGATGATATTTTTATTTATTTAGTGGATATTTGAGATTCATTACAAGCCTATAGATATGATTCATGTAATATGGGTATGAGTAAAAATCTATAAAATTATTACCTTTTATATTGAGAGAAAATATTTTCATGGTGGAGTAGAACATAATTGGAAAGTATAATAATAATGAAATGAAAAATGTTAAATGAATCTTAAAGAAGATTCATCTTTTCAAATGGTAAAAATTAAAATACATGGTCAACTTTTTTTAAACAAAAATAAAAGAGAATATGGAAATTTTTTTTGTACTATGCACAAAAAGTCCATTTTAATAATTGTTTGGTTTTTTTTATCAAGAAATTTATACCTTGATAGGATTTTGTGTTATTTATAATTGTGTAGATATTTTATATTTATGGAAAAAAAAGTGATCAAGTGTGGGTGGAATTTTATTTTTAGATCATGAATATATTTTTTAAATTAAAATAAATTAAATTAATTAATAATTATTTATGACTTATTTTTTTAATACGATCAAGGTAGGAATAGGTAACATTGGGATCTGGAGGAATGTTTAATAAAAGAAAACTCATGGAAGTAGTTTCATCTTGGAGGAAAATACATGAAAAATAAAAAATTATATACATAACCATAAAATATGGATAATCCCCAAGGTCATCAATAATAGTAACTAAAAAACCAGAGGTAGCCAATTGGGCTAGATTTTTGCTAGATAGGGGCATCATGAAGAGAATAGGATTTAGCTGTAGTAAGTGGGGGTAGTGTTGTATCATTGTGCTAGTGCAAGGTATCACAAATGGCGGCACATGGTATGGGGTATTACTATAGTAGGGTAGTGACATGCCAAGGAACAACCATATATGTGAAGAAGTGATATCCAGTCTCGATGTTTAATATGGGATGGTGTTTAATAGGGGATTGATGGGTTAAAATCGAAATTTCATCCTAGTGGATTGAAATGACATAGTCTCACTATACCTATCATCTTCTTTACCACACAACTAGGGTTATGTATGTGTTGTAATATTGAAACAACCACAAAAACAAAAACTAAAACACCATGGTAGTGTTGAATAATATTTCTTTAAATTAAAATGGTTGATGAAAAACTAAAATAATCTTTATGTAATATCATGGTCAATAGGGATATTCTAGACACACCTTGGTGATCATTTCAACATACCCTTTTATATGGTTGATGATCACTACATGTATGGGAAATTTCTAGTAAAACATTTGAGGAGATTGTTATATTCCATGGTGGAAGTAAAATACAAGATTGATAAATTATGAAATGAATAGTTCCATACACATGGAAGGAGATGATGTATTTCATAGGTGGAATTTGAGAACACCACTAAGGAAGATTTTAGTGTGGCTATTTTCATGGTAGTTGCATACAGATGAAATAGTGTAAGAGTATTGGAATTAGATATTAGAAAAAACCATAATGAAATGTTTCATACCATTTTTAGGAGTATTCTAATGGTTCTATATTGTTTATAGAGTTGTGATACATTAATTTATTTATGGTGCAGCGAAAAGATGATGGTGAAACACTGGCATGCCACACCGAGGTGAGTATATCTAAATAAGATATAATTTTCAGACACCTTCTCTCTTTCATGTTATTGAAAAACCTCTTTGTGGGATATATAAGGAGTTATTCACGTGGATATTACTTTATATTGATTTTTATTTAGATCCCAATTCAAATAACTAAATATATGGGAGAGATGTGTAAGAAGATATATAATGATGTGATGAATATGCATTTTTTGTAAATAGATTCATCTATAATGCACTTGAATAATTGAATTTTGAAGCTTCTTTGGCTACAATATTTTAGGAGTTTTCTATTGTATTATCTTAGGGTATGTTTATTTTATTTTTTTATCTCTATTGAAGATAGGAAGAGAGGATAGTATTGTGATGGGTTATGGTAATTAAGAAAGAGTGATTTTATTTTATGTAATTTTATTTTTTTTGATATTTGATGTTGGGATTTGTGCTCATTATTTATTTCATATCATTAATTGATTTAGAAAATACCATTTCAATTGGTTTAGAGTGTGATTTTTTAATTTATTTACTAGAGTTTAGTATATTTTAGTTACAATATCAACTCCCATTTTTCCTCTACTCTTTCACACAGGTTTTATCCCACAATCACATATATTTTAATTTCATTACATTTTTATCTCAACATTATTTCCAAGAATACCATTTCTATTTTTTTTTCAGAATTTATACTCATTAAAACTTATTTAAATCCTAGTAAAAATTCCATTTTAATTTCCTTGAGACTATATATTTTTAATTATTTTAAACTGTATGAAGTATGGAATAAAAAATATTCCAATTTATATGAAAAATATACAAAAATATAATGTTGTGTCATGGAATATCTCATATTGATATAGAATTATTTTTGATTATTTTAGTATATAGTTTAATTATAGACCTTATCTGTACCTCATATTCCCTTTGAAATCATTAATCACAACTCTTTTATGATGTTTAGCTCAATGAGGTTCAACACATGCATCGATGGATTTAATTCCCAAAAATTTCTATAGCCATGATCACTAGTACAATTTTCAAATAAATATATTTTTAAATATTCAAACAATTTTTACATTTATCAAATCGTATTATTCAAATAAATATTGAATCATAGATTAAAAAAAGAATCATGATTTTTTGATCTTTAATCAAAGTATCAAAATCATCACATTTTAATTCATACTTCATAATATTAATTTTAGAAACTATCTGATTTTAATTCATTGTAATTCTCACAATTTCAGTTAGTGTTGACCTCAAAATGATCGTCATGAAGTGTACCAGTCATCATAATAAACATCATTATGAATACATTCGTTTTTTATATTATTCATAACCAATTAGTTCTATAAAAGGAAAAAGAGATCCTTACAAAGATCAATCTCCTCTCATACTATTTTTTGTTTTTGTTTTATCATAAATTTAAAAAGGAAAATTGATCAATATAGAGTAGGAAACCATCATTATAAAGTATACACTTATCTTTAATGAATCATTATCTATCCTTTTGATGTTTTCCATCCTCCCTTTGAAAGGGTTAATCCTTTCAAAGTTCAAAAACACCCTTAAAAATTATTCATTAATCCTTATGAATAATTAAACTATTCAAAATCAGAATATTCCTTACAGAGTCTTAGGTCATCCCTAAATAGTGTAAAATTATCCTTAAAAACATATAGTGTAATATTATAAAAAACCAAGTCATCCTTTACACTACTATCACCTCTTTATTTTCCATTTTATAAATTCATTCATCATTTTATGGATAAATGATATTTACAAAATCTTAAAATTTCATACGAAGAAAAAAGATCTTTATGAACTTTAGTATTAATCCATCAAAATATATGAATCATCCATAAAAATATAGGAATTATCCTTAAATTATTATATTGAATCACTATAAACATTCAGTACTTTTCCAATTTCTACATCCAATTCATCCATATAATGATCAAAGGATTCATGGACTTTGTCGATTTCACACAAACCTATTAAATCCACAACTAATAAAACTCCTCTCAAATCCCCTTAGATTCATTTTAATCACTTAAAATTATATTCAATAAAATTAAATAACATTTAGAAATATACAAAAATTTCTAAATATCTTTAAATGAATTCTTAAATTCTTGTTGTATAGTAATTACTCATGTTATAGAAATTCTAGTATCTTTACTGCCTTCACATTTATAGATTGATGTTAGAATACTCCAAAAATTTAATCAATGGACCTTAATCATGTATATTAGTATTCAAAACAATTAGATAGTATATGGATATATTCTATCACCTCCATCCAAATAATCTCAAATATTTGGTCCTCTGATTCTCCAAGCACAACATTCGAATCTGTTCAATAGGGAGTTCAATATCCAAATTCTCCAACTAAAATATAAAATGTTTTAGATAGTGATAGAAATATTCAATTAGTACTCATAATTTTATTCTATGAGGGAAATCATAATATTATTATTATTTGAAGTTATTATCCGAAATCAGTACTACCATTTACCTTTTCCCATGAAAGTATGAGTACCATATCATTTTCCCTCTTAGGACAATTCTTCCTCCACCACCCACCTCCATTAACTTTAATTCAAAAAAAAACATTGAAAACAACTAAACAATAAATATATAAAATCAAATTCAACTCAATTCTACATATACATGTGGGATAGTCACACCCAACTATTTGACATATGCGGTTAACAACCACTAGGAAACATTTTTTATGTTATATAAAACACTTTTCATAATGAATCATCATGAATAACAGTAATATATAATTCAAAAAAGGTAATTAATATGAATTATATTTTATCCAACCATATAATATATTCACACTGGTTTCGTTATCCATATTCAAACCTACAACATTTTCACACATAATGGTACCCAAGGAAAACGGTTTATCGCCCTAAGTATTAATTTATCTAAACCCATTCCAAACAAAAAACTACTCATTGACAAAGAATTATATATCTACAATTTTCAAATTAAAACCAAGAAACCTTGATATGTATTAGGTTTTTACAATATTATCTATAAAAAAAGGGTCAATCCATAACAACAGTCATCACGCTGAGTCCCAACAAAATGTCCAGCTCACCCCTACCAGCATAACCAATATATGAGTTACCATTATCAAGGAACACTATAGGATTCCCTATTGGGCACACAACCAATACTATGAATCACTAAGTATCAATTCACATCCCAAGGAAATATTAATTTAAATGGTCTTGTGTTCAACTCATAATTATAAGAGTATCTAAAATGATCTTGATATTCCATACCCATTATTCAAACACTAAGGGAAACCAAATTTGGTTCCACACCAGTTCTTCATCAAAAACCCACATATTAACATAATCAATGAATCTATTACCAAGTAAATGTGGATAATAACCCCTAATAGTAATCCAAATTATAATCACATATCAAACAGGACCTCCATAGGTTGATTATTTTATATCTCAATAGTGGTCACCAACCGTGATTTTAATTACCTATAACAATGAATCTATCATAGGTTACACAACCCATGGTGAATATATTGTAATTTTATAACATATTAAATCTTTCTAAGAGCCCAAGTGACTCGCTGCCTCCACATCACATAAGTTGACTCACAAATGATTCCATCTCGTGCCATTGAAACTGACTTATCTATTCTTACATTATACACAATATATACACATCCATAT
The DNA here is from genome assembly GCA_963277665.1 of Viscum album. Lineage (NCBI taxonomy): Eukaryota > Viridiplantae > Streptophyta > Magnoliopsida > Santalales > Viscaceae > Viscum > Viscum album. The sequence goes on along the minus strand of OY728133.1, from coordinate 1,992,389,797 downwards.
AAAGAGGTAATATTATTGGACACTATTCTTAAACATGGAGTTATCCCCTCATGAAATGTTTTAACCCCATTTTCCATGCTCATCCAAGACCATATCAACTATAGAAGAAATCCAAAATGATCTAACTACATAACATTTACAATTGAATAATTATAAAATAATTATGAATAATTAACACATCCAATCCCTATAAATCCAATTATGAACAATCTGGGGAAAACTCACTAAATAACATATTCGTACCATGATATCGAGTAATGGGGTGTAATATACTCAAGATACACCCCATGTATACTACCAAAAAATACCTAAGAACTATAACTAAATCAAATATAACTAAATTCGAATTCAATGAAAATCAAAATAATGTCTAGGACAATGAATTACCTTATGAGAAACCATATCAAAACATGGATAATTATTTTCCTAGAGCCTCCTCTAAAATAAAACAAGGGAAAACCTCTTGAATATATGTGATTATACCATGATCTAGTTCACTGTAAACCACATCCCTACTCATAATCACACCAAATCAGAGGGAAATAGAGAGGGATACTAGAAAAAAGTGAAAGACATAGGAACTCACCCAAATTGATGAAGAACACTCCTCCAACCACCCAGTATTAAATGATGGTTAATGATAAGGAATTAAATTAGAATGGAAACCTCATTAATTATTTTATTCAACCCTTAAAATGTAACATTAATAGGGGTTTTAAAAATTACCCCTAAAATACTACTTTAGATCACCCCTTTAACATCATGAAAAAAGGGATTTAACCATGCTAAAATAGTGATCTTTTCCTCAATGATTTTAAAAGGGGGTACCTTTTATCAGTTCTCCAAAAAGCACTAATAAATGACTCTTTTATCAGCTCTAAAAAAGTTCCAATAAAAGGGGCCTTTATAAATTCTTTTTTAGCACTGATAAAATACCCCATTTATCAGTGCTAAAAATGCATCGATAAAGGCAACTCTTTTTTAAAAAACAAATTCTACAAACATGAAGGTGGAACCCCCCCCCCCCCACTTTTTGAGAACCTGAACCCCCATATAATAGTGCTAAGTATTCTCTCCACCACCACCACATTAAACAACACGAGCATTACCACCCCCTTTAACAACACAAGGCATCTGCACACCTCTATGTGCACCGCCTCCATCGGTGAGTTCCAAACATAAGACTTCCACCTCATACGCTCATGCCTCTTCCACTTGCTTATACTATTTTTTTTTGTTTTATGATATATCTATATGTCTATATATATTTCTTTACATATTTTATCAACACACACACACACATATATATATATAAATACATATATAAAACATGTTTTCTGTGTGTGTATGTGTGTATTTGTAAATACATATATACATAAATATATTTATATATATGTGTGGATCAATAAATATAATTATATATATTTATATTTATTTTTATATATTATATATTTATATGTATATACATATAGTGAATATATAGAGAAATATATATCTTTTTTTAATATACTCATAAATATATTCATATATATATATATAAACATTACATATACATTAAGTGTATATATATCTAAATATTCATAATTTTTTATTTTAAATAAAATGGATAATATTTTTTATTTAGGTAAGGTTTATGTTATTATAAAGAAACATTACATTTTACGATTTTTACATATATATTTATATAATTAAATTTTTATGTATAAATATATATAAAATAGGTATATAATATATTATAAATAAATCTACATTATAAAAACAATAAAATTTTAAAACCATAATATCAATATGAATATAATACTTTCGAATAAATTCAGTTCCAACTAAAAACAAGAAGAAATACCCATTAAATGAGGATGATAGTCAATTGGATGGTAAAAAATTGGGATAGCCGGAATAAGAACTCATTTTTGGAGTCCTTCTAGGCCTTTTGCCCTAAAAAATGTAACAGGGGGTTCCCCTTTCACAAGTGCATAGATATTGTCATAAACATCGATTTGATATATGGTAGAGCTCAAATAGACAATCGAATAAAAATTTATGGACTTTTGAAGTTTGAGATTGATTTTCTACTTATTTTCGATCATTTATTTTTTTTCTATCTACATATTTTTATTAAATAAATATTATTCAATGTTAATGCGAAAATTATTAATTTATATTATTATTTTAATTATTTTATAATCCATTTTTCATTAAATTTATTATAAATTAAGTGTAAATGCATAATTATCATGATATAAATTGTATTTTATAAAATATATTATATTTATATCAATATAAATATAGTTTTATATTATTTTTAATGATAAATAATTTTTTAATGAAATATACCATTTATAAATGTTAAAAAATTGATCTGATAAAGGGGGACCAATATTAGTGCTAAAAAAGTGATGATAAAGGGGTACTTTTATTAGTACTTTTTAGCACTCTTAAAAACACATTTTAACAACTCTTTATTAGAGCTAATAAATATACCACCATTATTAGTGTGTTTTTGGAACTATTAAATGGTGGAGCTAGCTAAAACTAATTCTATGGTAGTGTATGTTTTAAAAAATGTATTTAGGTAGCCCCACGTATTTTTTATTCTATCCCCAACCACATTATGGACCTAGCTACAGAGTTGGTCATTGAGACTTCCACTGATTACATAGAAACACCAAACCAGGTGCCGAATGGCTCACTTAAAACTTTTGGAGAAGAATATCAACAGTGTCTCAAAACCAATAAAAACACATTTTAAAAATTGAATAAATAATATATATTTCATGTTGAAATGATTAATAACATAAAAATAAAATGATAACATCCGTATAAAATGAGTTTTACTATGCTGGAAGACAATATTTTCATGAACTAATGTGTCTTAAAAATGAAGTTACAAATAGATAAATTATTATCTCACTCTAAAAAGTTATCTCCATGATCACCACTACTATCTTGGTCACTATAACCACCATTACCATCATGAACCTCATTACTAGGATTATTATCTTTAACAACTTCCTCACAATAAGCACCACGAATCTCATTACCCTAATCACCACTAGAACAACCATACGCAAATCCTAGATTATTATACAATGAGTGTTTCATAAATATACATGTTTTAACAACTACATCAATAGTTTAGGGAATTGGAAGTCAAATAGTTATCAAATATTTAATTAACTACTATGTGATATTTTGACTTCCATCATGCCCCTTGACTATAATTTTTTTCCTATACTACTTTTTAATGGGCCTCTTATAAATATTTATTAGTTGTATTATAGGTGTTTTATTTTCTTGATGTGAGACAATACCTAGTGGGAATTATAGTCTTCTTAGTTCTATAGTAGACACTCCCCTGGTGGTCCTCACCTAATAATTATTATATATGATCATTTGGAAAAAATTCATCATTTTCATTCTCTTCAAAGGCCACCATATAATTCTATTGACTATATAAATTAGATAAAAATTTAATAAATAGATATAAAAAATTTTATGCATTAGAATCATTTTGATAATATTTTATCCCATAAAAGAATTAGTCAACATCAAAAAATAATTATAGTTAGGGAAAATAATTGTAATTCATGAACATTCACTTAAATGTTAAACACCACCCATTATATAAAAATAAATTAATGGATGTAATAAAAAAAATTCAATAATATTATATTAATAAAGAAAACATAATCAAACTCAAATTTAAAATGCAACATTATTTTACATATTCTATAAAATGACAGTCTTAAACAGTGTTATCAAACTAAATTATAATTGAAAAATATCTAATTTTTCATGGTCTTATATAATCATCCATCCCAAAGTGTTCATATACTTCATATCACCCTTATATTTTTATTTTTTTTAAAAAAATCCTAAAAACGAAATTCAATAATAAGAATCAAATTATTAATAAAAATAATAATAATTTTCAATCAAAATAATTAAACTTAAATTATACCTTAATCCCATCACTCTTCCAGTAGGAAATCACCTCATGGTACTATGTAATTGTAAAATCATTGATACTTGGTAAAAACTCTAATTTTGTTCCAAAAATATCACATAATCCAATATATATGACATGCTTATATTCTCCCCATTGTTCCCCATATTCCATAAATCATCTACCAATTATGTCATGACTGTTAGGAAAATTGAATTGGGGATAAAACCAAAATATTAACCTATATAATATAAAATTATTTCTCCAGTTAACTTTAAAAAATTTATCACCTATATCTTAGCCCATTCATAATCCATGATTTGATCTTTAACGCATCTCTAAGAGATTTTTTGCATGAGAATGATATTAATTTTTTTAATGAATCACTATAAATATTATACATTCTCAACTCTGCTTATTGATCATTTGATTTTCTTTATTGTACTCAACCATTACCTAGGTATATAGGTTCCACATATTATCCATATTGGAAGTCCCATATCCTTAGTAGTATATCCAATTATAAAAGATAAAAATAAAATATAAAATTTTTACATAGTACAAATAAATTTATTTTTTGATAGAAATAAATATAACTATAAATATTTACTTGATATAGGATGAATAGTTAGATTTATGGATCATTAGGTTATAGAAGATCATTTTCTTGATTATGGTCTATAGGCTCTAATATATTCTGAAGATGATCAACACACTCTATATGATAAATATGTTCTACCATAGAAGTCAATAGATCGTGAGAATGAAATATCAGAGAAATAAGAGAACGTGGATTAGAAGGTATCATATAAGTTGGGGGAAAATGATATTAGTGGTGGGGATACATCATTATATATGGAAAAGTAACAAGAGAAAAAACCATATCCTAATTTTCTTGTGATATTATAGGTGTTCTAAATATTCCCAATTCTATGAGTGGAACTATAGGTTAATAATGTGGGGAATATGGGGTATATAATGAAGGGTTTTTGTGTGACTAGGGGTTGAATGCCCTTTGAGTTCCTTTACAACCCCATGATTGGTCATACAATTCTCCATTATTTCTCATCTGATATAAGAATAGTAATCTCATGGATGATATCTCCTGATTGAAATTTAAAAATGATTATTAAAATGAAAATTTAGATTATATAATTTAGATATAATTTTGAAATATAACAATCAAATAGGGTACTATAGGACACTTTCCCAAATATCATATTTAAATGTCATTAATTTTTTTTCCTATGTAACACTTTTATATTTTTCATATTATGTTTAAAAAAAGAAAAAGAAAATTTTATTTTAAATCCAATATTAATGGGAATGACAAAAAAGACATAAGAGGTGGAAAAACATAATCAATATATACTAATTTAAAAGAAAAACAAGGAATAAGATGATAAAAAACATAATTAAGGAATAATTATTTAAAAGTATAAATGAATAAGATGAATAATAACATAATCATGTCATACTAATTATCATGATAAACAAGGTATAAGAACTGGGAGAACTAAATCAATACATACTTATTTCCAAGTCAAGACAAGCTTAAAATGTGATACAATACAGTCAAAACATACTATTTATCAAGTAGTATTTAACAAATTTAAATTTTTTGAATACCATGTACATTATCAATCTTTGAAAATATTTAAAAACATAGTAGAGTGGTTTGTATACATTCCATTAGCACCCTAAAAACAATATCTGGCGACATTTTGTGTATCAAAATGGTTTAATAATACATTTCTCTAATTATAAAAGTTTTATTCACTTTTGTTATCTTTATATTTTTATAAAAAACACTAAAATATGATTATCATAACTTAATATATCTTCCAAAAATAGAATAAAAATAATAAAAAAGATACAATTTTGTGGCAGAGTAAAAAGTCATTGATATTCGAGAAAATATTGAATATCTAAATAGTCAAAACCAATTAGGGTGTAGATTAATTATGTGTTCATAACATCGTTATATTTTCAATTTAACAATAATAATAAATTTCTTAAATTTATTTCTAAAACAATAGTAATGAATAAAAGTAAACTAATATGAAAAACTATAATTTTGTAGCAAAAAACATTATTTAATTTAGAGAAAAATATAAATATATAAATGGTTAAACTAGGTTTGGGTTTATTTGAATGTTTTTTATATAATTTCATTATATTAAAAATGTAATAATAATCACTAAAGTATAAATTATTTACCACTTGATATATTCAAATACCAGAAGAAAACCAATAGGAGAAATTGTAGTTTTTAGAAGTAAAAATTAATTATTTTAGTGGAAATTATTAATATCTAAATGATTGAAAAATGTTTGGTTTGGTTTAATGTTTTCTAGATAATTTCATCATCAATACAATGTGATAATAATTATAATATCACAACATTTATATATCCAAATATAGAAAAACAATAGAAGTCGTGTAAAAAATTAATCCCACTTAACATAATATAACAACATAAACATTTATATTTTTTTCATATAAAATTTTTATACACAAACTCGTACATTTACATTTAAAGATACATTCAATAAATAATGTTTATTATGAGTAATTTAAATATAAATTTAATACAAATAAATCCATTATTAAAGGAAATTTTGAAATCAAAAAACAAAAACAAAATATCAAATATGAAAATAAAATCATTTTTTAATTATTAAAACAATAATACCGAAGTCAAATTATTCAAAAAGTACCACATACCATTGATTAAATTTTCTTTACAATAATACTTATGGTTTATAATCAACTCTAATGATTTAAGTATTTATACTATTATATGTAATATTCTTCCATTGTTTAAAGGGGTAGTCAAGTTATTAATTTATTCAACACCATAATAAACAATACGTCTTCAGATTAAGTGGATAATGATATGACATTGAGGTATTAGAGGAAATTTTATATAAAACAATTTCATTCCATTAAATAAAATAAAATATATGTAATAAATAAGTAAGAATTAATCCATCTATATATCCTTGAATCCATTATTATATATATGTAATCTATCACATCATTTAATAAGACCAAATTCATTTCATTGTTGAGACTCAAACATGATATTAATAATAAAATATTATTATTATTTATATAAATCAATAATATGAATAATTTTGATATCAATTTTGGATTTCTATTTCATTGGAAAACATATATTCATTATTATAAAAATAACAAATTTATGTTATTTTCTCATCTTCACTACTCAACTAGTTATTACTTATTTATAGACATATATTACTATGAATTTAGATTTACAAACCACGTTATTAGGAAAAAAAGAAACACTATTTTTTTAAAGTGAAAAAATTATTAAATATACTCAATACTAGAAACATATAATCATTTTAAAATTAAGAATTTTTATTAATTATTTATTTTTATAAAATTAATTTCCTTACCTTTGATTTCAACTAAGCAAGATACTCTTTACTATAGAAAGACTCTATCTTTCTCTATTGTATTAAACGATGAATTGTACTCATAATTGTATTAAATTTTCAATATAACTTGAAAATATATGATTACATATGAGATTACAGATATATATATATATTACATAATTTATGTAGTCATAAAATAACTCCTAGATAAGAAATATCATGATGTTACATCTCCCGCTCTTCGCGACTCAAAGTACCAAATGAATATCATAAAAGAATTACCTATGTTTGGGAAAGTAATGTAAAAGTGGTATCAATTTACATGTATTGTTTATCTTAATTTCTCATTGGTTAATTACATATATTTCTCATTTAGCTTAAAATATATTGTATATAAACTCATACATTCATTGAGGTAAATAACTATTTCCAATGGAGCATTCAAGAAAATTTCTTGATGAAAAAAATTCATTGTATCCATATTTATTTTAGTTTAATTTATCTTAAAAATAATTTGAACCAAAAGATGAACATAAATAAGAAGTTATATAGTTAGATGTGGAATATAAGTGAAAACAGATGTAGGAAATATTTTCTCTCATAAATAATTAATGGTTCTTCTTATGGAATTTTTTTCAAGGAACTCTTATTTAATTTAAAAAAAAAATATTTATATATATAATTTGATCAATTTGATTATAATCACCCTTAAAATAAATGATTGAAATATTAAGATTTATTTTATAATAAACTCATTAAAAAGGATATGATATTAATGACAATATTTTAGTTTCACCTATATTTTATTGACTCAGTTAAATATGTCACTTGAATAAAAATCTAGTACCACTACATTGTTTATAAATTGTAAAAAAAATCTTTTATGAATTTGGAAACGTATAATAATTATAGAATCATTTCCACTTATTATGACCAATAAATTCCATATGTAGTTTGGGTCTGAAACCAAAATACATTAAGTTACGAATGGATCATAAATTATCTTTAGTTCACCCTTGTAATTTTGATTAACTAGAAACAACATTTCACATAAATATTTTTTCAATTTGAATTACATATAAACAATGACACAGTAAATTGGTTTACCAATAAAGAAAATCAATGATGATACTTTTTCCCTTAATTATAATTTGATTCAGTTCCAAAAAACCTCTTTTTTAAATGTTTTAGTCAACCTATACCATATAAAATAAACAAACATTCAATTCATTAAGTACATCATTTTCTAACATATGTTGAGTTTAGTTTATGATCTCAATGTAATTGTCTAATTTTAGATGAATTTTATCGTAAGAATGATTCATTTGGAATATTAATTGATATCCCATGAAACTAAAAATATGATGAAATTTAATCCTTATAGATCATGAATTATTCAACCAAATAGGATGGTATTGTTTCCCATTTATACATAAACATGGTATCATTATATATGAACTAAAACCATATATCATATATATAAACACAACATGAATCTAAACTATCTATTTCATAAAATAATCATATGTGTGCACAACTACATTACAAATATTCATTAAATATTTTATTGAAAGTTTCAAGTACATATATATGATATTTACAAACATAAAAAGGTCAATGTATGGTTATATTCAAAAAAGTAACTGGGTTTTTAGTGCACATTAATGGGGGGAGGTTATAGGTGTGAATTAAAATTTTCCTTATTCTATGTGATGTAAGAATATTAAACTATATATTAAAACCATAACATGACAGAACCAACCAGACATTATATACTTTAACTATAATATTGAAATGTTATGTAAAGCATTTACTCTATGAAAATCCATCAACATTAGGATCCAATTTAATATTATCATTATTTTTCTCAGTATCATTCTATCATATATGTGTTCATATTTCTTCATATATAAAAATACTTTCAATCCTAATAACCAATAAAAACATCCAAATTACTTTCTGTAGTATATTAAATGGTATTCCATCACTATTGGACATCCATTGAGATTCAAAACATTGTTTTGAAAAAATATTTCCTACAATTTTCTACAAAAATTAGATTTAATATTTCAGAAAAACATGAATAATAGGTTTTTTAAAATATAAGATGATAAATTAACTTTTTTGACAAATAATTATTTGTGGGAATATCAACATCACCAGGAATTAAGTCCTTTATGATGGTTTGAAGATCAACAATTATAGTATTAGAAACTCCATACATGGTTTTCTAATGACATAGCTGCATTAAAAATTAAAATGTTCTCATTTTACCACAATCCTAATATATATGATTCTTTCCATAATCCAATTAATTTTCACTCTTTAAATACTATCATTATCATTAGTTATATAAATTGTATTCATTCTAATGAATTATTACATTAGAGTACATTAATTATTGTATTGATGAATCAATAAAAATTAATCAAATGTATAATTCATTTTTCTACTCCATTCAGTTATATCATCAATAGTATGATCTTGATTTTTCCCTCCATTGTGCTACCCGATATAATTTTATGTTTGAAAAAGCAACTTTTTTATTATGTAACACACTTATTCATGAATTAACTATGGTATTCAAGAGGGATCGGACTTCACATCTAATGAACAAACATAACACTTACATGATTCCCTATAATCCCTAATTGTGATAGTTACATGCCGTGTAATTCATTTATACATTATCAAATCCATGAAGACCACATACATAGAAAAATCGGTCACTTTTAAATAAAAAAAATTTCTTTTAACATTACATGGTGTATAATCCATTGATGTTGTGTATTCCTTTAGGATTTGTATTCAGATCACGACATGATCTTGGAAACCATTAGATATAATGCACTCCCATTACATAGTTTGTAAATTTTCTACATATATTGAAAACTGAAGATTCTTACTTGAAAAGCTAACCCACCTCTGGCATTCTCCAAAATTTTGGATAACCCCTCAATCCATTAAAACAATTATACCAAATGTCTATTAATTAAAAAAACATACATCCCTGAAATTTATGTAATTTTTCTCATAAAATGTTCTCCATCCTCAGGAGTCCCAAGAAACACCCAATTAAAGTGGAATTCCAGAAAAGAGATGGAAAATACCAGAAAGAGCGTAACATGATGTTTTAAACTCCAAACCATAATAATTCCCATCTCTTAGAAGTATATAAAAGAATGATATCTGATAAAGAGGTGAGGAAAATGCCCCCTCATCAAAAAATATTTCTCCCAAGTCTCATGAGATTTTGATCCAAGTCTCGATAACACATTTACCAAGTAAATTGAATTACGATGAATGAATTCCATGCACATGTGCCCCATCCCGATTGGTGGGGACTCTTCAAGTGCATCAACAAGACCTAGGATCAAATCAAAGTGGAGGTATATTTTCATATTACTATAGAAGTATAGTAGAAGTAATATGGATGATACTATAGTAGGAACTATTTGGTATTGTATTAGTTGATACTATTCACCTTCAGGCCAATAGTTTGATCCTCGAGTTCTTGACGGCCTTTTGGTAACCCATCCCTTTTGGTTAGTATGGATTTCCAGCCACTTTAAGGCCTCTAGGACACCACAAGGCCTTTGGGACACATGATGTGAAGACACAAACTAGGAAGATTATATATTGTAGTTGCTCTAGAGGAGGATTTAGAGTAGGAATATTCACTAGAGTAGAGCTATCAGTTTTGGATGAATGAGATGGTATGATAATTTCGATCGATATAGGGACTTTTTATCTCTTCATAGGGTAGTTAGTTGAACAACCATGCAATGGTGAAGAGTTGATCACGATTCAGATGCTGGGGAGGGGTGATTTTAAGTAGTCAAATTCGGGGATGAATTCCTCTAGGGCCTTCCGGTAATGTAATTTAATGAAGCCTAAGGGTGATTTATGTGTCCCCCAACAACCTTTAAAATAGTGATTATAAAAAAAAGAAAAAAAATTGAAGGCCTTTGAGCCATTTGTGTAGGTATAAATGATTTTCACTTGAGATTCAACAATCTCTACTAGCTATTCCACCACAAAATCATTTGTCTCTAACTTAATCTATTCCCATATCAGAATGTGACATAGATCAAGGTGGAATTTATTGAGATGTGATATGAAGAAACATCATGGATTTATATAAACTAAACCAGAAATTCCAACTTATAAGTATCCTACCTATGTATTTCAGTGACCTTAAAAGGTCTTAAATCTATTTGAGCTAAATTTCCCTATTTTACAAGATGATGGTGACCTAGTCAAGGAGAAAATTTCAAGAAAACATGATCACCTATGGAAAACTATAAAGGATGATATCATTGATCCGTATAGTATTTATACAAACTATATATTGTAACCATACACTAATGTATATCCTGAACCATCCCTAACATATGTTGAACCCAACTCACTCACAACAAAGTTTCTTCTCCCACATCTTCCCAAAAAATATTTGATCTTCGTGGGTGACCATAAAAACCTTGAATGGTTCCCTTATAATTGATGGATAATAACTTTTTTTATAAGAAAAATAAAGTAGTCTTATATGGATATCCCAAGATCCACCAAAATCCAAGACATAGGCACAAATCATATCCTCTATATTCAAAATAGAATGATATACATGTTCAAATGTCTATGGATGATAAGCGGTATTCAAAATGACATGAGTCTTCATCACTTCATGGATAGTCCTCTAGACCATGAAGTGATCCTAGGATCCCAATATAAAACAATGGTATAAGGAACACCATGTATCCTAACAATTTACTCCACATACAGCTTACCTAGATCATTAACATTAATGGTATCCCTAATCGAAATGAAATGATATGAATTTTTTAAATGAGCAATCACCACCTAGATATAATTCCTTCCTCTGTGAGTCAATCGAAATAAAACCACAATGTCCATGGATACATCATCCCATTTCCAAACTAGCATCGAGAGAGTCCTGAATAAACCAAATGGTTTTAGGTTCTCTACCTTTAATTTTGGCAAGTGTAACAGTGGTCCACATAATCAATGATGTCCTGATTTATACTTGACCACCATAATCATCGTATCATTTCATAATACATCTCCACATTTCTTGGATGAATGGACCAAGCAGAAAAATTATAATCAAAGAAAAACAAGATCCTCAATGAAGTCAGGTTGAAAATCTAATCCCCAAAACTAAGAATTCCTTTTGAAGAGATAGAACAACCTAAAACGGTCTCCTCACCATATTGGGTTTCTCTAATTTCATTAGACTCCTCATCTTACCACTATCCTTATAGAATAGACTCACAGAGAGATGTTGATAACTAAGCACTAACTAGAACCATTCCAGAAACATCATCATGAGCATCTAGATGCAACTGAAAGTAAACCCCATAAGGATCCAATTTTCCTTTGATTGAAATACAACATTAAAATGTAATTATACTATTAAGATCAATTTAAACAATATTCCCCTTCCTATGGGTGTAGTTGATATCGATGTCAAACATCAAAATGTATTCCACCCATAATATCTGTATAAGATTAAATTATTTGTGAGAAAATAAAAAAATAAAATTATTAGGGTCATAAAATACTGTGAACATATCCCCAAAATATTGTGCCACCAAAACATAACCACATGCATAACTGCAGCAATCTCTAAATCATTAGTTGGTTAACTCTTCTCATGTAGCCGAAGATTATGGGAGTTTTAAGAAACCATATGATCATTCTAGATAATAACACTTCCCAAAATAGTTCCATAAGGATCACATAAAACCAGATACCCCTATACAGGATTAGGTAAGATTTGTGTATGAGATTATATTAGAAGTATTTTTAGATTATCAAAAGAATATTGGCACATTACATCCCATATGAATTTCTCACCTTTCATGACAAGGGTTGTTAAAGGTGATACCAAATTAGAGAAATCCTTGATGCACCATTGATATTATCCAATAATTCCATGGAATATATTAATATTAAAGACATTATGTGGATCCTCCATTAATAATACAAAATTTACCTTCTCAGGATCAAGTGATATGTAATGCTCAAAAATCACATGCCCTTATGACATCACTTATTATAAAAAAAATTCATTTTAGAATATTTCCATGAAAATGGTGACTCCTTAGGGTTTCCAAAACAAAAACTAAATTGTGATCATTATCACAATACGATATTGATTAAAACAAAATATCAACCTTGAAAATTAGCACAAAAGTATTGAGATATTGATGGTATATCTAATCCATCAATGAAAAATAAATGCATGAGTTTTTTAGACAAAAAATTGTCACAAGATATACATAACGGTTGTACCATTTACCAAAAGGATTATTTGATATACTATACTCTCAAACTATTAAATAATAATAACCCGACCAAATGTCAATCTTTAAAAATACCGTTTCCCCTTTAACTGATAATATAAGTCATCCACATGAAGAAAATGATACTTATTCTTAACTGTTACCCGTTCAACATCTGATAGATTTTGAACAATCATTGTGAGCCATATTGCTTCATGAAAAAGTGAATCATGGATTACCAAAGTGAAAAAATGGGGAGAACAAAACCCTTCACCATTATATTATCCTACTCAATCTTGGGATCTTTCATCTCTGCAAGTTATATATGATATGAAGGTATCTAAATCATATGTGTGCCTAATACCGGGTCAATCATGAAATCCACCTCCCTCCATGAAGGATTTAAGGAGAAATAATCTTAGAAAACCATAGGAAAATTCTAAGAAACATTGGGAAGATCAACAAAAGAATAAATTTCATTGGGATCAAGTGAAATAGTAGGAAAAAAAATCCTGAGCTCTGGGAGGAAAGGTCCTTCATAAGTAGACCTCATATCCTACTCTCCCTGAAGCACCCCCAAGATCCCATCGACCCTAATAAATGAGACACACCGATGATAATAATCAACCTTAGTTTTATAAGAAACAAAATAATCAATATCAATGATGGTTTCAAATAAATCTAGATCAAGAAGGATAAAATCATAGACTAAATCCATAATAGCTATCGATAACATACAAGGAGGACACAAAAACCCCTAATCCTTCTAATTCCCAAAAGATGTCTCTAAATCCATAACAAAGGTCATGTGATTCGTTGTAAGTTTAAAAATATCAAAAAATGGTAATATATAAATGGGTGGGAAGCACCAGTATCAAATAATGAAATTACTATGAAAGACGAAATTGATATGGTACTTCTCACTATCACTGGACCCACATCCAACTTTGCCAAAAACACTTCTACTACATTATAGTGATTCACTCCTAAGGCCTGTGGATGGAGACCAATAATCTTATAAGTATTTGACTATGCCTATTAAATTTGGAGTGAATGATCATTCACCATATAAATGCATTGACATAGCATGACAACAACACTGCAGGTGACCATAATTTCCACAACAATTAAAAATATTTGGATTTAAAGGATATGTATTTTGTGTGTGTCTGACCATTCCACATTGATAGCAAGTTAGAGTCACACCAATTGATATAACTGGTGGTGACAATGATGCCTTCTTCTAAGAACCACATCTCCCACTCCATTAATGATCCAACTACTATGTGCCTCTCCACACTTACAATAGAATCGCACTATTGGTTTCTAGGACCCTAAATTTAAAACAACACACACATAACCTTGAAAATATCTGGTGTATCAAGAAAGTAAAACTCCTAATCATTATTATCAAGCTAATACTATACATCTCGATTCTCATTCATACCTTTATAGGATGGTGGTTTCTCACACAATAAATCTCAGGACCGTTATTTGTCTCTTACAACTCTTGAATGTACCTCAAAAAGTGTGTTATGATCTTGTGGTACATTCTTGTTGATATTATGAACATATTTCATAATAGCCTCAATAAAATCCCGATCCATCATAGGATCACTTTAAGGATAATCAGCTAAAATTTTTAAAGGAACTCCTTGAACTAGTCTCAATGGTATACCACTGCACACTGAAATAGAATAAAATATCTGAATATAGAATAATACTAGATCAAAAAAGAAAACCCATAAGAAAAAATGAGATTAACATGAAGAACATAAAATAGGAGAAAAACATCTCTACATCCCATGGAATCTTATGTATCATCACAGAAGATATGGATAGGCACTCACCAGAAGATACCACTGAAGTCCTGACAATCCTATATTATGTATTATAAATTTCCCAAGATAATAACTGTTGAGGGCAGACCAACTCTGATTCCAAACAATGATTAAACCCTACCCAAATAACCTCTTAAATTGTTACTTGACCCTAACTATCATGTACCAAAAAAAATTCTTGAACCCCACAGACTAACATCTAGCACCCAGGAAAACCACAAAAGTTGGAGGGAATGATTTATCCCAACATGATGCAGACAATATGACATATATACACATTCATAGAAAGAGACATTTGAAAAATACATATATATATATATATATATCATGATAGAATGAAAACAACATAATATATTCAACTAAAAATGTAGCAAAAGAACATCTAAGAGACTAGTAAAATAACAAGGGGAAATAAAAAACAAAAACACCAATAGTAATCAAGTGATAGTGTGGATAAACCCACACCATATCACCATCCAGCTTCCAAAAATCCTGCTGAAAGAATCATGACCACCTCATTACAGAGTGTTTCATTTCCCAATATCAAAATACATAAATAGGATTACACACCACTAAAGTGGTATTTAGGGTGTGAGATAATAGGAATAGAGGGGTCTCAGCCAGGTGTTTCATATCATGTTTATAAACAATAATCCAAGCATGATCAACTATAAATAAAATAAATAATGATATACAATTTAATAAATTTTTTTATCAAAAGAATGACACAATAATTTAATTTTCCCCTTTCCGAATTCTCTAAATAAAATCGGGAAATTATTTTCAAAGAATTTCATATCAATATATCACATAAGATATATCATATCAAAACAAAAAAATCATTACATATCATATAAAATCCATGGTAGTACAATTAAAATAGTACAAGCTAAAACAACCCTAATTAGCCAAGAATCATAGGAAAAAACTTGACAAAAATCACACATGGTTAGGATATCTAGGGAACTCAAAGCTAACATAGAAAATATCATGAATCAATCCTAAATAAATTTTCATTGATCTGAGATAGCATAGGAACACCCCATAAAGGGAACCCCCTAATAGTTCTAACAAATCCTTATGACAACAATCCTAAGGAGAAAAAGAAAAACCCACGAGAATACCTACCGACAGTGGATGAGAACTATTAATATAACATCCAACTATGTACCTAAGGATTCCCATGTGCTCTATTTTCATTAACATTTCATCAAAAAAATTCATTTAATTCATTGAAAACCATTTGAGAAACCATTTCACAAATTATTGAAAAACACTTTTCATTTACTAAAACTAAGGGAAACCATCATTTTGAAAACCCCAGTTCCACAAAAAAAATCATATCATTCCATTTTATTTACTATTTTTTTTATCAAAAATAGGAGTATTGTTGTTCACCAACATAAGCTAGATATAGAACTACCTACCTCAAAACTTATATCACACATGACCATAATAGAATCCACTATAAGAAAAGATCAAAAAAGAATAATAGATGACCTTGAATAAATCTAAATGTATCCGAATTGATTAAATTAAATAAAATGGTTGGAATATAAGAGGAAACAAAACATACCTAAAGAATGTACACCCGCCACACCATAAACAACAATGGATTCAACCCCCATAATATGTTCACACTACTAATTTAGAAAATAATCAAAGGAAACATCATCAATGATCCAGAAACCCAATAGTGAAATTCAATGACACTACTATGTTCAAGTAAATGGTATTTTAGAATTAATCAATTACACATAGATAATAAACAAAATTACCCAAATAATCTAACACCAAATGAAATAATCTATCATCAACGAAGGTTCAGAAAATCACTAAAGGAGAGCTATAGGTTGAGAGGGATATGGCTACACATTGAATAAATAAACACATCACTCACATGATTCCCTAAAATAAATTTATATCGAATTTAAATGAAATGTAATCCATTTAAACATCTTTTAATCTTCTAGAATCACATATTATAAAAACCCATCACATTTTAATTAAAAAACGATCTTTTAACATTACACAGTGTGAAATCCTTCACGTAGTGTATTCATCTCACGACATGATCCTAGAAACCATTATATTTTTTATACTCCCATTACAAAACATGTATATTTCCTAAAGATAGAGAAAATTTTAGATTGATACATTAAAATCCAAAATATCTTCAGCATTCGCCAAAATCTGGGAGAACTACACAAGACCTTACCACATTTTTTCTTGAAACCCATTAATTAAAAGAAAATAGAACCCTCAAATATAGGGTGTTTTTCATAGTAAATATTATATATCCTCATGAGTCCTAATACATGGAAAATTAAATTTGGAAAATTGAAAAGGGAAGTAAAATACCTAAAATTAAGTAATGAGATGTTACATATAGAGTATATACTATTTCTGTGGGTGTGACACTAGATCTTTTTCAATATCCACCACTAAAGTATTATCAAATTACACAATGATATGGTGTTTATTATTATGTACCACATCAATATCTGGAAAAACGTTTCATATCCAAATGAATTCGTTAGATGCATCATAAATTGATATATACTCAGTCTCTGTTGTAGAATAAGAATAAAATTTCTTCTTTGAACTATTCAATCTTATATCTCCTCTATTGAGAGGGAAAACATATCCTCACTGTGACTTTAGATCATTTTGATCTCTTTTAAAACTATCACTGGAATAACCCCATTTTTCTAGCTCCATGTCTCCCCCATACACTAGTAAAACATCCTTAGTTATTCTATGATTTTTCATGATAACATTAACAAAAGACCAATACTATTCTCTAATATCATCTTGATATCTACCAAACCTTGCATAATGAATAGGAAACATAAAGTCTAGTACATTACATGGTATACATGATTGGTCCTATCATCGATGCGTATGAGATCTTATAGATTATATATTTCAACTTTTATTTCTCAGGACATAATTTCTTCAAATGATATATTAACCATGTGACATTAGAACCAATCATGAGATATCCCAATCTGAGATCCACTAAGTGGTGCCCCAAGCCAGTGGGTCACATGGACTCATATGGGCCTCCCCATATTGTTGAGGCTACTGACTAGCAGCGAGGTTCGATTATGGTACAATGGGGGAGACTATACCCTCATTATTAGAGTAACACAATGTTATCATAAATAAATAAAATATGGAGAAAAATATCAACTTGCAAAAAAAGATAATTCATCTAGACAACAGTAAAAATAATTAGAGCTAAGGGCAGTGCCATATATAAATTGATGATCTTGGAATAGAGCTATATGATAGACATGGAATATATGGAAACATACATCCAGAATGATAAATGTATGAAAATAAAAAAAAGACCAAAGAAGAACTATATCAATATAGAATAATGATCCATATCATAGTTCTACGCTCCCTTTCTCATATGCAACAATTTACCAGGCATCACAAAGAAGGTGCTTGATACTATCCCAACTCATATCAATGAAGTCTATATGGGTACCAAATTGTGACCCAAACAGGGTGTGAGATAACAATCAGTTTTCCTAGTGTCTATAATAGGCGTTGTCCATGCTTATAAGATGAGACAATGTGAAGATATAACACGAGTAAAGGTAACAAACGTAGAAGTGATGCTATAAAGTATATCAAGGATCATTGTGACCATGAAATTGTTACATATGGGATAATTATAAATCATGCTAACCATCATCAATGTCTAATTCCATGTAATCAAGTGTCAGTCCCTTAAGGTCTAGGATCCAATGATTTGAAATGTCCAAGGTATCCTAACAGTTCGTCAGAACTATGAAGTAAAAATTTGTAAGGTATCCTAATAGTTCATTAGATCCAAGGAGTAGAAATTTCAAAATCATCCTTATAGTTCATTAGATATTAGGAGTAGAAATTTCTAATGCAACATAATAGGTTTTATATTTATGAAAATAGTATCCATGGAGTAGAATTGACCTTGGCTTCTAATTAAGAAGGATCATGGGAGTTGAAATGTCTTTAACATCCCTGTGAATCAAGTAATCATATCCAAGGGGTTGAAATTCCCAAGGAATCATAATAATACATGTAAATTGGATCCAAGGAGTAAAAATATCCAAGTCATTGAAGGGTGCTTAGTAAATTGGATCTAAATAGTATAAATGTCCAATAAATCCAAGACAGTCATCGTTCCCATAATGCGAACCCCATTTTTCATCAATACCTATTAATTTATCATTTTATAAAATATTTCATTAATCATTTCGCTAGTGCATTTATAATCATATACAATATTTGTATTATAAATTTCATACCCTTCATTTACAAATTAAAATGTGTTATAAGGTATTTACAACCGTTAAAATTTCACTTTATTCGCATATTCGGTTTCAAATAAAGAGTAGCAATCTCAACTCACCTTGATTATGGAATAATCATGTTCAAAGGAATGAACCCACCCCATGAGTGGTTCGAGTAGATTTTGAAAACATTTGACCCTATATAAGGGTGATATGACATATCTTAAACATGTATTTGGCATTTTACTAGTGGGTTTATTAATTTAATTACAATCCACTGAAAGGTCTGATGTGCAACACTATGTCAATATAGTATAAAAAACCAAATTTTGAGGGAAAAGGTCATGACTACATACCTTCTGACTATAGAAGAAAACTCCTATAGTATTAGCCTCTGATTTAGTCTTGAAAAGATCAAAATTGAGTAAATGATTAAAAACATAGAAATATGGAACATTATTTTAAACGAAAATAACATCATCGATAGAATGAAAAATAATGAAATTATTCTAAGGAATTAATAACTCACTAGTGGCTATCCAATGAGATGATTGAAACTCAAGTAAAATATCAAATGAGATAAATATCCTCAATACTATGAGGATTTCATGTGTGAGCTCCAATGAGTGGGAGAGAGGATGTCTACTAGAGGAAATAAGAAAGGAGAAAGGGGTTTAATCATTTAAATTCCTTAAAGTGAAAATGACAATGTTACCATAATTAATTGGTCTGTATGGATTAGTTGCAATGATGGACAAATAGTACTCTAACCATGCACCTAAAAGTTACCCAATATCCCACTCATATGTTCAAGGAACATAGTTATACAAATTGTGCATGAACCATACATTTTTACCTCTCAAAAAAAGTCTGAATCACAAACATGAGCATATGGCCTAGGTTGCATGGTTAGGGATAATTGTGAGCCCTCTATAATTAATTAAGGAACCCCACACAGTGTACTCTAGTCATATGGGCAGGGCTACACTGTTTCTACAAATTATGCAGCCCATGTGTTCCCTAAAAAGTGCGTATGTAAGCTCTAAAAAATCCTGAAACACCCTCGTTTAATATGTGACCCCAATAGAAACTCCCATAAGGATAAAAGAAAATAAATAAATAGAAATAAATAAGTTATTTTCCTTGAATAAAATCTTGGTTCTTACAATATTCCCTCCATAAAGCAATTAATCCCTAAATTTTCCTTCCAAGGGCATTCAAGCATCGTCTGAGAATAAATATGGCCACTAAGTACATACATCTGCCTCATATTCAAAAGTATAATCATATACATGGTTGTTCATTCATAGAACTCTTACTGTAGGTACCTAACAAACATTATGAACCATTGTTCATAGATAATAAATCCAAATAGGTTTCTCCTCAAAAGATAAATCCACCACCAACTCAACCTCATCTGGATGAAGAATATGTGACATATAAGAATGATACCACTGAAGAGGATATATATAAAAGATGAAATGCATGTCTTAATGCCTTTAAGGTAATTTCAAAAAATAGTATACTTACCCACAATCCTCTAGAATATCAAATTTCCCAATTTAATGGGGTGATGACTTCCGTTGATTCTGATCCCTTCTATGCCCAGTATAGTTGAAACTCATATGAAAACTCAAATCTCAAACTCTAACTCTAGTGGTCGACAATAACGATTCAAGTACGACTTCTCTAGAAAACATTGTATACATCCACTTCCAAATAAGCTGAACACTCTATGATTTTTCTTGAGTAAGATGTGGAATCGGAATAATTTCTTCCATCTATGTCTAAATAGTATAGGGGTGAACAGAATGAACTAAAGTATAGGGAATCATATGGATCCATCTGTATGGTCTCCTAGAAGGAGATATTATAAGAAAATATAGAAAAAGATAAGTATTTCATCCAAGAGCCTACAATATAAAGGATACATTCTTAAAGAATTACCTTTAAAAAATTGTATTGTATGTTCACATTGACAACCTATTTTTGGGTGATAGGATGTACTCACTGGTTCCTATGAACATAATTCCTTCTTCAACCCCTTATATAACAGCAACATTAAACAAGATTAATTAACTGATACAATAGAACATGTAAATCCATAGAGGTATATAATCACACAAATTTAGTGCCTCATGAGCTCATCCCCTGATAATGTCTCCCACTAAGAAATAAATGAACAAGCATTTTAAACTTTCCTATGAACACCCATATGTCATTATTTCCCCAAGGTGATCTAGGAAATTTGATTACAAAATCCATTGTGAAGTCATCCCATTTCCACCAAGAACATGCATCGACTATAAAATCCCCTCTAGTAGCTGGTGTTCACCCTTCACCTCATGATATTTGGAATGCCAAGTAACACACCCCACTATCTCTTAATTCATCCCCGACCACTAGTATTGACAATGTAATTCATGATACATATTTGTAATATTGGGATACACATACCATATAGAGGCATTAGACTCTCACATAAACTCCCCTAGAACATATATAGAAACCCATATGTGTTCATGAATGTGCCAGATCACATTCTCATCAATGACCCTACCAGAAGGTGGGTTACCTCCGACCATACTCTTATATTGGTCCAAGACCTCAGAATCTGATAGTTTCCTCATCTTTAATCTCTCTATAATGGAACATTTCGTGGAAAACCACGAAATAATTGAATATACATGATGATCCTAAACCTCTATATTCATCTTAAAAATTAGGTCCATAAGTTTCCAATCACTACTGGCCTCTTGAACCACTTGTGTCTGATCCCTCCTGTTCAGAGAATTAGAAATATTATTTCCATTTCTGGGTGTATAATAAATCTCATTGTCAAAAGGCTATAGCTATTTAACCAAACATTGTTTCATAAGATTCAAGTGATATTTTGTAAATATTTACTTAAGGATATTGTGTTATGTAAATACCAAACAGTTATCTCCTATTAAATAATGACCCTAACAATGCATGATAAGAATAATAGTGGCTAACTCAAAATTGTACACTGGGTAGTGCCTCTAATGTGGTCTCAAATGGAAATAACCATATGACATGAATCATTCCCCCAACATCAGAACCACTCCTAACCAAATACCTTATGCATCATTATAGACTATATAAATTCTTCTCAACTATAGAATAATCAAGATCAATGATGAATTTAGTCTTTGTTTCAACTCTGGAAAGGTTATATCAGAAACTTCTAACCATATAAACTTTACACACTTATTAGTCAAGTCTTTAAGAGGTGATACCAATCTTGATACGTCCTATATGAAGTGCCTATAATAAATAGCTAGCCCCAAGAAAATCCATTCACCAAAATGTTCTTGGGATTCTCATAGGAAACTACAACTGTCATCTCCTCTAGGTTGACTAACAATTTTTTCTTTGAGATGATATGATCTTGGAAATGAATATTACCCATAGAAAAGTGGAAATTTATGATCTTTTCATATATATTATGCTCTCCTAGTGTATCCAATGTGATCTCAATATGTTTGGAATGCTCATATATAATGTGATAATACACAAAAATATCATCAATGAATACAACCAAAAAGAATCTAGATATGGATGGAATTCCCCATTCATGAGTTCCATGAAAAATAATTGAGCATTTTTCAGACCAAACGACAAGAAAAAATACTCAAAAAATCCATATATACTATATAATGTTTTACATGATATATATGAGGGTCTAACACACACATAATGATAACCCTATATTAGATCATTTTTTGAGAAAATATGTGCCCCTTAGAGCTGGTTGAAGAGATATTTTAGATGATGAAATTGATACCTATTATTAATCATCAAATGATTCAATTTATATTAATCTATAATTAAAAAGGGTTCCATATAAATTCTTTTCAAAAAGTTCTGGGTAACCCTGTAGTGAAATATTAGGTCTTGTAAACCAATTTTATTCCAAATCCTCTAGCTATCCCCGATCTTCTGTAACTCAATAGTTTCCATCCTATTATGAGGAATAGACACTGGTTTAGCTCCTACCATTATCTAGATGGAAACCTATACCACAATATTGTGAGGTAGTCATGAAAATTCATCCAATAAAACATCCCTAAAATGATCAACCTCTAGAGAGAAATCCACTTGACATGTTCCCTGATAATCAAGATATAAGCTAGAAATTTTGGATTTCATAATGGCTTACCCATGATTATTAGGTTTAAATAAGATCTCCTAAAAATCCCATTCAACCTTGTGAATAAAAACCCCACCATATGGTGATGTGAAAGTCACCCATTAGTGATACAAATCAATATAAGCATGAAAGGAAACTGACCATTTTATCCTAAGAATAATTTCAAACCCTATCATGTCAAGGAAAAATAGGTTTGATATGATGCAAACCCCACCTATCTCAAGATGGAACTCCCTAAACTACTATATGCTCTCTGAATGAATCTATAATGTAGTATCAAGTTTCATTAGACCATATTAAAACTAAACATCAAGCCTAAGGATCTCCAAAATAGTCTCAAATAAGAAGTAATAAGAAGCACCTATAAAAAAAAGAACAGATAATAATGTAGGGGCTACCAGAATAGTACCTCTCACCACTGAATGTTCAACACACATCTCCTCAGGTATTAACTACAATATATACATCTGGAATGTTCTATAAAACTAATATATTTCATTAATACCCTCATTAGGTTCGCTCTAATGGAATTGTAGGTCTAGTGTCTAGCAGCCTTGGCCACAACCACCCCCTTGGACAGATTAGTCCACCGTACACTAGCACCCCATATGAAGAGAAGGTGAAGACCTTGCTTCAATATACTGAGTCGTTTTAGGCCCTCTCTCATCGGTTTTTGAATGAAAATTCATAAAAACAAATTTTGATGTCCAATTCTGTTACTGGCTCAGCACTCAACTAGGTTTCTATCACAGTATCTTTTCATATGTCTTTACCTCCCACCCTGGTTATAGAAAACAGAACTACCATTACTCATAATACAGTTGGTATTACCCTCACTAGATTTCTAAAAGTTTCAATATCTACAACTAGACACTCTACCACTGGGCCTATAAGATGAACTACGATTCCCTGCTCCCCCTGCTTTCATCAATTTATGTTAGGTAATAAACACCCGATTTACAATTCTAGATATGGTAGTGAGATGAAAGGAAATCACCTGTGATTAAATACCATACCTGAGAGTATCCAAAAATCACTTAGATTTATATAACTCATTGCCTAAATGAATGTGTGAGAAACACTATAGCTCCGTGAAATAGGAAGAATACTTCATGAGTGATTAGGTGACCTACTCCAAGTGCATTAAATCTCTGGCACTAGCAGCCCAGAAAATCATGAGATGAAAATAATCATAGAAGTCCATATAGAAATCCCTCTAAGCCATATCACAATAAAGATATATATGAGTAAGAAAATACCACCATTTCATAGTCAAATCCTGATGATTATACGTAACAATCATCACTCTCCTCTTGGATCGTGTATCAAGATGCTCTAAAAATTAAGAATAAGTAAATAACTCTTCAAAAAATAGATATAAATTTTATAAGTATATAAAACACTCATGATAATATAGATTCATATTATTTTTAAATAAATAATATTATTTTGATATAAAATTAATAAATTGTTATTAATAAATTTAAGTATTAAAAAACTTATTACAATATTTTCTTTCATCTTAGCATTAATAACATATAAATGTTTTTTACCTAAGTAATTTTATTACTTAAGGTGGTTTCCATCCAATGTTCAATTCCTCTTACTTTAAATATTTAAATTAATATATGTAAGATAAAAACTATTCATTAATATTATATTGATAATAAAAATTTAATCAAACACAATTTCAAATGCAACATGATGTTACTTATTCAATAAAATTAGAGTCATAATATTTTTATCCAACACAATTATACATGAAAAATACATGGTTACACACATGGTCTTATATATTTGTTCATCCTAAATAGTTAATATACATCATATCACCCCTATATTTTTGTTTCATTATTAAAAATCTGAGAGAAAAAAATTCAATAATAATAATAAAATAATTAATACAAATCCAAATTAAATTCAATAAAAATCTTTAAATTTCAATAGTAACTTAATACCATCACTTTTAATTTAGGTAATTATCTCATGGTATTGTGTAACTAAGAAAAAAATTCATGGTTGGTATACCCTTTAATATTGTGCCCAAAATACTATTATATCCAACATATAAGTCGTGATTATATTCTCTCCATGGTTCCCCTAGTTCCATCAATCGTATAACCATTATATCATGACTGTCGAGTAATGTAATGTGAATATAAAACCAAAATATTAATATATATAATATAATATTACCGTTCCATTTAATTGAAAAAAACATTTATACCCATAAAATCCCCCATTAATTATCTTATATTTGATCACTTATGTGTCTCTATGAGATTTGTTACATGATAATGAGAATACAATATTTTGAAAGCATCACCATAAGAATTTTGCGTTCTCTACTATTATTATCAATTATTTAATTGTATTTATTGTACTCAATAATTTCTTGTGTATAAAGGTTATGTCAATCATCCATATTGGTATTACCATTCCCATAGTAGTATATCCAACTGTAAAATATAAAAAACTATTTAAAATTATTACACAATAAATCTGAAAATTAATTTTTGGGATAAAATTAAATCGCATAATATATCATTACATGTTAAAAAATAATAAGTGGGATCTAATAGATGATTAGGTTAATGAATATTAGAATCATTTTTAGGTTAAATAGTCCAAAATTTATTCTAAAGATGATTAATATACCCTAGTAGATAATATGGTTCTACAAGTCATAGGAGTATGGGAATAAAATCTAAGAGAAATAATAGAATTAACTAACAGAGGTAGTATAGAATTGGATGGAAATGGATACTCAGGGTGGGGATCAATCATAATATTTGAAAAAGCTACATGAGAGAAAGGACCACGATAAAATGGTTGTGATAGTGTAGGTGTTCTGAATGTCCTTAGTGATTCAAGATAAACTGTGGGATAATAATGTGTCGAATGTGGGGTATATAGTAAAGGGTTTTTAGTTTGATTAGGTTTTGATGGTTTTTTTATTATCTTAACTACCCCTCGAATGATCATACTGATCACCACTATTTCTTGTATGATTGAAGAATAGTTTTCCCCTAGATGACTTCACAAGAATGGAATTTAAAAATAAATAATAAAATATTTTTTTTCATTATATAATTGATTTATAAATTTGAGATATTATTATCAAAGAGGGTATTGTAGGTCACTGTCCCAAATATCATATTTTAAGATCACTATTATAAATTATTTTCATTTATACCTGTTAAATATTTAAAATATTATATGTTAAAAAATAAAATATAAATTTTATTATAAATTTTATTCTAATTATACTGATGAACAAGATAGTCAATAGAAAAAAATAATCAAGGCATATTAATTAGCAATACAAAAAAGTAATTAGAGGATAGAAAATAATTAAGGTATAATAATTTGAAAGGATTAAATGAATAAGAGGTGTAATAACATAATCAAGGAATACTAATTATCATTATAAACAAGGCATAAGAGGTGGATAATCCAATAATGATATTATTATTTGCAGGTCAATAAAAGGCATATAATATTATAAAACATAGTAAAAACAAACTATTTTTGAAGTAGTATATTATAAATTTTATTTTTTATTTCTATATCATATACATATTCAATATCTAAAACTTATTATAAACTTAGTAGGGTAGTTGGTATACATTCCATTAGCACCCTAAAATCAACTTCATGCCACATTTTTTTGTATCATAATGGTAGAACAATACATTTCTCTAGTTGTGAAATATTTTTTGATTTTTTATATTTCAAATTTTATAAATAATAATAAACTAATATTATTATAAAATAATATATCTATAAAAATAAAAGAAACATAATGCATTTTTTTAGTGTTGTTGTATAAAAACATCATTTAATTTTTAAAATCATTATAATATCTTAATGGTAGAAATGAATTTGGGTGTAGATTAATTATGTGTACAAAAATTTGATAAATTTTCAATTAAATTATAATCATAAAATTCCAACATTTATTACTCAAAATATTGTAAGAACACAGAAGTAAACTAATATGAAATTCCAAAATTTAGTAGTAAAAAACATCAATGACCTCATAGAAACATTTATACATATAAATTTTTCCAATAGGTTTGGGTTTAGTTGAATGACTGGTATATAACTTCATTATATTTAAAATGATATAATAATCAACAATTATGAATGTTTTTACTCTAGATACAGTCGAAAAAAAATAATCGAGCATGAGAAAATTTAGTTTTGTAAAAGAATATCATTTGGTATTTGATGGAATATTATGAATATCCAAATGATCAACGTGGGGTTTGGTGTAGTTTAATGAATTTTTAGATAATTTAATTATCTATATAATTTAATAAGGACTATAAAATTACAATATTTATAACTCAAAATAATGTAAAAAATATAAGTTCCGTAAAACAATAATCCCACTAAAAATAATATTACAACACATAACATTTAGAATGTTTTCCATGGAAAATGTTCATAGACAAACTCATACTTTCTAATTTAATGATGTAGAAATTAAATAATGTTTCAAATGAAAAATAAAATAATAATTATAGTATAGAATGCATGTTTTCAACATTTAAAACCATTAGTAGACAAATTTATAAAATTAGAAAACAAAAACAAAATATCAAATCTGAAAATAAAGTAATTTTTTAATTATTCAAAAAATAATACCAAAATACAATGATCTAAAAAATACCACATATCTTTGATTATATATATTTCACAAAACTAATTTTGTTTTACAATAAAATCTAAAAATTAATGTATTTAAATAATCATATGTAATATTTTGGCCTCATCTAATAGGATTATTTATGTTGTCAATTTATTTAACACCATCATAAAAAATATATCATTAGATTAGATTAAAATTATAATGTACAGAGGTATCCAAGGAAAATTTACAAAAAATAATTTTTTTCCTATATGTTTCATCATTATGGATCATTAATAAGATTGAATGGATCCACGTAAATAATCCTAAATCCCTTATTATATATATTTTCTCTATAACATCATTGAAAACGACCAAATTAATTTCAACATTGATAATAAAACATGAGTGTAATAATAAATTATTATTATTTTCTATATAACTCCACAATAAGAAACATTTTCATATCAATTTCATCAAACAATTTCACTAGCATAACATATATTTATTATTATTATAACATGGTTATTTTGTGTTCTCAAGTTCACTGCATGACTAGTTATTACTAATTTATACTTATTAATGATAGGGTATTTTCATTTACTAACTATATTATTAGGACAAAGAACAAATAAAATTATTTTAAAAGTGAAAATATTATTAGATATACTAAAAACATGAATTATATAATCATATTATATATAATAGTATCTATTAACTATTTATTTTTATAAAATTAATCACCGTACCATTGATTTAAACTAATTATGAAACTCTTTACTATGAAAATACTCAATCTTTCTCAATCGTAACAAATGATGAGTTATACTCATAATTTTTTTAGATTTTCTATATTATATGATAGTAAAACATAAAGATATATGTAAAATTACCTTCAAGATAACATATAGGTATTAAAATTTCTTACTAGATGTAGTAATTGAATAAATCATAATAGAAAAAGACCATGATATGACATCTACCACTCTTAAAGGCTCAAAGTACCCAATGTATATGATCCAATAATTTCCCCAATCTATTAAATTAATGGAGAAGTGGTATAAATTTACTTGTATTGTTTATCATAATTTCTCAAATAAAAATTATATCTCTTTATCATTTCACCTAAAATAAATTAAATAGAAATTCATACATTCTTGAGATAAATAACTATTTCTTATGGATCCTTTAAGATGATTCTTACTATTGATATAAAACATAATTATAAACATGTTTATTTTATTTTAATACATATAAAAATAAATGTAAACTCCAATATGAACATCAATAGGAAGATAAATAATTAGTTGTGACATATAAGTGAATCTTGGTTGGGAAATAATTTTCCCTAACTCATAAAGAGTTAGTGGTACTTCATATATAATTTTTTTAATAGAACTCATACAAAAAAATTAAAGAAAATATATCTATAAAATTGGATAAATCAAATTAAAATCACCCTTACAATATGTGATTGGATGTTTTGGATGACTATTAAAATAAACTCAAGTTGATGGATATTATATTCCAGAAGGTATTTTGGTTTTACCTATATTTTATTGAGTCATTTCGATATGTCACTTGAATAACCATCTCAAACCTTTATAGTATTTAGATCTTATAAATTTTTCTTCTTCTCTAGATTTTGAATAACATAAGAAGTATTGGTAAATTTTTTTGTTATTATGACTAGTACACTCAAGATGTTGTTAGAGTCTGATACCCCAATACATTATGTCATTCCAAGATCATAAATAATCTATAGTCCCACCCCCCATAAAATTTAGATGAACTAGAAACAACATTTAAAATATATACTTTTTAAATTTACATCACATCTAAATAATGAAATACTAAATAGATTTAAAAATATGATAAATTAATGAAGATACTTCATTTTCTTTAATTATAATTGGATTAAAGAGTGACATCCTTCTTGTTTCTATATTTTAGTTAACCTATCCCTTATAAAAAATGAAATTTTTTGAATTCATTATGTTCATTAGTTTCTAACATATGTTGAGTTGGATTCTTGATATTAAAAGTATTGTATGATTTTAAAACATTCTAACTGTTTAAATGATTCACTGGAAATATTAATTAATGTCCCATAAAACTAAAACTATAATTAAATCTAATAGTTCAAGATCATATATTTTTCATACAAATATGAGTTTTTATTTTATGATTTATTCTTAAACATAATATTATTATATATAAAAGAAAATCATTTATCATATCATTAAGCACACCACACATCTAAATTATCTATTTTATAGAAGCTAAATTTATGCGCACACCAACATTAAAAATCCACTTCAACCATTTTATTAATGGTTTCAAGAACATATCTACAATATATGTAGAATAAAAAGGTATAGATACAAGTATATTCATAAAATAAAAGGCTTTTTTCATAAACATACATGGGAATGTTTTTTTAATGAAAATTAGAATCATTCATAAACTATGTGAAGTGATAAAACTAACAAACATATTAAAATAATAACATGATTGAACCAACATGAATTTATATAATTCATCTATAAAATAAAAATTCTAGGTAGAAATTTTATTCCGGGAGAATGAATCAGTATTATAAACCAATTCAAGATTAACCTTATTTTTTTAGTACCATTCCATCACATATTTATTTAAATTTTATCACATATAAACATATTTTCAATCCTAAAAATCTATAAAACATATAGGATTATTTATTATGGTACATGATATGGTGTTACATTAATATTGGGATCCCATTGAGATATATGAAATTGTTAACACATGTTTAGGATTGTGGTTTTCTACAAAAATATACTATAATACTTTTAAAAACATTAATTTTAGTAGTTCATAATTAAGATGATCAATTTAATTGGATAAAATATATTTATTTTTTAGAATCTCTACATAAACGAGAAATAATTCCATTTAAAAATGTATGAATATAATAAATAACAATATTAAAAATTTTACACAAGGTTTTCCAATGATATCGCAGAATTAAAATTTCCAACATTCTTATTTTACTAGGTGCCTGATACATATGTGTCCTTGCATCATCCATTATATTTTTATCTTTTTAAAGATTGACATTCTCATTATTTATATAATGTGTACTCATACCAATGCATTCTTAAATTGGATTACTTTCATTCATGTGTTTATATATAAATTAAAATTGATAAAATATTAAATTCCTTATTCCACTCCTTTCATCTATATCATCAATA
Source organism: Viscum album (assembly GCA_963277665.1). Lineage (NCBI taxonomy): Eukaryota > Viridiplantae > Streptophyta > Magnoliopsida > Santalales > Viscaceae > Viscum > Viscum album. Next base: position 1,992,357,960 of record OY728133.1, on the reverse strand, counting down.
GTATGATATTTATTTTCCTTCCATTGTGATACCAGATATAATTATTAGTTTGAAAAAAAACCTTTTTTATTTGGTAACTCACATATTGATGACTTAACCATGGTCTTCCAACATAATGAGATACTCAGTTGTGATCCAATCAATACCAAACATCTAAATTATATCCATTATCATATAATAAAATGTAAATTATTATTAAAATTAGAATAAAATTTTATAATTTTGAAATTAATTATAAAAATTAATATTTTTTATACAAACATGGCCGTAAAAATATTCTAAAAACAAAATATATATGTCCATTTTTTTTTGCAACAGTGTTTATATATTTTTAGTTCACTTTATGGATTAGAGAAACTATCAAGTTATATTATTTTATATTAATATGAAAGATTATGAAAAATCATAAAAATAAATAATGTGAGCTTCTAGGTATTTGATTACTAATATACTATGAAATTTACTATCTCAAATTTATAATATATTTTTTAGAATATATTAAATGTGTAACAATTGAAATTAGATAATTTCACAATCACTTTGTCCCTAAAAAAAAAATAAATAGTATTTTTATTTATCCAAAATATTCATTGCTATTCCAATAAGTATATATTTCAAAAATACAGTTTTAGATCCATAAAAATGCATTCAATTCTAAATCCTTTCGAAAAAATAACATATATTCACAACATAATTAAAAAACAAAATATATTTCTAAATAAGAATTTCTATTTGAAGACATGCTTAAATAAAAAAAATTTCTATAAGAAACTCAAATAACACCCAATAAACATAAACAAAATAACTCATTTAACGCATCCTTTTAAATCCCTAAAAATTTATACGATAGTGAACATTATCTATATTCCAAAATTCTCATCAGTAGAATAAAAAAATCTAAAAACATATTTAATATTAATTTTCATGTTTCTTTAAATAATATATTATCATCATCCTTACATGGATAAAAAAAATAGAATTAAAAAATACACATATAAGGATATAAAATTTTCAAATCACCTTGTTAAAATTTAATTCAAAAAATAACATTTACAAAACCAATGAAGAACATATTAACTTCTATCATAATTTCTATAAAAAACAAACACTTACTCATATATCAAACTGAAAAAAATAAATTGAAAATGTATCTATGTAAGTTATACATATAAAAATATAAATAATATTTTATTATAACTATTACCCTTATTAGTTATATATTTAATACTACATACTAAACAATATTATTTTAACGACACAACTCAATGTCATCATGATTGAAAAATAATAATATTACGATCAATCCACATACAGAAAATCAATAAATTTTAGCAAATTGAAAATAGATTCTGTTTATATAATAACATTAAAATTACTGACATGACTATTCTAACATTCAACAACATTTTATATTGAAATTAATATTACAAATATTTTGATAACCCATTAAATAAAATAAAACTATTAACTGAATAAATTCATATCCTTTTAATATAATTAAAAACAAGTAGTCATTACGATGAATAATTCAATAACTCCCTAATATATATGACATAAAAATCATTTTTACATTGGATTTAGTTAGATGAAGTCATTAAATAAGATAATAATTAATACATGGGATACAATCAAATTTATAATGCACTTCTAAAAAAATAAATAAACTTTATTTTGAAGAATCAGGATGAATTAGGATGTAATGGGATCTCAGTGTCTATTTAAAACATAAAAAATAAAACTAATTCATGGATATATAGTTTATGGATTTCGAACTCTCTAACTTGATTTCAAAGTTGTATCAATTAAAAAAAACTAATGAATGGAGGGATTTATTTTGTTCGTGAAGGTTGATTTTTTAGAGGATGTGTCTTGAGAGGGAATGAAAAAGGGATCAATAGAGATGGTTTCTCCACCTTTCATATGAGGGTAAGCTTATTTCAAAAGTTTTAAAAACACATTAACATAGATTAAATATTTGAAAGTGAGAACAAAAGATTTTATAAACCATGGAATATCCTTACCTATACCCACAGTTACAAAAAACCATGAGTATATAAGTGTTTTTATAGCTCAAATTTCAATATTGGAGATTAAATGAAAAAATGGAATTGTTTTGAATAAATTTTTTTTATTAAAATTTAATGAAGTGTTTTTATAGACTTTGGTAACATAATGAGCTATAATATTCATTTATAAATGTTGAGAAGAAGGCAATGAAATTGCATAATTGGAACAAAGATAAAGGTTTAGAGGAATCGTTTAAATAATAGGTGAAGGTAACATATAAATGGTTGTAAGAGACCATTGTTTTGTACGTAAAATAACTTTTTTGTATAAGCTAATTATTCAAAATAATTATATGTCAAAGGAAGTGTTCAAAATCCATTAATATCTATTTTAAGGAAAATGGTTATATATATAAAAGTTATTGGATCCTTGAAGTGTATTTAAAAGGATACCTTAGTCCCTTTAAATATGTTTCAAGAATTATTATGAAATAGTGGGACCAAAAGTAGAAGAGTTCATAAAGACACCACAACATAATTTAGTGATTAATGGGGATAATAAAAGATAAAAATTATATAAAATATCAACTAAATATTATTTCAAAATGGGAGAAAATAATATATCATAAATCCGTAATTTTATTAATATATTAATGATTTAGATTATAGAGGTGGATTTATGGTATATTTTATAACAAACCTAAGAGGGGACAACATAGTAAACATAATTAATGGTGGATTTTTTTGGAGGTAATAGAAGGATATCAATGATGAAGATTTTAATAATCGTATTTGACAAAGATGTTGTGTGTTAGAATGAAAAGAATGATCATGGTGATGAGTAAACGAATATCCAATGGGGGAGAAAATAAGCTACCCTCATGTGATATGATAGAATGTGGATAATTTTTCAATATTATAGTACTTAATGGTGGATATTGGTGAAGGATTAATGACATTGAAAATTATGGCATTGAATTTTGAATATGATTATGAAAGATCAGGAGTTGAAGCATTGATGTTGCTTTAGTGACTATAAGAATGCATTTGTGACGGAAGGTGAAAGAATATATCAATGTATATACATGAAAAATGTTAAGGATTAATAAGACTTGATGAGTTATAACCAATCAAGAATAAAATAATGTTTAAGTGATAATTAATATTTATTATAGAATGTTATATAATTATAAGAGTTATGAGAACACAAAGATTTTCACTTAATCTTTTTTTTTATTTTTGAAAAAGTGACACTTTTTGGTGAACTGGGAACCTACACATGTTACAATCAGTTCCAAAACCACTCTTAATAAAAAAAATATAAAAATAAAATAGAAAAATAGGAAAATAAAATTTCAAAAGTTAGGGAGCAATTTGCAAGACTAGATTGGGATTGGGGAACATAAGGATGATAGGAACATCTCATTCCCTACATGGTATTCCATGAATGAGGCCCTTTTTCCATCTCCTATATCTTGACATCATAAACACCATGATAACCATGACTTCCCTCAAAAAATATAAGAACACCTATAAAAAAAATTCCATACCACAATTAATATAATAATGAAAAATGAAAAAGACTAATTATTAAAAAAACTCTCAATAATCAAATGAGGTATAGAGACCTAGGGTTATCATACATAGATACTACATAATTTTTAATAAATACTAAGAAATTTACATAAATACATGCCTGAGGGCCATAATAGTTTAGTTCCTTTAGTATCCTAGAAACATAACCAACTGGTTCATCAGTGAGATATGACAACTCCAACTAATATCTTTATATCTAGAACCCTTCATAGAAAAATAAAAAATAATACATATCCTCCTAACCTGATTAAAGGAAATCGAAGAGAAGGTGAGCTTAGATTCTTAGTAAGGTTAAACCAGGGAGATACATAAGCATAACATGATCATGAGGTTATGGGAATAAGATCATAACATTTGAAAACCATAACATGAATAAAATAACCTTAATCTTGAGTCATGGAATATATATTAGAAGTTCATAAGACAACAATCATAAAAAAACCTGATCCATGAGGAAATAATATTAGAATAACACATTGATATTTGGAATACACATAATCATAGAAAATTATAGGTCATGGCTAGCCCCCAAGACATTCATGACATGTTAGGCTTAGGATAACCACCCATGTACCTAAATTATGCTTGAGATAATCTCTTGTATACCCTCTTTCGGGCTTGGGCTAACTATCCATGCACCATCCATTTCGAGCTTGGAATAACCACCCATTTACCCTCTTTTTCAGTCTTGGGATAACCATATGTATACCATGTAGTCTCATATAACATTTATCATTAACCAATTTATTCCAGGGAGATATAGGTCCCACCCATCACATAATAAAAAGAATAAATATGTATTAAATAATGTCCTAAAACATTCATCATATCATAACCCAAGAAAAGAAATGGGTTTCATAAACATTTCATCATATCATAACCAATGGAAAATAAATAATTTTCATAATCATCATTTCATAACCCATGGAAAAAGAAGAAAGTTTCATAAGATTTTTATCATGGTATAGCCCATTGAAAGAAACGTGTTTCATTAAAACCATGCCATCATAAAATGAAACAATTCAATGATTGAATGTGAATGGTATCCTTGGATCAAAACCCTAGTAACTGATAGACAACATGAATATATGAAATTTTAGTTGAAAATTTAGTTTTATCAATCATTTAAAACATTTATTCAGGAAAATATCCTCTTTTATTTAAAAAATCTTTTTTAAACATTTAAAATATTGAAATTTTTTTAATGAAAAAACCTTGTTAAATTAAAAAGAAATATTGAATGAAAATACTGTTCATGATGATGGAAATATTTATTCATTTCATAAATGTTAAATAAAGTTTCATTTCACATTTTCAGTCAAATCCAAAAGGCCATTATTTAAAAAACTACTTTATGATTCATTTTAAAATATATTTTTTAAAAAGTCAAATATTTGAAACAGAAAAAAAATTAAAATTAATAGGATAATAATAAATATTTTTAGAAAACATTTATATTTTTTTTAAAACATAGTTTTTGAAGTAAATAGATTTTTGATCAAAGATAAAAATAAACTCATATATTATTAAAAACATTTTCTGAATTATTCTACGTAAAAAATAGAAAAATGGAATTGTTAACAAAAAATATCATGAATAACTAGATCATAATAAAATTTTTATTTTATTGAGATATGGAACATAAGATTTTATCATTTGAAACATAATTATAAAAATCCAACAAATGATGAGATTGTAACATAATGTAATTACCACTTTGGTGTATATGAATCGTAAGACGCGATAAAGAATAACATAAAATGGAAAATTAACTATCATGAGGATAAGTAAATTCATTATATTGCATGTAAATGGGGATTCATATACAAATCATGAATGAATATTAGAGCATAAGATAGCGTACGTCTCAAAGAATATAAATTGAGACCAAAATCCCTTATCGCTTTGGTAACTTATGTACCATACAACACATGAAAGGGAGATAAAAAAATGGATATTTAAATCCCAATAATTTTTATGAAAACCAAAAAAAAATTCATGGTTATTATATACATTACATAAAATAAATATGTGGTGAATATGATATGTGTCTCACTGAAAAATAAAAGTAACACAAAAATCTGTTACCTTATGTCTCAACTTCCATCGAACATGTTCAAACCTCCTGTATAATAATTATTGATTTATTATAAATATATTAAATATAAATATTCATATATATCATACCATATAATAATTTATTATGAACTTTTATTACCAATTTATTAATAATTCTATGTTAAAGATACGTTTCAGGTAATAACCACTTTTTAGACATTTTGACTTTTTATTATTTTGGTTCAATTAATTTTATAATTATGTCATAATATATATAATTTTAAACATGATATATTTATCATATATATTTATTTTATATGAATTTATATTAATCCATAATGTTTAGTTATATGAAGGGAAATACATTGTTCATGGAGACGGTAGGCAATACATATGCATGAACATTGTTTCCAATTTTTCGGGATTTAAATAAAGAAATTTGAAAGATATATTACAATTCAAGAATAATTTTAATTTCATATACTTCAAATATATTTATTAAAACCATCTTCATTACATTCCATATAAATTGTTATTGAATCACATCGCTTCGCTAGGCTGTAGTCCACCACACACACAATTGACATTATCATATTCCCAGAAAATCGATAGTGTGAAGGTATGTTTGATATTATTTATAAAAATTAATAATAATATCATACATATAAAATATAAATTACAAATATATCATTATTTCAATCCTTGAGAGGTGGAAATGAAAAAACGAATGACATCGGGTCATGGAGCAGTAGTCTGCCCTACACATGAATGACAATTTCATAAAGCATTTGATGGAAGTGGATAAGGTTGTAGGTAATAAAAATAAAACATATAAGTATATTTAATATATAGAGGATATTATATCAATATGGTATAATAATAATTTAATTATTTAGGAGTAGATATAAAATCAAAATGCTCATTGATGAACACTATATTTTCTCCAGACCCGACGAGGACTGGGCCACAACACCCCAACCTTGCCTCCAATAGGCCAGGGGATGGAGACTGACAGTGAGTAGGAATATAACTAACATGGGAGGAATTTTCTTATTTACTTGTAGACACACATACATCCCCAGGCTAAAAATACATAAATTTAAAAAACCATTAAGTAAACAATGCATGCATATCTATATCCCACAACAAGAGTAAAATAGAATTAATGAATGAGAAAGAAATAAAAAACAATGCCCACAAAAGAAAACTACATAATCATCTAACCAGCTCAGAAGGAGGGGATCATATTCAACTAAAATTGCTGGAAATCTCTTCATTCGAGCTCCAGTAAACACCCCGACCAGTCTAGCTCGCTAGGTTCTGCCAGCATCGGGTCGTCCATGGGCACCGTCCAATGGAATGTGGTCTACATAGGACACAAAATGAGTTTGAAAAAATCACATACAAGGCATATTATTATATTATAATTTGAAACCCCAAAAAACCCGAAATAAAAAGGGGGAAACTAGAATGACAAAATCCACTCAAACTCACTAGAGGGAACCCTAAACGAGATAAGAAACACTATCTCAAACCATCCATGGATATACATGAATAGTCATATCTTTCTAAATGGTCTTTCAAACAAAAAACATGAAAAAACTATAAGGACTCTCAAAAATCACACAGATACACTAATCTCTGGCCCCAAGTATCATGAGGTTCCAACCTCATTTCCAGTAAAATGATTCTATTCATGGGATCTAACCATAAAAAACTAGGTGAACACACTCCACAAGCTCAACCATCCCTGATGGAACCCATCTAAGAGATACACTCCATCTATAACAATCTAATCATTCCTAATGGTACTTCAGAGAGAACTTTCTCCATTGGGAACAACATACTAGGTCCATATCTATTGACCAACACCATAAGTCTTGTCATTATTACCTTGCACCGAGAATAAGCTAAAAAACCCATGAGAAGAGTCCCACCCCTCACTACTGCACACAGTTTAGGGATCATTACTCCAAAATATTCACAACATGAATCCTATTTAATTAGAGTGAATGGAGGGACCCACAAATCCCCACTACCCCATAGTCGAGGGATTACTTCTCTTAACTGACCCTAGAAACCTCTGTTGTTCATTTATGTAGTGTCCCACACCTCATTCAATCGAGGGATCATTGACTCCTAAGTAGGTATCATTCATATCATGTGGAGGGGCATGTTCCTCATAATTTTATCACACAAATCAGGGAGATCCAACCCTAATGGAAGACCCTCTCCCCAATACTACTCTGAGATGATTAATTACTACTCCATAAGTGAGGACTCGTGCCTTGAAACAATAGAGGATTAACAATAAAAGAAATGGGAAACATCACCCTAATACAATAGGGGAGTACCACTTTGTGGATGAAGGGACCGCATCCCAACCCAGTAGGTCAGTACCATTAAGTAGCTAGACGATCCACACCCTGGTAGGATAGGGGAGTACTGAATTTAATATCTCATTCACTACGGAGGAACCACACCGTGATATGACATGGGATTACTGACCCCAAGTAAGAATACCCCATACCTGGCATTGAAGGGTAGTATCGCCCCAATCAGAACTACACTTATCGACAACCCATGCATTGGAACGACAATGGGGTACAAAATCCTAGCATATTAGGAACAAGCCCTAATATGGTATGAGAGTACCCACTCTATCTATAAATCATATATAGAGGACCATTATCCTAGTTCAATAGGGGAGTACCTACTCTACCTTCCAACAAGTATAGAGGGATATCTCCTTGACATGGAAGGGGAGCACTATCCATCTTTATGTACATCAGAGGGAATCCTACACCCTAATCTATTTGGGGACTAATGCCCCAAGTGGAAAGTAATGATAGGTAAATATCCTGATCCCAAAATGTGGGGACTCCCATATCTACCGAAGTAGAGAGATAAGGGAATCTTTCACCTTGAAAATACATGGGAGTACTCGTCCCAATGTCTCCCTTCATGAACCACATCGATCTCCAACATCATCTCATCACAACTTCATGAGATTCTTGTTTGATTTATGACACTACATATCTCATAATCTATAACAGGTGTCATTATCACATTCTATGTGGAATCCAACGTATGATATGATATTTGAAATCCTAAATCCAAATCCTTCAGAAGAAGATATGGGAGATGAAAGATCTTAGGATGATATCCCAGGAGTACACGACCTGCACCAGGGCTCAAACGACATGTGATCCCACCCAATAATCTATCCTTGTATCATATAAACATGTATTACTAACCCATGTTGGGGTACATGACATGAAAAGGAGGTACATGTCATGTCCCTCTTCACTCATCCCCTAGCTGTGTACCTTAGTACAATGTCTGAAAATTACGAAATTAGAAAGTAGAAGGGAAATAGAGTGTAACTCTATTCATCCTTGGAGATTTTGGGAAAATGGACTCTATGGCCAACAACTATACCTTTCCATATGCTCTAGATCCCTAAGATGCACATAGACTTCATGGGGTTGGTGGTGGAAACCACTAAAATTTCTTGCTACCTCAATCTTTTCTTCCAACTCATTCACCCAATCCAGCACCTTGTAGAACACCTTGCTCCAAAAGCTTCCTCAAACAAGGTGGCCCATCAGTGGGCTCCATCATAGAAGCACATTTGGTCATTAATGTTATAGCAAGATGTCCCCAATGTTCATAACTGTTACACTTCCTCTCTTGATATTGATGTGATCCTCGATGCTTCTCTAGCCCTACATTCCATTTTACGTATGTCTGGGCTTGTGTATGCCTCATGTGTCATGATTTTATCATCAATCGTCTGTGAACTCCTATAAGTGCCTCAAACTCGTGTCCACTGTTGTTGGTCACATCCACATTTTCCTTATCTAGGAAACACTCTACCACCAGAGCATTATCCAGTACTTCTTCATTTGTGGGAAAGCATAGTGGAATCACAGATGCCCTGATCTCTTGAAGAAAGCCATACTCGAATGTACATTATCTAAAAAATGGATCCCAAACCATATAAAGAGGGTATAATTATATGTCTGTGAACCTTGCTGAAAACTCCACCCATATCATGATACCATACTGACGTTATATAATCTCATGGAAAAACATTGATATCAATTTGAATGGGTGAAACTCTACCCTGAAGAGTTTCTTGAACTCCACCAATGTGGGAGTTTTTTCATCAAGAGATTATATCTCCAAACTCCAACATCTCTTGGAAGAAACCTACATAAGGCTTTCCACTAGGATCACCATATGACTGGGATGTGTCCTCACTAAGCAAAAAACACATGTTTTTACATTAAGATAATTATATACTTCCTGGGGTTATAGATCACCCCAACACCTCAGAGTTCACTACCTCTAGAACTCTTGTAGTTCACCCATCCTGCATACATCCTCATCTGAAGTTGTGGATAAAACTTTCTTCTCAAAAGGTGGTGGAATTAGTGGCTGACCACCTAGAGGTAATGCCTCAATCAGTTCCCTACACCAAAAATTTATCATGGGGAATATTTTCATCACAATCACTCTGCGGAATCCCCTCAATCTATCATTTTAGTGGAATTCAGAAATAGAATAAAGGTGTACAAGAGTCAAAGAGTATATATGGGGATCTGACTAAAGAAGGAATGGAAACACCAAAAACCCAGTCTTATATGATGCATGTACCATATATTTCATAGCGACCAATGTCCTAATTTAACAATTTTAAAAGAAGGCTATTAGTGTCCTGGTGAATGGTTACATCAGGCACTACACCAAAACTAGAACCTCTGGCCCATGATCCGAACTCATAACATCCTAATACTATCTCAATTAAACCCAAACCAAGATCGTGAAATAGTGATACCAAAGTGAAACATCCTCTGATAGACTCTATCGTGACTAGAACCGACAGGGATCGAGATGCAACTCCCCAAGCCTACCTCCAATAGCCCAGGGGTTGGAGACTAGCACCCAATAGGCATATCAATAAATTGGGAGGCATTTTCTTTGTACTTGTACATAGGTACACATCTACAAGTTCATAAAATGATTAAATTTAAAAACCACTATGTAACCAGTTAATTAATGAATCTATATCCCACACCTAGAGTACAACAAATGTACTAAATGTGAAAGAATGAAAAAAAACAATGACCATCAACAAAAATTGTAAAAGCGTCCAAAAATATTGAAAGGAGAGGATCACTATAAACTAAAATGTTTAGAAAGATACACGGAACAACTCCAGTAAACACCTCAATTTTTCAAGATCACTAATATATTGCTTCCTAAGGTGTTCCATGGACTCCATCGAAAGACCTATGGTTTGCACAAGACAAAAAAGAAGTAAAAGAAAAGGCCATATATGGGTGAGTATAAAAATAATCTGTAGGTTCCCCAAAAAGCCCAAAAGAAAAAGGGACAGACTGAAAGGAAATAGTCTGCTCGTCCTAGCCAGAGGGAACCCAAATCAATAAGGAAACTCTATATCAATCCATCCTTAGTGGTACATGACAATTTCGCTTGATCTACAAGGGGTGTAAACTTCAATATGTGACAACACTGAAAGGACTGCTAGAAATAACCCCGATATAATCACTAGAGGATCTAAGTATCATGATGTTCTATCCACATTTGAAGAAACATGATTCTCTTTAAAGGATCTAAGTACAATAAAAAATATGGATAACAAACTCCATGAGATCATCTATCCATGATGGTGCATGTCCAAGAGATAAACTCCATCAAGAACAAACCTACCATTCCGAATGGAACGTATGAGAGAATGTGCTCCATCGAGAACAACTTACTAGGTGAAGCTCTACTTTGTATCACTAGAGGTACATTCATCATTACCTTATGTATAATACAACTAATGAAAACAATGTGAATATTCCTTCACCTCAGCACTACAAACAATTGATTGAGAACTTCTCCAAACTATGCACCACATGAATCCCCTCAAACAAGAGAGAATGGAGGGAATAATACCTCACCACTAGATTATAGTTGAGGGAGTAATGATCCTAACAAACTAAAGAAACCTATGTTATTATTGTATGGAGTGGACCACATATCATTCAATTTATGGAGGACTAACTCTTACCTAGTTATTATTCATATCATTTGGAGGGGTCTTCTCCTAGTAATTGTATCCCATAACCGAGGGAGATCCATCTCTAATAGAGGAGACACTCCCCGTAACTACATGGAGAAGAGGGAGTACTACACAATATGAGAGGAATCACTCCCTAAAACAACATGGGAGTACCACTTAGATAATTCAGGATTCACACCTGGATAAGACATGGGATTACAATTCTATGGATCAATGACACACACTGTAACCCGGTAGGAGAGTACCAATCAGTAGCTTGGGGACCCGCATCTTGGTAGGATAGGGGAGTACCGATTCTGCCATCTCATTCACAATGGGTGACCCGTGCCCTAATATGATAGATAATTACCTACCCTAGGCTACATGACCCACTCCCTGGCATGACTTGGGTGTATTGACCCTACCATAAAAGCACGTCTGGAGGACTCATGCCCTTGAACGATAGGGGAGTTCTGACTCCTAGGATAGAGGACCGTTTCCCTAGAATGATAGGTGATTACCAAATCTATATATACATCATATATTGAAGAACCAAACACTAGTCAAATAGGGGAGTACCCACTCTACCTTCCAATGAGTATGGATGGTGTACTACTTGACATAGAGGGGGGCACTGCCTCTCTTCACGAACATCATGGGAAAACCTGCACCCTAGTCCATGAGGTGAGTAACGCCCCCAGAGGAAACTACCCAAAGGTAAAAAAATGTTACCCACAATTTGGGAGTCCCATATATATATTTATATTGATAAGGGAAGCTCATACCATGAAGATACAGGGGAGTACCAGTACCAATAGATCTATTCACAAACAACACCGATCTCCAACATCGAATCAACAGACCTTCAAGAGTGTCTTGATCAATTTACGCAACCTCATATATCATAATCTGTAACGTTGGAAACAATGACATTATATGTTGAAAACTAATTTGGATAGACTATTCACTAGCCTGAATCTGAATCGAAATGAAAAAGATACGTAAGATTTAAGATCCCTGGAGAATCTCTTAGTAATACATGTTGTGCACCGGGGAACACACGATGTGTGATCCCCCCCCCCCCCCACATGGATGTGTATTCTATCTACATAGTCTACCAAACCATGTAGGGGTACACAATGTTTAAATAAGGTACATGTTTTGTCGCTCTTCACTCAGCACCTGGTTGTGTTCCACTTCTACATGGGCCGACCAACCATGTCATGTACATGTCGTGCATCCCATACTACACGGTGTGTTTTAGATAAATGACAAGATGTACGTGTTGTTTTAAAATGTCTATGTACCAGACCCTGTTTCCATTTACCTTGGTTGGGTGTTTGTACACAACCATGTATTTTCCCATGGATAACCCTATCAACATCCCATGGTCAAACAGTTTGGGGAACCACATGGCGTATAACCCCTGTATATAATGTGTAGTCCCGAAAGTTCAACTTCCCCTGACATGAAGGGCTAAAAGTAATGTTACACTAAATTAAACATCATGTATATGCTAATTCTAGTTAGTAATTATCTAAAAAACATCCCAATTCATCCCATTCATCCCCCAAACCCACAGATCTACCTAGCAGGGATCAATAACAATAGTATTTTGGCTCTAGAACCATCAAACAATGCATAAAAATGATAAAGAAAAAAACTCAAATATACCTACCTTATTGGGAAACAAATATGTTTTGGATGGAGAATAATTCTCAGATCATGCCGATCTTTGAACTGATGACGATCAGTATCTGAAATAGATATCTGCATCATCTTTCTTTGTCAATTTGGCGTTGGCTCCATTCATCGAAAAAGGGGAGAAGTTAATTGGGGAGGAGGAGTCACTCATTATTGGGGTTTTTCACTCCTATGTGAGGGAGGGGAGGGTTATGTTATATTTTTTAATTAAAATTTTATTTAATTAATTTAATCGACCATATAACTCCCCGACAGCAAAACAAATCGGATCGAAAATCCCCATGCGGAAGACCTTAGGTCTCAACAAGGGTAAAAATTATACTCTAGACTAAACTAAGGTCTTATAAATCTGATCAGAGACACTTTATAGGAGTTAATTATGTTTCATGTGAAACTGCACATGAACGACAAAATATATTTATTATTTTTAATATTGCTGCATCAAGGCACCTTGAGCCCTGACCTTCCACGCTAACTTAGTGCCCAATTTTGGTAATATTCTTCAAAATATTCTGAATTAGAATGGGTAAATACATGAATAATTACATCATTGAAGAAATAATTATCATAAATAAGTACAAAAAGATGATATAGTAGTTACTCTATTAATGTAACCATCATTTAATTGATATTGGAAATATTAAAAAAATATAATTTCTCTTAATTAAGGAGATACATGAATTTTCATGGTACATATGACATATTTGGGGTTTAATAAAAAAAATTGATTTAATTGTTTTTGATTGATTTTATTAAAGTCAGTGTTATGAATAGTGTCAAACTTGACACTTATGATATTATATGAAACTAAAATTTTATTACATTATTTAAAAATTATAAAAAAGTTAAATAAGGATAAAAAGGATAAGATATTTTCCAAGATATCTAAAATTTTCCATTTATTGTCTAATTTAAACTTTATATTTAAAATGTGAATTCTATTAATATTAAAAACATTGTTACCATAGTAAAAATTAAAATCGATTAACTAAGGGTTAATCAAAATGATAAGGTTAAAAATAATACCAAAATATATCTAAAATATATCAGTTGATGATATTACAAAATTATCTAATATTATATTTGAATACATGGTATTTTTCTGGTCATTATATTAATATTTAAATTTTTTATAAATTAATATTTTAGGAGTTTCTAAAAGTTCACATCCCCTCTCTTTTAAAAGGGAACCTCTCCTTCCCTTTTCATCACACCTATAAATTCAATTGTTTCAACCAAAATAATTCCAAAAATCCTCCCAACATTTTACTTTTATTCTTCAAGACAAAATTTGGGCATAAATCTAACCAAATAATTTATTTTGTATAAATCAGAAGGAGATACCCAACGAAGATGTAACATTCATTAATGAATTTTTTTTATTATTCGCTGAACCAATAATATTATTTTTATTTCTTGCCTATATAATAACATATGTATCCTAAATATACATAGATTTTTTATGTTAATCGTTCTACCTACACTTTAAAACACTTCCATATAATGGGTAATGAACTTATCATTCATGTGTACAATGGACTACCACCTCACAAAATGATGATTGTTCATTTTTCCTTTACTACCTCTCATGGTGAGAATTAAGATGGAAAATCTATTTTTTGTAAAATATGTTATATTTACGACATAATTATACTTCTTTAATGAAAATATCATATCTTAATTTTTACCGTTTAATTTTTTGGGAAGTGATAAGATCGCTCATGCGTACATATGTCTTACCATCTCCATGATGTGACATGATTACTTTTTCATCTATATTTTACATGAATGGTAATAAAGATAAATTTTATAAATATATATTATATTTATACCATTAAAATAATCCCATAATTATAATATATGATGTTATTTTCTTTCTTTTGATTTGATAGTAAAATGAAAACAATGTTCAAGTGTACACATGGCCTACCATCTCCACGAACATTGTGTTTTATTTTTTACCTATAAATTTTTTGAATCACCATGAAAAATAATATAATAAATAAATAAATATATTTCATGGTTATCATTATTGAGAAACTTAAATCATTATCTAAGTATGGGGACCAAAATATCAAGTAAAAACACGTATGAGAAAGAAAATGATTATTACCCGAAACAAAACGTATACATTTAATTGTTAATATGATGGTAATATAATGTCATAATTAAATCATATATTGTATGATATAACTGAATGTGTTTCTTTAATATATTTATTATAATTTTATATTTAATATATATGAGGTTTTTATGAGTACAATGAGAGTCAATACATTAGGTAAGATAATTTAATCTCACTTTTTATTTTCATGTGATACATGCCATATTCACCACTCATTTATTTTGTGTTGTGTATACACTGACCTATTAAAAGTTATATAATTCAGTTAATTTATTTAAAGATATTAAAATATTTAATTTATGTTATTATTTTATGGGTTTCAATATTCTAAAGTTACTCATGTAGCAAGGGAGATCTGTCTCACTTTTTTTTCTATGAGATATTATCCATCTTCACCACCTATTTATTTTGTGTGGTATATATAATATGCATGAATGTATTATATGATCCTTATAATTATATTTATGAGTATTTACATATTTATTTTATGACCTCTCTTTCATGGAGTTTATGGTTAAAAAATTACCAAATCATTAACGTAATTTTGACTCAATTTTCCTTCATTGAGAGAAATGCTAGGTTATGCACCTATATTATTTTACAAGGTACATATACTACCCATTGAAATTTTTTATCATGAATATATTCATTTCAATGATATTTTAAGATTAATTTAATTTTATTCTCTCTTAATTTAAAAATCTGGTTTCTATCAAAATAATGTTTTCTTAAAATGTTTTAATATTTTTTTGAAAATATTATTATAATTTTTAAGGAAAAAAGGCTTTCAAAAAAGTTTATAATAGTATTCAAATATTATATTTTAAGTTTTAAAAGAAAATTTTAAATGAAAAATTATTTCTTAATATTTTATGATTTAAAAATCATTTTCATAATGGAATGGATATTATCCTCATGAATTCATTCTAGAGATATTTCAAAAATGATTTTCCATCTAAGAAAACGTTATTTTTTGTTACTTATGTTTTAATGGGGATATAAACCAATAATACCGTAATTATTATTTCTCTAAATGGTTTGTGTTTATTATATAATGATATTTATGAAACCCATTTCATTACCATGGTTATGTTATGATTGAATGATGTATATGAAACCCATTTAATTCCATGGGTTCAAATATAATGAGTGATTTTTGTTCTTGTGGCACACATATGTAGGGTTTTAATTATGTTAATATTATGATCTTATATCTCATTCCAATTCCATGGGTAATTATTTATATCTCATTGTATAGACATGGTTGGAACATGGAGGGAACTCAATTTAGTAAATAAGGACTTTGTCCTCTAGGATAGTATTGGGAGTCATCCTTGACTACTAAGATAGCCATGGGAGATTACAATGACTACCAAGATAGTATGGTGAGTGAATTAGTACTAATAATAAATTAAAAAAAGTGATTTGTTGAATAATATTGAAATACTTTTATATTATTATGTGTATGACACAATTCCAAGTCTTATCAATTCTCTCATAGAATATGTTCATTGATCCTTTATGAACTTATTTGATTTATTTAGTGGATTTATTTCAGGATGTTTGATATACATGATATGATTTTTTATTTTTTTTATTTATTCATTACTTATTATTATGTTATGATTGATCTCTCCATTTTTCACCCTTACTGGTCATCTAAGTGCACAGTTTCTTATGTTTATTTTCCCCAGGATACGAAGAAATGTATTAAGTCAGATATGTCAAAATGGGTACTAGTTATGAAGAAATGGTGGGATGAAAAATATATATTTGATGAATGATTTTTTCATTCTTCCATGTTTCCAATGTCACTAAACTAATATGGTCTTTGGGTGTGTGTCTATGTATTCCGTCGAAGTGACGTAATGTAATTTTATGAAAAGACAATGTCAGTATACACTCACAATAGGAATGTATTCATGGAAGATCTTTTCCTAAGACTCAATAATTTGATCTAGATTGGATTTCTCATAGATAAATAACATCCACGATTGTGATGTTGGTGCTAAAGGGGATTCAACCTCCTCTTTTAACTTGAATAGAATCATGGGATGATTTATGACATAGAGAGTGATTTTGTTCTCACAAAAATTTATGTTGGATCAATTTACGGTAATCTAATACATACCCATAATTACATTAAATTTCACTAAAGGGACTATCACAGGGTTCTATGTGATGTTAATCTCCCATATTTTTATAGGTAAGGAGTTATATACTTGGCTTGAAAGAATTTCACCATTTTTCATTTTGACAGACAACTTTACTTCAATAATCTATGATGTTGTTTGAATAGTTCTACTAAACATGAATGATATGAAGGACTGTGTAGAACCATAATCAAAAATTACGTTATCAATTATTGAATGGGTAACTATAGTACCTTTCACCACTTCATTTTCAAGATCCACCTTACCTGTTGTGATGGGATATGGTCTCCCTTATTACCATGGAGGTTGTGGGTGTTGATTGTATCTGAGCATCATTGGATTCAAGTAGTGATTCAAATAGTGTATTTGTTCCTTACAGTTGAAACATTATAAAATAGGATGAGGGTAGGATGGATCATTCCATTCTTCCATTACATCAATGGGTTTCTCCCATCAGCAATCTGTAGGTTGGTTCCCTTCCTTTCCACACCTAAATCATTTTTTATCCGACTTAATAAATTTCTGGGGTGCTTCATTCAATCCTTTGGACAAGTGGGATATTGAATTTTATTAACATAGTTATATTTATCCATAAAACCAATATAATTAAACTCAACATTATTGTTTTCATTCCCATGAGACCCCTGAGATTCTCTGATCACTATTTCACCTTCGGGGGAATATGAGACAACATACTCATATCAAAAAGATTATCACATCATCAGGGATTTCAATAGACTGAATAACATCCCACCAATGATGTATTATAGTTTTTAATTGGGGTTAATGAAAAAGAAGGGGGAATATAATGAAATTATTTTTAAAGTTTTCCTCATACACCTAGATGGAATAATCTTTTTTTTATAAATGGAGTAAAAATATATTTCTATTTTAAGTCAGAGAGTGTGAGGAAAATATTTAAAAAAAACATTTTCCATAATTCCTTCCACCCCATCTATTAGATCACTTCTTTAGGATTCATATTATTGATCAATGTCCACCACTAATAATATTATCCCTCTATATGGTAAACAAATAGTATAACCTTATCTTTCTCAAAAAATTTATGGATAGAGAAAATAATCGCAATGGAGTAGATCCATTGTTCCATGATTATGTGATCAGATGACCCATTGGCAGTTATAGGATTTTTTTCACAAAAAGGTCTCAATTGAAGCTTGTAATTTCTTAAGAGGATTTGGGAATTCCTCCAGATTCAGGTTTCTATTCAGAACCTGAGTTGAAAAAGAGTTTATCATCACAATTTTCACAATTCCTTCTCTCATATAGATGAGAATCTAATTTGTATAGTCCTTACATTTCCCTTCACATTGGTTATTTACTCGATTCCTCATATTTAATGCCATTTTATAGAATAAAGGGAAATTTACGGATTAGTAATATTAAACTACTGAAAACAAAAATTAGAATCAAATTAATTTGTTAATTTATAAATTACATGTATTTCCATAATGTATGAATTTATAGGTTTCAATATATGTTTTGAATGATCTATTTCTTAACATATAAACTTAAGATAATTTTTATAATGACCCAATTTTTCCATATATTGATATTACATCATTTTTAAATTAATATTCATTGTATTACACAAAAACATGCCTGAGGACCATAATAGTTTAGCGTCTTTGGAAACATGGAACAAATTCATATAATTTGGTGAACGATCTTCAACAATACCCAAACATATATCCCCCTTTACTACCCCAACATAAAACATTTTTTCACAATCTATTGATAGGAAACAAAATAATAGGATGACCACAGATTATCAGTAAGGGTTAACATAGAAGATATAAATTTATTTTCTTATGATATAATAAGATAAAAAATTGGTAATGTGACATAGAGAATGACATACAATGTTCATACCCAACATATCATGGATCATAAATATGATTTATTTCATAAAACATTAGAACAAACTATAAGAATTAATGTTTATCCAAAATCAATATTGATCCATATTTTGAAGTCATAATTTTTTTTTGAATCATCTTATGTATAGAAAAAAATTCATATTCGAATGTTAACAACCCAGACTCTCAGTTCATGACTTATCACCTATTTTCCATAACCGATAAAGTTTATCGACCTATTTCCCAATACAGATCAAATACATTGATGTGTTTCCTTTAACTATCTCATTAGATATAATACAATACCCAATGAATTCTAAGGATATATATGTCCCACCAATCAATTAATGAAAACTGTTTATATGTATGCCATATAAGCCAAAACTATTCATCACATTAGAACCCATATAATGAAATGAGTTTCATAAAAAATTATCATAACATAACTCATGGTAAATAAAAAAGTTCCATAAATATCACTCCATTGTAAAAATAAACATTTAAAAGAGATAATAAGAATAGTATCCTTTGGTAATATCCCCCGTAAATCATATGTAAAATAAATAGAAGTCATATTAGATTTAAAAATAATTTTTTTTAAAGATCAATTGAAATTGTCATTGTGAAAAATATCGTTTCCCTTATAAAATCATTTTTTAAATGAGGTACACAATTTTATAGTAAAAAATTTTTCTTAAAAAAACCTTATATGATAGTAAACGAAAATTCAACAAATTAAAGAGTTATTATTGAATAAAATTCTACTTATTCTACATAAGTTAAAAAAAATTCTGTACACTTTTTTCTTCAGAAAAGACACAAAGAACCTAGTTTAGAAAATTAAAACAAATATTTTCACACCATTTCCTAAAAATTAGAAAATGGGTAAAAATAAATTTAAATATTTATAGGATAATAATAAAAACCATTTCAAAAACATTTTTAGAAAACATAAAGTCTTAAAAAGAAACAATCTTGAATATTGGTATGATTGTGAAATAAAACCATACAGATTTATAACTAGTTGAATCATATTACCCAAGAATGAAAGAATGTTATATGAATATGAAAATACCATAATTATCAGAATAAGAAACATAAAATACATTCTTGGAAAGTATATACACAACACATAATAAATAAGTAGTGTATATGGCATGTGTCCCACAAAAATAAAAGTGAGAAAAAACCCTTACATCAAGACTAAACATTATTTTTTACATTAAAACCTAATTTATAAAAAATGTGGATTTATTATATATTTATTATGTGACCATATCTTAATCATACCATGTATTATTTTTTTGTAACATCTTATCACCCCATCATTATTAATTAAAGTCACTGTTCTAGGTTAGAATTGCTTCATTTTCCAAGCATGTTTCATTTTGGTAGTCTTGATCCTTATAATTTAATCATGGTACCTTAATTTAAAAAATCATTATTATGTTATATATATCATATATATTCATAAATTGCATTTTTATTACCACCCATGTGAAATATATATGAAAAAATAATCCCATTGCATCATAGATATGGTAAGCCAAAAGTACGCATGAGAGATGTTATCATTTCCCAATGATTAGGTGGTAAAAAGGTTGATATGATATTATCATTAATGAATTTTTATTATATTATAAATAACATTAATAAACATTTAAAACATCATAATTATAACTCATAAAATATGGTGATGAAAAATGAATTGTATTGTTCTATGGTGACAGTAAGCCGTACTGATGGATGAGTGATACTTTCACTTGTTGATTGATATAATATGGGATGTATAATGAGGTGTTCATAATCGAAATAGAATTTGAATATATTTATAATGTAGTAGTTATTATTTTATGATATTTTTTCCCTTGAATACATGTCTGTGTCAGGAGAGGTTGGTTGCATGGGGTTGAATGGTGTACCATCATTAACATTTGGTACATGGTCTTTGAACAATCTCCCGAGAGTTTTTTCATAGATCTAGAAACACCCAATGGATCTCAAATCCATGATTCATGGACCTAATTTAGAAATTTTGTCCTTCATTGGGTAAACTCAACCAATGATACTTAACAAATTTCATTCGGCTATAGTATCAAAACTTATGATCGTCACAAACTTTCAGGGGAACTATTTCCTATTCTAATACTTTCTTAGAAATTTTTATTATTTTCTTGATTCATTTGTCCATTATCAGGTATGAATATGCAGATTAACCCTACACAATGATTAATAATAAATAGGCTTGGGTTCAAAATCATCTGTATGTATCTGATGTTCTCCATTAATGGTGATATCTCTATGTATTCAAGGTTCTCCAAATTTTACCCTTTTATGGAATGATTATAGATCATATGGTTGTTCATTAGGGTGATGTTTGTTTTAAGAAATTTTTTGAGGTAGTCTAGAGGTCTCTTTCTTCCTAGGAGATAAATGATATTTTTTTGTTAGTATCAAACCCATTAGATGAGCTTCCTATGTATCCTCTTGAGCAGAATCAGATCCCATGTAGTTTAGTGCCACTTAATAGGGAACAACAACTTTTATGGTATTGCGATAAGGAAACAACCAAGTAGTTTAACCTCATGAATCAAGGATGTCCAGGTGGAATTGCCTCGTCAAGGATGGAGTGGGACTTACGCCAAGGTTATAGGAGGGGCCTAGAAGATATGTGGTATCCTTAGTGAAGATGAACCTAGAATGGATATGGCCTAGAGAACATTAGGTTGAATTTTAGTGTTGGTCTTGGACATCACAAAGGATTCCAACGTATCCCAGTTAGTTGGGAATCAAATCCCACATAGTTTGGTAGGTTTGGGATTATACATGGAAGTGGCCCATTTGAGGGGACATGATTGGGGATTACACTCAAAAGGATTCCTATTGGGTAATTCTTTATTTGGAATATATCCCTTTGTAGGTTGAAGTATTATTTAATGGATTAAAAATTATAGAATTCCAATTTTAGGATTTCTATTAGTAGGGGTGTCCAAACCTGACCCGACCCGACTGACCCGACTCGACCAGATCTGGTTGGGTCGGGTTCAAGTTTCTTATGACTAGGTCAGGTCATTTAGGTTGACCCATGGTCGGGTTGGGTCAGGTCACGGGTTGGGAAAAAATGACCCAAGCCGACCCGAAAAACCTGGTAATACCCATGCGCCTTCCCACAGACCTATTCACCACCTCTTCTTTGTTTGTCTCCCCCATGAGAAAACCCAACACACTATATCTTCCAATGACATCCCCTATCTTGTTCGACTCCACATTTCAGCTTTACATCCATCTCCACAGCGGCGACACCACTGTAACCCTAGAACTAGAACCACTAGAGATTCTCCCTCCATTCTCCCTCTACCTCCATCTCCACCAAGACTTCTATGACACAAGATCCAACATACACTACCTACAAAAGTTATAAATGTGAATCCCAAGACTGATCATGCTACATACCACTGTGTTTTGTGGTCAATTTGTTACTAAGGTCCTCCGGGCATGGTTGGGGAGATGAAGCGTTGAACCCTACAACAAACCAACCACTATATCCCTGTACCATCTATTTTTAAATACCAAATAGAATTTCAGTGTTTTCCAGATCTCACTGAAGTAGAAAATTGTGCGTTGTGCCATATACCCAATCCACTTTACCTCCACCCATTTTATCTAATGTTTGCCTCCACCTCGATGAAATTGAATGAACAAGCATGAATGATGAAGAACAGAAGATGTACCCATGTTTTTTCTATGCTGCTACGAGCTACTGGAGAAGATGAATTCACTTCGAGGTAGATTAATCCAAAAAATCAAGATCTTCCATACCCACCATGATTAGAATGTGAAGGAGGAGACTACACAAGGGAGGAGATGTCATCGTGAGGTTGTGCGGGCAATCTATGGGAAATGAATTAGGTTTGGCCATTTTTTACATAAACCGATCGAACCAATCGACCACACAAGAACTGAGATGGATCAGGTCGGGTTGGGTCAGGTTTAAAGCAAAAATAAAATGTTACCTGTCCCAACCCGACCTAGCCTACTTTTGTTGGGTTGGGTCGAAACCCCCCCAAACCCAACCCGACCCGACCCATGGACATCCCTATCTATTCGAACTTACATCTATAGAGAAGTCCTATATGATAAGATATAATTGGGGTTTATACAATATTGGAAGCCCTTTTGAGTGGATATGGTTTGGGTTTATACTCAGGGTATACCAATTTGGTTGGGGATTATACATTTAAGCTTCAAATTTTCATGTTCAGGATCATAAAAATTTCATGATCGACACTAACACCTAATCCCACATGAGTCATTATTTTTGTGAGAAACAAGATGAAGTAGTGAATCTAAAGATCAAATAACACATATTATCCACTTATGGAAGGTGCTGGAGCCCAAAGAGAGAGGGAGAGGGAATTGAGTGTTCCCATATCTTCTTTTATTTCTATATCATAGATAGTCACATTTTATGATCTCTCTAAATATGTCTCGGGTAGAGGTGAAGGGGAGAAAAGGTTCTATGTCACACAAGAAAGGCTAGGTACTTACCTCAATATGAGTGCCCTAATATTGGTTATGTGAGGGTGAGGAATGTTCACAACTATCCATCGCCGAAGGGAAAGGCCAGTAACTACGCTCAATCATTAGAATAGAGAGGTTCACCTGAGCACCCCAACATCGGAACTGGTGTTACCATGGGAATGTAACCCAAAGGATATCATTCGGATCCATATTATTGTGGGGATTACACACGTGACTATACATTCCATGGGTTTATAAAAATGGGAGGAAATTATTATGATTGTAATGATCAAATCATACATGTCTGGTGGATTTGGAAAGGTCTTTGGCTAGATACTATTGAATCGGTTTGCAGAGGGGCCAATATTGGGCCCAATGACATGATTGAAGGGAGAAATGAGAGTTGGAGGTTTGAATAACCCATGATTCTCTATTTTTCATATGAGGTTCTTATGTAGGATGGGGTTCCCTCTATCTATAATGTTACATAGTGGTTGAGGGGACCATCCATGTGGAATTGTTTTATGAAAACCACATATTAGACCATGTAGCATGCTGTTAAATGAGACTAGGTTCTGCCGACATAGCATATTTCTACAAATGGCCGAGTTCAACCCACATAGTGTTTTTCAACATAGGGTATTGTTCCACCTGCACAACATTTTTCTATGTGGGGTGATTGACAGTTGAGGGTCCGTCCACATTATGCCTCATGGAATAGAATCTGCATATGGGTTTTGAGTTCGTGGATGGCGAGAGATTTATTATTTCCTCCTTCCTATTATGTGATGGATTTACTTGTTGGTAATTGATGGAAAAGATCTAGTTCTTGTGGTTCCTCCTAGATCATCTATTTTGAATCTCTTCTGTTTAGTCCTCCTTTAGTTCCCCTCAGAAACAATTTATTGATGAGTAGAGCGACTGGGTACCATCATGGACTGTCATCCACCAAGGGTAGCAAAAATACTTTTTCAGGTGCCTAAGGACAGTTCCCTAATCTATGAAGGACTTTGTAAATAAGGGATATCCTTTGTGTGAATTTTTGATTTCACCTAACCCAATGAACTACTTAGTCCCTGGGGATGCTGGTTTGTGGGGGCGGGCATCACCGTTTGGTTCTGCAAAACATCTTATTTTTTTTACATGTACCAAAGGTACCACCTCATCATGTGAACAATTTAGATCATATGGATGATCATCCACTGGGTTGGAAAAAAATTATTTCTCACCACAAATGAATTTGTTTCTTTTTTGGGTGCTGGTGGATCCACCTCACCCAATCAACTTTTTAGTTTGTGGTTGCATTGTGAAGTGACAGAATGATATGTAGAGAGGCATCTGACAAAATATCTTGGATTCATGAAATCTATATATACTTCATTTTTTCATCCCATTAAAAAGTTTTCCTTCAAATATTTTTCCATTTTTTTTCTCCTTCACCAAACCAATGGAATCTCTTAAAAACTTTTTAGGTTGAACAATTATAATTTATTCTGATCATAATGAAGAGGAAGCTATTCCGATGTAAAAACGATCTTCTTGTGAACCGTTTTGCGGTACGAAAGTGGAAAAATAGGAGGGAACCACACCTATCAATAGGGTCCAAGACCATTCTTAATTTATTAATTCTCTTGAAATACATTGTGCTACCCCATACACTCTAAACCACATACTTTTTGTACAAACTATTTATTTTTTGGATGACTTTTCTACAAACTGAAACTCATCACCACGAACTAAAAAAACATAGCTTCAAATAGTGACTTTCAATATTATTCAATGATGGGAAATAATTCCTAGAAGTTACATCACATAGACATTTTATTCACTAGAATATGCTTCGCAGGTCAATTAATTTGCAGGATGATGGTTTCTGGGTGAATGGTTTTCATGAACTAATCATTCATAGACCAGATCATCCATGAACTGATGGATCAGGGACACCTTCTCGAGAGAACAGTGCATGAGTTTCTTACATTTCCAATTTTTTGGTGCAAACTAATAACATTACTTCCAAATCTAGGTGCAGACTACATGATGGGATATTTAGAGGCTGATTCTACTTATTTTATTGTTCATGTTTCACTATCAGCAGGTGAAAAAGGAGGAATTATATGAACAATTATATTAGAAATAAAATCAAAATCAGCATGCTTCATCATCTCCTTAAAAGAATAATTAGTTCTTGTCAAAGAGTGTACCTGGCCTTAGACAAGATTACCCTTTCCAGATTTAGTCTATGGCTTGAAGTTGTTATTCAAGAACTGTGCTCAACAAATCAACCTACTGCCTAGACATTTGAAAATGAAAATATTCCTTGAGCCAACATTTTATGAAGGGGAAATTTATCTCAGAGTCCCTTACTTCAATAAATATTTTTAATTATTATCCTTAGTCATTGGTGGAAACCCTGTGGGGGCCGGATGACAAGATCTACTGCTATCATAGCATCGCACAAAGGGCCATAAAAAACAAGCAACTAGGGTGGACATCAAAATGGGACCTTCATCCCAGGGGATCATAATGTTTAGAATAGTGGTGGACTTTTTGTTTCTTCTAGATCTATGATGAATTTAAAGTTGAGTTGTAGGTCGTGGAACCATATGAGGCAGTCCAGGTTTCATAGACCTACTCCCATTGAAATTGAAATATTTTCCCAAAACTATTTACAAGGTAGATCCCTATAAGAAAAACCTTCCACCTTGATTATGAGGAGGTCATCATTATCCATTGGAATGTCTGGCTGATTTTGGGGGATCTAATTGTTGGTGATTTGTATGGTGAATTGTTTCCACCCTCTTTATCAGGGGATGATTAGGAGAGGATTCCTCCTCTTACCAAGATACTCATTACAAAGGAAAATTACCTTTTGAAAGAGGATCCTCATCCAAAGAAAGGGATCCCATATACCAAATTGATTAACAAATTCTACACACAGAGTTCCAAATATCCCTACATGCGAAGATTGAGGACTTGACCAACCATTGAATCTCAATGGTGGACATGTGCCTAGTATCCTATTCTAGAAGAGGTTCAGTTCAATGAATGGGGCTAGAAGGTTCCTCATAATGATGACCATCTTTTCTGATTGGAAGCCTTTATGGCCATG
Organism: Viscum album; assembly: GCA_963277665.1. Classification (NCBI taxonomy): domain Eukaryota; kingdom Viridiplantae; phylum Streptophyta; class Magnoliopsida; order Santalales; family Viscaceae; genus Viscum; species Viscum album. The sequence continues at coordinate 1,992,330,732 of OY728133.1, read as the reverse complement.
TTTCTAGGTGTCTAGATTCTTTCTATGCATGATTTAGATATTGGGATTAGAGTCACAACATTCATCATGGCGACTCAATTGGCCATCGATAGGTGTGTCAATATGTTCATCTTAGTATTGTAATAAATATACCATTTGATGTGACAAATTAGTTAGGAGAGTCCACCATACTTGTTGGTGGCACCATTATAGATTATATGGGGCTATGTAGCAGCTCATATAGGAGGATACACATATATCAACCATCAAAATATTTTAGATGCCGCAATTCCACCATACCTCCAATGCATAAGTGGAGTAACTCTATCAGACTGGTGTGAGAGGGAAGTAATGGAATGACTCAAATACCCAGAATGTTTCACTTATGATCCCAACGTCCCCCCTCTGGTACCTTGGTAAATGATGGATCCATGGTGTTTGCTGAGTGGGGATATCATTTCTGTTTAATTGAAGGAGTTTTGGTTTCCAGGATCGAAGAAAAAATCATATGAGATGGTTACACACCGAGTATATTTTCTTATCAATTTAATTGTATCTAGATTAAATTTCCTCTCACTCTCAACAACACATGTTCGAAGAAGCGTTTAACAATTGGTAGATAGCTATGGATGATGTTTACTCAGGAGGAAACATGATGCTAGATCATGCTTCCTACTTATGTTGATTTCTAGCCTACCCTCACTATATAATATGTAGAAATATCGAAATAATAATAAAAAATACATCAACTAGAAAAACATGTTCATTTTTTCAAAACATGGAAGGTATCCAAGGATATGGGGAAAAAAGAAAATAATCGTTCATTAAAGGGTCCGGAAGAATACAAAGAAATACCTTGTTTCCGAACCCCCAAGAATGTTTCTAAGAGCCTGAGGTCCAAATTCCAATTCTACCATAACATCTCCATATGGTCAAGAATCCATTTCCCCTAACACTTCCTTTCTTAAGGCTGGGAGAGAAAGGGATTCCTTAAGGGGTGATCATCTGTCTCGTGCCTTGTGGAATTTTTTCCATTAGAAATAGGTCACACTAAATGGGTATATCTATGTATCAGTTCCCAGTGACATCTCTTATGATAACACCCATAAGGAAATGGATTTCTATATTCATGATCATGAGGACTCGATCCATCCCCAACACAAACATCGTAGATACTCTGGTTAGGTTCATTCCATGTTGAGGTCAGAGGATAAAATGAATGATGATGATATTAGTGAAGCCTCTGGGGGTACTAATGAAGTTGTCCCACTGATGAAAAGTGAATAAGGGGAGATTACTCATTTGTATTGGGGGTATCACAATCAGACATCCCCATAGGGTTCAAGGGTGGCTGATGCACCCAGAAAATATTTATGGATACCAGAACATTTTTACTTCCCCATGTGGATGCTCCAAAAATAACCATTCAAATTATTACAACATTATAATTGGCATGAAATGATTTGGATAATTTTAGGGTCTACATATTAATCAAAGATAGATGGGAGATACTTCATGTATATCCACTTAGGCTAATAGGATTTGGATCACTCACTACTCCCATGTGGATTTTGGTTAGAGAAGATCCATTCAAGGTGGCTACATATCTGGTTGAGATTGATACCAATCTCCACTCTTTCAGGGGTTCAAATTATTGTTTGGATGAAGTAGAATACATGATGGTAATCCTGATCTGAATGCTACAAATTAAGAGGTAATTGTTGTTATTTACATCAACCCTTCTTCAACTTATCTTCATGACCTTAAACCCTTATTTATTATTTGTTTAGGTGATTGGGGAAATTTGGGAAACTATTTATTCTCCAAAATACACCCTAGGGGTACCAAAACTAGGGGAACTATCTCTTCGGATGTAGGGGTCACTGGATACAATTCCCTTGGTGAGATAGAATATATATAGGTGGTCCTAAATATCCATTTGGGAAATTTATGCCCCATCCTCATCCTCAGTTCCTTCCAAGGGATAATCCCTATAGCATACCACGAGGAACTGACATGCATCCCAACTATTGATATGTAGAATGTTAGGGATATCAATTGAATATTTCACTTATTTATTTGTTCATCATGTTATTCATATTAATTTTATGATAACTCATCATTCCCCTAACATGGTGGAGGTTTGATGGGTAATCAGGTAGTAATGGCCAAGGGGTTAGTTGCTCCTACTCCTTTGAAAGAATATGTGATACCGATGGTGATTACAACTGAATAAGATGTGGATTCTAGACTAGTTGATTTTTTAGGGGGGATCTCAATACCTAATATGGAATCCTCTTAGGATCAAATGACCTATGTCCCGACATTGGGAGAGTCTTTAGTGGTTGAATCTTTATGTGATCCTATTGATCGGACTCCAAAAGAGATGAATGTAATCACATTATTGGTGGTGGATGAGCTTGAGGGGGAGCCCAAAATAACAGATGACATTAGGGACATTTGAATTCATAGGATTTCTAACACTTTTAATAAAAGGGATGTTCCCCCTATAGAGGGAGAATCTTTAGGGTTCGATATTCTTGCAAGGCAAATTGATATTTCTCCTCTAGATATTACAACCACTGAAGATGGAGTGATTCAAGTATAGGAATAAATTTTACCTGCTATCATCCATAGTTACTTGATGATCATTCCTAGTAGTACAATGTTGGTGAAAAATCTTCCAGAAATTGCTGACCTATTTAAGCATGAATCTGAGCCACAAGTATCTCTAGAAATTATTGATGTTGATTTAAAAAGTTAGGGTATCACATCCTTTCCTCCGGGTGATGATAAAAGAAAAGTGGATATGGGAGTTAATTTATCAATAGGTGGAGTCAATTTATATACCTATCCAATAATTTTTTTAGAGTATAATTTTCCAACTACTTCAATATTATGATCTCAGAATAATGACTACATGTTTTTTGTAGCTAAAGTCTATGCATCAATATTTCCTCCTACAAATATTGCAAAGGAAGTGGATGTTAAGGGATCAAGCAGACTAGGGTTTATGGATCAAGACACTCTCTGGGGGATCTCATTCCCGAATATATACTACCATTTGAGAGTGAATCTCTTGTAAACTATGAGGGTATGGGTGATCTTATATCTACTCACTGAAAAATATGCAGCGATACCTGGAAGCCGATTTCTCTATCTCCCCTTATAAACATGCAAATTAAACTACCCAAATTATGCAACTTGTTTTCATTTCATTGGTATGGGGGGTTTAACTATCATTCTATTTAGGAAATAGTAAAGTAAGTGATCACTAATCATGAGAGAATGAGCATGCTTCACTGTCACCTTTCTGCTGTAGAGACCATGTACCAACATTCCATAGCTAGGCATATCCTTCTTAATGAATATGTTGAGCATTATTGAACATACTTGAGGAAACAAGGTGAAATTATTTAGCCAAAGGCCTTTTAGAGTGGATTATTAAAGTGGTGAAGTGTCTTATCCAAAGACTATATTGACCTAAGCAGAAATTGGTGCGCATCAAAGTGGTAGTTGATGAAGGGAAGTGGTTGTTGGAGGAGGAGATACTGGGATTAGATGTAGATAAGGAAGGAAATGTAATGTGGCCTGATGAAAAGGCTAAGACTGTGACCTTGTTGAATCTCCACCAAGGCATAGAGGACTCAGACCAGACACTGTTACAACTTCACAAATCCGTTGAGAGTCTTTTTTTATTACCATTCTCTACTCATACAGATAGACTCTAAGTTGTTGATATTCATCTATTTCACATTTAATAAATAACTAATAACTCGTTTTCCTTAAAGATATTATCATTTATCTTTTCAAGAAATACATATCAATCCATATTTTCAATGCATTTTGAAAAACAATATGTTAATGACATGAATATTATAGTAACTGGATAACATTTTGATCGTAAAATGGAATAACCAAATTGATATGATCATGTAATACTATAATTGTTTCCTGAGATGGTTGACCTAATGAGCATGGTTTTCACTATTTCTGTAGATACATGGAAAACCCTAAAAACATTGTGTGTTTTCAGCAAAGTCCATAATGTTTTCCTATGTCCACTATGGTGTGGGCTTAATAAGAATACCTTGACATTTAATAACGAATCCCTTTGTTGGTTTTTGAGATAACAAGCTTTTGTGTATTTTTATTTATCTTTGGTTGCCCAATTTTTTCTTAAACAATATGAAGTATAGGTCTGGACAGTGGATACTCGACTTTTACCTAGGTCTCCCTTTGCGATTATTTCAACCTAGATTGTGTCTCTTTTATTGGGTAATTTAGATTAATGAAAAAAGAACTGATTTCACTATTGTTTTGGGTGAATTGATTTTACCATGAATTATAGGGAAATGGATCCAATATTTCTTAAAACATGGGAATGTCCCAATACATTTCAAACACGAATGATGGATTTTTCTTGAACATGGTTTAATGATTTTAGAATCTAGTACATGATATAGGGAATGTACAAGTGGGGTAACAATATGAATTGTTTCTAATACGATGTTTCTAGGGTGTATAATGGTAGTAAAATCCTCTCCTAAGGGAGAATTATCATTTGGATGACATTCCTTTTTGTTGGGAAAATTATGCCAAGACAGCTACGACATATTATGCCTTGTGAAACTATGGTTTCCCATGCACACTAACTCTCAATTTCAAGTGGATAGGTAATATGAGAAAATTATGTTTTCCTAAGACCGAAAAGGGTGGATTATTACAGAAATTATGTTTGAAAATGTTGAGGGAATTTGTATTGACTTTGTCCATGTCACACAACGCCATTTATAATTCCTGTATTCTATTCATTTTATTCTTTCTGAGGATTGGGTTGTGTCCCAGTTGAAATTTTTCCTTCTCATTGAAAAATGGATGTCTTGTGGATTAACAGCAATTGGTTCAAGGTTTCATCACAATCATGGGTAACTATGTTGCTTAAACCAGTTAACCATGTGGCTTGTGTTGGGTGTCCAATGGTGAGGCGTATGGGTAGCACATGGTTTGGGAAACTATGTGGAAACTGTGTGGTACAGCTCTGGAACATAACATAATAATCCATTATGGTTGGAACATAGTTTACAAACCATATGGCTAGCCCATGTGGGGTGACCCTCTTATCCAGTATAGGGTGCATGGTTGGAACACACTTTACCAAACCATGCGACCAATATGTTTTAGTGGCCTAGATTCCTAAAAATTTAAAATTCCATGTTTCCCTCCACTATTTTTATACCCTTTCAGAATTTCCTCCCCCTTGGTCATTTTTATCTCACTATTGGATCCCCACATCCCTATCCCATTGGTTATCCTCCCCCTATGTATTCTCTTCTAAATATCAAAGGCGAGTTTCTAGGGTTTTGACATTTTTTTTCTTTTTTCCTCCTTCTCTTTTATTTTCTTGGTTTTTTCTTAGTGGGTTATACCTTGGACAAAACCAATGGTTATGGATGGTTAATTTTAGATGATTTCATAGATATTACGGAGTGAATATTGTGTCTCAATATTGTATCTCCCTTCTCTAAAAGTTTTGTAGTAGTTGTACTCCATTGAGGTAGGTGTTTCTATCTGTTTCCTTTGTAGATCATTCCATTTAATTCTTATGTATTTTTAAATAAATGATAAAAAAATTCATGTTTTTGGTATTATTATTTGACTTGGTATGGTGTTGTTCTGTTGGGAAAAATTTACGTAAGTGGATTTAAAGGGGTTTCCCTAACTATGCTATATAATTAAGCAGACATGGTGTTTTTTAAAATGATGGTTATTCCTTTAAAAGGAATTTTTTCATTATGAGTGGTGTTAAACCTTGATTATGTTGTGATAATTTTACATAATTGTGAATTTTACCTGCTCTGTGTGAATTAATGACTTTTTAGGAATGAATCATATATGTGGTTTGTTGCATTGGTGGGAAAGCATGTGGTGTTTCTTTAGAAATGGTATTGGGTAATGTCATGGATACTTGTGGTGTTATATTGGATGTGGGAACATCTATGTGTGCTTGGTATTTACACACGTATTTTAATACAAATGATAATGGTCTTGAATAATATTTCTCTACATAAGAACGTTGATTTTCAATACACTTATCCTACCAACCTATCCTTTTCTTCTCTAAAAACATAATGCTTTACAAATGGTCCATTGGTTCTTAAATGGAAAAAAATTGGTTTCAAATATTATTAGAATTTATGTACTATTTGGGACCTTGAGAAATTGTTGGCTTCTAAATGGTACAAAACCCTATTTGGCATCTTCAGTTATTTTTTTTTATTTTCATATTGGGTTTGAAGTGGTGTTCATATTTGGAAATTAAAGGCATATTTATAAATTTTCACATAAAGTTGGTGTTAATGTTGATTTGGAAAAAGGATAGAAATCATTATTTTAATGTATTGGAATTGATATTATAGAAGTACTAGTGTATACTTTATGATGTTTTGAGAATGAATTATGGTTTAGAATGAAGAAATACCTAATTGAAATCATAGCATATCTTGAGAAATGTTTTGAATGATAATGTGATGTGATGGCCTAATTGTTACTTCTGAATGACTTGTTGTGAGATGGTAACCCCGATAGAGGATTTCCTGATGTGGGTTGGCACATAGGTGGTGCCAGTGTTTGGGGATGGCATGGGTGGTGGCGGTTGGTAGGGCGAGTGACGTAAGATATGGCTTCCTCCATTAACTATATACTATTACCATGGGGTTATTAGGATTATTTTTGAGGGTCCAGTGACCGTTTTTTATCAACCCTGATTAGACAGTTCGGTTCCCCCTGTACTTGATAGGGATTGGTGGGACGTGCTACTAGACTTGCTAGTTTAGTGCAACCAGTTGGTTATTGACTTTGTAGTTGTACCATATGACGGTAGGCGAGTCCAACCTGAGTATGTTTAGGGATCATTATAGGGATGTTTAGGAAATGGCAATTGTTAGTGTCTTTATTTTATTTGTTATATTCACTTCCACTTGGTTTCTTGTTTATTATTATTTTATATTTTCATCATAGTATGGAATCATTTTGATTGTATTATTTCTTTGGTTTTGGTTATAAAATGGTAGTCTATTTTGGAAATTGTAATGCAGTGCGTGCTGTTTTAGAAAGGGGGATCTTTGTTTTTTATTAATATGAGGAAAACATATTTACATATATGAATTTCCAACTAGTGTTTGTTAATTCTTTCAAGAATTGGAATTCATCGATTCTCTGGTGGTTACATACTGAGATGTGGAGCTCACACCTTACATGCACCATTCAGTGTTAGTAGACCCAAGTTGTTTTGCAGCTGCAGGTGTCTGGTTCTTGTGCTCGTAGTAAGAGCAGTTTGGTCTTGTGGTTGGAGGAGACCGAGAGGACACGTGGATATCATTTCAGCTTGGTTCATTTCTATTTTTAGAGTATTTAGTTTCGTTTTTTTAGTTGTTTTCTTGTAATTAGATCTATTTCTATATTGTTAGTGTTCAATTGTGCGATCTTGTTTCATATTTAGTTTTGGTTAACTTTATCCTGGTTATTTATTGGGGTAAATTATTCCCATTGTGATTACTTTGCTGAATGAAACTAATTCCAATCATGAATGGGTATTGGGAATTCCCTTCGTACAACGTCTTGGACCAGGTATGATGTTGGGTTGGATGGAAACTGACATCGTTTGGAAAAAATGGTATCATAGTAGGCCTTTCTTATTTGGGGTGTCAACTAGTTTCATATTAGGTATAAAGATCCAACAATATTACATTATATAGTCTTGAATATATTCCAGAAATCAATTCCTTTTTATATTTAGGACGTTTTCAAGTTTAGAGATCTAGAGAAATTGGACAATACATTCATAATATCACACATTATTACAGAGTGGATACCATAAGAACAGTACTCATTCCATCCAAAATTGAAATAATTCCAAATAAAACCCGATTTTATTTGATAGATCTTCAAACATTTAACTTTGATTCCTTCACTTTCATACCCATCCTTATAACCTGTGAAAATCATTTAAAAAATGGATTGAGCACAAACACTTAGTAAGGGATATAAAAATAATGAAAGAGCACATTTTTTCATAAATACTTGTAATGTATGAAATCATTTCCAAAATATATAATTATCACCTATACATATATACTTACATTCTGAAACATGAGATTTACATAATACATATGAACATAAGTATAACCATAAAGGTATCTTGGGGAATTACTTACAGAATATTATAAACCTCATAGCTACCTTATAATTTGTAACCCTCACGGCTAAATTACAATTTGTGTTACCATCGCAGTTAGACATGGAGTGACAATACAATTGACCTCCAACATACACATACCCAATGAATTGGAGGAAAATATAGGTCCCACCATTCCACATAAATTATTCCAAATAACTATAACATAATCATACAACATGTATAACAGTATAAGAACATTAATTTTGAACTTTGTAAAACAGTATTTTAAAAGAGGACTTTAAAAGGAAAGTCTATTATAAATATCATATAATTGATTTTAAACTTAACAGAGTTGATGGAATATGTATAAAAACTATAAATAAACATAATTAAACATAATATAAGAAAAACCCAACAGAAAATCAATTTTTAATACAACATAAATAATGAGGTAGAAGGTTAACCCAAAGAACGGAAATCATTTTAAAAATTCTCTTAACGCATGTTTTTCATACTTTAAAATTGTTAAACATCTTTTATAATCATTAAAAGAGTGATTATAGTATTTTAAAAAAACATTTTCATGTTTATAACATCTTATATGATCATTTCATAACATCATTTATCTCTTTAATTGTTAGTATTTTTCTCATTGCACTATTTTTGGGTGAGTTCTTTAGAAGATTTCCACGATTGGTCCATTGTGGATGTTCTTGTTGATTTGAAGTGAAACTCCAGAATTAGAATGGATTATTATTTACATATTCCTAATACCATAAATATACCATTTATCATTTGGAATTCTTACATTAGGATGATTGATAAGTTAAAACATAAATGATGTTCGTTTAGATCATTTTAGTGGTTCTTTGATAATAATAACCAAATTTTGTTTTATAAATTAAAACCATGTGTAAAAGAAAATAAAAAACATAGATGAGGCATAATACATATATTATAACCTAGTTCAACCATAAATCTTTTTTCATGACCAGACTTGAAGGATTTAAATAAAAATCAAATCAAATAATCCAAAAATGTTGGTAATTCGACACATCACGGACAATGTTTTTAATTATTTGAATAAGTGGGATAATAGAAGAATAGTGATGATTCATTTTCCATGAAAATTAGAAAATATAAAATATAAATGATTCTAGATTTTTCATTCTTCTCAGTAAAGAGGTGGAGTGGAAAGAAGATGAAAATAAAGTAATCTTGAAATAAAAGAATACTTTAGAAATTTCCCACGAAAATTCGGTAGCCTAACAACGTCTCTTAACATATCATAAAAATAGTTTGATGAGAGAAAGGGGATATATAATCAATCTTACATAATATGGACATTAATGGGTGATATAGAATGAAATAGACCAAAAAATCCAAAGGAAAATGAAAAGAATAACATGAAATAAAAGAAAATAAAGAAAATAAAAGAGGATGTTTACCTCGGGATCTCTTCTCCTTGAGATCCTTCTTAAAGGGGTTTGGTTTTCATCTTTTGGTGAGACTAGAAGCTCTAGGACGTGGGTAAAAGCCTTGGGAGAAGTATTGTGTAGAACGTAGGCATGGATCAAGGCTTGAGAGTTTTGGGAAAATAGGGGAGTGAGGGTGGTATTTATAGTGGAGGAGAGGGGGTATTTTTCATTATTTTAAACATTATTATAATATTTTTACCCAAGATAATGAATAGTCTTAGTTCATGTGACATAAAATAGTAATAATTGAATGTGAGTTTGAACCAAGTGGCCTTACATCACTTATTATGTCATAAATAGTGTATTTTACTGATAGTTTGATTATACGAAATTTTATCGTATTTCACTATTCGTTGAATATTCACGAATTTTAGAAAAATCCCACAAATTTACCCTAATAATTTTTAAACTCTTAGAATTCAAAAACGAAGTCCATTTATTGAAAATAACTTTCTAAATATTATTAATTTAATTTTTAAATAAAAGAATACTTAATTGAAAAATTAACAATTCTAATTCTATAACAACTTCTATATCCCAATGAAAAATTAATCAAGATGTTATTATCTTAAAGCCTTAAGAAAATAATAATAATAAAATTTAATATTTATTAGGGTCATATGAATATTCATAAGGTTATGTTACTATTCACAAAAAAAACAAGTTGGTTTCATCAGACTCTAAAGAACATACAGAACACAATTTTAGATGGCGATTTTTAGAAATTCCAAACATAGAAGTGGGGAAATTATGTTTAAAGTATATTTATTAATATATACTTAAAAAAAGTTCCATGCATTTATTTATTATTGAAAAACGTGGTGTGTTATATTATCCCCACCTTTTGGAAATTGCACCCTCATAATTTTATTTACTTATTAAACAACTGAGGGTACATTTCCCTCATAGCATTTTTAGACTCCCATGTGGATTTTTCAACCATGTGGTTTCTCCATAAAACCTTTACCTAGTGGATTACCTTATTCTGCAATACCTATTCTCTTCGATCAAGAATATGAACTGGTTTCTCTTCATATGAAAGGTTCTCTTATAACTGAACTACTTCTGGGATTAAGACATGTGATCAATCAATCACATACTTTCTCAACATCAAAACATGAAAAACATTGTGTACCTGAGATAAACATGGAGTCAAAGCTACTTGGTATGCTACTATTCCAAATTTCTCAAGGATTTATAAAGGACCAATGAATTATAGACTTAGCATTACTTTCTTACAAAAAACATCACCCTTTTCCATGGAGAGATTTTAAGGAAAACATGGTCACCTACCACAAAGGTGAATTCTTTCCTTATATTATTTGTATAAATTTTTGGCTAGCTCTGATCTATCCTCATGTGATACTAGATCATCTTCACTCTCTCAGTCATTTCTTCTACTAATTCTGGCCTCATTAACTTACTTTCTCTGAATTCATCCCAAAACACTGGTGTCCGAAAATACATCCCATACAAAACCTCAAAAAGTACCATCTGTATAATGGAATGAAAACTGTTACTATAAGAAAACTCAAATAAAGAATGATGTTGATCCCAACTTCCCTAATAGTCTATTGAACAAGCTCAAGGCATTTCCTTAAAAGTCATAATCGTTCGTTCTGATTTCCCATCTGAATGATGATGAAAAGTTTTAATGAAATTTAATTGTGTTCCCAACAACTTCTAAAGTCCCATACAAAAGTTAGAATTGAACCGGGGAACTCGGTCATATACAATGGAAAGAGGAACTCCATGTAACCTGAAAATCTCCTTGAGGTACAATCAAGAATGTTTATCCAAATACATTGTATCTCAAATAGAATGAAAATATGTATATTTTGTTATCTGATCAACAATAACCCAAATTGTATTGTTACATCGACAAGTCTTTAGTAGTCTCACCACAAGCTCCATGGATACATTCTCCCATTTCCATTATGGCACTAGAAAAGGCTGAAGCATCCCCTTAGGTAACTGTCTCTTTGTTTTAACCTGTTTACATGTTAAGCATTTCACAATAAAATCAGAAATATCTCTTTTCATTCCATCCCCCAATAATACTCTTGATGGTTTCTCTACATCTTAGTACTACCTGGATGAACTGAAAATAGAGATCTATGAGCTTCACACAACAAATCTTCCTTCAACTGAGAATCACTAGGAATGCACAAACTTTTTTAAAAATCTAAAAACACAATCATTATAATGGTTAAATTCTAGAAAATTTCCCATTTTAACTAATTCTACCTTTTTCTGTATCTCACGGTCATCCTTCAATGCTTGTTTAATTCTATCTAACAATGATGACTACACTAAAACCTGGAGAAAAATAGAGGTATTTCCTGCACCAACAACTTCTATGCCAAAATTCATCAAATCATTAATCAGGGAATCATGTTTTAAATGTAACATGGTTAATGATGCATGATGTTTCCGACTCAATGAATCTTCCACTTTATTTGATTTTATAGGATTGTAATTCATATTTCAATCATAATCATTTATCAGTTCAAGCCATATTATCTACCTCATATTTAATTCCTTCTGAGTGAATATATTATTCAGACTTTTATGGTCAGTATATATTTGACATTTGGTTCTGTATAAATGATGTCTCCAAATTTTCCAAGAAAAAAGAACAGCTTCCAATTCCAAATCATGTGTGGGATAATTTAACTCAAGAGTATTTAGTTGTCATGAAGCATAAGAAATTACCTGATCATTCTGCATAAAAAACAACCATTTGATTTTAAAGAATCATCAATGTATATGAAAAACTTACCATTTCGGGAAGGCAAGGCCAAAACTGGAGCATTCACCAATCTCTAATTTATTTCTTGAAAAAAATCACATTCTTCTTTCCAAACAAATTTAACCTCTTTCTGTGATAAGTTAGTTATCAGGCTAGATAACCAAAAAAAGTTTCTAACAAAACGTTGGTAATAACCTACTTATCCAAGAGAACTATATATCTTTGTAACATTTGTGGGTCTTGGAAATTCATCAACAACTTTTATTTTGATTGGATCAATAGTTTTTCTATCAATATTTACAATGTTCCCAAGAAAGGAAATATGTTTCAATAAAAAATCACAATTTCTGAATTTTCCATACTATTTCTTTTCTTTTAAGGTTTGTAAAACAACCCTTAGATGTTTTTTATGCTCTTCTTTATTTTTAGAAAATACCGGAATGTCATCAATAAACCCAAACACAAACTTATCCATGAACTAATGAAATACTCTATTCATAAGATTCATGAATATAGAAGGTGTATTAGTTATTCCAAATGGCATAACAACAAATTCCTCATGCCCATATCTTGTAACAAAGGCTATTTTCGGGATTTCAACCTGCTTCACCTTTAGCTGATGGTATCAAGCTCTCAATTAAATCTTGGAAAAGTAATGAGCTCCCCAAAGATGATCAAACAAGTCATTAATATGAGGTAAAGGATTCCTATTTTTAACAGTGATGTTATTCGAAGCTCTATAATCAATGAAAAGTCACATAGAACCATGTTTCATTTTAACAAACAAAACAAGAGATCACCATAGTGAAGTGCTAGGATGAATGAAACCTTTATTAAGCAAATCCTATAACTGATTTTTTAACTCATGAAGTTCTATTTGTGCCATATGATATGAGTATTTTGGAATTGTCTTAGCATCAGAAACTAAGTCAATTGTGAATTTTACTTCCCGATTAGGTATGACATCGGTTAACTCATCAGGAAAAAAACGTCAAGGTATCCGTTTACCACATTCATATAATCAATCTTAACAGTTCCATTGTTTTCAAAAATATGATCATGATATAATTCAATTCCAAATTTCAACAGTTTCCCAGCTTCTCGATATTATATCAATTGTATGGGTTCATTATTGTATACAAATTGGATGTCTTTTTGAAAAATTACTTAATTAGCTCTATAGTCAATCTTAACATGATGAATAGAAATCCAATCCATTCCTAGAATCACATAAAATTCAATTAAGGGAAAAACATCAAGGTTCGCAGGTAAAGTATTTCCATAGACCATAATAGAAAGATTCTTAAAATTCATCTTTGCTATAACATTTCCCCCTGATATTTTAACAATAAGTTCTGGTTTCATTTGTTGAGGTGATATTTCCAATTTACTCAAAAATTTCTCATAGATGAATGAATGTATAGACCCCATATCAAAATTATTTTTATCAAAATCATAGTAAACAAACAAAGTACCCGATTCATCTTTATTGTATGGTCTGGCATCTGATGACGTGGTCCCAAAGGATCTCACTATTCCTTTATGCTTGTAGTACAAATTCTTGGAATCATTCAGATCTCTCTTTGGGAAGGCATTTGCATAATGACCCATCTCACAACATGTAAAATACTTTATTGTTTTGTTTATTGGATTAGTCTTTTGATCATTTTCATTATAATCTCGGGCCGTATTTCCAAACATACCACATTTAAAACACTTCCCAATTTTTCCAAGTCATTCCCCAGGGAGCTTCTTCCCACACTTTTCACAAACTATAAACTGGATTTTCTTACCATCATATATCTTTGGTTTATTCTTACCCATTTTTTCCCATGTAGACCTCTTATTCTCCTTGTTTCCAAAATTGATGTGATTATCAGCATACTCCATCTCTAAACTCACATCATGTCAGACAAGTATCTCGTTATTTTTGAATTCAAGGTAGGTCAATTCCCCTCGATACATTGGCTTTAGTCCAAAGTAAAAGCGGTTGATTTTGCTATCATAATCCAGAATAAGATTTGGAGCATACCTCACAAGTCGAGTGAAGTTCTCTTTATACACGGACACTAAATCTTCCTCCTTCTATTTCAATTCACGAAATTGCTCCTCCATCCTATGTCGCACCACCTTAGGAAAATATTTTTCAAGGAAAAGACTTTTAAATTCATCCAATTCTAAGGCATCAAAATCTTTCCTATCCATGATATTCATTACTATTTACCACCATATATTTGCTTCACCTTCAAAACAATAAATTGAATGACATACCTTTTGATTGTCTAAAAATCACATAACATCAAATATCATTTCAAGTGATTTAATCCATCCTTCAGTTGCTACTAGGATAGAAGATCCATTGAATGGAGGAGGGTGTTGTCTAATAAAATGTTAAAATATTTTCATGTTCCATTATGGTACCTCTAGTTATTCTTTTTCATGTATGTCACGACCATTTATTTCTTACATCAGCTAATCCATTACTACCCCAAACAGCTTGGTTCCAATCCCTCCCGTTCTGGGCTACAGATTCGGAAGGATGTCATTCCGACAGTGCCTCTCTTCTTCAGCTTCCCTATTTCTTCTACGGACAACCATTCTCAAAGATACTACCATAGACGAAGCAACATGGGGATTTTTAAATGCAATGAAATTTCAATTTAATAATAGAGTAAAAATTATTTATGGCATTCTTTTAACATCATCATAACCCATAAAGTTATCTAAACCATCCTCTGATACCAACTATAAGGACCCAAACTTATAACATTACATAGTGCTGAATTTAGTCAGGAAATCACATTCTTTTTACATTTAGGATCTTTTAAAGTTTAGATATTTAGAATATTAGGACAATAGATTCAAAATATTACACATTTTTAAAGAGTGGATACCATAAAACCGGTACTCATTCGTTCGAAAATATATAAATTTCCAAATAAAACCTGATTTCATTGATAGATCTTAAAACATTTAACTTTTATTCATTCACTTTATTACAGGTCCTTATAACCTATAGAAATCATTTAAAACATGGGATGAACAAAAAAATAGTAAGGGATATAAAAATAAGGGAAAATGCATTTGTCCATTAATACTTGAAAAGCGTGAAATCATTTGCAAAAGATGTACATATCACCCATATATATATACTTACTTTTTGATACATGAGATTTCCAAAATACATAAGAACATAAGTAGAACCATAATGTTATCTTGGGGAATTAGTTACATAATATTATAACCCTCATGGCTACCTTATAATTTGTCCCCGTCACGGCTACCATACAATCTGTGAAACCATCACAATTACACATGGAGTAAACATACGACCAACCTCAAAATTACACATAGCCGATGAATTGGATGGAAATATAGTTCCCAACCTTAATCATAAAAAATTCCCAAGACCTATAACATAATCTTACAACATGAATAATATCATAAAAACATTACTTCTCAAGATTGTAAAACAGAATTTTGAAAGAGGATTTTAAAAGGAAAGTCTATTATAAATATCAAATAGTTGAAGTGATACTTAATAGAGTGGATTAAATATGTATAAACATAGTAAATACACATAATTAAACATTATATAATAAAAAATCATCACACAATAAATTTTTAATACCACATAAATAACAAAGTATACGGTTAACCCAAAGAATGGAAATCGGGTTATGAATTCCCTTACCTCGGGTTTATCTAACTTCAAACTTGTTTAAACATCCTGTATAATGGTTAAAATAGTGTTATTATTATTTTAGAGAAACATTTTAATATTTATATCATTATATATGAAAATTTCATAACATAATTTTTCTTTTTAATTATTAGTGTTTTGCACCTTGTATTGTTTTTTGGTGGGTTGTTTACATGATTTCCAAGATTGGTTCATGATTGAAGTTCTTGTCGATTAGAAGTGAAACAATAGAATTGGAATGGAGTAGTATTTAAATATTCCAAGTACCATAAATCATACCATTTATCATTTTGAATTCATAAATGAGTGTGATTCATAAGTTAAAACATTAATGATGTTCATTTAGATCATTTTAGTGGTTCTTTGATAACAACGACCTCATTTTGTTTTATAAAATAAAACCATATGTGAAAAATAATTCCAGAAACATGGATTAGAAATAATAATTATATTTTAATCATGTTAAACCATATATAGGGTTTCATATATAAACTATAAGGATTGAAAGAAAAATTTAATCACATTGTCCTCGATGTCGGTAGTTCGACACATCATAGACCATATTTTTAATTCCTTGAATAAGTGGGATAAGAAAAGAATAGTTTTGATGAATTTTCCATTAACATTATAAAATCTAGAATACACATGATTCCAGAGCTTTCATGCTTATTTGTTAGGAGGAGGTGAGGAAAGAAGAATAAAATAAAGGAATCTTGAAATAAAAGAAAACTTGAGAAATTTCTCACGAAAATTCGGCAGCCTAACGACATCTCTTAAAATTTCATAAAAATAATTTGATGAGAGAAAAGGGATATCTCATCACTCTTAAATTATATAGACAATAATGGTTTATATGGAATGAAATATCCCAAAATAATCCAAATTTAAAGCAAGAGAATAACATGAAAGGAATGAAAAGAATGATATATAAAAGAGGATGTTTACCTCTTGATCTCTTCTCCTTGAGATACCTCGTAAGGTCTTTATATTTGGTCTTTTGGTGAGACCAGAACCTCTACGACATATGGAGGATCCTTTGGAGGATTATTTGGAAGAACATAGGCATGGCTTAAGGCTTGATAGGTGTGGAAAGAAGAAGGGAGTGGGGGTGGTATTAATAGTGGAGGAGAGGTTTTTTTTTAATTATGTTATTCATTATTATAATATTTTTTAAAGATTATGAATAGTCTTAGTTCATGTGAACTAAAATAGTAATAATTGAGTGTGAGTTCAAACCATGTGGCCTTACGTCACTTATGATGTCTTAAATAGTGTATTTTTCCGAGAATTTTATTATACACTATTTTATCGTATTTCACTATTCATTGAAAATTCATGAATTTCAGAAAAATCCCAGAAAATTACCCTAACCATTTTTCATTGAGTATAATTAAAAAATGAAGCCCATTTTTTGAAAAATAACTTTCTAAATATTATTAATTTAATTTTTAAATAAAATCATACTTAATTCAAAAATTAACAATTCCAATTCTATAACATCTTTTACATCACAATGAAAATTTTACCAAGATATTATTATCATACATCCTTAAGAAAATAAATTAATAATAAAATGTACTATTCATTGGGGTGACATTACTATTCGTATTACTATTCATTAGGGTTTGTGACTATTAACAAAAAAACAAGTCTGTTTCATCAGACTCTAAATAACATAATGAACACAATTTTAGATGACTGTTTTGTAAATTGAAAACATAGAAGTGGAAACATTATGTTTAAAGGAATGTTATAAATATCTACTTAAAACCATGTTCCATGAATTTCTATTTATTTTTTGAGAAACTTGTGGTGTTACATTAGGACTGTCAGGACTCTAGAGGTAGGTATTAGAAGGACCTATTGAACCCTTTCTTGTTATAATCCTTCAGTTTTTAGGGGACTTCTGACATTTGAGTATTTATTTTGGTTTTTGGATTGTTTTAGGCGAGTAATTATAATGGAGGTGAAATAGTGTTATGTCGTGATATCACATTTTGTAGTGACCCATGTGGAGTTCGAGTACATGGTCTAAGATCCTAATTGGTTTTTATCTCTACTTGGGGCATGAACCATTAAACATGTTTCCAGGTTAGTCCTAGATACTAGTTCCACACTCAAGTAGTTTGGCATGAGTCATGTTTCATCTTGGACTTCGTTTATGTGTGTATGATTTTTAGATGAAAGTGGTTTTTAAGATGGAAGTGATTTTTTTCTTTTTTTTTGATATTTGTAAGAATGGGTTTTAAAAGAAAATGTTTTGGATAAAACATTTGGTAAATTCTTGGGTTTTGATAAGGAAAAGAAATTTGTGACCCTTGGTACTCTTTATGAATGTTAACATATTTGTGGTTGGGTATGGAATGTGCATGTCGGCACTTGTGTGTGGATGAAGTAAGTGGAAGTGTATGGAATCATATATAATGGTTAATGGGATACCATGGGTGCATTTGAAATCAAAGGGTTGAATTTGTTTTTCTGATGTGATTTTTGAGTGGAAGATGAATATGAGGATTGGTTTTCTTTGAAAAGTGGGGTTTTTTTGTGAAATGTGGCCTTGGGAGAAAGTGGTTTTGAAAACTGATAATAAAATATTATTTTTTAAATGAGTATTTTGGTTATAGTTATATTGGTTTTGCTTGTGAGCTTGTTTTTTTGGATCAAGTTATTCTTTTTTATTGTTTTTTAGTTTGATGTTTATTATAGTTTTCTGTTCTTTGTGTCATTTAGAATATGCCACCCATAATGGTTCCCAAAGTCTCTAAGGAGTCATGCCTAGTTTTTGATTCTTTTTGATTATTTCCTATCATTTGTGGTGATCTGGGTCAGTTAAAAGCAATTGAGTGTCTAGAGGACGGTGAGTTTTCCTTTAGATTAATGGGAACTCTGGAAGATGTCAGATATTCTGATGTTCTGGGATTGTATTAGGGTCAATATTTGGAAGGGTAGAATATGTTTTATCCAGAATCTATGAAGGTTTGGATTACATGGGAAATGTTTAGTTCCATTTTTTGATTGGTGGTTAATACCTTAGAAAGTGAAGAGGAAGAAAAAATAATCACTCATGAATGTTTATCATGGATAGTGAGCAACAAAAGAATATACTAAAACATTAATGTAGCCGGTTTAATTCACTTCAGTGATAGTGTCACATGACCTTATGAAAGCAACCTTTTTCATTTTGGGTATTATTCTAGATATTATATAGTTGTCCCTATCCTTCAAAGATTTTCATTTTGAGAAGTTTTTGGGTGAATATTTTTAGCCAAGTTGGTTCTTGAGGGTCATTTAATGGTGGTTAGATCTCATTAATGTTCCACATTATGTATTTGGTGTGTGACAGATGAACCTATTCTTAAAAAAACTCTTTCTTTTGTTTTGGATTACATTTCAACTGTCTATTTTCTTGTATGCCACCAGTGTGGCCGGTTTGGACATTAAAATCCAACTAGTCACAATCCTCCAAATTTTTTTCTCAATGTGGCCTTATGGTTCATCTATATACATTTTTAGGAATTGTTGTCGGAAGAAGATGGTTTGATTGGAGGATGTTAGTTCATGACTGTGAGGATGTAGATTCATTAAACATCTGGGCTCCATCCATAGGTGATAGAGTGAGGATCGTACACAGTGAGGATTTATTGGGGATGTGTGGGTAACCTTCACCCATTTCATGTCTCCAGTTTCAGAGGAGAGGTAGTTTAAGTTCACCGTTATATTTTTATTATTTTAGTGAGTTATTTATAAGAGATCCAGTTGTTATATTCCCTTGGAATCATTTTTTACAGTGAATTTCAATATTTAAATTTTTAGTATTTTGTGAATCAGTTTCTTGTTTCTAGATGCATTTGTCTAGGTATTTTGTTTGGAAATAAATGATTATAGCTTCCATTCGGTTCATGTTTCTTCTGTGGGTTTTCCCCTAATTTTGGGGTTTGGTATCTATGGTTGGTTTTTGGTTCTTTTTTGAAGATCTCTCTTTCCCACATTGGCCACCATAAGGACATGATGCTCGTGTTTTAGTTTTGGTGGTGTTAGTTGTGTTGGGTGTTCCAAGTCATGGTGGGGGTGTCTCTCAGTCAGTGTGGAGATGTTGCGTTAGTTCCCTATCTTAGTTTTCCTAGAGAAAGTAGTTGAGTCCTTGTTGTGGGGAGAAACCTATTGTGTTTTAGCTTTGTTCCTAATGATGTATTTTTCTTTGAAATCAGTCATGTGTGACCTGTGATGGGAGGTCACCCTGAGGCACAAGGTTCATTTCATTTTTTATCTGTCATAAAATCATGTTTTATTTATAATTCGGCTGGATGAATTTCTGGGGTAATAATGTGTTTTTAGATGGGATAATTTTCACACATCAACATTTAAAATTATATTATCCTATTATTTTATTTTTTAGATATAATTTCTAAGGATCAGGTTAAGTCATAGTATGATTTTTTGACATTTGAATTAAAATTGTTGTTTTGGAGGATTAAAAGTAAGGGGTTCATGGTTTTAGAATGGTGAAGGGAAAATTGTGGATTATCCAAGGTAACCATGATGATTTTTTTTGGGTTTCCAATGGTGATCTGCATAGGTTGCACATGGTTTGGGAAACCTTGCAGCAACAATGCAGTTTGTTTCTAGAATGGGAAAGAGGTGTCAAACATGGTTGGTTCATGGTTTGAAAACCATGCGACCAAACAATACTAGTAGCCCATATTCTTAAAATATAGAACTTATATGTTTTCCATCCCCTCTTTTTTGACCCTTTTGATATTTCCACCCCTTAATCATTTTGTCCTCACTATCTCTCTTTGATTCCCCTCCCTTCGGGGATGTTCCTCCAAATATCTAATGTGATTTTCTAGCGTTTTGGCCATTTTTCTTCTCTTATTGTCCTCCCCTTATAGTTTCTTTGTGTTTACTTTGTGTTTCCTTTGTGTTTTCTCCCTTTTATGAACCATAGGGTTAGGTTTTGATGTTTTGGTAAATTTAATGGATGATAGGGCATTTGGATCGTGTTTTAGGGTCAGATCTACCTTCTCCATTTTTATTGTGTCCGCACTCCATTAAGGTAAGTGTTTCCATCCATTCCCTTTCCATATCATTCTGTTTGGTTCTTATATAAATGTAAAATGTTTTTTCCCTGTTTTTGGTATCATTTTTGGACATTATGTCATTTTCTTATAGGAAAATATTGATGTATTTATTTTTAAAGGTGTTTCATTAACTATACTATATAATTATTCCCAAATTTTGTTTATTAAAATGATGATTATTCATTTAAAATGATGTTTTGAATTTTGATTGGTGCTGAAAATTTATTATCTTATGATTAAATTGTCAAATTTTGAATTTCACATTGTGTGTGTGAACTGATGATATTAAAGAAATGGTTATTATGTGTGGTTTGTTGTGTTGGTTGGAAAGCTTCTGGCCTTTCTTTAAAAATTATTTTGGGTAATGTCATGGATACTTTTGGATTTCTATTGGATGTTGTCACATCCTTGTGTGCTCGGAATGTACACATGTATTGGAACATAAATTTTAAAGGTCTAGAATAATCTTTCTCAAATTAAGAACCCATATTTTTGAAACACATTTCATCCATTCCTATTATTTTATTCTTCAAAATCATAATGCTTTACTAATGGTACATTGATTCTAAAATTACATTAATTTAGTTTCAACTATTTTTGGAATTTCTAGCCTCTTTGAACCCTCGATAAATTCATAGATTCTATATGGTATGAAAATCTATTAGGCGTATTTTTTTATTTTGTGAATTTTTATCTTAGTTTTGAAGTGTTGTTAGGATTATTAAATTAGAGGCCCTTTTTTATTTTTTTTACACATAACAGTGGTGTTGATGTTGTTATGAAAAAAGGTTAGAAATAATTATTTTAATGTATTGGATTTGATATTGTATGAAGGCCCGATTTTCACTTTATGCTGATTTGAGAATGAACTATTAGTTTGAAATTATACATGCTCGATTGGCATCATGGCATGTCTTGATGATTTTTTGAAAGATCTTGTGATGTGAAGTCCAATTTAGAACTTATGAATGGATATTTGTGAGAAGAGAACCCATTTAATTTATTTACAATATGGGTTAACACAAAGGTGGTGTATGTGTTTGGGGTAGGAAAGTGGGTGGTGTAAGGTAAGGAGAGTCACTTGTATGAGGGCATCCCCCTTTCACCATATACTTTTACCATTGGTTTCCCGAACATCATTTAGAGGGTCAAGTGATGGATTCTTGTGAAACCCGATTAGTTGGGTTCGTACCCCCTTGGATTGACAGGGTTTAGTAGGACGTTATACTAGATTGGTTAGTTTAGAGCGACCATTTGGTTATTAATTGTTTAGTTGTACTATATACCAATAGGTTTTTCAAACCTGAGTACATTTAGGGATTTCTCTAGAGATGTTTATGAAATCCCCATGGTTAATATATTAATGTTCTTGTTTATATTTTATTTCAATTGGTTTCTTATTTATACTGCTGGTTTATTTTCAGCATAGTTTGGTATAATTTTTTTTATTTTTTTAGATTTTATTATAAAATGGTAGTCTATTTTGAAAATAGTGATGTGGTGCAAGTTGTTTTTAGAAAGGGAAAAGTGATTTTTTTATTAAAATGGAAGAAACCTATTTTCATATATGTATTTCCAACTACTATTTGGATAAATTTTTTGGAATATAAATGTATGGATTCTGTATTGGTTACCTTCTGATTTATAGAGATCACACCCTACATTTACAATTCAGGGTCAGTAGACCCGAGTTGTTTTGTAGTTGTAGGTGTTTGGTTCATGTGCTCATAGTAGCAGAAGTTTGGTCCAGTGTTTGGAGGTGAGAAAGTGGTAATATGGTGATCTTGTCAGTGTGGTCTAGTTCTAGTTTTTCATGTCTTTATTTTCAATTTGTTTTAGTTGTTATTCTATCTTGGAATATTTTTATATTGTTAGAGTTTATATGTTGGATCATTTTCATTTCAATTTTGGATAATATGATGATGATTATTTGTGGGGATAAATCATTCCCCTTATGATTACATGGCTTCCCAACACCAGTTTATAACCTATGGGGTTTGGGAAAACCCTTCGAGCCATGTCTTAGACTGTTCTGAATGTCTTTTCGGATGACATCTCAACTTGGATTGTGACAAGCAATGAATGAAAAACTACTCTCACATAAATTTGGTTTGTGTAAGGGATGGTTTAATTATGATGTAGTTTATCATCGTACGACTAGGATATTGATGGTGCAATTTAATATCTTACAACCAGAATGTTTTGAATTTAAAACTTAAGACTAATTTACATTGAACATGGTATAAATGATTCAAACATTTCATGGAAATAAACCAAAAACGTCCTATTTTATTCCGGCTTGAAAGGGTAAATTTTTAAAAATAAAATCTGGGGGGGTTGAATTTGAGAAGTGATATGGGGAATGGAATACATTGGGGCATATGGACATATGAAAACCTTCTCCTTAGAGTGAGTTTTTCTTTGTTTAACATTCCATTTTGTCGATTACTTATTCATAGACAATTGGGGAAAATTATGCATTATCAAAAAAAGATGTCCTATGATACTAGCACTCCACCTTTAATGGCTACGGAGGTTTATGGGGTTTTATTCCTTTCCATACATAGAGTATGGGTTGTGAATGGAGGGTTCCTAAACATGAGATGGGATTTCAATGTCAAAATTTACCTGGAATAGGTAGAGAGGATTCCCTTATGCTGGTCTTTCCCAAGCGTAGGAAATATTTTTTGATTTGGATGGGTTTGATAAATGAAGTCCAGAAATGAATTCATATATTGTTGAAGAGAGAATCAAGCCATATGTAGTAATGGGATGATTCCCCGTCTAGGTCTGACCCATTCATAGGGAAGGGTACAAATTTTTCTTCTCTTGTGTCTAGAAAATTTCTCGTGAAGGTCCGTATTATACATTTGAAAAAGGAGGATATTTTTAATATGTGAAATGAATGGACCTGAGATATGAGTATGAGGTGTCAATACATATCATATGATAATAGAAATCAAGCCACACAGAGTTATTATTATCAGTCAGTTTAGTTTCATTTGACTATAACACGAGCTAAGAAGTTTAATTTCATGTGGTGAGGAAATCATGGAGTTCTATAGTATAAGGTCATATGAGTAGGACCAGTTATCAAAGTGACCATGAGTAACAGGAGGCTAATCAAGATTCTATGTTTTGACCTTCCGTAGATGTGATGGTGGAAGAATGTGTAAACTGAGATCCCAAGGATTGTTAGATCAAGGGAAATAATATGTCCATGGAGGACATTAGGGCTTACAAAGATAAAAGGAGTATCTGTTGAGGATGAATTTTCCTTTGGTTGATAAAACGTTTTGTGGGAAACTTATATAGAGAGAACTGGAGCATATTGTGCATATTCAAACAATGATGTCCCTAGGACACTAAACCAACATTTCTCATTGACGTAAGATGATTCTGAAGATCCAAAATTTCCTAGGGAAAAATATTGGTTAATATAAGGGATTTGTCCAGTCATGTAGGAAATATTCAGACCATGATTGGCCTTGAAGTGTTAGATTCCCTATATAGATATGACTCATACGTAGGGGGTATTTTGGTTTCCATGATAGAAAATTGAATGATTAACCCAAACCTGATATCTCCTACAAGGATCTTTATTTTTATATAGGAGATGGGATATTATTTATTTTTCTTTACTTCATAGATGGGATTAGGTCATAGGACCTAGGTGCCACTACATATCTCATTAAAATGAAAATCCAACAATATATAGTTCTTGAGTAACCATACATTTTAATGTCATATAGTAAGGTCTTAGGTTCCCATACATAAAGAGGAAATATTACATCTAGACCCAAGATTAAATGATCTAGTAATAACTATGTATATTTTTATGACAAGAATCAATCTATATGTAGTTATTTAATATGACATGGTAGATAATTGGTGCTTGCAGAAATGTCCTATCTTGTGAGAACATTATGGTTTTATGCAGTTTAATGTCATAAAGTGTGGAAATTGGTGTCATGAAGATTAATTTTATACAAAAAAGTTGATATATCACATAGTTAGTGTCAAGTGATTAGGATGACTGCATCTTATTGTTAGGGGGGGTTGATTTTTTAGACCCGTGAGAAACATAATCCCAATGAAAACAGAGACAATGAGGCAAATGGGTATGAAAAAAATCATATTATAAATGGAGTTAAACATGAGGATGGGCCTAAAAAAGGGGGTATAGACATAAATATGTATCTTAATATGGCATGATTCAAGACCCACATTGTTCTGAACACGAATTACCCACACAAGTCTGATCCATAAGCAGAGGGGGGATTCTTTCCCATATTTCATGGTTGGGCCCAATACATGATGTCTGGTTGTCACTATGTATCCTATATAATGGTAATCAAGTTGTATGTAGTTATTATCAAGTTCCTTGTGTAGGTATAAAATATGTACATGGATAGGGGATTTTATAATATTGTTACACCTGGACCTAGGATTTGAGATCTAGGTGTCAGTACATGGATAGGAATGAAGCCACACAATGTTCTTAAGAATTGTGCAGTTTGGTGTTGTGTGACTAGGGCATCATCCATGAATTTTTAACTTCATTCGGTGAGGTTTAAATGAGTTCATGTAGTCTTGGTCCATATGGATTAGACCATATATTATGGAGATATTGATTAATTAGAAGATTATCA
The DNA here is from genome assembly GCA_963277665.1 of Viscum album. NCBI lineage: Eukaryota > Viridiplantae > Streptophyta > Magnoliopsida > Santalales > Viscaceae > Viscum > Viscum album. The sequence goes on along the minus strand of OY728133.1, from coordinate 1,992,304,908 downwards.
GGATGATATGTTCTAAACATCCTCGGACGTGAGGGAGAAGATAGTGTAAACCCTGATTCAAGGGATACTCAGATAAGGAGAAGTGGAATGGGGCATAAAATCCATTGGGGCATACAAAAATATGAAATGCATCTATTGGGGAAGAAATTTCCTTTGATTGACCTGCCTTTTTGTGGGAAGCTTATATAGTTCCAATTGGGGCATATTGTGCGTATTCAAACAAAGGTTTCACTAGAACAATGACTCACCATTTCCAATATTGTGTGTAATGTCTTTTTTACTACCAAAAGTTTTCAAATTGAAATTTTAAAATTATCAACCATAATCACTATGGATTGTAACAAAAGTTATATTTCTCTTATTTCTACCGTGAGATACAAAAAATTTCGAAACAGAATAGGGATTATGATCCTTTAGAAAAAATGATCCCAATATATTTATTATATTCATCAAACATGAAATATGCATATTATCTTTCACTAATACGTCAAATTTGTTATGGAAAAAATTAATCCATATGCACTAAATTTAAATATTCCAAAGGTAAAACATCAATAAATGATTTAAATCTTGACTTATGTTTCTTACCATATTAACAAGGGTTATATTCTTTTAAATAATTAATTTTTAGATCTAATAGATATCTATCAAGTTCTTTCATAGAAATTTTATCTAATGTTATAACATACAAATTCCCATCCTTATTTTCCAAAACCAAGTTCGAAACTTCGAATCCACTTAGGCATGATAGATCTTGGCTTATAATGTATTCATTGTTTAACATGTTAACATTATCGTTCCTATTAGAATAATTAATTAATTATTATTTTTAAAATTTAAAAATAAATTTATCATTCTTGAAGTTCAAAATACAATATTAATCAAATAATTTGCTTATATTGGTGATATTATACGTATGTATTATAATATAAAAAACAATGGAAATTAATTATTTAATAAGGAATTAGATATCATTGATACCATATATATCTCATTGATCATTTTCAATTAATGTAATTTTTCTACCTTTAACATTTATAATATTTTGAAGAAATATTTTTACCCGAAATATGTGTGGAACAACCGCTATTTATATACCAAATTTCCTGAATATTGGTACTCATCATTTCCTTTTGAAATAAAAAATTTATGGTTTTGGTACCCAAAATATCTTGGGCCCAGAATTATTAGAAAATTAATCATTTGGAATACACATCTTCTGAAATTAATTGTGTTGAAGAGTGGGTAATTATTTTGACATATATTCTTTATGAAGACCAAAATATATTATATAATTTAAAGAAATTTTTTTTCCAATGTCCACATCTTGGAAAATTCTTATAAATGGTGTAGTGTTTGGAATATAATAGTTATACTGGAATTGAGGTTTTACTAATGTGTAACCTATTCTATAAGTATTACTATATGATCTCAACTATTTTTAAATATTATTGAAATTTTCCTTCCCGAATGTCAATATTGATAGATGTTTTTTCGATTAGGTTTCTCATAATTATGTTTTACACCTAATTTCTTCTCATTATATGTTGATTTAAAATATATTTGTTATAAAACTCTAATGTATGTTTAAAAATATTTTAATTATGTTTTTTAATTATTTTATTCTTTTTATAATGTTATTTTATATAAAATTTAATATTTAATGACTTGTGAAATATTTTTATCAGTAAAAGTAGCATATCTAGTCATTTCATCAAAACTAAGCATATTATCATCATCATATGATGTAATCAAATTTTCATATTATTAATAATTTTAAGTATATTCATCATTTTAATTAGGGTAATTATAATTGAAGAAAAATTTCATTAGATATTTAGTGCATACCTTTTCCATGTTGAGTGAATTTTTTATCAGAATTATTGGATAAATCCCATAACATTATGATTATCACTACTTTATTATATGAGAATTTATATATAATTATCTTCTCCAATAGCACTCCAAGTATATAATGACTTAAAAATTTCCTTCCCATTCCCATATAATATTTTTTGATCTTTATTATTTCTTCTTCAACCTTGGCCATTATAGCATTATATGCCAAAGCGTTTTTATATTCACAAAAAAGTAACTCAGACGAATCTTTCTTATCACACATATCATTCTAGTTGTTCACGTACTTAAAATGAAAATAATTATTTCCAAATATCGTTTTTATCCTATCTTTAACCAGATCAATATAATTATCACATTCTTATATAGAAGTAGAATTATATTAAATATCCACATTCTTATTTTGTTTAGAACATTTAGAAAAATGCTCATAATACTTCATTTTCATAGTTTTTTATATAGATATTGAAGAAAAATAAACCAAATTATTTTTTGTCCTTCTTTTCATCTATTTATAAACTAATATTGTACTAGTTGAGTGTTCCAATCAAGTATACCGACCCTAGCTTGGAAGCCTATTTTTTTATCATCTATCACTATTCTTCTAGATTAAAATTACTTTGGTGTAATTTCAATAATATTTTCCATAAGATGATCTATAGTCAACTCCTTCTCTTAATAAGAATGTAAACTATTCAAAATGGTGATTAAACTTGGATTCAATTGAGTAATAGATTCAACTAGAGAGAAATCCAAAGTTTGATATTATGAATTTTACAAAGATGTTCTAGTCCCCAAAAGTTGTAATGTTATGAAATGTGTAACTTCCAAATTTATCCAATTTTTTTGTCCATTTCACAAGAAGATATTAGAAAACTCAAATTTCTTATCATATAAAACAACAAAGTGTTTATTACTCCATCGATGAGCTTAAATTATTATTTTTCCACTCAAGAAAAACATACAACTTCCTTATCTTGAATTTTTTAATTTCTAGTCATCATGGAAAAATTGTATTCATCAATTTTGGTAACAAAATATTTTATTTTATTTATAGATCAATTATATTCATCACCATAAAAAATTAGTGTTTTTAAGAATGAGATTCTCTAAATTCCCAAACATCAGATGTACCACCACAATGAAAAAATACTCCGATATAAACATGGTTATTATAAAAACAAATAAATTTTGAGCACTTATCTAATACCAAATTTGAGATCACAAGAGTATTAAAAATACTAAATGAGGGGGTTCATTGTAGTTAATAAAAAATTGAAAAATAAAATTTTCCAAAGACCTTATTTTAAGAAATTATATCAGGAAAATAGTTGTATAGATATAATTTATAACCATAATAATAAATAATTTTATACAAATAAAATATAAACATTATTTAAAATGCATAGAGAAAATAATAATCATGTAAAAAAATCGAAAAAAAGTATAAAAATGATTTAGGAAATTTCATTGAATAACATAAATAATATTTCCTAATAATGATATTTTATTTAGAATCAAGTGATAAGGATGTTACATAACATGAAATTAGGTATCAAAGACATACCCTTTCATAAGTTATATCTTTCAAGACTTGTAATTCATTTATCCACTTGATTAGAAAAATATCTTTATCCATATCCTTGGGATCCCTTGACCAACCAGGTCAAAAAAACGTTTTTCTATATATTCCTAAGATATCATTATAAAATTGTCACATTGATGAAATCACAAAATAGATACCTTAAATTAATTACAATGAAATAAAAAAAAGATTTATTAAGGAATCTATATAAATATTAAAATAAGATTGATCTCAGTGACAATATGTTACAAAAATATCAACAAAAAGTTTAGATCATATAGAGTTAGCCGATCCTTATCCTCAAGGTTGTGGTCTCCTTTATAATCATGCTTACAACGGTGAGATTATGTACTTATTTGTATTAGTGAAATTGATTTACAAAAACATATTCCACACACCTATTAATTTAATTTCAACATCACTCTATCTGATGGTTGTTTGGTATAACATAATTACAATTGCTATAAAATTTAATTATAATAGAATAGATCTACATTTTTTCAGTATAATTTGAATGTATATTTCCAAATGGATAAATAAATATTTATTCAATATAATTGATAGGTCTCCTTCTGATGAACTATTTATGGTATCCTTTTTAGAAATCTAGTTGATGGAATCATTCTAATGTACTTCATACAAATCTCTTTTTTGGACATTATAAGCCTACCACTAGTATAAATTATATATGTTTATCTGATGTACTCTATACATATATATTTGGTGTACTTGGTAATCATTCGACCGATATAATGGATAAATTAATGTCTTATAATATTGAATTTCCCCATTTAGTATAATGGATTACTATCCTACAAGAACATTAAAATATAGAAAATATGAGGATTATTAATAAGATAAAAAACTAAATATTTATTTTTCAATTTCGAAATTAAAATTATTAATATGTCCTTCAAGTCAATAGTATTTTCATATTGACATCTTCATGAAGGTTCCTTGTAAGGTTGCCTATTTAGAGAACTTACTTCCATATTTTTTTATAATGGTAAGTGGCTATAACAAGTAGAACTCTAATAGATTTAAACCAGGAAAGTAAACAACATATTTTATCACATTCAATGTATTGACATAGGTTAAACCACTTTTCCACTATTATTTATTTATAGATATTTTCATCACATTTAATGTTTTGTTTTCTCTTGAGTGAGAATTAAATTTTTTGTTATTTAAAACACTTTTATGGGAAAAGTGAGACCCCAAACATTCAACCAAAAAAATAGATGATTGAACCATAAAAGGAAATTTATGTCTACTAATGTTAATCTCTTTAAACAATTTCCATCATAAAGAGGTTAACTGAGTGTTTGGTTCATCCATTATCAAGTCTTCAAACTCATAGGCCAACTTATCCCATGTCTGGATATACTCCCCATGGTTGATTATCCTATTGTTGAATCCCGCAATAGGGATCTGATCCTGCCTATCTATCCAAGTGTATTTCTCCTCACTAAGAGTCACCTGCAGTGACATCCCCATCATTTTGGCAGCTTACTTCTCAGATGTGTTTATTATAATAACTTGTTCGACCACATGTTCTTTTGAACTTAAGATAATGTCCAATGCTTGTTCACCCACACCATCAGACAAACATTGGTCAACAGACCCACTGTCCATATTCATGGAATTTAACTTCTTGACTGATTGCATCTCCATTGGAGATGGTAAAAAGGAGTAATCCTTTACTTTGTGGGTCAACCTCTTATTACCCCTTAGATTTGAAGGCTGACATGCAAAAACATTATTACCATATTCACTCAAATCCTTTTCTAAAACTTTATCATTGTCCTGGGGAATGTCTGGCTAGTTTATATTCTATCCATACACTAAAAGAACATCAAAAATATTGTGTAGTAGAACCAGAGTCTGGGTCTCTAGGCTATCACACTTTGTATTTCCAGTTTTGGTTTGGTGAACCATGTCCTGAACAAACCCCTACAAACCCTCCGCAGAAACAACACCACTAACACTTTTTAAACCATATCAAATGGAGCTGAATTAACTAGGAAAGTGTTAACAACCATTTATGTCACCCCCTCTCTAGTATACTTCTCATCCCTTCCTTCCACCCTAGTCACAAAAACATTAATCACATTTAACTAATCAACTCTTAAATAATTGTTTTTTAGAATGTGGCCAATATCAGCCCTATTCGGTGTATTACATTCAATACTACCAACCAGGTCTTTCCTCAGTCTATTAAATATATCATATTCCTCTAGATTAGGAACTGGTACCCCTTCCAGTATCTTGTCCATTATAGTATTTGAATTACTCATACTCACATCCCTGCCATCCTTGTGGATTTAATCTTCTTCATTATCAACTAATAAACTTCCATCCACATCTATTATCTTACCAACTTGATGTTTAGATGAGGACCGAGTCACCGAGTCACCAACACCTGAAATGTTCAACCCAATGTTCCTTGATTCCTCTGCACAATGACCCAATCTTATGGATGATGAGCATAACTAGAATCAGGACTAAAAAACAACAATTTTCCTATACCAAAAATCCTCACCCACATCAATCAAAAATAACTCAATAGGTAGTTTAGAAACATCAACTTCAACACAAATACATGGTGAAATTTTATGGAATACTACCTTAGTCCTACTATCTCAAAAAAGGTATCATCTAACTAAGATACCAAGAATTCAGAGAATATAAATGTTTTCGAAAGGTAGATGGAGATTTATAAATCTTACCCATACTACCATTTTGGAAGAATCCATATTTATACAGAAATTATAGGACCACTTGAATTGGAGAAAATGAGATCCTCTATTGATATGAGGTTCACTTAAATAGGAGGGGAATAGATATTCCTCGGATGAAAACATGATCAAGATGTTCATAGAATCAAGATGCCCAACAGTTTCCCTCTTCTGCAGACCCCATGCTTAGAAAATACACTGATACAGGGAATCCACCACTGGAAGATGGTTTTAGAAATGATCAATTAAGGATATATTCAACAGTGAGGTTTCATTAGTGATTTCTGAGGTTGAAATCGAAACTTTCAGGATGCCTTCGAAACATTCAAGAACCATAGAGAAACATGGAATTGAATGGAAGGAAGGTAAGAACTCATGGTTGGAGATTTGGATGAAGGGTGGCCATCCTGCTCTAGCAAGAGGTAGCAGACGACCCTCCCCCACCATGGGGGGAGGGGCCAGAGATAAATACAATGCCACCTAGGGCATGGTTAGCCGATGACCTAGCTTCGCAACAGTCACCTCCTATATCTAGTTTTCTATCAATAACCATTTACACCCAATGATATTTACATTAACTAATGCATCTACCAATAACCAAACATAGTTATGATACATAGAATACATCTTATATTTCTTTCATTCATTCCATCTTCTGTCTTTTGAGATCTCTACATACTCTTCATAGGAGAGAGGTTAATTAATTTCAATCAATAACTATTTAACATATTTGGTTACTATCAAATCACATATTTCAAGTTCTCCTAACTATTTAGTTCTCTTATGTAGTGGTTAAGCTTCTGGAACAACTTATTCTATTGATACCTATATAATCTATTCTTACACTGACTCTTTTGTTTCATGAGAATCAAATTCTTCAAAGTCAATAATTATCCCACTATCCTTCGTAGGAATTTTATCCCTCTTAATAATAATGAAATGTCCTATGATGATTAATTTCTTCTGTGAGGGGTTTTATAAATTTAAACCACATGTTCCCTTGGGATACCCTATAATGATACCCAGCATGAATTGGGGTGCTATTTTTTTATCATATGACTATAAAAAATCACATTCCACCACAAAAATTATTTTATAACAACACAAATTTCATTACATACATTAATACATATGGTATTTTGTTTTCCACTTTAGTTGATATTTATCCTATAATGTGTGAAGTACCATGTAATGCATATCCCCAAATGGATAATATAATATCAATAATAGTCATCATCAACCTCACCTTGTCATGAATTTTATGGTTCTTACATTCCAAAATACCATTTCATAGTTGTCTATAATTTGGAGTGATTTAATATTGAATCCCAAATACCTATAGAGACTCTATAATCGCTTGGTTAAGATATTCAACACCTTGATCAAATATAACATTATTTATATACTATGTAATTTTATTATAAAATTCATTCTTTAATTATTTTAATTCATTTTTGGAATTTAACTTATACCTCATCATGAAGACATATCAACATCTACTGAAGTCAGAAGTAAATTTTATAAAGTAGTAATATCTAAAAATAGGTTCTATTAGAAAATTATGACATACATAAATTTACCCCAACCCTAAAAATGAGGATTCCATTTAACCTCATCCACTAAGGGGTGTTTTCTTCTTTTTTTCATGTAAACAATTATGACATTTTCCAAGTTATTTTAGCTCAAAAGTGTCTTAATAACCTTCCTGAGAGAGCTTTGTTAGACACTTCTTATTTAGTTTACCAAAAAGATGATTTTTCTTGAGGGGGTTGAATGAATTATGAGATATTTATTCATTATCAATTTCCAATAGTTGGATTTGTAATATAATATGTGAAAACTATGATTTAGCTATGTCATACCATGACAATTTTTTTCTTCATAAAAGAAGAACTCATTATTTATAAATGTGAAAATAAATCCTTCCTTTTCAAATAAATATATAGAGTTTATTTTCATTGTAACAATATGAAAATATTACAATTTTTTAGAAATAAAATCATTTTAATTAGATATACAATGTGGTGGTATCCAATTACAAATGTATTAGGTAACAGTCCATTATCTTCTCAAAGATCCACCTGTCCTCCTCAATTCATTCAAAATCTACATGTTTCCAAAATTTTGATATAGAAATGAGCCCCAAAATCTATATCTAATACCCAATATATATATATATATATATATATATATATATGTTTTAAACTTGGTAACAAATGCACCATTAACATACCCTTGATTATAGGTGGAGTTATTTTTCTAGCGATCGGCCTTGCAACATAAAAAAATAATTGTATCTTTTTATCCTTTATTTACATTTGAATATTCTTCTTCTTAGGAGGATGGTTCTCGAGATCCTTCTACTTTTAATAAGAATTATGAACCTTTTACATGTTATTCATTTTCATATTCCTATATGGGTTGTGGGTTTTTCACACCCCATGTCGTTTCCAACTTCGAGAATGAGGGGAAAAAGATAAAAAAGTCTCTTTTTAGTGATTATTATGTTCTAATTAATAATAAATCTGGAGAATGATTTATGATGTTTTTATATAATTATCTATATGTGAATCTCAGTATGGAATTTAATGTCCACTATTTCTAAGTTCTCTATATAGACAATTTACATGATTAAATGAGGTCTAACTAGCACTAAATCTATATTCTTCCATGTGAATAGTGAATAAGAGATCTCTTATCTATCTTGTCTCAAATTCTATTGATAATGATCATGAAGGTGAGGTGTGATACTATACAAATCCCCATCTTATTATAACTTTTGAAAATCATTGGACAGGGATGATAGTATGAAATATTGGATATCTGTTGAATAATCAAAGTGTTTCATGTATATATACCATTATTCCTCACTTGACTGTTGTCTATGTAACTAAAAAACATGGTTTTCCATCACATATAATTTAATTTTATGGAATATAATAATTTAAAATCACCATTTCTATTTTTTGGAAATTTGTTTTATTGATAAGTTTGTCCTCCTCAAGTATAGATCATTGTGACATGGTTGATTTCAGGTGGGTTTCCATTTATAAAATTAATATGAGAAGAATTATAGTACATTATATGATAAAAATAGATATTTTTTTAACCTTACACTTTTTCATCTAAATAAAATATCCCTCGCCATTTTATTTATGTTATCCTATTTCATGGTTATTTTAGTGATAAGGATCCATATACTGCTTCTCATAACCTGACTGATGGTCTATTAATATATTATAAGGTATTTATATAGGTGTAACTTTCTAACTATATCAACACATAGTTCCATGCTCTATTGTGTGGACTCCCCAATCTTGAAATCCTAATTTTTTATTCAACGCATTATCTATTTGTTTCATTGTGTCTTTTAGAGGGTATCAACTCTATTATGTACTAGGATAAGTCGACACAAACCCCATGATTGAAATTAATCGATAATTGAAAGTAACCCAATAGAGGATGTTGAAGAACTTTTAACAATGGTCAATTCCTAACCTAGTAGTAGAAGGTAATACAGACATAATATTTTTATATAACTGATGGATTATAATCATTATTTAAAAATTACCCATTTAGTCTTTATTACATACTTTTTAGTACTAAGTGGCTTTAATTAAGAGATTGAAAATGTATTAGATAAGTTTTACATATACTATAATTTATTTTATTTCCATATTTCATTCTATATTATTATTTAATTTATGAAATTAAAAAAAACTCTCATAATGAAAATAACCCTAGAACTTGATGAAAATAAAATAATAATAGTAGTATGGTTATGAGATTTTCGTAACAGTTAGTTTATCTAGAAGATGGAAATCTAACTAATGATCTAGGGTAAAAACAAATTAAACAATAACATTGTTTATGTTGTATGTTTAAACTTGTCCTTCCATGTACCTCCTAGATTTGATTCTCCCTGCCTCCAAACATAAACATCCTCTTATATCCTACGATCTCCATTCATTATATAATTATTTACTAAAATTAATATAAATGGAACCAAAGGATTGGATTTTGGGGTTTACATAAAAGGAAACCATTTGAACACAAGGCCTTTCGTAATTGAGGGATAGATGAAAAAATTACATCAATTTAATTTAATAATAATAATAATTTTTATTGAATCTGATTATATATAGTGGTATGTTCTATGTTCATGATCATACACATACATGAAACAATTAGACATTAAATTTAAACTAGCATTTATTCCCAATAATTCATATTTTAAGTTTAATCATTCTAGAACCAATTATTTAAATTCATGAATTAATCAATTATTTTTTGTTATTTCTCATCAAAATTTTCTTGAGAATTTCATCCCAAGTTATTGTAAAAAAATTAAAAAATATATTTAAAATTTACTGAGTATAAAATATGTACCTTTAAGGAAACATGAAACGTACCTATCCAAAATACTCAAAATATACAATAGTTGTATAAAATCTTCCCATGTTCCACGTAACATACATATCTTATCAGTTAATTTCATGGAATTTATATTCAAATAAATTACACATTGACATTTTATATTTATTGAGGATGTCATGATTTAAATGTATGTAGAGTAATCAATGCATTTTTACTTATACATGATATGTAGTTCTGAATATCACATAGAAATTAATTAGATATTTAGTATATACAAAACCCATCATATGGAATGTATGATTCATATAAATGACCCATAGAACACATGTTGAGAAGGTTAAATAGTATAATTAAATTAATTTTAATTTTTTCATAAACAAGTAATATTTATGGAATTTACTAGTTAGCTAAACATTCTTTAAAACGGTAATCCCTCTTCTATGTATCTTTCCTAAGTACTCGGTGTGTTGTCCTTCCACATAAATTAATGGTGTAAAATAAATGTTCCTAGGATACTGACTATGTGGTCTCTGAGTTACTTGATTACCAGTCACACATTCCATGTAATAAACATGAAGATCATATTTTACTAATAAAATAATATTTTTATATCAAGGTTATAGTCCATATTTTCATGATAATCATGATCCAAGATGGACTCGTCAACATGCAATATATATTAAGTAAAAAAAACATGAAATAAATAAGCAATGATCGGAATTAACTAGTTAGTCATCCTTGTGAATTAAATACATATATATTTGACACGTAGCTATGGGAGAAACATTGTGTACTCTGTGCTAACTAGATAAATTCATTGGGACATCCAGATGAGTTATTTTAATGTTTTTCATTCCAAATTACTCCATTTTTTATTATATTTGTGATAAAAAGAAGAAAGAATATAGTATATCACGATTCATATATAAATAATAATTAAACTGAAATAGAAAAAAATGATAAATTCATAAATCAATCATGGATGATTAAATAATTAATTTTTTGTTTTAAACCTCTCTCAAATATAAATTAGATGTTCTAGGCGTAGAAAAAATGTATGTTATAGGTGTAATGGAAGAGTGCAATAGGTCATGCCCAACTATGATTTTTGTCATTATTGATGATAAATCAAATATTTACACAATGATACAGATCGTTCTCAATAGAATAGAATCAATGAAAATAAACAATAGATAAAATACTCGAACCAAAGAGAGGATCATCACATATTTTTTTTTATAATTAATTTCATAAAATTACATTGTTGGAATTCATTCAACATTGAGGAGTCTAAAAATAGATCCTCATTATATGGTCATTGAGTCATAGGAATCAAGATTAAATTCCCTCAAATGATGATATAAACATTATCCAAAAATCTTGGAACGTCACCCTAAAAATCTTTGAGTGCTATCACAACAGATCCTATTGCTTGCATTGTTCACCATTGATAGCCATGAGAATAACTTCAGAAGCCTTCTTCTTGTTCTCTCTTGACTTGAGGGAAGGTGGTTGAGGAAGGTCACTTACCTTTATTAGGAGTATTCATGGAGAAGGGATCACTCTCGGACATGAGTGGATTCTCAAATTTTCTTATGCATAATCAAACAAATGAATTAGCTCTCATAAAAAATAATATAATTTGGTTTTTATTCCTCTAGGATTAAAATAAAATAATTTCACAAGTTCCCATTATTATTTATTGAATCAATATGGAACCCCAGGTTAAATAGTGATAATAATAATAATATTATTTCTCGACATATACTTAACATGTGAATTAAATTATATATTATTTAATTTCATATAATTTCATATTTATTATTTCTCACTGAGCCTAAAACTGTGTCCTCTATTCCTCAAAAACATTTATTGTGCCTTTAATAATGAATATTTAATTAATATATAAATATAAGTACATTATTCACCAATAAATAAATTAATATTATATTCCCTAAATATAAAATAAATATTAATTTAATATTTCACACACATTATATTCTATGGAATAACTGATGAAAGAATATATGCATTAAAGAAATGATGAATAATTATTAAACCACATGCCAGAATAATATTTATTCAACCTATTAAATATTAAATAATAATATATTATTCAACTAGGATTCTGTATATAGTAATTGTCATAACCTATAGGATACATTCTTAGTGGGATTCGGTGATGCACCCTAAAGCCCATGGTCTAGTAACATTCTACAAAACCCATTTATAAATAATTTAATGCAGTAATGGCATATTACCTCACATAGATTCCTACGATGTAATATAATCAATTTATCATGATATATACAATCAAGAAGGTTTCATGTTGTTCCATCAACTTATGTGCTCAATGTATCATCCATTGACATCCCAAAAATTGAATTTGACTATAGAACACAATGGCCTTGTATTTATTTACGCTATATTATTTCCATCAAATTTCATTATGTAGAAACTTTTGTTAATTTATATAATGGAAAAAATCTTTTCTCAAGTTATTCATTCATTCAATATTTCCCCTGATACCCCCAAAAAATTCTACCTCCCCACAAAAATATTTCATCATGATTTTCACCAATACATCAATGTATAAATATCACAATACTCATTAATAAAAATATTAATGTCTAAGGACTAATAAAAATTTCCATAGATAAGAAGATCCAATGACACATATAAATATGGATTTCCTAACAGTGTGTCATGTTCTCATAATATCTTACATAGGATATTACCAAGGGTGTACACACTGAGAAGTCTCCTCAAAGACCCCTATGTATAAACACATGATACCCTATATCAATTTTGTTCAAATGGTATCATCCAACTATAGAACATATATTTAAAAATAGTGTTGTAGATCTTTCAGGTTCTTATCATAGTGGGGAAATCCTATAACCTTTTAGTGAGACTACTTCTCTAATGACATTATACAGAAGAATAATCCTGACGGGATAAGTAGTTTATTAATATTCAAAACTATGAATACAAGATATCATTAAGTACTCAAAATTTTGTTGTAGGAGACCAAATTCAACAAAACCCACTTAAACCAGAGATAACTTCAAACAACCTTCAGCTTTCTAGCTATCCCATAATACTCATGCTTCTTCTAAGAGAGGTCTTTATTCAAGGGGTCCACCAAATTCTCTTAATTGGGTAGTATTCTTACTAAAACATCACCCCTTTGATAAAAATACCTTAACAGGTAATACATTCACAATATATTCATTATCTGTGGGTGTGATCTTGGAACTTTTTTTTAAGATCCAATGTTGTACTATTATCACAATACAACATGATAGGGTATTTACTACTGGTTAATAAATAAAAATCTTTGAAAATGTTTTGTATCTAAATGGATGCCTTTCTGACATCAGAATATTCAATATACAGAGACTTCACTGTAGAATCAGCAACAAATTGCTTCTTTGTTCTCTTAAATCTCAAAAATCCTCTATAGAGTCAAAAAAACATATTGACTGCGACATCATATCATTATGATCACTATGAAAACAAAATTTATTATAACCCCTGATGACCATATGCTCTTCTCCTCCATATAATAGGAACATATCCTTGGTTATTCTTAAATACATACGAATATACTTAACAATAGACCAATGTTGTTCTCTTGGATCATATTGATATCTTTTTAACATGCTCAATGCATATAAAACATTATTGCTAGTACATAACATGGAATACATGATTGATCCTATCACGAAAGTGTATGTGATATTACTCATTCTCTAATTCTTCTATTGTGTATGAGGAGAACTTTTCTTAGATAGATGATAACCATGTGTGACTAAAACCAATACCCTCTAGGTTTGTTCCATACTAAATATTTTCAGTATATGGTCAACATACGTACTTTGACATAGTCCAAAAATCCTCTTGGATCTATTATGAATGATCTCGATCCCAAGAATATATGATTCTTTATCAAATTCCTTCACGAAGAATCTTTTGTTTAACAGTACCTTAACAAACTCTATGATTTGTTCATATTTTCCATTATGTAATATGTCATCACATATACAACTAGGATAATGATTGTAATCTCACTAATCCTCTTGTAAACACCCGGCTCACATTCATTCATAATGAAACCAAATTATTTTATAGCTTTATCAAATCGAATGTTCCATGACCTAGATGCTTGATTCAATACAAAAATATATCTCTTCAACTTGAAAATACTTTTGGCATCACCAAGAGATAGAAACCATTTTTTATGTGATATAGAAATCTTTATAAAAGATCCCATTTAGTAATAGTGTTTTTTACATCTATATGAAAAATCTGATTGTCATGGTAAGATTCTATAGAAAAAAGAATTATGATGGATTTAAACATGGAAACGGGTGATAATGTTTCATCATATTCAATTACAAGATGGAATTTAAACCTTTTAGACACTAGACATTATTTATAGGTATTTACTTTACCTTCCATTTCATGTTTCCTCTTAAATACCCAATTTCATCTTATGGGATTTAGTTCAATTGGCACATTGAATCGGAACCAAACCTGGTTCTGATACATGAAATCCATTTCATAATTCATGGATTCCTTCCATATAATAATTACTGAGCTCTCTACTACCTCTTTATGTGAGAGAGGTTCATTGTTTCCAACCAATAACGAGTCACTATATTTGGTAAATAAAAAAACATATATCTCGAGTTATCTTACCTCTCTTGTTCTCCAATGCAATACTCGGGTTTTAGGAACTACTTCCTACCAGGGACCCATGGAACCTGTTCTTATACCAAATCTTTTGTATAATGATCATAAAATTCAAAAAAGTTAATATTTATCCCATTATCCTTTTTTAGTACGTTCACTCTCTCAAAAAAGCATGTCTAGAGACAATAATTTTTTCCTAAGGGGTTGTATAGGTAGTATGTATTTGTTTCCATGGAATACCATATAAAGATACATTTTGTGCCCTTTGATGCTAGTTTGTTGCATAAGAAGACCTAAAAAAATTATTTGCAACCCCATATATGTTTATTTGACAAACAATTTTTTCTTACACTCCATAACATGAAGGGAATTCCATTTTCCTATTTAGTTGGTACTTGGTTTAATTTGTATTCCAATTTTTGTAATGAATATACCCAAAAGGATAATGGATTATCTTACTGGATAATTATCGACCATTCCATGCCTAAAATTGTATGATTCCTCCTTTAAATAAAATCATCAATCTGTGACGTGTAAGGTGGAGTGAATTGATATATAATCCAAAATTTCCACAGAAAATTGATAAAATCTTGTTCTAGATATTCACCACCTCGATCCGATCAAATCTTCTTTATTTGAAATCCAATTTGATTCTATACTTCATTCTTTAATTCCATGAATTTATCAAAGGGACACTACTAGAAATTTGGTCTATAGCCACATTTTAAAACCATGGCTATAAGTAATAGCCACTGTTTGAGGAACCATGGAAACTTTTAGCATGGCTATAGGCCAAGAGCTATAGCCACAGTTTAGAACTGTGGCTTTAGGTATACATCTATAGATCAAACTGTGGTAATATCACTATAGCCACAGTTTAGAACCATGTATATTCAAGAGGATTGAAACACTTGATTTTCAAATTTTATAACCGTGTCATTAGACCTATAGTTGTGGTTAAAAAATAGGTCAATAAACCTATATCTATGGTTATAAACCTAGGATATGTGGTTTGAAAATCCAAAAAAATTTCCCCCGACACACCCCATTGAACCCCCACTCCCCATGCAGTAGACAACCCCCCTGCAGACCCCTCCCCATATAAATCCCCTTAACAGCCCCCATCCTCTCCTCTACACAGTCCCACTACAGTAGCACCCTTGCAAAGCTTCCCCTAGACTGCCCCCTAAACATCCCCCCATGTAAAGCCCCCCTTGTCAAAAAACCCCTATAGAACCCTCCCTCTTGGACGCCCTTCCCCCCGATAGACCCCTTCCTCTTGGAAACTGCACACCGCCACCGGACATAAACCACCCTCCCCCATAAACACCCCCATAAAGCCCCCCCCAACACCCATGAATTATCCCACCTCCAATCCCCTTGTATTATCCAACCCCCCTATATACCCACCCCATGAAATTCCCCCCATTCTTGGACAACTCCGCCCCAAAAAAATATCCCCCACCCTGCACCCCTGGACAGCCCCCTCCTGGACAACCCCCTACCCCAAAAAAAATTTTCCCCACCCTCTCCCTTGCACTCTCCCCTGGACAGCCCCCTCCCCCTACAAATCCCCCCCTGAACAGCCCTCCCCCCTACATCCTTCCCCCTGCAAATGTCTCCTGCACAACCCCCCTTCCTGGACACCCCCTCCCCTAGAAAGCCCCTTGCATCCCCATCCCCCACTACAAATCCCCCTCATAGACACCCCTAGACACCCCTCCCTCTTGGACACTGGACACCCCCACCCTACATAAAACCCCTCCCTCCTCCCCTGGATAGCCCCCTCCCCCAGCAAAGCTCCCATGGACAAACCCCCCCCCCCCAATGCAAAACCAACCTAGAAAACCCCCCTACAACCCCCTCCCCCCAAACAATCCAACCTCATAGACCCCCCCCCCCCTCCTACAGACCCCTCCCTTATGGACAACCCCCCATCCTAAATAAACCCCCTCCCCTACCTGAGACATCCCCCTCCCCCTATAAATCCCCCTTACTAGACAACCCCCTCCTGTAGACCCCTCCCTCCTAGACATCCCTATACCTACATAATCCCCCTCCCCTGGATATCCCCCTTTCCCTAGACAACCCCCCTCCTAGACAATCCCTCCTACAGACTCCTCCCTCTAGGACACACCCCTCCTCCTCCTGGACAACCCTCCCATCCCCTGTATCGTCCCATCCTCCTGGAAACCATAAATCCCCTGACATTTCCCCCTCCTAGACAACCCCCTAGACTCTGGTCACTCACCACCCTACATAAAATCCCTCACCCTCCCCCGAATAGCCCCCTCACCCCTGGACATCCCCCCCCCATGTAGACCCATTCCCCCTATAAAGCCCCATCTTCAATAACCCACCCTCCAAAAGATCCCTCCCTCCTGGACAACCCCCCTCCTCTTACATACTCATCTCTCCTAAACACCCCCCTTCAGGGAAAACACCCCTTATTGCAGAGTCCTCCATCCTAGACACCCCACCCCCTGTAGAATACTCCTCTCCTGGACACCCCCTCCTAAGCACCACCACCCTACACAAACCCACTTCCCTTCTAGACAACACCTTGGACACCCCCCACCCTCCCTCTTAGACACCCCACCTTCCCCACCTGCACCCTCCCCCCTTCACACCCCTCCCCTCCCCCCTCACACTACCCCTCCCTCCTAAACACCTCCTACAACAACCTCTGCATTCTAGAAAAAAAGGTTACCTACATATTCAAATCATCTCCAACAGAAAAAATAATTGTTCTTATAGAAATGAGAGGAAGCCTCTCAATGGAACACCAAACTCATCCACCTTCCCACATCACCCCCCCACCTACACACCCCTCCCCCTACCCCCATCACACCCCCTGACCCCCCCCCCCCCACACCTGCACACCCACCCGACCACTTCCCACTACACACCTCCCATGAAAGAGTTCATTAAGAGGAATCAATTATTGAGATAACTATTATTATTCTTGAAAAAAGGACAATTTTGACTATGCCTAGTGTTTAAAATGTAGAAAGAAGAGCTAAAACAGAGGAGGAGCATCAATCAATGGATCCAATTATCTTTGAATCACGTGATGATTATGATCAAACTAATGATGTGGTTATGGAAACTATTGAACATTCTCATACAACACTTATACAATCACCACCTCCTATTGTACGTGAATAATCACCCTCTATTAGTAAGATCTCATAAATTAATAAAATGTAATATTTTTTCCTCTGATATTCTAAATGAGTTTGATAAAATATGAGGAGAATATATTGAGATGAAAGGGGAGTTAAAATGTATTAATGATGAGAATAGAGAACATAAGAAGTCCTCTATTCCCAAGGATGATTTTTAAAAGTTGGTTGGGTTAATGACTACCCAAACAAAGTTGATTCAGAATCTCTAATAAATCCCACCTATTCAAAAAGTTGTTTAATGAAGTAAGTTTCAAAGATCATAAGGTTGTGAATGGTCTAGTTATATATTTGAGTGATGTTTATACTACCATGTCTGAGTTCAATGATCTTGGGGTTATGGTTGTATCTCAAAGGTACATGATCCAAAATCATTCAATGGTGCAATTAGACATGTATCTAGATTTTCTTGATGATGTTAAGTCTTTTAGGACTAAAATTAAGGGAATCCTACACACTTTATAATGTGTTGTATTATGTTTGTTTCAGTTCATCAAAAGGTTTCAACCCTATATAGTTTTCACATCAGAACCATTAGTTGTTCCATTTTTTAGAGTGGAGTTTATCAATTTCTCTAAAAATTGAATTATGTATCATTATAGATTCAATACCTATAGTGTGATATGTTCACACCATTCCATATGAATGATTTAAAGAGGAACATTATGGTGAGTTCCATGATATCATAGAAAATGTCTGAAATCTTCGTATTGGAACTAATAGTTATTTAAAATTAAGAATTGGTCTTTAATGATGAATTTAATGGGAAGTTGAATGAGATCAGGAATGTCTCTAAGGATAATCAATGTATAGTTTTTATATATCTTGTTGTAGTATCTAGAAAATACTAGCATTTGTTGACCTCATTGAACAAGGTCAATAAATATGTTCAAGGGCTATATTCATATTCTTTCATTACAAAGATAGTGGTTATTATAAAACCATTTTTTAAAACAACAAATCAATTATGGAAACATATTTTTAAAACAATCAGGAAATTATCGAATTAAATTTAATGTTTTAGCTAGAGAGAACCTACCTCAACCTCATGGAACATTTCTTTTGACGACAATAACTCGAATCTTCCTTCTTTTTGCTTACATGATTTTGAAAATTCACATATATATATAAGGACACCTAGACCATGTGAACATATTTTTCTGGCCAAATATTCCCAATGCTGTCCTCAGAAAATTTTTTATACTTGAAAATACCCCTTCACACATACACATGTATGCGTTTTTCATATCTACATATATATGGACACCTAGCCCCAATATATATATATATATACTATTACGACCATGAGTGAATATATTTAAAGGGGGAACTTATATATGTATATTCCTACCTATGCATACACATATATGTCTTCATCAACTGCAACTCAAATCCACCTCAATGAAATCCAAAACGCACTGCAAAAATATAAGGAACCATAAAATCAGAAATGTTGTAATTAAAATTGGGCAAAAGAATAAAATACGGAATAAACCTTACCCAAATACATTGTTGAACTCATTGACATCGATGGTGGTGGATTGAACTAGCCTCATAATAAAAAACCACCTATAAATTTGTTTGGGGGAAATGAGATAAAACGACTTCAAATATATATGTGATCTGTGTTTCAACTGTACATGTTAAATGATACATGAATCCATAACCAACAATGAACAAATATTATTGAAATTGATATGTACATCCCAATACTAAATAACATTATATTTTATAAAAAACATTATTTTTCAAACATCACCTTCAATTTCCTTTTGAAAAATAAAAGGTCACCAAAATATCGGAAGAAAGTAAACTTCCATCATCACTTAAATGCAAGAAATATGGATTAGATATTGTTCTTAAGCTAGAAAATCCATTTATTGAATATATAAGATCTATATGATTCTTGATTTTCTAGATTTAATCCTCATTGTTAGCATGGTATTCTTCTAGAATAAACGTTTATTCTTAGTGATTATATGATTATCAATTTTATAAAGTAGATAATTTTTTGTCCTTTATTCTTACTCAATACACTAGGATTTTTCAAACTAGTTTGCTAATATGATTAGAAAATCTTGTCTTATGTGATCTTCCTTCTTATAGATTGCGTATTCCTTATTTGTAGAAACTATTTACAGTACTATAATATTACATCTAGTTTGGGTTGTATTGTATTTCATTAAATGCATCATATATAAATGGATGTATTTGTTTCATATTCAGAAGGTTATTATCATCTATAGTAAAATCATTCCTCATTGATCTATTATTCCCCTGGAACATATTTACCAAAATATATGTTCTAGAGATTCCACCTAAGGTTAATTACACCTCCTCCCATTCCTAATCCAATAGGTAAGGGGAAGGATGTTACACCGGTTGGAGGAATCCTTATTAAACATATGGCAGATAACCTCATCATCTTTGAGGCATCAATCCCTCTATCATCCTCATTGTAATTATATTTGATTGAATTTCATCTTCTACTTAGGTTGGGCCTATTTATATTGATCAAGAAATAGTATGGGTGGGCACCTGAGTGCACTATTATTTAGGGCGAGGATCTACCTCCAGGAACATCAGGATATAGGATCACCCAAAAAGAGTCTAAAAAGGTGTATCTATTTCCCATGCCTAACCATATGCACCCACCTTCACTTTGGAGGTGTGGTTTCACTACTAGGATTCCTATATCTTGTTCCATATCGATGAAATTCATATTCTATTATAGGGTAGTTGGTTATTGTTCATCGAGTCACTAGTCCGCCCATATTATCTTTCTAAGACCTCCCTAGCCTTGTAGCCTTCCTCTTCCATTGAATAATAAACCCCTATCCCAATTCTGACTAAAATCATTGACCCAACAAGCCGACACTATTTTCTAATTCTGGTTGATATCAGTAACCTGACTGCCCAACATGAGTTTTTGAGGGCTTACCAAAGCAAGGGGAAGGTACATGCCACAAAAAGGTGAATGGAAATCCATTTCTAACCATAATTCCTAAACTAGAACATATTTTTAGGTTATTATGGAGAAAAATGAGTAGCCCCCAACATATAATCTGATAAAAACCACCACTATAGTATACAGTTACCTAATAGTATACGAGCATGCTGCACTGAGTACCCTAGATTCGACTCCTCTTATTTAAGACCAACACATTTTAGTTGGGTAGCTAGTTTCTACCGTGGATTCACATTATCCATAATAGGTAACTATTCCATCTCTCGATAATACCAACCGTATTAAGTGGCTTTCTCCCTATGAGAAGGACACTCATATGGATAACATTGGGAGGGAGCTTTTGGATGTGAACCAAGAGTCTTATGATCTTCATACTCCATAATTTTTATCTATTTGGAACATAACTTGTGTTGTATATGTATTTCATTACACATTTGATTTTTATTTTTCTAATTTATATGGTTTCATTGAACATATTGGATAATTTTATAACCACCACTTCTTTGTAGGCATCACTGTTTACCATTGTTTACCTCACCACATTAATGTAAAGGAATTTTATGATTGAGGACTCGCATCCCCTTACCCATAACTGAAAATATGTTTCCAACCACACTGTAATAATTTTATATTCACAACAAGCACTACATATCCCAAAAATCCATACATGGAAATATGATCATTATGGAGTGGGAATCACAGAACAGCTAAACCAAATTATGTGAAGCCTAACGAACACCCAAAGGGTCATACCAATAAGAAGCTAACTCAATGATACAAGCATATAAACTTAGTCACCAATCCCCAAAACTGACCAACACCTACAAACATATGGAGATTATTCCTTACTAGAATGGTTCAAAAATGTTACCTTAAATCATCTAAAAATGGTCAATAAATTACTCTCTGATCTAAAAATTAGGAAGATCTATGAATAAGGAGATGACTACCCTTAAAGATAAACACTCCTCTTAATCCCGACACCATTTTGGGGATGATTTATTTATTCAAATAAAAACTTATACCACACATTGTCCTAATTATAAAATAAAATCAAATAGTCCCAACCCATAGGATGTGACAAAACCCATAAAGAAAAGGAAAAAAAGGATACCCATATTCCAAAAATCACATTTATTTATAATCCACTACATTCCAAAATAAAAAAAAACCATTTGCTGAGAAGTATAATGTTTATAGAAGCACAAAACCATTTGGAAAAAAGTGTTTCTTTTAAAATTCAAATTTTAGTAGGGAGTTCCAAAACATCTTACACCTATTTTAAAACCCACAAATTCCCATACAAAATAAAGAATTAACTAAAATTACCAAATACCATTCTCCAAAGAATTTTCCAGAAAAAATCACCCGCAATAAATATTTGTTTTAAATATTAACCACATCATCATCATCCAATGAAAAAAAAATTATTTTGAAATAGAGATGAAGGGATCTAAAATTATCATACAATTATATAGCCAATGAATTTTATAATTAAAACATATTCCAGATTCAATAACCAAATCAACCAATAAAAAAATACATACTGGGAAAAGAAATTCCATTTTATTAAAAAAATTTGGTAACCCCCAAAGAAAAAATCATTCATGAAATTCAAAACCATTTTGTAGACAAGCCTAAATTCTTTAATTCAAAATGAAATATCTTTAAATAAAAAACTCACATTTTCCCAAAATTGGTTTAAAAAATCACAAAAAAATGGGGGGGAAAAAAAATCCATGTAAAAACCAATTTACATCATCAACATATAATAAGACCCACCTTGATAGAACTAATAGTACCTTAAATTTCTAAAGGGTAGTCTAAACATCTAGTGAAATGGGATATAGAACCATTCTTTACTAATACATGTAGTTATGTATGTTATGTGACATTTATCTAACATTATCTATAATGTCATTAAGTTTGAGTGTTTGTTCACTGCCCTATTTATCCGACTGTGTCACCTAACATAATGCCATTGAGATTTTTTTATCAACACACAATTTAATCTGAGCCCTAATGCAACTCACACAATAAAAATTAGGATATTCACATCCTCACAAAAAAATCAAGTGAAATTCCAAATTCATGCCTCAAAACCCACTAACTGTGTAAACTCATGTGTCATTATGAAGGGTGGTGACTAAGAACCCACTCATGACCAAGCACCGAAGTCATAATGACAATACCAACAAAATCATGCCCAATTTACATAAATAAAAAGAGATGGAATGGAGATCCAAGGCCCCTATGTTGAATCTTAGGATCTAATACCATATACAATGAACTGTCATGAAGATACCATCTTAATAGACACATAACAGAAACCACCACTAGCCCAAACGAGGGTTCCTGATTCCCCAAAGCTAGAAACTAGTATACGGGTACTGTGAAAACCATTTTGGGAATGATTTCTCCATTGAATATTAATGTAAAAGTATACATAAAATGGAAAAAAGAATAGAATATCCTTACAAACATAATATAAGAAAATATCCATAAAAGGATATAGATTAAACTGAAATAAAATAGTGTAGAAGAAGATACATAAATATAATAGGATAAAAAGGCCAAAACAAGAATCCAAATTTAAAATAGACAGAGAAAAGGAACCGAAAGAGCTTTGATAACACAACCTGTGAAATCTGAAAACAAATCACTTCCCACTAATCTATTCATAAATAAACCCAAACCAATGAATGGAAAAAACTACCAATTTCACACAAAATTTATAGAAACACTAAAAATACAAATGGAAACATACCTCAAGTGAAATGATGAACGCTAGAAGAGGGGAGTTCAATGGAGAAGAGGAGAAGTTTTATCGTACAGAGTATGGGGAGCTCGATCATGAAGTGGAGAAGCACTGGTCCACGCCCCGAAAGTAGGATGAATTCCCGAAGAAGGTTATCGAGGAGGGAAGGATGTGGGTAGGATGGAGGAACTGAGAATGGATAAGCTAATGAGGGATGAAAGAACTACAAAGGAGAATCCGACGATGATTTGAGGAGGGGGAATTGATTAACTGAATATCTACTGAGGATAAGGGTTTTGGGAGAGGAAATATTGAGCATGAGGGTGGGATGGGAAAAATAAAAGGAGTTGTTCCCACATGGGAGAATATGTACGGTGCTTTAGATTACCTATATCCACAATAAAATTGAATTATGGCTATTGATGTGTGGCTATACGTCATTTTTCTAATAGTGGAATATGACTTATACCTCATAAATTAGATATTACTATATCTAATGAAGTCATCAATAAATCTTATGAAGTATGAATATCCACATATATATTCTACTAGAAATGGTCCACACACATCAATGTGTACCCATCCAAGAAGATTTCTGGACCATTCACTTTATCGACAAAATGGAGTTTGAGTAATTTTTCCTTATAAACAAGCATTACATCTTTCATGTTGTTTTATAGAAGAGAAGTTTAAAAACCCATATTGATAGAGATTTGTAGAACACTTCTTGTTTACATGACCATGATGGTGATGGCATAGTCAAGTGTTATATGAGTTGTGTGAACATGATTCATTATAAACTTCCAATACATGTCTTTTGTAATTTAATACATAAAGACCATTATTTTAATGTTCCATACCCTAGCATATGTTTTCCATAAAAAATAATCATCTTTTATTTTGAAATTTGAAAATAAAACCATCTACACCTTGGTATGATTAGAAATTATTTTCTATACAACTATTGGTACATAATAACAATTTTAAAAAAATTACCATTGGAAATTAAATGTGGTAGTCACCAATAGATAGAGTAGTGATCCTTTCACCATTTAATTCTCTTAAATCCGCTTCTACTCCTGAATAATTTTTGAATATAATTTCTTCCTTCATTTGGATACATATTTGAGAACCAAATCCTATATCTAGTACCCAATGTGTAGATATTGAAATATTACACATGATAATGAACACACCTTTATCTTCCCATTGATTCTGGGTCTAGTTACTATCCTATTTCCCTAGCTTTCCACATGAAAATCATATCTCCTATATTTCTATTCCCTACCTTTAGATCATCATCTTCTTGGAAGAATGAGGCTCATGAGCTTTATACAAGTTTTCATTCTTGGGCCCCTACATCATGTTCTTAATTTTTCATTCACTATAATACCACTGGGTTAAAACAATTCATGTTCATATCCACGTAGGGAATCAAATAATTTCCTAAATACTCTTATCATTATTTATCAAATGTTAGTTTACAATAAAACTAGAGAGGGTCTTGGGTAGTGATGAAATTATGAGATCTGTACTCAACTTATCTGGGAATTTAATACTTAAGATGTCTAGGAGTTTAATGTATCCTATAAGTTTTACTACATGATACCCAGTTGGCATAGAGTATCTATGTTAAGTTATGAACAAGGAAATTTTGATCTCATATCTTTCTTTTCTCACATTCTCTTGATGGAGATCCCAATGGTGATGCATCATGATAAATGTATCCATGTCCTCATGAAACTTAAAAAGGAAATTGTTCGTGGATAATATCATGAAACATTTAATATCAATGGAATCATTAAAATTTTTCTCATTGAGAAATATCTCTTCATCACATGCCTCGTTACTAGGGACATCTCAAATAGGTTCTTCTAGAACATATAATTTTCTTTTGTGGGAAAGGATAATGCATAAGTGCTGTTTCCACTATTGAAAATTTGAGATAGTGAGAAGGTAATCCTTTTCAAGTATGGATCATAGTGACATTTTCTATTTGATTTTAAAGAAATTTATAAAATTAATATGAGAATTAGTTTTTTTCTTTATCTAATAAATTTTACAAAAATAAATAAATAGTATATTTATTAATCTCCCACTATTTTATCGGAACCGAATATCCATCAACATTGGATTCAAAATATCCTATTTCTTGGAAATTATATTATAAAGGATCCATATTACCCTTCTCATTACCCTAAAACGTTTTGGTTAAGAAACTTAAATGGTTTTAGGTATGCATTCCAAATACCAACTACATTAACTCACATTTACTTGATCTTTTGAGTGGACTCCCGAATTTTAAAATCCTAAAATTTCATTTCCTCAACGCTTTCCTCTCAGTTACACCATGTACTCCATTAGAAGTCAACCGTTGATGTGACTAAGTCATGTAATCCCAAAAAACAATGTTATAATTCCATAATAACTAAGAGCACCCCAACTTTGGTTAGTTAAGAACTTCTAAATATGGTTCTATTTAAACTGAAGTATTTGAAGGCTATACCAAATTGATATATTTTATTATGAGATTTTATCCTTTTATGCATAAATTTTTAATTATTATCTTGGTCATGTGATTTTTAATATTAATTGTATTTATTTAAGTGATAATATGTGTATTTTATAATATTTATGCATAATACAATTTATTTTAGTTTAATATTTCATGCTGATTAATTTTATTGATTCATGTGACCGTAATAAAACATCCATAATGAAACAACCATACATCATGAATGAAATAAAATAATAAAGTGGTATGATCATGAGATTTTACTAATGGTTCATTTATCATATGGCTGATAAAATAATGGTTTACTAGGTGAAAAACACCTTGAACTAATTAAGGTTCATGTTACATTTTTCCATCATCCCACCTATGTATCACCCTTAGATTGGTTTTAACTCAACTCCAAACATGAACTGTCTCCACGAGCATGGATCTCTATCAATTACGTATTATTTTTACCCACAAAAAGGTGAGGGGAAAATGGTTTAAATAAAAGAATCCATGGGCACACAATCCATTACATAACAAGAGGATATAAATTTCACATACCAAAAAATAAATTTTTGTAATAAATTAAATGATACCAGTCACATACAATGGTATTTTCTATTCTATTCATCATCCACAAAAAAGAAATGAATTAATCATTTAATAATACTATAATACAACTCAAAATAATTTTTATTTAAGATAAATAACACTAAAAAAATTAATTATATTATTTAATTAATCAATAATTTTATTGTCATTCTCATTTGAATTTACTAATGATTCTCATAAATTATAATTTAAAAAAATTATTTAAATTGAATTGTGTACAAAATTATACCTTTGGATTAAACATGGTGAATACCCATCCAAATATTCCCAACATATATTATATTCATATACAGTTTACTCTTCTGACATATATCATGTAGGACTAATCATGCACATTTAAGACATGTATTTTCAATTTAATGATTACAATAATTACATGATTTTTTTATAATGTTTCAGGATTAAATATATGTATAGTTATATAATTCAGACGACTCTCACATGATTTGAATATCTGAACATTATGCATTCATTTAATACACACACACACACACACACAAACACAAACATATATATTAAAACCAATCACATGGAATATTCTATAATCTTAATGACCATAGACAACAACATTTTGATAATTTTTACAAATTATAATAAATCAATTTTAATTATTTGTAATTTTATATAATTGAACGGTGTGTACAATCAAGTTACATAGCGTGTAAAAATCTCACCATCTATCTGAGGCACATGCATAGAAGCTCAACATGTAAAACTTGCATTTAAAATTGGAGGACAAACTATGCATAGTAGAATACATGGAATGTGGTATCTGATTTACATGGTCAATAGTCTGGTAGGATTTGTATAGAAATGAATGTATCTTCTGTGACTTAAATGGATTGTACACCGTGTACATATTCTACATAGAGTATACTCCAATAAACGATGTGCTAGGATTTCCCAGTCAACACTTAGTGTAAGATATTAAATGCACCATGTGTAATCAATTAACAGAGTTTGAATTAATGATGAATTAATTCATGGTGCGATGGAAAAAATTACCTTATGTGTAACTCTGGTTATATGAAATATACTCATTTTTTATCTGACCAGAGTCCTCGACACATCTGGATGAGGTCTTTTATCTTATTTTGTTAAAAAAATTAATACTTTTGAATAGATCTATGATAAAAAGGAGGAATAAGTAGATATCACAATTAATATTAAAATAATGAATAAAATTAAATTGATAACTAAATGAAAAATTAATATATCAATCAATTATTATAAATAAATAGGTGACCACCATGATACCACTTATATTTTCTGGGTACAGTGGAAACTTGTGATGGGTCTTTCCCAACATTGATTTTTCTCATGATCGATGATCAATCAAATATTTACACACAAAAAAATTCATGATCAATGGAATTGAATCAAAAAAATATAGAAAATGGTTAAAATGATAGAACCATATAGAGGATCATCACATATTATTTATAATTAAGTTAATCAATTAATGTATTAACTTGTTGGGATTATTTCCCCATTAATGAGTCTCATAAAAGATACCTTTTGTAAGGTCATTACGTTGTAGGAATCAAGTGAAGATAACCTCCAATAGTGATCCACATGTGTTCCATAAATATCTAAATTTCATTGTAGGAATCTCATAGTTCTAGCATAATAGATCTTATCGTTTGTTTACTTCACTTTTGATCACCACGAGAATCACTTCCAAAGCATTTTACATGATCTATCGTGACTCTATAGAGGGTTATAAATGAAAATTTATCTATGTTTTGAGGTGTTTTCTTGTAGAAAGGGATCTCTCCTGGTCTCTATATTTTTTATGCACAATCCACCAAATGAACTGGCTCTCTAAGAAATTTATATAATTGGGTTTATATATGGCTACGGTTAAAACAAAATAATTTCACATGAGACTTTTATTACTTATTTTATCCTTGAATAACCTCATGTAAAATAATAATAATATTCTTATTATTTATCAATATATGCCTACCATGTGAATTAAATTAAATATTATTTAATAAAATAATATTTAATATTTTTTCTTTCCCTACATAAAATGACGCCCTCTATTCTCAAAAATATTATTTGGTCTTTATTAATCTCTATTTATTTAATAATAATTATTATTTCATTATTCGATAAAAAATAAACAAATATTTTAATCTTGAATTGAAAATAAATTTGTTTAAATATTCTAATCTTGTTATATTCCCTCGAATAAGAGGTGTTGAAATATATGGAATCACAAAAACATGAAAAATTAATAAACTAAGTGTGAGAATAAAATTTATTCATTCTATTAAATAATTAATAATAATATATTATTTAATTGAGATTCTTGATACACTTTGTGTGAGACATCTAGGACTATTTATTAGTGTCATTAGGTGAAGTATGTTAATGTGAAAGTTTATCATCTAGCATCATGCCATGTCACCCATAGAGAAAGATGTTAATTTCGCAATTACATAATACCTCATACAGATTCATACTATGTAATACAATCCCCTTACCATGATATCTTCAAACATAAAGGATTCATGTCGTTTCCCTCGATCAATGTGCTCGATGTTACATTCTTTGACATATTAGAAATTGAAAATTCCTATATAACAACATAGATATGGATTTATTTAGTCTATATTATTTCCTTAAATGGGATTGATATATCAACTTACATTGAAAAATAGAAGGGAAAAATCTTTTCTCGCATTCTCCATTAATTCAATATTACTCTTCATGCACCCAACATATTCTACCATGCTGCAAACATATGTGACGATGGTTTTCATCAATACATCAATGTGTGAAACTTATAATACTCATTAATGATAATCATAAAGTACAAGGATCAATACAGACATCCATAGATAAGAACATCCAATAACACATATAAATATGGATTTTCTACTAGAGGGTATCATTCACATAGTATCTTATACTAGATATTACTAAGGGAATACACAATTAGATTGTTCCTCAAAGTACTATGGGTATCTACCCCTAATTATAATAACCATACTTTTTATTTTTTATTTATTTATGATTTATATCCTGGATTTTCACTTAATACAATTTAGAAGATCGAGAGGTCTAATTACATGGGAATTAAGAACATTACATAACAATATAAAACCTGACATACAACATCTTTATTGAAATATTATTTCACAAGACCACACAATTTCTTCATACTTAACACTGCAAGGGATAACTTGAGGAAATACAAAAAAATGGGGTGAGAAAAAAAGACTGGTAAGGGAGTAAACACGGAATATGATGAAGAAGAAAATACATGTTAGACAATATTCATAAAATGAGGCATAAAATAAACATGAATATAAAGGCATGACACATAATGATAATCATAACATGGAAATTTGGAAACAACATACAAAATGATATTAGCATGAGACAAGTTTCATTGCATATGTATTAGCATGAGTCAAATCACATTACACATGAGGTGGAATGAGTCAGCACCCATTGCACATGGAGTATCTTGATTCAGCATATATTTCACATGAAGTAGAAAGATTAAACACTAATTTGACATGATATATCATGATACTAAACATTACCCAATGAATTGGAGTGCTATCAGGGTGAACCCTTCACAATCATTTATTATCTGGCTTAAGTGTGCCACAAATATCATACAATAATGATTCATTTACCATCATTGCTTATTCCATGATCAAAGAAATGTGGAATAAATAAATTTAGATTCGAAATAAAAATTTATATTTTCCTATAGCTGAATGCCCATGATAGAGAAATAGGTATGGTATTCAATACAAAATGACTTTGGCATGGGAAATTAGAGTACAATTTCGGCTGCATAATAGTGTCATAGATGTAACACCCCTAGATTTCATAGAACATTATTTCTACAAATTAATTCATTAACATGCACTACATGCAACACCGAGTTCAAGCACACCACGACTTACCAAACTAGCTGTTCAAAAGTAGTTATGTATAGTATTAACTAATTTCTGAACTTTATATAATCCTTATAATTTTAGAATCCATATTATGAGTTTCTTATACATAATGATAAAAACAAATTAATTTTTTTCCAGATAAAAGAAGTATTAAAAAAATACAACTTTACGACATTAAAATGGTGAACCCTTTTTAAATCCAATACTTGAAATTTTTTTATGTTCAATATGACAAAATAGAATTATTCATTATAATCAAAACATATGAATTTTGTTTCAGTAATTTTTTGGTTTTTTTCTGATAACTTTTATATTTGGGTGAATAGAGAAAAATAATATATTTTAACTGAAAACAATTTTTTTCATGAAAATAATTTGTAGTTTTAAATTATACATTTTAATGGGTTGGAAGTATAAATTGATTATATGTTTACCATTTAATCCAATTTTATTCATTGGAAATAATTTCACTTAGAAATTGAACAAAAACAAGTATCGATATTTTATTAGTAATTATTTCCTAAAAACACGGTTTTTGGTTTTGACAACGGGAATTAATATTAAATTAATAAATGAAACTTCTATGTTTTGAATTTAGAAAAATAGACTTAATTTTTGAATTCAGAAAAACAAAAATATCTTCGGTTGAAATTTTGGTATTTTTCGGAAAACTTTCAATTTTTGATAAATATTAAAAAAACACTAAGTTATTAGTTAAAACCGACTTTTTATTTAAATAATTTTATTATTTTATTTAAATTCATTTTAGGTCAAAATATATACATAATACCTATATGTTTTCAATATAATTCATTGGACTCATTTTATAATAAGTTTAGATATATAAAAATTTTAGTGAACTTTTTCGACTCTTTTACCCACCTCCAAGGAGCATTTGCAAATTTGCAAAAAACATTATTTTACCACTTCTGTAACTTGAATTTAAAAAATCCAAGAGACAAGGTTAACCTCAGTAAGTAAAATTTGGTTCAATAAGATGAAAATAATTTTTGGTGAACAATAACTTTTGACTTTTATTTACAGTGGTTAAACCGAAATAGAGTAATTCAATTTAAAACGAATATTAAAATAATAAAAAATTACCTTAACAATTGTCCTAACCTTATTGGTTGAGTAATGGAAAACCATAGGCATCCTTGGGTCATTTTTGGGACCCCATGAAGTCAATTATAAAAGATAATGAGAATTCATTTTAATTAACTTAAAGTAAATAAAAAAATGACATAAAAACATCTTTTAGTAAATCAATTTTTACATGGTGTAATATAAGTCATCGTTTTGACTATAAATATTCATTGGAAAGCTAAAAAGATTTAATACATTATGGTATTTTGTTTATAATTTTTAGACATCAAATAAATTAAATTATTTATGACATAATAATGATGTAGTATTTATCTCATTAATAAATGATTTAAATAAATAAGATTATTAATATTAAAACTATATCCAAAACTGGTCAAATTATTATTGGATGTTTCTATTTAGACCATGAGTCATCTTATATTATACATTAATTAATTTTTGACCTTTAGAAACTGAATATCACTATATAATAAAATAATATTTTTACACATTCCTAAAGAGCCCATCCTCCTCCATATAAAAGGACACCACTTATATCCCTTCCAACACACCACTCAAGCACTTTGGATCATATAACCCCTACCAAAATAATCTCTCATGATCTCTATCATACACCTAGAAGCCTTACATTAGGTTGAAGTCACTTCAAAATGTCCTTTTGGTTCAATGTAAAGGAAGTTACCCAAATTAAAGGTTACAGTTTCTCTTAAATTCTTTTCTTTTATTTTGTTTTATATTACTTATCAAACCCCATAAACTCTTTTTGTTCCTTTATTTTAATACAAATACAGTATCCTAAATATACTAGGATGTTGTTATGAGAAGGATTCAAACTAAACTTACATACACAACCTTCTAATGGGTTAAGAACATACTATTTTTGTGGTTGGAAAACTAATGACTCACGAAATGATGATTGTTCGATTATCTCCTACCGACTCTCATGGTGGCCATTAAGATGGATCCGTATTTATATATGACATATATATTATGTTTTAGTTTTAGTTTTTTCTTCTATGTCTTCATTTATATCATACCTTTATGGTTTCCATTATGGGTAAAACCTGATAATTTCATTTGAGGAAGTACAGACTACCACCCCCTCAAAGTGATATGACATGTTAATGAATTATGTTGGACATATAAAGTATGGAGGTAATGATATTATATATGATATTATACTGTAATTATAATATACCTATGTATAATTATGATTTAATTCAGTTAAAATACAAAATAGAAATTAAAGTAGCGTTCATGTCTACTTATGACTTACCATCTCAATGAACCGTGCATTTAATTTCTTATCTATAAATGTTTTGTACTGTTATAAAAACGTATATATTCAGGACATATATGATATATATGAAATATACAGGATTAATATCATTCTATAGATAATGATATATTGACCACATGGACAATTTATAATTATAACCAGTTCATTTTTTAATCCAGTTCCGAACATCGACAAAATGTCCACTATGAACTCAAATAATTAAGTAATTGTGATATAAAGGTAATAAGTGATATAAAAAGAATAATAAACTTGAAAATATTCTTATTAAAGTCGAAATTAACATAAATTTATTATTCAGGAATAACATGGAACATACGAGTGAGTCTAGTCGGATACGTGGTAAGGGGTTTCTTATATCACTTTTAATACCGTGAGATTTCCATTTTTCACCACTTATTTATTGCATGTGGTGTATTGTGTAATTACATTTGATATATATTACCATGATTCACTATATATTCATGATATTCTATGATTAATTTGGTGGTTATTTATTATTGTTCATGCGACTCAATTGATTACAACGAGGTAAGGGTTATTTCATCAATCTCATTATTATCCGAGATTGTTTATGTGTAAGTATTTTCTAGGACATACAAATCATAAATACCCATATTTTATCAAAATTATTTCAAAAGTAATCTTTTAGGATTTTATGGTAGGGTTTATTTAACAAGATCATCAGTTAAAATGTTTTAAATATTTATCTTTCTAAACCCTTTTATTTAATTTCAATGTTTTCAAAATGATATTAAGGATTTATTTAATGGACATGAATGTTTTGAAAAGGTAATTATTTTAAAAAGTTTAAATGTGGTATAGGAAAATTTAACTCAAAAATCCATTTTACATGACTGCCTTTATAACTTTTGATAATTTTAAATGATTTCATGAAAAAGGGGTATTTCTCTCAAAGCATTTTACTGATCATTTTCTTTTATGTCAACATCCTATGATGGATTTTAAACTTGTTTGATGTTTTTTTTATTATGATACAAATCTTCCATGTTGTATTTAATGTTTTGTGAGATGATTGACTATGGATGTGTTATTTTTATATGATTATTGTTTTATTGATAAATTATTGAAATTTTGTATGCTAGTTTTAATACGAATGATTATGTTATATTTCAACCTTTTCTTATTTTTATTGTATTGGACTAGTATGTTCCAGGTTGGGGATCAGTAAATGTAATCCCTCCGGGTTGGGTACCAGTTACAGTAAAGTCTTTATGTTGGAGTCTGGTTATAGAGGCTCTCCGGGATGGATTCCTCTTACAGAGGATCTCCGGGTTGGAGTCTGGTTACAGAGGCTCTCCATGATGGAGTCCGGTTACAGAGGATCTACAGGTTTGGTTCCGGTTAAAGTTTTTTTTAAGAGTAGGGGAATAACATTAATGTCGAAGATCAGAAGTCATACATAAGCAAAGGCATAATGGGAAATGGTCCACCTAGAGCTGGTTTTCATCGAAGGGGCTTGAGGCTACTAGCTAATGGGCTGAATTGTTTCCTTCCCTTTTGGTAAAGGAGAAGGTACTGTGAGAGAAACCTGGGAAAAGCGAGCGAATTCTCCTGATGATGATGCCAAAAGACTGTAGCCTGACGTCATTGTGATTAATATCATCGATCCCAGTGAGGCAATCAGACTCAATGATGATATCAACCCATCCACATTCCACAGTGAGCATCATTCCTACAAGGATGGAATAGGGCTCAATAAATTCAAGTTCCCAGAAGGCATGATGTGATTCATATTTTGCTGCAATGATTTCCCCCTGATTATTGTGGGCCAGAAGACCGAGACCAACAAGTCCATCCTTAGGGAGAGATGCGTCCATGTTAAGATTAAGACTCCCTTCCATTGGTGGGTTCCAATGAGGGGGACATGAGGGGGTTACATCTGGTATAACATATCCTTTGTGGTCCTTCCAGCCCTCAATCCATGAAATGGCTCGTTCAATCCAGAATTCAGGAGGTTTACGAATGTGGTTAAAACCCGCATCGTTATGAAGAACCAAAACGATCCAAGCCATGGTGCAAAGAGAACATGAATTAGAAGATGAGAGGGGGAACACCAATGCAACAGAAGATCAGGGAGGTCAGTGGCAATGTCCAATGATTAATCTGAGGTCAGGCCCCATTAAGTCCAAATTTCCTAAGCTCTCGGGCATTCAATGATGGCGTTCCAAGGGGTTTCAGAAATAGTCAGGCAGAAAAGGCACATTTCAGCACTGGACATATGCCGATAAGCGATAAGGCTCATGGTAGGGAGGGTGCCTGTGCACACCTGTCACCAAAATTGGAAAATTTTTTGGGGGACATTGAGCTTCCAAATCGCTTTCCATGGTCCCTCATCACTATCAATAGAGTGGATTCCAAGAGTCAGTCTGTACCCAGATCTCACCGTGTAATCTCCTGAATTATCATTGGTCATGAAAGGACGGTTGGGGCTAGCATCTGGGAACCATGGGATTCTCAGTATAATTCTTTTGGTCTCTTTCATTAAACCATTCATGGATCCTTTCCACACACCACCCTGGGCCCTGGTCTGAAAGAGGGAGTTGACAGTGGCGTCTTCGAGCCCTGGTTTGGTGGGGCATGTGGACCTCAAACAGTCCATATCGCCAAGCCAGGGGTCGGTCCAAATGTTGACAGATGAGCCATTTCCAATCCTCCAGCCTAAACCTTTTTCCAGGAGATTTTGGGCCACCAAATGATTCTCCAAAGAAAGATAGGGCGGGGGACGAGAGAGGAAATATGGAAGTCAGTGTGGGGAATGTACTTAGCTCAGAGTACCCACGCACAGAGAGATGATGGACAACTAATAAGGCACCATCCCTGCTTGTCCAATAGAGCGTCATTGAAAAGAAGTAGATTCAAGAATACCATCCCTCCCTCCGAGTTGGGTTTGAAGAGTTTCTCGTAGGCCAACCAGTGGGGTATATTCCTTCCATCATTTTCCCCCACCATAAGTTGGAAGTATGGGAATGTGGCCATTGGTCTTGGCATGAGGCCTTTACACATAAATTAAGGACCATTACTATACATTCCTCCATTATAAAATTAGTTATTACATGTGATTATTCAACTAGTAGAAAATCCATGTGTATGTTTATATGGTAATGCTTGATTTATTTTTTTCCATATTTTGATCAAGTTTATGTTTAAAATGTTGTTGTTTTATTACACATATTTCCTTAAAAGATTATAGATTCCGCTAAATTATTTACCCTTATATAGAATTTGAGATCACCCCTTTATTATGTTTTATTTTCCCATGATATGAAGAAGGTAGTTATGAGCGACTTGTATGCATAATCAAGGAGGATTGGACGTTTCTAAAGGAATAAATTACGGTTGTTTTCCTTTTCAAGTTGTAATTTTGAACTTCTTTTATGTAATAAATTTTCCAATATTGCTAAACTGATCGGTCCATCAAGACATGAATCCTCATAGTCATACCAATCTTATATAACTAATGAACCGACTCTGGGTAACTAGGGTTGGGGCATTATAGTTGGTATCAGAGAAAGTTTATCAATAACCTTGGAAACTAGATTTATTTAATCATTGATTTGAGCACATTACCCTAAGATAGACTCTATGGATTAGTATAGAATAACTTCCTAGAATTTTGGTAATGTTGAGATTTTGTGATTTTTCCAAGAAAATACATCCCTATCTGGATACGAGTAGGTAGAGGAGGATCTGGCAGAGATGTACCTAAGGGTAAAATCTGAAAACACCGCTTTGAGATAGACTTAAATGAGAACTGGTGCACGAAAATGGGCTTTGATTCACTCTTGATTACGACACTCTTAGGGGATATGCTAAGGATAATTATAATTTTCATTATAAATAATTATGAAGGATTTAGGAGTATATACCTCCTCAAAGAAAATATTTTTATGATTATGGATTATATCCATAAACTATTCAATTTTTTTTAGGTACGTTAAATGTTTGGAATTATTTATTTCAATATATAAACTGACCTAGTGTATATCATATTATAGAAATGGCGCCCAAAAAAATGAACTTGAACTCTATCAATACATATGATCCAACGAGTAAGAAGGATCATATCTTTCAAAGTATTAAACCAACAATTAGAAGCGAGATAGTATCCCACGTATTCTAAACATATGAAGAAATAATATCATGTGTTAATAAGATATTTAAATAATTCTATTAGTCCTATGTCTTTGAAGGGAAGCAAGTGAAGAAAAGGATTGAAGAGAGAAAGATGGATAAAGGGAAGAGGGAGAAGAAAGATTTTCCCATATGTGATAACTATGGAAAGAATCACCTTGGTAAATGCATGAAGGGAATATGTGTTTTTTATAAGTGTAAAGAAAAATGACACCAAGTACGTGATTGTAGGGGTAAGAAAAAAGTTTCAAATGTACAATGCTTTATCTGCAAGGAGTTGGGACACTACGCGAATCAATATCCAAATCATAAAGGTATACCCCAAATGCTGTTGTTAGATAATAATAATGTTATGATACTACCAAAGATGAAGAGAAGTTATTATATTTCTTACGTTGTTGTAAAAGTATTGTGTCATTTGAGTATTGTATTAATGATGTAAATGTTATGAGGATTATAGAGTATATAAGGATTGTACTATAGTACTATTTCATTAAGGACTTCATATTGTGTGGAACAATGAAAAGTGACTCAATAGTATGTTAAATATTTGGAGAATATATGTTTGAAATAATGATATCATTATATGGTTCTAATACTGAGGTAGTTATTTTGAAATAATACATGACTGATTTGGACAACTTATATTGGATATTCTTGACTCATGAAACTGATTAATGATTTGAATATTCCATCGTTGATGGAGTTTACAACATTTTTGGATAGAAGTAGTATATCCAGTATTCTATGGGGAATAAGGGAGCATTAATGTAATCAATAGGGTTTTATGGTAATTTAGGATGTTGCAGTGTTTTAAAAGAATACATGATGATGGTGTATACATGTTATTTCATGGAAAAAAGGATGTTCATTGTGTTTACTTTCCTTGTAGT
The DNA here is from genome assembly GCA_963277665.1 of Viscum album. Taxonomy (NCBI): domain Eukaryota; kingdom Viridiplantae; phylum Streptophyta; class Magnoliopsida; order Santalales; family Viscaceae; genus Viscum; species Viscum album. The sequence goes on along the minus strand of OY728133.1, from coordinate 1,992,266,252 downwards.
TTTTGGACTGTGAGTTTGGACAGAATTATTGTGGATAAGTCTAGTTTGATATTATTTTTGGATTGCCATAAAAAGGACAACTCGGAGGTCAGGTTGCATCCTGTCACGTCCGACAAGGACATGAGACTTGGACCAGCAATCAAAGGGCAAAAAGGGTGTATCACATAGCACTGGCCCACATGTATCCTGGATTAAATAATGTGGTTTTTTAAAAGTTCTGGTAGATGAATTATAAATTACAATTTTTGTAACCCCATATGAATTGGATAAATATAATATTTTTTTGCGTTCTATTATCTTTTAGAGTGAAAGATGAGTTTGTGGTAGAAAATATTTAAAAGATGGGACTCTACATGTCATGTATATATATTTTTTCTTCTCGTATTCTATGAATAAATTAATTCTTAAACTTTAGGTAAGGTATCTTAAAACTAAAAAATTTCTATCCTAATACCTTATGTTTTGTTGAACTGATGATATTTTAAATCATCGTTTATTGATGTCTTTGAGGCCATCAATTCTAAAATTGTTTGTGACTGATGACCTCAATCACTCTCTACAAATATTTACATTTTCCACTAATTATGTGTCTCTAATTTCCACCAATGTCCCCCTAATCAGGATCATAATTTGGTGGTGACTTTTTATTCCCCTTTTTCCACTTATTAAGAAAAAATTTTATTAACAGAATTTCCGATGTAGGTTTTCCCACAAAGGTATTTTCTATTTTCAACATTTTATTTTTGAAGAACAATTTCAAATTACGAGAACACAATTTATTAAGGATGGAAGAATGTAACACCCTAAGATTTCATAGTACATTATTTTTCAAAGTAATTCAATAACTTTCTCTACATGGAACACCGAGTTCATGTGCACCACGACTTACCAAAGTAACCATTAAAAAGAGGCAATGAATAATATTAACTAAATTTTGAACATTAAATAATCATTATAATTTTAGAATCCATATTCGGTGTTTCTGAGACATAATGGAAAAATAAATTTATTTTTTCAGATAAATGAAGTTAAAAAAAACAATTTTATCATCTTTTAATGGTGAACCATTTTTAAATCCAATATTTGAAACTTTTATATATTAAATTTGACAAAATAAAAATCTTATTTAGAATCAAGACATAATAATTTAGTTTCAATAAATATTTGGTGTTTTTCGGATAACTTTCACATTTGGGTGAATAGTGAAAAATACTATATTTTAACTAAAAACAACTTTTTTAATCAAAATAATTTGAAGTGCTAAATTATTCATTTTAAAGGATTGGAAGTTTAAATAGATTATATTTTACCATTTAATCTATTTTTATTCATTGTAAATAATTTCACTTTGAAATTAAACATAAACAAGTATCGATCTTTTGATAGTTATTATTTCATAAAAACATGTTTTTTGGTTTTGTCAATGGGAATTAATTTTAAATTAATAAATGAAACTGATATGTTTTTAATTTTTTAAAATATACTTAATTTTTGAATTCATAATATCAAAATTAACTTAGGGTGAAATTTTGGTATTTTTCTGAAAACTTTCAATTTTTGATGAATATTGAAAAACAGTAAGATAGTGGTTAAAACAAACATTTTATTTAAATAATTTTTTATTTTATTTAAATTTATTTTAGGTCAAAATAAATACAAAATACCTTTATAAGTTCAATATAATTCATCGAAGTCAATTTATAATAAGTTTAGATATATAAAAAATATATTGAACTTTTTACCGTCTTTTACCCACCTCCTAGGAGCATTTGCAAATTTCCATAAAACATAATTTTACCGCTTCTGTGAGTTGAATTTCAAAAATCTAAGAGACACAATTTAACTTAGTAAGTAAAATTTTGTTCAATATGATGAAAATAATATTTGGTGAATTGTAACTTTTGACTGTTATTTACTACGGTTAAAGGGAAATAGTGTAATTCAAGTTAAAAAGAATATTATAATATTAAAAAATTACCTTAAAACTTGTACTAAAAATATTGGTTGGTAATGGAAGTCCGTGGGCATCATTGGGTAGATTTCAGGACCCCATGGAGCCACTTATTAATGATAATGACACTTTATTTTTATTATCTTAAAGTAAAGGGAAAAATGACATAAACAAATATCGTTTAGTAAAATAATTTTAACATGGTGTTATATAAGTCAACATTTTTAATATAAATATTCATTAAAAATGTCAAAATATTTCCTACATTATTGAATTTTTTTATAAATATTACACCTCAAATAAATTAAATTATTTATGATACTATAATAATGTTGTATTTATCTCATTAACAAATGATTTAAATAAATAAGATTATTACTATTAAAACTATATCCAAAACCTATCCAATTCTTATTGGGTGATATTAATTCCACCCAGAGTCATATTATCTTCTCCTTCAATTATTTTTGGACCTTTAGTAACCGAATATCACTATATAATAAAATAATTTTTTCACACTTTCCTAAAGAGCCCCTCCTCCCTCTTTTAAAAGGACACCACTTCTAACCCATTCCACTCGCCTCTCAAGACCCTTGGCTCAACCAAACCCTACCCAAATAAGCACCCAAGATCCTTATCTTACACCTAGAAGCCTTAAATTAGGCAAAATTCACTTTAAAAATTTCTTTCGGTTCAAACCAAATGATGTTTCCCAAATTAAAGGTAATTGTTTCTCCTAAATTCATTTCTTTTATTTTTGTTTTATTTTTCTTCTCTAACCCCACTAAACTCTTTTTATTCCGTTATTTTATGAAAACACTGGTATCTTCAACAGAATAATATGTTGTTATGATAAGTATTCGATCTATAATTACACACACCTCCATCTAATTGGTGATGAACATACTGCTTTTGTGGTTGGCAAACGAACTCCTCACTAAAAGATGATTGTCTGATTATCTTTTACCACCCCTCATGGTGGTCATTAAGACGGAACTATATGTATATATGATATATATATATATTATGTTTATTTTTTTATTTGTGCTTATGTATTTTACATTTATATCATACCATTATCATTTCCATTTTGGGTAAAATGCGATAATTTCATTTGAGGAAGTGCGGACTACCGCCCCCTCAAAGTGATATGACTCGTTAATGACATCTGTGCGATGTATAAAGAATGGAGCAAATTATATTATATATGACATTATACTGGAATTATAATATACTTACGTACCATTATGTTTTAATTCCATTAAAATACAAAATATAAATGAATGTAGCTTTCATGCGTATGTACGACTTACCGTCTCCATGAATGGTGCATTACATTTCTTATCTCAAAATGTTATGTACTATTATAAATGAAAATTTATATTGGAAATATATGATATATATGAAACCTAAATGAGTACTATCATTCTATAGCTAATGTAATTATTACCACATGGACAATTTATAATTATAACAAGTTCATTTTTTACCCAAGTTCCGAACATCGACAAAATGTCCGATATGAACTCAAATAATTAACTAATTGTTATAGAAAAGTAATAAGTTATATAAAAGGAATAATAAACATGAAAATATTCTTAAGAACGTATTAATTAACTTCTTTTTATTACTTAGTAAGAACAATGAACATACGGGTGAGTCAAGTTCGATACATGGAAAAGGGTTTCTTATCTCACTTTTAATTCCGTGAGATTTCCATTGTTCACCACTTATTTATTGCATGTGGTGAATTTTGCACTGCCATTTGATATATATTATCACTATTATACTTTTATTCATGATATTCTGTGATTCATTTGGTGGTTATTGACTATTATCCATACGACTCGATTGATTACAATGAGGCAAGGGTTATTTCCTCAATCTCATTATTATCTGAGATTGTTCATGTGTAAGTATTTTTCTGGGACATAAATATCATAGATACCCATATTTTATAAAAATTATTTCAAAATGAATCTTTTAAGGGTTTATGGGAGGGTCTATTTATCGAAATCATCATTTTAATTGTTTAAAATATTTATATTTCTAAACCCTTTTAAATAATGTCAATGTTTTCAAAATGATTTTAATGATTTATTTATATGGACATGAATGTTTTGAAATGATAATTATTTTAAAAAGATTACATGTGGTATGAGACAATTTGATTCATAAATCCATTTTAAATGACTACCTTTATAAATTTTGGGAATTTTAAATGATTTAATGAAAATGGGGTATTTCTCTCAAAGAATTTTACTGATCAGTTTCATCTATGTCAACATCCTTTAATGGATTTTAAACATGTTTGATGTTGATTTATTATGATAAAAATCTTCTATATTGCATTTAATGTTTCGTGATATGTTTGAATGTGGATGTATTATTTTTATTCCATTCATTGTTTATGGATAAATTATTGACATTTCGTATGCTAGTTTTAATACGATTTTTTATGTTATAATTAATCTTTTCTTATGATGAATATATTGGACTAGTATGTTCCAGGTTGGGGGATGGTAAAAGTAAGCCCTCATGGTTGGGGTCTGGCTACAGAAGAGCCTCCGGGTTGGAGTCCGGTTGCAGAGGCTCTTCGGGTTGGAGTCCTTTTACAGAGGCTCTCCGTGTTTGAGTCCGGTTACAGAGGCTCTCTAGGATGGAGTCCGATTACAAAGGATCTTTGGTTTTCAGTCTGGTTATAGTTATCCCATAGGTCCTAGCATGAGGCATTGACACAAAAAGTAAACTCTGGTACTATACATTCCCTCATAATAAAATTAATTATTACAAGTGATTATTCGACTAGTATAATATCCATGTGCATGTTCATATTGTAATGTCTGATTTCTTTTTTCCATATTATGTTCAAGTTTATGTTTAAAAGGATGATGTTTTATTACACATCTTACTTTAAAAGTTTATAGCTTCCTCTAAATTATTTACCTTTACTAAGCATTTGAGCTCACCCCTTTCTTATGTTTTCTTTTCCCAAGATATGAAGAAGTTAGTTACGAGTGACTTTTCGGCATAATCTATGAGGCTTCGACATTTCTAATGGAATAAATTACTGTTGTTTTTCTTTTCAAGTTGTAATGTTGAAAATCATTTATGTAATATATTTTCCAAGAGTACTAAACTGATCAGTCCTTCTGGACATGATTCTATGTTATCATGCCAATGTTATGTAATAATGCACTGACTCTGGTTAACTTGTGTCGGGGCGTTAAAATATAGAAATTGATAAAATGGGTTGATGAGAGAAAAAATTTGTATCTAATCAATTAAAATAATGAAATTTATATTAATTGGTATAGGTAATAATTTATCGCAAATTATGTAACTCGAAATTAAATGACATATCTTAAATGAGTCACACTTTCAATGAAATGATTATAAAATCATTAAATATATTATAAGTCTTGGAGGATTCACTAAGGATTTGTAAAATAATTAAAATAAATCTAAAATTAAATTATTTTAAAGGGAAAAAATATTTTTCCTTGTATACATTTTATGGTATTTATTAAATAATTATTGGGCCATTATGTGGCCATAAAACACACCATATATTTATATAGTATTTAAATTTAAACCAAAAAAAATCCTCTATTTTAAAAAATTATAAAAAATTCACCATTGGATATTTTGGATTTCTAGATTCTAAAAATAATATTCATTTTATCTGAATAATTTTTTAAATATAAAAAATTTTACTTTAAAAAAAATCATCATTTATTCGAAATTGAAGGGTTTTGATAAAAAAATTTCAAACATTAAAGAAATATAATTTTGAATTAAAAAAAATTATATGATAATTTATATGTAAAAAAATTAATTTAATAATATTATTTTATATTATTTATTTCAAAAATCCGTTAATTCATCAAAATATATTTTTTAATTAACCAAAAATACTATTTATTCTATAAAAATAATTTACAAAATAAGAATAATAGAATGAAAATATATTCATTATTATATTCAAAAATTATTTTCATAATATTATTTCTATGGTCTTGATACATATCCCTTTATTACCCTAAAATATGACCGAAGAGTATGGAGTGCGATGGTGGGGATTTCATGGGTTCGATCGGTTAATAGGGTTTGGTCTTTGATCTAGATTAGCATGAACTTCTCACGTAAATAGTTTTTATCATGCTTAAGTTGTTGGATCTCATCTTGGGGTTGGCCTAGGGAAAATCCCAAATTTTCTATCTCCATCGGAAATATTTATAAATGAAATTCATATGGAACAATCTTACTGTTTGAGGCCATCACTTCCTTTTTATGTTTCAAAAGTACTTCTTAGAACCCTATATTTATACTAGTCATGTGATCACTATTCAAAGAATATATTATCAATGGTAAAGATACATAACGGTGATTTAAATACAATTTAATATACTAAATTAAAAGGATTTAATCTGTTTTCTATATCAGTAATACATTTAATTAAATCAAAAATGGTAATTTTATTCATTACAGTTTGGGTCGTTACAACCTTCCCCCCTTAAGAAATTACTCTCTTGAAATTTCTTTTTCCCACACAAAATAGTGGAGGGTGACTCTACTTCATCACCTCCTATAGATCCCACATTTCTTTTTCAAACATGTTTTCTAACAAAAAAAATATGAGGGTCATTGGCTAATTTCGTAGAATGATTTCTCTACTATAAATTATATTTTCCGACTACTTCTCATAAGAAATATCATCCCCCAATGGTACCACCTCTTGATTTAGTATAAGTGATGGTTTTGGTATGTACATCCTTAATAGTGATACAAAGAATACTTCTTATACATGAGATATGGTCTGTGGGAGTGCTAGTCGATTTTTAACTACATCGATGAGATCAAGGATCTGAAAAGGGATTATGTAAATTGGAATATGCTTTCCCTTATTCCCAAATCTCATCACCCTTTTCCATGCAGATATGCAGAGGAATACCATGTCTCAAACATAAAACTCTATGTCTTGTCAACTATTTTCATCATAGCTCTTTTATCAACTTAGAGCAACTTTGATGTGTTGCTACATGGTCTTAACCTTTTGCACCATTTCATCGACCATTTCAGGACCTAGATGTTTTTTTCCCAAACATCATCTGAACATGTTCGTGTTCTGCACCTCTCCTTTAAAATTGATTCATAAGGGGCTATTTTGATTCTTGGGTGCAAACTATTGTAGTTTGATAAATCCACCAAAAGAAGATGTTGGAATCCAGCACCTTCAAAGTGCATTGAGCTAGCTCTATAAAAATTCTCTGGTGTTTGGATAGTATACTTAGATTTTCTATCAGTTTGAGGGTGATAAAACATACTAATCATTATTATAGTGTTTAGATAATTCTAGAGGCTTTTCCAAAACATATAGGTTAGTCTTGGATCTCTATTAGATACAATCGGTAGCGATACTCCATACATCTTTAGCAATTATCTAATGTATATTTGTGCTAGTTGATCCTCTAATAAATCCTCTTGAATAATTATGAAATTTACTATCTTTACAAATTGATCCACATCAATCCAGATATCACTGTTTCTTTTAGATTTCTTTGGAAGTTCAGTGACAAAGTCCCTGGTGAAAATTTCCCAGTTCTATGTTTTTATGAGTAATGTTATCATCATCCCCCTTTTCAACCTTCATTTTATGACATAACAAGAACATTGTGGTATATTATCTGATCTCATTCTTCTTGTTATCCCACAAATAGTGCTCTTAAAGATCTCGATACATCATTGTGTTTCCTGGGTGAGTATATAAAGTTGAAATATGTGCATCATTGTACAGTTCCTTCTTCAACTCCGGATTTTATGGAACACAAAATCTTGACGAAAATATCAAAATTCCTTCTACATTAACATCGAACTCTAATAATTCCCACTTTCTGATAGTTTTCACATTTTTCTGAATTCCCACATCATCTTTTTGAGCATCCATTAACCTTTACAAAGAAACGGTTGAGAAATAATTTGTAATAGGATTTCTGATTTTCCTTTCATTATGATTCCCATGCCCATCTACATCAAGTATAAGAACATAAAATCCTTCTCAATTCTCATCACTAACAGAATTATTGGGTCCTTTATACTGAAAACATCCACAATCTTATTTACTTTCCCATATTGATAGTTGATGGAGAAGTTGTAATCCTTGATTAGATCTGACCACCTTCTCCTGTGTATATTCAACACTTTCTATGTGAAAATATATTTGAGACTTTTGTGATCCATATATATTTCACTCTTCTTCCCAAGGAGAAAATGATGCCAAATTTTAAATATAAATATCGCGGCTACTAACATTAGATCATGTGTGGGATAGTTTTTCTCATGAATTTTCAACTACCTTAAGGCATATGAAATGATATTTTCATTTTTCATCAACACACATCCCAATTCTTTCTTAAAATAATAACTAAAAATTATGAAAATATTCCCACTTGTGGGTAGTGTTTGTATTTGGGTAGTGATAATCCTCTTTTTCAACTCCATTAATATTTCTTCACATTAATCATTCAAGGAAAATTTGACTCCCTTCTATGTTATATTGGTAAGAGGGTTCTAAAATCATGATAAATCTTACACAAATCAGTAATAATATCTATCTAAATCAAGGAATCTATGGATATCTGTCACATATTATGGTGTCGAACATCCCTCAATTTCTTTTGACATTGATAGATGCACATATAACCCATTTCAAGTGATTATATACCCCATGAATGAGACTTCCTTCAACTAGAACTCAATTTTTTTGTACTCCTCATAGAATTTATCCTTTCACAAGGTCTTTAACATAGTTATCATTTCCACCTCATGATCCTACTTGTTTTTCAGTGTATTAGAATATAATCTATGAATACTACCATAAATTTTCCTAGGTGATATATGAAGACTCTATTCATCATGTCTATAAAAATATCTGGAGCATTAGTGAGTCTGAAAGGCATCACTGTGAACTCATAGTTTCTGTACCTTGAATAAAAATTAGTGTTGGTGATGTTCTTCTTATTCACCCTTACATGGTAATATTATGACTAATAATCCACCTTGGAGAAGTATTTTTCACCACATACCAGATTTAAATAGTCATAAATCAAAGAATATGATACTATTTATTTATAGTGATTTTGTTGAGCTCATGATTATCAATGCAAAGGAGCATTGACCCATCTTTCTACTTGACAAAGAGGACTGGTGCACCCCATGGTGATGCATATGGGCCTATAAACCCTTTATATAGATTCTCATGTAATTTTTTTCCTTAAATTCTAAATTTCCACAAAATCCATTCTATATGGAGTCATTGATATTGAACACACCCTAGGTATAAGATGGATCGAAATATCAACCTATCTATTAGGCGTAAAACAATTCAATTCCTTGAGAAACACATCGGTGAATTCCATCACAATAAGAATATTTTTGAGAATGTTTCCTTCCTTAGACTCAATAGTTTGATTTAGATACTCCTTATTATGGATAAATGACATCCCTTATTATGTTGATGGTTCTAAAGACGATTCACCCTCTTCCATGGACTTGTATAGAATTTGGGGTCGATTTTCTACTTGGAAATTGATTTCCCTCTCATGGTAATTTATGTTGGACCTATATAGATTAAGCCAATCCCTACCAAAAAGTCTATAAAATCCAACTAAGGTAAGTATTACAATGTTTTTTGATATTTTCAATCCACAAATTGTGATAGGAGAGGAGTTATATACATGGGATGCAATAATTTCCCCATTTCCATTTTCACAAACATATCCACTTCGATGATTTGTGGTGGTTTTTAAATAGTTATACAAAATTTTCATGATATAAAAGAATTCATAGAACTATAGATTATTACCCTACATTTCACTTTTGATTCTGTTTATAATTTACCAAATATAGACTTTGGGATTAAATTATTAGAAAATTAAACACATAAAGGAGAATCCAATTATGATTACTTATAAATTAAAATTATCTATTTACCATATGAGTTTATAGGATTAGGTATATGCTATAAAGGATCAACATCGTAGAATATATTCTTATGGGATTTTTTACTTATTTATTTATTTATGGTTTGTAATGTGTTCATGAATTTACCAGATCATATCCCCCTAGAGTGTCAAATGAAGGGTGTAGTAGGGCTCATTTTAATGTACCAGGTTACCCTAAGTCAAGCCTGGAACCCCTCATCAGAGTTTTAATCCTAGGTAAATATATGATAGAACCACATCCATGTGTAATATCCAGACAAGGATGTATTTTCTAGACAAACCACTTACTCTATACTTATCAAAATTTGCGGATGGTTTCCTATAATTAGTCTTATACCTAATATTTTCACTAGGGTTTTCAAGTCATAATCCAAAAAATAAATAATCATATCCTCTGATATAAACTATAACAACCCTTCTCTTTATATTATATTTTATCATTATTTATTTCATGGATTTTCACTTAATAAAACTCCAAAGATGAAGAGGTCTAGTTTCTTTGGAAATTCAAGACACTACATTAAAACATAAAATATGAAAATAAAAATCATTATTGAAAACTTATTTTATATTAAAACTATGTTTCGTCATACATAACACTAAATGGGATAACCTTTGGACATATATATAAAAGGGGTGAGCTATAAAGCATAATAAGGGAGTAAATAAGGCATAAAATGAAGAAGGAAATTCATGTTAGATAATAGGAATATCAACAAGGAATAATCAAACATGAATATAAAGGCATGATAAAGTATTCTAATCTTAACCTGGAAATGTGGAAACAATATACAACATGAAATTATCATGATCTAAGGCTCATTACACATAGAGTAGCATGTGTCAAAGCTCATTGAACCGGAAATAGCACGAGTCAAATACCATTTCACATGAAGTAATATGATTCAACACCTATTTCACATGATTTATTATGAGACAACACACATTGAACATGATATATCATCATACGAACCTTTAACCAATGCATTGGAGTGCTATCAGGGCACACCCTTCATAATCATTTCATTTTCATGCTTAAGTTTGCCACATAGATCATATAACATGGCTTCATTAATCATTATATTTTATTCCATGATCAAATAAATGTTGAATAAATAATTTTAAAATCAAAATAAATAAGTATACGTTCATAATGGTAAATACGTTTATTAGAAAACTGGGAATGTTATTCACTACACATTGATTTTGGCATAGAAAATCCCAGTGCAATTTTGGCAGCACAACAACATCATATAAAAATTAACTTCCTAGGTTCATTAGAGAAAAAATATTCTCTAATCATTTAAAAATGGAATGGATATTAATGGGGATTATTAATAATGTATCCCGACATAAGAAATTGGAAATTAAAAAGAATATCACAAATGAGGTGCATGATAAAAAGTGGAGAGATAGAAATCCATTAATGAATTTATGTATCATAGCGGCTTAGGTTAGGGTACAAATGGGGATGAATAAATGAGTACTAATTGAAATAACATCAAATTGATATTATAGATTTTATTACAAAAGGATGGAAATACAAAAAATTAAAATTAAAATGACTAATTTAAAAAATGGTCTTCAATTGAATAGAGGAGAGGAATGTGAGGATTCTTTACTTGTATGTGTGACACCAATGGCTTGGGAGAGGCTTCTTGGTAGATTTGGGGAACCTTGGGATGTCAATACAGACTATGGGGAAGAGTGTGATTGAGTGTAAATGAGCTTGAGTGGAGAGAAATGGGAGCCTAAATGGGTTTATAAAGGAAATGAGGGGGATATATTAATTATTTTTGTTTTTACAACTTCATAAAAAATATCAAGAACCACAAACCATCCCATTGTTTCTATAAAATTAGAGTTGTATACATTTTTTTCATAAATTTATGGGTTGAAGTTATTCAAATATGTCCCTTAGTTATGTGGAGGGGATTCAAACATTCAATTAAATTATTTTAATATCAAAAAATATATTATATGTCTTGTAGGGTTTGTAAAATTTATAAAATAAATCAAAAATTACATTATTTTAAAGGGAAAACATATATTTTTCTAATGATAGATTTTATGGTATTTATGACCTCATTTTTTATGATGTCATAAAACACACCATATATTTATTCATTTTTCATTTATTACTCCAAAATTAAATAGCCTTATAAAATTATAACCAATCCACTATTGGATAATTTAGACATCCTTATTCAAAAATTAACATTAATTTTATCTAAATAATTTTATAAATATGTGAATTTCACTTTTAAAATAAAAACTGACATTTATTAGAAATTGGTGGGTTTTTATAAAAACTATTTTTAAACCATAATGAAAATTAATTTTGACTTCAAAAAAATTATATGGTCATTTATTTTGTTTAAAAAATATTTAATAATTTTTTTTATATTATTTAATTCAAAAATCAATTAATTAATCAAAATATATTTCTTCATTAACCAGAAATACTATTATCTCTTTAAAAATAATTTCCAAAGTAAATATAATATAATGAAAATATATTCATTATTATATATAAAAATAATGTACATAATCTTATTGATAGGATATTGATACATATCACTTTATTACAACGATATACCCTTATGAGTAAGGTCTGAGGTGGTGGGGCTTTCATGGGTCTATTTGATAAATATGGTTTCGGTCATGATCTCAATGGGCTTGAATATCTCCCATAAATGGTTTCACATAGTCTAAAGTTGATGGATATCATCTAGGTCATGGTCTAGGGAAATTCCTAGAAATGATATCTCCCTTGGAAGCACTAACAATTGGGCATAATAGGGAACAATCCTACAAGTTGAGACCATCACATCCTATGTCCAAGGCAAAATGATTTAATAAAACCCTATATTTCTACTATATAGGTGATCATTGATAAAATTCTATATTATAAATGGAAATTATACTTAATGATCTTTTAAATACAATTGGATATAATAGAATTAAATGATTTCATGTGTTTTCTATATCCATAAAAAATTTAATTAATTCAAAAATATAATTTTATTCATAATAGTTTGGGTCATTACAATAATATCCTATATCTTTTGTGTCCCTCAAATGTTATTATCTAACAATAGAACATATATTTAAGAATCGATTTGTAGCACTTCTGGGTTCTCATCATAGCAGGAGATTGCAATGACCTTTTAGTGTGATAACTAGTCAGGAGACATTATCACATACAATGTTACGCAGAAGACCAATAATTATGAAATTTGGGGTTTATTGATTTTCAAAACAATGATTATCATAAATTATATACAATTTGGTTTTATGGAACCAAATCCAACAGAAAATTCATATTGTTCATGAAAAAATAAACTTTTTGTCACAATATATGATTAATATGAAATGTACACGATAATGAATAAAATGACCAGTATAATTGGTTCATAGATTAATTGACATGATAATTCAAGAACGAAACATATGATTATCACATAAATATTTATAAATAATTTAATGAGATAAATATTATACTATTTAAGAGTTATTTATTTGATGAACAATAAAACAATTTATCTACATTATACCATAATTGGGTGTCTAGAATAAAGCATATATTCCCTCCAGTGGTGATCCACATTCACACTGTGAACTTCTAAGCATAACCATATGAAAATTTATATGATAGATTGGAAGATCCAAATGCTTGCATTGTTTATATTTTATTCCCATTATTATCACGTTGGATGACACTTCTTGCCTCTCTAGAATTGAGAGTGGTGGTGGAGTAGGATCAATCTACAATCATGAAAATGTTATTGGATTAGAGATCACTAAGGTTTTAGAGGATTCAGAAGATTTCATTTATTAATTCCAAACAAATGGATATACATATGGTTATAAATAATATAATTAGGTTTATTAAGTGGTAAGGTTAGAAAATAATAATTTCATATACACCCTTATTATTTCAATAATCCCCATAGAACCCCTTTTCTATAATAATAATAATAATATTATTATTATTACAAGACATGCACAAAACCAAAAAAATTAAATATTATTTTTTGAATAAATTATTTAAATTTTATTCAAATAATATTTAATATCTGTTATTTACCAACTGACCTTTACTCTCGGTCTGCTATTCCTCCACAATATTTAGTAGGCCTTGAATAATGATTATTTATTTAACAAATAAATATTACAATGCTATACTCCAATAATTAAATATTATATTCACTAAATATAAAATAAATATTTATAAAGTATTCTTCTCACTCACATTCTTTCAAATAACTACTGACTGAATATACATAATAAAATGAACATGACTAATCATTAAATACCATAGAAGAATAAAATATATTCAAAATATTAAATATTAAATAATATTAAATTATTTCACTAGATTTTTCATATACATTGAGTGTGACCCTCTAATAATGATCTTGCCTTTGATCACTATGGACATAGATTTTATCAGGATATTCTGTGCACATGAAATGGAATGATTTATAAACAAATTTTTTAGAAAATAAGGGACAAATACTTTATATATTTATTCATTAATGAAATATAATTTATGGAGAACCAAACATTTCCCACTTCATAAAAATAATATGTTAATGTTTTCCACAATACATCAAAGAACATGGCTCATTAAAATCATTAATAATAATACTAATGTATAAGGACTATTACCCACATCAAAAAATAGGAATATCCAATGACGTATGTAAATATGGATTTCTCATAGGCTAGTCATGTTATCATAATCTCTTGATATGAAGATTGCAATGGGTTTACACCAGAAGATAGTGTCTCAAAGTCCTATGAGTATATAATCCAAATAGCATGTATGATTTCCATCCTCTAAAATGATATCATCTCATCCTAAAACATATATTCATGAATATTGTCATGGATCATCTTGGTTGTCATCAAAGAGGGGAAATTTTATAAACATTTAATGTTAGTGTTTTCCTTATAAAATTACCATATAATATCTCACGTATAAGAAAAATAATGATGTGAAAATATGATTATTAATATTTAAAAAAATGAATGCATGTAATCATAAAGTATATATAATTTGGTTCTCGGTCACCAACTCCAACATTAACTATTGTGGAAAATGATATATTATACAAATTATAACATATAACTAAACCCCAAAATTATCCGATATGTATGTATAATGATGAAAATTATTGATTATTTCAATTAATAGAATCAAAATTTTATATTAATTAAAAATGTGTATCTTTAAATGGTCATTGTGCTAAAAGAGTATATCTCGAAAGAGATGTTATCTACAAAATAGAGAGTGGGATAAATATAATATTTAATGTATTTGAGGCTCAAGATGAAATGATATAATAGGAACATAAACTCCACAAAAATCAGTGGGTTGAATTGTTTAAAATATACAATATACTATGTTGGTAAAAGAATAATTTTAGAGAATAATAGAGGTATCATTTTATTTTCACCGAGGATTCTAAATTATTATTCATTGAGGATACCATACTTGTATCATAGAAATTGGTAAGACACATATTTTATTATATATGGTAAGTTTTAGTGGTATAGTTTTATTTGAAAAATATTTGAAGTAATTATTATCAACAATAACAAGGTATTGGTGTTATTGAAAGTTAAGATTTCGTTAGAATAATGTTCTTCATGAAACACATAGTTAAAGGAGCCTATATTTTTGGGATACATATATAGAAATGTAGATCCAAGAGGTTATTTAAATTATTTAGTTTTACAAACATTGAAAATGTTTTGAAAGAAACGAGATGGAGATGATTGTTGCATATGTACTCACGACATAATATATATATTGATGATATCAATCTACTTATGTAGGGATACATAAATAGTATCTATAATAATAAATTTAATTAGATAATATAATTATTATGATATTATTTTGATAAAGATATTATTAATTTAACTCATGGTTTTAAATTCAAAAAAATACATATATATCATAGCTTTTGATGTAGCTAAATAACAATCATTAATATATTATAGAAAAAGAATCTCTTGATACAATTTCATTAAAGAGATAATGTCAATGTTATTTGTAAATCAAAAAACATTGAATGTGACCAACCCAAAAACCACATGTATAACTAAATGGATGTACTATAATCACTTAAGGGCTAAAAAGGTGAGAAATGTTTGTAGTTGGCGAGAATGTAGGATTCTCTTAGAGTTGGCTCCCAAGAACCAATTTATTTTGTACTTTTTGTTACAATATCATGTATTTATTTATGTATTATCCACATAACATTGTTCTTGTTCCATTTGCATCTTTAATTTGATAACTTTCTTTGAGTATTTTTAATATCAATGGGTTACCAGATTTCCCCAAAGAAATTTGAAATTGGATAAAAAAGATAATATTCTTAAGTAATTTCGGTTATGGTGTAGATACATCATATTGTTAGGGAAAAAATGATGTCTTACTATTAGGTGTTGGGAGATCATAAGCATTAATACGTCTTCTTTTTATATTCCCACTGATTGTTCTCTATGAAAGGTAGTTATGAGGATAAAACCACCAACATGAATTTAATTTTTATATATTTCATTGGAATTCCTCTAAGTGAGACTATGTATTTTTTCCATAGACATGAGATCATTGTTAATGTACATCTTGGATCATGTAATTTGATGTTATAATGAAAAAAATGATGTTATTTTCACACTACAAGGTAATATACATGATTTAAATCACATTTGATATGAAATTAATTGAATGGTAAATAAATGATTTTCCATTTCAATGTCAAATAAGATTATATATCTATCCATTTTATTTGGATTTACGTGTCTAACTAATATTTGTGACCATGGTAGTTTAAAGAAATGTTTATTTTTAAATTTCCAGTAAATACATGTCAAACATAATAGATTAAGACAATTGTATGCATCTTGTTTAACTTGATATATGTAGTAAATTGAGATGCACTGAGAGGTTGGGGTATGTTATCATGTTTTCTAATTTAAACATTTTCTTATAGGATATTTTTATTATGTTAACAATGAAAATATAAAACCTATTAATAAATTAAATTTAAAAAAACTCATTAAATATCAAATGAAATGTTGAAATTAATGAATGAACACACATGTATTTTACTTGGTTCACCGCTAAGGGTAAATCCAAGAAGAATATGTCGAGAGGGTTTCAATGTACCATATAATAACACCATGGATTGAAGATATTACCATAGATATTTAAAGTTAATAAATATTCTAGTGACATGATGTCATTATATTCGAGGTCCACTAATTTAGTGAAGGATCTGGTAGTTTATAGACCTATTGGGATATTTAACAGTTTATATACATGATTTTTTATCTCTATTCATGACTAGTTATAGAAAAACCATATACAATTATCCCCACAAAGATAATTTGATATGTTTCTTGTTACCACACTCCTCTTATCCAAGCTAAATGTGATCAACACATCTGTTGAGCCCTCTGGAAGATTGTTGATTTCATGTCTATGATTGATGTTTTAATAATCACAAATCATCACATACCATTAATGCTTAATCTGGTTTGATTTCTCATAAACATAATTACAATCTGTTAATGAATATGTTATCATGTTTTTTTCTATACTTATTGAGTTACAAAGTATTTTGGATGTCTTCTGGATTCAACAGACATCAAAAGCACCAATTCAATATCAACAGACATCGGAAGCACCGATACAATATCAACAGACATCGGAAGCACCGATCCGATATCAACAGACATCGGAAGCACCGATCCAATATCAACAGACATCGAAAGCACCGATTCAATATCAACAGACATCGGAAGCACCGATCCAATATCAAATGACAACGGTCGCACCGATCCGATATCAGAAGGAAAATGACTCACCGATCAAATGACTCACCGATGCTGATCAAGATGAGTCACTGATCAAATGACTCACCAATGCTGATCAAAATGAGCCACCGATAAAATGACTCACCGATGCTGATCAAAATGAGCCACCGATCAAATGACTCACTGATGCTGAGCAAACTGACTCACCGATCAGATGATAGACCGATGCTAATCAGTCTGAGTCACCGATGCTGATCAAACTAACTCATCGATCAGATGAAAGACCGATGATAATCTATTTGAGTCACCGATCATTACTCACAAATGCTGATGACCTACCGATCACTTGAACTAATCGATAGTCATAAAAAACTGTTTGAATTTCTTTATATTTATCTTTATGTAATCTAACCAACGGTCATATTAGGTATATATTAATGCTCTGTCAATTAATTAATAAAGGTTGTCGGATGTCAGGAAACCGTACCTCGTACCTACAGAAAGGAAACTTTTTCTATCTTCCGAAGCACGTGACATAAATACAAGAAGACTCTGCTGCCGAACAAAAAAAAGGCAAGCATATAGAAGAAAACAGTTGACAGAAGAACACAAGAAGAACATAGAGGAAAGAAAGAAGAGGAAGAACCAAGCAGAACAGAACCTCATACACAATCAGGCCTACTCAAGAAGAGTTCTGTGCATACAAAATAACATTGAAGAACATCATCGACTACATCTCACTACCTTTGAACCTGAAGCATACGAAACTCTTCTTCTCAAACAAAAACGAGAAGAGGACTCAGAATAAATTCTGACCAAATACAAAAGAGTCCAGAGCTACACTGAAATCCCCAGAGCCATTTCTAAACTCTACATCTCTGCTCTGTGATACATTTGTTTTACATTTTGAGCAGTGTGTGTTATCTGCTGTATTAAACACACACACTGACTCTTGTACTTTCACTGGAGGATCTGTAAATCCTCAGCAAACCTTTTTACACTTCATTTCCCACTGTGGATAGTGGTAGAGGTCGTGTGAGACTTGGACAGCTCTAAGCTGTTGTTTGTTTTCCCACGCAGAATTGTGGTAGAGGTCTTGTGACCTAGACAGTTTGTTCACTATTGTTAACCCCGATCCAGGGTGTGGATCATTTTTATATAAACTTTTGAGAGGACTAAGTCTCGTCTTGAGACTGAACCTCTTGGTTAATTCTCTGTGTCTGTAGCTACATACAATATCCATACTATACATATTTATTTCATATTCCGCAGCTATTACATTGAAATATAATTTATTTTCAAAGCTAATTTGATAGTTAAACTCGCAAGTGTTTATATTTATTATAAACAAGTAAGTTAGTTTCAGAAGTTAATTTAATCATAAGATTAAGTTAAATAAGAACTAATCAATCTTTGAGAAACTAATTGAACCTTTATAATCTGTATAAATTCACTACAGTTTAATCTGTTTTTGAAATAGGGGGATTTTAATAAACATTTTTTTTAATAGAAAATTTTAATTGGAACTCAATTCACCCCCCCTCTTGAGTATCCACTCCGACCAACATTTGGTATCAGGGGTTGGAAAATATTTTCAAAAGTAATCTATTTTTCAACTGTGATTTTAGTTGTATTTTAAAGTTCTTAAAATTTCTGTTATTTCTAAATTTTTATCTCTTTAAAATTCTTTTTGTGATATCATGGATAATAGACTTGAGGGTGCTGCTACTAACCGGCCACCATTCTTTAATGGAAACAACTATGCTCAGTGGAAGCTAAAAATGAAAATTCACTTAGAAAGTATGAGCTTTGATATTTGGACTACCATTGAAGCTGAATACAAAATTCCCAGTACTGATAGATCTACTTGGGATGAACCTACAAAGACTGCATACAATAATAATTATAAAGCTATGAATGCCTTGTACTGTGCTCTTGGAGATGAGGAATTTAATAGAATTTCTGCATGTAAAACTGCATATGAAATTTGGGATACCTTAGCTGTTTCTCATGAATGAACAACTAATGTTAAGGAAATGAGATTGAATACCTATACTATTAAGTATGATAATTTTAAGATGAAGCCTGATGAACCCATTTTTGATATGTATCTCAGGTTCAATGAAATATTCAACACAATGACTTCTCTAGGAAAGGATGTTCCAGTAAAGGAACAAATCATGAGAATTTTGAGATGTCTACCTGAAAGATGGAGAGGAACCTCTGTCTCCATTAGAGAATCATGTGACATTGGAGAACTGCCAGTCAAGGAACTAATTGGTAACTTGATGATGTATGAAGAAGAACTCAAGGTAAACAAAAAAGAATATGATGAACCTAAAAGGAAGTCTATTGCCTTCAAGACTACAACCTCAAAGAATAAGGATAAGGAAAAGCCTCAAGTTATCAATGGAAGTTTAAGCAGTTAGGAAAGTGAGAATGATTCTGACAGTGATGCTGAGATGGCTCCCATTGCTAGAAGATTTAAGAAATTCTATAGGAATAAGAAGTTTTTCAGAAAGTCAAACGACAAAGGCAAGTATGACAACAAAGGACACTGGAAAAAGGATTGGAAGAAGTCTAATAAATCAGATGAAGTTATCTGTTATGAATGTAAAAGAAAAGGACACATAAAAGCAGACTGTCCAAAGATGAAATACAAAAATAAGTATGAATACAAGGATAACAAGTACAAGAAAGCCATGAAGGCTACTTGGAGTGCTTCAGAAGACAGCACAAGTGAAGCTGAATCTTCAGACTCTGAAAGGAATCGAGCCAACATGTGTTTCAGGACAAACACTTATGAGGTAACATCAGAAACTCCTGCTTCAAATTCATATTATTCTGGAGATGATTTTGAATGTGATAACATGTCTAAATCTGAACTGTTTGAATATTGTTATATGCTTGAAGAAACCTGTAATGAGCTTAAAGATAAATATAAAGGTTTAAAGAAACAGTATGCTTTATGTGTTAAGCATAAATCTGATCTGGATATAGAAGTAGAAAAGAATGCTCAGTTGCTTATAGAGAATACTAAACTAAAATTGTCTAATGAGCAACTCATAAAAGTCTTAGAGAAGTTCACAAATGGCAGGAATACTCTAACACAAATTCTAGGAAAGCAAGTTGCACCTATATATACTAATGGTATAGGATACCAACCTGGACAAAGAAAAGTTTCCAAAATTATATTCATTCCTAAATCTGGACAGAAGATAGTTAATTCTGGAACTTCATATGCCTCAACCAGTTATATTCATAGTTATGGATCTAATAAGGTTTATCTTTCAAAGAATGTTAATTCTACAAATTATATGAGACCCATTAGACAAATATGGGTACCTAAAGTATCATTGGCTAACATGTCTGGACCCAAGAAGATCTGGGTACCAAAATCATCTTCCATCTAAATCTGTTTTGTAAGAGACCTGCTTGAAGAGCTGTCACAAGAAGATATGGTACTTAGACAGTGGATGTTCAAGAAATATGTCAGGAGACTTTTCATGTTTCAAGAGCTTAGTAAAAGTTGATGGAGGCTTTGTCACTTTTGGTGATAATTCAAAAGGAAAAATCATTGGCTTGGGCCAGATTGGTAACACTGATTCAATCTTGATTTCTAAAGTTTTATTTGTCAATGGACTTAAATATAACTTGTTAAGAATTTCTTAGTTGTGTGATGATGGTTTTTATGTGAAATTTAAAAATGATTCTTGCAATGTTTTTAACTCTAAAAATGTTTTAGTATTTTTTTTAAGAAATGAAAATGTTTATGCTGTTGAATTAGATTCTTTAGCTAAGCAGAATATTTTCTTGTTTAAATGATTTTCATAAAGAGTCTTGGCTTTGGCACAGATGATCAGGACAGTACAATGTACACTCACTTAGAAAACTTTCTAGGAAGAACTTAGTTAGAGACCTACCCAAACTTGAATTTCCAGCAGACAAAGTTTGTAATCCCTGTCAAAAAGGAAAGCAACATAAAGTTTCTTTTAAATCAAAGAAAGAAGTGTCAACTTATCAACCTCTCGAGTTGGTTCACATGGATTTATTTGGACCTTCTAGAGTTTCTAGTTTGAATGGGAAGCATTATGTCTATGTTCTTGTAGATGACTTTTCTAGATATACTTGGGTATATTTTCTAGCTCACAAAAGTGAAGCTTGTTCTTACTTTGTTAAATACTCCAAGTCTGTAGAAAATCTTAGTGGACTCAAGATTAAGACCCTGAGAAGTGATCATGGTCGTGAGTTTGAAAATCATGAGTTTGATTCTTACTGCTCACACAATGGCTATAGTCACAATTTCTATGTCCCTAGGACACCCCAAAAAAATGGTGTAGTAGAGAGAAGGAATAGAACCCTGCAAGAAATAGCTAGAACCATGCTCAATGAATATGAACTGCCTATTTACTTTTGGGCTGAAGCTGTAAATACAGCTTGTTATGTTATTAATAGAGTCTTGATCAGACCAGTTCTTAAGAGGACCCCTTATGAGTTGTGGAACCATAGGAAACCTAAGGTTAACTACTTAAATGTTTTTGGCTGCAAAGTCTTCATTCTCAATACTAAAGAAAATCTTGACAAATTTGCGTCCAAGAGTGATGATGGAATTTTACTAGGTTACTCTATCTCTAGTAAAGCCTATAGAGTTTTCAATAAAAGAACCAAATATGTGGAAGAATCTGTTCACATCAAATTTGATGAAACTGATCCACATGAACCGAAAATCTCTCTTGAAGATGATCTCTCTGGTTTGAATCTCAATGATAAAGACAATGGACCTATAGTTAAAACATCCAGCTCTAGAAATTCTCTAGAACCTACTTCTGTTGAACCTCAATCTGTAGATGAATCTGAAATCTCTAGCCCTATCTTTTCAAGACCATCTAGGACTCTAAAGAACCATCCTTTAGATGCTGTTGTAGGAAATCTTGATAGAGGAACAAATACTAGAGATTCTCTAAGAAATCAGGTTGATCTTCATGCTTTTCTTTCACAGTTAGAACCTAAAAATTCAATGATTCTATCAATGATAAATTTTGGGTAATGGATATTCAAGAAGAACTAAATCAATTTGAAAGAAACAAAGTCTGGAAATTAGTAGAAAGATCTAAGGACATTTTGACCATAGGCACAAAATGGGTGTTTAGAAACAAAGTTGACGAATCTGGAAACATCATTAGAAATAAAGCTAGGCTAGTTGCACAAGGTTACACTCAAGAAGAAGGAATTTACTATGAGGAAACCTTTGCACCTGTAGCTAGATTAGAGGCTATTAGGATCTTACTTGCCTATGCATCACATCTGAATATCAAGCTATATCAAATGGATGTCAAAAGTGCTTTTCTAAATGGTTTTATTGTTGAAGATGTTTTTGTAGAACAACCACCTGGTTGTTCAAATCCTCATTTTCCAAATCATGTTTTTAAACTTTCTAAAGCTTTATATGGTTTAAAACAAGCTCCAAGATCTTGGTATGAAAGGATTTCAAACTTTCTTATCTCAAAAGGATTTACAAAAGGAGTAGCTGATCCCACACTTTTTATAAAAATGATTTCAAAAGATGTATTAATATTACAAATCTATGTTGATGATATTATTTTTGAATCTTCTAAAAATTCCTTATGTACTGATTTTTCAAAGGTTATGCAAAATGAATTTGAAATGAGCTTAATGGGAGAGCTTAAGTATTTTCTTGGATTTCAAAATTTTCAAACTAATGATGGAATTATTTTAAATCAAAGTAAATATACAAAGGATCTTTTAAAACGTTTTGGATTGGATAGTATTAAGGAAAGTGATACACCTATGAGTACTACCTGTAAATTGGATACAGATGAAGCTGGGAAACCAGTGGATCAAACCAATTACAGAGGTATGATTGGGAGCTTACTTTATCTTACTGCTAGTCGACCAGACATTATGTTCAGTGTTTGTATGTGTGCTAGATTTCAAGCTAATCCTAAAGAATCACACTTGCTGGCTGTTAAAAGGATTTTTAAGTATCTGAAGTATACTGTAAATTTAGGTTTGTTTTATCCAAAAAGACAATCATTTAACCAAACTAGCTATTCAGATGCTGACTTTGCTGGATGTAAGTTAGATAGGAAGAGCACATCTGGAACATTTCATTTGCTTGGATAATCCCTAGTATCATGGTGTAGTAAGAAACAGAACTCAGTTTCATTGTCTACTGCCGAGGCAGAATACATAGCTGCTGGTAGTTGCTGTGCAAAACTTCTGTGGATGAAACACACTTTAATGGATTATGGATTTGATCTCAAACATGTTTCAATTAACTGTGACAATACTAGTGCAATCAATATATCTAAGAACCCTGTGTCTCACTCTAGAACTAATCACATTGATGTCAGACATCACTTTCTAAGAGATCATTATAAAAAAGGTGATATTTCTTTAAAATTTATTAGTTCTGAACATCAATTAGCTGATATCTTCACAAAGCCTTTATGCTCTGAAAGAATGAAATTTATTAAACAAGAGTTGTGTATGATTGATCAGTGAAACTGATCTGTGAAACCGATCTGTGAAGCCGATCTGTGAAACCGATCTGTGAAACCGATCTGTGAAACCGATATGTGAAACTGATCTGTGAAACCGATCTGTGAAACCGATCTGTGAAACCGATCTGTGAAACTGATCTGTGAAATGGATCTGTGAAACTGATCTGTGAAACTGATATGTGAAACCGATCTGTGAAACCGATCTGTGAAACTGATCTGTGAAACTGATCTGTGAAACTGATCTGTGAAACCGATCTGTGAAACGGATCTGTGAAACCGATCTGCGAAACCGATCTGTGAAACTGATCTGTCAAACCGATCTGTGCAACCGATCTATCATACCGATCTATTTTTCTATTTTTTATATATCGTAATTAATTAGTAAATTTATTTTATACTTTTTATGGGAACCCTAAATGATAAAATAAATGATATGCGGCTATTTATCTTCCCTAAACCTTTGACCTTTCATTTCCCTCCGAACCTTTCAACCTCTCTTCCCCTCTACTTCGAACCTTCGAACTCCTGCCTTCCCAAAATCATCGAATGACTAAGCAAAAGAGACCGAGAAAAGGACCAGATAGGCATGTACCTTCAAATCATGCTCGAGGCGAGTCGAGTAGTACCTCTCAATGATCAGTAAATCCGAACATGGAAACTCGGATTTTTTCTATAGAAAGAGAAGTCAGCTCTGTGTGGATTTTGTCAAGTAAGTCACTGTTGCTGCAAGTTCTTGAATCGTAAGGATGGATAGACTGGTTTTCAGAAAACTCTCGGATAGACTATCCGAAGCTGGAACATGAGTTCTACATGAATCTGAAAATCACTCTAGATGGTGTGGAGACTGCCATGATGTCATCTGTGGTAAAAGGAAAGAAAATATCCTTCTCATCTAAGCAGTGGGCTGAGTGCTTGAATGTACCTCATGAAGGTCAGTGTGAGGATTATGCCGGGAATATTCCTCCAACATCTGATTACTACTCTTATGAATTAGCTCTAGAGCTTCTGACTGGAAACAGAGACTCACGGAGAATCACAAATTCAGAATTAGATGGTGAATGCAGACTTCTTTTCAAGTTTATTCAGCACCAACTTTGCCCTAGGAGAGGATATTTTGCTGCTGTAAAGTACCGGGATGTTTTCCTGTTGTTTCTTCTGAAAACACATGAGAAGATCAACTTGTGTAGATATGTGATGGTTCACATAGCTGGAATGGTAAAACCGTCCAAGAAATCCACTGCCTTGTTTTATTCAAAGATGATATCTACCATGCTCAAGTATCTAGAATGTGTTGATGAAGATGATGAAGTTGATGAAACAGATCATACCTTCTATCTCAACAAAGAGATCAGCAAGAGGATGAAAATCAATTGGAATCCATGGAAGAAGTTCTGGGTTGCAGATGAAGATAAATTGTATGAAGCCTACAATCCCATAGATCATGGCAAGAGGCCAAAGGATTTGAGAGACCCTGGCTTGAAACCAGATGAGGAAAAAATTTATTCTGATGATGACGAGAAAGAAGAAGGAAAGAATGAGGCCACCAAATCCCAAGAGCAAGAAGAAGTTGTGACTGAGGAAGGAAGTATGTCATCTCCTGATGATAGGAGTGATCCTGACACTGCTAGTCCCAAAAGAAGAATATAATTTGGACCTAATAGTCCACCCTTAGCCCTACCAGAATCAGAACCTATTCTTGGTGATGAAGAATATTCTGATACTGAAGAATATGATAGTGAAGCTTATGAGAAAAGTGATGATGGACATGATGATGATGTTGAGGCTGTTGTTGATGGTGATAGCAGACCAGTGGATGGTCTTTCTGTAGATCAAATAAAACCACCTCAGTCACTACAAGAAGTACATATCCGTGGTAAGGTTGATTCACCAAAAATCAGTGGAACAACAAGCTATAAGAAACCAAAATACACCATGTGTGCTGCTGTTTGGGATGACTACCCTAGTTATGCTGTGTTGGGCTTAGAATATTCTGATGAAGAAGAAGCAATGCCAGAATCTGTTGCAGTTGTGAAGAGGATCCTCCCAAGAGAAGCAAGGTCTGTTCCTACTGTTGATCCTACAAATGGTAATTTACCTGGTTCTGGAATCTCTCAAGCTGATCTTGATAAGTTTAAGATTGAATTGCTAACCGCTGTGAGAGACACAATTAGAGAAGAAATTTCTAATGCTCTTACTCAAGTGTCTCTACATGTTTCTGAAAATTCATTGGAATCCTTCTCACAAAGAGTATCTAATGATGTGAAGCCAGACCTGGCCAATACTGGTGAACTTCTTGGCAGACACATAGCCTTTTTGAATCAGACTATGAAGGATCTTCACACCGTCTTGGTATCTCTATCATGCGAATTCTGATCAACCATCTATGGTATGATGGAAGTTTTGAGAAATTTGATTGAACATCTCAACAAGTCTGACCTGAGGAAGTTGAAAGCTGAGTTAACTCACATAGTTGGCCAAGCCAGTACAGCCAAGGTAACCAAGATCACTACCCGTGAGCTAGAAGCTCTAAGAGAAGATGTGCATGATGAGTTAGCTGCTGTTAGAAAAATTCTTGATTTAGAATCTGTGAGGAAGATGAAAGAGCTCTGTGATAACAGTCATAAGATGGCATTGGTGTATTCAACAGATGCTAAGAAAGCTCTACAAGAGATCAAATAGAAAGTTGATAATTACTTTTCCAAGATTTGTACAAAACATGAGATGGCTGCAAACTACAAGGTGTTGGCAGAGAATCTGAAATTGCTTCCTATCACTCAGGCCTTCAAAACCCAAGTTCATCAGTTGCAAGATTTTACCCCTTCCTTGGCACAGTTCATGGAGAATAAAGATGATTTTGAAAAAGCTATAAAGTATGGGGCAGAAGTCATTCGAGACTTCATTCATCATTTGAAGCCCTATTTGAATGCACATGCCACTGCAATAGTACTTCCTACTTCTGAACCTCTCAGTGACTCTGATGTAGCTCTAAATCAGCTATCTGTTGCTCAAGCTCTATCTCAGTTAAGACCATTCCCTCAGCAAGCTTCTCAACCAGCTCATGTTTCTCAACAACAACTCTCTGTGGCACCTGCTCCTACACCTGCCCGAGTTGTCCTACCACCACTTCAGATTCGCCAAGTACAGCCTGCCTCCAAGCCTTCAATCTTACCCAATATTGATCCCCAAGACAAAGGCAAAGCCCCTTTGTATCCCAACAAATAGTTGTGTATTGTTTTTGATAGGGTGTACAATGTGATGCTTGTAATATTCTGTACTTTCAAAAAAAAAATTCTATACTCTATGCTGACTGCTTTTACTTTCACTTATCTGTTTTCCCTCCTTTTTGATTATCCCAAAGGGGGAGAAGAAAAAGAAATATTTATGGGGGAAGAGAGATATATGGGAGAAGAAAGATGTATGGAAGAGATATCTGGGGGAGAAAAGATGTATATATCTCAGGGGGAGAAATCTATATAATATATATGGGAAATTTAAATTAAGGGGGAGATTTATATATCTCTTTATATTTATTCTCTTTATGGTTTAATTCTCATTATGTTTTTATTGATGATATATCATATTATTTATATTTTATGATAAAGATTTGTGATTATCAAAAAGGGGGAGATTGTTGAGCCCTCTGGAAGATTGTTGATTTCAAGTCTATGATTGATGTTTTAATAATCACAAATCATCACATACCATTAATTCGTAATCTGGTTTGATTTCCCATAAACTTAATTACAATCTATTAATGAATCTGTTATCATGTTTTTGTCTATGCTTATTGACTTACAAATTATTTTGGAAGTCTTCTGGATTCAACAGACATCGGAATCACCGATTCAATATCAACAGACATCGGAAGCACCGATCCAATATCAACAGACATCGGAAGCACCGATCCAATATCAACAGACATCGAAAGCACCGATCCAATATCAACAGACATCGGAAGCACTGATTCAATATCAAAAGACATCGGAAGCACTGATCCAATATCAAAGGACAACGGTCGCACCGATCCGATATCAGAAGGAAAATGACTCACCGATCAAATGACTCACTGATGCTGATCAATATGAGTCGCCGATCAAATGACTCACCGGTGCTGATCAAAATGAGCCACCGATCAAATGACTCACCGATGCTGATAAAAATGAGCCACCAATCAAATGACTCACTGATGCTGATCAAACTGACTCACTGATCAGATGACAGACCGATGCTGATCAGTCTGACTCACCGATGCTGAACAAACTGACTCACCGATCAGATGATAGACCGATGCTGATCTATCTATGTCACCGATCATTACTCACTAATGATGATGACCTACTGATCACTTGAACTAATCGATAGTCATAAACAACTGTTTTAATTTCTTTATCTTTATCTTTATTTAATCTAACCAATGGTCATATTAGGTATATTTTAATTCTCTATCAATTAATTAATAATGGTTGTCGAATGTCAGGAAATCGTACCCCATACCTGCGGAAAGGAAACTTTTTCTGTCTTCCGAAACACGTGACATAAATACAAGAAGACTCTACTTCCGAACAAAAGAAAGGAAAGAATATAGAAGAAAACAGTTGACAGGAGAACACAAAAAGAACATAGAGGAAAGAAAGAAGAGGAAGAACCAAGCAGAACAGAACCTCATACACAATCAAGCCTACTAAAGAAGAGTTCTGTGCATACAAAAGATCATTGAAGAACTTCATCGACTACATCTCATTGCCTTTGAACCTGAAGCATATGACAATCTTCTTCTAAAACAAAAACAAGAAGAGGACTCAGAATAAATTCTGACCAAATACAAAAGAGTCCAGAGCTACACTGAAATCACCAGTGCCATTTCTAAACTCTACATCTCTTCTCTGTGATACATTTGTTTTACATTTTGAGCAGTGTGTGTTATCTGCTGTATTAAACACACACACTGACTCATGTACTTTCACTGGAGGATCTGTAAATCCTCAGCAAACCTTTTTACACTTCATTTCCCACTGTGGATATTGGTAGAGGTCGTGTGAGACCTGGACAACTCTAAGTTGTTGTCTGTTTTCCCATGCAGAACTGTGGTAGAGGTCTTGTGACCTGGACAGTGTGTTCACTATTGTTAACCCCGATCCAGGGTTTGGATCATTTTTATATAAACTTTTGAGAGGACTAAGTCTCGGCTTGAGACTGAACCTCTTGGTTAATTCTCTGTGTTTGTAGCTACATACTATATCCATACTATACATATTTATTTCATATTCCGCTGCTATTACTTTGAAATATAATTTATTTTCAAAGCTACTTTGATAGCTAAACTCGCATGTGTTTATATTTATTATAAACCAGTAAGTTAGTTTAAAAAGTTAATTTAATCATAAGATTAAGTTAACTGAAAACTAATCAATCTTTGAGAATCTAATTGAACCTTTATAATCTGTATAAATTCAATACAGTTTAATATGTTTTTGAAATAGGGGGATTTTAATAAACATTGTTTTTAACAGAAAATTTTAATTGGAACTCAATTCACCCCCCCTCTTGAGTATCCACTCTGACCAACAACATCAGTAATAGGTTTGGATGCTTTCACTACATAAAAAAACAAAAACATTAATTCTTACTTCTATATGAGATTAATTGCAAAATAGAATTATATTATTTTCTTCCATAAACTAGATGTTATATTGATATTCCTATCTCTTCCCCAAAACTCCTCTTCAATAGATACCTTTATAGAAATGGAATGATTATGGATCTCCCTCCTTCTTCTAAATCAGATAATTTATGTATTAAAAAACTTTTCTCTAGAAAATATCCCAGTAGTTTTTAGACCTCGTTATTCAGTCCATATGTTAGTGTTGATTCTCCTCCCTGAATCCACATAAATCATTCCTTGTGAAATAAATGAATTTAATGTAGTCATTAAGTGCCAATAAATACAAAAAAATTCTTGAAAACTAGATCCATAAAACCATTTTTAATTTCCAACCAATTCTTATATCCAATCTCAAAACAATGAAAACATAGTATGTCATCCTCTATTATGGTGAAGCCCTCAAAATTTAATATTTTCACCATGGTAAGGATTCATGATATGTGTCATCTTTTTAAAAAAAACATCATATTGTGAAATAGTTATCTTTACTTAGATGTGGCTTCCTAGATTTATCAAGATCTATATATTTTATTCAAACCAACTTCATTATAATTCACTAAGAATTGTGAAATGGATATTAAACTCCTCTCATCCTTCAGGACTGCAAGTGTCTAAATTTACAAAAAAATAATCTATTACAACTTCAAAACACAAATTATTTCTCTTCTAGACACAATACACATGGAATAACTTGAATTCTATTGATTGGGCCCTCAATTTCTATTTACAGGTTCTAGCACACCATTATACATATTTTACAGGCCTCAAAATTTCTGAAGTGACTAGAATTATCCTCAACATACTTAATGGAGTGGTCACTTCCATCTCCAATACTTACACAATTTATGATGTGTCTAAAATATTGAAATGTGGTCATCAAGAGATTAAATCCCACATTGAACATTATCCTTTACTACTGACACTATATTATAAATCCCATTTTATTCACTTCTCGAACAAATTTTCAAGTTACACCATGCATTGCAACTACTTTCTATGATTCCTCTCCACATCATGTATTTTTATCTTTCCTAAAGATAACCCACCGTGGGATCTTTACTCCTCCAAAATATGCTTTTCCCATTTTTTATCAGGGGAACTACACCGCCATCTTGATTATTTAGGGGTTTTAGAATATTCATTTTTCAATCATCAATCATAACTATGGCATGGAATGTTATCATTTTTTAGGGTATTATACTACCTATTCACAGAAATTTCTCTAGTTATCTCAATTCATGGCATAGTATTTACCATCATGACATGGGAATTTATTAATTTATGTAATGATAAAGGGATGAATCTTACAGTGTTTTAATAACCATTCAAATCATAAAATAAGTCTTATTGAAACTTCAAAAGTCAACTAATTTTATCAATTGAAAATTCTTTCATGGTGTTTCTCGTATCAACATATTTGATTTTATGTTCCTGTGCATATTCATATCTCATGTTACTAGTTTTTTTTCAAATGCCTTTATGAAATATCATTTCTGCATTAACCTTATCAAATTAGTACACACTACCAAATCCATGAACTATAATTTTTATTTAATGTAGAATTCTTCTTTACTGTTTGGATAAAAAAATCCAACATAACCATTTGATTCCAAAATCAAATCTAGTTATTGGCCAAAATTCCAACACAAAACACCATTATGTATGATATACCCACTTATATTTTGTCTCCAATACTATTATAACTCTAACCATTATCAATTAATTTCAACGTTACAATGATAAAGAATCATGAATCCATGATTTCATCCCCTGTTGACATGAAAATGAAAAAGGATCTTCTCATCCAGAATTTACATTTTATTCACTCCCAATTTATAATAGAATTTTGTAACTTTCATCTCCCTTTTTCTTTTTTAACAAAATTGTTATTATTTGAATTTTATTCAAGTATTCCAACAATATATATATAAATTCTATTGGGGTTCAGCAATCAGATTTATCCCCCCTTTCTTTTTAATCTCATGGAACTAAATTTTAAATGATCTTTATAATAATATTGTTGGGGAAAGCTGATCCTATTTTACTATTATGCATTCGAATCCATCCAGAAATATCTTCACAAAAAAAATATATATTTATCACTTTTCAATAATTGACATAAATTATTTAAGACAAAAATATAGTTTACTAAAATATTCCAGTATATTAAATTACCACTTAGTATTTTAGACATCAATAAATCATATAATACTACTGATCTTGGGCTCAATACATGGAAATAATTGTTCCACATTACAAACCCATTGTTCTAATTATCAAAAAAATTACTTTTAATAAAATATAATTTGTTTTAATTTAATAATCTCTAATAAATAATTTGATCTCAATCACACTTACACCAAAACATCAGCCAATATGTTATAAATTAACTGTGTGTCATAGTCCCATGTAGTATCATATTAACCAAATTGTTTTTTATAATATTAACATATCTAAGGATATAAATGTATCTTATTATCATTATAGGTAAATTTCATTTTAAAATATGTCTCAACTACCTTTGAATGATCCTAACCCACTGTCCCTTAACTACTTATGCTTTGGATTGATACTAATTATTAAACTAATCATCATTATCTGTAATGAGTTATTAGAAATGAAATTTTCATTCAATAAATTCATAGAATCATTAAAAAAAGTATAAAATACTATTGATAGACATTAAATATATGAATATTTACACTTCACTTATCGGGCTGTCCAATACTTCTTAGTGGTTCAATACCACTTGAAACATGAAAAACTATCACTTGTGGAATTTACAATATGTATCAAAACAAATAAAAACATCATATAAATATTATCCATAATATCCTATAGCTTTTGATTCAAATTTTAAAATCCATGTTTTTTATCATCATCACCACCACTAATTGAGTCAGTTTTGACCATAATAGTTCTATTTATAAAGGACTGATATAAATTTAGAATTTCAATCATTATGAGTACTATTAATCAAATCTTATTTCATCTCTATTTCATGTGGTTTTTCACATTTATATCCTAGGGATCAAATCATTCCCTTATTCATATATCACATAAAAAGAATTTAAAAATATTTAAATGTAAGGGGGTAAGGGAGCTTCCATCAATATCATGTTAAGATTGTGGTTAGTCTTTATGAACCAACCTATGTTTTTTTCATTAAATATATTGATATGGTTTTCATGTATTATCATTTAAAAAAAATTCATCTAGGATTATCTCTTAATGTTTCCTCACCTTACACAAATTGGGATAATTTTTGATAGTGATACTAATACCACTTTTCAAAGGTTCTTCAATATATATACCATCTATTTATTTTTTTACGATGTTTTTTCCCATGTAAATAAAATGATACCAATATTATTGTCATTATTTTTATTGTCCTGGAAACAACTAATGAATCATATATCATGATTTTTTCAATGACTAATTTTAAAAACACTTTAAATATTTCAATTATCGATGATCATTTCATTATAAAATTATTAATGGGAACAATATTCTCTATATAGAATCTCATTTTAAAATATAAAAAATATATCATTTGACTTTCATCTTATTTTTTATATATATGGATTGAATCCTTTTTTTGGCCTTATATAACTACTTCTTATCCTTACATTATCGATTCCACAAAGAACCCATCAATGATACATGATGAATCCTTCTTTTTATTTATTACTTCATAATAATCTAGGATCATGAATATTTTTTAAGTGAATTGATTTATCATTATTCTCTTCTTGTATCCTTCCATTCATAAGTAATGGAGATCTGATCTTGGCCTCCTGATTACATCTAATTCATCATGACCTCACTATATGACCAAAATTACCCCAAATATTACATATACCAATGAAATATTAAATCTTCAAATATAGTTCCACATGTGTGATTTATAAATAGGTCTCCACTAATTTCATTTCTTCTATTTCACATTGAATGCATCCATTGCATTTCCAGTGACAAAAAAATTATAAATTTTGGAACATAGTTCATGGATAGATTTTATTTATAAATTTTTTATTCATGATCTTCATCTCTATTGAATTTATATTTCTATTTTTATTTCTAGTGACTAATGTCTCCATGTGATAATTTTTACTATTTAATATCTTCCTTATAATAAAAACCTCCCCACAAGATTCTCAAACAAAAATTTATTCTTCTCAGCTTTGCCTTCCTTTTTCAATATCATGTTTTATTATAACTGTATTGTTATAAAAGAATCTTTATTTTAACCTTATGCCTTTAATATTTTCACTTCACTCCTCAAGGATTAAATATAATCTTTTTGATTTTATAAACAATCTCCACATTTACTACATGGTGTGGTTTTATCATTTTATCATCATCCTCTAACCATTTAGGTGAGGAATAATCTATAACATTCTTAATTCTTGATCTTTTGGTTTCCATCATCTGGTTCCTATTCATCATAATTATATAAAAAATTATTCTTCAATAAAATTCATACTTATACCAATAACTATACAATATTATAAAAAAGTATAGGGAACCTATTTTTCATCCTTTATTATAGATTCCTTACCATAGAAACCATTCAATATAATCCACATATCCTTTGATGTCTTGTTTTAAAATACCTTATCTTTCAAATTTAAATAAAAGGTTTCCTTAATGATTTTCATGAAAAATGAATCAATGTCCATTTTTATTTTATCCATCTCATATAAATTTCAATATTGTCTTTGTAAAAAATCTAATTAACATGATTTCCAAAGGGATTCCAACATGTACTTTTAAATAAAACACTAAATCCTTTTTCCTATTAAGGAATTTGTATTCCATAATATAAATAAATATATAATATAGAAACCACATCTTGAAATGTATTCAAAACATAAAAAAACATGTAATTTATGTTAAAAAAATTATAAATCCTATTAGATATCAGACCAATTGATGTAAACAGAGAAAAACCCAGGGTGTTGGGAGATTAATAAGGCCATTGTTTAATTTAATGTTTTTATTCAAGGGTATTTCTTATTGTTAGAACAAATAATGGTCAACAAGTTTATTGATTAACTTTCATAGTACCTAATCAAATATAAATATTGAATGTACAAATTATGTTATGTACAACTGTGTATTTTACTTGATTCACCTATAGGGGTTAATCCAAGTAGAATATGCTGATAGGGTGTCATGATTAAGATATTTAAACCACACAAAATTTTGATGTTATAATAGATTCATACTGATGGAAATCTAGTACATGGACAGACATTCTTCATCTCCTTAGTGAACTACATTAGTGAAGGATCAGACAGTTTATAAATTAGAGTATAATTTAAATTAATTATAGAAATGATGTTATTTAATTTCTTAACATATATTTCTCTCATACCATTTATCCTTATCACTAAGTTGATGTTCTGATAATATCCATGTTACTATTCTCCTCTATATCAAGGAAAATGTGATCAAATCCTCTATAAGAGGATTGAATCCTCACATTCATCAATATTACAATTACATTTATTCTTTCTTCTAGATGAGGTTAAATGAAAACTGAAATTATCTTATTTCCTTTCAATCAAACAGAAGTAGTAGTGTCATGTGTTATTCTTCCACAAGAATGGAATTCAATAAAAAATCTTATCTTAAAATATAATTCTCACAGATTTATATATATATTCTTCTAAATTAGATATTTTAATGTATTATAAGACTTTTGTATAGTACTACTCATGGTAGTTTTATATAACTCTTACTTTAATCTGAGGTTTGGAGTTTATTACCCTCTTCTAATGTATTGATATCATTTATTGTGAGAGAAAAAAATTTAGTGTGTTCACTAATTGGTAAAAAATACAAATTAATCCCTAAAAACATAACCATAATACAATATTTAATTTTCAATTGAATCTACCAATAAATCTAAAAGCCACACCTTCAAAGCATTGAATAATCGATTTTATCAGTATTTTTATTAATCCAATAGCTTAACCACAACATGGATTCCTCTTACACATAATATATTTTCTATAATATCTATATTTTAGTGTGTCTATCTTCACTATGCTGTATAATAATAAATTTAACCAAATCTATAAATTTTTTCAAACTAACATATTTTTATTTCCATGGGAATTGTGGTGTGGATTTTCCAAATATCATAGTATTTGGGACTATATTAAATATATTATATATAACAATGAACTTAAGCCTCATAAAAAATCATATTCTTACTCTTACAGACACAACCAACATAAACAAACATGTATATTATAGTGTGGTCCTTCTTTATATCTTCACATGTAAAAGGGAAACATGCTCTACTATGTAGAGGAATCGAAATTTCCTGAGTGATTAAATGTATATACAACATACATCACTGTATGAAAGGTATCTGATGGAATTATCTCTTACCAATGAAATCCTTATCCACTTTATGACATGGATGAAATCCTATGGTGTGGTGTCCCAGTGCTCAAATAAAACATCAAACATATTTTTGTACTACGAACCAATATTTGTTAACCCCATTGTATATTGTACACAAATAACTCCCATTTAGTTTCCCTATACTAAAACCACTATCCCTGGATCCATAAAAAACTATGGATATTTATCCCACCCAGTGATAAATTAGTATGGGCTATATGCTTCTCAAAATTCTTCATGTCCCACCATTGATCTCGACCACTACCCTACCACCATTCTGTTCTGGTGGTTTAGACATATATATTATTCCAAATATTATCAAAATAATGACTTACAATATAACCTTGATACATTGTATTCTGATACCTTTTTTCAAATACTTCACCAGTCATCTCATCTAATGGAATGATCATTACCATCATTTCACGAGAATTTATTAATTTTATGATTAATAAAGGGATAAAGCTTTTGAATCTATATACACCTTTTGAATCCTTTTTTCAGCCTTATTAAAATTTCAATGTTACAAAAATATTTACAATTAAAACACATTTGAATTCATGTGAGCATCACCACAAAATGATTTTCTCTTCCTATACAGATCATGATCTCCTACCAAATGTTTCTCCCAAATTACTTCTTATAATCCCATTTATATTTCATCCCTCATCAAATCAATGTGCACCACCAAATCCATAACCTTAAAAAATTATTAAATTTTTATTTCTACTTTAGTTATTTTATAATAAATAAAAATAAATAATATGGTTCTAAAAAAAGTGATTGGAAACCAATATAACACTAAACACCTTTAGTTCTAGAATATGAGTAAATATGGTCATTATATTAATCCATAGTGTTCATCAGAGGTTTTAATTGTGATGAATAATATATTATTCTTGTCGGACATGGTGGTAGCTATATATCACTCTTGCACCATGGGTTAGTCATATATCAATTATGAAAATATCCTATGGTGTAACTAATAATGTTTATTCAGAACATCATTAAGTTCTCATGGAGATAAATTTGATGAATAAATTGATTCCATGTTTGGAGAATAATATTTATATATAGTTTCAAATGGGATAGAACGTAACCAACCAAAGTATAAAACATCATACAAAACCTATAAAACTAAATGATATTATATTTTCCATACATTTTATAAAATCAATGAATAATGATATACCTTTTATCTGATGATATGAATATATCTAATCCCCTCTATATGACGTTGAGAGTGGTCACTAAAAATCATAAAATGATTTCATTATTACTAATTTATGAATAAGAAGGATGGATCCCCCAATTATAGGGAATTTTTACCTCTATTTGAAGGATTTATAGAACCTTTTGCTAAAGATATGGTGAGGGGGATTTTTAGTGAATTCCCTATTTATATATCCAACCAAGAACCCTATAAAACAACCCAATTTCACTGGTATGTGTTTTTAACATATTTATTTTATTATATTTATTTTCTAATGTTTTTGGATATTGACTTTTGGAAATAAGGAAAATGGGAGAAAAATTAAAGATGCACTGTTAGAGAATGGTTAGTTTTAAACATGCATCCCCACTATGTGTAGAGGGATGTTGCATTATGGAGGTATATTTATTACTGAATAATGATTTCCAAAAAAATGTGAAAAATATATAAATATTTTTCATGTAAATTAATAATTATCTCTTGGATGGACATAGTTTCCCAAACAATGTATCCAAATAATTTGATTTTCTAAGAATTGGAATTATAATTTTATTAGTTTTCATTACTCAATTGTTTTAATTTCTTATGACTCAATTGTTATTAAACCCATATCTAGCCATTACCTAATAGATTATCTACTTATCCAATCCTTCATGTTGAATCCTCATTCATTTTATGTGGAGTTTGAATGGTAATCTCATTCTTTCTCTTCATATGTTCCACTAATCCTCTCATCTTCTCTTATTGTTATTTGGTTTTCTTATTTCTTTGTCCTTATTTGAACATGTTCTCCATTTTCGAGTCAAGATTTTGGATAATATTTAGATTCATATTTTCAATGTTTCATGATGAATAACTCTAGTTCTAATATCTTAAATTTTGAATAAGGTTATTTGGTTTCATTATATTTAGTTAGGTGTATCTAAAAAAATCCTCCCACTGGGTACCCTTTTAGTTCTTGATTGTTTCTAATAACTTGACTTCTATGTTATGATCATTTTTCTTGGATTTTAATTTTTTATCATGTTATTTTTAATTTTTTATCAATAATGGGTGGGTTTCAATGGATTTAGCAAGTAATGTTACAAAATATATATTCCATAGTAAAAACTTGTTTGATAAAGTGGCACTTATAATTGATTTAGTTCAAAAGTATATTTCAAATCGGTTTAAAAAATAATATTTGTAAAATTTGTTACACATAGTTTCATTATCTAACATATAAATTTTTTTTAAAAAAAAATGTAACGCCCCGACCCCAGTTACCCAGAGTCGGTGCATTATTTCATAACATTGGCATGATCACAAGAAAGATCAAATCTCAAAAGACCGATTGGTGTAGTAGCCTTGAAAACACTAGATATATTCATAATGTTTTACATTACATCATAAAAAAATATTGTCTTCATATCCCTTCATACTATCCCTACAGGTCATTCATAAATTACTTTTTCATAATCCTGGGAAAAATAAAACATTGAAAGGGGTGAGCTCAGATTCTCAGTAAGGATAACATTATAGCAGATTCTTTCATAGATAAGCATAAACACTTAAGGGAATTTATACCCAAAACAAAATCCTTTTAAACTTGAACTTCAGCATAAAATGGCAAAGATAAAATGAAATAATTCCATTTACTAATTCACATGGATATTCTACTAGTCAAATGACCACATGCAATATCAATAACCATTTTCATAATGATGGAATACATAATCCTGAACTTTAATTTCATTATCAAGGCCTCGTGCCGAGGCCTAGGGGCTAACTATAACCAGACCCCAACCCATAGTGCATATAATAACCGGACACCAACCCGGAGTGCCTCTAATAACCAGACACCAACCCGGAGTGCCTCTAATAACCGGACACCAACCCGGAGTGCCTCAAATAACCGGACACCAACCGGGAGTGCCTCTAATAACTGAACACCAACCCGGAGGGCTTACTTTTACCGGTCCCCAACCTGGAACAAACTAGTCCAACACATTCATCTTAAGAAGAGGATGAAATATAACATAAAACTTTGTATTAAAACTAGCATGAGAAATGTCAATACTTTACCCATAAACCATGAATGGTATATAAATAACACATGCACAGTCAAATATATCACAAAATCTTCAACAGAATATGGATGATTTGTATCATGATAAATCAACATCAAAACAAGTTTAAAATCCATTAAAGGATTTTGACATAGAAGAGATTGATTTGTAAAACTCTTTGAGAGAAATACCCCTTTTTCATGAAAACATTTAAAAGTCACACAATTTAGAAAAGAATTCATTTAAAGACATTTTTGAATCAAAGATTCCCATACCACTTTGAAACTTTTGAAAGGAATTAACATTTTAAAAAAACATTCTTGTCCATATAAATAAATCCTTAAAAACCATTTTGAAGTCATGGACATTAATGAGAAATATTTAGAAGAATAAATATTTAAAATATTTGAAATGATGTTTTAGTAAAAAGTACATTAAAATAATCCCTTTGAAAAATCTCTCATAAAACATGTACATGGATAATAAATATGTCCCAGTAGATACTTATGTAAAAACAACCTCAGATAATAAAGAGATTGTGAAATTAACCCTTACCAGTTTGGTATCTTACAAAACATACAACCCATGAAAGAGGTATCATACAATGAATATGTAAATACAAATAAATTAAATTGTATCACACAAATAATATAATTATGGGAAGTACATACACCACACAAAAGGTAATAATGGAAATATGGCATGAATCTCACGAGAATATGGAGTGAGATGAAAACCCCTTACTTTGTACTTTTTCGTTGTTCGACGGTAGGTTAACCTCCTGTATAATGGTGAAATAATTGTTATATGATTATTAAATAATCATATACATTAATATGATATCATATATAATATTTTAACATTTCTTTCTTAATAATATCTTAGAATTATCATCGTTTCAGGTGTTAACTTACTCATTCTCTTTTATATGTTTTGTTACGTAAGCCATGGTTGTCATGGTTAGGTTGTATCTTATTCATATCTAGAATGATATCAAGTCCTTAAACATTATTTTTAAATCATCAAATGATAATTATACTTGAATGGATATGATAGAGAATGAATCTCATCGCGTTCGTGGAGACGGTAGTCCGTACGTACGCACGAGCGACATTATCATTCTTTTGATATTAAAATAATATATAATTGGATGTTATATCATATATACAAAATAATTATCATGTTATATTTATTATTTACATGAATTATATATCATTATTATACCCATCCAAATAATAATCTATTTAATTACAATTACACCATGACGTGGAGACGGTAAGCCGTACGTACGCACGTATGGTGACATGTTATTCAAAGGGTGGATAGAATACTGAATATGGTTATACCATATTTATAATAATATTATAGTATATAGTAAACACTGGATTAATTATTTTAGAATAGAAATAACAATGAAAGAAGAAGTGGAAGAAGAAAGGAACTTGAAAAAGGGTTGTGAAATCATTACCTCTTCTTCGGGTTCTTCCTTTTGATTTGATCAAAAGGGCTCCTTAGGTTGGATTTTAGATCAATATAATGTTAATAGGTTGTATTGAGGGAAGTTGAGAGAGTATTTTGTCAGGGTTTGGATGAACCAAAAGGCTTTAAAGGTGTGATGTAATGAGAAGGGGGTGCCCTTTTATAAGAGGGGTGAGGGGAACCTTTGGAAAAGCTAGAAATATTATTTTATAATAAATTAATATTCGGTTTCTAACGGCTCAAAAGTGTATTATTTAAACTTTAAGGTGGGGATAGGTCTAAAACCAATAATCCAATAGAATTTAGACTGGTTTGTGTCATTATATTAACCCTATCTTTAAGTATTAACTCGTAGTTAATTAGTTTCACTTTTACAATGTCTCTTTGTATTTTTATATTATATGGTTAATAAACATACTATATACATCCAAGATACCCCCAAGTGGTCCATAAATGATACAAATATCATGATATAAGTCTTGTGGCCGAACCTTAGATTTTTAGAAATTTAATATCAA
Source organism: Viscum album (assembly GCA_963277665.1). Classification (NCBI taxonomy): domain Eukaryota; kingdom Viridiplantae; phylum Streptophyta; class Magnoliopsida; order Santalales; family Viscaceae; genus Viscum; species Viscum album. The sequence goes on along the minus strand of OY728133.1, from coordinate 1,992,224,598 downwards.
TTAATAATATAATATTTGTTTTAAAAACTCTTTTATGTCAATTTTGACACTATTCCATAATTGATTTTTGTAAAAACCATAACAGAATGATTACTTAAAAAATGATAATTAAAAGAAATCCTAACATGTTATATTAACCTATAAAATTAGTTTAATTCATAAAAAGTCTCAAATTATATTTATTTGGGTATTTATAATATCAATTATTCTAATTTTTCACTATTAAGGTAATTACTACATCACCATTGTGTCATAAATAAATTAACTTATTTAATGTCTAAAAATTATAAATAAACTATCATTATGTAGGAAATACTTTTATCTTTCTAATGAATATTTATAGTCTAAAATAAAACATATATAACCCTTTTTAACATTTGTTTTTCTAAAAGATATATGCTTGTATCATTTTTGTATTCATTTTAACTTAATTAAAATAAAGTGTCCCTATCACTTACAAGTGGATCCATGGAGTCCCAAAATCAACCCAAATATGCCCACGGTCAGCCATGTATCAGCCAATAGGGTTAAGACATGTTTTAGGGTAATTTAGTATTATTATAATATTATTTGTTTACCCCTTATTTACCGGATTTACCCTTTAACCATGGTAAATAAAATATTTACTAAAGTAATTATTCAAAATGTCTAAAAATAAAAGTTACCTATTCACACAATATGAAAATCCTGATTCTAAATATGGAGTCCATTTTTCCAAATTCAAAACACATAAGTGGCAGAAATTAATTTAAAATTAATTCCCATTGTTAAAACAAAAAAGCGTGTTTTTAAGAGATAATATCTATCAAAAGATTGGCACTTGTTTATGTCTGGTTTAATTGTGAAATTATGTCCAATGAAAAACATTGAATTAAATGGTAAAAATATATTCTAAATATACTTTAAAACCACCCAAATTCATAATTTATCAATAATAATTATTTCGATTAAAAAAGTTGTTTTTAATTAAAATTTATAATTTTCACTATTCATCAAAATATGAAAGTTATCCGAAAAGTACCAAAATTTCACCCTAGGCTAATTATGATATTCTGAATCAGAAAATGAAGTCCATTTTGAGAGACTGAATTTATAAAATTTCAAAAAGTAGGTATTACTATCCATAACAGCTAGTTTGATTGGTTGTGGTGTTTTAGAATCTCGAAGTTGCGTACAATGCACGCCATTGAATTATTCAAAGGGAAACGTACCGTGGAAGCTTGTGGTGTTACATTCTCCACTCCTTTAATAAATTGCGTCCATGAATTTTTTTTTAAATTGGGCTTGAGAATATAATGGAATGTCCCACATCGAAAAAAAGAGTCAATAAAACTATCATTTTAAAAGAAAGGAAGAGAGGTATAAAGGTCACCCAAGATGACCCATACTAGAATTCCATGTAGGAAAACATGGATATGGAAGATAAACTAGTTGTTCAGTTCTGATGGAGAGGGATAGAAAACATGATTTGGAGAAAGTTAACAATAAGAAAATCATAGACTTGTGTTGGGACAAACGTTCATTAGTCTCCCTGTAGGAAAAGTAAACGGACACCATTTTTTTTTGTTTTAAGTTACATTACATAAGGATGAGGAATTAATTTATTATATTGAATATGAAAATAAAGATATATACTTACTTTTTAAGTAGAGTTTCATCCTTTAATAAATTTCTACCACTAACAAATTTTTTTTAACAATGAGTATTCAAGAAGACATGGTCATAATGGAAGAGCTAGAATAAACTTCTATAGAATAACATGATCCATGTAGGAAAAACTGTATATTTACCTTGTATTTAGAGATTAATCAAACCAAAATGGTTAGTATAAGATATGATGATCCCCTAAATGAATATCCATTAGAGAGTAAAAATATACTAATAATAATTTATAAAATTAAACCAATAATACCCCAAAGTTAAATAAATACCATTCAATAATAAATTGTCCTTTAAATCCTTCAATATAATCCAAACTAATATTGAAACCCAAAACATATAAGAATTTAGTCTTCCACGTTAAATTGTATCTCCATATGACATTAATTACTCTTAAAGACACATACTTAAATGTAATTAACCTAATCATTTCCATAAATAACCAAAATAACTATAAATACACAATAAAAACATAGATAAAAATACATCGTTACTCCTCAAATGAAATCCCATAATATTCTATTTTCCTTGGGTATATAGTCCTCACAAAAAATTGAACAACTTCCAAAATAACATTTATCACTTAATCACCAAATCATTTTCCTATACAAAGGGTATTCATTTGATAAGACACAAGATCCCAAATCAAATTATTATTGATCAATAAAATTATTTAACAAAAAATAATAGTCACACTATCCAGGGACTTCACGTAGTCCAGTGGTAGGCGATAAATCCCAATCGCACATTGGTTGTGGGTTCTATTCCCACAGGTTTGTCTGACGCGACATGTTGTCACACGGTCTACGTGTTGTCCTTTTTCAAAAACTATATTTTATAATATTACCAAAAGGAGATAAATTCCTCAAAATACCATAACATAATTTAACCACAAATGTTATATCATACCTTGAATTTTTATCCCAAATTATAATAACTTATAATTATCTCAAACCCCAATGATCATATGAAACCAAATGGTTATTTATACCAATATCCACAAGAGAAGAGATAATTCTTCCTCAAATATCATTCTCACATGGAAAACTGTGGGGTTACAAATACAAGAGAAAATTAATCCAATGTAAACCCATCAATAAGGATCTATAATACATTTTAAACATTTCTCCAACCATTTATTTTCACATAGCTTCTTCTTTGACCAAGAAAATGTCCTATAGAATAGGGCATTCACTCGGGTATTGTCCAGGTCCCCTACATTTTCGGCAAACGACTGTAAATGGAATCTTGGGACCATTTTAATCTTATTCTATAGTACTCCTCATTTTTCTTCATCAATTCTTCATTTTGTGTCCTTTATTCCAACACGTAAATAATTTCTTGGTCCCATTGAGACACTTTCCCGGGTGTCTCCTTCCACATTTCCTGCATGATGGAAATTGAGGATTTCTTTCTCCATAGTCTCCAATACTGGAGCTCTTATTATTCATCACCTTTCTCTTCTTTGTTGAGTCCGGGAATTGGTTAATATATATATTTTTGATCATATTTTTGGAAAATTGATTTGGCATAAAGATGATATCTTTTACGCCTATCAACATTCCATTTTGTTGCTCATTGCCACCACCATTCCCACCTTGTACATCATTCTAAAAGTCACTATGACTTCCTTGGAATCCAGACATTGACTAAAACTAGAAAGCATTGTGTGAGTAACAGTATTCATAAAATCATTTAGAGATTACCATGTCACCATATTCTCAATTTGAAACACATTAGAATTAACCAAGGTCTTTTACTCTCATCTTATATATATAATACTTCAAATAGGTTTGTAAATAAATGATAAATTATCCTAATCATATACCCGGGGAGTGTCGTAACCAAGAGTGCAGCAAGGCCCGTTGTCATGCACCAGTTCCCGTTCGAGTCTAGCTCAAAGCGGTGTTTTCTGGTTTTACCCCTAGGTACATCTGTGCCAGAGCCACCTCTACCTGCTCGTATCCAGATGGGGATATATTGCCCAGAAAACTCACCAAATCTCTACAATACAAAAATTTTAAGAAGTTCTTGTATACTAATCCTCAAAGTTCATCTTAGGTATACGTGCTCTAATCAGAGTTTCTCTAAATCGAGATTCCAAGGTTTGTACTAAACATTCTCTGATACCAACTATAATGCCCCGACCCCAGTTAAACAGAGTAAGTGCATTATTACATAACATTGGAATGATCACAAGAAAGATCAAATCTCGAAAGACCGATTGGTTTAGTAGCTTTGGAAACACTAGATATATTCATAAAGTTTTACATTACTTCATAAAAAAACATCTTGTCTTCATATCCCCTCATACTATCCATGCTGGTCATTCATAAATTACTACTTCATAATCCTGGGAAAAATAAAACATTGAAAGGGGTGATCTCAGGTGATCAGTAAGGATAACATTATAGCAGAAGTTTTTATAGATAAGCATAAACACTTAGGGCAATTTATAACTAAAACCAAAGCCTTTTAAACTTTAACTTCAGCATAAAATGGAAAAGATAAAATGAAATAATGCGATTTACTTATTCACATAGATATTCTACTAGTCGAATGATCACATGAAATATCAATAACCACTCTCATAATGATGGAATATATAATGATGAACTTTAATTTCATTATCAAGGCCTCGTGCCAAGGCCTAGGGGCTAAAAATAACCGGAACCCAACCCATAGTGCATCTAATAACCGGACACAAACCCGGAGTGCCTCTAATAACCGGACACCAACCCGGAGTGCCTCTAATAACTGGACACCAACCCCGAGTGCCTCTAATAATCGGAAACCAACCCGGAGTGCCTATAATAATCGTACATCCACCCGGAGGGCTTACTTTTACCGGTCCCCAACCCGGAACATACTAGTCCAACACATTCATCTTAAGAAGAGGATGAAATATAACATAAAAGTTTGTATTAAAACTAGCATGAGAAATGTCAACATTTTACCCATAAACCATGAATGGTATAAAAATAACATATCCACAATAAAATATATCACAAAACCTTCAACACAATATTGATGATTTGTATCATGATAGATCAACTTCAAAACAAGTTTAAAATCTATTAAAGTACATTGATATAGAAGAGATTGATTTGTAAAACTCTTTGAGAGAAATACCCCTTTGTCATGAAAACATTTTAAAGTCACACAATTTAGAAAAGAAGTCATTCAAATACATTTTTTAATCAAAGAGTCCCATACCACTTTGAAACCTTTGAAAGGAATTAACATTTTAAAAAACATTCATGTCCATATAAGTAAATCATTAAAAACCATTTTGAAGACATGGACATTAATGAGAAAGATTTAGAAGAATAAATATTTAAATCATTTGAAATGATGTTTTATTAATAATTACCTTAAAATAATCCCTTAGAAAAATCTTTCATAAAACATGTACATGGATAATAAATATGTCCCTGTAGAAACTTATGTAAAAAAAACCTCGGATAATAAAGAGATTGTGAAAATAACACTTACCAGTTTGGTAACCTACGAAACATACAACCCATGAAAGAGGTATCATACAATGAATATGTAAATACACATAAATTAAAGTGTATTACACAAATAATATAATTATTGGCAGTACATACATCACACAAAAGCTAATAGTGGCAATATGGCATGAATCTCACGAGAATAAAGAGTGAGATGAAAACCCCTTTGTACTTTTTCCTTGGTCGATGGTAGGTTAACCTCTTATATAATGGTGAAATAATTGATATTAAATTATTCAATAATCATATACATTAATATGATATCATATATGATCTTTTAACATTTCTTTGTTAATAATATATTAGAATTATCGTCGTTTCAGGTGTTAAATTACTCATTTTCTTTTATATGTTTTGTTACATGAGCCATGGTTGTCATGGTTAGGTTGTATCTTATTCATATACATAATTATATCAAGTCCTTAAACATTATTTTTAAATCATCAAATGAAAATTATACTTTAATGGACACAATAGAGAATGAATCTCATCGCATTCGTGGAGACGGTAGTCCGTACGTATGCACGAGCGACAATATCCTCTTTTGATATTACAAATATATATAATTGGATGGTATATCATATATACAGAATAATTATCATGTTATATTTATTATTTACATGAATTACTCATCATTATTATACCCATCCAAATAATACTTTATTGAGTAACAATTACACCACGACGTGGAGACGTTAAGCCGTACGTACGCACGTATGGTGACATGTTATTCAAAGGATGGATAGAATAATGAATATGGTTGTACCATATTTATAATAATATTAAATTATATAGGAGTCATTGGATTCATTATTTTAGAATATAAATAACAAAGAAATAAGAAGTGGAAGAAGAAAGGAACATGAAAAAGGGTGGTGAAATCATTACCTCTTCTTCGGCTTCTTCCTTTTGATTTGATCAAAAGTGATCCTTAGTTTGGATTTATGATCAATATAAGGACTCTAGGCTGTATTGAGGGAATTTGAGAGAGTATTTGGGCAGGTTTTGGCCAAACCAAAAGGATTTGAAGGTGTGAAGTATTGAGAAGGGGGGGGTGCCCTTTTATAAGAGGGGTGATGGGCACCTTTGGAAAAGCTAGAAATATTATTCTCTAATAAATTCATATTCGGTTTCTAATGACTCCAAAGTAGATTATTTAAACGTTAAGGTGGGTATAGGTCTAAAACCAATCAACCAAAAAAATTTAGATAGGTTTGGGTCATTATATTAACCTTATCATTAAGTATTAACTCTTAGTTTATTAGTTTCACTTTTACAACATCTCTTTCTATTTTTATATAATATGGTTAAAAAACTTATTATATACATCCAAGATACACCCAAGTGGTCCTTTAATGATACACATATCATGATATAAGTCTCTTGGCCGAACCATAGATTTATAGGAATTTAATATCAATTAAGAATATAATATTTGTTTAAAAAACTCTTTTATGTCAATTTTGACACTAATCCATAATTGATTTTTGTAAAACTCATAACAGAATTATTACTTCTTAAAAAGATAATTAAATATATCCTAACATGTCATATTAACCTATAAAATTAGTTTAATTCATAAAAAGTCTCAACTTATATTTATTTGGGTATTTATAATATCAATTATTCTAAATTTTTACTATTATGGTAATTACTGCATCACCATTGTGTCATAAATAAATTAAATTATTTAATGTCTAGAAATTATAAATAAAATATAATTATGTAGGAAATATTTTTATATTTCTAATGAATATTTATAGTCTAAAATACAACATATATAACCCTATATAACAATTTTTTTCTACAATATATATGCTTTTGTCATTTTTTGTATTTATTTTCACTTAATTAAAATAAAGTGTCCCTATCACTTACAAGTGGATCCATGGGGTCCCAAAATCGACCGAAAGATGCCCATGGTCGGCCATGTATCATCCAATAGGGTTAAGACACGTTTTAGGGTAATTTAGTATTATTATAATATTATTGTTTTACCCCTTATTTACCGGATTTACCCTTTAACCATGGTAAAAAAAATATTTACCGAAGTAATTATTCAAAATGTCTAAAAATAAAAGTTAACTATTTACACAATTTGAACATCCTAATTCCAAATATGTAATTCATTTTTATAAATTCAAAACACAGAAGTTGCAGAAATTAATTTAAAATTAATTCCCGTTGTTAAAACAAAAAGCGTGTTTTTAAAAGATAATAACTATCAAAAGATTGACACTTGTTTATGTCTGGTTTAATTTTGAAATTATGTCCAATGACAAAAATTGAATTAAATGGTAAAAATATATTCTAAATATACTTTAAAACCAATCAAATTTATAATTTATCAATATTAATTATTTCGATTAAAAAACTTGTTTTTAATTAAAATTTAGTAATTTTCACTATTCATCAAAACATGAAAGTTGTCCAAAAAGTACCAAAATTTCACCAAAGGCTAATTTAGATATTATGAATCCAAAAATGATGCCCATTTTGAGAGATTAAATATATAAAATTTCAAAAAGTAGGTATTTCTATTCATAACGGCTAGTTTGATTGGTTGTGGTGTGTTAGAATCTCGAAGTTGCGTACAATGCACGCCATTGCATTATTCAAAGGGAAACATACCATGGAAGCATGGGGTGTTACAAAAAATCTCTATATTAAATTGATCATTTATTTATTTTCTTTTTATATGACTTAATGAATGGTTTAATTATTAAATGTAGCTTTGGTGATTTATGTTTTGATATTTGAATTTAGTTTTGATTCTTATGGGAACCTAGGGTACATTATTTGGTAATTAGGGAGATTTCTACACCATCTTAGATTATTCAATGAATATTACCCTTGTAAAGTTCATTCCATGAATGGAGGTACGGTGGAGGTTTTCCCTAAATAAGGATAAGAGACCGAGTAAGGGTTTGATTCCATGAAGTTCATAATGGGATAATAGGTTTCCCTTTATCAAAGTATTTTAAAATCCATTTATAATGAACATAGAGAAAACTTTTTGGGTTACATTAATGGAATTAGTTACTTATTTCACTAGTTTACTTTGTAATTATTACCTTATATGTTTCTTTAGATTTGTTTACATGCCATTTATTTTATTATTTTCAAATTAAATGGGTTTTACTTAAATAAATAAGAATCAGTTTTATTTCACTTAATATTATAAATAAAAAAGTAATTTATAATTTTATTTCAATCTCAGGATAATGGTTCTCCTTATGAAAGGATTTATATTTATTTATAGTCGTAACCTGTTGGACTATTTACCACACCCTACATGTGTCCACTAGGTTTATATAGACCATGTTTTATATAATATATTTAATTGTAAAGGGAACACTTCCTATGATAAAAAACCTTGATGTATTCTTTATCCCTTTGATGACATAATGTAAAGGAGGTGATAATGATTCATGGTATTATTTATTATTTTATTTTTTTGTGAAATTTTTTACATTTTGAATATATACATATGTTAACCACTTAATCCTTCCCTTCTATTTTGGTTTCATTTATAACACCCTCCTCATGCATATCACTTTAGTTATTATTATAGTGTTATGTTTGGTTATTTATTATGTATATTAGTTACATATAATCTATTTTACTGGACCATTATTATAGAATTATTTATTTATGTGTAATTTTTTCCCAATTTCTAAATACATCATGTGAGATTATATTTAGAATATGTTCTATGATTCATTTTAGTAAAGGGTTAAATCATTCCACAAAGTATTTGTTGATACCCTTGGAACATTTCTCCAACCTGTGGTGATCAGGAACATGCTTATTGCCCTTTGGAAAGCCTAATAGGGTGAGATTAAGGGTTGAAATGACGTAGTTTGATACGGATCCTCCTTGGAATTGAAATGTTCGACCATATTGATGAATTTTTTATCAAAAATTTAAATGTTAAAACAATTTTATCCGTATGATTCATATGTAAATGTGATAAATTAACACTTTAACAATATTTATTTATGTTCATACACCTGAAATAATTATCATTAGATGAAAACCAAGTATAATAACATGGTTTATGAGAAGGAATAAAACCATTTCATTATCACATAATGTATAAAAAAACCATGTAAATAACCATTCTGTATTTGGGGAGTAAAGGTAGTCTCTCAGGATGGGTGATTTTTAATAAATTAATGGAATAAAGGAAGGGTCCTATTTGAATTTTTTTTAAAATATGAGAATTGAAAACAAAAAATTTATTATAGATCAACTGATTGATGTGGTGATTTTTTATAGGCTGGATTACCAATTATAATATTATACATGTCCTACAAATGGGTAATTCTTATTATTATTAACTAATAAGTGAATAAATTCACAAGAACTATTTATTTCACCTTTGTTTAAGATAAATTATGAGGTTTATTAAATAATAAACACTAATGATAGATCAATCTTATTATTTCTTTACTAAGATATTAGATGTAATATCAATAATTTTCTACCCCACTCAACAAGGGAAAATATCAACTAGGTTAATATACTCCCTAGTAATTCGAATGATAATTCACTACCTTCTAAACATGCATTAAAACATAGTAAATACAGACCACATAATCATTCCTCTTAAATCATATAATGAAAAATAAAATTGAGTGGGAATTACAATTTTAAACCTAATTTGTAAACAATTCATTTGAATAATAAACTAATTGTAATCAATTTAAAAATAATACCGTACCACAGAATATAAAAGAATTAATAGAAGAACAATTTTATTCAATTAAGTGATGACTTGGGTGGTACAAAATAGTCATCCATACTCATATCCCTATAACCAAAGGGTTTAACCTTAAATTAAAGATGTTAAAATAATCAAATGGTAAAATTGACAATTATAAAGTAGAATAACAGAGAAAAATCAAACTCTGCTCGATCACCCTTCTTCTAAGCCTCCAATGTAATGTCCCGGACATCAAATAAATAAATATTTATGTTTACTACATAACATAAAAATCCATTCTTGAATCCTTTAGGTCAAGTGCCTTTGGAAACATAGATAGATAAAAAGTTGGTCCATCGGTGAATTAAATCATCTCCCACTATGTTTCTCATTACTAGTACCCATCATAGACACATGACAAATATACATTTCATGATAACCTAGTGAAATGAATCATAAGAAAGGTTGATATGATATTATTAGTTAGGGGGAAAAGGATATATCAATTTAATATTGATATAATGTTATGTGAAAAATATAATAATATTTGAAAACCATTATCTATATGTCATGGATCAAAAACATGATTCATTGAATAAATCATTGCAGTTCATATGATAGGAATAATAATAGAATCATCGAACATGATACATGAGAGAATAAGATTTGAATAATATATATATTTGTGGCGTACACATAATAATAGAAATATAATTCTATAGTAGTTAAGTATCATTTCCAAAACTATCATAATAGATTGGGTCCACTCCAATAACAATAATAGTAAAAGGGGTTTTCAAATAAGAATATCAATGTGGATTAGGTTCACTCCAAAAACCATTAATGGTTTACTACCATGAATATCATAGTAGAAAAATACCAATAATGAATTGGGTTCACTCCCCATTCTCATCTAGTTTATCTTAGGATACATCAATCTTTACCCAAGGCATTTTATGGAGATATAGATCCTAAACATCGCATAATCAATTCATTTGTGTACCAGAAGATCATAAAAATCAACCTATTTGAACTGAGTATGTTAAATAGATTTCATAAAAATATCATAATAAAATAGCCTATATAAAAGAAATGACTTAAATAAATATTTCTTCATTTCATCATAACATAACTCGTGAAAAAAGGAATGGTATTTATTATTGAAATACATGATTGACATACTTGGATATTACATATTTTTTTTAAATACATAAAACATTACACAAACAGGCATCCAGTGACCATATTAGTTTACAGCCATTTCAAATAATTAAATGTAATCATCGGTACATGAGTGAGATACATTATATCCCACAAGGTTATCCAAGACAACCACCATTCTTATATATACAGTACATAAAACATATCTTCAGAAAATGGGGAAGGAAACATTAAAATTGGCGAGCTTTAAAGAGTAGTAATGGTAAACAAGGGATATTTTTAAGCATAAGGGAGTGATAACATGATCATAACATTATAATATCATACCCTACATATCAATGATCATAAAAATAAACCATAGAATAAATATTAGATGTTTATAAGTCTTCAATCATAATGGAATCAAGATAATAATCCATGAAATCGAAACAAAAGAGTAAGACATGGAATTTTTCCATACACATAAACATGTACTATCTTTTCTTATAAGTCAAGACACATTTCTAGAAATTTTCAGGTTCCTTCATGGAGACTACACCTAAAAGGAGGGACACAACACCATCCCATGTTGAAGTCCTTTTATTATAGGGGATCACATTTCCCCATCTTTTCATAGTGGATCAGGTTTCCCTATAATCCCATAGTGGATTGGATTTCGCCATCCTACATCTTCATGGTGACTGCACCTACTAGTTAGGACACACCACCACCCACTCTCGTAGTCATTTCCTTTCAAGGGATCAGGTTTCCACATCATCCCATAGTGTATTGAGTTTCCCCAAACTCTATATTCATGTTTATTGAACCTATTGGGCAGGACACAACACCACCCCCAATTACAGTCCTTTTATGTAAGTGATCAGGCTTCCCTATATTCCCATAGTGGATCCAGAATGTAAAATGGATTTCTATCATTAGATATTGATATATAAATCATTACCCAATGAGTTGGATGGATATATAGGTCCCACCGATCAAATAATAAAATCATGCATACATGTACCACAAGATAATAAATCTTACATCATATTATTGTCCATAAAAGGACATGAGTTTCATAAACATCGTATCATACCCCACAAAATGAAATGGTCATCATAAACATTTCATTATGTCATTACCTATGTAAAATAGATAGGTCTCATGATCATTTAATAAACGAAAAACTCATGAAATGTATTGTATTTCATAAGATTATTTCATGATATAACCTTTGGAAGAGAAACAGGTTTTATAAGCATTTATCATGGTATAACCAGTTGAAGAGAAATGAGTTACATATGCATATTACCAATGGAAGAGGAATGAGTTTTCAAAAAAAATCATTCCTTCAAAACATAAAAAAATTCAAAAAAATAATATTAATGGAAACCTGGAATCATTTCTATTAAGGCATGAGTAATATCGACATATGTCATCTTATATGGAAAATAATTTTGAAACGTTATAAAAAATCAATTTTTAGGATAATATCCATTCTTATTTGGATAATGATATTTAAATATGAAATATATTTCAAAACCATTCATTAAAATAAACATGATAACATATAATAGAAGCTTTGAAAACATTTTAAAAATATTTTCCTTCAAAAACTTCTTGAAAACTTATAAAGAATGCTTGAAAGTGTTTTCAATAATATTTCATTGAAAATATTTTAATAACTTATAATGAATGCTTGAAAAGGTTTTGAATATAATTTTCCTTGAAAATTTATAAAATAAGAATGAATTTTTTTTGAAAACTATTTTTTTGAGTTTTTTTTAAAATTATATATAATTATTCATTTTTTTAATTAAGATGGTTTTGAAAGAACAAATATTTTTAACAGAAAGGGGTAATAAAGTTAGATTTTCATTAAAACAGTTTCTTACTTATATTAAGTACAAAAGAGTGAAAAAATGGTACTAATACATTAAGATATAATGGATAACAATAGGAGAAGAACATTCATGGGTTATATTGAGATATAAATCATAATACTTCATCAATGGAATCATAATCATTGGCAATATAAAAAATTTATGAAATTGTAACAACAAACTATTACAACATTGGTAACTTTGAACCATACACTACATGAGATAATAAAAATAAATTAAGCTTAGAAAATTATTAAATATGGATGTTCATGAATTAAAATGGCAGTTTGATATATATATATATATATATCATATAAACATATTGATGCATAACATTGCATGTGTCTCATTGAAGGAAAATTAAGACAAAATAACTTTAGTATTTTTGTAACTCATGAAACATAAACCCCATGAAATATATATATATAAATTAATATGTAAATAACAATAGATTTAATTATATGAATATTATATCATATCCAAGGACATTATACACACCACATTTATGATATATGAGGTTAACAAGGCATAAGTCTCGTGAAAAATTAATGTGAGATAAGAAAATCCCTATAACATTAGTAACTTTATAATTTTGATCCCAAAGAAAGATTTAAATATATTAACTCATTTAATATCATTAAATAAATGTAATTATGTATATAACATGTCATAGGTCAGCATATAAACCACAAAAAAAGAAGCAGGTTGAGAATATGGCTTGTATCTCACAGAAATAAAAAGTGAGATGAAATTCCATTAACTTTAGTCTTGAATTTATCTGACACATTCAACAATACTATATAAAAATATAACATTATTATACATATTCTACCAAACCATATTCTTATATCTGTTACCATGTATAATTTGGTTATGAGTTTATATATCCCATTAATCAACAATTCTATATTATTGTTACATTCCGATTAATATCTGCGCTGTTTTTCACATATGTTTTCACATGTTATTATAGATACACTTATATATATTGTAATACCCAAAGATTTTCTAAAATATTTTACTATTAATTAATATAATGCTTTTGATATTTTTAATTTCACAAATCATGGAAAATAGATTTTTTAAAATAAATAACCATGTTTTTCTTGCATTATACACTATTCAAATTTATCATGTACTTCAAGAAACATATATCTTAAAATTCTCTCCACAAAACACTGAAGTTAGAATATATTACACACAATATTGAATTTTCATGATGTCTTTCTAACACGAAAGAATGATTGTTACCAAAAAAAAATATATTATTAAAAAATATTATTATTCAATATAAAAATATATACCCTAGCCATTAAGTTGATGGTTATGAAAATGATTAACTAACTTATGAAAATTCAGGGTTTAATTCATTACTTATAATTGAATTATAAATTAATTGAATAAAATGGGAATGTTTTTACATAAAACTATTTTTATGCTCACAAATATGTTTTATCCTAACAGATGAAATTAATTAAAATAAGTGAGTTATATTAATTATATATATATATTATGAAATAAATTATTTTTTTATTAATCTAATATATTTGATAAACATAAGATAGGGAAACCCCTATATTAACACATAAAACCCTATATTTTTATTATGGCACTTTTATAGACTTTTAATGAGGAACTTATTTTCCCAATTTCTTCTCGTTAATAAATATTATTTGTAAAAATAAACTTAAACTATTGAAATAGGAACATAAAAATTAGGTTAGAGTTATTGTTTGGTATTTTTCTGTGAAGATTCATATCTTGATGAATAGTGAAAAATATAATATTTTAATTCAAAATTATTTTTTTCAACTAATATAATTATATTATTAAGTTATATTTTTAATTAGTTTTAAGGATTAATTAGATTAATTTTTTTAAAATAATCTAATTTATCTTATTTTAATCAATTTGACTTTGAAATTGGAAATAAAAACATATATAACTTTTCAATGTTTTTACTTTAAGAACCTGCACTGCCATCCCATTTATGATAAGGATTTTAAATTAATTTATGCCACTTATGTGATTAGAATTTGAAAATATGTAGTCCATATTTTTAATCTTATAATTTTAAATATGTTCATCTTATTTTTTTCCAAAAATTTTAGTGAAATTAATTAATTTAATTTCAACAATTTAAGTGAAATTAAGCATAACAAGGGAATACATCTTAAACATAAGGTCCCGAACAACTGAACAACTTGTTGAAAACCAAATTAAAATTCTTATTGCATTAAAATTAAATTATTATCTATATAGTTTTTGTGTATGATGTTTTGTAGGTAAAAAGTTGGGTACATTGACATGTTTCCAATAATATAATGTGAGTCATTTCCCTCCCCTACAAAAGTCCACAACCTATCCCACTCCCTCAAACATATAAAACAACTTATGTTCAAATGAAAACTGAAAAATAAACTTTCCAAAGTACCTCCCTTCCACCTTGAAGATTCCGTTTAGTCACAAATATATCCATGGAATCCCTTAGTTGAAAACCAAAAAGAGTTACCCACAGAAGATCTTGCTCAAGCTGTTTTATCTAATTTTAATTCTCCAATCCCTAAAATATCCATATTAAATTCTTATAACAAAATTATAATAAATATACTGATATTTATTTATTCAATGGTTGTTACCCACAATTAGACACACTTCCATATAATGAGTAACAAACATTCTTTTTATCATTAAGGTGAACTGCCAACTCACAAAATGATTATTGTTCATTTTTCCTTTAACACCATTCATGGATGATAATTTTAATGGGGAAAATATTTATATTTTATAAATATGATACATATTATGTCTTTAATATTACATACTTCTTTTACAACACATAACTTCATACACTCCATTTTTTGTAAATACAATAATTTAATATGAGGAATTATAGACCACTGACCCCTCAATGTGATAGGATTCATTCACATACTACATGGAATGTGTTAAAGATATATTTAGAAATATTATATGGTATATATGGAATAATATTTGTAATTTAATGATATTATTCTCATATATAAGTATATTCCATTTTCTTTCTTTCTTTCAATGTAACAATAAAAAAACAATGTTCATACGTATATACGACCTACCTTGGTCACAGAATATGTATTTCATTTCATACTTATATATTATATAGATTATTATGATAAAGATATAATGAAAATAAATTATATTTATATCATTGTTTACATTATTTAAATCAGGATATATGTATAAGGACCAAAGATATAATAAATTAAGACACATGTAAAAAACAAAGAGAATATAACCCAAAGTGTAACCATAAAATGAAACGGTTAACAAGATGGTAATATAAATTCATAATGAAAACAAATATGGTAATGGATATGATAATATGGTTCTGTTATATACATATAATAAACTTATATTTATTATAAAAAATGTTTATATGAGTTCAATGAGAGTAAAAACAAAAGGTAATGGAATTTATCCAACTATTTATTTCTGTGAGATACATGTCTTATTCACCACTCATTTATTTTGTGTGGAATATATTCTAAAAAATATACATATTATATTATTTTTATAATTAATGTTATGGTTATTTACATATCCATTTTATTCTCTTCATTTCATGGGGTTTATGCTTCAAAAATTATCAAATTGGTAAACCAATTTTGTCTCAATTTAAGTTCATTGAGACACATGCCTTGTTATCAAACTGTATTTTTATATGATGTGTATATTATAACATTGACATAATAAATAATTAATATAACTATTTTCATTATATTTATAGATTCAGTTAATTTCATTTTCATACATGGGAATTATAATTCAATGTTACCAAGTGTTTAGAGTTTATTGGAACAATATCAATGTTTATCGAGACTGATTAATATAATGTTTTAATTAATGAAATACTATAATACATATACCAATATAACTCATTAAATTAATTATATTATTATATTAATGATATATTCAAGTATTTGTACCATTTTTACACTCTTTGGAACATAATATGATAAATAAATTGTTTTTAAGAAAGTCTGACTTTACCTCTCTCTAAAGTCAGAAATCTATGTTCTTTCAAAACCATGTTTCTTAAACAAGTTTTCAAACCGTTTTAAAGCTATTTTATATGTTTTAAAAAATTCATCATATAAAATGTTTTTTAAATTTTTATGAAACTTATTTTATGTGTTTTTGAGAAATTTTTTGTAAAAATGATTTTAATTGTATTTTATATTTTTTTCATGAAAATGGATTTAATATCATTTTCAATCTTATTTTATAGGTTAAAAATGATTTTTAAAATATCCTAGGTTATAGAAATCAATTTTCCAAGAATAAAGTATATTTTCCCCAAGAATTGTTTTTTTAAAGATGTGTAAAAATTATTTTCCTTCTAAGATGACATTCATTGATGTTACTCATGCCTTTGTGGGAAGTTATCCAAAGGATCCATTCATATTGTTTCTCTAAATGGTTTTGTTTTATGGAATGATGTTTCTGGAAACTTATTTCTCATTCATAGGTTATAAATAAATTAAACATGTTCATATTCTATGGGTTATATTATTATAAAATCCATTTATCATCAATGGGTTATTCCATGATGAATTATTATGAAACATGCTTCCTTTAATTGGTTATTCTAATATTAAACAATTATAAAACATAAATATTTTCCATATGTTATGATATGATTAAATGTCTATGATACCCATTTCATTTCATGGGTTATGATTTGATATCTTTTTATTGGTCATAATATAATATATGTTTTATTTTTTATGGGAACATGTATGAATGATCATATTATGAGATTAGGGGAACCTATATCTCTTACTAATTAATTGGGTAATTATTAATATTTTGTGGGCTCAAATGGTATATAGAGGTCATCCCAATACTAAAAACATAGGGTACATGATTGGAAATCCCATGTCTAAAATAATAGGGTATATTAGGGCCAAAACAAGAGGGTTCACAAGAGGGCATCTTAAGCCTGAAACATGAGTGTACATAGGGAATCCCAATCCCTAAGTAGGTACACAAGGGATTATTCCAAACCTAACTTGTTACAAAGGTCTTTTTAGGAATCCTTGATGCAGGGTTTTTTTATAAGCCTACATATATGGCACAAATTTTATGTTTTATTCCCATATTATTTTCTCATAGATTATTATCTTTTTACATTATGAATCATGTATTATAAAAACCTATCCTTATTACATTATACATGATTATGATATTTGATATGTAGGGTATAACTTTATTGTTATCATGATAAAATTATCATACCCTTATTCTCATGATTATTTTTACATACCTACCTTCTTTACCCTTACTGAGCATCTGAGATCACCCCTTTTCTGGTTTCCCTACCCATTCTATGAAGTTATATGTCATATAAAATATGTCTAAAAGGTGGTGATAGTCTCAGATAACCCAGTGGTATATAGTTTTTCACTCTTATTTACTAGTTTTTATGTATCCATAATTCCAAAGGCACTAAACTAACACAATATTTGGGCGTCTATTTGTTTATTGTATTATGTATTCCATAAAGGTGGTGTAATGTCTATATATGTAAAGTGAGGGTCATTATTGTTCATATTAAAGAAATTGTTCAATAAAAATTTTTAAACTAAGATTAGAATTTTTTGAGATGCCTAGAAATATTTCTAAGGATATGTATTTAGATGTCTCTAAGGATATGTATAAAGATGAGTTAACGTTTATGGAAATGTACTAGGATGTTATTAAAGGGCATAGTGATTGGTTTTATAAAAACACATCCTTTTGTTGATAATCAAAGTAGATTTGGATCTGGAAAAATTGTATCTTTGGGTAACAAATGTGGTAGGGTGTGTCGATCCCAACTCAATGTTACCTGGTATATGACAATAGTGTTGTTGCACACCTAGTTTGACACTCCCGGGTGATATGATTTGGAAATTCACAAACTCATTATGTGGAATCAAGATAGATTTCTGTAGAATATGACTATCAATAACCATGAACAAATATATGGTGTTATCAATTAAAAATTCAATATCATGGTTTATACATCCAATAAGTAATTTTTCATGATTATGTGGGATTCTTCTATGCTATCAGTTTCACACCCTTTTCCATCTTTTACTCAACTGAGAGAACATGACTGGAAATGGTAGGCATTGAATGTTTCATATGTGGCAATTTTTGGCATTATGAAAATTGATTTCCGAAGTGTATATCCCATAAGAGCATCAGGAAGTTGCTGTGAATATTGGTTATACTTCTAAAGATAAAGAGACTATAAACAATATGCGGAAGGTATGTGATGTTCTTATAATTTTTTTACATTAATCATAACAAGATTGACTGTATTGAGGGTTATGAATCTTAAGACATGATACATGTTTCTTAATATAGGAAAGTGGTATTAAGGAATAAGTTGATGAAGCATGAGTAATTGTTTAAGAATAAAGATGTATTAATGATGAATTTATGTTTTGGTAATAAAAGATCATGTTATATGAATCCTAAAATATATAAGTACTTTCAGTATAATTTTACATTAATTATTGAAAGGTATATGTTGAATGGTGATGAAGACCTTAAAAAATTCCATTTTTATTAAGCGATGGAAACCCTTAATGTGATCAAGATGTTGGGAAAATTTTGTTTAGCTTGGATAATGAGATGATTGATTTGGATAATGTACACGACATTGCACTAATTACCCTAGTTCTGATTATTGATTTTTTGAAAAGGTTTTCTATGTCATCATAGATGAAGTTTATTAATTATTAGATTGAATAAAAATATCCAGTATCCTACGAAATGAGGATGCATGAAAATTTCCCAAATCATTTAGGGTAGTTCACAATATTTCCATGTTTTAATAGAATATATGATGATAGTAATCAAATATTTGGAATTTGAAAACCAAGAGAGTCATTTTTTAATATGCGTGATCAATGTTAATCATATTTAGTGTCATTATTTCTAATGTTTTCACTTTTTATCATTTATAAGTGTTATAAGGTTAACCATTTATGGGATATATAAGTTAATATTTGGATGTAGTTAGTGAGGATTAATTTTTATCTCACTACATGATGATTTATTCATATTGGATAACCTACACTAACATTTTTTTAGAATTAATAAATTGATATGGGAAGAAATATAATGTATCTCTTGATCTGTTTTTACTTCAAGAATGAAAAATTCACCTTCATTTTTGGAGAACTTGTAGAAGTGGAAATTGGTCATGAAATAATGAAAGGAAAATATTTTTATTATGAAATGGGATGAAGAAAGTGAGTATAACTTATCATGAATATTTTTCAACCATAGCGAATAGATCATGAATCCAAAGAGTTTATCCAAGTACCATATATTTTGATGAATCAAAAGGTCCCTTATATTGTCAAAGATTATTATATTTTTATTGTAAAATTTCTCTTGAACAGGTTCTATATAACTCCACTCTAAAACATTATAGTTATATATCTCTTCCATTTTCTGTTTTCACTTTACCCCCATGTTATCCTACATGGAAGCCAAGAAATGTGTTACTCTGGGTAATTGTTATGGTCTCACCTTCTATTTCTAGAGGAATATTTAGTGTTTATTTTTAGGATGTGCATTTATATTAAAGGAAATTAAAATTATTTAAACTTTTATAAAACTTATTAACTTATATTGTGAAATTAATTTTATTCAGGGTAGAATGTAATTCCTCAAGATTTTTTTATATATATATATTTGAGTTAATTTAATCATTTTTATATTTTATATATGATGCAACACTGAAAATAGATTTTTTTATATTAATGAATTATGTTTGTATTTCATTATATACAATAACAAGTTATCATGAACTACAGGAAACATACAGTTTATAATGATCTACATGGAAAACTGATGTTAAAGTACATTTAAAAAAATATTTACTTTCTTCGATGGCTCGCGTAACATAGAAGGCGAAGTGTTACCAAACTATAATATATTATTAAAAATATTAATATTTATTAAAAAAAGACATAACATAACCTTCATGTTGACTGTTATTAATATTATTAACTAATTGATGAAAATACATGGGTGAATTCATTATTTAAAATTGAATTAGAAATGAATTGAATACAATGGGAATGTTTTTATAGAAAAAATATTTTTAAGATCACAAATACATTTTATCCTAGTAAACTTAATTAATTAAAATTAGTTAGTGATGTTAATTTATAATATATATATTATATTCAAAAATGTATTTTTTAAATTCATCCAAAATATTTGATAATCATATGATAGAAACAAACCCAATTTTAGACATAAAAACTAATAATTTTTTAAGGTACCTTTCCATTATTTTAATGGGGAACCTATTTTTATAATTATTGGAAGATTTATAAATTTTATATTTCAATATAAAGTTAATCATTGAATTCAAAACATACAAGTTAGGGTTGGGATAATTTTTGATATTTTATTGTGAAGCTTCATTTTTTTATGAATAATGAAAAATAATGATTTTGATTTCAAAACTATGTTTCCATCAACATTATTTATATAGAAAAATTATATTTTTAATTTGTATTAAAGTTTAATTAGAATAATTTTTAATAAATTAATCCAATTTTGGTTATCGTAATAAATTTTACATTGAAATTGGACATAAAAACTTATTAAACATTTAAACTTTTTAACTTTAAATACCTGCATAGTTGTCTTGAAAGTAGGATTAATTTTTAATTAAGTTCTACCACTTCTTTGATTGGAATTTAAAAATATAGATTACATATTTATAATATAAATAATTTATAATTTCATATTTGTTGAAATTAATTTTTACCAAAAATAATAGTGAATGTTCTTAAAATTAAGGACAATGATTAAAGTGAAATTAAGCTTTATAGTGGAACAAACCTTGAAATTAAGGGCCCAAATGACCTATCCAATTGACTAAATACATTTTGTTCGAAATTATTATCACATGAAACTAAAATTATTGGTTTTTTTTTGATTTGGATGACTTTTTTATTTGAAAATGTGGGAACACATAACTTTTTTTTTTCAAAGAATACCAACCGTGCCTTTCCCACACCATTAAAAGGCCACCACCCATCCCACTTCCTCGCAAAAATAAAAACACTTATAATTGGATAATATCATAACAAGAGACTTGAAAAAATTCATTCATTTATCCTTTAAGGCTAAATTTGAGAATAAATGAATCTAATGATTATTTTTTCTAAAAACCAGAAGATGATACCCAAAGAAGAGGAAACAATCTTCCTCGAGATCCTTTATCTTATTTTTATTATCCACCCCATCTAATTTTATTATTCAATTAGTATAAAAACACCAATATCCTCAATATATTGATATTTTTTTATTCTATGGGTTTGGACTACACTTACACCCACTTTAATCTAATGGGCAATGAACATTTTGTTTATGTGTTCGGTGTACTAATACCACATGAAACGATGATTGTTCAATTTTCCTTAACCTCATTTAATGTTTGGGTATTATGATGGAGCCAATATTTATATATGATATATATTATACATATTGTGCATTTAATCTTCATTAATTATTTTATGACACATATTTTTATACTCATCATTTTTTGAAAATACTATAATTTTATAAGAGGAATTGTGGACTAACACACCCTATAAGAGATGTAATTCATTCATCCATTGGATTGGGGAATGGTTTTTCCAAATTCATATACTATTTATAGATGAAACACTGAAGTTAATGTGGTGAATTATATTGAGATATATCACTTTTAATATCACTGAACGTCCTCTTTAAATCACTTATACAATCCTTTGCTCTATGTCTAGGCTTCCCATAATTGAAAAACCTTTTTGTTCCTTTCAGGAACTAACTTAATTGAACTTTATCAAAGTTTTCACAAGTCATATTTTGAAGCTTCATCATCTCTCCATGTGACATATCATTGGATTTTCTATAGAACCTCGTTTTACTTCGTATATCACCAGAACCAAGAGATTTTTCATCTTCCACAATCACTTTTAGTGCACATAGAACAATTTCATCATAGAATTCAATGTCCCTTATGGCTATCTCCCTTCAAAGATTTGGTTTCAAGAGACTAAAAAAATAAATATTACTTTTAGGATGAATTATAATACCATAGGAGTACCTTTCATGTCTTCTAAAATTATCTTCATAAGAACAAACATATACATCATCCCAATAATTAAGCTCTAGTAATTCCTTCTCCATATTTATACGAAGAATATGAGGAACGTACTTATCGAATAATCTGTTATTTATATCATCCCAATCAATGGAGTCAATCTTATATTGTCACATCAGATTCTTGATAAGATTCCACTATTTATCTGACTCACCTTCCAGATGGTAGAAAACAAACATGACCTTCCGTGCTCTGAAGATTGGAAAACAGAAATTATCATTTAGATGGTACTAATCCATTATTCAGAAACTAATGGATCAATGGAACTATTGGAATACGGAGGTTTATGCCTCATGAATGACTCAATAGAGTGTTTTCCTCGTTTCTTTTGGTAAGATGTTCACCATTATTCATAAATTTAGAAATAATTTTATCGTGTTTTCACATTAACCATAATATTAGGTTTATTAGTGGTGAAACCATTTCATTTTCCATTGAATTCCCCATTATGAAGATTCCTTTTGGTTACATCCATTAACCAAAATAAAAAATCAAAACGTGAGTAATACTTATCAAATATAGAAACAATATTAATCCAAAAAATATTATTGAATGTATAAATGGTGACACATATTTTTTAATATATGAAGCCATAGGTTTGTCAAAGGTTATTCACAAACAAATCCTATTTAAATCCTTCATTTTATATCATGAAGAGTTTGTAAATTCCCAAAGCATATCCCCTTGGAGTGTTTAACTAGGTGCGCATCAAGGACCAGTGTCATGCTCCAAATTACCCCAAGTCAGGCCCAAAACATCCTGTTGGAGTTTTTAATCCTATGTACATCTGTTTATAGCCACATCCAATTATAATACCAAAAAAGTAATTCATTTCTAGGAAACCACATACTCTATCATTTACCAAAATTCAAGGATATTTTCATACTTTTCCTTATTCTTAGACTTATCCATAGAGATATCTCTAGAGATATTCTTAAATATATCCATAGGTATCCCAGAAAGGTTTTATAATTCTAGTTTCCAGAGGTTTAATAAACCTTTCCTTTGGTAACAATGAAATAAACTCAAGCTTAACAAACATGGAAACTATGTCATTTTAGATTAATATTCAGTACATTACAAAAATACATACCTGAGGACCATAATAGTTTATTGTCTTTGGAAAAATGGATCCAAAATCTTCTATCACGGTGAAAAATAGTAAACATTTCCCATAAGGATATACACCTTTAGTAATTATACCAAAAAAATTGATTATTACCTAGGGAAAGGAAACATAAGAAATGGGTGATCTTAGATGCTCAGTTAGGGTAAATTTAGGAAATGAGTAAACATAATATGAAAAAAGGGTATGGAACTTGAGTATAACATTGGAATATCATACCCAACATATGAGAGATCATAATAAAAAATAGAAGTTCATAAGACATGGATAATAAGATAATTAACAACATAAGTCATGAAATAATAACATAGGAATAAGTCATGGAATTGGTGGCATGACAATTGGTTTGTAATGGTGTGAACATGTAAATGTATAAAAAGAATTACTCATTAAGTTAAGGATATGAAATTGGGACCCACATCAACTTATTCTCATGAAACTAGGTCAACTTATAACATTGTTAACATGTAATGAGGCTCATGCATAACCTTAGGGACATGAAATTAGGTCGATACATAACATTGTGAACATGTAATCAGGTTCATGTATGAACTTATGGACATGTAACCAGGTCCATACTTAACATTGTGAACATGTAATAAGGTTCAATCCTAGCATAGTGAACATGTAATTAGGTATATGCATAAACTTATAGACATGATACTTTGTCTATATATATCATTATGAACATGTAGTCATGATTATGAATAAAATTGTTTACATAAAATTAATTTCACACATAACATATATACTGATGATTTATCCATCGTTACCCGATGCATTTGGGGGAGATATAGGTTACACCGAAGATATAAAAAAATCATACATACAAGTTCCATAAGATTATAAAACATAATATTATCATAGAACAAGAAATGAGATATGAATCATGAATATATAATCATATCTGTAACAATGGAAAATAGGTATGTCTCATAAACACTACTAGTGAAAATAAGTGGGTTTCAAAAGCATATAACTCGTGAAAGATATATGGTTTCTGTAAACATCATGACATCAAAACATTAACCATTCATAGAAATAAAATGAAAGTCTGAATTGAATAATTTCACCATAAATCCATGAGTAACACCAAAGGATACCATCTTAAATTTTAAATAAATGTTAAATACCTTTTAAGGAAACTTCATGAGGAAAATATCTTTTTTCATTGAAATATTATCTTGAAAACATATTACATTTTGAAAAACAGTTTCTTTGAAAATGTATTTAAAAATTATAAATGAACCATTGAAAAAAATTATTAAATTCATTTGTAATTGAATATTTTATTCAAGTGTAATTTTAAAATATTCATGAAAACATTTTTTGAAATATGGTTTTTTAAATAAAGCATACTTCAGACCAAAGATATAAATACAGTCATATTTTCATTAAAGCATTTTCATTATTATCTTATGTAAAAATAGTGGGAAATTAGTACCAATTAATGTATATATATTGAATAAATAGAGTATTCTTAAACTCATGAGTGTTTTTGAGATGTGGATCATAATATTTCATCAAATAAGCATAATCATTGATAATCTGGAAAAGTGATGGAATTGTTTCAATAAACTATTATTACTTGGTAACGTGAGATCATACTCTACATATAAGAAAAGGAAATTATATAAAGCATAAATATTATTAAAATATGTATAATATTTCTATAAACTATAAAATTTAACTATACACACCTCAAATAATAATTTATGTGCATAACCAATAATGAGTATCAAAGAATGAAAATTGAGACAAAACTATTTAACCAAATTGGTATCATTTGAAACATAAAAACCATGATTGAATAATAATAACATGGATATTTAAATTCACAAAAACTTAATTATATAATAAATATAATTCATAAATGGTCATTAAATGAACCACACAAAATAAGCATGTGGTGAATAAGGCATGAATCTAACAGAAATAAATGTGAGATGAAATTACCTTACCTTTTCCTTCTGTTTGATTTGTGGTCATTATAATTATGTATAGTTTTGTGAAAATATTTCAATAACATATAATAGAATTACAATCATGTTTATAATATTATATATCATTATCTTATAATATCTTATTACCCATTTGTTAAAAATCATTCATTATTTTCACAAATTTGGGTGTTAATTGCATAGTTTTCCCAGGTATGTTTTCACTTGTTATTAGATTTTCCTTTTAATTAAATCATGATATAATCATATATAATAATTAAACCATTAAATTATTATATTATATATTCATTAAATTTTTATTTATAATAATCTATATAGTTTGGAGATAAGATACCAAATGCACCGTTCATGGAGACGTTATATTGTACGTACACATGAACACCTCGTTCACTTCATTGTTTTATTAAAGGAATTACAAGTAAATTATTTATGTATATTATAGTTAAAAATTAATATATAAATGTTATATATGTTACATATTTTTACTCATACCATCATTTTTACATTGAATATATGGAATGATTGAGTCACATCACTTTGAGGGGGTAGTAGTCCACATTTCCACAAATGAAATTATTGAATTTACAGAATATGGAAAGAATAAAGGTATGTTGTAAATAAAAATTAAAGAAGTATAAAGTAATTATAAATATATTATATTTTAAATTTAAACATATTTTCAATCATAATGGACACTATGAAGATGGTAATGAAAAATGAACAGTCGTCGTTTCATGAGTCAGTAGATCACCGTACATAGAAACGGTACGTTTGTTACCCATTAGATGAAACTTTTTACAAGTATAGGTATAAGTAATATAATAATAAAGTAATTTTATATTTAGTATATGATTTTTTATTTAATAATGGAATAAAAATAGTATAGGTATTCTAGAATCAAATGAATGAAAATAGGTCATTGGAAAATGTTACCTTAAAATTGTGTAACTCCTATTGGTTTATACCAAAGGGATTACTAGGGAAGCTTTATGACCAATGAGACGCTTAGAGGTAGAGGTTAGGGATGTTTTTGATATATTTGGGTATATATTAGGATATTATAGGTATTTTTACATGGGTTAAGAAGATGGAGATGTTGGGGTATTTTATAGTGGAGGATGAGTGGCACTCTTGTAGTATTTTGTCAATGGAATTTGGTACAAGTTTTTCTCATAGAAATTGGATCCAATAATGGATACAATTCAAGTAAATGGAGTATGGGGTCTAAATAGGTCCCTAAAATATATCTTTTACATGTTTATAGCTATTTTTGGCCTTAAGGTTATGGTTTAGTTCCTTATTATTATTAATTTACCCTTAATCATTGTAAATAATTTTAATCACTTTCACTAATCCTTTTGGTAATAGAAGTATTTTATTTGAAATTATAAATTATTATTATTAAAATTATGAAATAAATTTTACGAAATTAAAAACACATAATTTTAATAAGTTAATTTAAAATTCATCTCATAGGCGGGATGAAAATGCAGGTTTTTAAAGTTAAAACGTTCGAAAGATTGCTATATTTTTATAGTGAACTTAAAATTGAGATATATTACAATGAACTAAATTGGATTAATATATAAAAAATTATATAATTAAACTTTTAACCTAATAAAAAATTAATTTAACAATATTAATAAATTATTTGAAAAAATAGATTACAACAAAAATTCATCATTTTTCACTATTCATTAAAAATTGAATATTCAAAGAAAAGATAAAAAAAATTCTCCCTATGATTATTCTTATGTTTATATTAAATATATTGATTTTATTGTTACAAATTAAGTCTATTAAAGGGTCAAAACAAATATTTAAACTTGTTTCTTCATTAAAAGATGATAAATTTTCCTTTCCAATTTTTTTTGTTTCTATGTGTGAAATTGGGATTATGTTAATCATTTGCATATAAAACCAAATTTATGAATATAAAAAATATTTTATTGAATAATTAACATATATATTTCTTTAATATCACTCATTAATTATTACTAATTTATTTTATCCTAAAAAAACTTTTTGGAAGCATTAAAATAGTAATATTTTTTTATATTATTTTTGTTTTTGGTTTCATTTATAATTAATTGGTAACCAATTAATTCATTTTATATTTATATAAACCATAAATCTCCATAAGATAGTTAATAATCCTCAAAAATACTGATTTAATGTCTTGGTTATATCATATTATATATAATAACAATGTTTTAATGATATACCATTGTCTCGTAATATTCCATCTTCTATGTAGTGTATGATATCAAAGAAAGTGTTTTTTAAAGTCACAAAAGATAAATATGTGTGGTTTTTATTAAAATAAATATAATATTTCATATTTTAATATTATAAATGTATTGAAAATTATTGTTTTATTATATTCTCTTTTACACTTCGTGTTTCATGTAACAGACGCCAATTCGGTGTTGCGTGTAACGCAAGACAAGTTGGTATCATGTAGAGAAAGAAAAGTTGGTGTCATATAAAATGAATTTTTGATATAGTGCAATACAATACCTCAATGAGAATTAATTTATTAGGAAAAAATTAATTCACAAACACTCGTGGTGGTGTAGTAAACAATGGAGATATGTAAACATAAACATGAGCATATGGATTAGAAGATCCTACCCTACATATGAATGATCATAATCATGAATCATGGAAAAAATATTAGTATTTCATAATTCATGAATCATTATGTATTCAGAAGAATAATCCATGAATGTATAACTAGGATTAAGACATGGAATTGTTGCATACACACAAACATGCAGTATCATTCCATGTAAGGAAATACATTTTGCTTAAACGTACCAAATAAAATCATGGGGACTAAAAATATTTAGTAAGACACACCATCATTCCTAGTTGTGGTCCTTTCTTTATAAGGTATCAGGTTTCTCCATCTTCCATATTCTTTGTGAGTTCACATACTCGGTGAGACACACCACCATACCGAGTCACATTCTTTTACATATAAAGGATTATGTTTCCCCAAAAAATCAGATTGGATTAGGTTTTACTGTCCTACATATTATTGATGATTAAACCTAGTTGGTAGGACATGACACCATCCCCAAGAGAAATATTTTCCTTTTAAGGGATCAGGTTTCCCCATCTTCCCATAATAGATAAAGATTTTTGACCTGATTCACATCAATATATCAGGAGATATAAATCATTACCTAATTAATTGGAGGGAGATATAGTCCCCACCCCTCCGATAATAAAATCATGGATATAGGTTCCACAAAATAATAAAACTCGACTCATATCATGACCCATAAAAAGTGACTAGTTTCATAAACATCATATGATATCCTATGAAATGAAATCAGTTTGATAAACATTTCATCATATCATTACCTATGTAAAATAGATAAGTCTCATAATCATTTCATAAAACAATTACCCTTTAAAAGAAGTGGGTTTCATTATCATTTATCATGGTATAACCCATTGAAGAGAAATGGGTTTCATAAGCATTTATAATGGTATACCTCATTGAAGAGATATAGGTTTCATAAGCATATAACCCGTGGAAGAGTAACTCATTTTACTAAAAATAATTCAATAAAGACATTATACATTTAGAGAATGAATGTGAATGGAACCTTCGGATCATTTCCTTGAATTGAATGAGTAAAATCAATGGACGTCATCTTAGATAGAAAACAATTTTGAAATAATTTTGAATATACTTCTTGATGAAAATATCATTTATTCATTGGAAAATACTATTAAAATAATAAAAACTTTTGAAAATCATTTTCGTTAAAATAAAATTTATTAATTATAAAGGAATATTTTATAAAATTTTGAGAACCTATTCCATTTAAAAAATATTAAAAACATATAAATAAATCATGAATGTGTTTGAAATATAATTTTATTAAAAAAACATTGAAAAATTATAAAGAATGATTTAAAATTTTTTGAAAATAATTTTACTTGAAAATGTATAAAATAAGAATGATTTTTTTTGAAAACCATTTCATTAAAAATACTTTTAAAATTTATAAATAATTATTTAATGAATTTTGAAGGAACAAGGTTTTAAAAGAATTTAGAATTTCGTTTGAAAGGGGAAAGAAAGGTATATTTTCATAAAAGAATTTTTTTACTTTTATTAAGTACCAAAGAGTGTTAAAATGGTACGATTAAAATAATATATCATGGATATACATAGTAGAATAATACTCATGAGTTCTCTTGAAATATGGATCATAATATTATATCAATGGAAGTATAATCATAAACAATTCCAATAAATGACGAGATTCTAGCAGTAAATATTATCAAAATTGGTAACATGAACCATAATCTACATTAGTGAATAATAATAAGTGAATAATAAAATATAATTAAATAATGAGATTCATTATATAACATTTCAATGATAATTATATATATCTCACATAAAAATATAGTTTTATAACAAGGAATGTGTCTCAAATAAAGCAAAATGAGAAAAAAATAACCTTACCAATTTGTGAAATATTTATACATAAACCCCAAGAAATAAACATAATAAAATGGATATATAAATTACAAAAAATTTAATTATACGAATATCACAATAAATCCATGGGATGTATACACACCGCATATAATTAAAAGGAGGATAACCTTACTTGTGTCTCACAGAAAATAAATGTAAGACGAGAAAACACATAATACATGAGTGACTTTATAATCATGATCCCCATGAAATAATAACAGAAATTAAATAACTAAATATCATTATTTAAATTAAATTAATTGTGTAACATGTCCTATGTAAGTATATAAACCACACAAAATAAGCTATTGATGAATATGGCATGTATCTCATGGTAATAAAAAGATAGATGAAACTCCCTTAACATAAGTCATGAATTTATTTTAACACATTAAAACCTATCGTATAATAAATATATGTTTATTATAAATATAACCAATAAACATATTATTTTTTATAGTACAGTATATAATTTTATTAGGACTTTATACAACCAATTTAATAACAATTCCTTGTAATTATTATGTTTTGGGTAATATTTGCATTGTTTTTCACATATGTTTTGACTTATTGTTTTTGATACTCTATCATATATCAGGTATTACTTGTTCAAATAATGTAAAAAATTATTTAAACTTCATAAATATTATATAATTAAATTTTTATAATAATATTTAAAATATATAAATATGAAATAGAATACACCATTAATAGAGATTGTAGGTTGTACGTAGGAATGAACATTGTTTCTGTTTTATTTTCATATTGAATGGAAGAAATTAAAGAACATATAATTATACATATATATATATAATGAATGTAGAATTATTATGTCATATATATAATATAAGTTCAATAAAAATATCCATAATACATTCCATGTGAAGTGTGAATGAATCTTATCACTTTGAGGAGGCAGTGGTCCAGACATCCACAAACGAATCTATCACGTTTACAATAAATGCAAATCATGATGGATTGTTTTTTTAATATTTATATAATAAATAATAAATATATAGTATATAATATTAACAAATAGTTTTCAAAAATAATTCTCATCCATGAGATGAGGTAAAAAACCAAACAACATCATTTTGTGATGCAGTGGTTCGCTATAGAGAAAAAAAAGTCAGTCCATTACCCATTTGATAGAAGTTTGTGTATGTATAAGAATAAAAATTATAATAAGAACTCAGTATATTTAGGATACTTTGGTTATTATGTAATCATATAATAATAATAAATTAAGGGGTGTGGAAACAAATAAAACATAAATGGACATTGAATAATGTTAAATCTTTTTCAGGTGTCTCCTTTTGGATTTCACCAAAGAGCTTACATAGTTTGTTTTATGTCCAATGTTATTCTTATAGTGTGTTAGGATACATTTTGGGAGACTATTTGGGTGTATTTTGGACAATAAAATGTCTCTTGAGAGGTGTGTGGAAAGGGAAGAGTGAATGCCTTTTTATAATGGAGGGGGACTGGAACTCTTGTAAACACTAAAAGGTAATCACTAATGAGAGGTATCCATTACCTAATGTGATTCCCCAATGGATATATAATGGATTATGTTTAAATTATAATAGATAAAAATCTCCAATACATAATAATTAGTAATATTTTATAAATTGTTTCTTATGTCTTTAATATTTCTTATATTATTCATTTTTAGTTTTCATTTAGGTAACCAGTTTTCCCACCTTTGTAATATAACCATTAAGGATAATTTAAGATTAGAATTACTATAAAATACAGTGATCTAAAATTATTAAAATTATAAATAATTTACAAATTATAAATCCCATTTGATTTGGAATCTAATTTTAAAATAAGTGCATTTAACATGCAAAAACACTTCTTTAACCCAGACCGTTCTAACATTTTTTTTAATATGGGTCAATATATTAATTATAAAAGGTTAATTGGTCCAATAATGGACTGTATTTTTTATTTATTAACACTTAGAGATCTCATTGAAGAATGATGGGTTTTTAATAATTTTAAATCATATAATAAAATACCATTTATTTTAAAATAACATTAATGATTATTTTGAAATTATTTAGTTAATTTAAATTTAAAATATAAATAAAATGATGTAATTTAAATATATTAATTTAAAAGATGTTAAACATGATATATTAATATAATAAAATTAAATGCCATAATTAAATCAATTTACCACACTTTTAACATTTATTATATCATTTATTATATTTAATTATTAAATAAATAATAAATTCATTAGCATCTGTTAAGAGTTTAATGTAACTAATTAATCTTTAAAAATTATAGTAAAAGTATCATGTTAAAAAAATCTCATAAACAATTCAAAAAAGAAATTCTAACTGAATCTATGTAGATTCTTATATACACTAATTCCTTATAAATATTAAGGATAAGGATGGTTCATTTTTTTTCATTTTCCTTAACATATTATATGGGTCACTTTCATGAATATGTGTCCTAATAACTCATAAAATTAGAACCCTGTGGTGTTACGATATAACTATGGGTATCCAATGTTATTTTTACAGGTGTAAAGGTCATTTTGGACCTTATGTTTCAGGTTTGGTTCCTTGTTAATCTTAATTTAACCTTAAACACTACAATTATTTTTAATAACATTCACCTTTTTTCGATCAAATAATAAGTTGATCATACTAGAATAAAAATATTATACTGATTTCAAACATTTATTTATTTTTTCTAAATTCAATTAATAGTAATATAAAACCAATGGTTAGTGCTAATAACGGAGACGTGGTGAGAAATGAGGTTTTTAATGGGAAATTTCCAAAAGTTCATTAAGTCATTATATCCAAACTAAATATGTAAATGACTCTAATGACCTAAATTGGATTAATTGATATATAATTGATCTTTTTTATATTAAAAAAAATTAAAATTTAATTTACCATTAATAATTTTTTGTAAATGAAAAGACAATTTTTAACTAAAATGAGGTATATTTCACTATTCAAAAAAATGAAACATCTTCAGAAAATACTAAAAAATATTTATAAGATAAAATTTCAATCAAAAATTCCCAAATGGATTTTAGTTTTACAAATAAAAATTATAAATGTGTCAAAATTTATTTTTAAAATAGTTGTACCACTAAACGAGATAAAAATCAATTTCACTTGTAACACATGATAACTCAGTGTTGTATGTAGCACAATGTCACGACCCATCCCCTGAGGCCTGTTCCATGACTACCCCAAGCCCACCATCCATAGGCTAGGGGCTACCGACTAGCAGTGAAGACATATTCTCTAGAGCAGGGATGTCATTGCCTTTATAACCTGTAAACACAAGAAACCAAGCATACAACAAGATACAAACTCAAGTAAACTGAATAGTAAACCGAGTGAGTACAGTAAGAAAAATGGTCCAGAATACAAGCCGAATTGGAAAGTAAAATAAACTAAAAGTAAAAGTAAACTGGAATAACTCTTGTGATCACCCTCCAAAGATCCTACCTGAAGTATAGGTACAACTCTTAAACGGTCGTCTCTGTTGTACACCTCCTCTGAGGTCCACCTCCAAGCAACCTCCATTCCTGGTACTCTCGTCCTCAGTCAGCATTGTCTGTCATCTACCCCAAACACAAAGAGGTTCAGACATAGCTCATGCAGGGTTGAGTATAACGATACTCCGTAGGGACCCTAAGACCCTCAAGGTCTCACAAATTAATATACGATAAACCATAAATCATGAAAACAACTGACAACACTACCTAGGTATATGCCCATACATATACATAAGTTATCAAGTATACCCATCTCAATCATGGGTAAACTCAAGGTCCAATTAAAAAACCCAAAGATCAATAGTTCCACAAAGGAAGGGATACCACAAAGGTGAGTACCACATAGGTACAGAATCAACTCACACAAGGTATATATTTAGGTACAGTAGTAGATATGGTTAGATGTATCTACTAATTCATCTTACTATGTTAAGAGATAGACCCATGAAGGATACTAAATCATCATCAGACCCACAATGGATCCCAGTAAATATCCAATATGTCTTCAGACCTACACAAGATATTAGTACATCCCCATTACGTAGTCAGACCTACATAAGATAGTAGTACATCCACCGAATGTCGTTAGACCCACACAAGATCCTAGTACATCTCCAGTACGTTTTTAGTCCCACACAGGATCATAATACATCTCTAGTACATATTTGGACCCACACAGGATCCTAGTACATCTCCAGTACATCCTCAAACCCACACAGGATCCTCGTACATCTCCACTACATCATCAGACGCACACAGGATCCTAGTATATCTTTAAAACGTCGTCATAACCACACAAGATCCTACTACATCCTCAGTAGGTCTTCAGACCCACATAGGATCCTAGTATATCTTGAGTACGTCGTCAGACCCACATAGGATCCTAGAACATCTCCAGTGCATCTTCAAACCCACACAGGATCCTAGTACATCTCTTGTACGTTGTCAGACCCACACAATATCCTATTACATCTCCAATACGTCTTCAGACCCGCACACGATCCTAGTACATCTTCATTACATCTTCAGACCCACACAGGATCCTAGTACATATCCATTACGTCGTCAGACTCACACATGATCCTAGTACATCCCCAGTACGTCATCAGACCTACATAGGATCATAGTACATCATCAGTACGTCATCAGAGCCACAAAGAATCCTATTACACCCCCAGTACGTCATCAGACCCACACATGATCCTAGTACATCCCTAGTACGTCTTCATACCCACACAGGATCCTAGTACATCTCTAGTACATTTTCAGAACCCCCAAGGATCTTAGTACATCACCACATCCAGCAACAGTGTTCTCGCACTAAGATTTCTCATCTCCGGGAGAATCTACTCCTCAAAACACTTGTTAATACTATAACTTCAATGATTTCAAATTATGTAGTATCCTAAAGGACTGCCACATCATATGTGTCTCAACATAATAGATGGTGCGTCAATCGGACGCCCGGTCTGTGAGTTATTAGCATTTCGTTCAATGGCCCCGGTTGGATTTGTGCTTGATACAACCCGACCATAGCCCAAATTGATCCAAATCTCTAGTGGGGTACACCAAATGGACCATCTCGGTCAATGGTTTTTATCTCAACAGAGGGTTTATCCAACGAAAGCTCAGTGCCAATGTTATGCCCAAAAGAGCATATAGGGTCGAAATTGGTGTGGGATCGGTTCGGGTCAACCCGGCCCGACCTGCTAGGCCCGGCCTAACTGGGAGGTACAGTGTGGCCATGGGATTCCCCGAGGCAGCGTCGAGGCCACAAGGGTCACGAGGGGCTACTAAGTCTGCGGGTGCTGTTGGGCGGTACAGGGTGGCACGGAGGCCGCGAGGGGGCCATGGAGGCCTTGTGGCGGTGCAGAGCGGCGTGGGGCAATGCAGGGGGTGCAATCCAAAAGGGTGATTGTGGTGTGGTAGGGCGGCCACGATGCGGCGGGGCGGGGGGGGGGGGGGGTAGTGTGGCGGTCGCGGTGCGGCGGTCTTCCATAGCCGGTCGGAAGGCCAACCGTCCTCTCCGTGCAGCGTGGTTGCGAGCTTCACCTTTTTTGGTGTCTAGTTCGATCAGTCGCTCTTTGTTCGTCGCATTGGCACAAAGCTACCATTTGCCATCACGAATAACACACCATTCAGGAAGAACGAAGTAGGGGTTGGGCCATGTTTGTTTTCCCTACACCCTCCGCATTAGAATGGTAGAAAGCGGGTCAAAAAAATCTTCAATCACGAAGAATATCTGGATCTGGTAAGGAGAAAAATTCCAAAATCCACCCAAAAACCTCCAACAATAATTATTCCCAAACCTGCAAAAGAAAATTTCCGCATATCAACTAGTTATAGAGTTGATCCGTGTTCTTTGTGTAGAAGGGATGAACATGGGAAAATAATTAATCAAACATAAACAAACCCATACATTGAAGGTTTATTGATGGAGGTCATGAGATTGAAATAGAGAAGGTTAAGAGGATAACAACTATCGTCGCATCTGAAATCACGCTTCCGAAGTCGGTTTGAATGTTGTCCTCGTTCCTCAATTCCAGAGTGTGTTCTTTATTGAAGAAGTTCTTCATTGGAGAAGCGTAATGTTTCTCCAAGTGTTTGGCGTCAGGGAACATAACCAGCGCTTCATCGCTTGGTGAAGACATCCCAAATCCTACTCCCAAGTTCTATATAAATAAGAGATGGGGGAGGTAATTTACGATTGTGGAATTTATGGCAGTTCATTTATTTGGAACCTTCCAAAATTCCAACTAATCTATTACTTAGTATTTAAAAAGGGTCAAGAAAATTAATTTACATTAGAACAATTAATTGGGAGGATTCCATGGGACTTCCACAAATTTAATTAGGGTTCGGGTGGTCCCCATCATTAGGAATTCACAAAAAGTGGTTTTAGTTCAGGTGGTCCCCACCTCTTTAAAAATAGTGGGATTTTTTAGTTCAGGTGGTCCCTGCCTCTTTAACATCCCCATGGGAGGTTTCAAAAAATAAAAAGGTTAAACATTTTTATTTTTATTTTATTCTTTCTCCAAAAATAGAAAAAACTAACATTCAACCTCAACCAACTATCTCCAAGGTGAATGGATCCTTAAGAGAATACCGACACTGTGAGTTCAACGGTGTCTGTAGATTTCAATTTCCAGAACCAGTTCAAAACTTACAAAAACCAACTCACATGTTTACTGAAGGTACCTGAAAAATGTTTGGAAAATTATTAACATTCACCCTTGACCTGGTCCAGTCAAGGTTAGGCTCTTCCTCAGAGAAACACGCCCCAATGAACCCAATGGTACTCTCTGATTTCCAATCTGAGTTACAATTTAAATTTTATGGATTTTACAATAAAATAATTTTCACTTGACTGTTTTATTTACTTCCAAAAACTAACATTCACTGGTGGCCCGTTCCGGAAAAAGATAGTACTTTATTAATTAAATAATACCCTCATGTGTTTAGAGGTGGTCTCAGATTTTCAATTTGAGCTACCATTTGTGAGTTATACGTATTTGAAAAATAAAATAATCCATTCAATTAATTTATTTATGATTATGCAATTTTTTGGATTTCTCAAAGTAGGCCCGCGCTGACCAAACATAAGTCGAGCCTAGGACAAACCTGTCATTAAAAATGCAATGGTGCCCTAATATTTCTGATCCAGGAAAACATTTATGAGTTATCCTACTTTTTCTGGAAAATTGCTTACGGGTGCTAATTAAGCATAACAAAAAATTGAAGGATCATTTTGGGCCTTCCAGGCCTCAGAATTGTACACCGTTAGATTTCTCTATCTCGAAATAATTCCATATAATTAAAAAAATTATATGGAAATTCTGGAACATTAAATTCTCCCCACATTAAAAATTTACGTCCTCGAAATCCAAAATAAAGGGAAAACAACCAAAATAGGGTAATGAGCACGAATCTGAGCCTCCCACTCCCATGTGCTCTTCTGGAGATTCTCGTGCAGCCAGTGTATGTGCACCAAAGGTATCTACCACCCACGAAGGACCCACTACTGTCGATCCTCAATCTCCATTGGATCCTTTGTAAATATCACACCATAATCAAAGTCCAGCTCATCGTGGTCGATGATGTGAGATGGTTTGTTCACGTATCTCCTCTACTGAGATACGTGGAAGGCGCTATGGACCCTCTCCAACTGTAATGGAAGAGACAAGTGGTATGCTACCTCGATTATCCTCTGAATTATCGGAAAAGGACAAATAAACCTCGGTGATAATTTTCCACCTCAAGAAAATATCCTTAGTCCCCGTTGAGAAGAGAATCACAAGAATACGTGGTCCCCATCCTAGAACTCCAAGGGTATCTATATCCTGTAGGTATAAGACTTATGAAAACTCTATGTTGTCTTCACTTACTAACAAGTGAGACATCGTGATACAAATTCTACCACTGCTTTCTTTATCCCTTGTCACCAGTACTGGCGCCGGAGGTCCTACTACATCGTCACCACACTAGGATATACCATCATAGGGGATGTATGGAACTCCCTCAACAAATCATCTCGAAGAGCCACTGGAACCATGGTACGTCTTCTAAAGAGGACATTGTGCTCCCCACCATCAGAAAATCCATCATGCGCCTTTCTTGTGGATAGCATAGCATGTCGATCCTCGCAGTCAATGCCCCATGTTGCACCTCCAAAACAGGCTGATTGAGTGAGGGAGTGACTGCCATAAACTGAAGGTAAGCACCTTAATCTCTATCCATGAAAGATATCTACAATATGACTAGCTACTCTAACAGCTCACTCAGTAGCTACTGACCTAACATCCTTCTGAGTGTGTCTGCTTCCACGTTCCCCTTCCCAAGAGTAAGGATTATCTCAAAGTCGTAGTCCTGGAGGAACTCTATCCATCATCATTGTCTCAACTTATGAAAGCTCTACTGACACTTCTCTTTCCACATGAAAGGATCTGTCTTCTTCGTCAAAGATTTCAAGGGTGCCACTACCCTTGAGAAGTCTGGTCCAAAACTCCATTAGTACCCAACCAAACCAAAAGTCTATTTCCCTACAAGGGGTAATCCTAGGAACATATTTTGAAAAGATTTCTCCATGATCTTCCACCCCTATTTGGAAATAAAAACTAAAATCTCCTACTACCATGAGGGTTTGTCTAGCCAACTCAAAAGGGATTGGCAGCACCCTCCTATGCATGAGTATATCCTATGCTGCTCGAGTTTCCTTTTTCATAGGCCAAGGAAGACCCCATTCAACCTTATAGAGAAATGACAACATGTTTGCCTAATACAGTCAATATGAGTATGAACTATGGATGTATAGTCCATAACCAAACTAACATCGTAATGCCTTGACCCTGCCACTAAGTGGTTCTAACCAAAACTCTTTCCTCAAGGGTCAGATCACATTGTCAGCATAAGTGTGATTACCGATCCTCCTCCCAAAGGTATCTCTAGACTTGCGGGTTAAGTCAATGGTTTAACCAGATACTCTCGGTCTTGGAAAATATATGGGAAAGGAAGGTACGATTGTTGCCTATGTATATTGATATGGTAGCTAGTTGTAGAAACAGAACATACCTTGAATTATTCCTAGAGCCCTTGGGTCACACCCCTTGATCGCAAGAAGCTACTCTCTTCCTCTGTTCTCCAGCTCCCTAAGACTAGTGGGAGACACATAGGGGTGGTGGTTGAAACATGTCAAAATGTACACCACCTCATGTAGCTCTCCAAGCTCTGCTTCCACGTTTGCTACCATGAAGATTCTTCTCTCCCTGTCACATCCTCTTTTCGAAACATTTTACATGATCAAGTATCTGATACCAGAACCATTTTCTTGCTTTCCCACAGCTAACATTCACTGGATGTATCTGCTCAGCTAAAGAACATTCAACCAAAAATGTTCTCTCTAGCACTCTAGTAGAATTCGGAATACATAGAGGAATAGTTCTGGCTCAGAAGTCCTTAAAAACACCTCGCTCCGAAGCCCAAATCCTAAATCATTGATCGTATCACATTCATCGAGTACTAGGAATGGTTGGTACGCCCCAATTACTACTCATCTATCGACATGTCATCCTGATGAAGCTGTAGAAGCTCTAGAAAACTCTCATCCACCTCCTCAAGCCAGTCCTAAGCCTCCTGTGAGTCAGGCTTGCCTCGGAACATGAAGGGTATCTGATTCTGAATCATGCATAAGGCACTAAGCCTATATGTGTCCTCTACCATTACCGCTGGTTGTAAATGTTGACCAAAGGGAATGGATATAATTGACCCACTACCCGAAGGTACCATCTCAGACAATGGTCCAAGTACCGAAGCCACATCACTATGCAGACCATCCTCATGGTCACTGACTAGAAAAGACTAGTAGCTAGGACCACCTTCTACTCTTCTGGTGTCTCAACTAGATGGAAATCTCTAGCAACCACCTCCAGCCATCCCTCAAGTGCGTGGGTATCTATCTCACCTCGAATCCTCAGAGGCCTCTCATGCTAAAACTCATGCAATGTAGTCAGTTGGCATGCACCGTCCACTATAGTGGACGGTGGTAATTACTGAACAATGGGTGGTGGTGGTGCCGGTACACCACCCGAACGTGCCAACATAGTAAGAGGGCCCTGCACCGGAACATCATTACTCAGTAGGCCATCATCATGTACTCTCTCTTAGGAATCCTAGCTGGCTATCTACGTGGAGGTATCCCGATAAAGAACAGGTGTGCCACGGTCATTATGTTATACATGGTGATCTGACTCAAGGAAATAACAAGAAACTCTTCAAAAACACATTCAATCAGTGCTTCTACTTATTGAATAAAAAATCAAAACTCAGGGTCCAGGTTTGTGGATAGGTCGGCCACCTCACCAATAATGGATTCTGTAAACCGATATCCACACTCACTACACATAACACTATTTTCATTAAAAAGATCAGAGTCTAATTTTCTATGGTAGAACCGACCCCTCTTATACTAATTTGTTACAACCCATCCCCAGGGGCCCGTGCTGTGACTACCCCAAGCCTGGCTTCCATATGCTAGGGGATGGAGACATGCACCGAAGGCGTATTCCCTAATGCTGGGAAGGCATTGCCTTTATAACTTGTAAACAAACACAACCAATAACACAACATGATTTAAACTCAAGTAAACTAAATTCATAAGAGATTGAGTACAAAAAAGTAAAAGGGGCCAGCATACAAGCCCAACTAAAAAGTACAAGAATCCGAAAGAACAAGTGAACTGGAATAACTCTGGTGATCACCTACCAAGGATCCTACCTGAAGGGTAGATACAACACTCGAATGGTCATCTCAGTGGTATGCCTCATCTAAGTTCCACATCCGATCTACCTTCAGTCCTAGTACTCTTTTCCTTAGTCAGCAGTGTCCGTTATCTACACCAAACACAATGAGGTGCGGGAATAGCCCGTGCAGGGGTGAGCATAATGATACTCAGTAGGGACCCATAGACCCTCAATGTCTCACAAATCCACAAAGGAGAAACCACAAAGCATGAAAACAACTGACAACCCTACTTAGGAATATTCCCATACATATACCTAAGTTATCAAGTATACTCATCTCAATCATGAGGAAACACATAGTCGGCCTCAAAATCCAAAATCTTAACTGATTTTAAAAGGAATGGATACCATGAAGGTGAGTTCCACACAAGTACAGACTCTTCTCACAACATTTATATATTTAGGTATAGTAGTAGAGATGATTAGATATCTCTACTAATTCATCTTACTCTATTTAGAGGCAGACACATAAAGGATCATGAATCATCATCAGACCCACAGAGGATCATAGTATATCGTCATACCTACAATGGATCCTAGTATATAACTTGTATATTGTTAGAACCCCACATGATCCTAGTACGTATCCAGTACATCGTCAAACCCACACAGGATCCTAGTACATCCCTAGTATGTTGTTAGACCAACACAGGATGCATGTACATCTTGAATATCTCATGAGACCCAAACTGGATCCTAGTACATCTCCAGTACTTCTTCAGAGCCACACAGTATCCTAGTACATCTCCAGTACATTGTTAGACCCACACATGATCCTACTACATCTTTAGTACATCATAAGACCCACACAAGATCCTAGTACATTCCTATTACTTCATCAAACCCACACAGGATCCTTGTACATCTCCAGTATGTCTTCATAGCCACACAGAATCCTAGTAAATCTCTAGTACGTCGTCAGACCCACATAGGATCCTAGTACATCTCCAGTACGTCATCAGAACCACATCTAATCCTAGTACCTCCCCATTACGTCGTCAAACCTAGACATGATCCTAGTACATCCCCAGTACGGCGTCAGATGCACACATGATCCTAGTACATCCCCAGTAATTTTTCAGACCCACACAGGATCCTAGTACATCTCCAGTATGTCTTCAGACCCACATAGGATCCTAGTACATCCCCAGTACGTTGTTAAACCCCCCCATGATCCTAGTACATCTCCAGTACATCGTCAGATCCACACATGATCCTAATAAATCCCTAGTACATCGTCAGACACCCAGAGGATCCAAGTACAACACCAGTACATCGTGAGACCCACACATGATCCTAGTACATCTCCAGTACGTTGTCAGTCCCACCCAGGATCCCAGTGCATCGCCATGGCCAGCTACAAGGTTCCCTCACTAAGCTTTCTCATCTCCAAGAGAATTTTCTCCTGAAGACACTGGATGATACTCCAACTACAACTAATTCCCATGATTATGTATCCCAAAGTACTACCACATCATATGGGTCTCAACGCAATAGATGGTGCATCAATAGGAAGCTTGGTCTGTGAGTTGTTGGCCTTTTTCTTCCAACGACCCTGTTGGATTCATGCTCGATCCAAACCGACTGTACCCCAACATTATCCAAATCTCCAGCATGGTATATCAAACAGACCATCTCTCTCCTAGGTTTCCATCACCGTAGAAGGTTCACCAAATGGATATATGATGCCAATGTTATGTCCAAAAGAGCATATATGGTCGAAACTGTTATGGGACCGGTCCGACACGGTCGGACCAACCCAGCCCGGCCCGCGGGGTCCGACCTATCTCGTGCTGAGCGGCCTAGCCTGCGTGGGGCGGTTTGGCCTGGCAGCTTGGCCTGCGTGGTGTGATGTGGCTGCGGGGCTTCATGTGGCGGCACAGAGGTTGTGAGGGCAGCGAAGTTCCACGGAGGCCGTTAGGTGTCATGGGGCAGCACAGAGGCCCTGAGGGCCACAGATTCCATGAGGTGGTATGGGGGCCTCAATCAAGCGGGGTGGAAGTGGTGCGGCAGTGCGGCCGTAGTACTGCAGGGAGACCATAGTGAGACAGGGTGGCCGTAGTGTGACAAGGCTGTCGTAGGGCGGTGGGCAGCCACGGATCTGACTGGACCCAGAACCACTCCTACCCATTTATGCTATTTTCATCCCTAACATTGGCACCATGAATCCATTTGACGAACCATCACCAGCACTGGAAACATTGGAGTGATACAGTTCTTTGAGTATACCACACTAGAGATTTGGATTAAGATGGGGTACAGTCGGGTTGGATCGAGCATGAAACCAACCGGGGCCCCAGGACTAAATGGATAATAACTCATAGAACAAGCATCCGATTGATGCACCATATGTTGCAATGAGACCCCTATGACGTGGTGGTCCTTTGATATACTTCATCACGGTACTTCGTGGAAGTTGGATTATCGAACAGTGGCTTTTGGAGATGAAACTCCCAGAGAAAAATGAACGTAGTGTGCGAACCCAGTAGTTGGATGAGACGTGAAGAATTAATAATGATCTTATGTGAATCCAGACCTATTGATCCTCTGTGGGTTAGCACCGAGCGATCCTATGTGGGTCAGAACCTCGCAATCCTGTGTTGGTTAGCACCAAGCGATCCTGTGTGGGTCAGCACCAAGCGATCATGTGTGGGTCAGTACAGAGAAATCTTGTGTGGGTCTGCCTCTAAATGGAGTAAGATGATTCAGTATTTAGCTATTCATATTTAATATCGTACCAAATTTATAAGTGATGTGAGCTGAGTTAGTTCCTATGTGGTACTTTTCGTCATGGTAATACCTTAGTGGTATTCTTCGGTGTGGTGTTCCTATGTGGTAGTTTCCTTTGTGGTATTCTTTCCTTTATGGAACAGTTGATATTGGGGATTGGCGTTGGACTTTGTGTTTTCCTCATGATTGAGATGGGTTTACTTGATAACATAGGTA
The DNA here is from genome assembly GCA_963277665.1 of Viscum album. Classification (NCBI taxonomy): domain Eukaryota; kingdom Viridiplantae; phylum Streptophyta; class Magnoliopsida; order Santalales; family Viscaceae; genus Viscum; species Viscum album. The sequence continues at coordinate 1,992,180,110 of OY728133.1, read as the reverse complement.
TATGTATGGGCATATACATAAATGGGGTTGTCGGTTGATTTCATATTTCTGGTTTAACCTTTGTGTATCATTGAGATCTTGAGGGTCTCAGGGTCCATACTGAGTATTATTATACCAACCCCTGCAATGGCTTTTCCCACACCTCATTATGTTTGGTGCAGACAACAGACATCGCTTAGAAAGGACAAGAGTATCGGGACTGGAGGTAGATCAGAGGTGTACCATAGACCAGCCGTACCATATATATGATCGATCGAGAGTTGTTCCCACCCTTTCTGGTAGGATCCGTGGCGTGTGTTCATAGGAGTTGTTCCAGTTTACTAGTACTTTCAGTTTCTTGTACTTTCCATTTGGGATTGTATTCTGGCCCCTTTTACTTACTGTACAAACTCTGTTTATTTTTCAATTTACTTAAGTTAGAATCTTTTTGTGTACTTGGTTGCGTGTTCTTATAGGTTATAATGGAAATTCCTTCCAAGTTTTAGGGAATACACCTTCGGTGATAGTCGCCAGCCCCTATCCTATGGAAAGCGGGCTTGGGGTAGTCACGACATGGGCCTCGGGGGATGGGTCATGAAAAACTGGTATCTGAGGTGTTAGTTCTATCGTAGAACCTGGGACTCTGATCTTTTTAATGGAAGTAGTATTCAGTGTAGTGAGTGTGGTTATCAGTTTAGGGAATCCAGTGTTGGTGTGGTGGCCGACTTATCCCTACACTAGGACCCCGACTTCTGATATCCGACCCAGTGCACAAAAAAAATGATTGCATATGTGTTTTCAAGAGTCTTCTTTGTGATCTCTTGAGTAAACTCACCCGGTATAACTTATTGACTGTGGCACACCCATTTCTTTTCTAGATTCCTCCACGCAGACAGCCAGCTAGGGTTCCGGATATAATACACACAGATAGCCCACCAAGCAACGAGGGCTCGGTGGAGGGCCCTCTTCTAGTAGAGGAACCATCGGTAACAGTACTCATTGGGCCACCAATGCCACTCGACCCAGCAGTAGAAGGTTCACGTCACTTGAGAGAATTGTACGAGTTCCAACACTAGAGCCTACCTAGATTGAGGGGAGATACGGACCCACATGTAGCTGAGGATTGGCTGGAGGCTGTAGTGAGAGTCTTCCAACTGGTAGGGACACCATCCAATATGATGGTGATACTTAATTCCAGTCTTCTATAGGTAGATTGTGGAGCTTGATGCTCCAGGTTCATGACAAGGTGACGCTTCTTTGGATAGACTTCGAGTGTCTCTTTTAGGTAGAGTTTTTTCAAGTGACTCTTCGTGCAGTGCACATACAACAGATTCTTCATCTGCAGTAGGGCAACATGATTGTGGATCAGTACTCAGAGCGGTTCACCGACCTCTCATGATACTCCACTGATATTGTGCAGGACCCATTCATCAGGGCCCAGTCCTTCGATCAGGGACTGAGGAAGGAGATCAGGGCTTCGATGATCTCACATAGCATCCCGACACAGGCGGGAGTGTTAGTGAGATCCATTCTAATGGAGAGTTTCTTTGTTATGTTGTCACCAACAGGGAGACCCACAACTAGTCATGAAGTAGTGGATTCTTCTACAGATGATTGCAAACAGACGACACAAAGGTCCTAGAGGACCAGGCCAATAGGTGGATGACCGCAAGTTTTAGTGTGGGTTCTGTGGGGCACCTGAGGCAGAGCAAGTCACGCCTTGTTTGGGCAGTGTTACACATGGGGCAGACATAGTCACATGGCTCATGACTGTCTGACTCATTTTATGGATGATCAGACACTATTCGAAAAACTGCCCAGGGAGAGATAGAGGTTTAACTGAGGAGGTCCACAGGGAGCACAAGGATGGGGCAGAGGAGCTGGTCATGCAGCTAGTGGTGGGTGACAATTCGAGATGTTACTGCCACCACTACCAGGTGGTCCACCCAGATCGGAGGGATCAGGAGGACAGGGGTGAGTTCAGCTCTAGGCAGTTGAGGCCAACAACTATGGAGCTCTAGAGATGATACAAGGTATGATCTGTGTCTACTCCACCTTAGCTGCAGTACTTATAGACACAGGTGCCAGCCATTCTTTTATTTCCACTTCCCTTATTTGGAGCTTGGATATTCTGATGGAGTCTTTGGCTCGATCCGTATGGTTAGAGACTCCCATGGGAATTTATTCGATGATTACACACTGGTTCTAGCCGTGCGAGCTTACTCTTGGAGGCGAGATCTTCGGTTGGGATCTCCTAGTAGCATAGTCGAGGCCTTACGACGTCATCTTGGGTATTGACTAGTTATCTACATTTTATGCTTAGATTGACTGTATTAGGTGCAAATTGCGGTGTGTCCGCATGGATGGGGCTAGGATTACCTTCACCGGTTAGAAGAGATCCTTTTTCAGTATAGGACGGACATACCCGGATGAGGGTGCGGTTGATTACTCATCAGTTGGCTAGCCTTACACTCAGAGTGGTTGATGTGGAGAGTCTGAGATATCCTATAGTGGTGGACTAGTACACAGATGTCTTCCCTGATGATGTCTTGGGTCTATATCCTCGTAGAGAGATGGACTTTAACATTGACTTATACCCCGATATGACACCGATATCTACACTAACATACCGGATGGCCCCCTTGGAGGTTCGTGAGCCGCGGGTACAGCTTGAGGACATATAGGGGAAATGGTTCATCCGGCCTAGTGTTTCCCCGTAGGCATTCCCAATTTTGTTTTTCAAGAAGTTGTATGGGATCTTAAGGCTTTGTGGTGACTATCAGCGCCTGAACCGAGTGACCGTGAATAGAAAGTACCCACTCCTGATGATTGACAGCCTATTTGATCAGCTGAACGGAGCACAATGGTTCTCGAAGATAGAACTCAGATCAGGCTATCATTATCTCAGATTAAGAAATGAGGATGTGCTGAAGACAACTTTTAGATGTCGGTAAAACCATTATGAGTACTCAGTTATGCGATTTGGCATAACCAACGCTCTATCAGTGTTCGTGGGACAAATGAACCGGATCTTTCAGCCATTCCTTGATCGCATTGTAGTAGTCTTCATTGATGACATTATGATCTACTCAACTATTGAGGAGGTTCATGATTATCATTTGTAGGTAGTACTGGACAAACTCTAAGATCGCCAGATTTGGTGTAATCTCTCAAAGTGCCAGTTTTGGATCCGAGAGGTTCACTTTATGGGACATGTCATATCAGAGGCTAGAGTTGAAGTAGATCTGGAAAAGATTGAGGCGGTAATTTCTTGGGAGCCACCTAGAAGTGTGACAGAGGTATGGAGTTTCTTGGGTTTGGATGGATACTACAGAAGATTTGTGCCAGATATCTCTATGGTTGCATAACCACTGCCATCATTCAAGAAGAAGGGACAACCCTTTGTGTGGTCAAGAGATGTTAGCAGAGTTTTCTGGAGCTGAGGTAGAGGCTAACTAGTTCCACCATCTTGAGGATTCCAGAGGAGGGCGTAGGGTATGTATTCTACTATGACGCAGTAGGGACCAGGCTCGGATGTGCCATGATGTAGCATCAAGTAGTGATCGCATATGGTTATCAACAATTGAGACAACATAAGTAGAACTACGCTACCCATGACCTGGAGTTAGCAGTAGTGGTCTTCACCTTGAATATGTGGTGACAATACATGATTGGTGTGCATTTTACAGTGTACTATGATCATAAGTTTCTCAGGTATATCTTCTATCAAAAGGACCTAAACCTGAGATAGCGACATTGGCATGAGTTCCTCCAATACAATTACTTCGAGATAGTATATACGCTTGGGAAGGGGAACATTGTAGTAGATAAACTCAGCATGAGGTCTAGTATACAGCTTCTAGGTGAGGCAACTGAGCAGCTGGCCACTTTGTAGATATCCTTTGTGGATCATGATGGATCAATTTTTCTTCATTCTCATAATGTCACTCCACCACTTCTTCATCAATTTATGGAGGCGCATCATGGGGAAACTGACTGCGAGACACGACATACTTAGATATCCATATGGAAGGCACCTAATGGATTTCCTAAAGGTGGGGAGCATGTCATCCTTTTCAGAGGACGTACCATGGTACCAGTGTAACTTCAGGAGGAAGTGTTGAGGGAGTTCCACTCATCCCCTATAGCAGGACATCTAGAAGTGGTGATGATGTACCAGGATCACCAATGATAGCACAATGGCCGTGAATGAAGAAATCAGTTGCAAAGTTTATCTCTCAAAGGCTCTCTTTCTATTAAGTTAAGGCGGAGCATCTGGTACCAACATGCTTAGCTCAACATTTAGAGGTCCTAGAGTGGAAGTGGGATGCGATATCTATAGACTTCTTGATAGGACTTCCACATATATCTAGGGGACATGACTCAATTTGGGTGATCATCGACTAACTCACCTTGTTGGCCCACTTCCTACCGATCAGAGAACATGGTTCAGAATAGAGATTGGGACACCTATCTGGGAAGAAGATTGTGGGGTTATACAGAGTACCCTCTAATATTTTCTCTGATCATGATGCACATTTTACTTCCCATATATAGAAGGGTTTTCCAGAGGCTTTCGGGACACAACTTCGTTTGACCACCGCCTTCCATCCTCAGAGAGATGACCAGACAGAGTGGACCATTAAGACTCTCGGGGACATGCTGCATGCTTGTGTCCTCGGCATTGGTTGTTGCTGAGAGGATCATTTTCATTTTTAGAGTTTTCATACAATAACAGCTATCACACCACCAATTTGATGTCACCTTTTGAGGTATTGTACGGGAGACCTTGCAGATTACCTTTGTGATGGACTAACCTATGGGAGTCTACACTAGTGGGACCAGAGTTGGTACAGGCTACCACAGAGAAGGTGAAGATCATCCAGGAGCAGATGAAGACTGCATAGAGTAGGAAGAAGTCATATTCCAATAGGAGATGAAGATATGGGGAGTTCGAGAATAGTGGCCACTTCTTTCTACAGGTCTCACAATGATGAGGCTTATGTTGATTTGGCTGAGGTTAAAAGTTATCTCCAAGGTTTATTAGACCTTTTCAAGTCCTCTATAGAGTTGGCGTGGTGGCATACCTCTTAACTTTTCCTCCTCAGTTTCACTGGGTGCACAATGTCTTCTACGTATCTCAGATGAGGAGATACATGCATAACCCTTCCCACGTCATCGACCATAGTGAGCTAGACATCGTTGATGGGGAGACTTTTACAGAGGTTCCAGTGGAGATTGAGGATCAATAAGAGTGGGTGCTTCGTGGGTGGTCGATACCTATGGTGCATGTTTGCATGCAGCACAGGAACTTCTAGGAGAGAACATGGGATCGGGAGGATTAGATTCATGCTCAACACCCCAACTTGTTTTCCTAGTTTTGAGTTGTAACTTACGGGGACGTAAATTCCTGAGGTGGGGAGAATGTAAAGACACATATTTTTCCATTTAAAATTATTTTTTAAATATATGGTAATTTTATGAGTCCACAAAAAATGATGGCGCATGATTTTGTGGCCTAGAGTTCCCAGAATGAATTTCTGAACTTTTGTTCGGGTACGTTAAATAAACGTACGAGTAGAATTTTCTATCTTTTGAACCAGTGATCGAAATTGAAATTTGAGGGCACCGTTAAACTCATAGCTCCAGTATTCAATTTAGGAGACCTTCACCTCCACCGGAATATGTCAAGGGTAGAAGTTAATTTTTCACTTATTCATGAAAGAATAAAATGAAATAAAATGGTGTAACATTTTATTTTTATTTTTCTATTAAAACCTCCATGTTGATGTTTCAGAGGTGGGTACCACCTTAACTAAACAACTCATGAGAGGTTATGGTGGCGGGGACCACCCGAACAAACCTCGCATGAGAGGTTATGGAGGTGGGGACCACCCGAGGCTAAAACCCCTTGAACTTCCTCATAAGTGTGGGAAGCCACTTTAACTTCCCCCACTTTAATGGTGCCACCCCCTTTAATTTATTATGCTAACCACTATGTAACTAATTAATCCAATTTAAAATTTTTCCAATAATTAAAATTAGGGAAACACAACAGTTGATTTTATTTAATTTTGGGAGAAATTATTGGAAAAGGGGAGAGCTCTTGGAGGATTTATTTCCCCAACAAGACACTTATTCCATGAAGAACTTCATCCACAATGAACACTCCTCCAATTAAGAACGCTGATGCACAACTTCGACTTCTTCCTTAGGACATCCTGCAACGTGGGACGTATTCAATTGACGATTGTCCTTCCATCCTCATCGATGACATTGAATTAACGTGGTAGGGTGGTTGTTTGAAATTATTCAATTATTTTGTTCTTGAAAATTATTCGTAATTCAAAGAGAGATTATATCCCCTTGATACCACCCTAATGTGGAGTGTTCATGCCAAACAAATATGGCATGTCTACACCTAAATTCTTGGGATGATTTTTTGTGTTCTTCACGATGGAGGAGGTTAGTGGAAAACCATGAAGGGGCGCGAGAATGGAACATGGCACCACCACCAGCCACGATTACGGTGATGGTGAAACAACGCCGCTCTGCGGCCACTGCTACCCCACGGCCTCCACTGACCGCGGCCCAGGCCCCGACACCCCACGGCCTCGCTGGGCCGCCCTACGGATGTCTGCGTCACCCCATGACTGTCCGTGCGACCCCGTATCCTCGCGGATCCATGGAATTGTTATCCCCATATTCCCCCATGGCCTTATCATAGGCCTTATGGACCCTATGACCTCGTGTGGCCCACGCAACCCCTGCAGCCCTCCCGGCTTGCCGGATTTCCTAGCGCAGGCTGGGCCGAAACCAACGGGCCAGCCCACCCAGAGGGCTGGGTAGAACCCAGTGGGTCAAACTTGGTTGACCCAAACCAGGTCATACCACGAAAGGTCGAGCTAGGTCGGTCCGACTAGATCAGACCAGATCGGGACTCACTACGACCTATTTACGCTCTTTTGAACATAACTTTGGCACCAGGTGTCCATTTGACGATCCATCATCGACGCTTGAAACCTTGGAGTGAGATGGTTCCATTGAGTATATGCCACTAGAGATTTGGATTAAGATGGGGTACCGTCAGGTTGGATCGAGAAAGAATCCAACCGTGTCCCCAGGACTAAAAGGATAATAACTCAATGACCGGGCCTCCGATTGACGCACCATCTGTTGCATTGAGACCCCTATGATGTGGAAGTCCTTTGGGATACTTCTTTATGGGACTTCGTGGTAGTTGGAGTATAGACCAGTGGCTTGTGGAGAAGACCCACTTGGAGACAAGCGAGCATAGTGCGGGAACCCAATAGCTAGCCGAGACGTGAAGAATGAATAGAGATTCTATGTGGGTCTGCACCGAGCGATCCTGTGTGGGTCAGCACAGAGAGATCCTATGTGGGTCAGCACCTAATACTGCTATGTGGGTCAGCATTGAGAAATCTTGTGTGGGTCAGCACCAAATGATACTTTGTAGGTCAGCATCTATCGATCCTGTGTGGGTCTGCCTCTCAATGGAGGAAGATGATTCAGTAGTTATCTAATCATCTTTACTACCATACCTAAGTTATACCTCGTGTGAGATGAGTTAGTACCTGTGTGGTACTTTTCTTCATGGTAATACCTTGGTGGTATTTTTTCATTGTGGCGTGCCTGTGTGGTACTTTTCTTTGTGGTATTCCTTCCTTTGTGAAACAATTGAGCTCGGGGATTGGAGATAGACTCTGTGTTTTCCTCATGATTGAGATGGGTATAGATGATAACTTTGGTATATGTATGGGCCCATACCTGACTGGGGTTGTCGGGTGATTCCATGCTTGTGGTTTATCCTTTGTTTATTTGTGAGATCTTGAGGGTCTCAGGGTCCCTACTATGTATCGTTATACTCACCCCTACACGGTATTTTCCAACACATTGTTGTGTTTGGTGCGGATGACGGACAATGCTGATCGAGGCTGATAGTACCAGAACTGGAGGTAGCTCAGAGGTGGACCTTAGACGAGGTGTACCGCAGAGATGACCCATCAAGAGATGTACCTACCCTTCAGGTACAATCCTTGGAGGGTGTTCACAGAAGCTATTCCAGTTTACTAGTAATTTCAGTTTCTTGTACAATCCAGTTGGGCTTATATTCTGGCCCCTTTTCCTTACTATACACACTCCATTTACATTTCATTTTACTACAGTTTACATCTTGCTGTGTGCTTGGTTGCATGTGATTATAGGTTATAATGGAAATTCCTTCATAGTTTTAGGGAATATGCCTTCGGTGCTAGACGCCAGCCCCTAGCCTATGGAAGGTGGGCTTGGGTTAGTCAACGTACAGGCCCTAGGGGATGGGTGGTGACAAGCTGTCCTCTCCACATGTTTTGGTCGTGCTCCATAACTTCATCGCTGGCTGGTTCAGCCGGCCGATCTTCATTCTTCATTGTGGAACAAAGCCACTTTTTTCCATCATGAATAACACATCATTCATGAAGAATTACGGAGGGGTCGGGCCATGTTTTTTTGGCCTGCACCCTTCATGTTAGAACGGTAGCGAGAGTATCAACAAATTCTCGAATCCCAAAGAATATCAAAAATGGGTAATGGGAAAAATTCAAACATCCACCCCAAAACCTCTGACAATAATTATTTCCAAACCCTCAAAATAAAATATTTACGGATCAACTAGTTAGAGAGATTATCCGCTTTCATTGTTTATAAGTGATGAACATGGAAAAAAAATTAATCACACAAAAATAAACCCCTACCTTGATAGTTTTTTGATGGAGACCGTGAGATGGAAATGGCGAAGGCGAAAAGGATGACAACGATCATCGCATCAACAATCACACCTCTGAAGTTGGCTAGAAAAACATCCTCATTCCTCAATTCTGGATTGCGTTCTTCATTGAAGAATTTCTTCACTGGAGAAACGTAATGTTTCTCTGAGTTTTGGGCATTATGGCACATTACCAGCGCTTCGTCACTTGGCGAAGCCATCCCAAATCCTCCTACCAAGCTCTATATAAATAGGAGATGGGGGGAGGTAAATAAAAATTGTGGAATTTATGATGTTTCATTTATTAGGATCCTTCCAAAATTCCAACAACACTGCTACTTATTATTTAAAAAGGGTCAAGCCAATTAATTTATGTTGGCGCAATTAATTGGGAGGATTCTATGGGACTTTCCCTCATTTAAGTGGGGTTCGGGTGGTCCCCATACACTAGGAATTCACAAAAAGGGGTTTTAGTTTAGGTGGTCCCAACCACTTTAACAACAAGTGGGATTTTTTAGTTCAGGTGGTCCCCACCTCTTTAACTTCCACATGAGAGGTTTAAAAAAATAGAAATTTTAAACATTTTTTTTTATTTTATTCTTTCACAAATATAAAAAAACTAACTTTCATAGTCAACCAACTTCCGTCGAGCTGAAGGTCTCCTTAAAAATATAACAACACTGTGAGTTCAACAGTGTCCTAAAATTTCAATTTCGAGAACTGATTCAAATGTTACAAAAACCCGCTTGCACGTTTACTGAACGTAGCTTAAAAAGGTTCAAAAAATTATTAAGAGTCACCCTCGTCCCGCACCGGTCATAGTAAGGCTCTACCTAAGTGAAACACATCCCAACGAACCCAACGGTACCCTTGGATTTCCAATCCGAGTTACCATTTAAATGTTAATGATTTTACAATAAATGAATTTTCACTTAATTATTTTTTTTATGGCCAAAAACTGACTTTCATTGGTGGCCCACACCATCCAAAGTTTGTCTCTGCTTAAATAAAGCATGCCCTCAGAGGTTCAGTGTCGGTATCAGATTTTCAATCTGAGCTACCATTTGTTCATTATAATCATTTGAAATATAAAATAATTTATTTAACTATTTTATTTATGATTATTCTATTTTTGGGTCTTCTCACATGATAACCATGCCGACCAAACATAAGTCATGCCTAGGGTAAACCCCCAATTCTGAATGCAAAAGTGCCCAAAGATTTTTGATCTGAGCAACCGTTTAAGAGTTATCCAACTTTTTCAGGAAAACTTATATGCTCACTAATTAAAGCATAACAAAACTTCGACGGATCATTCCGGGCACTCCAGGCCTCAGAATCATGCACTGACAGATTTCGCGGTCTTGAAATAATTCCATATAATTAAAAACATATATGGAAGTTCTGGGACATTACACACAATATTGTCTTACTATAGAATATAGTTAAATAATTACATGATGTGGTATACAAGTCAATAATAACTTGGTTATTTCATTTTAAGCAATATATATTATGTTGTTCTTGTAATGAAAAATATCAAAAGCATAAATTAACATGAAATAAAATTCGACAAAATCAAGGGGTGTTACATTAAAAATATATTTTAAACATAAACAGAAACTATACAAATAAATAGTAAGGATAATATACCTGAATCATATCCCTAATAATGGTTATGTAACATCAACTAATTTTTTCTAATATGGAAAATTATTTTGAGTGAACGATTATAACATTTCTTAAGGAATTTTTTTTAAATAACTTATTTAAAATATAGAAAATCCCATATATTAAAGAGGATTTTTTATTTGAATTAAAAATATATAATTTATGCTTTAATTGATTTATTGTTTACTATGGTGGTAAATTCCATTCACGTTGTACACATTAAAACAAATATTCCTTCCACATTTTTAGAAAAACTTCAAAAGTAATTCTTTCAGAAAGAGATAAGAAGACTCCTTTAAATTTATTTTATAAAAATTAAATCATAGGTTAAAATTAATTCAAAAATCATTTTATCTTAGTAAAAAATTCATTAAAAATATTTTTGAATACATGGATATGAAAAAAAGGATTTTTGACTGATGAAGGAAAAATAATATTTTTCATAAAAAACATACTTTTACAATATTTAGTTATTAAATTGGGGAAAATTAAAATAAAACAAAAATTATCTATAAGAAACCATATTATATAAAAATTAATGTTTTTATTGAGGTATAGATATTAATATTTCATCATCATATGCATAATTATAAACAACCCCGATAAATAAAGGGATTATAGTATAAAACCATTAACAAATGGGTATTAGTAAATCATAATCAAATTTAAATGAAGAACCTTTTATGAATATTTATATCCTATAAATTTCATTGTTCTAATAGTATAATTAATTCATGGGTTGTATATTGTTTTGACCAGAGGTGATGCAGGTGCATGTTTGGGTAAAATGAAAAATGGTATGATAGGTGACAAACATTTGTCTGTTATTATAGAAATTTTCATGTCATCATCCTTGAATCGGACCGATCCATGTCATTATCCATTAAGGGGGGATTGGATTGACCATATTCGGACAAGGAAATATATTCTTTCCATCTTGCGAAGGAGGTGCTACTGTTAAATTGTCCTAGTAGGCGATTGTATGAGGTTAAGTACTTGTGCAATCGGTCCTCTTAAGATATAACATCCTTGTATGGTATATAGTAGGTTTATTCATGGAGCCCGAAATAACGAATAGACCTAGTATCAATGACTCGTGGATCTGCTTTCCGAAGGCAGGTTCTCATTGGAAGATGATTTGGAAAACAACACTTAAGGACTCCATTGGTCAAGAGGATGGGAGGTCAGGCTCATCTCAACATTTTTTGGGGGAATTATTGTCTATTCCAAGACTCTCTTATTGATTTATGTCATGTTCATATGTTCATGATTCCTTGGTTCATGCCCTAATAGTGTTTCCTTGGGCTACCCAATTATTGAGGGATCGTTATAGGCATATATTGATTTGATGATATGAAGGAAATGCTGACTTAACCCATGAAATAAGGCTCTTTAGAGTTTATCGTCATCTAGTGGAGATGGAAGGTGAAATGATGTTGGGATCAGACCCATAATATTGGCTTCCTATGTATGATAGGTGACAAACATTTGTCTGTTATTATAGAAATTTTCATGTCATCATCTTTGAATCAGACCAATCCATGTCATTATTCATTAAGGGGGGATTGGATTGATCATATTGGGACAAGGCAATATATTCTTTCCATCTTGCGAAGGAGGTGCTACTGTTAAATGGTCCTAGTAGGCGATTGTATGAGGTTAAGTACTTGTGAAATCGGTCCTCTTAAGATATAAAATCCTTCTATGGTATATAGTAGGTTTATTCATGGAGCCAGAAATAACGAATAGACCTAGTATCAATGACTTGTGGATCTGCTTTCCCAAGGCAGGTTCTCATTGGAAGATGATTTGGAAAACAACACTTAGGGTCTCCATTGGTCAAGGGGATGGGGGGGCAGGCTCATCTCACCATTTTTTGGGGGAATTATTGTCTATTCCAAGCCTCTCTTATTGATTTATATCATGTTCATATGTTCATGATTCCTTGGTTCATGCCCTAATAGTGTTTCCATGGGCTACCCAATTTTTGAGGGATCGTTATAAGCATAGATAGATTTGATGATATAAAGGAAATGTTGACTTAACCCATGAAATAAGGCTCTTTGGAGTTTATCGTCATCTAGTGGAGATGGAAGGTGAAATGATGTTGGGATCAGACCCTTAATATTGGCTTCCTATGTACCCTCAGGTGAGGAATTAGAGCTGACTATTTTGGGAAACATAGTTTTTACTCCTGGGATTTTCCCATTTGATGGGACATTATTGGGTAAACCTTTTGAAAGGGCCCCACTTTTGAGATCAAGGCCTTCAAGAAGGCGTCAAATGTATCCTAGTTTGGCCATGAATCAGAGTTCTCATAGTTCAGATGGGTTGGTTGTGTGGATGTTGTGATCATCAGAAGTCTTTAAGCCCATGCAATTCATACTAGGTGTGAGAAAGAAAAGGATGTGAGAGATCCACCCAACCACACACCTCCCCTCCTATTGATGGGAGACGGTGCCCTACGATGGAATAGGAAAGGGTGATGGTGGGTGAGGGTGTATAGTGATAAAAATTTTAATGTGGTATTACATTGGAGGTCATAAGGCTTGGTCCTATGAATATTGGGGGCTTACCACAATGGGAGTCCCCAAGAAAGCGTTTTGGGAAAGTAGAGGAATGCCACCTCTAATAAAAAGGAGAATCAAACAATAATCCTTTGAATAATCATCATTTTTCATTTAATGAAGATGAAACTGATTACCCTTAATCCATTGAACATAGTGGTTCACATCATCATTGCATGGTTGGACTCTATGTTACCATGGTAATGTATACTTACAGATATCCATGGAGTCTGAACCATTGTGGGAAGAATATTTGTGACTCCCTTTTTCCATGGGTATGTAGACTCATAGTGGTGTGCGGATGCACCTAATTATTTGATCTTATGGGTCATGTAACATTAGAGGAGGCTTTGGCCTAATTTCAGGCGGTAGGTTTTTTGAGGGGTTATGGAGGACTATACGGTAATGTAGGGGTGAGATTTGAGCTGACGGGAGGAACACCCAAGGACTCCCCATTCCGCATGTTTTTTTCTCATGCGGGATAGTGAGATCTCCATATACCATATTGGTATGTGGGTAGAGGTGTCATCCATGTAATGAAGCATTACACGGGGTTGGGAATGGACCACCACACACCACAGTGGTACGTGATCCTAGATGCAAAGAACCATGCCACTACAGGTTCCATCTGTGTTTTGATGCAGTATGCGGTGCCAAGTTCAAACTGCATGGTGATATACACTGCGAAACACCATTTCGAAGGAGGGTCCTAGAACCTATTGTTTGTAAGGAGTTCATATATGAGGAATTTGTGGTCCATGATTACACAAATTAGGTCTCTAGTTTTTCCATTAATATTATGTTTTTTTTCATGTTTCATGGATGGTTATACCAGTGGAAACATGGTTTTCAATTTGAATTTCCCTAATGATTTGAGACCGAAGTTGGAATCCTCTCTGAATTCTTTCTTCCATCTTCTAGGGTCGCATCCATTCATTCTTCATTCACCCCCTTCTCAATTCCTCATGTAATCCGTTTATAGATCATTGGGGCATTTATATCTATGGAAACATGACACCATTTGCGGAAGCACACGAAGATATATCTTGATCTGATAAAGACTCAGTCAATCAGGTTTTGTGGAGGTTGTGGTTCATGAGTCATGGTTCATGGAAACCTACTAATTTTCTTCGTCCTAAAACTGTTGAGTTTGTCAGACGATAAGCGGATGGCCTTCACGTGCTTGATACCACCAGTGATGTAGTCTTTGGGATCCTTAATTCACTGGCCATCAATTTGGAGGACAACGCCTTGTGGGTCATTCCGCGTACTAGTGGTTCATAGTTCATATGGTCCAAAAACCATACCTGGCGATGGTACGTGGGTCACTAAAAACTCTTTGAGAAATTCAATTCCTTCAAGTTACTTCAAAAGATTGGAAGTCAATTTGAGTCCAATCACATTACTAGACTTGTGGGAATTGTTGCTTCTTGGTAGTATATTCAACTTATTTGTGAAGTTTCTAGGAACCTATAAATTTTCCCCATCATAATGGTGTATGTTCGTTATGAAGATGAGACTATTCCAATGTAGAAGTGGTCTTAAAGAGAAGTGGCTTATGGTATAACATATAGGTTTTGGAGGCGAAGACCACACCTATATATAGGGGTCTATGTCCTTTTCCTTTTAACATTTCTTGTGGAAAAAAGTGCTCTCGACTGTCCCTTGGCTTTATTTTCATTCACATACACTCTCTTTTGCAAAATGCTTATTCACGAACCACTTCATACATTCCACGAACCGAACTCACCAGAATTTCTTCTACCCGTGAACCTGATTTTCTGTTTCATGAACTACATTGTAGAATATAAACTATAATATAACGATCCATGTAGGGGAATGATTTTTGGTTTGTCTGTCCCGCACACCAAACTTGAACCGGTGAACTAAACATTAACCCTTAAGAATCTAAAAATAATCGTTTAAACAGAAACATTGAATAGAAACATAGAGAGTCCTTGATTCCTTGTTTCTTCTTTCCTTGAACCTTCATGTTCGCTGGATAATGATCCAATGGAATGTGCCTCACGGGACTTTCAAATATTGTTCGATGGATGCTGTATAATGATTCCACATACAAAAACAGTATACAGGGATTACCTCTGCATATCATGTAGCATGCAAGGATTTATAGCATTTTCTATTCTGGGAGTAATATGCAGAACCATATAAAGACACTATTTTAATTTCATTTATGCAATTTTTGGCCTTTATCCAATACTTTTCATTGGACTAACTATTGTAGTGCATTTGGATCTTTCTATGTAGGTTGCGATGGGGTTTTCAAAGGCTTTGATGAAATTGACAAATATGCAAGAAACCATTTGGGGGGGGGGGAGTGAGAACCATCTTCGACCCTACATTGTTCCTCGTGATAGCTTCTTAAAATATCTCATCACGCCAGAGCTCCTAGATTTCTCATTGTTTGTGCAATATCATCTTTATGAATTTGGTACTCTGTATTATGTTCCTCTTCCATTGGCTAATTGAAATATTTTTATCATTATCTTAGAAGCACTACAAGGTCAAGATTGGGTCAATAATTTCTCAACAGGAGAGGTCATGGATACTCTAATTCAGGAAAATATGTTCATATTAGAAGGCTCCGTGTGGACTCAGGGTGACCACATGTGTTGCAACATTGACTCAAGACTAATCTCCCAAGAGTACTTGTCTATTATCAACATTTCTCGTGAAAACCCTAATGGTTGGTAGAGCATCAAATGAGATATGTGAGCCAGAGGATGCATCTCTAATGAATGGGAATGGGAATCATAGGTACACCAACCCATATTTGAGTCCCATGACTAGTTGGATGTGGTGAAATTATATCTGGCTACATAGGTCTCTTAGTTGAAAGCATTCTCTCCTAGATAAATCCTTCCAGAGATGCTGAGGCATTGGTGTTAAAGAACCAAAACATTCCATTTGTCACATGGGGAGGTGGGAATCAGCTTATGGGACATTCAAAATCTTTTAGGGATCCCCAACCATAGAGATACGTATGACGTGTTCCTTCTGGTAGCTACTACTTGGGATGATACCAACCATTTTTCCCCATTGTTAAGGATCATACTGGTTATAGAAGAGGGATTACTTGATCACCCCCATCAGGCTCACTCTCTTATCCCATTGTAGGCATAGATATGTTCATATATAAAGGTTAATGGTCCTAAAAAAGATCTCATTGTAGTCGAACTCATCTATACCATTAGTCTTGATAGATTCTAGGGTCGTATTATGCTACCCTCTAAGCGGGACGATATAGTACATGGGGATATTAGCTTCAACAAGAAATGACACCTGCACTTAGATTAGCAAGTTTCTTTTCAATGTTTTTTAGTGGGTGGCTATTCCCATCCCACGATGTATATAATTGGGTCACGGATTGCACTCTGATAATAGTGACTGGGCAAGTAGAGGGTCGACCAATCAATCTGGCCACTCTTACTCTAGCCCAACATTATGAGTTGTTGGGGAAGATACAAGAAGGTAAAACCAAACATCACCTCAGTGGTCTATTTCATTTTCTATATGGGTGGATGGAAGAAAACTTCCCCTGGTATGAATATCATCATATTGTGAGGGTTCCTCACTCCTACATTCAACCTACCCTTCTCAACATTTACACTATTTGTCCTAAGACTTTACGCGTTAGTGATGCAGTCAGGCTACTGAAAGATGCTTCTCTCTTCTCATTTGAACCGCACCCTACCCCTCATGGGTCATTAAGGGATGACAGGGGTAGTTCTCTTGAGTTACAGTTATACATTATCTTCCATTGGGATGGGATACTCGCTTATCACATAGATCAAGTTACCATTTTGGAGTTATACCTCCCTTACCGGTTCACAATGCAATTTGGGTTTCTTCAAAAAACTGTTCTACCTTATTCTATTCAGTTAAGGGGAGAATCTAAGACTGTATGTTTTCACCAGTTATGGCCTATGATGATGTGGGAAGGTGATGCTACGAAGGTTATCATCCCCAATAAGATGGGATCCACTTTTCTATCGCTGGAATATGACCAAATGAGGGTGGGATGATACCCTGACGGGGTGTTGAGAATACCAGTTCAGTGGGTTCAGAAACCTCTAACCATTTATCGCCCCGTATTGACTCTGAAGGCCATTCCATATAATCATTTTCTAGTTATGAGTGTGAAGGATACATAATTTATTCCTGTCTCTACATCGGCCACTATGGCTACACCATTTTTTCTTTCCCAGGAAGTGAAAATACACTCGATCCACCATCAGATGCATTTGGAAGGGGCTTCATCGGTGTGGTCTATCTCAGTGGGGAGTGATTCAGACTACTCCTCTCTTGTGGATACGACCCATGACCCAAATGAGGTATACCCCCAATAGATTATCACTAGATAACCCAAACTTCATGGCTTGTTCTTCATGTCTAGCTCTGGCGGTCGGACCATCTGAAGGTAAAGAGAGCTCCCCATCTTGGGTAATTTATCACAGGTCCGTTCCCACTCTCATAATGACACTTTCTGCTAATAAACCCCTTTCAGCGAGGGAGGATCAAGGCCCTAGTTCCATGGGGAGGCACCAGGAAGTGTGAAAATATGCATTGCAATAGTTATGTGACCCTACCATGAAAACACCACTGACTAGATTTACTAATGAAAATGGAAGATTCTGATGGTTATTCACCAAGCTAGGTTTAAATGTATTTGATTATTGACATATATATCTCTATATCTTCCAAATTTTCATAACCCAGGAAGACCTCACTTCTTGGGAGGATAAAATTTCTTTGTTCAACTCTTCCCATTATTAGGTAATGACCTTCTGATATGTTTCAGAGGAACTCGATCACATAACAGATAAATAGGAAAAGGATCATGATTTGGTGATCAACATAAAGGAAGTGCTTTATGAGTGAGAGGCTCATGTAGAAAGGATGAAGGCTGGATTGGAATCTTCAAGTGCCAATTATAAACTTTTCCAAAAGAAAGGGCATGACCTTAAAGTCTTAATGGAACATTTGTTCCCAATAATTAAGGCTGAAGAAGATGTGAGAGATTCTTCACAACAACATCTTGATAGCCCATGGTAGTCATATTCCATTTTTCGGAAAAGGGTGAGCCGAGACATATTTTAACTTTCCCAAAATCAGGATGTGTACTAATTTTGCAATGATATTATGGAGAGACCCCAAACTGGGGATGTTCCTGAATTTTTTTGTCAAACTCAAAGAAACAAATTTTCCTTCAATTTCATTTACTTTTCCCTTTTCAATCAAGTCAATTGATCAATATCAATCATATAAAAATCATTTCTATCATGTATTAATTTTAAAATATTATTCGAAACTAGTAAATTGAAATAATCAAAATTGGGCTCTATCTTTTTCGTGAGTCATGGGAATCAGTGAGCACAATTTGACAATTATTATGGGTTTATGGAAAACCCCATGAACTTTTATGTCTTATTCTATTGTTACCCTAATTTTTGCATTAACCTTCTTGATATGGGATGAGTAGGTATAACATGAATTTTTCATAGGCCACCCATTGAGGCTTTTCAACCCAACAAGAATTATTTCCTTTTTCAGTATTTGATATCTCCCCATTTTTTAAACCATACATGGTATGGGTTTAAATAATTAATACTATACTTTTATTCAAGGGTTCTCTTTCTAGGGTTTCACTATAGCGAGTATATTATCTTTTTCACTGGAGGATTATGGTCCTACCAATCTGACTTGTTATTGATTTTGTTGTCAAACATTTTTTAGAAAACTTGATGGGGAAGGGTCCGAAATTTTGATTCATCATCCTAGAATATCCTAATAAATTTTATACATAAATGATCGTGTTTTCTTGACCTTGAATTTGTATGTTATGGACTTATATGAGGATCAAGATCTATTTTAGGCATACGGAGGTAGAATAGGACTCTCCCGAGGATAATTTTTTCAATTGGTTGACAACCGTTTTATTGGAGTCATATACAAAGCCACTGGGGCATGATGTGCATAGTCAATGAAAGGTGTATGCGAGACACTGGACATCCATCTATAATGTCCTATGATGATTTACAACATTTTAAATTTTTTTGGGGGTTGGGGGCTATAGCGGGTGGCCTGACTGAGGGATGATGTATGAAAGTATAAGGGAAATTCGTATCTGCATTGAACATGCAACCACTCCCACACAAATCTCACATTCACAATGAAGAGCTAGTGAATGGTCGGTTCAATTAGAAATCTTTTTCATGTCGGGGAATTTGAAAAGGGGAGATCATGTATGAAACTATCAAGATGGGTTTTCAATATTCGGGAGGCGATATGGGACATGAACGTCATATGAGCATACGAAAACTGGAAACGACTCTCCTGGGGATGAATTTGCATTCGATTAATTGCAGTTTTGTAGGAATCATATGTAGATCCACTGGGGAATGATGTGAAAAGTCAATCAAAGGATTCCATAGGACACAATACTTCCATCTTAGATGTCCCTGAAGGATTATGGAGATTGGGACCTTTTTCGGCACAACATATGACCCTTAAAAAAGGGGTGTGCCTGTAACACCTCGATATTTTATGAGAATTATTCTTTTTAATTTATTTGATGTCTTTTTTTGTACGCTTCACCAATATTAGTTTTCACTATATGCAACACCGTATTATCTTGTAGTATACGCAACACTATTTAGGCCTTATGATGCACAAAATTCCAAGTTCTTTCGAATAAAATCCATTTTACAAAACACTATGTATAGATTTTGATCAATGTATAACCGAACTATATTTTTAGTATGTTATACACAACCGCAAAGGAAGTTTTCCCTACATGAAACCCTAACTTGTCTTGCATTACACGTAAGAGAGACCTTCCTCAATAGTGTGTGCTGTACACAATACCGAGTTTCACTAAACAATGATGTATTTTTATAATATTATTATGAACTAGCCATTATGAATAGTATTAACAACATTTTTAGATTTATAACATTATAGTTAATCTTACACATTTTCTCGAATGATGTATGATAATCACAATCAATTTTTCAGAGAAAAGAATTATTTTTCAAAAAATGCAGTTTTTCCGTATTTTGATGGTGCAACCATTTTAAATCTAATTTTGACTAGTTTATAAGTTAAATTTTAGAAAATAAACATCTTATTTTGAATTAGGATATAAAAATTCACATTGGATATTGTTTTGATATTTTTCTGATAACGTTCTTATTTTGATGAATAGTAAAAACACGCTAAATTTTACTTAAAAAAAACTTTTTTCATCGAGATAATTTATAAGGAAAAATAATAATAGAAAATTGTTTTAAAATATAAATTGAATATATTTTTACTATTTAATATAATATATGTATTTAGAATTAATTTTACATTGAATTCATAGGTAAAAACATTTCAATCTTTGATAATGTTTTAACTTTTAAAACGGGGTTTCTTAACAATGGGATTAATTTTAAATTAATTACAGCAACTTCTGTGTTTTTAATTTTGAAAAATGGATTCCATATTTTGATTCATGGGTCAAAATTATGCTAATAGGTATCTTTTATTTTTTTGATATTGTGAATAGTAACTACAATCATTTTTATTTACTACAGTTAAAGGTAAATCGAGTAATTAAGGGTAAAAATAAGATTATAAAATTACCCTAAGACCCGCAAAAATTCTATTGGATGAATAAAATCCGACCCATATCATTTAAGGGTCAGAATAGATTAATTTCATGGACTTTTCACAATTAAAATTATATTAATATTATTAAAACCAAAGAAAGTGATAATATGACACTCTCGTATACCTTATAAGTGTAATAATTTTAATTTAGCGATAAACCTCATAAAACATCGAAAATAAATAGTTTAAATAAATCTAATAAAATTATATACATCATGAGAATTTATATACAATTTTTAGGGAATAAATAATTATAATTAATGATGACACAATAGTGATGTGGAAATTATTTTATTTATTGAAATATCAAATAAATGGTTTTCAAAATATTAAAATAAATATTATATGAACTAATTGATGTTCTACAAAAAACTTTTAGATGAATATGACATGTTAGGAGTCTATTAAATATTTGGGTTTGAATATATCACTTTTTTAATTTTATTTAAATTCAAATAAATTAATAGTGTAAAAATTGACACTATTGTAATTTTATAAAAATAAAATATTATAAGATTGTTTAAAAATAAAATAAGATTTAAAAATTAAAAATTTAAATTTATATGGTTGATAGTGTCATAAAGAATCTAATTATGGGTAATTCACAACACATAAGTAATTATTTATACCAATTAAAAATTTAGAATATTATTTCCACAAATAAAATTTAATGGATTAAAGTAGGATAAATCAAGTTGATATGGTTAAAAAAAAATTACCAACATTTATAAATGTTATTGGTTGAAGGGATTACAACCCTATATCATCTAATATTCATATTTGAGTCAATTTTGGCTATTTTTAAGTGGGGTTTGAGTTTATTATAAATTAATATTTTAGAGGTTTCAAAAGTTCCCCACTCCTCTCTTATAAAAGGGCACCTCCTCCCACTCCACCTCACACCACATTGAGCATTTATTCTCAGCCAAAACCTACCAATTTATCTTCTCCACTTCCCTAGAAACATAATAGAAGTCCTGGTTATCTTCAAAGACCATCTTTAGTGCCCTAAGAGGAGTTTTAGAAGAGGCGCTTCGAAGAAGAGGTAATATCTTTTACCGATTATTTCAAGTTCATTTCTTCTTCTAATTACTCTTATTTTGTTGTTTCATAATAAATTAATAACATCAGTATAAATCATATACTGATATATTGTTATAAATATGAACCAACCCTATTTCACCTTCTATTCATCTTACGGAAAATGAAATCACTGCGCGTGCGTCCGTACAGAATATCGTCTCAATGCCGTGGTGTGATATATTTTTCCACCACCACCTTACTTTCTTGGGTATAATGGTTTATAGAATAAATATATGTGGTTATTATGACATGATACTAATTCGGATATATTATATCATCCACTTTAATTCCATTCAATAATTATGGTAACGATATCGTCCCTTGTGCGTACATACAGATTACCATCTCTACGAAGCGATTAGATTCATTCTCCAAGTTAACCATTCAAGAATAATTATAAAGTATGTATAATAAATAATAATGAATAATATGACATATTAATGATAACAGATTTATGTATATATTATTTACATACTTCCATTCAATTTAATAAGGAAACGTAAATAGTATTCATGCGTATGTACGACCTACCGTCTATATGAACGATGTATTTCTTTCTATTTATCGATCTATTATATATATATATATGTATATTCCAAATATATATTATATATAAATCATATTTTGAATTCTAGAAGTAAGTAATCATGATCTATGTAATCATATGCATAATTACAAGTCAAACCACGAATGATAAATTAAATGATTTTACCCAAAATGTTGCATTAACATTTAATTGACAAATGAACAGGTAATATAATGTATTTATTGAATCATATATGATATCATAAATATTATTATGGTTATGTTAAAAGTTAATAATATGTTTGAACCGACTATACATGAGTGTTAGTCACATACGGATGAAATTGGACTTAAGTTAAGGGATAATTTTTCAAATCACATTTTTATCCGAGATTGTTGATAGGTAAGTAATTACTGGGGTTATATTTTTCATCCATGTACATAAAAATGTTTTTAATAAAGATTTTAATATTCTTCCATTTATGTTTAAAGTCATGATTACCCCTTTTTGACTTTTACATATTTTTATGGAATGAATCTTTCTTATTTTTACCATACGAGGAACTTTTTGACTTTCCCAGCAAAAGTTTGAGGAGAATGTTTTTTTAACTTATACGGAATGAATGGATTTTTACAGCATCATAACACCTTATTTCCATGGATATTCCTCTATAATTTTTCATTATTATTTTAAAAAAATCATTTCTTTTATAATTTCAATGCATTTTGAGAAAATAAAATTCTTTTGAAGAAGAAATGATATTTTCCTCAAGATTTCATTTCAAGTGTTTTATGAAGACTATTTTCCCTCTAAGATTAAATTCTTTAATATGGTCATGTTCCAAGTATAATTTCCATATTATTTACATGGTTTGATTTTGTTTATGATTAAATAATATCCATTTTTTATATAGATTATGTTATGATGGGATGATGTTTATGAAACCCATTTTATTCTTTTGTTTATGACGAATGATTTATGTTTATTTTGTGGCACACATAAGAATGATCTCATTATGAGATAGGTGGGACCTATATCTCCCTCCAATTCATTGGATAATGATTTATATCTCATAAGATAGACATGGATGGAATGAAAAGTGAATCTGTTTCAGTAATACAGGGCTTGAATGGCAAGTAAACCCGGTTCAGTGATGGAATTTTTCCACTATGATGTTCTTGGAAATAATGCCTTGGATACTCTGGAAATTAGAACACATGATTAATGGTTTTACATAATTAAATGTTTTATTCCCATTCTATTTTACCATGATTAATGTTCTTTTATGATCTATGACTTATGTACTGTCATTATCTATGTCATTGATCAAGATTTTGATGTTTTATGTTCATGTTTTTACGTTCAAATGTTTACTGATTTTTTTATGATCTGCATGATTACCCTTAATGAGATTTTGAGCTCACCCTTTTTACATTTTCTTTTCCCTAGGATATAAATAAAAGTTTTAGGTATGAAAAAAGGGGAAAATATTTATGGGAGATGTTGAAGATATTTCACAATGATTAGAAGATTATGTTCCGAGTTTCCAAAGACACTAAACTAATATGGTCATTGGTCGCTATTTTTTTATATATTATGTATTCCAAAAAAATAATGTAAAGTCTAGGTACATCAAGTTTGGGTCTCTATAGTTGGTATCAGAGCGAAGGTTTAGTTAACCTTTGGAAACTATGATGCGAAAACATCAGTGAAATACCTAGAGATATTTCGAAGGTATGTCTAGGGATGTCTCTGTAACTCCCCGACCCGAGTAACCCAGAGTCGGTGCTTTATTTTAATACATTGGCATGATTACAAGGAATTAGGTCTCGAAAGAACGATTAGTTTATCAGTCTTGGAAAATAGATTACATACATGAATGTTACATTACACTTCATAACATACAAAATGACATAAATAATCATTTATGAATGCCATTATTCCCCTGTCTTAATCCTTCTTATCAATCACAATATACTTCTTGGAATATTGGAAAAAATAAAACATTGAAAGGGGTGAGCTAAAACGCTCCGTAAGGGTAAGAAATATAGAGGAAACATTTATAAATAAGCATAATCATTTAAGGCAATGTATAACTAAAAAAAATCTTTTTAAACTTGAACTTCAACATAGTATGGCAAAAATAAAATGAAATAATGACATTTACTTATTCACATGGATATTCTACTAATCTAATAATCACATGAAATATCAATAACCACTTTCATAATGATGGAATTCATAATTCCAGACTATCATAACCACATAGCCAAGGCCTCGTGCCAAGACTACAAATAAGATTTTGCCAAGGCCTTGTGCCAAGACACTAGTTTGTCTCATGAGACCTACCGATGCATCGAGGAGCTATAGCGGGCTCCACCCGTCACTTACTAAGTCTAATGCATTCCCATATGAAAAGGTTTAAACATAACAGAAACATTCGTATTAAAACTAGCATACGAAATGTCAATACTTTCTCAATAAACCGTGAATAGTATAAAAATAACACATCCACAGTCAAACATATCACAAAACCTTCAATACTTTATGGAAGTTTTGTATCATAATAAATCAACTTCATATAATCATACAATCCATCAAAGGATGTTGACATAGATGAAATCAAAACTATTTGAGAGAAATATCTCCTTTTTTGAAATCATTTAAAAGTCACACATTTATAAAGGAAGTAATTAAAAAGAGAATTTTCAATAAAAGTGTCCCATACCACTTTGAAACCTTTTAAAGGAATTAACATTTAAAAACATTCATGTCCATATAAATAAATCCTTAAAAACCATTTTGAAGGCATGGAAATTAATTAAAAATATTTAGAAAGATAAATCTTTAAAACATTTTAAATTTTGATTTTGATAAAGAGTACCTTTCCGAAATTCATAGAATATTCATTTTGAAATCATTTAAAAGTCACATAATTATAAAATAAAACATTTAATTTGAAAATATCCTTGTATTCTTGTAAGGTAATCTTGACAATTTTATAACGGCAGTAAATAGCCACACCCACCATATAAGTTAAAAAAACATTCTTACCTAAATTTTGTCGAAAAGGTTAAAAAGCACCTTGTTTGGAAAGCGATGGAAAGATTCCTTTATAAAACTCTTATAAAAAGTCAAACAATGGTATAAATGACTTTAACCCATATTCTAGTAAATAGTAAAAATGTTTTGAAATTAATTTTTAGGAAACGTGGATGTGGATGATAAATCGATCCCAGTAGATAATTGCATATAAACCACCTCGGATAATGAAGAGATTGTGAAATAAACCCTTACCTTGTACTTTTCCTTGGTTGGGGTAGGTTAAAATCTTGTATAATGGTGAAATAATTGTTATTAAATCATAGAATAATCATATACATTAATATGATATCATATTTGATATTTTAACATTGATTTGTTAATAATATCTTAGTATTATCGTTGTTTTGGGTGTTAACTTACTCGTTTTCTTTTATACGTTTTGTTACGTAAGCCATGTTTGTAATGGATAAGTTGTATATAATTCATATCCAGAATGATATCAAGTCCTTATATACTATTATTAATCATAAAATGAGAATTATACTTGAATGGATACGATGGAGAATGAATCTCATCGCGTTCGTGGAGACGGTAGTCCGTACATACGCACGAGCGACAATATCATTATTTTGATATTAAAATAATATATAAATCGTTGTTATATCATATATACAGAATCATTAACATGTTATATTTATTATTTACATGAGTTACATATCATTATTATACCAAACCAAATAATAATATATTGAATAACAATTACACCACGACGTGGAGACGGTAAGCCATACGTACGCACGTATGATGACATGTTATTCAAAGGGTGGATAGAATACTGAATATGGTTTTACCATATTTATAATAACATCACATTATATATATTATACTGGAGTTATTATTTTATAATGGTAACAACAAAGGAAGATGAAGTGGAAGAAGAACGGAACTTGGAAAAGGGTGGTGAAATCATTACCTCTTCTTCGGGTTCTTCCTTTTGATTTGATCAGAAGGGCTCATTAAGTTGGATTTCTGATCAAAATAAGGCCTCTAGGTTGTATTGAGGGATGTTGGGAGAGTATTTGGGCAGAGTTGGGCCGAACCAAAAGGCTTTTAAGGTTTGAAGAAATGAGGAGTGCCCTTTTATAAGAGGGGTGAGGGGTACCTTTGGAAAAGCTAGAAATATTAATTTATAATAAATTCATATTTGGTTTCTAATGGCTCCAAAGTTGATTATTAAAGGTTAAAGGTTGGAATAGGTCGAAAACCATTCAACCAATTTAATTTAGACAGGTTTTGGTTACTATATTAACCTTATCTTTTTGTTTTTACTCTTAGTTAATTAGTTTGACATTTACCATGTCACTTTGTATTTTTATATTATATAGTTAATAAACATACTATATACATCCAAGAGACCCCCAACTGGTCCATTAATGATACAATATCATGATATAAGTCTCTTGGCCGAACCTTAGATTTTTAGGTATTTAATATCAATTAATATTATAAAATTTGTTTTAAAAAATCTTTTATGTCAATTTTGACAATATTCAATAGTTGTTTTTTGTGAAACTCATACCAGAATGATTACTTCAAAAAACGTCAATTAACTCCATCCAAATTTGCCATATTATCCTAGAAAATTAGTGTAATTCATTAAATGTCTCAAATTATATTTATTTGGGTATTTAAAATATCAATTATTTTAAATTTTCACTATTATAGTAATTACTTCATCATCATTGTGTCATACATAAATTAACTTATATAATGTCTAAAAATTATAAATAAAATTTTATTATGTAGGAATTATTATTATATTTCTAATGAATATTTACAATAGAATTTATCTTATTTATAACCCTATATTAAAAATGTTTTAGTAAATAAACTTTGATTTTAACTTTTTTAACTCTTCTTTGAATTAAATAATAATAAATGTCCTAATCTAATCCAAGTGGACCTAAATGATAATATTTTATTCCTAAGGTTGTTTTTGGTGGAGATACACTTGTCCAATAAAATTAGGACATGTGTTAGGATAATATTAATATAATATTTACCCTTAATTACCCTATTTATTTTTAACCGTGGTAAATAAAAGTAAAAAGTTACCATTCACCCAAAATTATTTTCATCTCATTGAACCACATTTTACTTCTTGATATTAACAGTGTCTCTCAAATTTTCAAAATTCCAATCACAGAAGCGGTAAAATTAAATTTTATGAAAAATTCAGTTTTTTCACTACCACGTAGTAGTTTCACTATTCATCAAAAATTGAAGTTTTTCAGAACAATGCCAAAATTTCACCCTAAGCTATAATTGATATTCCGAATTCAAAAATGATGTCTATTTTACAAAATTCCAAACATATATGTTTCATTAATTAATTTTATAATTAATTCACGCTGTCACAACAAATAGCGTGTTTTTAAGAAACAATATATATCAAAAGATTGACAATTGTTTATGTCCAATTTCAAAGTGAAATTAATTATAATGAACACCATTGGATAAAATGGTAAAAATATATTCTAATTATACTTTAAAACCACTAAAATTCATAATTTATCAATATTAATTATTTTGATTAAAAAAGTTGTTTTTAATTAAAATTTAGTAATTTTCACTATTCATCAAAATATGAAAGTTATCCGAAAAGTACCGAAATTTCACCTTAGGATAAATTCGATACTCCGAATCCAAAAATGAAGTCCATTTTGAAATATAAAAAATATATAATTTCAAAACGTAGGTATTACTATTCATAACGGCTAGTTTGATTGGTTGTGGTGTGTGTTAGAACTCGAAGTTGTGTACAACACACGCTACTGTATCATTCAAAGGAAAGCGTACCGTCGAAGCTTGAGATGTTTCATTTTAAATTTTTGATGTCCCCATTTAGTTAAAAAGTTTAAAATATTGTATTTAAAAAGGGTTCACTGTTAAAAGTTGGTAAAAGTGCAATACTGAAAATGAATTTGTTCTTACATTATGTCTAAGAAACTCATAATATGGATTCTAAAATTATAAGGATTATATAAAGTTTAAAATTTAGTTAATACTATTCAAAACCTCTTTTGAACGGCTTGTTTGTTAAGTCATGGTGCGCTTGAACTCAGTGTTGCGTGTAGTGCAAGTTATTGAATTATTTTGATGAAATAACACACTATGAAATCTTGGGGTGTTACATTCTCCTCTCCTTCAATAAATTGCGTCCTCTCAATTTGAAATTGTTCTTCGAAAATAAAAGGTTGAAAATAAAAAATGTTTTTGTGGGAAAACCCACATCGGAAATTGGGTTACTAAAATTTAGCCTAAAAATGGTGAAAAGAGAAATGAAAGGGTCACCACCAAATTATGATCTCGATTAGGAGAACATTAGTGGCAATTAGAGACATATAATTGGAGGAAAAATGTAAATATTTATAGGTAGTGATTGAGGTCATCAATCACAAACAAGTTTAAAATTTAGGTCCTTAAATTCATCAATCTTTGATGATTTAAAATACCATCAACTCAACAAAACATAAGGTATTAGGATAACACATTTTTGACGTTTCAAAATATCTTAGTTGAAATCCCACATCGAAAAATGAATTAATGAGGCCTCTATTTAAAATAAAAAGTGGAAAGTATGAAGATTACCGAAAATAACACATACTAGGGATCCATGTAGGAAAATATGGATATGGAAGAGAAATCTTACCATCAATTATCAGATGGAGAGTGGTAGAGAACATGGCTATGAAAGGCCAACAATCCCAAAGCCATAAATTAGTGTTGATTTAAGGCACCATCTAGGACAACATTTTTGTTCTAAGTTCCTTTTCTTAATGTTGTGGAATTTATTTATGAGATTGTCTAAGATCATAAGGAGATATACTCACTTTATAATTAGAGTTTTATCCATTAATAAATTTCTACCACAAAATCATCTTTCACTCTAGAACGTAAAAAAATTCTATTTATACTATTCATATAGGGTTCCAAAATAAACGAATTTATAATTAATCTACCAGATCTTTTTAAAAAAAACTACATTATTTAATCCAGGACATCTCGTGGGCCAGTGGTATGTGATACACCCTTGTCGCCCTTCGGTTGCGGGTTCAAGTCTCACGGCCTTGCCGGACGTGACGGGTTGTCGCCCGACCTCCGGGTTGTCCTTTTATGGAAATCCAAAATAATCCAAACTAGAACTATCCCAAATAAATATGTCCAAACTCACAGTCCAAAATTTATAAGGAAGGTAAACATAATTTAGATCCTTTTTACTCCGTAATATCATATTAATACCTTCATCATGTATTCTTTTAATACACTGAAACATCCTAAATTACCATATTCCTTATTGATTACATTCATGCTCCCTTATTTTATATAGAATGCTGGATATACTTCATCAATACAAAAATGTTTTAAACCCCAACAATGATGGAATATACAAATCATTAATCAATTTCAAGGTAGTCAAGAATATCCAATATAATTTATCCAAATAAATCATGTATTATTCCAAAATCAATAGCTCGATATCAGAACTATATTATGGTTTATCATTCTCTCAACCATATATGTTCAAAAAATTTATCCTGCTATTGAGTCACTTTTCTTTATTCCACACAATATCAAGTCCTTAATGAAATAGTATTGCAGTACAATCCTCATATACTCCATAATTATTATAACAAGTACATTGTTGATACAACACTCAATTGACATAATCAACATAAGAACTCTAATCATTCCTCTTCATCTGTGGTAGTATCATAACTTGATTATTATCCAATTGCATCATTTGATGCATGGTTTGATGAGTGGGACATAGGTTCGCGTAGTGTCCAAACTCTTTGAAAATGAAGCATTGTACATTTGAAACCATTTTCTTAACCGTGCAGTAACATACTTTGTGCCCTTTTCCTCCACACTTATAACAAACTCCCATTCCTTTCAGACATGTTCCAGGGTGTTTCTTCCCAAAGTTATCACATATAGGAAAATTCTTCCTTTCCCTCTTCCCTTTATCCATCTTTTTCTCTTCCATCCTTTTCTTCTCTTGCTTCCCTTCAAATCCATAGGACTCAGTAAAATCATTACTTATCTTATCAACACATGATATTATTTCTTCATATGATGATAATACATGGGAGACTATTTTTCTTATAAATTCTGGCTTAAGGCCATGAAATATATGATCCTTCTTTCTCTTTGGATTATATGCATTGCTGGAGTTATCATTCCTTCTACTAGGCGCCATTTCTAAACAATGGCATACACTAGATTAGTTTATGAATAACAATACATAATCCCAAACTTGTAAAAAACATAACATAAATTAAATAGTTTATGGATATAATCCATAATCATAAAAATATCTCTTTTAAGGATGTATATACTCATAAAACCTTAAAAATGGTTTGTAAAGAAAATGAGAATTATCCTAATCATATCCCCCAGGAGTGTTGTAACCAAGAGTGCAGCAAGGCCCGTTTTCGTGCACTAGTTCCCGTTCGAGTCTAGATCAAAGAGGTGTTTTTGGGTTTTACCCCTAGGTACATATGTGCCATAGCCACCTCTACCTGCTCGTATCAAGACAGGGATGTATTTCTCAGAAAACTCACAAAATCTCTACAATACCAAAATTCTAGGATGTTCTTCTATACTAATCCTCATGGTCAATCTTAGATCTATGTTCTCTAATCAGAGTTTACCTAAATCTAGTTTCAATGGTTTGTACTAAACATCCTATGATACCAACTATAATTCTCCGAACATAGTAACCCAGAGTCGGTGCATTATTTTAATACATTTGCATGATTACAAGGAATCATGTCTTGAAAGACTGATTAGTTTATCAGTCTTGGAAAACAGATTACATACATGAATGTTACATTACACTTCATAACATACAAAACGACATAAATAATCCTTTATGAATTCCATTATTCCCTTGTCTTAACCCTTATTATGAATCACAATATACTTCTTGGAATCCTGGGAAAAATAAAACATTGAAAGGGGTGAGCTAAAATGCTCCGTAAGGGTAATAAATAAATCCGAATCATTTATAAATAAGAATAAACATTTAAGGCAATGTATAACTAAAAAAAGCCTTTTAAACTTGAACTTCAACATAGTATGGAAAAAATAAAATGAAATAATTCCATTTACTTATTCACATGGATATTCTACTAATCGAATAATCACATGCAATATCAATAACCACTTTCATAATGATGGAATGCATAATGCCAGACTATCATAACCACATAGCCAAGGCCTTGTGCTAAGACTACAAATAAGATTTTGCCAAGGCCTTATGCCAAGACACTAGTTTGTCTCCTGAGACCTACCGATGCATTGAGGAGCTATAGCGGGCTCCACACGTCACTTACTAAGTCCAATGAATTCCCATATGAAAAGGTTTAAACATAACATAAACATTCGTATTAAAACTAGCATACGAAATGTCAATACTTTCTCCATAAACCGTGAATAGTATAAAAATAAGACATCCACAGTCAAACATGTCACAAAACCTTCAATAATTTATGGAAGTTTTGTATCATAATAAATCAACTTCATATAATAATAAAATCCATCAAAGGATGTTGACATAGATGAAATCAAAACTATTTGAGAGAAATATCTCCTTTTTGAAATCATTTAAAAGTCACACATTTATAAAGGAAGTAATTAAAAAGAGATTTTTGAATCAAAGTGTCCCATACCACTTTGAAACTTTTTAAAGGAATTAACATTTTAAAAACATTTATGTCCATATAAATAAATCCTTAAAAACCATTTTGAAGACATGGACATTAATTAAAAAGATTTAGAAAGATAAATCTTTAAAACATTTAAAATTCTGATTTTGATAAAGAGTACCTTTCCGAAATTGTTATAATATTCATTTTGAAATCTTTTAAAAGTCACATAATTATAAAATAAAACATTTACTTTGAAAATATCCTTGTAATCTTGTAAGGTAAGCTTGAAGATTTTATAACGGCGGTAAATAGCCACACCCGCCATATAAGTTAAAAAAACATTCTTACCTTAATTTTGTCGAAAAGGTTAAAAAGCACCTTGTTTGGAAAGTGACGGAAAGATTCCTTTATAAACCACTTATAAAAAGTCAAACAAGGGTATAAATGACTTTAAACCATATTCTAGTAAATAGTAAAAATGTTTTGAAATTCATTTTTACGAAACTTGGATGTGGATGATAAATAGATCCCAGTAGATAATTACGTATAAACAACCTCAGATAATGAAGAGATTGTGAAATAAACCCTTAACTTGTACTTTTCCTTGGATGGGGTAGGTTAACATCTTGTATGATGGTTAAATAATTGTTATTAAATTATACAATAATCATATACATTAATATGATATCATATATGATCTTTTAACATTGATTTGTTAATAATATCTTAGTATTATCGTTGTTTCGGGTGTTAACTTACTCGTTTTCTATTATATGTTTTGTTACGTAAGACATGTTTGTAATGGAGAGTTTGTATATTATACATATCCAGAATTATATCAAGTCCTTAGATTCTATTATTAATCATAAAATGAGAATTATACTTGAATGGATACGATGGAGAATGAATCTCATCGCGTTCGTGGAGACGGTAGTCCGTACGTACGCACGAGCGACAATACCATTGTTTTGATATTAAAATAATATATAAATGGTTGTTATATCATATATAAAGAATCATTAACATGTTATATTTATTATTTACATGAGTTACATATCATTATTATACCAATCCAAATAATAATATATTGAATAATAATTACTCCACGACGTGGAGACGGTAAGCCGTACGTACGCACGTATGGTGACATGTTATTCAAAGGGTGGATAGAATACTGAATATGGTTGTACCATATTTATAATAACATCACAGTATATATATGATACTGGAGTTATTATTTTATAATGGTAACAACAAAGGAAGAAGAAGTGGAAGATGAAAAGAACTTGGAAAAGGGTGGTGAAATCATTACCTCTTCTTCGGGTTCTTCTTCTTGATTTGATCAAAAGGGATCATTAGAATGGATTTCTGATCAATATAAGGCCTCTGGGTTGTAGTGATGGATGTTGGGAGAGTATTTGGGCAGAGTTTGGCCGAACCAAAAGGCTATTAATGTGTGAAGAAATGAGAAGGAGGAGTGCCCTTTTATAAGAGGGGTGAGGGGTACCTTTGGAAAATCTAGAAATATTAATTTATAATAAATTCATATTCAGTTTCTAATGGATCCAAAGTTGATTATTCAAAGGTAAAGGATGGAATAGGTCTAAAACCATTAAAAAAATAGAATTTAGACAGGTTTGGATTACTATATTAACCTTATCTTTTAGTTTTAACTCTTAGTTAATTAGGTTGACATTTACCGTGTCACTGTTTATTTTTATATTATATAGTTAATAAACATACTATATACATCCAAGAGACCCCCAAGTGGTCCATTAATAAAACACCTATCATGATATAAGTCTCTTGGCCGAACCTTAGATTTTTAGGAATTTAATATCAGTTAATAATATAATATTTGTTTTAAAAACTCTTTTATGTCAAGTTTGACACTATTCAATAGATGATTTTTGTGAAACTCATAACAGAATTATTACTCCGAAAGAAGTCAATTATCTCCATCCTAATATGCCATATTATCCTAGAAAATTAGTTTAATTCATTAAAAGTCTCAAATTATATTTATTTGGGTATTTAAAATATCAATTATTTTTAATTTTCACTATTATGGTAATTACTGTATCATAATTGTTTCATAAATAAATTAAATTATTTAATGTCTAAAAATTATAAATAAAATTTCATTATGTAGTAAATCTTATTATCTTTCTAATGAATATTTACAATCGAATTTATCTAATTTATAACACTATATTAAAAATGTGTTAGTAAATAAACATTGATTTTAACTTTTTTAACTCTTCTTTGAAATAAATAATAATAAATGTCCTAATCTAATCCAAGTGGACCTAAATGATAATATTTTATTCCTAAGGTTGTTTTTGGTCCAGATAAACTAGTCCAATAGAATTAGGACATGTTTTAGGGTAATATTAATATAATGTTTACCCTTAATTACCCTATTTATTTTTAACAATGGTAAATAAAAGTAAAAAGTTACTATTCACCAAAAATTATTTTCATCTCATTGAACCACATTTTAATTATTTATATTAATCGTGTCTCTAGGATTTTTGAAATTCAAATCACAGAAGCGGTAAAATTACGTTTTATGAAAAATTCAGTTTTTTTAACTACCACTTAGTAGTTTCACTATTCATCAAAAATTGATGTTTTTCAAAACAATGCCAAAATTTCACCCTAAGCTATAATTGATATTCCGAATTCAAAAATGATGTCTATTTTACAAAATTCAAAACATAGAAGTTGCATTAATGAATTTTATAATTAATTCCCGCTGTTACAACAAATAGCGTGTTTTTAAGAAACAATATATATCAAAAGATTAACAATTGTTTAGGTCCAATTTCAAAGTGTAATTAATACTAATGAACACCATTGGATAAAATGGTAAAAATATATTCTAATTATACTTTAAAACCACTCAAATTCATAATTTTTCACTATTAATTATTTTGATTTAAAAAGTTGTTTTTAATTAATATTTAGTAATTTTCACTATTCATCAAAATATGAAAGGTATCCGAAAAGTACTAAAATTTCACCTTATGATAAATTCGATACTCTGAATCCAAAAATGAAGTCCATTTTGAAATATAAAATATATATAATTTCAAACCATAGTTATTACTATTCATAACGGCTAGTTTGATTGGTTGTGGTGTGTGTTAGAACTCGATGTTGCGTACCACACACGCTACTGTATCATTCAATGGAAAGCGTACCGTCGAAGCTTGGGATGTTTCATTTTAAATTTTTGATGTACTCAATCAGTTAAAATGTTTAAAATATTGTATTTAAAAAGGGTTCACTATTAAAAGTTGGTAGAAGAGCAATACTGAAAATGAATTTGTTCTTACATTATGTCTAAGAAACTCATAATATGGATTATAAAATTATAAGGATTATATAAAGTTTAAAATATAGTTAATACTATTAATAAACTCTTTTGAATGGCTTGTTTGGTAAGCCATGGTGCGCTTGAACTCAGTGTTGTGTGTAGTGCAAGTTATTGAATTATTTTGAAGAAATAACACACTATGAAATCATGGGGTGTTACAATCTCTAAGGTTAAGTATAAGTATTGGTTATAGTCCTAGAAGTATGGTAACGATCCTATAATTAAACCTACGATGTTATATATTGAAGGTACTCCCCCTTTAATTTTTTTTCCAATCATGATTTTTTCCTCTCACAATATTCTTTTTGGGTTTTAGACGATGGATGGAACCTGAAGGAACCATGTTGATCAATGTAATGGACAATGTAATGATTTTCCTCCTGAACAAACCAATGTTATGGGAGATGGAGTTAAAAATCTTATTGCTATACTTAAACAATATATGATCGTTATGGACTTCCAAATGAGTAGAGAAGGGAACAATATTCTATTTTGTCCTTTATGAGGAAATTCCCACCATCTTCCAGTGGGTCTTCTAATCCACCTATTGCTAAACAATGGATCAGTAATATTGAAAAGATATTTTCCATACTTCACTGTTCAAGACATGAAAAAGTCATTTTATCTTTTTACCGTTTAGAAGTTGAAGCAGACAAGTGGTGGACTCTAATTATGAATACAAGGCCCCAATATGAAATTGAATTCATGGAATGGGATGTGTTCAAGAACTTGTTTATCAATAAGTCCTTCCCACATATTCATCAAACAAATATGTAAAAGGAGTTACTTGAGCTTAAGAAAATAGATGATGAATGTATAGGT
Organism: Viscum album; assembly: GCA_963277665.1. NCBI lineage: Eukaryota > Viridiplantae > Streptophyta > Magnoliopsida > Santalales > Viscaceae > Viscum > Viscum album. The sequence goes on along the minus strand of OY728133.1, from coordinate 1,992,143,878 downwards.
ATATATGAGGCAAAATTTACAAGGGTTGCATGGTATTCATCTAGCTTTATCATCTAACCTGAAAGTAAAGTTTATTGATTACTTAGTGGATTAAAACCAAGTCTTCGAATGGCATTATCTATAAGAGACTTCAGTATCCATGATGAAATTCTGTGTTGTGCTATCAAGTTAGAACTAGAAGTTGGTGTTACATATCCTTCACAAGGTTTTGAGAAAAAAATAAAGATGGAGTTCAAGTAAAAATCTCATAACAATGGTTAAATGAAGGTGAATGTTTCTTTATGCTCAACATGTTGAAAGAAGCATGGTGGAGATTGTCTAAAAGGTACTATAAAATGATTCAAGTATGGAAAAGAAGGACATCGAGTAGCTGAGTGTAGAAGTAATGGGGAAAAGGTTTCTAATGACGTGAATAGTGAAATGACTATAGAGAATGCTCCACCAATACTTCAATTGTCCAAGAGAAAGGAAAATGGGTATTATTCTAATCAATTCCCTAATCCAAGGGTTAATGATGATCGACGTGAGAAACCTATTAAGGAACAGGACAAAAGGAAGTCACATGCGATCACTATTAGCGATGATTATTATGACAACAATGTTTTGGAATGATTAAGTTTTTATGTAACAGGATTCCAAAATAGTGTTGTGGAATCTCATTTATAGTATCATAGAATATTGGAATATCTATGTATTTGATTATTGTTGTTTTTACTAATGATATGGTACCTGTAACCATGAAAAAGTGATTGAAATATTTTTAGAAATCAAATGATATGCACATAATGAAGGGATAAGGAGAAAATGAAATGATTGATAGTATTAATGAGCTCATGACTGATATATGGAAAAAGTTATATCATGGTTTGATTATATAGAATTTTTGAGATTTTGGTATCTGGAAAGAGTTAACCATTGACAGAATTTTTGTTTTCCCTATTATTAAATGGCTTTTCATTTTTAAAGAGAATACATGATTAAGGTATTCACATGTTTGTAATTTGACCAAAAAGATATATCTTATGATATAAGGGTGATAAATGATGGTATTCACATGCTTGGTTGATGACATTTCTAGTAATCATTTTCTTTATAAAATGATCTTGGATAGAAGTATTTTGGATAAGCCTAATGATTTGAAATGGATTATGTTGGACATAAGATAATATTGTTTAATGATAGAACATTTTTAAGATATTATTTATGGAATGTTATAATAGTGTAGTTTTAGAAATTGGACAACCTGTAGGACGTGCGACAACCCGTCGCGTCAGCTAAGGTTGCGGGAATCGAACCCACAACCGACGTGTAGAAGATCTTTATCACCTACCACTAGCCTACATTAATTTCCTTGTTTGAAGAAACTAGTTTTATTTTATGAAGTGGTATGTTAGATGAAGTATAAGTCCATTTTTGGAACCATATACGATTAATATCACCATAAGATAGACTTATGTATATAAATTGTGCTAACTTTATGTTTGGGACAGATGGAATGAACTATCATTCTATTACATGATCTGCTAACACTTCAGAGAAGAGAAATTCAACTTCATTTCTTTAAGAGATGAAGTGTAATTTGTTCAAGGCACAAACAAAAGTGAGATTCTACCAAAATCAAGTAAGTATTTATTTTAATTCAAAAATTCTTCAACATTAGGGAAATGATCATGAAAACCAAAAAAAATTCCTAGTGCCCTCATATCTGATGAATTAGATGGTACCTTAGATCATCAAAAATTTATGTCATTGAGATTTTTGGATTTTTCATAGCCATGTTCTCTACCACTCTTCATCCAAACATGATGGTTAGATTTCTTTTCTATATCAATATTTTCACCTATATTATCTTTTGTGGAAACCTAGTGATGAGTTACTTTGGGTATCCTTTTTGTTTCTAACATTCCTTTTTAAAATGATGATTTATTATTCCTTTTAACAATGTGGGTTTCTATGAATGAAACAGTCAAGTAGAAAACCATTTATAACCCTGATGAATTTCGAGGGTGAAATTCTTTTTAAGGGGGGTAGAATGTAACACCCTGCGATTTTATGAGAATTATTATTTTTAATTTCTTTGATGTCTTTTGTTTTACTCTTCACCAAGATTAGCTTGTGCTATATGCAACAATGTATTAGCTTTTAGTATACGCAACACTATTCTTGGCTTGTGATGAACACAATTTCATGTTTTTTCGAATAAAATTCATTTTACAGAACAAAAAGAAGATATTTTCATCAATGTATAACTAATCTATATTTTGAGAGTGTTATACACAACACCAATGGAATATTTCCCTACACGCAACTCTAACTTCTCTTGCATTACACGCAAGAGTGACTTTCTTCAATAGCATGTGTTGTACGCAATACTGAGTTTCAGTAATCAAAAATATATTATTATAATATTATAATGAACTAGCGGTTATGAATTGTATTAACTGCATTTTGAATTTTATAACATTATAATTCATCTTAATAATTTTTTGGAATGAGGTATGAGAACAAAATCAATTTTTCAGATAAAAGAAGTATTTTTTAAAAAAATGCATTTTTTCCACGTTTTGATGGAGCAACCATTTTAAATCTAATTTTTGACAAATTTATAAGTTCAATTTTACAAAATAAGCTTCTTATTTTGAATCAATGTATAAAAATTTATATTAGATAAAGTTTTGATATTTTGCTGACAACATTCTTATTTTGATGAATAGTAAAAACACGCTAAATTTAACTTCAAAACAACTTTTTTCATTGAGATAATTTATATGGGTAAATTATAATAGAAAATTGTTTTAAAGTATAAGTATAATATATTTTTACCATTTAACAAAATGTATGTCATTAGAATTAATTTTAAATTGAATTCATAGGTAAAAACATTTCAATCTGTGACAATGTTTTAACATTTTAAACCCGTTTTCCTAACAACGGGACTAATTTTAAATTAATTTCTGCAACTTATGTGATTTTAATTTTGAAAAATCGATCCCATATTTGGATTCAGTGAGTCCAAATAATGTTAGTTGGTTCTTTTATTTTTTTGATATTATGAATAGTAACTATGGTAATTTTTATTTACTACAATTAAAGATAAATCAGGTAATTAAGGGTAAAAATAATATTATAAAATTGCCATAAGAGCTTAAAAAGTTCTATTTGATGAATAAAAGTCTCCCCAAATAATTTAATGGTTGGAATAGATTCATTTCAGGGACTTTAGACCTTGAAAATTATATAATTATTATTAAAGCCAAAGAAAGTGACAACATGCCACTCTATTATATCTTATAGGCGTAAAGATTTTATTTTAGTGTAAATCTCATAAAAAGTCAAATATAAATAGTATACAGATATCTAATAAAATTATCTACATCATGAGAATTTGTTTAGAATTTTTATGGATTAAATAATTATCATTAATGATGACACAATAGTGATGTAGAAATTATTTTATTGATTGAAATATCAAATAAATGGTTTTCCAAATATTAAAATAAATTTTATATGAACTAATTAATGTTCTACACAAATTTTATAGATGAATATGACATGTTAGGAGTCTATTAATTTATTTTCGAATATATCCTCTATGTGGATTTTATTTAAATACAAATTAATGAATAGTGTTAAAATTGACACTATTGTTATTTTATAAAAAATCATATAATAAAATAGTTTAAAAATAAAATATATATATTTAAATTATAAGTTAAAATTTATATGGTCTTCAAATTAATAAATTATACAATTATGGTCTATTCACAACACATAAGTAATTATTTATAGCAATTTAAAATTTGGAATATTATTACCAGAAATAAAATTAAATTGATTAAATAAGGATAAATCAAGTTGATAAGGTTTAAAATAAATTACCAACATGTCTTAATCTTAGTTTTTGATGAGATTACATCCCTATATCATCTAATCTTCAGATTTGAGTTTTTTGTGTGGATGTTTCTATGTGGGGTTTGAGTTTATTATAAATTACTATTTTAGAGGTTTCTAAAAGTACCCACTCCTCTCTTATAAAAGGGCACCTCCCTCTCTCCTCCTCACACCACTTTGAGCTTTCAATAACGGCCTAACCCTGAACATTTCACTTATCCACTTCCTTAGAAACATAGTAGAGGTCCTGGTATTATTCAAAGGCCAACTTTAGTTCCATAATAGGATGTTCAGAAGAGGCGCATCGAAGAAGAGGTAATATCCTTTACCAATTCTTTCAAGTTCATTTATTCATATACTTCCTCTTATTTTGTTTTTTGATAATAAAGTAATAACATATTTATCAATAATATACTTATATTTTATTATAAATATGAACCAAACCTATTTCACCTTATATCCATCCTACAGAAAACGAAATCACCACGCGTGCGTACATACAGAATACCATCTCCATGCTGTGGTGTAATCTGTTTTTCCAACACCACCATACATGAATGAGTATAAAGGTGTAAAGAATAACTATATATGTTTATTATTACATGATACTAATTCTGAGATATTATATCATCCACTGTAATTCAATTTAACAATTATGGGAACGATATCATCGCACTTGCGTACGTACGGATTATCGTCTCCACGACTCGATGAGATTCATTTTCCTAGTTAACCATTCACGAATGATTATAAAGTATATAGAATAAATAATAATGAGATATATGACATATTAATGATACTGGATTTATATAGATGTTATTTACTTCCATTCAATTTAATAATAAATGAAAACAACATTCATGCATTCGTACGACCTACCATCCCCATGAATAGTGTATTTCATTCCATTTATCGATCTGTTATATATATATATTATGAATATATATTATATATAAATAATTTTTTACATTCTGGAATCAATTAATCATGATCTATGTTATCATATGAATAATTACAAGTCAAAACACAGACGATAAATGAAACGATTTTACCAAAAACGCTGCTTTAACATGGAAATGACAAATGAACGGGTAATATAAAGTCTTAAGTGAATCATATATGATATAACAAGTATTATTATGGTTCTATTATAGGTTAATAATATGTTTAAACACACTATACGGGAGTCTAGGACACATACAGAAGAAATTGGACATAAGGTAAGGAATAATTTTGGAAATCTCATTTTTATCCGAGATTGCTTATAGGTAAGTATTTAATGGGGTTATATTTTTCATCCATGTCCATAAATATGTGTTTGATAAAGTTTTTAATATTATTCCATGTATTTTTAAAGTCATTTTTACCCCAATTTGACTTTTACATTTTGTAACGGAAGGAATATTTCATTCGTTTACCATATGAGAAACGTTTTGACTTTTACTGCAAAAGTATGAGGACAATATTTTTTTAACGTATAAGTCATGAACCGATTTTTACGGTTTCATAATGCCTTATTTACATGAAGCTTACTCTACAATATTTAATGATTATTTTCAAAAAAAATTAATTCTTTTATAATTTGACAGTATTTTTAGAAAAGAAAATTATTTTGAAGAATAAAGGATATTTTCCTCAAGATTTCATTTCAAGTGTTTTATCAAATCTATTTTCCATCTATGAATACATTATTTAATATGGTCATGTTTCATGTATAATTTTCATATTATTTAGATGGTTTGATTTTGTTTATGATGAAATGATATCCATTTTTTATATGGATTAAGTTATAATGGGATGATTTTTATGTAACACATTTTATTATTTGGGTTATGATGAATGATTTTTGTTTATTTTATGGAACACATAAGAATGATTTCCCTATATCCCCCTCCAATTAATTGGGTAATGATTTATATCTCATGATATAGACATGGATGGAATGACAAGTGAATTTGGTTCTGTAATACAGGGTTGGAACGGCGAGTAAACACATTTCAGTAATGGACTTTGTCCACTATGATGGTCTTGGAAATGGTGCCTTGGATACTACGGATATCATAACATGTGATTAATGGTTTTCCACAATTACATGTTTTATTCCCATGATATTTTATCATGATTAATCTTCCATTATGATCTATGCCTTATGTACTGCCATGATTTATGTCATTCCTCAAGATTTTGATGTTTTATGTTCATGTTTTTACGTTCAAATATTTATGTATTGTTTCTATGTTCTCCCTGTTTACCCTTATTGGGCATTTGAGCTCACCCTTTTTATGTTTTCTTTTCCCTAGGATATAAATAATGGATTTATGTAAGAAAACAAATGGGGATGATATTTATGGGAGATGTTGAAGATCTTTGACGATTATTAGAATATTATGTTTTGAGTTTCCATAGACACTAAACTAATACAATATTTGGGAGTCTGTTTTTTTATTAAGTATTCCACAAAAGTAATGTAAGGTCTATGTACATCAGTTTTGGATCTCTACAGTGCCAAAGCTTGAAAAGGGAGATTTATTTGGTTGAACTTCTAAGGGAAACCTATAAATAATTGGGGTAATTTATGTTTCATATGGGAATCCACTTCACTCAAATAGATGGGGTATCTTTAATTTAAATAAATTTTAGGAGAGACGAGAGGTGAATTGGCCCATACTGTTCTAATATATCCATGATGTGGATATGAAGGAGAATGTAAACCATGACTCTGAGGGTTCTTAAATTAGGAGGGATGTCATGAGGCTTGGGAGTCATCAGGCATGCAGTGGTCGGAGGGGACTCTTGTGAGGATGAATTTTCATTCGGTTGACAATTGTCTTGTAGGAAGCATATGTTGAGCCTCTCAGGCATGATGTGCATAGTCAATTAAAGGTTTATACAAGACATCTTCCTTACATATCCAACGGCCAGGGGCGATCATGGGGATTCAACATTACTCAAATAAAAAAAGTTTGATTCATTGAAAGAGTATATCCAAATACATTAGAAATATTTAGGTTGTGATTCACTCAAGGGACCAAGTATCCCCTAGTTATATATGACCCATATGCAGTGTGAGTCATTCATCCCATATTTGGGGTACCCTACAATTTAATATTGTATGGCCAGTACATGTGGTTCCTTACAAAGAAAAGGATCCATGACATACCTTTTCAGGTTATGATGCTAGGACCACATTCCTGGACTAATTTTCCATGAATGAATGGTGGATCTGTCATTGGGATTAGTAGGCTCAAATGGTCAATGCTCGGTTCGAGAAATAAGGGATCAGAAGGATTCTGAATCATCACTTAACAATAGAAAAATCAATAACAAGGATAATTTTAGGTTTAAACAAATTCTCTGATGTTTAATATCATGTTGTAGGGATGATTCTGGACATGTATTTTAGCATCAGGCGATGAGGACATTATGATATGTAGTGTAGATTCATGTGGTGAAGATATGATGATGTGTTAATTATAGTCATGATGCAAGGACATCATATTGTGCATTTTTGAGTGATGTAGTGAGGACATTATGCTATGAAGTCTAGAGTCATGTAGTGAGGAAATTATATTGTTCACTTTAGAGTCATGAAATGTGGAAATTATTATGGGCAGTTTAGAGTCATGTAGAAAGGAAATTATGTTGTGTAGTTTTCTGTCACACATCGAGGACATTATGTGGTGTAGTTTAGATTCATACAATGAGAGCATTATGTTTTGTAGTTTATAGTCATGTAACATGGACATTATGTTGTGATGTTTAGAGTCATGCAGTGGGGATATTATGCTATGCATTTTAGAGTCATGCATCAAAGACATAATGTTGTGCAGTTTAGAGTCATTTAGTGAGGAAATTATATCACAAATACCATTAATAGATTTTAGTTAATTTTGGTCAGGATTTTATAGAATTCCTTAGACATGAGTGCTGATATAAGGTATAAATCGTAGTCCCATGGGAAAACATGGATATGGTATAATGAAATGGCTCTTGGAAGCCATTAGGCATACTAATGCAGGAGAGGACTCTCCTGAGGAAGAATTTGACATTGGTTGATAGTCGTCTCGAAGACAACATTTACAAAGCCACTAGGGCTTGATATGCATATTAAAACAAAGGTGACCACAAGACACTATCCTATTGTCTCAGATGACCATGAACGATTATGGATGTCGATGATTTCATAAAGTATGGAGTTCGAAAAATTGTAAAGATTTGTCCTGGAATATAAGAAATATAAAAATTATGATCAGTCATGAACTATTGAATCTTCTACATAGATCAAACTAATATGTTGTGGGAAGCACACTCCTTTGACTCCTTATGGATGTTGGTATTCAAATTTGTAATTTTCTTTATCTCGTTGAATTTATTGTGTTGGAAATTGGGGCCATGTTTCGGATATCATAACATTGAGAATCAATTCTCACATTACTATTGAGAAACCTTGTAGTTTAATGTCATATGGTTCGGACCTTTCATGGATTCCCCCGTACAAGTCTGAATTACACACGGAGGAAGGGACATTTATTTAAATGGTGGAATGACTAGGATATAAAATATGAGTGTCAGTACATATCCTACGAGGGAATGATTCAAACCATACGTAGTTCTGAATGTTCTCTGCACCGATCTGATTCAGATGTAGGAGCAGAAAAATTTTGGTTTCATTCGCTACATGTTCCAGGTCTATTATATTCCTTTATAATATGTCTAAGTAATGGAATCCTTACAACTGATCCTAATGTCATGGGAGTTATACTCGAAGTGAGAAACATTAAGTGATAATGATTTCCCTCTTAATATAGAGGGGATAGAGGATATTATAAAGGAATTTATTTTTTATGGTGGCTAGGCCATGATCGAGGGTCAAGGCGTCACTAAATTTCCCACTGATGAACAATAATGAAGACATATGTTGTTCTTTGAGGGATCAAGTATTTTACCATCGTTCGATTAAGAGGATTTATGATATGCAGTTTAACGTGTTGCATCTAGGATGCTAATGTGCAGTTTGGAGTCATGTAGTGAGGGAATTTACATCCTAGTTTAATGTCGTGATGTAGGGACTAATACCATACAATTTAACATAATGTGGTCTGGATGATAAACCATAGTTTAGGGTAATTGATTTTTGACGAGGGTGTCAGAGTTTCATGTCATATGGCTGGGACTATAAATCTATGTTTATGGTCCTAGAGTTTGGACCATGGAATCACAGTTTAATGTCGTGATGTAGGGAATATAACTCATAGTTTAAGGTCATTTGTGTTTGGACCGGAACCTCACAGTTTAAGGTCATGTTGCAGGGACTATAACTCATAGTTTATGTTCATAGAGTTTTTATCGGGGCCTCATAGTTTAGTTCCAAGTTTCATAAGCTATAAATTATATTTTTAGGTCATGAATTTTTTACTGGGGTATCACTATTTAATGTCATGTTGCATGGAGTATGACTCATAGTTTAAGGTCACACAGTTTAGACTGGGGAGTCACTATTCAATGTCGTGTTTCCGGGACTAAAACTCATTGATTAGGTTCATAGAGTTTGGATAGGGGCATCCCAATTTATTGTCATGTTTCAGGGACTATAACTCATAGTTTAAGGTAATATAGTTTGGACTGGGTAAGGGGGTCGCTTTTCTGTGAAGTACTTCTTCAGAATCATTGCATTGGTGGGAGACGTTATGAGCTGTCCATCCATTGATATCAGAGTGTATGCTCTATTTAAATGGACCCAATGGATGATATATGTCCCCCTAATTTCGTTCAAGATTTCTCGTATTCATTCTAAGTATCATCAGGGATCTAAGGACAATCATTATCTCTCCTTTGAGGAAATACCAAAGGTTAACTTTTTTTAAGGCTTGTGCGATCTGATTTTCGAAGACTTCCAAATGGTGCTAAGTGTGAATACTTTTTTTTTCCAATTTCTCTAACAAATCAAACCATCTATGGGATTTCTTGTCCACAAAAAGATGATCGCAAATGGCCACATGGAGTGATGACACTTGAATTTTGATAGGCAAATCTGCCTCTTCCCATCATAATAGTGAGTATAGGGTTTCCTGGGAGGTAGTGAGGGTCATGGTATGGTATTACACTAAAGCAAGAAACAGTTAGTCTAGCTACGACTTTTTATCCTTATATACAATCTTTTGGAGTATTTTGGACATAGTCTTGTTGAAATCCAATATCTTCCCATTGGATGATGCATCCTAGTATGATGAATGGTTGGCTTTGATTCTAAATTCCTAGTATAACTTTTCTAACTTAGTATAGTAGAAGTTGGTTTCATTTTCCATTAGTATTTTATGAGGGACACCAAATTTGTTAATGAAGTTATCCTTTACAAAGTTAACAATGTTGTTCGACCCAACATTTTTTATGCGAATCTCTTCGGCCCATTTTATTGAGAAGATGGTTGTTGTGAGAATGAACTAGAATTGTCTAGATAAGGTATGGGGATTTGGTCCCACAACATCAAACCCCTAGGTGGAAAATGGCCAAGAGTAATTATATGTGTAAAATAGCTCTGGGGGTCAGTAGATAAAATTGCAATGAGCAAGAAAGGAATGGAAATTCCTATTGAATATGGAACTGTCCTTTATCAAAGTGGCCCAGTAGTATCCAAGCCATTGAATTTGATGGGAGATCTTGGTTGTTGACTGGTGTGCTACACTTGTCTAGTGTTTACTTATTTCATGATAACAACAGTCTCTTCCTCATTTATGTGTTGAAAGTGGGTTCCCTAGACCCAAATTTTATTTTACATTGATTACTACTACATGTATTCATGATTTTATAATAAATGGGTTTGTCTTTCCATAATGGTGTTGTTACTTCTGTATCCACTTTGTTTACGGTAATGAACATAGATTAAATGTCGTATCAATGGGTAATAGCAGATCTCGTGCTATAATGAGAACCCCATGATTCCATAACAGTAATCATAAAGTAATGTTCTATGGTTCTATTATATCGTTCTGAAAGGACAGATTTGATGTGTGATCATCCAGTGCTGGGGGATCAAAAGCATTGAGACTTTATCTCATGAAGACTGCACATTATGATCTCTAGTAGTTGAGATCATGAGGACAGGACCACATAATAGGAACACCACATGTTTTAGGTGTCATTGATAGTTCGTATCTATGGACATGTGTAATGGTCTCTAGACTTGAGATTATTATCAATAAAGATCATTTAATCACATACTTTGATGTAAGTAAAAAACTATGTTGATAAAGTCATGGAGAGGTAGTTTGTAAGGACCCAGCCCGAGTTGCCCAGAGCAGGTGCCATATTTGATAAAGTTGGCATACATATAAAGAATACGAATCTCGTAGGACCGAGTTGTTTAGTATTATTGGAAACATGTTAAATACATAAGTTGATCGTTACAACATAAAGGAAAAACAACACTAATTTATTCCACTAGAAAAATCACGTGTCCTAGATTATGCTTGCTTGTCATTCATAATTTCTTTCTTTATATCATAAGATACATTAAACATAATAAATGATGAGCTCAAATTCTTAGTAAGAGTAATAAATACAGTAGAAGATAATATAAACATTAGACATGGTGAATTAATGAAAACACATGCATTTAATAATAAACATGAACACATTATGGCAGGAATATGACTTGAGTAAATATTAACATATTAAAACATAATCAAGGGTATTATACCTAGTCGAATATCCACATGAACATTCAATTACTATATTAATAATGAGGGAAGTGCATATGCTGGACATTATGAATCATTTTTTCATGGCCTCGGCCAAGACAACTAGTGATTAAGACCTGGGCCAAAATCCATATCACAATAGGAAAGGCCCCGACCAATTCCACGTCTATTTGTCTCAAGAGTCCTACCGATGCATCGAGGGGCTATAGCAGGCTCCACCCATCATATAATAAGTCCAATTAATTTCTCATATGAGCAGGGATAAATATAAACAACAAATACATTCATAGTGAAAATATGATATGAAATATAACTATCTTTCCCCAATCATTAAACATAAAACACTAACCATTCAGAATAATATGGTGAATTGTTTTGGGACAGATCTTCCACAATATAGTTAGTCATAAACCATTAAATCATATATGGTAGATTAATTCAGAAATGATTAAATCCAATGATACCATGGAATCAATAAGAGTGTCCTATTTGATTAAAACAATCTTATAAAATCATTAATCAATTCTGGAGATAAATACACTTTTATTTTTAAAAGAAGAGTTCTTTTGGAAAAATATTTGTATAAATCCAGAAGTGAAGTAAGGTAGTATTTTCATTATAAAATGAGTGATTTTATGAAGATAATGGTTTCCAAAAACAGATTATAGAGTGCCCATTAAAATAGGTAGGGATTTGAGAAATTCAAATGAATTGGGCTTGTATTTTTGAAATAATTTTGAATGTTCCTTTTAAAATTTGTAACTATCCATAATATAAAGAAGGATTTTGGGTCTTAACCATATATATGATACTAAAACAGAACATATGATGAGTACATAATAATACGTAAGAATTATATCAAGGTAATTAGACAATGAATGTATCCCGAAAGAAAGTGGATGTTCGGGTGGAAAAACCCCTACCTTAACTCAAAATGTGTTTCGAAATTGTACTTATGTTCCTGGAATATGAAATTATACATGTTAATTACTTATTTCAGAAACTATTATACATGTATTTAGTTTACCATAATTCTGGTTTGTTCATTTTTTTCTTTATTGATTATTTATTGTATCGAATTTCGTCATTCTGGAGTGTTTGTTTCCTTTATTTTCATATTTGGTTAACTTGTTTTTAATAATGATGTTCATGTGGAATGGTTATATGTCTCTGAGATTGGAATTATGTATTATTAATGAACATAAAGAATTGATAATGGTCATTTCTATCATTTGGTTACATGGAATGAGGATGAATCATTAGATGACAACCACTTCGATTATTTGGTGGTATTTGGAATATTATCAATTTGTTTGGTCACATAACTTAATCATATGTACATATGATGGTTCCTGAATATTAATTAGGTTATAAAAGATATATTATATTCTGTTTCAACCATGAATATGGTTTCATGACCTGTAATGACGAATAAATTTATGACCAAAACTTCATCATTCACGATGGTTATAAATCAGAACCTCATGGACGTCGATTTAATTTATAAAAATAAAAGGGAGGGAATAAGAATATTTATGATTTTTCATCCATTCACATGATTTAAATCCAGTATATAGATTTTACTAGAGTTAGCATGGTCATTTTGACAGAGCAAGATAGGAGAGGATACCAAATGTAGATAAATTGAAATAAAACCAAATGAGAAAGAAGGGTGCTTTACCTCTTGAAATAACCTCTATGAAAAACTCCTCAAGGGAAGGGTTTTTGGCATTTTAGAAAGACTAAGAGCTTCTTAAATGTGGGGAGTTACTAGGGAAGGGAAATTGGGAAGAACTTTGAGGAGATTCAAGGCTTAGAGAATTGAAGAGAAGAGGTAGTGGTGGGAGTTTTTTATAGTGGAGGAGCGGTAAATTTTGAATATTTAATTCATTATTTTATTATATCCCTCAAGACAACCAATGGTATTTTTTCATTTGACCCATAATAGTAATAAGTTAATGTGAGTTTGAACCAAATTTCCTTGCATCACTTGTGATGTCATGAATAGTGTATTTATCTGATAAATTGAATATACTATATTTTATCGTATTTCACTATTCATAAAAAATTCACGATTTTCAGAAAAATCCAAAAAAATCACCACTACCATTTTTCAATGTGTAGAATATAAAAGGTGAAATCCAATTTTGAAAAATAATCTTCTAAATATTTTTAATTTAATTTTTATATAAGGTCATAGTTAGTTCAAAAAATTACAATCTTTATGTGCAGTTAGTTTTATGTGACATCGAAAAATTAATTAAGATCCCATTATCATATTGCCTTAGGAAAATAAAATAATATCATTATTAACTATTCAAGGGAAATATTACTATTCATATTACTATTTATATGGGTATGTTACAATTCAACCAAAATCAAGTTTATACTCTGTGACTCCAAATGACTTACTAAACACAACTCTAGATGACCATTTTTTGAAATTCAAAACATAGAAGAGACAAATTTTAGTTTAATGGTTAGATTATAAAATTTCATTCTATATTTATTTTCAAAACCGTGGGGTTTTACATTCTCCCCTCCTTACAAATATTTTATCATCGAAATTCAAAAAATATTACCTAAAAAGATTCGGGTATGTCTTTAATATAATCTACTCAGGCTCCCATGTTGCTTCCTCCATCTTATGGTTCCTCCATAGAACCTTCACCAGAAGAGTCATCCGATTTTGTAATACATGTTCTCTAGTATCAAGAATCTTGATAGGCTCTTCACAGTATGATATATCGGGCTCAAGTTCCACTTCTTCATAAGTGAGTACATTTGTTGGGCATGGCATGTACTTTCTTAACATTGACACATGGAACACATTGTGAACCTTGGAGAGACTTGGTGACATTGCCAAATGGTAAGCTATGACTCTAACTCAGCCCATAATTTCAAAAGGTCTAATGTACCAAGAAATTAATTTTCTTTTCTTACCGAATCGTATAATACCCTTCCATGGAGATACCGTTAAAAAAATGTGATCACCTTCTTGAAATTACAAATCCTTCCTTTGGTTATCATCGTAGCTCTATTGCCTACTTTGAGCTATTTTGATATGGTTCTAGATAATATTCAACTTTTCTATTGTTTCTTCATCAAGTTTTGGGCCCATGAGCTTTCTTTCACCAACATCATCTCGGAACGTTGGTGTACAAAATTTCCTCCTATATAATGCATCATAGGGTTCCACTTGTATACTTGAATGGAAGCTATTGTTGTAGGAAAATTCTATGAGAGGTAAACACTAATCCAACATTCCTTAAAAATCAAGTGAACAAGGCCTCAATATGTCTTCTAATGTTTGATTAGTCCATTCTGATTGTCCATCAGTTTGTGGGTGGTAGGAAGTGCTCAAATGAAGATTAGAATCTAGGGCCTTCTAAAGAATTTTCTAGAATCTGGACGTAAAACGTGGATCACGATCAGAAACAATAGATAGGTGTACTCCATGAAGTCTCACAACTTCATTAATATATCGTCTTTCTAGATGTTCAAGTGGTAGATCTTCTCTTATTGAAAAAAATGTGCTTACTTTGTAAAACTATCAACAATGACCCATATTGCATTGTTCCATCAAGAAGACATTGGTAGTCTCATGACAAAGTCCATCGTGATGTTATCCCATTTTCACTTAGGTATGGGAAGAGGTTGCAATACTCCACCAAGCTGTTGCCTTCCAACGTTCACATGTTGACAAACCATTCATCTTGACACAAAATTAGCAATCTCCCTCTTCATGTTGTCCCACTAGAAATGTTCCTTCAAATCTCTATACATCTTTGTATTACTAGGGTGTATAGTGAAATTGTAACTATAAGCATCATCCAAAAATTCTCTTTTTAGATCAGGTATATTGAGAACACAAAGTCTCTTCCAAAATTTGAAAAGTCCATCTTCATATACTAAGATACTCAATCTCCCATCATTCACATCTTTAATCTTCTTTTGAAACTCCTTATCATCAGCCTGAGAACTTTTTATCCATTATAGAAAATATTTATTGGCAACCATTTGAAAAATAAATGATATTTTACCGTCCATGGTTATTACCATATCCATATTTACTAGATCTATGAAAAACGGATCTCTTTGAACTCTCATCATGTTCAAAACTCCATGATCCTTTCTACTCAAAGGAATTGCCACCTTATTTTCCTTCCTCGAGTGGTAGTGTATCGTGCAATCATAATCCTTGAGGAGTTCAAACCATCTCCTTTGCCTCTTTTTGAGTTCTTCTTGTGAGAAAATACACTTCAAACTCTTGTGATAAGTATCAATCTCACATTTTTCACCATAGATATAATGTCTCTATATCTTCAAAGCAAATATTACAGCCAATAACTCAAGATCATGAGTAGGATAGTTTTGCTCAGGAATTTTTAGCTATCTTGATGCATAAAAAATAACCCTATCATTTTTCATATGGATGCAACCAAGTCCTTTCTTTGTTGAATCACTATAAATAACCCCTTTACGCGTGTGCTTCATTAGAGGGTTAGCCAGTCGGGAAAAATTCTGTATGAAACACTGATAATAACATTCTAAGCTAATAAAACTACATACTTCAGTTATGTTTGTTGGCATGTGCCAATATTGGATTACCTTTTTATTTGCAGGATCAACTAGGATTCCACCATTCGAGACAATATGGCCATGAAAAGAAATCTATTGAAGCCAAAATTCACACTTGCAAAACTTCCCATATAATTCATGTCTTCTAAGAGTCTTCAGGATAATGCGCAAGTGATATTCATGATCTTAGAATATTATGGATTATACAAAGATATCATCAATAAATACCAGTACAAGATCATCGAGATATTCCTTGAAAACTCTGTTTATTAGGTCCATGAAGACAGAGGGTGCATTAGTCTATCCAAAAGACATCACAGTAAACTTGTAATGCCTGTACCTAGTTCAAAATGCTGTTTTCATATTTTATTCCTTCTTCACACATAAATGATGATATCCAGATCGAAATTCAATATTTTAAAAGTAATGAGCTCCATTAAGTTGGTAAAATAAATCATCAATGCGAGGTAGGGGACACTTATTATTTATCTTAATAGCATTTATTTCCCTATAATCAATGAAAATCCTCATGGATCCATCTTTCTTCACGACAGAGAGGAAAATGTCTCCCCATGGAGAAACACCAAGGCGAATAAATACTTTTTTCACTCAATTCCTCTAGTTGTTTCTTTAGCTCCACTAATTCCACAGTTCCCATTCTATAAGTGGTATTCGATATGGGCCTTGAACCATGAATTAATTCAATAGAAAACTCAGTTTCTCATTCTGGAGGATGTCCAAGTAAATCTTCTAAAAACACATCAACATATCCTCTCAAAATAGGTATATCCTCTATTTGAACATTCATTTCCTCACCCAAAGTTATTTCATTATCTTCCTCCAAAATAATTGAATTTAGTTGGGCTACTGGGGGTGGATCTAGATAAGAATAAAGTGGTGACGATTCTACTCTAATGATAAGGTGTTCTTTATTATCATCATCAAAAATTGTAACCTCTTTCTTCTTACAATAAATTTTAGCATCATGTTCTAAAATCCAATCCATACCGAGGATTATATCAAATTAAATCATGGGTATGAAAATGTGATCAGTAGATAAAGAACATTTGTATGCTCTAATGGGAACTGATTAACAAAAATTTGTATCAGTGATACTTCCTTTATGAGTTTTGACTACAACTCCCTTGTTAAGTAAAATTGGAAATTTCTAATTTTCATAGAAAACTGGGAAGATATGAAACAATGCGATGATCCAGAATCAAATAAAGCATTGGTTGAACATGAAGAAACAATTAAAGTACCTTCCACCATGTCACTAGGAACTTCAACCTCTGCAGTTGTGATTGCATAAGATTTCCCATGATCACATTCCCTTTTCTTGAGCATATTTCCTTGATGTTTTGGAAAATCATTAGCATAATGTCCCATATCATGACATATATAGAATTGAATATCATTGGATTCCTTCTTCCATTTGCAATCACCATCATGATGGCATTTCTAAAAACATTTGAAGCATACTCCTTTTCCTTTTATGAATTCCCCAGGGTGTTTCCTTCCACAATTTTTACTTGGTGGAAATTCGACTCTTCCCTTCTTCCCCGTTTCCTTATTTCCATTCCCAGGGTTTTTAGCAGCCCACTTCTTTTCTTTCGTTCCCTTATATTCATAAGACTTAGAGAATTATTTTTCTATCTTGATGGCACACAAAATTATATCTTTATATGATGAAAAATATTGAGCGACTAGTGCCTGCCAGAGGAATGGATTTAGGCCATCAAAGAATCAATCAATTTTACTCCTTGGATTTTGTATGTAGTCTATAGAATGTCTTGGTAATCATGTGAAGTTATCTTCATACCATGTAACATTCTCATCTTCCTTTTACCTCAGATTCAAGAATTTTCCCCCTATATCTTCTCCCTGCTCACAAGGGAAATATTTTTCTAAGAAGATTTCCTAAAAATCCCGTCATTCCATCTCTTCTATCTCTTCCTCCTCTTTTGTGTTTTGGATTAATGGCCACCACTGATCTGCATCTCTTGATAGATGATATACTTCCATGACAACCTTCTGTCTTTCATTACATCCCAAATTGAGAAATATCTTCTCAAGGGAACGTATCCACTGTTCTGCTACAAACGGGTTTGTAGTCCTGTTGAATGATGGAGGTTGTTGTCACATAAAGCGATCTAGCATGGCTCCTCCATGTGGTGGATCCGGATTCTCCATACGGGTAAGGTTATTTTTCATAACTTGAGTAGGTTGTCCTAGTTTAGTTATGAGTTGCTCAGCACCAGTCACTGCACTAGAGCCAATATCATAATCTTGCATTAGAGGAAAATCTCTACAGGGGAAATTTGCATTCATGAAATTTCCATTCCATCCACAAGGCTCCATATATTGATAATGGAATACACTAGGGTAGGTTATGAATCATAATGTATAATCTTAACTAAAAAAATACTCAGAAAAAATGAGATCCTACGCATAGCTAATACCATATTCACAAAAATGGTTTCTTTGAGAAATATTTTACATTTCAATCATTCATAATGGCTTGTAAAAAAATGTGAATTATCCTAAGAATATCCCTCAGGAGTGTCGTAACGAAGAGTGCAGCAAGGCCCGTTGTCGTGCACTAGTTCATGTTCGAGTCTAGCTCAATGCGGTATTTTTAGGTTTTACCCCTAGATACATCTCCGCCAGATCCGCCTCTACCTGTTCATATCTAGACATGGATGTATTTCTTGAATGATCCACATAATCTATTCTTTTCCAAAATACTAGGATTTTATTATATGTATTATCTTCAAAGACAAACATAGGGTCTCTTCCCTAATCCAAGTTTCTATGTATTCTACCAAACATCCTTTGATACCAACTTTAAGGGCCCAACCCCAGTTGCCCAGATCAGGTGCTTTATTTGATTAAAATGGAATACATAAAGGAATATGAATCTTGAAGGTCCGAGTAGTTTAGTATTATTCGAAAAAAGTTACATGCATATGTTGATCATTACAACATGAAGGGAAAAACATCACGAATTTATTCCACTAGTAACATCATGTCTCCTTGATTGTGCTTTCATGTCATTCATAATTTACATCTTCATATCCTGAGAAAAATGAAACATAAGAAAGGGTGAGATTAAACACCCAGTAAGAGTAAGAAAAACAAAGGAAGATAATATAAGCATTAGACATGGTGAATTATTAAAAACACATTCCTTTATTAATAAATTTGAACATATTATGGAAGGAATATGATATTAGTAAATATTAACCTAATAAAACATAATCAAGGGTATTATACTAGTCGAATATCCACATGAACTTTCTATTACTATCTTAATAATTAGGGAAGTGCATATAACGAACATTCAGAATCATTTTTTCATGGCCTCGGCAAAGACATCTTTTGATTACGGCCTCGACCAAAATCCATATCACATTGGGAAATGCCTCAGCCAATTCCATGTCTATTTTTCTCAAGAGACATACCGATGCATCGAGGGGCTATAGTGGGCCTCAACCATCACATAATAAGTCCAATGCGTTCCTCATATGAGCCGGGATAAACATAAACAAAAAATATATTCATATTGAAACTATCATATGAAATGTAACTATCTTTCCCTAATCATTAAACATAAAACACTAACCATTCAGAATAATATAGTGAATGGTTTTAGGATAGATCATCTACAATATAGTTATTCATAAACCATTGAATAAAATATAGTATATGACTTCATAAATTATTTAACCCAATAATACCATGGAATCAACAAGAGTGTTGAATTATATGAAAACACTCTTATAAAATCATTAAGTAATTTTGAAGATAAATACTCTTTTATTTTGAAAAGAATGGTTCTTTTGGAAAAAATCTTTGTATAAAACCAGAAGTGAAGTAAGATAATATTTTAATTAATAAATGTGTGATTTTATAAAGATAACTGTTTCCAAAAATAGAATATAGAGTGCCCTTGAAAATAGGCAAGAATTTGAGAAATTCCCTTGAAATGGGTTTATATTTTTGAAAACAATTTGAAAGTTTCTTTTAAGATATGTATATATCCATACAATAAGGAAGGATTATGGTTTTAAAACATATATATGATACTCACATAGAACATATGATGAGTATATAACTATACATAAAAATTACATCAAGGTAATTATACAATGAAAGTATCCCAACTGAAAGTGGAAGTTCGGGGGGAAAAACCATACCTTTAAACCAAATGTGTTCCGCTCTTGTACTTAAGTTCCTGTAATATGAAATTATACTTGTTAATAAATTATTTCAGAACCTATTAGACATGTATATTGTTTTCCATAATTCTGGTTAGTTCATTTATGTCTTTATTGATAAGTTATTTTATTGAATTTTGTCGTTCAGGAGTGTTCATTTCCTTTATTTTCATATTCGGTTCACTTGTTTTTAAGAAATGAAGTTCATTTGGAATGGTATTAAATCTCCAGGATTGGAATTATATATTATTAATGAACATATATAATTGATAATGGTCATTTATATCATTTGGTTACAAGGAATGAGGATGAATCATTGGATGACAACCACTTTGATTAATCGGAGGTATTTGGAATATTATGAACTAGTTTGGTCAAATAACTTAATCATATGTACATATTTTTGCTTCTAAATATTAATTAGGTTAAAACACATATATTATAGTCTGGTTAAACCATTAATATTGTTTCATTACAAGTAATGAATAAGAAATTGATGAACGAAACTTCCTAGTCCACAAAGTTTATAAATCGGAACCTCATGGACATTGATTTTGTTTATAAAAATAAAAGGGAGGGAATAAGAATATTTATGATGGTTCTTCCATTCACAAGATTTAAATCCAGTATATAGATGTTACTATATTTATCATGGTCATTTGGACAAATGAGGTGAGGAGAGGATAACAAAAGTAGATAAATTGAAATAAAACCAAATGAGAAAGAAGGGTGCTTTACCTCTTGAAATAACCTCCCTGAGAAACTCATTAAAGGAAGGGGTTTTGGTAATTTTGAATGACTAAGAGATTCCAGGTCATGGAGAGTGACCAGGGAATGGTAATTAGACAGAATATTGAGGAGCTTCAAGTCATAGATAAGTGAAGATAAGAGGTAGTGGTGGGGGATTTTTATAGTGGAGGAAAGGGGAAAATTTTGAATATTTAATTCATTATTTTATTGTATCCCTCAAGACAACCTACAGTGTTGTTTCATGTGACCCCTAATAGTAAAAGGTTCATGTGATTTCGAACAAAGTGGCCTTGAATGACTTGTGATGTCATGAATAGTGTATTTATTTTTTAAATTGAATATATGGTATTTTACCGTATTTCACTACTCATAAAAAATTCATGATTTTCAGAAAAATCCAAAAAATTCACCCCTACTATTTATTGACATTTTATTATTCAAAAGTGAAATCCATTTTTCAGAATTAGTTTTCTAAATATTATTAATTTAATTTTTAAATAAGGTTATAGTTAATTCGAAAAATAACAATCTTGAAGTGCAGTTAGTTTTATATGACATTGAAAATTTAATTAAGATCCCATTATCATATTTCCTTAAGAAAATAAAATAATATCATTATTTAATTTTCAAGAGACATATTACATTTCATATTTCAATTCATATTACTATTCATAAGGGTATGCTACTATTCAACAAAAATCAAGTTTGATCTATCAGACTTCAAATGGCTTACTGAACACAACTCTAGATGACCATTTCTTGAAATTCAAAACATAAAAGTGAAAAAGTTGTGTTTAATGGTTAGATTATAAAATTGCATTATATATTTATTTTCAAAACCTTGGGGTGTAATATAGTTTGTGTTGGGTACATCATTAATGACATGGCATTGATTGAATGATCAATATAGGATTTTTTAGTTCTGAGTTTAGAAAGAGATATCTCGGGCCTCATTGATTAGGATGGTTGCACCTTCATTAAATCCATGGCGATGGTAGTGGAAGGCACGACTATTTGTAAAAATCAAAAAATAAAATAAATAATGATAAAGTATGAGGAAACTTGTGTTCATTCTACATTATAGAGATATGGATGAAAACGAGATTATATTATATATACTATGTCAGTATTAAGGTAGTCGTTGTATTGACAATACCTTATCTCTATAGGGGCATCGATGGGTTGCTAGACCCTGCTTTTGGTCGGTGAATATTATTCAAAACTATTGAGATAAGGGCCCAGAGGGTCACACATAATAGTTCATTAATAATCTTCCTTATTTTCGGAATAGGAATATTGAACTTTGTGGGCCCCGGAAAAGGGTCTGAGTACTATCCATGTTCTATAAATCACCAAGGAATAAATAAATTCTTTAATTATTCAAGATTGTAATAATATCATTATTTTATTATAATAGGTATTTACAAGTGATTATTTAATATACATATAAAATATTATTCAAACAGATTTAAATATCAAGGGTTCATTAGGAGAAGTGAGTCGAGTTATAACATCAAGTTTATCAAAAAATATATATATTTAATATATATTGTAGTTAGTTATAAAATTGTAAACATTATTTATGGAATAATTTTGTTTGACATAAGTAAATATTTATAATACTTATACAGAGGATATTTATTACATGGGGGATGAAAAAACATAATATGTATTTTAGATATCCCCTATATAAGAAAGAGAGAGGCTCTCCCCTTGTGACTATTCATGTGTCAAATTGGAGAGCCACTCCCTCCTCCTAAAATCTAGAGAGGGATCATCTCAAACATGGAATAACATCAAGATCATCCTTTGTGGATCAATGTTCTTTTTCTTCTGGTGATCACTACTGCATTAAGGTGATTGTTGGTATGTCGCGCTAGCACCCAGATTCCAATTAACGACATGCATGTAGATTCAAAAGGTTTGTGTGGACGATCTAGAGGACTTAGACATTAGATTCTTAGTGAAACATTTTCTGGAAACTTGTGACACACTTGTGAATGTCAGATACGAACAAGGTACTTGTTCTTTTTATATTTTGGCCTCTAAACAAATCCACATGTGGTCCTCGGACCGTATCGGGATAGCTCATTGGAGTTGACATCATAACTTATCTCCAGTGATGTGAAAATTTTTAATTTCCTGACCCATCAGCTTTAGATGCCTGTCCTAGTACCTAACAGTGGTATCAGAGGGACGTGTTATTTTTTAGAATCAAAGGAATAATTAAATTGCAAAACATTTAAGTATGGGGGATTAAATCGGTTCCAATTCAACCGATCACACGTCAATCCATTTTTGAATTACCTTGTTATTTCCATTTTAAAATTTTAATTGGATCAACTTGTCGATTTTAATTTTCTATGGATAAAAATTTTGAGAAGAACACATTTTTATTTTATGAATGTGTTCTTAAAAAATACCGAAAGCTGGCCACATTTTTTCCAGAATTCGATGGCTGGATTTTTTTCTGGTAATTTTAATTTTAGGATATAAATAAAATATATTATATTAAAATATTATTCTACTTTTATCCATTAATATATAAATAAAATGGGGTCTTTGAAGACTTGAGGTCCAGAATTAATATCATTTATTTAAAGTCTTTAGACATTAACGTTTATAAAAAAATTGGGACCAGGACCCCAAAGTGGGTTTTGTTCCTTAATATTTTTTATTAAAAGGGGAAAGGAGGTATTATTTGTCTAATGAAAAATTAAATAAAAATTAAAAAATGTTTGAAGACCCATCTTCCTCACATGACGCACCACCCCCTTGGAGGAGAAACCCTAGCTACAGGCTGCCTCCCCTTTTCACCTCATCGGACCTCAGTCTACCTCTCCTCCATTCTTCCTAGAGGCACTTCATAGCACCCGGACCCCTTGCCACTCGACCTACCCAGTCATGAGCCATCAGACCTCCTCCCTGCTGCTTTCGGACCGCACAAACCTACTCACTCCGCTCGCCCCTACTCGCTGCACAGGACCAGGCCACCGCCGTTCCATGAAGTGTCGGACCCAGCTGCCACTTGTCCATGCCACGCTATACCAGGCCACCACTGGCCCAGGCCAAACCATAACTCACCACCACCAGACCAAGATGCTCTGGACCTTGTCGCCACTACGACGGATGGTTGGACCAGTAGGCTATTGCCCTTGCGGCTGGCCGAAGCGGTGCTCCTTCACCTCCCGCCACCACCAACCCCCCTCGCACATCATCGAAAGTCAATGCCATCATTGGAGTTTTTGAACTGAGCGGTCACACCGTAGTTGCGCCGTAGTTGCGCCATAGTCACGCCATAGTAAAACCAAAAATCGGCTCCAGTAATAGTCCCTTGCAGCAGTTCGCGGTCAATCCAGAGTCCCTACATGGCTAGATGTAACCTAATTTCTTTAATTATAATTAATTTAGTTTTTTAAATTAAATTAATTATAATTAGTTTGGAGTTTTAATTTTATTTAATCTGAAACAGTAATTTATATAGAATTAGAATTTAATTAATAGTTTAATTTAATTTTATACTTGAAATTAAATCAATGGTTTAATTTAATATTTGGAATTATAATTAAATTAAATAACTGGAATTGATAAATTTAAATTATTTGAATTTATTTAAAAGCATTTAATTTATATGAGTGTCCTGCACTGTTTAAATTTTACTGTAGTTTAGTTTCAATCACTTTTTTATGCAGAATATTATTTAGCAAGCCACTGAACCGTGCATGTCTGGATTATTTATTTTATGAAATTATTTATTCAATTCGTGTGGTGATTGTAATAATTGATTACATAAATGACGGTTTTTGAATCATCTTTTTTAATCCAAATATGTATAAGATTATGTGTGTCCATTGCATGAGCTGTATATTGTACCCCTTGACCCCCTCGCCTATGTGGGAGTATATTTTTAATTAATCACATACGATCCAAGATGAAAACCCTACCAAGGTGTGGCAGTAAACCATACGGCATCCGAGCGCATTGCACTGGGGATTGTTCTGACGTGATTCAGGTGTCGACTGAGTTATAGATTCCCCTGGGTGAAGATTGATCCATTAGGGATCAATCTTTATAGAATGATGAAGACCAATTGGATTGCATGATATACCATTATGAATTGTTTATAATTTTATGCGAGTGCATGATTATTTCTTGATAACATAGAATAGTAAACACAATAAAAAAGGCATAACAAAGTGATGAATATATATCTATTTCATGTTCAATTATGAGCACAACAATATAGTTTGAACATATAGATAGAAAATGATTATTACCCAATAAATATTAAAATATTTCAAAGATATATTAAGTCAAAATGCCTTCCATTTATCACATCTAAAAAAAACCATCTGTTTGGGGTGCTCATCATCCATAGTTGACAGAGCCTCTTACTACCAGGGAGTTATTCAAGAGGGAAATGGGTGGACTTAACAAATGTGAGTATTCAATGATTAGCTATATCTAACTTTCTATCACTTTTGAGGAAAGATGTTAAGGGAATCAAGTTAAGAGTCCAAAAGATGGGACATCACTCAAAAACATAAGGAACCACAAGTCATGTGGTTGACCAACATAGTGCCTACCTTGAAATCCTCCAAGTACGGGAGTAGCCATAGCTTATAGACTACAAGGGAGGTTTTAAGGAACCATTCCACTAGAATACTCAAGAGACAGAGTATTCTGAATCTTATAGTGAGGGATATTAAGGTTCGCTAAAACAGTGGGAGACATTAAAATGATATAATAATTTATTTAATCATAATTGTCAAAAAGGTAATCAAGAAAATGAATTAACAACTAAATGTTTATCTGATGTAGATATAGGATGGAAAATTCCAACACTACAAGTACATTATCATTGTGATCGATTTTGGATAAAGAAAGTATCATGAATGGAAATAGCTTCATGGAGTGGTAGAGGCGCTTATGAATTGTACTACACCATGAAAGGATGTTATATGTATTGGAATCCCCAATTCTTGCTGAGCCTCCTCAGGGAGAAAGAAAGGTAGAAAAAGATAAATTAAAAAATCAAGTAGATGATTCAATTGATGTAAAAGGCATCATATTATCATCCATGTCTAGCTGATTTCAAAAAATTCATGAGGATGAGGATACCAAAAACATGCTTTCCCATCTCCAAGAATTATAACAAGAGAGGGCCATGCATGAAAGGTATGAGATCCCACGTTCTCCTTTTAAGTGTAGGCTAGAATAAGGGCACCAAGATGGTCCTCACATACTCAAGATGATTGGGTATATTGAGAGGATTGAATCCCTTGAGTTTCAATTAAACCAAGAACTAGCAATGGAACTCATTATTGCCTCTTTACCATCCTTCTTCTCAACATTTATTGTCAATTATAACATGAATGATATAGAAAAGTCTCTCATGGGCCTTTTGGATTTAGTTCTACATGTTGACAAGAAAATAAAAAATACTAATACATCATTCCCTATGGTGAACAAGAAAAATAAGGTCAAGGAAAAGGCGTCTAAGGCCAAGTCAAGATCAATGACACCAATGCATCATCCTGCAAAGAAACCAAAGATTCATAGGCAATATAATGAGTGGGAAGCTGTCTACTTTGGATGTGGAAAGAAATCCCACAGGAAGAAGAATTGCAGAGCTGGGAGGAAGAAGTAAACTGATGATTCTACTTCTGGTATTTTTGTTATTTAATGCAGTATAACTTTATCTACAAGTTGGGTATTGGATACGGCATGTGGATCACACATTTGTGTTCATATACTCACACCAATTAGGGTCAAGATGACTGAAAAGGGTTATGTGGATATTCAAGATACAAATGGTGCAAGTCTATAAGCCTTGGATATGAGAGACTATCACTTAACCTTGCCAACTAGTTTGGTTCTAGTTTTAAACAAGTCATATTATGTAACTTCTATTACAAGAAACATTATCTATTTGTTGATTTTGTACTCTATGGGTCATTATATCATGTTTGGAAATAAATTTTTTCTCGTTTAAAGGGATAACATTTGTTATGGTATGGAAAATCTTTACAATGGTTTATATATGATGGAACTCGAGAACCCTGTAATGGAAATCAATGACAAAAACTACCATCATGACTTATATATCACCCACCTATGGAACTTCATGCTTGGTCTTGTAAATGAGATGTGATTACATATATTACATCAAGAAGGCTATTTTTTACTTGGTAAAGTTAAAACCATTGGATGTATGTCGAGATTGTTTACAAGGAAATATAACTGAAGCAACTTTCATAGGAAAGGGATAAAGAGCCAAAGAAGTACTAGAATTAATTCAAACTGATGTATGTGGTCCATTTCTAGTAGGGGAAAAGAGTGGTTTTTCATACTTTATTACTTTTACTGAAGATTATAGTATGTATGTCTATATCAACTTAATGCAGTATAAGTATGATTCCTTTCGTAATTTTATGGAATACCAAAATGAAGTGGGAAAAAAACTTGGTAAGAATATAAAAGGACTCCACTCAGACTGAGGCATAGAATATCTTAAACAAGAAATCATTGATCACTTGAAAGAGTGTGGGATAGTATCCAAACTCACTCCTCCCTATACACCAAAATGGAATGTTGTTAGTGAAATGAGGAATAGGGCCTTACTTGACCTGGTAAGATCAATGATGATTCATGCAACTCTTCCATTATCCTTTTGGGGATACACTTTGCAGACAACATTATATACCATTAATCGAGTACCAACTAAATCTTGAGATGGGATTCCATATGAGTTGTGTTAGGGAATGAAACCCAGTCTGACACACATACATGTATCGGGATGCAATGATGTTTTTAGACATTAACAAGTGAAAAATTAGCATCCCTCAACACCAAGTTCATCTTTATAGGTTATCCTAAGGAATCTAGAGGATATTTCTTATATAACCATTTAGATAGAAAAGTTATTATGGAAAGATAAACCATATTTCTAAAAATGGAACACATTTCCATTAAAAATAGTGGGAGAATATTTACTTCAATGATGTTAATGATCTATATGGACAACAGTTGGTAGAGGAACAATCTCCACAAGAACAAGTTGAAAATGAAGTTGTTCCTGAGACACATATAATATGTAGGTATACGTGATAGTTTAGATAACCAGAGCATTATAGTTTTATTATCACCAGTTAAGGTTAAACATTAGTCCTTGAGGACGACGAAACTCTAACCTACGAGGAAGTTGTAGAAGGAAAAGAAGAAACTAAATGGAAAGAATCCAAGAATTTTAAGATGGAGTACATGCACCGAAATCAAGTTTGGATCTTGGTAGACCCTCCATGTGATGTAAAACCTATTGGATGCAAATGGGTATTCAAGAATAATATCAACATAGTTGGTGAGGTTAATAGATTTAAAGGAAGACTGGTTACAAAGGGTTTTAGGCATTGTCACGGTAATGACTGTGATGAAACCTTCTCAGTAGCAGTAGTTCTTAAATCCATCAGGATATTACTTGTAATAGCAGCATTTCATGATTATGAAATTTGGATAATGGATGTCATAAATATTTTTCTAAAAGGGAATTAGGTTGAAGGCATCTATATGACACCACCCAAAGGTTTTTTATTGTCGATGAATGAAAATAAAGTATGCAAGCTACAAAGATCCGTTTATGGATTAAAGTAGGCATCAAGATCATGGATCTTTTGTTTTGATGAAGCCATAAGAGATTTTGGTTTTTTAAAAAATGATAGTCATACTTGTGTGTATAAAAATGTTGAATGGAATGCCATCATTTTCCTAGTATTCTATGGAGATGACATATTAATTATGGAAAACGAGGTACAAGTCTTACAGTTAGTTAAGGATAAGTTAAATGAATGCTTATCTATGATAGACATAGGTGAAGAGGCCTACATTTTAGGGATAAAGATATATTGAAATAGATCCCAAAGGCTACTTGGGCTATGTCAAAGTACATATATTGAAAAGGTACCTAAAGGGTACAATATGGGAAAATCCAAGAGATGATTTTTACCAATGTCACATGGTATAAATCTATCCAAGAAAATGTGCCCACAAAAATATGAGGAGATTAACAGAATGAGTAGAATCCCTCATGCCTCAATAGTGGGTTCAATCATGTATTACATACTATGTACTAGGTTTGATTTCATCTTTTCATTATGCATATTGGGTAAATATTAGGACAATTTAGTAGAGATACATTGGGTAGTTGTTAAGGCTATCCTAAAGTACATGAGGAGTATTAAAGATATGATCCTGGTGAATGGAGGAGATGAGGAACTAGTAGAGAGGGGATAATTTGATGGTAGTTTCCAGACAGATCATGATGATCATAAATCATTGTTAGGAAATATCTTTTTCTTGAATGGCGTTGAAGTGAGATTTAGAAGCTCAAAGCAAGCTGTGGTTGTCGATTCTACAACCTAGACCAAATATTTATCAGCTTCTGATACAGTAAAGGAAGCAGTCTGGATACACAACTTTATCTCAGACATTGGTGTTGTGACTAGCAGTGCAGACCCTATTCTAGTATATTGCAATAATACTGCTGTAGTGGTGCTTGCCAAGGGACCCAGGTTTCACCAGAGGATAGAGCATATTGTTTGTAAGTTTCTTCTCTTGAGGGATTTTACTCAAAGATGTGTAGTCATAGTTAGCAGAGTTTCTATAGAGGATAAAGTGGCAGACCCCCTAACATAAGCCATTTCTCATCATACACACGATTCTTACATGAGACCTATAAGATTGATACCTGTTAGTAGTTGGATCTAGTGAGATTTTGTGCCCAAGACCCAACTATTATTGCACTTTTATTACCACTACATGTATGAAGTTTGTTATAATAAATGTGTTTATCTTTCCATAATAGTATATATACTTTAGAATCCACTATTATATTGCAATGTGATTAGATTAAATGTCATATCAAAGGTTATAACAGATCCCAGGCTATAATGAGGCCCCTGAGATGCCATGAAAGTAATCTTAAATTAATTTCATATGGTCTAGTGACATAGTTCCAAATATTAACAGATGATGTGTGACCACCAGGTGTTGTGGGATCATAAGAAATGAGACTTCATATCTCGAAGTTCATACATGATGATCTTTAGTAGTTGAGATCATGAGGACATACCCGCATAATAGGAACAAAACATGTTTTAGGTGTCATTATTCATTCCTATATTCAGACATGTCTAATGGTATATAGACTTGAGATTGTTATCAATGAATGCCATTTAATCGCATACATTGATGCAAGGAGAAAACCATAGAGATAAAGTCATGGAGAATTAGTTTTTTTTTGTTACATCATTAATGAAATGACATTGATTGAATGACCAAGATAGGATTTGTCTCATCTGAGTTTAGGAAGAGATATCTCAGGCCTAGTTGATTAGGATGATTGAACCTTCATTAAATTCTTGGCCATGGTAGTAGAAGGTAAGGCCTTCTGGAAAAATCAACAAATAAAATTAAGCAAGATAATGGATGATGACACTAGTGGGTTTTCTACTTTATTGTGATATCGATGACCAATAGATTATATTATACATACCATGTTCATAGGAAGGTAGTCAGTGCTGTGACTTTATCTTATCTCTATAGGGGCCTCGATTGGTTGGTAGACCCCGCTCTAGGTTGCGGGATATTATTCACTACTATTGAGATAAGGGCCTAGAGGGTCACTCCCAAGAAAGCTTTGAGAATCTTCCCTATTCTATGAATAAGAATATAGAACTTGGTGGGCCCCACAAAAGGGTTTGAGTACTATCCATGTTCTATAGATCACTAAGGGATAAATACATTATTTAATTATTCATGTTTGGAATAATATATTGAATTTATTTATAAATTGTATTCACAAGTGATTAGTAAATAAAAAAATAAAAAAATATTCGAACAGATTTAAATATCCTAGGTTCGTTTAATAATTTCTTGAGAATTGAGTATAGTTATATACTCATATTTGTCACACAATTTATATATTTAAAATATATTGTGGTTACCGATAAAATTATACTTATTATTTATTGAATAATTTTATTTGACATAAATAAATATTTATAATAATTATACAGAGGATATTTATTACACGAGGGTCAGGAACCCATACCGGGTATTTTAGATATCCCCTACATAAGTAATAGAGAGGCTCTACCCTTATGACTATTCATGTGTCAAATTTGAGAGCATCTCTATCCTCTGTGATTCTAGAGAGTGAAACTCTCAAGTAAGTAAGAACTTCAAGATCATCCTTTGTGGATTGAAGTTCCTTGCCTTGTGGTGATCTCTAATGTGTCGAGGAGATCATTGGTGTGCCACCCTAGCAACTGGATTCCAAAATACTAAGTGTGTGCAGATTTAAAAGTCATGTGTGGATGATCTCGAGGACCTGGACATTGGAGTCTTCGAGCAGAGTTCACCGACAACCTACTACATACTTGTGCACTCCAGATCCAAACTAGGTACTTGTTCATTTGATATTTTCTTCTCATTAGAAATACATACATGTTCTTAGACCGTACTGGGATAGCTCACTGGAGTTGATGTCGTAACATTGCTACAGTGATGCAATTTTTTAAATTTTCTAGCCCATCGGCTTCCACTACCCATCCTGGTACCTAACACTATGCACCTGTGAATGGCTCTATCCAGGCCTCATTTATAGAGAACCTTTTCTTTGATGACACTATTTTTGATGAAAAATTTGACTTTCCATCCCTTGACATGTTCTGTTTCATCACTATTGGGTGGGAGTTCCCCCCCTCTGGAGGTAATTTTCAACAGGAGTCATCTCGACGATGTTGTGACCATAAAGCCCAGAAATGTGACTAATCACATTGATTTCATCTATATTTTTCATATTAAATGGAAATACAATCTGACGGTGGGAAATGAAAATAACTGTTTCATTCCGGTCTAGATCATCTAGGGTTGTGGCTGAATTTTCCAATGCATCATCTTAATCATTTTTCGACTGGGGGACATAGTTCAGCATTAGTTTTGATGGGAATCTTCCATCAGTTCATGAACATGGTTCATCAAGGGGTCCAATACTTATTTCTTAACGGCATAGTCACCATTGACATTCCTGATGAGCAGCTCTAAATCACCTTTTATTTTTAGGTGATCGTCTTGTTCTTGAAGTTCCAACTATAGGTCTACGATGAGGGCCTGGAATTCTACATCATTTTTTTTACATCCCTCCGAAATAAGGAAGACATATGGAAAGACATCCTTCCCAGGGGATGTGAGTATAACTCCCATCCCTACTTTTTGGATCTTCAGATCCTCCCTCTTTTTCTCTACAAGGCTTCTAGAGGCACCTTTGAAGTACATTTCCCATGACTAGGGGCCTTCTTGGATGGAGAAAACTATTTAATATGGATGTTCAACATCCAACGAGGTAGTCTTTTCTGAGGGGTGCTCTGGAAGAAATTATCATAATGTCAGGCCTTTGACATCCTTCTGTGGAACATACCATATGTTAAACTATTGTAGGATGACTACCCTCCATGATATTCATCCAGTTAGTGTGGAATGACTGAGGATATACTTGAGTGAGTTGTAACAGGAGACCATATGGCTTCATGGTGTTGCAGGTAATGCCTAAATTTCTAAACCCCAAATATTTGGTCTAGGTAGTTCTTTTTTATTATTGAATATCGAGTATGAGCATCAATCACTATTTGGATGTGGTAATTGAGTATAATCTCACTGCTGAAATCATTATTATGCATGGGTAAAGCACCAAATGACCACACCAAGGATGTTACATTCAAAATGATTTCCCTCTCCTCAACTGGTGGCATCATCACTGGTGGGATTAGGAGATAACTTTTGAGATTGTTGAATGATTCTTGAAAATCATTATAACACTCATATGTAACCCCTTTTCTTTTTAACCTAGTGAAAGGTAAACATTTACCTGCTAGGTTGGCTATGAATCCCAGAGTGTTGGCCAGGTGCCAATAGAGTCCTCTCAACTTGGTGAGGTTGTGATGTGGAGACATTCCAAGGATGGATTTTATCTTTTCATAATTGAATTAGATTACGCGATGACGTACAACGAAGCTAATGAATTTTTTAGATATAACACCGAATGCACACGTTAAGGGATTTTCCTTTAAACTATGTTATCACAATTATTTGAAGACAATTTCAAGATCATTCAGGCGGTTTGAGCATTCTTTTGATTTAACTATCAAATCATTGATGAAAGAAATGACAAATTATCATAGGTACGACTTGAAAATGTGATTCTTAGGGAACTGATATGTATCACTAAAATATTTACACCAAAGGGAATCACCTTATAATAGAACACTCCTCGAGGGGTCATAAAAGCAATATATTATTCAGATTATTAGTCCATTGGGATATGGCTGTATCTAGAATATCCATCCATGAAATAGAGGGCTCACATCCAATGGTTTCATCGATAAAAAATTCTTTGATCGGAACTAGAAAATCATATTTCAGGCATTGCCAATGGAGGTCCCTAAAGTTGATGCAAACTCTAATATGAAAATTATTTTTTTGATAGGGAGTATTATTTCACCCATATCAGATATTGGAATTACAATATAATGTTGGATTTGATTATCTTGTCAAATTCAGCCTCTATTTTGGAAGCATGTGTTGGGTGGGTCCTTCTGGCTGCCTACTTATTTCCCTGCTAGTCTTCGGCAGACCTAGATGATGATTGGAGAAATCAAGATAGAGTCCTGGCATTTATCTTTATTTCTATGAAAACACATATTTATTATTTTTAGGATGGAGGTATATGAATCTTGCTCCCCGACATGCATAAACACACTAATCAGAGTGGGAAACAGGTCATCTTCGGTGCCCATGTTTATCTCCCTATGTTCATAAATTATTATAGTGTCATGTTCTTCGAACGAGGGTGGGGAATCATTGAGGCCTTATTCTTATTATTCTTATTGTTCTTCATCCTCTTCACCAACTTCTTCTTCTTCTTCTAATGGTGATAGTATTTTTGAAATAAACTCTCCGGTTTTGGGAGATAAATCATTTTATTCCTTATCTTGTAAGGCGGGAATGGCTCGAGGTCTCTTGGATGGCCCGTGAGAATCATTGTTAGGGCCTTCCCTAAAATCATAGGAGTTTTCCCACTTTTCGGCATCTTTGGACTTAACAGCGATGTAGTAAATAATGTAGATGACTGAGTATGTATCTAGGCCTGAACTTATGCATTCAACTAGGTTGATGGGAATATATACTATTCCCCAAGTTTTTAGAGGGGATCGGGGGGAGCCATTTACAATCCATTTGGGGAAATTATATAGTCAACGTCAGTGGGCAAATTCTTCTTCTCTTTTAGTACATAGAACCCTACATTGATGTAATGCAAGTCACAGAATTCAAATGGGAATTTATCATATTGAAATGTCTCATTTTCCACATTAGAGAAGTATTTAACACACTGATGGTATGATGATATAATTGTACCATATTTTTGCAATCAGGGACTCCCTAATTGGATGTTGAAGAACATATTTTACTGCACTACCAGAAACCCAGAACCAGAAATGCGGTCACCAGGCCATGTTTTAAGATTGATTAGTCCCATAAGATTTAGCTCACTTTTGTAATATCCTAGAAGAGTTGTGGTGTAGGGTGTTAAAATTTATTCACCATAGCCTAAAAAACAATGTGTTCACATCTAGAGGAGGTTGACTCTGGAGCTATTGTCTATGAAAATTCGTTGACCATAAATTCCAGTTATCTTTTCATACACAAGTAACAGTTTTATTTCCCCCTTCATAATTATGTATTCATCCTTGTATATGAAGGAGATGATAATGAGGCCTTTTTCAGGATTGGTCTTAGTTTGATAGACATTAGTTTCTTCTACATTAGTCTCAAAATCCTTGGGACATAGTAGGGCTTTGTGAGTGACTCCCTTTGGTCTGCCGATAGACTCAACGAATCCAGGATCGAAATCTTCACCGGTACGAATGCTAGCTTCTTTAGAATATCATTTTTCTTATATAAAGGTTGTGATTCTCAGCATAGGGATTCTCATTCATAGACACTATTCAGGATTGAGGATTGGATATAGATGGTCCAACCTCTATGATAGGATCTCATGGTGCTATGGTCCTTTCCGTGTTTGGACGAACTGGTCTACCTGTATTTCACAGGAAGTTGGATATTATTTCTTCCTATAACAAATATTCCAAGATAATTGGGCTCAAATTTCTTCTAGCAGGGGTGGGGGACATTCTAGTTCTTTTTGTGTTGGTCAAAGGGTCCATCAACAAGTTTCTACAACATTAACAGTTGGGGTTAAAGAATGGATGAGGATTTGACTCCTAACACAATTATTCATTATTGGAAACCATCTTACTTTGAGACCTCATACATTGTCCCTCTGGTTTCATGCTGAGAATTCATGTTCATGGTTGTAATATTTATTAGATAAGGTGTCCATAAAATTAATGACAATAATGGAGCTGAAGATCACTTCTTTGTCTAACAATGTTTCAGTCTGACTATCTTCTTCGGATGGTACCATTTGGTTGGGCGGAACCCGTTGTACCATTTGGTGAGGTGGTTCCAACTGTAAAACATGTATGGGAGGTTCCAGTTGTACCATTTGGAAGGGTGGTTCCCATTGTATCATTTGGCATGGCGGTTCTTGATGTCTTGTTTGGCGGGGCAGTGCCTGTTGTCCCATTTGGTGGGGCGATGCCCATTATAATAAGTATTCCAGCATGAAGTTAGAAAGAATTAGGATTGGATTCATCTTTGGTGTCATCCCATATTCATTCCCCTAATTTCTAGCCTAATGTCCCTTAGAGGATTGTGTGGATTAATAATACAGCTATGTTGCATAAGGAGCTATCAGGGGAACGGTCGGTTGTAAAAACTGTGCATGGACGATACCATGAAATCAGTTCCTTGTTTTTTAGTTCATCCAATGGTGAAATTTTTTCTCCTTTTTGTTGGTGACTTATTTCCATTCCTCTTCCTCCCTTGGGTTGAAGTAGGAGTCATACGCCAATTTTTCTAGTGGGAGACCCCACATGGCTTATCCAGAATCCAACATCTTTTACAAGATATCCTTGAAGATGAAGCACTCCTAGATGGTGTGCCCTAGTATCCAATGACAAGGACAATATTTAAATAGTCGTTGAGACCCACATCAATGGCTCTCTTTGGCTCTGGTATCTGGAGGAAGCTTAAATCCATAGCGGTAATGAAGTAGCCACTGACATATTCATCTCAGAATGAGTATACATTATTTCTTCATTCCCCAAACTATTTTTTTAGCACTCCTTCACTCAATTTGCCGAGGTGGAGGTGTTTGTTGGAATCCAAGGGGTCCTGCATGGTTTTCTTGAGGCCTCTTGACTAGAGATGCTTTTGAGGGTGGCTTATGCATGATTGAAGTCGTTTTAGATTTTCCTACTCTTTTTCTTGGGGCGGTTGGGGCCCCTCAAGACTTGAGATTGTTCTACTTCAAAGATTCATCTATCCTTTCAGAAATGGGTGAGAAATATCAGAACCCACATGTGTACATCACTTGGATAACCAGTGATTTCAATTCATCACTATGTTTCTCAATGAATATAGAAATCATTTCATCCTAGGTGAGCTTCAGGTTTTGGGAATACTAAGACCTTTCCATCTGGAAATTAAGTATGAACCTCTTTCAATATTTCTCTACATACAATTCATGAGAACACTGACCGTTTTCTTTGGAAAATTCAAATTTAACTAGAAGAGAAACTGTTTTTGAAGGTCCTCCTAGCCTATTATTGATCTAGTTGGTAAGCTAGTATACCATAAAAGGCCAAACCCTAAAGAGTTTGTATGAAGAGTCCGAGTTTTATTGCTTCCCGCTACACCAGAGTTCCCATCATGGGATCAAAGTAATCAACATAGTGCATTGGATTTTTTTCTGATTCCCCCAATCCTTTGAACACTTGGAATATATAATTTTCAAATTTTGTAGGCGGTGGGATGTTTCTCACCCATTCAAGGTATCTTTTTTTGTTCTGGTTGTATCAGAGTGTGCCTCCCCTCTATGACATCTAATCGATTAATTAGATTCTAAATTGTATTCTAGATCCATTGATGCATATTATAATGACCCATACATACATACATGGTTATTACTTCATAATTGAAGCATACTTATTACAGCATATACGAAAATGATGATAGGATCATATAGGTTTAATGTCTTTAGAAACTGGGAAACATAAAATACTGGTTCATAAATCATCTACATTGTCTCTCATTTATTTCATCGTATCTAAAGTCCCTTTTGGAATATCCTACTTAATACCCTTCTTCCTGACCTTTGGAAAATAAAACATACAAAAGGGTGAGCTCAAATGCTCTGTAAGGGTAAACAAAATAGATATCAATCATATCATATTCATAAGAATGTAACATTTTGAAAATCTTAACATATGAAAGAGATCATAATATCGAAACATGGGATAAATCATTGTAGTGAAATGTAATCCCAATAATCATAACATAAAACATGAAACTTTGTGGCATACACACATAATCATAGAAAATCATTTCATATTAGTCAAGGCTCATTTCCAAGACCATCATAGTGGACAAAGTCCATTACTGAACCGAGTTCACTCCTCGTTCCAGTCCTATATCCCTAAACCGGATTAACTTGACAATCCAGCCATGTCTATATCATGAGATATAAATATTTACCGAATTCATTGGAGGGAGATATAGGTCCCACCTATCTCATAATGAAACCATTCTTATTTTTTCCACAAAACCATATATCATATATCATAGCATAACCCATGTAATAAAAATGGGATTCTAAAACATCCTGACATCATAACATAATCCATATTAGTTAAAATGAATTCATAAAATAATTCCACCATAACATAATCCAATCAATATAAAAACAGGGATAGAAATAGAACCCTATATTATCTTATATGGAAAATAATTTTGATAAAAAACTTGAACTCCATTCCTGAGGAAAATATCATTTCTACTTCAAAAACACTTTTCCTTTCTTAACATGTCATTTTATTTTAAAATAAATGAAGTTAATTAAAAATAAACTTGAAAACATGTGAAGGAAGCTTCATATAAATAATGTTCTATGATATCATAAAAACCCATTCATGTAGTATATGTTAAAAACAATATTCCTCTCGTACTTTTCTCGAAAAACTCAAATAGTATCTCATAGTGAAAAGGACAAAAGATTCCTTTCATATCTTTTACTAAATATTCACCAATAGGTAAAATTGGATTTAAAACATTGTAGGAGCATATAAATAATATTACATATTGAGGAAACATGGATGTGGATGATAAATATTCCCTAGTAAATTCTGAAATATAAACAATCTCAGATAAAAATGAGATTGAGATATTTTCCCTTAACTTAAGTATGATTTGCTTCATATGTATCTGAAACTCCTATATAATTATTTAAATAATGTAATTTACATATTAAATAATAATATTCATTTTTATGATATCATATACGGCCATATTATTATCTTATTATTAGTAATATTTCATTGCAACTTGTTATTTGAGTGTTCCTTGCTTTATGTTCTTATGCATGTTTTGTCGAATAAATTCCTAATCTTCTTTTTAGGTTATAGACGACTCATTTCCAGAATGGTATTAGTTTAATATATATCATATTTATTCATTAAATTAATTTATATAAAAATTAGTCAATGGATATCATGTAGAACGAGTCACATCACATCGTGGAGATGGTAGGACGTACGTACGCATGAGCGATGATATCGTTCCCATGATCGTGGAATTGTATTGAAGTGTATATATAATATTCCAGAATCAATTTCACTTTAAAATAATCATATATAGTTATTCTTTACACCATTATACCCATCCAAGTAAGGCCGTGGTGAAAATAGATTACACTACGGCATGGAGATGATATTCCGTACGCACACATGCATGGTGATTTTGTTTTCCGTAGGATGGATAGAAGGTGAAATAGGGTTGTTTCATATTTATAATAAAATATCAATATATGAGTGATAATTATTTTATTACTTCATAATGAAATAGATAATGAGGATTAAGTAGAAGAAAAAATAAATTTCAAAGAATCGGTAACGGATATTACCTCTTCTTCGACACACCTCTTTGAAACCTCCTCTTAGGGCATTGATTTTGGACTTTGAAGAATACCAGGACCGATAGAATATTACTAGGGGAGTGGAGAAGTGTAATGGTCAGGGTTTGGCCGATCTTGAAGGCTCAATGTTTCGTAAATAGGAGAGGGAGGAGGTTCCCTTTTATAAGGGAGGAGAGGGGCACCTTTGGAAAACTCAAAATTATTAATTATAATAAATTCAAACCCCACTTAAAAGATTAAAAATGACTCAAATCCAAATATTAGATGATATAGGGTTGTAATATCATTAGAAAATAAAATTTATACATGTTCTGAATTTATTTTAGACATTATCAACTTGATTTATCCTTATTTAATCTATTTAATTTTATTTGTGGTAATATGATTATAAATTTTAAATTATTATGAATAATTACTTATGTGTTGTAAATTTTACATAATTGGATAATTTATGACATTTTAGACAATATAAATTATAATTTTTTATTTTTAAATATTCTTGTGATTTTTAAACAATTTTATAATATGTTATTTTTATAAAATAACAATATTTTCAATTTTTACACTATTCATTTATTTGAATTTAAATAAAATCCTCAAAGAAGATATGTTCGAAATAAAAGTTTTAATATATTTATCACATGTCATATTTATCAAAAAAAATTGTGGAGTACATTAAATAGTTCATATAATATTTATTTTGATATTTTTAAAACCATTTCTTTGATATATCAATCAATAAAATAATTTCAACATCACTATTGTGTCATAATTAATGATAATTATTTAATCCCTAAAAAATATAAATAAATTCACATGATCTAGATTATTCTATTATATTTTTGTAGACTATTACGTTTCGATGTTTTATGAAGTTTATCACTAAATTAAAATTATTACACTTATAAGATTTATGAGAGTGACATATTGTCAATTTCATTAGTTTTAAAAATAGCTACATCATTTTCATGGTCAATGGTCCATGAAATGAATCTATTCCGACCATTAGGTGATATGGGTCTACTTTGATTCATCCAATATAATTTTGGCATGTGTTAGGGTAATTTTAAAATTTTATTTTTACCCTTAATTACCTAATTTACCTTTAACTATAGTAAATAAAAATTATCGTAGTTACTATTCATAATGTAAAAAAAATAAAAGTAACCTATAAAAATAATTTGGATCCAATAAATCCAAATATGGAATCCATTTTTCAAAATTCAAAAAACATAATTTGTAGTAATTAATTTAAAATTAATCTCATTGTTAAGAAAATGAGTTTTAAAAGTTAAAACATTGTCAAAGATTGAAATGTTTTTACCTATGAATTCAATGTAAAATTATTGGTAATGAAATAAATTATATTAAATGGTAAAAATATATTTTATATTTACTTTAAAACCATTAAATTTTATAATTTAACCATATAAATTATTGCGATGAAAAAATTTGTTTTTAATTAAAATATAGCGTGTTTTTACTATTCATTAAAATATGAAAGTTATGAGAATAATATGAAAGGTTTATCCAAAGTAAATTTTTATATCCTGATTCTAAAAAATAAATTTATTTTGTCAAATTGAACTTATAATCATTTCAAAAACAATATTTAATGTTGGTGCGCCATCAAAAGGCGGCAAAATAGCATTTTTTAAAAAATAATTATTTTACCCGAAAAATTTATTTTGTTATCATACCATGTTCTAGAAAATGTTTAATATGAATAATAATGTTATAAAATTAAAAATGTAGTTAATAATATTCATTACGGATAGTCCATAATAATATTATCACAATATATCGATGTTTCGTGAAACTCGATATTGCGTACTACACACGCTATCGAGGAAGGTCGCGATTGTGTGTAACACAAGCCAAGCCAGTGTTGTGTGTAGTGAAAGATTCCTTTGGTGTTGCATATAACATAAGACATAAAATAATATACTTCTCATAATATATCTGGGTGTTACATTCTACCCCCCTTAAAATTAATTTCGCCCACGAAATTCGTCACTTCGTAACAAACAGATGAAGATACCTCTCCCTCATCATATCCTCAAGCTCCCATGTAGCTTCTTCTAATTGGTGGTTCCTCCAAAAAACAATAACCAAGAGAGTGGTATTGTTCCATAGAACTTTTTCGCTACGATCTAGAGTCTCTATCAATAGTTCTTCATAAGAAAGAGCTTGCTCTAGTGGTACAACTTCTGAGATTACTACATGTGAAGGATCAGGTATGTATTTTCACAGGAGAGATACATGGAACACATTGTGAACTCGAGAGATATTCAGTGGAAGTGCCAATCGGTAAGCTACCATGACAACATGATCCAGTATTTCGAAAGGACCAATATACCTAGGGCTCAACATTCCCTTCTTTCCAAATCTCATTACTCTTTTCCAATGAGATATTTATAAGAACACTTTATCTCCCACCTCAAACTCCAGGTCTTTTCATCGGTTGTCGACATAACCTTTTTGTCGACTCTGAGATGGTCTTATGTGTTGTTTAATAGATCTGAAATTTTCTTCCATCTCATCAACAAGATCAGGTCCTAATAGCTTTCTTTCCCCAACTTCATCCCTGCAACTTGGAGTCCGGTATTTTATTCCATTGAGTGATTCATAAGGAGACATCAGAATACTGGATTGAATAATATTAGTATAAAAAACTCCACCAAAGATAGGTGTTGATCCCAACCACCTTTGAAATCCATAGATCAAGCTCTTAAAATATCATCTAGAGGTTGAATTGTTCTATCAAACTGACCGTCTGTCTGAGGATTATAAGTAGTGATGAAACTCAACTCTGTATCTAATGTATACTGAAGACTTCGACAGAACATCGAGGTAAACCTCAGATCCTGGTCAGATATAATGGAAATTGGTACTCCATGAAATCTTAACAAATCGTTTACATATATCCTAGAAATCTGATCTTGAGAGAAATCTTCCCTAATAGAACTAAAGTGTGCCGACTTCGTAAGATGATCAACTATGACACAGATAACACTATTTCCTTTAGATGTTTTTGGAAGCCCAGTGACAAAGTCCATAGTGATGTTTTCCCATTTCCATTCAGGTATGTGTAATGGTTGTAACATCCCCTTAGACTTATATCTCTCAACTTTAACATGCTGACAAACCAAGCATCGAGATACATATTCAGCAATATCTCTTTTCATGCCATCCCACCAGAAGTACTCTATTAGGTACCTATACATATTCATGCTTCTAGGATGAATATAGAGTGAAGAACTATGATCCTCATCCAGCATCTCCTTCTTTAATTCTGGGATGGGAGGAACAAAAACTCAATTCCTAAACCTTATTATACTATCCTAATCAAGGTTGAATTCATTATTATTTCTCACCATCTTTTGTAACTCTAAATCTACTTTCTGTGCCTCTTTAATCTTCACATGTATAGATGGTTGACCATTCATTTGAGAAAGATATGATTTTCCCCTTCTATTATAATTCCAACATCCATCCTTTGTAAATCTATAAATATTGGATTTTTTGTGATCCTCATTCGGGGTAAGCTAGCATGGTCTTGTCAACTTAATACATCTACCACCTTGTTTTCTTTCCCAGGGTGGTAATTAATTGAGCAGTCATAATCCTTAATTAGCTCCATCCGTCTTCTTTGGTGCATATTCATCTCATCTGGTGTGAAAATATAATTTATATTTTTATGATCAGTATAAATATCACACCTTTCACCATAAAGGCAATGCCTCCATATTTTTAATGCAATGATTACAGCGGAAAACTCCAAATCATGAGTTCAGTAAATTTTCTCATGGATTATTTACTGTCATGAGGCATAAGCTATCACCATACCATTTTGCATGAGAACCCACCATAATCCCTTCTTGGATGAATCGTTGTATATCACAAACCTTTCTCCACTACAAGGTAGTGTGAGAATAGGTGCACTCGATAACCTTAATTTTAACTATTTGAAATTCTCTTCACACTCCTCCACCCAACTGAATATAACTACTTTTTGAGTCAACTATGTGATTGGATTAGATAATCATGAAAAATATTTCCCAAAACGTCGATAATATCCAACCAAACCATGAAAATTTCAGATCTCAGTTACTGTTGTTGGTCTCAACCATCTTTTGATAACCTCTGTTTTTGCTGGATCCATAGATTTCCCCTCTTTTGAGATTATGTGACACAAAAATGAAACTTTTTGAAGTTAAAATTCACACTTGGTAAATTTGGCATAAATCTTACCCTTTCATAGGGTCTTTAATACAATTCTCAAAAGATCTTCATATTCTTCCCTGCTCTTTGAATGGACAAGAATATATTCTATAAAGACTACCACAAACTGATAAATATTGTTTATAAAGACTCTATTCATTAGATCCATGAAGATAGCAGGGGCATTAGTAAGACCAAATCGCATCACTCTAAATTCATTGTGTCCATACCTTGTACTGAAAGTTGTCTTTGTTATATCCTCCTTTTTAACCCTTAATTGATGATACCCTGAACAAAGATCAATCTTTGAAAAGTATTGAGTTCCACGTAGTTGTTCAAATAAGTCATCAATTCATGGGAGAGGATATTTCTTCTTGATAGTGATCTTGTTAAGTTCACTATAATCAATGCAAAGTCTCATTGATCCATCTCTCTTCTTAAAAAAGAGAACAAGTGCTTCCCAAGATGACGCACTAGGGAGTATGAAAATTTTAACAAGATTTTCTTCGAGTTGCTTCTTCAATTCCTGCAACTCAATTGGGGCCATTCAATATAGTGTCTTTGAAATAGCCATAGCACCCGTTATGAGTTCTATTGAAAACTAAACTTCACGATTTGGTGGAAGACCTAGAAATTCCTCCGGAAAGACATCATCAAGCTCCCGTACAATGGGAATATTTTTAATTGTGAGTTTCTCTCCAACCATTTGAGATAAATAACCTTCGTTTATTGGAATAAAGACCCATAATATGGATGCAATTTCCACTGGATGGTTATATTTATCGTTGCATTGATAGATGATAGAAGATTGATCAGGAATATTAAATGTGATTTCCCTTCTTTGGTAATTGATATGAGCTCCGTATAATGAAAGCCAATCCATGCCAATAATCACATAAAATTCTACTATAGGAAGTATCACAAGATTTGCAGGAAGCACTTTCCCTCAAACATCAATTGGAGAAAAATTGTAAACATTTTATGCGATTATTGTGCCATTAGGGGTTGTCCTAGATAACTAAACATCTAACTGCAGAGGTAATATGGCAATAACCTTAGAAAATTCTTCATAAATAAAAGAGTGGGTGGATTCAGAATCAAATAAAACATTTGTTACTTTAGAGTGGATGATAAGTGTACCTTTCACCACATCTATATCATACTCCACATCGCTGATAGAAATTGCATGTGACATTCCTTTGTCTTTCTCCTTAAGAGATTGTTGACATCGATCATCATAAACAACCCCTGGATTAGTGCATTGATTGG
This sequence comes from Viscum album, assembly GCA_963277665.1. Classification (NCBI taxonomy): domain Eukaryota; kingdom Viridiplantae; phylum Streptophyta; class Magnoliopsida; order Santalales; family Viscaceae; genus Viscum; species Viscum album. Next base: position 1,992,099,098 of record OY728133.1, on the reverse strand, counting down.
CCTAATTCTACACTTCCTTGAACTTGAAACATTGAACTATAGGAGGTTCATTTTGTGTATCTCATTCTTTTTTTGCACCATTTGACATCTTCTTCCCATTATTTCAACATTCAACTGCCCGACGACCTTCTTTTCCACTCGTAAAACATTTACTTGTACATTTAATACAATTACCTCCATGTTTCATTCCACACATTGAGCATAAGGGAAAACTCAGCTTCTTTTCAGTGTGGTCATTCAATTTTTCTTTGAATTCCATTTTCTTCTTCTTATAAAACCCATATGATTGATGGGTCACTCCAATCTCCATATAATACTTGAGATCACATCAAACAATTTCCCTGTAGCTATTGAAGCCCCTTATGGCTAATGCCCTTTGAAGACTTGGTTTGAAGCCAATAATGAATCGATCGATTTTACTCCCAGGTTGGATGAAAATTCTAGATGTGTACCTTGCAAGCCTTGTAAAATTAGCTTCAGAGGTACCAATAGATTCATCATAATTTTGCTTTATTTTAAGAAACTCTTTCTCCATCTTTGTTCGAGGAATACGAGGGAAGTAATTATTGATAAATTAGTTCTTGAACACGTCTCATTCCGTGGACTCAATTTCATCCCTTTGCCTCGTATTCTTAATAAGATTCCACCATTGATTAGCTTCACCACCCAAACGATATAATTATAAGATGACGTTATCATGTTCATAACATTGTATAATTGAAAATATCTTTTCAGTGGTACAAATCCATTGTCCAGCCACTAATGGATTAGAAGACCCGTTGAATGAAGGTGGATGCTTCCTCATGAAGGATTCAACAGAATGTTGCTCTTTCTTTTTCTCATTTAGAAGTCCAGCATGATTCATAGCTTGAGAAAGTTGTGTGAGAATGGCTACAAGATTTTGCATTCCAGCTCCCATAACGTTTGGTATCTCAGGGTTACAATCATTGCATATCCAGTTATATTCAGCATTAACACGATTCCTTTCCATCCATTGAATAAAACCAAGACGCATAGTGTGAGATACACTTAACATAACAGGAAAACCACATAATCAGGAATAAAATTTCACACTTTAGGTCATATCATAGGTTTTTCATGGCCATTTCTAAAACACTAATATTGTTTTCTATGTTTAGACATATCTTTAGAGTTCTTACTAAGGAATTCACATCCTAGTTTCCAATGGTTGACTATACCTTTCCTCTGATACCATCTATAACGACCCATACTTACAAACATGGTTAGTACATCCGAATTAAAGCATACTTATTAAAACATATAAAAAACCAATATTGGACCGTATAGGTATAGTGTATTTAGAAACTAGGAAACATAAACAACTGGTTCATAAATCATCTACATTTTCTCCCATTTATTTCATCATATTTAGAGTCTCTTTTTGCATATCTGGCTTAACACCCTTATTCCTGGTCTGGGGAAAAGAAAACATACAAAAGGGTGAGCTCAAATTCTCTATAAGGGTAAACAAAAGAGATATCAATCATATCTTATTCATAAGAATATAACATTTTTAAAATCATAACCTGCAAAAGAAATCATAATATCATAACATTGGATAAATCGTAGTAGTGAAATATAATCCCAATAATCATAACAAAAAACATGAAACATTGTGGCATACAAAAATAATCATAGAAAATAATTTCCTATTATTCAAGGCTCATTTCCAAGACCATCATAGCGGACAAAGTCAATTACTGAAATGAGTTCACTCCCCATTCCAGTCATGTATCATTGAACAGGATTAGCATTCCATTCTAGCCATGTGTATCTAATGAGATATAAATCTTGACCCAGTGAATTTGAGGGAGATATAGATCCCACCCAACTTATAATGAAACCATTCTTATGTGTGCCACAAAACCATAAATCATATATCATATCATAACCCATGTAATGAAAACGGGATTCTTAAACATCATGCCATCATAACATAATCCATATAAGATAAAAGGAATTCATAAAAATAATTCCATCATAACATAATACAATCAATGTAAAAATTAGGATACAAAAATAACCCTATATTATATTAGATGGAAAATAATTTTGATAAAACACTTGAACTCCATTCTTGAGGAAAATATCCTTTCTACTTCAAAAACACTTTTCCATTATTAACATGTCATTTTATTTTAAAATAAAAGAAGTTAATTAAAAATAAACTTGAGAACTTGTAATTGAAGCTTCATGGAAATAATTTTCTATGAAACCATAAAAATTCATTCATGCCGTATAAGTTAAAAAAACAATCTTCTCGTACTTTGAAAGGAAAAGTCAAAAAGTATCTTGTACTGAAAACATCAAAAGATTCCTTTAATATGTTTTATTAAAAATTCACGAATAGTTAAAATTGTATTTAAAAAAATTGTAGGAGGATAGAAATAATATTACATATTGAGGAAACATGGATGTGGATGAAAAATATTCCCCAGTAAATTCTTATGTATAAACAATCTCGGATAAAAATGAGATTGCGAGATTTTCCCTTACCTTAAGTCTGGTTTTCTTCGTATGTATCGTAAACTCTTGTATAATGATTTAAATAGAATCATTGAATTATTAAAGAATAATATTAACTGTTATGATATCATATATGTTAATATTATTCTCTTCTTATTAGTAATATTTCATTGCTACTTTTTATTCGGGTGTTCATTGCTTTAAGTTCTTATGCATGTTTTGTCGAATAAATTATTATTCATATTTTTAGGTTATGGATACCTCATTTAAATAATGGTATTAGTGTAATATATATCATATTTATTCATTAAATTAATTTAAATAATCATTATTCAATGAAGATCATGTAGAACGAGTAACATCACATCAAGGAGATGGTGGGCCGTACGTACGCACGAGCGATGATATCGTTCCCATGATCGTGGAATCGTATTGAAGTTTATGTATATTATTTGAGATTCAATATAACTTTACAATAATCATATATAGTTATTCTTTACACCTTTATACCCATCCAAGTAAGGTGGTGGTGGAAAACAGATTACACCACGGTGTGGAGACGGTATTCTCTACGTACGCATGCGCGGTGATTTTGTTTTCCGTAGGATGGATTGAAGGTGAAATAGGTTTGTTTAATATTTATAATAACATATCAATATATTATTTATACTGATTTTATTACATCATAATGAAACAACTAAAGAAGAGGATGTAGAAGAAGAAATAAATTTGAAAGAATCGGTAACAGATATGACCTCTTCTTTGACACGCCTCTTTGAAACCTCTTCTTAGGGCACTAATCATGGTCTTTGAAGAAGACCAGGACCTCTAGAATATTACTAGGGGAGTTGAGACGAGTAATGGGCAGGGTTTGGCTGATCATGAAGTTTAAATGGTGTGTAAAGAGGAGAGGGAGGAGGTTCCCTTTTATAAGGGTGGAGAGGGAAACCTTTGGAAACCTGAAAAATATAAATTTATAATAAATTCAAACCACACTAAAAAACATAAAAAATGACTCATATCCGAATATTAGATGATATAGGTTTGTAATCTCATGAAAAAATAAAATTTATACATGTTTAGAATTTATTTTAAACATTATCAACTTGATTTATCCTTCTTTAATTGATTTAATATTATTTGTGGTAATAAGATTCTAAATTTTAAATTGTTATAAATAATTTCTTATGTGTTGTGAATTGTCCATAATTGGATAATTTATGACATTATAGAAAATATAAAATTTAATTTATAAATTTTAAATATTTTTGTGATTTTTAAACAATTTTATAATATGTTATTTTTATAAAATAACAATATTGTAAATTTTTACACTATTCATTTATTTGAATTTAAATAAAATCCTCCCAGAATATATGTTCGAACTAAAAGATTTAATAGATTCATATAATTTAATATATATCTATAAAATTTGTGGAGTGCGTTAAATACTTCATATATTATTTATTTTAATATTTTTAAAACCATTTATTTGAAATTTCAATCAATAAAATAATTTCAACATCACTATTATGTCATAATTAATGAAAATTATTTAATCACTAAAAATTATAAATAAATTTACATTATGGAAATAATTTTATTATATTTATTTTGACAATTCATGTTCGATGTTTTATGAAGTTAATCACTAAATTAAAATTATTACACTTATAAGATTTATTAGTGACATATTGTCACTTTCTTTAGTTTTAATTATAATTACATCGTTTTCATTGTCAAAGGTCCATGAAATGAATCTACTCCAACCATTAGGAGATATGGGTCTAATTTTATTCATAAAATATAATTTTTTCATGTGTTAGGGTAATTTTACAATCTTATTTTTACCCTTAATTACCAAATTTACCTTTAACTATAGTAAAAACAAATTACCGTTGTTACTATTCATAATGTAAAAAAAATAAAAGTAACATATTAACATAATTTGGACCCACTAAATCTAAATTTGGAATCTATTTTTAAAAATTCAAAACACATAAGTTACAGTAATTGATATAAAATTAATCCCATTGTTAAGCAAACAGGTTTCAAAAGTTAAAACATTGACAAAGATTGAAATGTTTTAACCTATGAATTCAATGTAAAATTATTGGTAATGACATAAATTATTTTAAATGGAAAAAATATATTATATTTTCAGTTTAAAACAATTAAATATAATAATTTAACAATATAAATTATTGCGATGAAAAAAGTTATTTTTATTTAAAATATAGCGTGTTTTTACTATTCATTAAAATATGAAAGTTATCAGAATAATATGAAAATTTTATCCAAAGTAATTTTTTATTTCCTGATTCCAAATAAGAATTTTATTTTCTCAAATTTAACTTATAAACATTTCAAAAACAAGATTTAATTTGGGTACGCCATCAAAAGGAGGCAAAATTGCATTTTTTGAAAAACAACTTATTTTACCCGAAAATATTATTTTGTTCTCATACCATGTTATAGAAAATGTTCAAGATGAATAATAATTATATAAAATTACAAATTTAGTCAATAATATTCATAACGGCTAGTCCATAATAATATTATAACAATATATCGATGTTTCGTGAAACTCTGTATTGCGTACTACACACGCTATCGAAGAAGGCCGCGATTGCATGTAAGCACGCCAAGCTAGTGTTGTGTGTAGTGAAAATTTTCTTTGGTGTTGCATATGACATAAGATATAAAAAAATATAATTCTCATAATCTATTAGGGTGTTACACATATCCTGTTAGACATGATCTCGGGTGGGTGCAGTAGGGGCCATAGAAGGACGTGCCAATGCTACCAGAATTTGGGGTGGACACCCAGACAAAGGGATCCTTTGTGGGTTCACCCGAATATACTCTGGACGCTTTCCTAGTGGGGGGATGTCTTTATGTTCTTCTAGGTACATATTTCTTTATGTTGATAGTTCCAGTGTTGGGATGGACGGACATCAGAGCATGAATTCATTTACTAGGATGATTTTGCTATGGAAAGGGCACAAATTCTGGAAATAAAAGTTGACATTTCGTAGGAGTAATACATCCGGTAAGATAGCTCCCTCTACGGATCTTGAAGTTAATTTTTCTTGAGCTCTTTAAATTATTCCTCCTACTTGAAAAATACTTCCTCGAGAGTGAGGGACACATTCTTAGGGGAGGAGGTGGTGGGTCATATAAGACCTGTGATTTATTCATCCCCTTATTAGGGTTTTGTGAGGGAGGTAATAAAATATTAACTGAGGGGGTATCTAAATTTGAGAATGCTCTCTGGTTTCAGGTATGCACACTATCAGGCATGTTGATGGATTCCTATAGGTGGGAACCATCTTTTCTTGAATCCTCTCCCTCTGTATCAATATCAGTGAGATCTATGGAGATTAATTTCACCATGATCACTGATGAATACTACATTGGGGGTGGTTACTCGGTGTTGAATGGTAGAAAATTTTTCATCATCCTTTGTTGGAATTTTACATTATATTATACAATATTTTGGGGTTTCATGGTGATAATTGACCTGAAGGGATCTCTGATCTGACCTCATAATGTAACTTTGTCTTGGAGTGTATGAACCCTGATATGGGGTGGAATGAGTGACCTCTCTTCTCATCATTCTCTCTAGGTATGAGAATATAGACATCAACTGTGTGTGAACCTGGGGTAAAAATACCCCTGGCATTGTGTGATGGAGTTGTTCCCATTCTTCTATTGATGCGCTATGGCCTGTATTTTTTGGGCATACGGGGGATCTTCGAGTTAAAAATACCCCATCCCAGCGGTCTTGGGTTGTTCCTGTATTGCAGCAGTGACCACATCCATTTCAACCTTTTTTATTTCATGCACTCCTGTGTGGGTGAGAGACGAATATAGAAATGGACCCACAAAAGATTTATGGACCATTGAAGACATGATAACTACTTGTTGGTTGACCTCCATTAGGAAAAATGCCTGCTGGATGTTCACAGTGCCCTGGCTCTAAAGCTTTTCAAGGGATTGATCTCATCAGTCCTGATGCTTTTGGGACTTACTCCATGCCTATTTTTGTTGAATATTACATATTTCCTGAGCAAAAAATTCATTTGACGGATTCCTTTGGGTAATGACATTGGAAGATGTCATTTTTAATGATGTTTACTGAATGGGATGTGGGGTGTAGTGTAGAGATCCATGTTCTCCCCATCCCCGAATGTGATCTCCAGCCGGAGCTTTTCCAATTAGACAACACCACATGCGTCGTGCATGGATGAAAACCAGTTCGAGATTTTTCCTTCACCTTTTTTATTTCTCTTATCAAGCAGATGGAAGGGCATCGAGGTCGATTTTATGGGGAATCTCCCCTAACATGTTGAAATAGATTTCACACCCTTTATAGGGAAAGAGCGTTCATTTTAGTTGGCAAAGAGTCATCCACATATTGAGGTGAATTTTATGCATACATTAATTAGGCAACTCCCTTGGTATCTCAATGTGAGAATTGGTCGTAGGCCAATACATCACTAGTATGTTTTACTTTGCTAGTTGTATTCTCATGGGCAATGTATCGTATTGTTTTTCTTCTGGGGACTCTTTTACAATGATATTTTGATCTTGAATACTTCATAATAATTTAGTTCCAAGAAGCCAAACTAGTGGGAGCCTCATTGATATGTGAACGATGTAAGGGTGGCTCAGAAGATGATCTTTTCCCCAAACCGTCATCTTATTGAGAAAGGATATCACTTGTCATAGACAGAGTATCTGATATGTCTAACTCCATCTTTCCAAGTGCCTCAGTATAATAGGTATTTCATAAATTTTTCCCAGGAAGGGTAGGTTCTTCTCGCCAGTATTAATTTTGACTGTGGGGAGGACCTTCACAATTTGTGCTACAATGGTGAGGGATACCATTTCAACTTGATTCATGAATTTAGGGAGTATCCCTATGATGTATACCCTAGGGATAACCTTAAAGGTGGGCTACAACTTAGGGAGAACCATCTTGCTACATGATGTCATTGAGGGGAGGACTTTCTCAATTATTGTTTTGATGGAGAAGACTACTATCAAATCTTGACATCTAGATTCAGGAGAATTTATACAGTGTACATCACAGGGAGGGTCTTTAGGATGTACTTAAATGAGGGGAGGAAATTATAGTTGCTTGATGTCACTGAGTAGAGGTATTTCACAACAACTACCATGGTGGGGAGTCCCTTCTCAATGACAGAAATCATGGCAAGGACTACCTACATAACTCGATGTCCAACTACATGAAGAATCATATTTGCACTGTATACCATGTAGAGGACCATCTGGGTAGACAACAACAAGGTGAGGAGCTTATTGCAATCTTATCTTTAGGTAGGGTGTGAGGGGGGGGGCTACTCTGAAAAACATGAATAGATAGGCTCTCATGGTTGATCATTCCTAGACTATGGAGTAAGCCCCCATGGGTGCTATGGGGAGTACGTTTAGAGATTATAGTAGCATCATTGTGAGGAGGAACTTTTTAATTGGTACGGCCACATCCATATTTTGGTAATGGACTAGCATTGTCATGAACATTTATTGATATATTTTTGAGGGCATCAAGAACCAAATATTCAAGAACAGTAGGGTCAAGTACGTGATCTTCTTTTTCAAGTTTCCATTAACATGATTTATTTTTGGGTTCTCTCTTGTGGGTAACCAGGTATTCTATCTATTGGTAACAACCTTCATATTCGAGTATGAATCTTGTTAGGTCATTTGATTCCATTGGGATATACAAACATGCATCTTGAGTTTTTCAAGGGATATATTCCTGGCCGAGAGTGGACACCACATTGGAATGTTGTCCCCCAGTTGGAATAAGTATTAGTTCTCGATATAGTTATCTGTTTATCGTGGTATATTTTCATTGACCCGCCTGGATAGGAGCAGGGAAGCATAAGTGCTCCAGAGTGAGTACTTGATTTTGGTGAGTAAGTCATTCCGCTCGAGGAAACCAGGTCATGGGGCTGGTTTCTCGCCCTTTCTGTCGATGCAATGATATCTTGGCATGTTTCTAGGATATCGTTTGGAATCAATATCTTATCTTCCATCATTTCCAGTATTTTCTAAGATAACTCATTGGTTGGAATGGGTATGAAGGACCATTATAATGTCAGTGCCGGAGTTTGTGCCTACTCTAGTCCCACATGGATTTCTAGTAGATACTGGCAGTTCTCTAGTGCTGAGACAGATGAATGAGTCTACCTCCAATTTTATTCTCTGGTTTCCAATATATTTGATTAGTGGGCCCAATATTCATGAGTGGGGACCTCTACCTTCTATCTTGCCAATGTATTAGTCTCACTTATTTTTTATTCATCGAAATGGACTTGACTCTGCTCATAATTTATTTCTACCCAATTTAGATGGAAGGATTGATATGCATTAGTAGGTATTTGTGCCTACATGTAGCTGGTTTCCATCCTTTTTGAATGAATATCTTCTTATGCCTCAGTAGATATTCGCATCTCTTGAAATTATCCACTATGTGTGCACAGATGTACCAGCAAGCACTAGCAGGAAAATACACATGCTCATATTATGCCACCCTTTTTTTGTGGTGGTATTGAGTGGAGGGGGTAGAGTTATATGTCTACCCGTTGGGTGTCATCATGATTGTACGGTAGGGTTGCCCCTTAAGAACCTGGGCAATAGCCTTTTCTTGATTATATATTTTCCACCATTGGTGGGAATCCTGAGGGGCCTCAGCCTTATAGACTTTATCAGGTGACCTTAGCATAAGGTCCTCTTCAGTGTGAGGAGACAATGAAACTCAGTGGTGTAGGAGATGCTCCCTGATTGGGGCCCGTGAGTTAGACCCCCGTGCAGTTGAGGTGAAGTTGTCCTCATTTACTTCAACTTCATTCCTATGGTAAGGGAGATACTCATTCTCACACTCTGAGTATAGGCTCCTGAAACCATTCAAGATGGCCACAGAGGACTCTTTAGGATGGGGATCCAGCCACGGCTGAGTAGGTCGCTGGAGAGATTTTGTAGACAAGAGGGATTGTCTTGCTTTCTCCACCGTGGGAAGAGTACCATTTCAGTGGTACTCTTTATCAACATGCTAGATTCCTAGTGTCGAAGACGCTGGGTATGCGATGGAGTCCTAATATTCATTGGGGCCCTATCCACCTATGGTATCACTGAGGTGTATGTCTACCATGGTCGTCAAGATTTCATTTGGATTGAAGGTAGCTTTTTGAGACCCTATAATATTTAAATGACATATACAGATAACAAAACCCGATAAAAGTACCATCTCTTGAACATATTCATATTTGATGATTTAGCATGGACTTCTTCACATTTTATTGTTATGAGGCGATGGGTATTGAGTTGGGGTAAGAAAACCACACTGGTTAAGGATTAATGTTGGGTTCACCATTTTTTATTCGACCTGAGGTGATGTGGGAGCACATATTATGGAAAAGGAAAAATGGTCCGATGGGTGGAAAATATTTGTCTATTATTGTAGAAATTATCAAATCAGCATATTTTCATCATCCCAATCTATATCATTATACTTTAAGGGGGGATTGGATTGAACCCCCAGGGAATGGTAGTTTGTCCTATACATCATGTGAAGGAGGTTCCACAGTCAAATTGTCACAAAAAACAATTTCATGGGAGTATGTACATGTGTAATTAGTCCTATTAGGTTATAAATTCCTCAGATTGTATCCAGCATGTTTCCTTTTGGAGCCAGAAACACCCAACAACCCTGGTATCCATGATTCATGGACCTTCTTTAAAAAGACAGATGCTCGTTTGATGATTATTTGTCCATTGAAATTTAAATAATCCATTGGTCAAGAGGAAGGGAGGTCTGGATCATCGCACCCTTTGGGGGGAATTATTGAATATTTTGGGACTCTGCTATATTTTTATGTCATGTTCATTTTTTCATGAATCCTTTTTTCAATCCCAAAGAGTGTGAAAATGGGATACCCATGGTTTGAGGGAAATATATAGGAATACATGGATTTTATGTTATGGTGGAAATGATGATATATGCTATAAAATATGTCACCCTAGAGTTTATCATCATCTAGGGGGATGTGAGGTGACTTTATGTTTGGATTAGACTCAAAATATGGGCTTACAACGTATCCTATAGAGGGGAATCAGATCCCACGTAGCTTGGGAAACATAGGGCTTACACATGGGAGCTTACCAATTGAGGGGAATGATTGGGTGAAACCATTAGAAAGGGCACCCCTTTTGAGATCAGGCCTTCAAAAAGGAATCCTAAAAACCCTGGTTTGATTAGGAATAAGAGTTCTCGTAGTTCATATGGGTTGGTTTTGTTTACGTTGTGGTCATCACAAGTCTCTAAGACCATATGAGTCATTAATGGTGTAATTAACAAGAGGGTGTGAGAGATCCAACCAACCACTCACCTCTTATCCCACTAATGGGAGTGGGATGACCTATGGTGTAAGAGGCTATGGTGATGGTGGGAGAGGGAAAAGAGAGATGAACATTTTAATATGGGATTACCTAGGAGTTCATTTGACTCGACCCTTAAATAATTGGGGACATACCTAAGAGGGAGTTCCCTAGAAAGAATTCTGGGAAAAGGATGGAATGTCACCTATTGACAAAAGGTGGATCAAAATGATTCATTTGACTAATCATTGTTCCTAGTTGAATGGAAAATCAATTGATCACTATCACAACTAATCCCCTAGGGCCCATGTCGTGACTACCCCAAGCCCGCCTTCTATAGTCCAGGGGTGGTCGATTAGCACTGAAAGGAATAACCATGATAAACGGGATGGAATTTCCTTTAAACATGAAAACACACTGTCTAATAACACAAGAAGAAACAACCACGAAGTAAACTGATATAGAAAAAAGTTTACTAGAAGTAAAGGGGCCAGAATACACGCACAACTAAAAAGTGCAATTACAGTAGAAAATAGGAAACAACTCATGGATCATCCACTGTGGATCCTACCAGAATTTAAGGTACTTCTCACGATCACTAGTCACTGCATCATTTCACATCAAATTTTCCATCTTTGAGTACTGTCTAGTCCGGGCTCCCTCAGCCAAAATCAACAGTGTCTTCCATGTGAACAAGACACAACAAGGTGCGGGCATATCCCGTGTTGGGGTGAGTATAACATTACTCAGTAGGGACCCTGATACCCCCTACAATCTCCCAGAGTTATACAAATTAAAAACCACAAAGAAAGACCTCAATCACAAATCATGATGTAGTCAACAACTCTACATTGTTATATGTCCATACATATACCTAAGTCATCAAAATCTACTTGTCTCATACATGAGGAAACCTAATGCTCCAAATTTAAACACATTTGAACAAATATTACACTAGGGAAGAATACCACAAAGGTTACACTATGAAGGTAACACCATGAAGGTAAAATTACCACAATGGAAAAGACTCCACTCACATGAGGTGTAACATAAGTACACAAGTACGTATGATTAGACTTATCACTAGATCATCTTATTCTGTCGAGAAACTATACTACTAACCCACACAAGACCGGTAGATGATGACCCACATAGGATCGGTGACCACTCACCCACTCAGGATCCGAGAACATTGACTGACATAGTATCGATAATTTCGGACCCACATAGGATCAATATATTCTGACCCACAAAGGATTGATGTTATTTCTTCACATTACATCCAGCCAATAGATTACTACACTAAGCATGATTGATTCTAGGAGCATCCACTACTCAATCTATTGGTCATTCCTCAACCACCATGAAGTTCTATGAAGAATTATCCCAAGGTAACACAATGCCTTAAGTGTTCTATCGTGACATACAGAGAGTAAATGAAACACTCGGTCTTTTACTTATAAGCATTTTAGTACCGAGGTCCCATTTGGATTCAGGTTCAATTCAACTTGGCCATTCTCCAACTTTCTCCAAAATTCATGTAGATAATACCAAAAGGTCCATCTCCCTCTAAGGAAATGAACACCACAGATGGTTCATCAAATGGACACACGATTCACATGTTATGGCCCTTTAAGAGAATGTGGGCTGGGTCGGGCTGACCCGTTCGGAACCGGTCCGTGGCAGACCCATCCCGAGATGGGCTAGCCTAGTTGGACTCGGTCTGCTAGGACATGGACCAGCCCAGACCATCTGAGTGGCGCAACATGACCCACTGAGGGGCGCAGCACACTGGGCTCGTGCGACACTACCCTTTAGGCTCACGGGGCTTGGCCCACAGATGGTGCAACCTATTGTCTGGTGATCACCCTAGGTGGGGTGAGGGGAGGGGGTACCCTTATTTAGATGGAAGAGCAAAGATACCTCATGGCACTACGAGATCGACTGCGAGACCCACTGGGAGCGGGTTCCAGCACTTTGCTGTGATTTTCGAGCAGTGGCCATCTTCAGCGGTGCGCGACGGTGGGCCACTCGCTTCCACCTGCGGCCAGCCAGTGCCACCCACCACTATCCTCCATGGCTATATTCCATGACCCCCTTCACTGGTGCCTTGCAACAGTGGCTTCCACCTCCTTCATGGTCCGGTCGGTGCATGGCGCAGCCCTCACCCCCACCGACACCGGTTGCTGGCACCGTAATGTCGGTGTCACACCAGCGGTCTTCTACGGGTAACTGGGGGAGCTATGGTGACATGTTGTTCCATCCAAAGGTATCAATGGCCTCAATAGGATGACCAATTCATTTCTTGACCCTCCGTTTGAGGTTCTGTCCCACATGAATAAAAATTCCATGAAAAACGAATAGATCAACAAAGAAGTGGAAGGTATGGGCCTTGTTCGTTTGGCTTGTTCCCTCCGTGTTAGCTCAATTAAATGAGGGAAGAATAAGATTCAAAAATTATTTTAAAATTAAACCAAAAAAAAACCCACCTACAGATCATTGGAGAATGTCTGCATTTGAGGAAGATTTGATGTCCATCATTCCTGCAACAATCCTCCAACGAAGTCGCTCAATCATCGTTCTTTGGTTCTTTCTTGGTGAGGGGATTTTTTCCTCGTCAAGAATCCTCCCAAGATCAAGCCCCTTACAATGATTTTAAAAAACCCCACATTAGACTATTACTCTATAACATGTGATGAAGAGGTTCATGAATAGGAGTAATTAATGAGCCTCATTAATCACACGAAGGGTGGTTACACAACCATTGTGTAACTGAGCATTTAATGTCCTTAATTAAATGCCGGACCATCCCTATGTTCCCCACCATCAAAACATAAAATCTTTGTGAATGGATTTTTAAAAAATAAAATAAAATAAATTTATTTTATTTATTCAAACACAAAAATTAAAAAACAATGTTCGTCCTCGACCCACTACGGTCGAGGATAAACCACCCTTAAGTGAATCCTGACACTGTAAATTCATTGGTTCCCTCAGATTTCAATTCTGAGAAACAGTTCAAAATTTAGTATTCCTCAATCGCACGCTTACTGAACTTTCCTTAAAGAATATTTAGAAATTCAATTTGGGCTCACCGGGCCTCATAATCACACGTCCTTAATTTTCAAAGACTCATAATAATTCCATATAATTCAAAAAATATTTTCATGGGAAATCTAGGTCTTTATATTCTTTCCACCTTAGGTATTGTTTTCCTCGAAAGCCACAACATAGACTAAGGAAACCAATGGGGGTACTGAGGATGAATCTGGGCCTCGCGCTCCCATGTTCTCTCGTGGAGCTTCCCTTGATACCAGCAAATGTGCATCAGAGGTATCGATCGACCATAAAGAACCAGCTCTTGTCGATCCTATATCTCTACTAGAACCTCCGTAAACATCACTCCATCATCAATGTCTAGATCACCCATTCGATAATGTGTGGTGGATAATGAACGTAATTTCTTAGCTGCGACACATTAATGATATCATGCACCTGATGCATCTCTGGGGGAAGAACTAGGTGATATGCCACCTTGCCAACTTTGCTGAGAACCTGAAAGGGTCTAATGAACAACCGATATAGCTTTCCCCTTTGGCCAAATCTTAGCAATCTATATCAAGGTGAGACATATAAGAAGACACGATCTCCCTCATAGAACTCTATAGGTCTCCATATCTTATCATCATAATACTTCTTCTTAATCTGTGTTGTCTTCATCCCCTCCTGGATGATCTGCACCATCGTAGTGGTCGCCCATACCAACTCTGGATCAATAAGTGCTGACTCCCCTGGGTCTGCCCATCATAGAGGTGATCGGAAAGGTCGACCATACAAGGCCTCAAATGGAGGCACATCAATGGTGGAGTGATAGAAATTGTTTTATGAGAACTCCACAAAGGGAAAGTGGTCCTCCCAAATGAGGCCAAAATCTAGGATGCAAGAACGAATCATTTACTCCAATGTCTAAAAGGTTCGCTCCATCTGAACATCCTTTTGTGGATGAAAGGTGGTTCTCAAACGTAACTGAGTCCTTAATGCCTCCTTTAATCCCTTCCACAACTGGGATTTAAAACACATGTCATGGATTAGGATGATCATTGATGGAACCCCATGAAGTCATAAAATCTCTTGTATGTAGAGTCATCTCAAGCCCTATAGTGATCCCTACTCTCAAATAGTTAATAAGTGGGCCGACTTGGTGAGTCGGTAAACGATCACCTAAATGGAATCATGTCCCTAGAACATATGTGGAAGCCTTGTCAAAAAGTCAGTGGAGATACCATCCCACTTCCACTCTAGAACCTCTTGTGGCTGCGCGAATCCTACTAGAACTTAATGATCGGCCTTCACTTGTTGACATGTGAGGCATCATGACACAAAATCTTCCACTGCTGTCTTCATCCCGGGCCACCAGTGCTAATGCTACAGGTCCAGGTACATCTTCACCACACCAGGATGTACCAATAGAGGGGACATATTGAACTCCCTAAACAACTCCTCCTATAGATTTACTTGTACCATGGTGTGTCCTCTATAGATGATGACATTCTCCCGATCTTCAAAAAATCCATCAGGTTCTTATCCTGAGGATATCTGGGCCCGTCAATCCTCGCAGTCAATTTCCCAATACTACACCTCATGAACTCACTGATGAAGTGGGGGAGTGATAGTCATATTCTGATGGAATGTTACTCTATCACTATCCAAAAAGGATATATGCAATGTGGCTAGATTCTCTGTCACCTCACTCAGTAGCTGTAAACTAGACCCCCCACTGGGTGCATCTTCCACTACATTCCCATTCCTAGGAGTGCAGAGTATCTCGACATCATAGTCCTAGAAGAACTCTAGGAAACGACGTTGTGTCAGTTTCAGGTCCTTATATGAAAATATATACCAGATAATCTGTGATCAGAGTAGACTATAAAATGTTCGCCAATGCAGTAGTTCTCCATATCTTCATGGTGAAGACCACTGCTAATAACTCCAGGTCATGGGTGGAATAGTTCTTCTCATGTTGTCTCAGCTGTCGTGAACCATAAGCGATCATTAATCACTCCTACTTCAGGAAACATACATGTATGGTACCAGATGCATTGCAGTAGACTACATACCCAACACCCTCTTCCGGTAGCCTCAATATGGCGGAACTCATCAGTCTCTGCCTCATCTCTAGAAAAATATGCTGAAATCTCTCCGACCAAATAAAGGGTTTTCGCTTATTCGTCAACACTGACAATGATGTCACAAATCTAGAAAAGTCAGGTATGAATTTCCAATATTACATAGCCAACTCTATAAAACTCCACACCTTGGTCAAACTTCTAGGTGGATCCCAAGACAGCAAAACCTCTACCTTCTCCAGATACAGCGCAACTCCAGCCTCCGAGATAATGTGTCCCAAACAAAGGGAATCTCGTATCAAAAAGTATCACTTCAAGAGTTTAGCATAATACTATTGCTCGGAGTGTATCCATAAATATATACGATTGATAGGAATGCTCCTATTTTGTTGTCGATTATATCAATATGTTGTCAATAAAGGCCACCATGAATCGATCGAGGTATGGTAGGAAGATCTCGTTCATGAGTCCCATGAAAACTGTAGGGTCTTTGGTCACTCCAAATGGAATAACCATGAACTCATAGAGTCCATACCAACATCTAAAGGACATTTTCTACACATCATCATCTCGTGCCCTGAGCTGATTATAGCTTGATCTGAGGTCTATCTTCAAAAACCAACGAGCTCCCTACTGCTGATCAAAAAGATCATCAATCCTAAGAAGTGGATACGTGTTCTTCACGGTCACCGAGTTTAGCTTCCAATAGTCCACACAGAGCATCAAGCACCAATATGTGTTCTTGGAGGAAAAAATTAGGGTTTCCCATAGAGAAAAATTGTTCCTTATGAAACCCTTTCTCTATAAGTCCTCCGACTATACCCATAACTCACAAATCTATAACAGAGCCATCCGATATGCTGGTGTAGATATCGTTGTTGACTTGGGGTATAGGTTGATGTAAATGTTCACCTTCCTATAAAGAGGTAGTCCCTGGATATCAAGAGGAAAGACATCAGCATAGTGGTCCATCGATACAAGATAGCTCAGACCCTCAACATCAACTACTCTGAGGGTAAGATACCAAACTAATGAGTGATCAGATGCACCCTCTTATGGGTAAGTCCATCCTATGCAAAAAAGGTTCCTTTCATGCTAGTGAAGTAAAACCGGGTCCCATCATCATAGACGCACCACACATTGCTCCATATGCAATTAATTTGAGCATGGACTGTAGATAACCGGTCAATAGACATGGTGACTTCCCAAGGTCTCAACACCCCTATTAGACGATCCCATATAATGCTCTCACATCCTTGAGTAAGCTTAGACTACCAAAACTAGTTTCTAATCATTGAATCCCCGCCTATAGGATTCTCTAGCTGTAATGATCGATCCAACGACTCCATCAGAATCCCTGAGCTCCGAATGAGGGTTGTGAAAATACAATAGTGACTTGAAAATGTGTCTATATGTAATGAATCTAGGGTGGAGTAGAAAAAGATCGTAACTACAATCATCTCCATAGTGTCATGGTTGTAGGCCTCAGCTTCCTGGAGCTGATATCGTCCTTGTCCACCTTCTCCCTATGGTCGGGGTGGACCACCTGGTGGTTGTGGTGGTAGAACCTCAACCATATGGTGGTTTCCCATTTTTCAGGTCGGGCAGTTGGAAGCCATGTGACCCTTCTCGCCGCACAAGTAGCACTACCTGCTCCTCATCATTCCTCATCTATCCTAGGAGCCCCACACCACTAACCCTGTATCCTGAGGTTGTCCACTAGAAGGTTTTCCCCACATGGGCCCCTGTGTCATCTGTCTACTGCCTGCTGTGGATGACTCTGCTACCTAATTTCTGGTGGGGGATCTCAGTGTTGATGCCTACACAGCTAGGAACCTCTCCACCAAAAGTGCTCGTTCTAGCACCCCAGCATGCGTCATAATACTGAGTGATATCATCTTGGCTATGATCTCCCATGAGAGACCCAACTCAAAGGTCTAGGCCGTGAAGAAAGGGTCATGTACCATGTCAGTGGAGTATCGGGAGAGATCAATGAACCACATCGAGTACTAGGCCACAGTCATGCTGCCCTACTGTAAGTGTAGTAGGTCTTGTTTACACACTGAGAGTAGAGTCACTAGGATGAACTCATCCCTAAAAAGATACTCAAAGTATACCTTAGTGAGGGTCACCTCATCGTGTATCTGGAGTGTTAGATTCCACCATCTCCCAGCTGCTCCCTGAAAGAGATGAGTATCTAGGATCACCATTAAATTAGATGGTGTCCCAACTAAGCAAAAAACATTGGCCACAACCACTAGCCAATCCTCAGCAGCCTTTTGATTTGTCTTTCCTTGGAACCTCTAAGGCCTTTGACGCTGGAACTTGTCCAACATGCTCAGTCAGCATGCCCTATCTGTAGGTGGGGCTGGTGGCAATGTGTGCCCAAAGGGTAGTGGTGATGCAGTTACACCACCCGAAGGTGCTAACTCTATAAGAGGGGCCAACAATAAATCCTCATCGCTTGGTGGGCCGTCATCATGTACTCTCTCAGGAATCGAAGCTAGCTATCTTTGTGGAGGCATGTTGGAAGAAAATAGTTGTGCCACAGTCAATATGTTATACCTGGTGAGCTGACTCAAAGAGATAAAAAATAAAACACTTTGAAAACACACATGACCAGTGTTTTCATACACCAAGTTGGAAATTAGAATTTAGGTTTCTGGTGTATGGATACATCAGATGCCACACAAAAAATGGACTCCAAAAACTGAAAACCACAGTCGATTCACTTAACAATATTGCTCTATTGAAAATATCTGAGTCCTACTTCTTTGGTAGAACTGACTCCATTGATACCACTTTTCACGAACACTCCTATGGGGCCCGTGTCGTGACTAACCCAAGACCGCCATCCATAGGCAAGGGGTTGGCTACAACACCGAAAGGAATAACCCTAATAAATGAAAAGTTATTACTTTTAAACCTACAAACATACAATCTAAGAACACAACAAGAAGCAACAATAAAAGAAAACTGGTTTAGACAAATTTTTACTGATAGTAAAGTGGATGAAATACAGGCCCAACTGAAAAGTACAATTATAACAGAAAAGAGTAAACAACTCCTGGATCATCCAATGTGGATCATACATGAATGGTAGGTATAGATCACTATTAGTAGTCATTTCATCACATCACGTCAAATGACCCACCTATGAGCACCGTCCGGTCCTAGCTCCCTCAGCCTTGAACAACGTTGTATGTCGTTTTCACAAGACACAACAGGGTGTAGTCATAGCCCGTGCATGGGTGAGAGTATCAATACTCATTAGGGACCCCGAGACCCCAGAAGGTATCCCAAAGTTCCACAAAATGAAAAAGAACAAAACATGAAATCAATCAAAAATCACAAATCGTTCAACAACTCTTCGTTGGTATATGGCCATACATATACCTAATTCACCAAATTTTACTCGTCTCATACATGAAGAAACATATGGCTCTAACTTTTAAGAAATTTTCCCAACACATCCACAAGGGAAGAATACCAAAAAGCTTATACCACAAAGGTAACATGACAAAGGTAAATGTTACACAAAGATAATGAATAATCTCACACTAGGTATAACTAATGTACAGAAGTACATATGATTAGACGCATCGTTGGATCATATTATTTTGTCAAGAGCCTTTACTACTAACCTACATAGGATCGATAGATGTTGACCCACTCAGGATCGGGGAGCACTGACCCACTCGGGATTGTTGAGTGCTGACCCACATAGAATAAATAGTTAATGACCCCCATATGATTGATAGATTCTATCCCACATAGGTTCGATGTTCTTTATTCACGTTACAGTAAGCTACTAGATTCCCACACTATGCATGCTTGATTATGGGAGGATACTCTCCTCAAGCTATCAATCATAAGTCAACCACCATAATGTTACAAAATGAAGTATCCCAAAGTACCTCCATGTTGTAAGGGTTCCAATGTGATAGACGGTGCGTCAATCAGACACCTGGTCTGTGACTTATAAGTATTTTAGTACTGATGGCCTGGTTGGATATGGGTTCGATACAACCTGGTCATAGTCCAACATTCACCAAAATTCATGTGGAGTATACCAAAAGTTCCTTTTCAATACAAGTATCCCAGCGACACAGACAGTTAGTCAAATGGTTGTATGGTTCACTAGTTATGGCTCTTTAAGAGAAACTGGGCCACGTGGAGTCTGGGTCCGGTCCGACTCAGACCAACCTTAACTAGCATGGGTTAGCAAGGATGGGTTGGGCCAGGTCAGACTCAGCCATCTGGGTTGTAGTGGGCTCGTCCTTCAGGGCCACAGAGCGCCTGGGCAGCACGGCCCACTGGGCTGGCATGACCAAGCCCACAGAGGGGCATGGTCGGTTGGGCTTGCGCAACTCGGCCCACGGAGGGATACGACCCGCAAGAGGCATGGCTCGGCCCATGGATGGGCATGGTCCAATAGGCATGTGTGGCCTATCCCACAGAGGGTGAAATCTACTGGTAGGGGACTGCCCTAGTTGGATGGGGGGATGACTCCCCCCATTTGGAAGGCGGAGTGGTGGCATCATGTGGTGCCACCAAATCCTCTACAGGACCCACATTAAAAGGGTCCCAACCCTCTACCATATCATCCATGCCACGACCATTCTCAGTAGTATGCGATGGAACGACCCTCTCCTCCGCCTAAGGCTAGCCGATGCTGAACTCCACTGTCCGCCACATCTATATATCATGGCCCCCATCACCAGTAGTGTGTGACGGCACCCCGCCGCCTCCTTCACAACCAACTGCTTCCATCACCCTCGCTGATACCGGTTACCAGTGTCGTCATGCCGGTACCTTTCCAGTGGTCTTCCACGGCTCACTGAGCGAGATCTGGTGGCATGTTTTCCATCCAAATGTACAAACGGCGTCCTCGGGACACCGTCTTCGCCACATGACCCACCGTTCTGGGTACCATACAACGTGAATAAAAAACCACAAATAATGAATAGCTCATCCAAATAGAATATGGTCTGGGCCTAGTTCATTTGGGCTGCACACTCCGTGTTATCTTGATAACATGATTTAAGAATAAGATTCCATAATTATTTTAAAACTAAAAAAACCTTATCTCATGATCGTTAGAGGAAATACGTTTTTGAGGAAGAGTCAGTGTTCTTAATTCCCACAAAAGTGTCCAACAACACCACCCAATTTCTATTCTTCAGTTCTTCCTTAGTGATCAGATTCTTTCTTTTTCAAGAATCCCCACAAGATCAATCCTTTTACAATGATTTTCCAAAACCCCACATTAGAGATTTAATCTCTAACATGTGATTAATAGGTTTATTAATTGGTGTAATTAATGGGCCTCACTAATCACACGATGTGTGGTTACACAACCATTATGTAACTGGGCATTTAATGTCCTTCGTTAAATTCCAGACCTCCCCTATGATCCCCAGCATCAAATCACAAAATTGAGGTGGAAGAATTTTTTAAAAGTAAAATAAATTTATTTTATTTTATTTATTCATCCAAAAAATGAAAAAATATTTGCTCCTCGACCCACTACTATCAAGGTTAATCTTCCCTTAATATAATACCATCACTGGAAGTTCAACTATGCTCTTGAATTTAAATTCTGAGCACTAGTTCAAAAGTTAGAATTTCCCGCTCACATGTTTACTGAAGGCACCTTAATGAATGTTCAGAAATTCATTATGGGAAAACAGGAGTCAGAATCACTCACTGTAAATTTTCGAAGACTTGTAATAATTACATAAAAAATCATGGTCTTTGTTATCACAATTAATCCCTCTAATATGGAGGTTCATATTAGTGTCCAATGGTTGGACTTTGGGTTACCCTGAGAATGTAGACTTACAATCATCCATGGAATCTAAACCATTGTGGGGAGAGCCTTCGTGACTCCACATACCTTGGGTATGTAGGCCCAAATGGGTGTGATGATACACTCGATGCTCTACTCATAAAGGTCCGGTGGCTTTGGGGGAGGCTTCATCCTGATGTAGGGTGACTGTTTCATGAAGGGGTTATGGAGGACTGGATGGTAATGGAGGGGTGAGACTGGAGCTGGAGTGGAGAAAAAACAAGGACTTCCCATTAAATGTATTGTTTTCTCATGCGGGATAAGGAGAGATCCAAAATCAATATTGGTATATGGATAGTGGGGTTGTCTACATACTGAAGTAGTACACGAGCTTGGGCATGGAACCACCACACACCAAAGTGGTATGGGGTTCAGGATGCAATTCAGTAGGCCACTTCAGGTTCTATATATTTACTAATGTAGTACATGGTGTTGGGTTCAATTTTTAAAGTGATACACTATACAGAATACCATTTTGAATGGTGACCTGGAGCTTATCGTTCACGGGGACTTCAGTTGCGAGGAATGTGTGGTTTGTGATTTTAACAATTAGGTCTACATTTTCCCTTTATTATTATGTTTCATCTTTTTATGGTTTGTGGATGGTTATACATGTGGGAATGTGGATTGAAATTTGGACTTCATTGATTATTCGAGACCAAAGCTGTAATCCTCCCTTAATTCTTTCATCCAACCTCTGGGGTCTCTATCGAGCTTTCTTCATCCACCACCTTCCCAATTACTTATTCTCCCCTTTTATAAAGAATTTGTGCAATCATATCTCTGGGAATTAAACACCATTTCTGGATGTACATGAAGAGATATGACAATCCTAGAAATAATCAGAGAACCGAGGTTTACAGAGGCTATGGTTTATGAGTCATGGTTTGTGGAAACCTGCCAATTTTCATTGTCCACAAATATATGAGTTCACGAGATGATGTGTAGTTGGACTTTGTGTGCTTGATTCCACTAGTGATGTGCTTTGTGGGTACTGGGTTCACCCACCATCACACCAGAGGCCATCACCTCATGGGAAATTTTGCATACTGGTGGTTGGTGGTTCATACGGTCTATAAACATTTCCTGGTGATGGAACACGGGTAACCTAAAACTCTTAGATAAATTCAATTCTTTCTTGTTTCTTCAGAAGATTGCAACCCAATTTGAGTCCACTCGATTTTCTAGACTTGTAAGAATTCTTTCTTCCTTCTAAAAAGTGACTGTGGGAGTATTTTATTCTCTTCTTTAAGTTCTTAAGAACATACATATATATACACCACAAAAAAGAAATATGTGGTGTATAAGAAACATGTCCCATTGAACCAAAAGTGGGATAAAATTACTTTACATAAAGTAATTACGTCTTTCATACGCATTTGAACATCTTATATTATAAATATAGGTTTGTTATAAATATATTATTGATCCATAATCTTGTTTAATATACCATATATTATCTACCTATAACCTTTTAGTACCCAATTATTAAAAATTCTATTTAGAAATCACTTTATGGGTAATAACAGATTTGTTTTTCATGTATGTTATGCTTTTTTATTTTTCGTCCATTTACATTGACAATGGTTCTCTATTATATATAATTTTAACCATTATATAATTATCACACACACACACACATATATATATATATTAATTATATATAAATTTAGTGTATTCTGTAAATATAATATACGTAAAAGGAATTGTATTGTTCATGGAGACGGTGTATCATACTTATTCAAGAGTGTAGTGCCTATTTTATCGAAAGACGAAATGAATGAAAGTTAAATAATATATAAAATTTAAATAAAATGTATTATTTTTATATATCACACATATTAATTAAATTTACTCTTATTACCTTCCATGTAAAGCATAAGTGAATATCAAATCACATCACTTCATGATGCAGTAGTCCGTCGTACACACAAGCAACATTATTGTTTTCCCGAAGAATAAAAAGTAAGAAGGTATATGTGATATTATTATTCAATAAGTATAATTATGTCATAATATAATATAAATTTGTTAAATAAATAAATATAACCAGGTGTAATAGGTGGTGATGGAAAACAAATTACATCGGTTCAGAAGGAAATGTTCCACCGTACACACGGTCGATATTTTCGTTTCACACATGATGGAAGAACAGAAATTTGTAGGTAATTTTATTAAAATAATAATCTCTCCATATATGATATATAATTTTTTTATAATATAATTAATTTTATATAATATTTTAAACTGTTAGAGATAGAATTATAATTAAAATTCATAGTTAAGGAATATTTCACTTCTTTAGAATACCCATTTAGGTATAAACCTACAGATGTATTAGGAGGGTTTAATGATATAAATACATACTATATGATATGTGGACTGTATTGATGAAGATATTTGGGAAGACATTTCTTGAAAATGATTTTGGATGTTTGAAGAAGAGAGGCAGATGGTTTCCTTTTTATAAGTGGGGGAGAAGACACCGTTTTAATTTTTGTTAAGAAAAAAGTTTTAAGCATGTTTTAATAATTCCAAAAGGATTCAAAAAGTATTGTTTTAGAACCATAGATACAATAAAGTCTTAATATGTCGGTAAAATATTAATTGGATAATTTTTTATGTTCTTTAACACATAACTTCCTAGTTTAACCCATGGTAAAGTCCTTTTCACCATAACCTCAATAATTAATTTTTTCTATTTTTACAAGTCATTTAGACCAACAAATAAGAATACCATAATATATAATATTAAATGTTATGATTAAAAATTTATACTGAATTAATATAAATTCCATTTATATAAGTATAAAATTTAAATTAAAAATTGAACACACATATGCAATGAAAAAATAGTTTTTTAAAGGGAAATATATCATTAGTAGAGAATGTTTTAATATCGAAGGTCAATATGAATTTGCCTAAAATGACCTAAATTTGTTTAGTACTAAGATAATTGAACTATGTTTATTTTAATTTTTATAAATAATTTGTATCTTTTAATATTATTAAATAGATTTTTTTTAAAATAAGTACTTTTCACTATTCACCTAAAAAATAATCATTTCAAAAAAATATCAAAATATCACTGTAAGATAATTTTAATATTTTGATTCAAAAATTGAAGTTAACTTTTAATAAAAATTAATTTTTATATAATTTTAAAAAACTATTTTCATTATATGTTCACAAAAAAATCATTTTTTGATAGAAAAAATTATTTCTTAAAATATAAAAAAATAACTTAAATTTAAGTAATGATTTAAAAATATAATTTATTTATCTAAAAAATTAAACCTAATTTTAAAATTTTAGTTATTAATATTCCTACATTAGTATTAAATGGATTTGTTTTAATGTTCATATTATAAAAATAATATCAACAATATATCACAGTTTGTTGAAACTTGATGTTGCCCGTAACACAATATATCAATGAAATTAAATTATTAAAAAATATATTTCCCTAAAAACGAGGGTTTTACATTTTAAAATCATTAATAAATTAACCACAAAAATTCCTAAATTTCGGTGAAAACAATAAAGGATACTTCTACCTATTACATCCTTAGGTTCCCACATAGCTTCATCAAGATGATGGTCTCACCATAAGACATTTGTCCAGGTGAGTGGTCTTGTTTCATAGAACAGTATTTTAAAAATATAGATTCTACCCTTGTTTTTCTTTATAAGAATGATCATTCTCTAATTGTATGACCTTGGAGTCCAGTACATTCTATTGATTAAGAAAGGACATCCTAATAAGAGATAGATAGAAGTTATTGTTAACCCAAAAGATGTTCCGTGGATGCTCTAAAAAATAATCTATGGTCCTAATATAATTAATATTTTCCAAGGGAATGATGTACCTAGGGATGATTTTTCACTTATTTGGAAATCTCATTACCTTCTTCAATTGAGATTTTCTTAGAAACACCTTTTCACCAACTTTAAATTCTAGATCATTCTTTATATTTTCACTATGAATTTTCTACAAACATTATGCTTACCTATGTGTTTTTCAATGAATTTAACCTTCTCTGCCATTTCATCAACCAAGTTTGAAAATATTTCATTCTCCAGAATCATCTCAGTATGTTGGTGTTTTACACTTATTTGATTTGAGGCCATCATAATGAGAAATATGAATTCTTGTGTATAAGATAATGTTGTATGAAAACTCAACTAGATGAAGGTTTTGATTGAAAAAACATTTGAAAGACATAGAATAAAATCCCAACATATCATATAGGGTTTGAATAATTATCTTATATTACCCATATATCTTAGGATGATATGTAGTGATGAAACATGATTTTTTGTTAAGAGTTTTCCAAGGACATCTGATGAACATCGTGGTAATCCTTGGATCCCGAAAAAAATATAGTTCAATTTGGTACTCTGTTAAAGGTTACCAGTTATTTAATAAATATTTTCCAAGATTATCCAGATATATATCTTATCTGATAGCTTTGAAGTATGCTTAATTTATTAGTATATCGACAAAAAATCATATATAATAATTACCATAAGATGTTTTAGGGAGTCCAATATAAAAATACATGGTGATGTATTTTTATTTCCATTATAGTATTGGAAATGTTTATAAAATCCCCTTAGAATTTTGTCTCTAATCCTTAACATTATAACATAGAAATCATCAAGATGAAAACTATGAAATATCACTCTTCATTGAATTTTACCAAAAATAATTTTTCTCATCTATATAAATATTTATACTTCTAGGATGAATAGATAATGGAAAATAATGAGCTTCTTCTAATAGATATTTCATAAAATTTGTTTTGGATAGAGCATATACATGGTTCTAGAACATTTTCATTCTATCACGATCAAGATTAAACTCGTGAACATTTCACACATACTTTTAGTGATCCATATCATCAGTATATGCCTCTTTTATCCTCACATGGATAGATGGTTGAAAACATAATTGATAAAGATAATATATATCCCCATCCTTTAATATTTCAAGATACATCCATTATAAATCCATAAATATTGGATCTTTTGTGTTCCTCATCATATATATACTAGTATGATCCTTTCAAGTCAAATCATTAGCCACCTTGTTTGGTTTCTCAGGGTGGTAATGTATTGAGTAGTCATCATCATTAAAATGACCCACCATATTCTCTAAAACATATTCAACATCTTTTACCCAACCATTTGAGAAAAAATTCCCATTAAAATGGATGTCAAAAAAAATTCAATGGATGTGATATCTAGTGGATATTCTTATTACACTAATTTTTGATCATATGTTAGTTTGGAATATCAAATATGACTTCTCTTCAATAGCAATTGAAGTTGTATTTATGTAGAGAAATATAATCCATGCCTAATAAAACGTCAAATTCAACCAGATGAGGAATATCAATATTTACAGGAATCACATTCCCATATACATCAACAAGAGAAGAATTATACACTTCTGATGTGATCATCATAAAATTATGGGTTTTCAATACAAATTCAACATCTAATCATTGTGGTTGAATTTTGATACCCTTTATAAAAAAATTTATATATATAATGCTTTATAGATCTAGGGTCATGAATGATATTAATAGTTATAGCGTGGATGGTATTTGTAAATCACACCATGTAATTATCACACCCCTCATCAGAAATAGTGATCCTATGATATGTTCATTTATATATAGGATGAAGAGGCAGTTGACTCTAATGATCATCATTAACATTTATATTTGGAAACATTTTAGGTTAATTACCATACTCCTTGTATCCAGAAAACATTAGTGTGGGTAGTGTATTCAGTGGATCTTTTTCACTATTAACATTATTAGCTATGTTCTTCCCATCATTTCTATAATAAATTTTTTGATGAAATTCCTCCGCATATATAAAACATTATTCAATCCCTTTAATATAATTTAATACATGTTTCCTTCCAGAATTTGAGCATAAAGGAATTTTCATATTTTTTTATCCATTTTCTTTAGAGTTTAAATTGAATTCCATATTTCTATTTGTTTTTCAGAGTGGACACTCAAGAGGGGGGTGAATTGAGTTCCAATTAAAATTTCTGTTAAAATATTGTCTATTTAAAATCCCCCGATTTATAAAATAAGGTAAACTGTAGTGAATTTATACAGATTGTAAATTTTCACTTAGCTTCTCCAAGATTGATTAGGTCTCATCTATTTTAACAAAAATATCAAACTAACTTTTGAAACTATGCTAAATATTTACAATAAATGTAAACACTTGCTAATTTGACTATCAATGTAGCTTTAAAATAATTTTGTATTTCAAAGTAATAGATATATAATAAATAAGATATATGTAGTATATTTTGAACATAAAATAAATATGCACAGTAGATATAACAAGATGTTCAGTCTCAAGCAGAGACATATTCCTCTAAAATTTATATAAATTTGATCCACACCCTGGATCAGGGTTAACAACAATTTACAAAACTGTCCAGGCCACACAGGGACCTCCACCACTATTCTACGTTGGAAAAAAGCAAAAACCCGGCCACACAAGGATCTCTTCCACATTTGACGTGGGAAAACAAGAGTTAAGATATTTGGAGTGAGGATTTGATATCCTCCAGTTCAGTATAGGAGACAGTGTGTGTATAATATATATAGAGTATTCCCACTGCTCAAAAGTTGATAAATAAATCACTTAGAGAAGATATACAAGAGTTTAGAAAGCTATAGTGATTATCAATGCAGCTCTGGACTCATTGGATTTAGCAGGAATGCTTCTGAGTCCTTCTCTGGTTTTTCTGTTGAGAAACAAAGTGTCGTAGTTCAACTATTCTTCTATAGGAGTGAGAATGATCTCTTGATTCATCTTGTTTTCTTCAGTGGTGTTGGATTTCATTCATAAGATTTCTTTGAAAGTCTTGCAATCTCTTTCTTTCTCAGGATTGTTCTTCTCGTTCAACACAGTGCTCTCGGGTGTGTGCAAGTTCTTCTCGTTGTATATTCACAATTGCACACCATTACTTGTGCGTGTTTCCCATGTACTGCATCTTAATCATTCTTATAATCCACAAGTTCTGGCAGTAGAATGATTCCCTTTTAATAGGTACAAGATACTGTTTCCTAACATGCCAACAACTATCATTA
Organism: Viscum album; assembly: GCA_963277665.1. Lineage (NCBI taxonomy): Eukaryota > Viridiplantae > Streptophyta > Magnoliopsida > Santalales > Viscaceae > Viscum > Viscum album. Next base: position 1,992,070,095 of record OY728133.1, on the reverse strand, counting down.
AATAACATTAATTGCATTAAAAACATCAAATATGACCATTAGAATTATTTAAATAATATTGACAAAAAGTTAAGAAACAGTGTCACAGTGATTAAGTAAACAATGTCTTCTTCACGGTATATGGTTCACGGTATGAGCTTCATGATATGATCTTCATGGTATTTGTTTCACGGTATGAGCTTCACGGTGTGTAGCTCACGGTGTCTGGATCACGGTTTCAGGGTCATGGTGTCTGGGTCACGGTGTCTGGGTCACGGTGTCTGGGTCACGGTGTCGAGGTCACGATGTCTGGGTCACATAGTCTGGGTCACGATGTCTGGGTCACGGTGTCTGGGTCACGGTGTTTGGGTCACAGTGAGTGGGTCACAGTGTCTGGGTCACGATGTCTGGGTGACGGTGAGTCCTTCACGATGTGTCCATACTTAGACAAATATCTTCATTTGGACATAGACAGTAGTATGCATAATATGGATTAAGTTTAATCCTTATAGAGTAAGATAACATGAATCATAAATATAAAGGCATGATAATATATGTGAGATTTTTGATCATGAAAAATAATTGTAAATAATAAAAAGAGTAATTAACATCCATAAGATTTGTTATCATTAAAACATGATGTGAAGTTATTATTGATATTGAAGAGCATTAGCAAGATGTGCAATGAAGATTGAGATTTATTAACAGTAATATGATTTGTGATCATTAAAACATGATTAAAACATGAGGAGTCCAACAATCTCCCCCTTTTCCATGATCACAAATCAGATATAGTCAGTATAAACATGAAATGTAACATAAAAGAAACTAGAATATTATAATAGCAAAAAAACATTATAGTACTGACACTTGTAGTTTCTCTTCACCTTTTATACTTTTTGTTTTCTCCCCCTTTTGGGATTATGAAAAATTAGAGAAAATGAAATGAAACACAACATTTGGCATTAAAAAGGGTTCAGAATAGAACATACAGGAGTAGTACAAATAGTAAACAAGAAATGACATCCCATGAAAAAGAAAAATAGCCCTCGGACCATTCAAGGATCCACCTTGTCTTTTCCTTTATCACCAGTAGGAGCTGGTGCTGAAGTAGAATAAGGAATAGATGTGGTAGACAAAGATGGTAAGGGTAGACCTTAAAAACAGATGGAGCCAAAGTGGGAGCAGTAGAAGATCTAGACTGTGGTTGGTCAAGAATGACTGGCCGGATCTGAGAAAGAGCTTGGCTAACTGTCATGGCAGTTGAGGCTAAGGTAGTAGACTAGGTCTAAGGGGTGCATCAGCTAGAGAAACTATAGCAGTTCTCTACACATGAAGATACGGCTTCAAAAGATTTATGAAATCAGTAATGATTTCACCACCATATTGCATAGTCTTTTCAAAATCATCCTTATTCTCTGAAAATCTATCCAACAATCTGGTGAACTCTTTAAGTTTCTGAACTTGAGCTTTAAAAGATTGAGTCACCGGAGGGATTCTCAAATTTTCCACAAGATATCTAAAGTGATCTATCATATCACTTTTAGAGAAAATCTGGGAGAGATACAAATCTATTTTCTTTGTGATCTCTTATTGAGAATCATTGACTATATTAGAATGAATTCTAACCATGTCCAATGCTCTATCACTGTTCTGAACCACTTCTATCAAAGAGGATACATCCAGGCCATTGAAGGAACTCTGAAGTTATTCCTTAATTTTGGATCTCAGCATAGAATCATCCAATGAAGGTGTAGAGGGCTGACCAGAAGTAGGTGAAGCTTTGATAGCTTCATTTAGAACTTTGAGCTCTTTCAGAACATTTTGTAGGCATCCAGTGTATTTATCTGTAAGCTTATTCAGATTTTCCACAAGATCTCTCATGCATTCCAGCATCTTGGTGTGTCTTTTTCCAATCATATCATCAAAATAAAGTAGGTATGGATGATCATGAGACACAATATCCCTAGCAGGGAGGGAATCCGATGTCTCAGAAGAAACAACAACAGGTGCAGGTGCAGAAACAGGAGCAGGCTCTGATCTCAAAGAAAACTCATTCTGCAAACTTACTACCATATTTTTCAGATTTGCAACATTAGCACTCAGGAGGTTATTCTCTACTCCGAATTCTTGAATTTCTCGGATCATCCTTGGTTGAATATGCAAGATAATATTTTCCAAGATAATTGATGCATCTTCATGACTTAACTGAGTCACTAGACGAGGTTGAGTGAAGAAAATTTTCTCAACTCCAGCTAACAATGCCTGTCCAAAAGTTTTCAGATCATCTTTGGTCACAATGGAGTGATGGTCAGGTAAGGCTACATGTAAAGGTAGTGGTTCAGATTCTAGTTGAGGTTCAAAGTCATTTTCAGACTCAGATTCTGATTCAGATTGAGGTTGGGGCTCTAGGTCTGGTACTGGTTCTGGATGAGTTAAAGACTACAGTTGAAACAGAGAAGAAAGATCCATTCTTGTTGCAGTCACTTTCTGTGACTCATTCACATCATAAAATCTTGGGAATTCATACAGAGTGTACACATAATATGTGACAGATGGTTGTGAAGCTTCAGCAGATCTAGCTTCCTCAATATCAAGGGTTTGAGGTTCCTCCCCCTCAAATTTTGCTTCCTTTCCAGATTCTTGAGGCTCAGGAACATGGACAAGATCCTCGGGATCATCCCTAACCTTTTCAACAAACTCTATCCTTGCCAACTAAAAGGAAATTTCCATCCTCTCTTCAGTAGAGGGAATAATCTCAGGAACCGACTATTCCACTGGTGGAGCTTCCAGACTTGCTTCTTTCTCAACAGAAAGATCCTCTTCAATAGGATTTGCCTCTAATATTTCTTGCTATTCTGAATCAGGAAAAACCAATTTCCTTGCAGCATTAGAATGATCTTCTGGATTTATATCTGCACTAGAAGAAGGAGCTTCCTCTTCTCTCAAACTAACACCACCTTCCTTTCCTTGAGGTATTTCAGCCGGGATAACAGCAAGGACAACAGTCCATTCTTTTTCAATAGAAGATGTTTCCATTGGAGGCCTTCTAGCTTCTTCTCTAGGAGATACTTCAACTGTTATGTCCTCCTCTTCTTCTTCTTCTTCTGAATACTCAGCCAATTCATCTGGTTCCAAACAACGATCAAATAGATTTTTATGCCTTCTTGGATAGTCAACAGGATTAAACATTTTATACACTTGACCATTATTCTCAACCCATTGCTTCTTCCAAGGGTTCCAGCTAATCTTAATCCTTCTGATGATAGGCATGGATAGGCAGTAATCAAGGTCCCCTAATTTTTCTTTATATGGTCCAACCATCCCTTTTGAAACTAACATAGTTGAGATCATCCTTAAGTAAAACAAGGAGGTGCATTTGGAAGTGACTTTGATCAGCTCACAAATATGGTTGATAACATACTTACAAAGATTGATCTTATGGCCATTCTTCAACTGCTGGATCAAGAACACTTCCTGATACTTCATCACAGCAAAGTGTGATTTTCTAGGACTAATAAAAATCTGAAAAAACTTGAACAGAAGTCTAGTCTCCCCATCTAATTCAGCAGCTATGGCCCTTCGCGTGGTGCCATTTTCGGTCAGGATCTCAAAATCATTATCTAGGTCAAAGATGTCCGTTCTTGGAGGAAGGTCCCCCTGGTAATATTCACAAACTCCTTCATGTGGAATTCTAAGGCTTGCAACCCTCAACCTTGAAGAGAAAGAGAAATTATGACCATTTATCCATCTTGTCACCATAAAGCTTTCTCCAAACTGAAAGGAAAACTTCACATACTGATAGAATTGAGATACCAGTATCGGGTAAATTTGTCTATTCTTTCCAGTTAACCATTCAAGACATCCTTGTTATCTTAAAAATTACAAAAATAAATATCTTCTAGACAGCCACCAATCTGGGAATACCTCCTTTTCATGTAAAACTGTACAGCTTACCATGTTTGAGTTTAGAGGTCCTTCGGGAGCTATCCCCATTATCCTCTTCTGTTTCTTAGAGCGGCGATTCTCAGATGAAGGCGAGGATGGACGATTCATCCTTGGAATTCACTAATGGTTCGGGCGAGAGGGAAGAGAAGGTTAAGGAGAGAGTTTGGTTAAGGAATCGAATGAAACACTTCAGTTTTATAATTTGGGAATGTCAAACATCATAACAACAAAAATGCGGGAAACCAAATAGCGGTGAAATAAAAATTACGGCAATACGGGTTAAAATAGGAATATAAATAACTCTTCACGGTGAGACCGTGAGTAGGCATTACGGTGAGATGAAAAATAGTCATCATGGTGAGACAATTGGTAGTCGTCATGGTGAGACAATGAGCATTTTTATAGTCACAGTGAGACAGTGAGTTGACAGACCGTGAGTATAGAACAGTAACTTAGAAACAGTGAGTATGAAACCGTAAAGTAAAGTATTAAACATTAATATTAGTAAGATATTTATTTATGATTTATCATACCAAGATTATGTATGATGTAGTCCAATCTTTCATAATTTAATGTTTTAGTGAATATATTAGCAAGTTGATATTCAGTACCAATGAATTCCAAAGTGATATATCATTTTTCATAATGATCCCTCAAAAAGTGATGTCTTACATCAATATGTTTTGTTCTAGAATGAGAAACATGATTCTTAGAAATGTTAATAGCACTTTTTTTGTCAAAAATTATTGGGACTTGTCTGAACTGATATTCATAGTCCAGTAATGTGTGTTTCATCCACAAAATTTGTGCACAACAACTGCAACCAGATATGTATTCCGCTTCTGCAGTAGATAATGAAACCAAATTTTTTTCATACTACACCATGATACTTGTGACTTTCCTAAAAGGTGACATGTTCTAGAGGTGATTTTTATATCTAACTTACATCCAGAAAAATCATCATCAGAATAACTAACAAATTCAAATGATCGACGTTTGGGATAGAACATCCCTAAATTGGGAGTATGCATAAGGTATTTGAAAATTATCTTTACAACATTTAAATGTGACTCTTTAGGGTTTTCTTGAAAACGAGCACAAATATACACACTAAACATAATAGCAGGATGTCTAGCAGTCAGGTAGTGTAAACTTCCAATAATTCCTCTATAAGTGGTTTGATCAATGGATTTACCATTTTTATCAAGATCCATCTTACATGTGGTACTCATGGGAGTGTAACTACCTTTTCTACTATCCAATACAAAACATTTTAAAATATCTCTAGTATATTTACTTTGAGTTAAAATAATTCCATCTTCATTTTGAAAGATTTGAAATCCAAGAAAGAATTTATGTTCACCCATTAAACAAATTTCTAATTCATTTTTCATCATTTTAGAAAAATCAGTACATAATGTAGTTTTAGAAGATCAAAAAATAATATCATCTACATTAATTTGTACAACTAAAACATCTTTAGAAATTCGTTTTATAAACAGATTAGGATCAGCTATTTGTTTTGTAAAAACTTTGGAAATTAGAAAAGTACTTAATCTATCATACCAAGCTCTTGGAGCTTGATTTAAACCATATAAAGAGTTTTATAATTTGAAAATATGATTTGGAAAATGAGGGTTTGAAAAACCAGGTGGTTGTTCAACAAAAAAATCCTCAGAAATATATCCATTCAAGAATGCACTCTTGACATCCATTTGATATAGTTTGAAATTTAGATGTGCAGTATAAGCAAGTAAAATCCTAATGGCTTCTAATCTGGATACTGGAGAAAAAGTATCCTCATAGTCAATACCTTCTTCTTGACTATAGCCCTGTGCAACTAACCTAGCTTTATTTCTAACTATGTTTCTAGATTCATCTACTTTATTTCTAAAAACCCATTTTGGGCCTATTGTGAAAGTGTCCTTAGGTCCTTCAACAAGATTCCAAACGTTATTTACTTTAAATTGATTGAGTTATTAATGTATAGAAATTACCCAAAATTCATCATTAATATCATCATTATTGTTTTTAGGTTCAAGATGTCACAAGAAGGCTTGATGTTCAAAATTATTTCTTAGAGAAGCTCTATTCTGTGTCCCTCTATCAATATTTCCTACAGCATCATCTAAAGGATGATTCTTTAGAATTATAGTTGATCTGGTAAAGGTAAGACTAGAAATTTCAGGTTCTTCTCTAGGTTCGAGTTTATATGAGGTAGATTTGGGAATAAGTCCAGAACTGGTTGTCTTTATAGTAGTTTCATTGATTTTATCATTAAGGTCCAAAACAGATAAATATTCTTCAATATTTTCAAGAGAGGATTTAGCGTCATGTGGATCAGTTTCATCAAACATGATGTGAACAGGTTCTTCCACACACTTGGTTCTTTTGTTGAATACTCTATATGCCTTTCTGGTTAAAGAATATTCTAAAAAGATTCCTTCATCACTCTTAGAATCAAACTTATCAAGATTATCTTTTGTTTTAAGAATGAAAATTTTGCACCCAAAGACTCTAAAGTAACTAACTTTAGGCTTTTCTATTGCTTCATAACTCATATGAAGTTTCATAAGAATAGGTCTAATTAAGACTCTATTAATAATTAACAAGGTGTATTCACAGCTTCAACCCAAAAGTAAATAGGCAAGTCATATTCATTAAGCATAGTTCTAGACATTTCTTGCAAGGTTCTATTTATTCTTTCTACTACACCATTCTAATGAGGTGTCCTATGAGCAGAAAAGTTATGACTATAGCCATTGTGTGAGAAATAGGATTCAAATTCTTGATTTTCAAACTCACGGCCATGATCACTTCTTAGAGTTTTAATCTTAATTCTACTAAGATATTCAATAGATTTGGAGTATTTAACAAAGTAAGAACAAGCTTCCCTTTTGTGAGGTAATAAGTATACCCAAGTATATCTAGAGAAGTCATCCACTAGGACATAGACATAGTGCTTCCCATTTAAGCTAGAAACTTAAGATGGTCCAAACAAATCCATGTGAACCAACTTGAGAGGTTGAGAATTTGAAAAAATTTTCTTTGATTTTAAGGAAACCTTATGTTGATTTACCTTTTGACAGTGATTACAAACATTGTCATTAGAAAACTCAAGTTTAGGTAGGTCTATAACTATGTTTTTCCTAGTTCATTTTCTAAGTGAATGTATATTGCAGTGTCCTAATCTTCTGTGCTATAACCAACATTCCTTTTGAAAAGAATTTAAACAGGTGAAATTTTTCTTTTCTGAGGAATTTAAATCAACTGCATAAACATTTTCATTTCTTAAAGCAGAAAAGACTATAACATTTTTAAAATTAAAAACATTGCAAGAATAATTTTCAAACATCACATTAAATCCATCATCACATAATTGAGAAATACTTAGCAGAATATATTTATGTCCATCAACAAATACAACTTTAGAAATTAAAACTGAATTAGTGTTACTAATTTGGCCTAGGCCGATGATCTTTCCTCTAGAATTATCACCAAAGGTGACATGACATCCATAAACCTTTATTAAACTCTTGAATCATGAGTAATCCCCAGGAATATGTCTTGAACATCCACTGTCCAAATACCATGCCTTCTTGTGGGAACTCTTCAAGTAGGTTTCCTCAGATGTTTTTGTCATGAAACACATGTTGGCATGATTTCTTTCAGAATCAGATATTTCAGATTCAATTGTGCTGTCTTCAGAAGCACTCAGGGTAGCCTTCATATCTCTTTTTGTACTTACTTTCCTAGTAATTATATTTCTTCTTGAATTTTAGCTTTGAGAAGTCTTCTTTAATGTGTCCTTTATTTTTCCACTCAAAGAAAACAACTTCATCACTTTTATCTGGATTTTTCCAATCCTTCTTCCAATGTCCCTTATTTTCATAATTTCCTTTGTAATTTGATTTTCTGAAAAATTTCTTCTTCCTATAAAACATCTTAAACCTTCTGGATATTTGAGCCATTTCAGAATCACTATCAGAGTCTGAATTTTCACTGGTTGAACTATCAGTAGGTATTTGAAATTTATCTTTTTCTTTGGTCCTTGAAGCAGTAGTTTTGAAAGCCACAGATTTCCTCTTAGGTTCATCATCTTCCTCTTTATTCACCTTGATTTCTTCCTTATACATCACAAGCTTACCAATGAGTTCTTTTCCAGGTAGATCAGCAATGTCACATGACTCACAGATTGAAATAGATGTTCCTCTCCATTGGTCTGGTAAACATCTCAAGATTCTTATAATTTGTTCCTTTGCTGGAACATCCTTACCAAGTGAATTAATTGTATAGACTATCTCCATAAACCTGATATACATATCAAAAATAGGTTCATCAGTCTTCATTTTAAAATTATCACATTTAATAGTATAAGTATTTAATATTATTTCTTTAACATTGGTTGTTCCTTCATGGGAAACACCCAAAGTATCCCAAATTTCAAAAGCAGTTTTGCGTGCAGAAATTTTGTTAAACTATTCATCTCCTAATGCACAGTATAGGGAATTCATAGCTTTACAATAATTATTGTAAGCATTCGTTATAGGTTTATCCCAAGTGGATCTAACAGTAGTGGGAATTTTATATTCAGATTCTATGGGAGTCCAAATATCAAAACCCATGCTTTCTAAATGAATTTTTATTTTCAGCTTCTATTGGGCATAGTTTGTACCATTGAAGAAAGGTGGACTGTTGGTAGCAGAACATTCTAGTCTATTATCCTTAACTAGATTTTAGAAAGATAATTTAAAGAGATAAAAAATTAGAAATAACATAAATTTTATGAACTTTAAAATACTACTAAAATCACAGTTGAAAAAACAGAGATTTTCAAAAATATTTTAATCCTCTAATACCAAATGTTGGTCAGAGTGGAAACTAAAGAGGGGGGGGGGTGAATTGAGTTACAATTAAAATTTCTATTAAATTATTTTCTATTTAAAATCCCCATATTTATAAAATAAGTTAAACAGTATTGAATTTATACAGATTTTAAATGTTCACTTAGCTTCTCCAAGATTGATTAGGTCTCAGTTAGTTTAACCACAAGATCAAACTAACTTTTGAAACTAATCTACTGATTTACGATAAGTGTAAACACATTCTAATTTAACTATCAATGTAGCTTTAAAATAGTTTTGTATTTAAAAGTAATAGCAGCAGAATAAATAAGATATATGTAGTATATTTTGAACTTAAACTGAATATGCACAGAAGATATAAAAAGAGGTTCAGTCTCAAGGTGAGACTTAGTCCTCTCAAATATATATAAATTTGATCCACACCCTGGATCGGGGTTAACAATAGTTTACAAAACTATCCAGGCCACACAGGGACCTCCACCACTGTTCTACGTGGGAAATAAAGTAATGACCAGGCCACACAAGGACCTTTTCCATAGTTGATGTGCGTAAACAAGAGTTAAGTGATTTGGAGTGAGGATTTGATATCCTCTCATTCATTACAGGATACAGTGTGTGTATAAGATATACATACTACACCCCACTTCTTGAATGTTGATAAATAAATCACTTAGAGAAGATAGATAAGATTTTAGAAAGCTCTGGTGATTATCAAGGCAGCTCTGGACTCGTTGGATTCAGCAGGAATGATTCTAAGTCCTTCTCTAGTTTTTCTGTTGAAAAACTGAGTGTCGTAGTTCAGCATGTCTTCTATAGGAGTGAGAATGATCACTTGATTCACCGTCTGTTCTTTAATGGTATTGGATTGCATTCATAAGAGTTCTTTGAATGTCTTTCAATCTCTTTCTTGCTCAGTATTGTTCTTCTTGTTCAGCACAGTGCTCTCGAGTGTATGAAAGTTCTTCTCGTTGTATATTCAAAATTGCACGCCACTACATGCGCTTGTTGCCCATGTACTGCATATTAATCATTGTTATATTTCATGAGTTTTGGAAGTAGGAATGATTCCCTTTTCATAGGTACGAGATATAGTTTCCTGACATGCCAACAACTATCATTAAATAACATTAATCGCATAAAAAACATCAAATATGACTGTTAGCATTATTTAAATAATATTGACAAAAAGTTAAGAAATAGTGTCACAGTGATTAAGTAAACAGTGTCTTCTTCACGTAATATGGTTCACGGTATGAGCTTCACGGTATGAGATTCACGGTATGTGCTTCACAGTATGAGCTTCACGGTGTGTAGCTCATGGTGTCTGGATCACGGTTTCTGGGTCACGGTGTCTGGGTCACGGTGTTTGGGTCATGGTGTCTGGGTGAAGGTTTCTGGGTCACGGTGTCTGATTCATGGTTTCTGGGTCACGGTGTCTAGGTCATGGTGTCTGGGTCATGGTGAGTCCTTCATGGTGTGTCTATACTTAGGCAAATATCTACATTTGGACTTATACAGTAATATGCAGAATATGGATTATGTTTAATCATTAGAGAGTAAGAGAACTTGAATCATAAATATAAAGGCTTGATAATATATGTGAGACTTGTGATCATGCAAAATAATTGTAAATAATAAAGAGATTAATTAACATCCATAAGATTTGTTATCATTAAAACATGATGTGTAGTTATTATTGAGATTGAAGAGCATTAGCAAGATGTGCAATGAAGATTGAGATTAATTAACAGTAATAGGATTTGTGATCATTAAAACATGATTAACACATGAGGAGTCCAACACTATTGCTATAAAACCCATAATATAGATGATAATTTACAATATAAATATATAACTTGATATAACATCAAAAAATTTCTTTATAGCTATTGATGTCCCTTATATCAAATTCTCTTCATAGAATTGGTTTCAAACCACCGAGGAATAAATCAACATTACTTTATGTCTGAATGATAATACCAAAAGTGTATCCCATAAATCTTTTAATATTATTTTCATCCTACTAACATGTTCTTCATCCTTATTCATTAAATCAAGTAAATCATTCCCTATTTTCATATGTAGAATATGGGGAAATTAATTTTTTAAAAAATTATTTCTTTAACTCATCCAATTCCATTGTTCCAATTTCATATTGTTTAAATAAATAAATTATAATATTCCACCATTGATCTTCTTCCCCATCCTTATAGTGGAAATAAAAAATGAATTTTTCATGATTAGGGCAGTAGATAATTGAAAATATCGTTTCAATGGTAGTAATTGCTTTATCAGAAACAATTTAGTCAATAGAACCATTAAAATAATTTGGATTTAGCCTCATGAAGCGAAAAATAGAACATTTTTCCATCAATTTTTATTTTTTTATTTTTAACATGATTCATAGCTTGATAGCGTTGGGTAATCATAAAACTGAAATTTCTTATTCCAACTCCCATAAAATTATGTTTCATAAGTGGAAAATAATGTCATTGTCCATCACTCTTGGAATTAACAAGGTTCCTTCAGGTTCCAACAATTATCTAAAAACAAAAAGTATATTTTAATAAATAATAATCATAGTTTTGATCCATATAATCATGAAAAATAATTAATAAGATGTCGAAATAATGACACCATTTTTCAATCTATGAAAAATTAGGATTAACATAGGTCATTCACTTAAATTATTCAAATACTTTATGATGTTTTATAATGTGTCTGTGAATTTCAAAAACATACCCCCCTTGAGTGAAAAACCAGGTGTGAAGCAAAACCCATTTTCTTGCACCAATTTTTTTGAGAGTCTTCTCAATGATCCTTTTCCAGAGTTTTTAATCTTAGGAATAATAGTTCTATATCCACAGCCACATTTAATATCTAGAAAAAGGGTGTAATTTCTTAGAAAACACTTTCTCTATCATTTATCAAAACTCTATGATATTTTCCTATACTTACACTTATCCTTATGGTTCTCACAAAAGTTTAATCAGCATGGATTTCAAAGGATTAAAAAAATTCTTTAATAAAAATCATGAACACCCAAACATCTCATATATAAATGTTACATATTAATTACAAAACATAATTATTCGTGATAGAATCTTTTATGTCTAGTGCCTTTAGAAACATGGGAACATAAAAATTTAAAAGGTGAAGTACATTTTTTCTAATTAGGTCACTCATAAATATCACCGTACATAGAAATATAATAAAAAATACATTCTGTATAATCTGGGGAAATAAATAATAGGAAAGGGTTATCTCAAATGCTAAGTAGGGTAAACATGGATGATATCAATATAATGTGAACATAAGGGTAAGAGAACTATAGAATGACATTTTGAAAACCAAAAGCTTCATATCATAGATCATAAACACAAGTCATAGAAAAATTCATTGTAGTTAATAATACAGTTATAAAAAAGGAATCAAGGAACATGATCTCGGAGTTCATAAAATTAGTATAATACATATACTATTGGCATTCAAATATTTATTGAAAATAATTTCCCTTGTATTCCTGGTTCATTAAGAAGACTATTACTGTTGACTGGGTTCACTCCCCAAAACATTGTAATTGTAAATTTTCACTCCCAAGCCTATCATAGGGTATTAGGTTTACTCTCCAAACCATCATCAAAGTTATTTTTTCACTCCCAAGACTATCATTGTTGATGAATTACCTTATTTAACTAGGTTCACTCCCTATTCCAATACTATTTATCCCATGAGATATTAATCATTACCCAATGTAAAGGAGGGATATATAAGTCTCACTCATCATAAAATCCTTATATTTTTTTCTATGAGATCAACAAACATTAATCATATCATAAAACCTGAAAATAAATGTGTTTTATAAACATTTTATCATATTAAAACCCATGGAAAATAAAATGGTTCAATAAAAATTTCACCATTTCATAACACCATTAACCATGTAAATGGAATTAGTTTCATGAAAGACTTTGAATAATAATAATAAACCATCCATGGAAATAATTATGCTGATATACTTATATATATACCCATTAAATATTATATAACATAAAAGGATGTTATCTTAGATGAAAAATGATTTTAAAATATCACTTGAAACATTTTTTGATGAAAATATCATTTTTATATTTGAATTCATTTCATTAAAATTTAAAAACTTCCCAAATATTAAAGAAATGATTTTATTTTAATATAAACTTGAAAATATATAATTTATGATTCAAATAATTTAGTGTTCATTATGGTTATAAATTATGTTAATGTTCTACTTTTCAATCCAAACATTCCTTTCACATTTTTAGTAAAAAGTCTAATGTGCCTCGTTTGGAAAATGATAAGAAGATTAATTTTAATTTTTTGTAAAAATAAAAAATGGCTATATATTTCATTAAATAATTATTGGGAACTAGTAAAATTTTTCTCTAAAATAATTATAGAGACAAGAACAACGAATAAAGTTTTTTTACTAAGGAGAGAAATAATGTAATTTTACTTACAAATTCATTATTATGGTCTATATAGTTTTTAAAGAGATAAAAATGAAAGGAAGAATTGTATACTATATAAATAAAAATATTCTAATAAAATTAATGAGTTTATTTAGATATATATAATAATATATCATCATTGGAATCATATTAGAAAACAACTTAGACAAAAAAATAAATTATAACATAAAATTATCATCACTTCGGAATATTTTTAATAATAACCCCCATGAAGGAAAGTAAATTAGATATATATATATATAATAATTTTAATGATAATAACCATAAATTAAATTCATGGGTATTATATGTACACTATACAAAAGAAAGTAGTGGTGTATAAGGGATTTGTCAAACAAAAATAAAAGTGTGATAGAATTCCCTTACCTTAAGTATCGAATTCATTAATATAAATTTGAATATAATGTATAAAAAACATAGGATTATTATAAATATATTATATAAATATAAACATATATATCATAAAATATATTATTTACCAATAAACATTAATTAATTATTTCTCATGAATTCCATGTTTAAATCACATTTTAGATTAAAATTTGTATCATTTTTCATGTATGGTTTAGTTTGGTATTTTTGACTATTTTAATTTTTTCATGGTCCCATCATATAAATAATTTTAACCATTATATAATTAACCTATATATTTATTATATATATATTTATTTTAATCAATAAAAACTATATATAAAAATGAATTACACCATTCTTGGAGACGACATGTCGTACGTACGCACAAACACTGTTTCCAATTTATCTATAGATGAAATTAAATGATGTAAAATACTATATAACCATAAAAAATTCATTATTATTTCAAATATATCATATATATTCATTAATTTTTCCCTTATTACCTTCAATTTAAAGTGTACATAAATAACGGATCACATGCCTTCATTAGGCGGTTATCTGTCCTACACATGAGTGCCGTTATTATTTTCGAAAAGAAAGAAAAGTAATAAGGTATTAGTTATATTATATCTAAATTAGTATAATAATCTCAAAAATTTAGTATAAATATTTTAAATTCATCATTATATAATACCGTGAGTGGTGGTATTGGAAAAATAATTTCATCGGTTCATGGGGCAGTAGTATGTTGTACAAACGATCTACGGTTTCATTTCCCACTTGATGGAAGAGGGGATGGAATTAAGTCATGAAATTATCATAATAAAATAATAATACGTGGGATATAAATATTTTATTATATAAACATGTTTAGATAACATTTTATGTGGTTGTGGGAAGAAATGAATGAAAACACACAGTTAAAGATTATACCTCTCCTTTAGAGAACCCCTTTATGGTAAAACTTAAATCCTTATAAGGAGGGTTTAATAACAAAATAAGAAAACCTAGATGTGGGGAGGTAATTAAAGAAGATATTGGGTTATATAATATAAATTAAAAGGGTTTTTTATGTTTCAAAACGTGGGAGAGGGGAACCCCTTTATATGTGGGGGAAATGACACACTTGATTTTTTGAAATGAAAAATATGTTCACACATTTTAAAAATGAAAAAAGTATATAAATGATTCATAAAAAAACATAGATTACATAAAATCTAAATATAACTCTAGAATAATATTTTTACATGTTTTTAAGTCACATTAATCCTTACTTTTTTAGTTTAACCTCCAGTAAACCCGTTTTATCGACAATGTCAAAAATTATTTTTTAATGTTTTCACTATCAATTTTGAAAAATAATTATTTTAAATAATTATTTAAAATTAATTAATATTTTTAAAAATTATTAATCTATTTTCACAAATTTTATTTATACACATGAAAATGTTTAATTTAAAATTAAACACAAAGACGTGATGAAAAAATGGATTTTCAAAGTGAAAACTTTCATAAGTGGAGAATGTTTAAATATCATAAGTCAATTTGAATTTGATTCTAGTAAAATAAATAGGTTTAATAATAACATAGCATAAATAATTTAAATTTTAATAAATTTTTAAAAATATTTAAATATTTAAATATATTAAATAAATATACATTTTTTAATAAAAATTAGAATTTTTTAATAGTCAAACAAAATTAATCTTTTCTGAAATTTATCAAAAAGATCAACATAATTTTTTTTGAAATATTGATTCCAAAAATAGAATTTATATTTATAATTAAATATTATAAAATTTGAAAAAAATTAATTTTAGTATTGTTTCCCTAAATAAAATTTATTTTTCAAAATATAATATTATCAAATTTGAAATTAAATAATTATATTATTTTTTCTTAAAATGGAATTTTTTTGGAGAAACAAAATATCATCTATGAAAATTCATACTTTTCTAAAAAAATAATTACTTATTTATATGCATATTTTATTTATTTAAAAATATTATAAATATTTTTTTAAAATGTGGTTATTCATATTCATATAACCAAATTTAACATCTGGTTTATAATAGTCATGTTTAAATAATAATATTAATAGTATATCCCAGTTCATCAAAACATAGAATTGCGTGTATGAATGTTATTAAAGAAATTAAATTATTCAAAAAATAAAACTTCATAAAATTATAGAGTGTTTCATCTTGTGTATTTTAAATGATTCTTTCTTCATTTATTTATTTTTAATCATGTTTTTATTTGTTTTATCCTATTTGAATTTCAATATCCACATCAAGATTTTAGCATTCCAATAAATTTTCAACTTTTTAAAAATTTACTGTCATGATCATTTGAAAGGGGGACAATGAGATTCATTTATCCCATATTGAAAAATCGTTTCGTTATCTTTTTTGCATATATAGATTTTCAAAAAGCCGGTTTGAGGGTAGCCGGTTCCCATGCTGCCCGGTTTGAGGAAAACCGTGAACCACACCCAAATTCAAACAATTACAGCGATTAACAGATTCGAAATTCAAACATCAGGTCCAACCACGTGTCCCGCCTCGAGCCCCGGGCCCGTCACGCGACTGCATGCCACTCTGACACCTCGACACGCGCCACCATGCGCTGTCACCTCGAGCCGTACCATCGCCTCGAAACGCGCCTCAAGTCGCCGGCGAGACACGCCAGAACGCCTACTGATTCACCACCGGTGACCGTACCCACCGTCAACCGTCATTGTCTACCGTCGGTCGTCGACGTCACTAACATCACAGCGTCCATCGACTTCATCGGAACAAACATCAACGGCGCAAACCAGATATCATCGGGGGAAGCCGAAGAGAAACCATCACAACATACAGAGACATCCACGCACTCAAAATCACCATCCTCAAAACAAAGAGGGATAGAATCATCCCATGCTCATGAAGACGCATGGACCTCAAAAAACCGTGGCCTGAAGCCGCCATATCCATCCTTGTAACGTCAACCCAAAACCACCCATCCAGGAACCAGATGCACAAAGGAAGGAAAAGAAAAGGAAACAGAAAAACGCATAAAAACCGAAAAAGGATCCAGTGAAAACTAGATCTAGTTCCGAAACCCAGCGCCACCAGCCTTCAGCCCCCCGGAAGCCACGCCCCAAATATTATATTCATAATTATTCCTATACATGTCATTTACTCGACCACATTTTTATTCTAATTCTAAATAGAAAAAAATATTATCAATACATGATCACTTCTTTTATTCCATAATATAATGAAATATATTAAATTCATAACATCATCCATCTAAAAAATATATTCAAAAAACTAAATAAAATTCTACTTTAAATTAAAAATACACTAAAATTTAATAGATTAATAAATATATGTGAATCAGATGAATTGAATATCAATATGATATAATGAACTTTTTTACTCTATCAGTTCACCATCAATTAATACATTGATTTATGGAAAAGTGAAAAAAAATAATATCCATGAAAATTCAAAATACCTCTAATTTTAGTTCCCTTTACAAGAATTATATATTTCGATGTTAGCATGAATATATAGTTTACTAATTTCATTATATCCATGATGTAAATTTAGTCCATTTCCACATTTTCTATCCTCCCATACTCATTTATACCTACCTCCGTGGATGTATTTATCTTATCACCCAATGTAAAAAAATTATGCAATTTATTTCTCATTATAAACTCATAGAACACCATAAAATTTCTGATTTTATAAGTATCCATTCAACGAACATGGTTCCTTGGTTAATCATAGGGAATGTCAAAGAAATTTATATAGATATAGGTTGGTAGTTGATAATTTTAAAAGTTCTAAGGATAAATGTGGAGGTTTTTATATCAAATGAATAAAAATGAATGATTAAAAGTTCACAATCAAGAATGGTATTCTCAATAATTCCCTTAAAATGAATCACCCATAGATAATTTTGATTCTAATAGAATATTCCAACATAAATCTATTTAGTAATTAAAAATATTTATTATCTCCAATTCATTTTGTAACATTTTTATTGTTTTCTCAATTCTGTAGAGCATTCAATTTTAATGGAAAAGATGAAAATTTGATATTAAAATATATTTAGGAACATACATGTGTAATATTTATGGATTATTCATTCTATATTTCCCATACATGATTATTTTCCTATAGGATCTCACAAAATACCACTAGTTGATGTTCAAATAATGCTGTCACCACTTTATATACTTTCAGGATGTGAGTTTTAACCCCATTTGTAGGAATGAAATTTTATAGGTCCTGATAATGATTATCTATAATGAATCATTCACATAAAATATATTCCATCTATCAGTCTATCAAATAATATGTACACTATATCCTTGTAAAAACAAGGATTTTCAAAAAAGTTCTCCCTCCCTCGCATTTGAGTTCAATTATGATCATGCATTAAATTTTAGTGATGGGTAGTTATGGATATTCAAAATTTTATTTATATTTCTAAAAATGTTGTTAATGGTTATTATAGTCTAGAAATGGTTATATTTAAAGGTTGTATAAAATAGAATTTTATTGTAAAAATTATTTTTAATCAAAATAAGCTTTAAATTATCTCAAAAAAGATTCCTAAATGCTTTATGGTTTTGATTAAAATTTAAATTTTTTAGTTATTAATTTATGTAATAGTTCAATAATGAAACTAGTAAATTTTAAATAAATTTTAAAAATTATTTAGAATAATCTATGTTTAGTTATTTTAATATTGGATACTATTTCGGGGTATGAGATTAAAAAATCAGTGGTCTTATAATGAATATCCCAAACATTGAATATGAAAAAAATATTCATTCCAATATTATTTTAAATAGAGTATATAAAGATAAATTAGTTTCTAAAAATTTTAATAATTACAAACATTGATAGAAAATAAATCCGAGTTTAATTGGTTTTTTAAATAAAACAAATAAACAAAAAATGAAAAAATTGAAATTCATAAAAACAAGAATGTTTTCCATCCCAAACATGAATGATGTTGTGTAATTGATATATTATAATATAAATGGTGGTTTTAGAAGAATTATTTTAATATGTTCACTAAAACATTTTTAGGTAAGGTACAACCTAGAAGTTCTATTAGTATATGGGTAGCAGAATCATGACCTCATTTACCATTCCCTACAATAGACTACCAAAATATTTCATCAGTCTGTGTCCATTGATAGTGAATGTGTTCTTCTCTCATAATTTAATTACTCTAACATCACCAAATTTATACACATTAATGATCATGAATTTGATTTTCAATCTAGAAGAATGTTTATATGTCATTATTTTCATTATGGAGTTGTAAATCATGAAATGTTTTCTAAGATGTAAAACCCATTACTAAATTATTTTTTAATGATACAATATTGAAAATTTCATAAAAACAAGATATGATCATAAAAGAAAAAATTTAAATATTTAAAAAGTAGTTGTGAATGTGCGAAATAAATTTTACAATAATTGTTGACGAATCATCTATAAAATCCTGTATTTACTTAAAAAAATTTATATGTTTCATAGAAGTTAAGTACAATAATTAATTAATAAAATTAATTATATATTTTAAAAAATTAATATATATTTATTTGAAATTTAATTCCCATGAATAATTCCTATCTTAACCATGAATTAAATCTTTATAATGTTTTTGACAGTATTATTTTAAAAAACATTGTCATGTCTTTATCCAGATTAGATAAATAGTGACCAAAGGAATTGACAAACACAGTGATCATCCATATGAAATTAAACATACTTCCAATAAAAAATAAAATATAATTATAAACATGTATGTTTCAAATGTAGATGGGGAATTTCAAAATTTAGTTTGAAATCTCTTATAATAAAATTTTATCGGGGGATAGGTGAATGTAGTATTTTTATATTCCTCAAGTGTAATGGGAACATGTAAGTAACCTTGAGAATTCATATCAAAATAAATAATGAATATTTTCCTAATAATATTTGAATAATTATTTCAATAATTGTTATGAAAAAATGATCTTTTATTTTGATCTAATTCATATATTTATAGTATTTGAAAACTCTCCCACAATTTTTGATGCCTTAATAATGTATCTAATTTTTTTCCTTTATAATAGTTTTTCTAGATTCCATGGGCACTATATGAATTGGAATTAATATTTGTGAATAAAAAAATGGATAAATTATTTCTAAATTTAGTAAATTTTAAATTTCATTTTTTACAATATCCATTTTTTATGTAATTATCTTTTATGTTCTACTTATAAATTTTCTTAACATAATAGAATAATTATCTAAATGATGATTTTGGAATCGATCCCAACAATATATAAAATGTTTTGAACTATAATTCTAAAATTTTATACCAAAATATTTATCATCTTTTTTCTAGATTAGAATACAATTTTCAATAAGTAGTTAATGATATCATGTCTCCTTCAATTAAATTCACAAACATAAAATCAAATTAAAATGATTTTAATTATTGATTTGGGGGACATATTTGAGATGGAATCATATTTAGTTTACCTACAACAATTTCTTTGAATTTTTAAAGAAGTGATAAATATCAGGTTAATTACTAAATAAAGAATAAAATAAATCATTGAAATCATATGTTACCTCATGTTTATATGGTTTCACATAATTATAATTTTTCCCAAATAATTTTATATTTACATTAAAAATAATAATTTTAATGTGATGTAAAATAGATTATTTTAAAAATCCAATTTCCCCAAATAAAATAGATTCATCAGAATGTGATACTATAAAAAGTCAATACTTTTCCTATAAATATTTCATAGAATAAATAATATTTTCATGGTTAGTGTTCTCATCATATTTCATTATTAAATAACGTTTATATACATTTATGATTGAATTTGATATTTTTTGGAATGGGTTTCCCAAAAAGATGGGTGATTGAAATAGTGATCTATATTATTCCATTTTTAATACAACAAAGTCAGCATGAAATATCAAATTCTACACTCTTACTACGATATATTCATAAAATATTATTGGGAATTTCATAGATTATTTTCTAATTGGATAACAATTATTACTGATTTGAGATTTTGCATATGAAAATAGGAAAATACCTAATGTGTCTTGACATTAATATTAGCACATTTATCATATAAGTCATCTAGAAAATACATTGATACAATTGTAAAAGGATTAGAAAATATCGTTGGATCATGAATGATGGATGGAATGTTTGGTGTGATCAAGAGTGAATCCTTTATCCCTATATTAATTCTATAATTTTATTAAATTTTTTCTAATTCTTAGTTCATTAGGGTATATACAAAATTTTGTAGTCATTTTGATGTATTTAACAACTGATATATTGACTTCAACCTCGTGAAACATGGCCATATTTGTTTATTGGATTTCTTCCTCAGGAATCTTATTTAATTGGAAAATTAATGTAGAAAATGGTAGGGGAATGTACAATTTCCCCATAATTTGTATTATTGATTGTGTTTATAATTTCCTTTTACTCTTTATAGTTTAAACATCATCTTCCATCTTATGATCACTAAGATATTCAATATTTAGTTTTCTATTAGAGTTGAGAATATGATGAATCTATTTTATAGTCCTTGTTGATACCATGATATCATTACATTTTTTTCTTGAAATTCATTGAGATACTAGTTTTCCTGGAAATTTTTCACTAATTAAAAATTTTTCCCTATCTAATTTTTAATTATTTTATTTAAAATTTTAAAGCTTCAATAATTGGATCATGTTGGTTTTTCAGATTTGATTGTTCCGTTGTCAAATAATTTTAATTGGATTTTAATTTTGAAAAGGTTTATGGATGGATGGATTATTGGATTTATAATTTCTTGAAATTTTGATTAAATGGTAGAGGATGATGATATTGTTGTGGAATTGAATTTTCAAGTAGATTTTATTAGTTACCAAACTGACAGTTAACTTTATAAGGGTCATTACATATTTTATTAGGTTGTTGAAATTACCTCTACTTATAGGTAGCTTCAAAAAATTTTATTTCCTATATTTTATCTCATTACATAGATAAATTTTTTTAGAATAATTAATACTATATACCTTAGCTGGTGTGAGTTGTTCATTTCATCTTTTAATATCCATATTCCTAATCAATGTTGTTAGTTCCATAATTTTAGACTATAGTAAAGGTGATTAAAAAGATATTACCTTATGCAACCCTATTTTAAAATTAATTATTATACTATAATAACTATTAATTACGATACAAATTATTAATCATTTATTTGGATTTTACTAGTGATTTTTATATTTATTCTCTTTTTATGGATTCTTCTAATAGAATTATTTCCACTATGTAGTAACCCTTTATTGGAAAACTAAGAAATGGTGTTCCTAAATTTATTGATATTAGAATATTATATTCTTTAATCACTCTCAACACTTATACAAGGTCTCTCTAGTGGTTTTTATTACAACATGGATCTACTTC
Organism: Viscum album; assembly: GCA_963277665.1. Taxonomy (NCBI): domain Eukaryota; kingdom Viridiplantae; phylum Streptophyta; class Magnoliopsida; order Santalales; family Viscaceae; genus Viscum; species Viscum album. The sequence goes on along the minus strand of OY728133.1, from coordinate 1,992,047,942 downwards.
CTAATTTCCATGCATGTTGAATTTGGGAAGATCCACAAGAGAAAACTCATCTGACAATGATTCTAATCATTGACATGTATAAGATATAATCAATATATCCATTATTAAAATATTATTCACAATAAAATATAATGTCCGAAAACATAAGTTATTCCTTATATTTTCAACTCATCATTAGTGTGGTACATAACAAGGTGAATTAAATGATATTATTATTGTCCTCCACATATAAAAGACCCTAAAATATTATGAAAAGTTATATTAGATCTATTAAAATATCAATATCATATTTTAATATATATTTAGTTATTATATTTTTTTGATTAATGAAATTACGTGATCAATTTTCATTAATTTTTTAGTTATTATTCCCAACAATGGTTGAAGAATCACAGTGAAAACTTCATGTTTCATTAGAGATTGAAAGTATTATTTCCAAAATAAATTTTAAAAACGTTAAATTTATCTTAATTATATATGTTTAGTTATAAAGTTTCTATGAAATAATGGTTTAATATAAATGAAGTAGTTAGTGTTTGAGTGATTCATGAAAATTATGTGAAATAATTTGACAACACCTCCTTAAAATGGAAATATATTTTGGCACACCAGTCATGGGGTGGTTATGAAACTATTAATTTCATAATCTTAAACTATAGAATATTGGGGACCAAATATAGTCATCAATGAGGGGAGAAGAATCATTTTTCCACAAATATTGGAAATAAGGGATTTTGTGAATTTATTTTAGTAATCTTTTAGAAATTGAAAATAATAAAAAAGTGATTAAGCGTGTGATGGATGCGGTGATTGGTTTTATGGTTAGATTACAATTTATAATGTTATCTTAGTCCTTTAAATGATTTACTATTATTCTTTTTAATTGTCAAATGAAATAATCCAGAATAACTTTATGCTTTACATTTTGTTGAGATAAATTGTAGGTATGAATAAATAATAATCTCCACTGAGGAATCCTTATTTATATTTTTTTTGGAAGATATCAGATGGTATCTCAGTAATAAACAACCCCAAAACTACTAATGAAAATTTAAATTGGGTTAAGGAACTCCCATATAATTCCCTATACAATTCAACATCTTATGCACACATATCACTAATCATTATATACTGAGCACTTAATATTTAGTATTCTATCATATATAATAAAAATAAATGATGCAGGAATTTTGACTATCAATTTAAGAAGTAACCAAATTATAGGAATAATAAATTGAATATAGTATTATCCAAAATAATACCATGACACTAGATATTGAAATAAGTAAATATAAGAATGATTTCATTCAATGAATAATTAATTAATAAAGGATTCAATTTCCCCATATACAAATAATTAAAAGTGTTTACCCCTCTACATGTGAGGTTACATTCATAAAAATAAAAAACATAGAGTAATTCAATAGTAGAACAATACAAAACTCAAACTTCAATTGATCTCCCTCCCTATCATAATCAAGCCTAATTTAATATTTTATTCATTAAATTATTAAATTATAGTTATGTTTTTAGATATTGTATTCTATTTTATTTTAAGTAACCCATTTTATATTTTATTCTCTATATAAATCCCCATATTTGAATTATTTCCTCTATTAATTAATTGTTAGTAGTCATGTGAGCTCTATTCTTCCATGATTAAAAAAATACTATATAATTGTCTTTAAATGTATGAGTTCAATTATAATTAATATGTTATATATTTCCTGAATCTATTCTAATTATTTTTTGATAATATTTTTCCCATGTGACATGGAATTCTCTTAACTGAAGTGATGTAACTCCCAGAGATTTTTGAATATTTATATTTAACATTTGACGTGTTTGATAGATTTTAAATAAAGAAAAATAAAAACTATATGAGTAATTATATAATATTATAAAAATAGGAATTAATTATAAAATATTTAATTTAAATGACTTTAAAAAACTATGAAATTTACTTAAGAAAATATAATCTATTCTAAGCAGAATTTCTTGACTTATTTTTGTTAAATAAAGCATTTTAATTACATTTAAAATATATAAAAATGACATATATAAAATATAATGATAAAATTGAAATAATTATTTGTAAAATAAATTAATAAATTCCCCATAATTATTATTCACCTACAATAAATTTTAAATTAATTTTTAATGAGTAAATGAAAAATGCCTTCTTTTAGTAACATTGTTTTTATTGTATATTATATTTATTATATTTGGATGTTAAATTTATAAATATTATAATTTTAATATAGAAAAACAAAATTCATTTATTAATTTATCTTTTCAAATTTATCTTATGTTGAGGTTTTGGGATATCTCTTAAAATAGTTAATTTTTTGGTGAATAGTGAAAAATTCCATTTCTAAAAATGATGTTATTTTATAGAATTTTCATGATATATTTTGAAATTGATTGTTTCGAAACATTTTTATTGAATAAATACATGATTAAAAAGTTATATATGTCATTTAAAAATAATATTTTTTAAATTTTTAAATTTATGGTTGACATTTATGGAGTCGAAGTAATGTTTTTTTCAAATAAAAAATGGTTTTCTGATTGTTTTTATTTAGTCAGTTATTACAAAGGTTTGTATAAATTGTCATTTTATTTTAATGTAAAATATTTATCATTTTATTAAAAAATTTCTTTTAATTCCATGTTATTTAAAATTATAATTTCTTATTGTGTAAAATAATTTATATGCTTAAAAAATAAATTATCAAAAAATGACTTTTTTATTTCATTTTGTGAACTTATAAAAAAACTAATATTTTTTTTATAATATTATATTTAAAAATAGATTCAATATTTTTGATCAATGTGTTAAAATTAATTAATAATACCCCTTTCATTTTTTTCATAATTAATAGTTACCTTGATAAAATGTTTTTTCCATAGTATAGGTTAAAAGGGTTAATAGGGAATGGGATAAACAAAGTGATAAGGATTAAATATCTATATAACATTTATAAATCTTATTGGTAGAGTGGATTTAAAACATAAATTATACTATATTATAAATTGCTTGATAATGTATTGACATTCCAGGAGAAATAAATTTATTATATTTTAAAGATATTAATATTTAATAGGCTGCCACTACTCTCATTTATAAAAGGAAGCCAGCATTTCTAAATTATCCACAAAAATATATAACTACAACTCAACCTATATCTATCTGAAATAACTTACTAATTGTTCTCTCAAGGTCTTATAGGTTCTAGTCTTCCCAAAAGACACATCTAATTATCCTTAAGGTGTTATTGAATGGAGAATAAACATGAATGTGGTATATGATATTACAAATCTTTTCAATTTTCGTTCTTATTAAAGCTAATAATAATAATATATAAACTTTTTTATATAATTAAATAAGAATATCTACATTACTTAAATTTTTATATTCTCATTTCCTTCTAATGTAAAATGAAAACTTTTCTCATGCGTACATGATGACTACCGCCTCTATGATGTGATGTTTTTTATTTCCCCTTACTGCCATTAAACGATGATTATATAGAATCTTTTATTGAATATATTATATAGTTATGATTCTTGAAGAATAATTTATTATTTAACTTTCTTTCTTTTCATATATTTAAAAATGGAATTATCACCCATGAACATTTGAGGATTATCGCCTCCATAAAGTTATACTATTATTTTTTCAGCATCTCCTAAGATGGATCACTTTTAATATTTATATAATGAATAAATTAGAAATTTATAACATGATTAATCTTGTATTAAACTATTATTATTATTAAAAGTAATTTTTTTTACTAATTCATCTATTATAATGTTTTATTGATTTGGTTGGTTTTACCTCCTATAAGGACATTGTTATAATGCTAATTTCATGAATGATTAAGTAATTTTATTTACTTGTAATATTATGTAATAATGATGAATTTTTTTTTGTAATTATAGAGTGGAAATACTAAATTGGATATTTACTAATAAGTCTAAATCATTTATTAAATTCAATAATTATAAAAGGGTCATTTTTAATAATTCCCAGAAAACTGTTAATATAATTTCCATAAAGATATGATAAAACTCGTGAAATATGTAAAAATAATTATTTATATATTCATGAATATTATGTAAATGATTAAACTAAGAAAACATATGATGTACCAAAATGATTAAATAATAACATGGATTAAAAATTAAATAGTTAACACAAAATCATTGATTTTAACAACAAATTATTATTACATGGGAAATGATAAACTATAATGGGATGGTATGTATTATTATGAGAATGAATATGGTTCTAGAAGAGATTTATAATTTTTCAATGTTTATTATAAGTTAGGTTACAATGTGTTTTACCATGTGGTTGTTTGAGGTAAGGGCATTTTTATGTTAATTTACATTCATTGGTTTATATAACTTATCCATTGATTTTGTTATGCAAATATTATGTTAGTTATGATAGATTATTTTTAGGTTTTACTTATAATTTTTTATATGGTATTTTTTAAAAATAATAATTTTATTTATTTATTCCTACTTCTAATGTCACAATCCTTCATAAGGGTCTGTCATCTTACTTTTCAATATTTTATACATATAGCATATTCAACACCGGTTTTATATTGTGTTGTTATATATATATACTATTAATGTATTTTGTAATGACTATAAGAAAAATAATTTGTATTTAAAAATATATCTAAGGTTATTTATTTTATGAGATTTTTATTCATAGGTTATTAATTTTTAAGGGTTTATGCTACAACCATGTTTTTTGGGACTGTTTATGTTTCAATTTCCATTATTACAAAACTCAAGTTATTAATTTTTTAAACATCATATGTTTTGTTATTATCGGGTTATTTCTACTTTTCATAGGTATTCATTATATATTTATGATATTTTTAACTCAAAAATACCACATAAAGGTTTTAAGGAAAATCCAAAATTATTTATTTATTTTGGATCGAGAATATTTTTCTTCCAAATTCATGTTCTTAAAAATTATTTAATGAAAGTTATCATATATATTAAAATTATTAAAAAATATTTTTGTATTACCTTTTAGATTAATAATAATTATTAAAACGAATAATTTCAAATATTTTTTGTATGAATCACTTTTTAATTTGTAACAAATTGAGAAAATGATATTTTTAATGTTTAAGGCTGTACATTTTTTCCCATCACCATTAAAATCATTCATTTTCAATATTCCTTTAAAAATCTAAATTATTTAATAACGAAAATTATATTCCGATTTTATAGGATTTTTTTTCTTCAAGTGTCGTAAAAATAAGATGTAATATCTTCTTTATTTTCTATGAATCATCATAATTCTTTTATAAAATTATTTTTCACCTTTTGTAACATCCTTTATAGATTGTTATGATTAATTATGGATATTATCTTATAAAACCATAAAATTAAAAATCTATTGATATGTTACGATAATGGTATTTAAATGATTTCTACTGAAACATGTTTCTTTATCATGAGTTTTTCAAAATATTATGTAAGGATAAGTAGTCTTATATTGTTATAGATTTTATATATATGGTTTATTATTATGCTGTGGGGATATGTTATAGCCCTCTAAAATATTGGGTAATGATTTATATATTAATATCTCAATATGGTATATGGTATGGTTTTCCAATCCCATGAGTTTACATGAGAGTTTTTTCTAAGCCCATGGTGGTACAAGTGTGATTATACTAATCACAAGAGGATAGATGAGTAAAGACATAACATGAGTGGTTTTAACAAGCCTAATAAGGTACAATGGTAATAATTTCAAGCCTAAAATGTGATGAATTTCTTAGTAAGTAGCCCTGTAATATGATTTCTATATTTATAAGAATAAAGAGTGAACCCAATACATTATGGGACTCTATCGACTATTATAGTCTTGGTAGTGATTCTTATCTTAGGACATGGTTTTATATGATTTTTTATACTACACATTTATTCCATAAACTTATGACTTATGTTTATGATATTATTTATTTGATAAAAAATAATTATGGATGATTTCACACACTTATGACACATTTATTTTTTATGAAGAATATTTAAACCATGAATAATGATTTATGGTCAATGATTTTTTATGTGTGTTTTAATAAGTTAGGATCAACTTATTCCCATCTATGATCCCCGATTTATAATGCCTATGTTAACCATTAATGATAATTTGATCGCACCCTTCTTGAGTTTTTATTTCTCTATGTTTTGAAGAAATATATTTTGAAATATATCTCAATAAGTTAATAATGTTTTAAGAATTGGATTTTGGGAAATGTTTACAATTTATTATAAAATAATAAGATCTTGGCATAATGGTAAAATGATCCGGGTATGATAAATTGAAGGGTTTTGATACATAATGGTTTTTTCTTAATTCTAAAAAACTCTAAACCTAAATTGGAATTTAGTATTTATGTGACTAAATATTTTATTGTGTTGTTATAATTATAGATGGTAAAAATTGGTCCAATATCATTAGTATCAATGAATGTATCAAAATGTTTTTGTTTTTTACACCAAATCTAGGAGTACATGTCTTGAGTTGTCTTGATTGGAATCAAATAAGGATTTATATAACATTATAGGTTATGAAGTTATCTTTTGAAAATATTTCTTATTTTTGTATGAAATCATGGGTTGATAAGTATATGGTTTATCATAATTTTACAAGAACAGATAACCCCATATTGGAATTATATTATCATATTTAATTGTTATTAATGTGGTCTTGGAGTTATTTAAAGTAGATAATTTTTTATATATAACGCTTAGGTTTAACATGGGATTTAGTGTGAATATTAATTGATAAGAATGTTATTAGTGACATACACTTAAAGGTACACATATCCTTTTGGGATAATACATCCTTTGAGGTTAAATCAATAATGTTAAATTGGGAAATATGGTAACTAAACTTTTAGAATATATATTAATCAATATTTATAACCTTTTGTATTGAATATTAACATTGTGAAGCTAAATTCAAGATATTTTGGGAAATAATTAATATTTTTTGGGGTTATATATGATTTTGGTATATATTTATTAGAATTAGATTAACTTTTTTTAGGGATAAGGATTATTTTGATTTTAAGAGAATAAATTTCTATGTTTTTTTCTGTTTAGAAGTTGGTTCGAGTGATCATTATAATTATTGGGTTGGACAAAACATAAGGAATTTTTAGTTGAACGAAAAGTTATTTACAGTGTCCTAATTGCACGAATGGCCTGGAGGCCATATTTATTTATTTTATTATGGATAATCCCCCTTTTAAGGGTTAATGGGGAACCCGAACATGACCCGTAGGCCCAAGGCACAAGGCCCGACTGACCCGAAATACATGAGCCTAAGGCCCTGAGGCATACCATGCCTAATACATGACCTGTAGGCCCAGGCCATATGAACTGCCCCTCCCCATCTTCTGCGTCATTGAACACCTAGCTCCCCACCATGCATTGTTGATCGGATAACATTGCCTCGTACAAATCTTCATGGTGCATGGTCCCGATAGCGGCTGCCATACCCTATAATTCTTCCAATCCGGTTAGTTTTGCATCTAGTGGCTGCTACTCATGTTGCTATGATCCTCTTCTTGGGCATATTCTAAGTGAACAGGGCTACTCCATGGTCTATGTGGCATGAAGGCCCTGTGGCCTGAATGCCTTTGATGACCTGAAGCCCTAGATACTTGGAGGCCCAAACCGGTGGCCCGAAGGCCCAAATTGGGTGAATAGTTTCGGCTGCTACAGTACTGAACAAGAAATTCTATAGTAATTCTATAGTATCCCCTAAAATTCACCTCCACCCAGTTTTGAACTTGGGTCTCAGACTATAATTTTTTATTTTGGTAAATGGTATAAACATTGGGGAATTCCATTACTAAGGAATATGATGGAAAATGCAATGACCATACTCAAGAGAATCTTAATGAAATGGAATTTGGAATGAAAAGTCTTATTATTAGTCTTAACCAGATATCTTGAGTTACTGTTAAAAATAATATCCTTTTCAATCCTCTAAAAACATTAAATAAGATAACAATGGAGTTTCATGAATCTTTATAAGATACAAACCTTAGAGGAAAGAAGATTCTTTTTACTGCATGTTAAGAATGTGGAAACAATCATGATGAAAACTACTTCCATTAAACTAGTAATTTCGTGAAGATAAAAAGAGAAGTCCATTGAGAAAAAAATTCCAAGGATAAAATAATAGTAAAATTAATGAAATTAATGGTGGAAAATATTTTACTAAAGATCCACCCATACTCTAATTAATTTTTTATAAGAAATATAAAAATTATACTAAAAATTTTACCAAACCATGGGTTAGTGACAATAATAATTTCATCAACCCATATGCTTAGGAATAATGTGAAAGATAATGATATCAAAATGACTAAAGTGGTTCATGAAAACATGGTAGTGTAAGTCACACTCATCATCCACTCAAGAACTATAAATTTTATGTTTGATTTTGGATTTACCAACTCCTTTATTTTTGGAATGATTTATATGTGATAAGAATCACCAAAAAACGTATTATATAAAAAATTATTAATTATATTTCCTAGTTATATGAGAATTTTATCCCACTAATATGACATCTTTCTATTAAAAGTTTTAAAGAATTCTCATCATATAAATATTATTATTCTCCCCTGAGTAAAATTTGATGTGATATTTGGAATGGACTGGATCTATCTATAAATATTATTTAATAATTATTGATTTAAAGAAGTCATATTTCATATGATCATTATTTATGAAGGTATTACTACAAACCCCTAATATAAATTACTTTTATTATAGGATTCATAATACCTCTCAATAAAAGGTGATTATTTCAAACGGTTTAGGAGAAACATAATACCATGGACATGTTTAAATTAATAGTAAAATATTATTTAATTATTATGAAAAAAATAATAAGAATGATATCTCATATTTAGTCATGAAAATATTAGAGATACTATCAAATATTTTTATTTTTAAGCAGTAAATAAAATTTTGTGGAAATAATTATTTTAATGTTGTAGAATGTAACACCCCAAGATTTTAGAACATTTTCTATTCAAAAAAATTGAAGTTTCAATAGATTATGATGCACAATACACAAAACATTATTGAATAATTACTCTTAAATATATAAAAGGAAATATTTTATTAGATTTATAAATGAATTAAATTTGTGAAAGAGGTAAAATTCACATAAGAAAAAACAATTAATTCTAAAGAGACAATTTTAAACTGTTTTGATGAATTACAATTTTTTTAAATTCATTTTTTTAAATTATTTCATTAATATTTATCCATAAATTCAAATAATTAGTATTAATGTAAATTAATAATAATCAGTAGGCAATAGTAAGGAATGTTAGTTTAATTATTCATGGCAGAACAAAAATATTTTGCTTAAAAACTATTTTTATTAGGTATTATATTCGGTTTGTTTAAATGTTAAATTTATAAAATCTCGTATTTGAAAAATATAAAATAAACTTATAATTTTTAATAGATAATTTACAATTTATCTTATGTATACATTTGGTATTTTTTGAATAAATTAGATTTTTAGGTGAATTAGAAAATATTCTGATTTTAAAAAAATTATCATTTTAAAAAATTGTCATGATATTATAATGAAATTAATTTTCAAGAAACTATTTTTATTGAAAAAATATATATTTAAGATAAGATATAACTAATTTTAAAATATAATTTTAATCATAGAAATCAATTTTATTACATATAAAAAATCTATTTAATGATTATATTCAAGTAAAATCTACGTTTTGTTCTTCTTTTTTAATCACAACATTCCATTCACTTTTTTTTTGTTTAAAAATAAAATTATTAATATTTTGTAAAATATACATTTTAATCCAATTTAATCAATATTTTAGATGATTTTGGTGTAAAATCATTTTTATGCTAAAAAAAATTATTTCTAAAATTGGGGTTTCATTGCATTTTACAAAAAATATATTAAAATTAATTCATAAATTTTTTGGAAATTTAATATTTTAAAATGGTTGAAATATTTTTGATCAATATATTGAAAATATTTAATAATTCCCATTTCATCTTTCTGTCATAATGAATAGTCACCATGGAAAAACGTGTATTTCTATGACAAGGGTTAAACAATTTAATGATTGGGGTATATTATAAATAAGGATTAAAATATCTTTTAAACCTGTAAATTTTTTTTAGTGTATTTATATCATAAATATTACTATCTTTGAAATTAGAATAAAATTTATCCACTTTGGATGCAAAATACATATATTGTATTTTAATGTTCTTAATATCTTCAAGGGTGCCACTCCGCTAACATCTAAAAGGGAACCTTCTATTCTCACTTCTACACACAAAATGAAAACATTATATTGAAAAATATCTATAAAAACACATTACAAAATGTCCTATGCATTTATTAGACATTTAGTATTTGAAAAATACCAATAAAATAATCTTTAAGGTGTTTTTAAATTGATATGGTTAAAGAAATATGTATAATTTTTTACTAACTTTTTTTAAGTATCATTTTTCTTAAACATCCAATACATATTTTATAAATCGATCAAAATAATGATATAAGTAAATTTTCTAAAATTATAATTTTTAAATGGTATAAAAATTTTCCTCCTCCTTTCCATCTAATGTAAAACAAAAACTTTTTTCATGTGCATATGAATAGTACTGCTTCTATGAAGTAAGATTTTTTTCATTATTGTATCTTACTGATGGTTATATTGAATTAATTAATGAAAATATATGATATAGATGATAAATTTATTATTTTATAAATAAATATATTTATTTATTTACCTTCCATTATTTCCATCCATTGAAAAATGTAATCATGACCCCTGTGTACTTATAGACTACCACCACCACAAAGTGATGTGATTCATTTTTCATCACCATGTTACATTGATCATTATATAATTATTTTTGATGAATAAATATCATATTTATAACTTGAATAATATTATTTTAATTTGGTATTGGCATTATGCGATAACATTATCTTACTCATTCAACTATTATAACATGTTCTCATTTTGGTTGGTTTTTCCAACCACATGAACAATGTTGTACTCTTTATCTCAGTAACGATTAAATAATATTAGGTAAAAATAAAATTATTTAATAATAATTAATTTAATATGTCTTTATAATTATGGAGATGTAATAATCAAATGTATATTTACCTTGTTATCCAATTCTTTTGATAAATTCAATAATCACCAAAATAAGAATTTCTACGAATTCTAACGAACTATTGAAAAAAGTTCCATAAAGTGATTAAGAAACTCCAAAACTATGTAAATATCATGATTTAAATATTCATGAAATTTTTTAGATGATGATTGTAATGATTTATAATTTTATCAATGGAATTTCACATCTGATTATATAATTGTCTCATATTTAGTAATGCATTATTATATAAAGGACATACACCGCATGATGGATCAAAAAAAAATCTATTTTATTAGTTTTCACATTAATCTTAGAAAATATATATTTCCATAATAATTGAAAGTATTATAATGGATATAATATATATAATTTAAAAATGTAATATAAATGTTTGGATTTTCTAGATCCACCAAAGTAATCGCACTCACAAATACCACTGTAGAAACGAAATAGAATATTAATAATTAAATGTTAAATTTTAAAATTAAATATATATACATAAGGGATAATATAATTGATTGATTAATTAATGAAATAGGGGGTATTTATATAAACTATATTACCCTTATACAATTTTTAAATCTTATCGCTGGAATAGTAATGTGAACATTGGAATTTTAATATGACCATTAAAAATTGTATCCTAACCTCTATAATAATATCCCCACCAATAGAATTGTACAATTTTATTTATTTTCCTTATAAATTAAAAATATTCCATATTTATATCATGATCCATGTAAATAAATGTTTTCAAAATGAATAAAAAGTGTCTGTATTTTTGAAAAGCACAGATATATTTTATTTCCAGTTTTATAAAAAATATAATGATTTGAAGTAAAATTTATTTTAATAAAAAAGATTCATAAAATAATATAAATATTCATTATATTTATAATATTCTATTGATACAACGAGTAATTTTTCAATGGGTCGGGAAATTAGTCATAATATTAAACTTGGTATTTTAAAATAAATACGATTTTTAATTAAAAATTTAGTTATCATCTTTTGAAAATTATTTTTATAAAATGTACCTAAATTTGGGAATTTACACATTGAAAAATGGGATGAGTGAATTTATGGTATTTTTCTAAAATAATTTAATTTTTGGTGAATAGTAAAATATGGTAAAACATGGTAATCAGAAAATTATGAAAAATACATACACAAACGAGCCATGGATATTATAAGTGACCATTTTAATGGTCTTGAATAAATAAATTAATTTATATAGTAATAATAATCAAAACTGTTGGTAGTATGGACCCATAATATAAAACTAATAAATATTATATTCAAAAATACATCACTCCTCTCCTTATAAATTACACCCATCACCATCTCTTATTTTTAAATGTTCTAAATTCCTCGTCATAAAATATATATATATATATATTTAATTATAATATAATATCTATAAATACAAATTTAGGAATCCTTATTACTCTAAAAATACTAATTGTAATGTTCCTTAAGGTGTATTTCAAGAGAAGAAATTTAAGAGGTAATATTCTCAAACTATCTATTCTAAATTCTTTTCTTCTTCCACATTTTCCTCACCTCCACCATACAACATGAAATAATGAATATATAATCATAAATATAATATAATTTTATTTGGTTTATTTAATATCCATTATATATATGCCTCTCTTCTAAAAGAGAAAATGTTGTTCATATTATGTTATATTTGTCACCTCCATGAACAAAAATAATTTTTTTTTCTCCAATGCATTAGTGGAATGTTTATATTTACTTAATATAGTTTCAAATAATATAAATATTTATTTTTTATTTTTTTCTACAACAATTTATATTTAGACAAATTATTAAAATAATTAAAATAAGTTCACCATTTTTGGGAAACTCAGCTATATGAAATATCCATATAGTTATAAAACCTATATACTCAAAATCCTGATCATTTTTGAATTAAATTATTTATTAATAATTTTTTTAAAATCTATAATAATATTTAATCATTAGAATAAAAATTATATATTAATTTTTCTATCCCATAATAACTTCTATAATTGTTTTTAGGTGACCCAACCATGGAACCATGAAACAAATTCCATAAGAACAGTGAAATTAAACAATACAAGTCAGTTAAATGATTGTAAATGAATAAAAAAGAATTATATTATGTATAGTATATATGAAAATGTATCTTAATTAATTAATAAATAATACTATTTTTATTATTCCGGATATTATGTGTAAGTGAAAGAATGATTCTGGACCCATGGTAAGGGATCTATCAGAACCACCCTATATTTTTTGGGGTTATGGGTTCTCCCTATTTACCTCAAATTATCAATATATTTTTCTCATTTAATGATTATTTATTATTCTTAATTGTATTAAGCATATATAACTATTTTAGTTCAAATTTAATTTATAAGTATACATATGTTTTAAAGGGTTCGTTCTCATTTTCATTCAACAAGAAAACCCGATAAAAGGGAACTTCTCTATATCATACCAAATTTAAAATATCACTCGACAAAATGTTTTTGTACATAAATTGTTTAAAAAATTTATCATTATATTATAGAAAATCATTTTTTAGTTTATTTTTTGTATTTTTGTAAGAAAATATTCTATGTCCTTTAAAAAATAATATTTAACTTTTCTCTTAAACCCCTCTAAGGTGTTATATTTCAAAAGTTACATGTCCACCACTTTTCATATATTCCCTTTATTACCATTATTTTTCAATATATATACATATTTTTCACCTATAAACGTCCTATATTGTTTTGATACCATCTTTTATAGAAACCACAATGACACACTATCTTATTATACTAGAATACATGATTATGAAACCATTTATTTCCTTTAATAATTTGTATATTTATTACTTACTTTTCATTTCCATTTTTGGGACACATAATCATATACAGGTTATGAGGTTGAACTCAGATATTGGTCTAATACATTGGTTGATGTATGTCTCACGAGATGATATATATGGTAATAGGGAGTAATACTAATCCACAATTGGTTTATTTCCACCCTGTTATGTCATCATTGAAGTGATCATTATATTATGATTATATCATGCTTTAATTTATTTCCATATTCCTATGTACCCATGACCTTGTGATTAAATTATCTTTATGATGTGATTTTATATGATTATTCATGATCCTTTGATTTTATGATATCTTGTTATATCATTTTACTTATATGTTATGATTCCACAAAATTATTATTCCCTTACTAGGATTTATAGCTCAACCCTTTCAATTATGCATTACATAGGTTATCCGTTGTAGTTTCAGGATCTAAAAGAGATTTAGTGCCTACTTATAGAGTTAAAATATATATTTTTACATTTAGTTTTATGTCAATGTTTTATGCATCATGTCTTATAAATAAAATATTCCTCTCAATCCTTTGGTTTTATTTATTAAATATTTATGATAAAAATGAAGAATTTATATATGTAAATGAGTTATAATGTTATAGATGGTAGTATATTAAGATTTTGTTATTTTAGGGAATTAGGACTAGAAAGAGTTAGTATGAATCCCCTGGATAAGTGTATGTTTAGAAAAATATCATGATTTTTTTACAGAATAGAGTGTGTGGTTTTCATGAAATTACATCACTATTGAGAATATATATCTAGATTTGGTTCTGACACTAATTTACCTAGGGTTAATAACCCAAAAAGGGATAATTTTGTATTAAATTGATATTTAGTTTGTGTATAAAAAAGAGGTCCTGCTACACACCTAGTATGATACTCCTGGGGTACATTCATTTGTAAATTCATGTCCTCTTTAAAAACCATTATGAAGAAAATAAATAGATTATTATGATGGAAAAATTAATAGTAAAACTAACAATGATGATCTTTAATGAAACATAGAGTCTCATAAGTGAGGATTTACATTTCATTTATATATTCTTCCTTCTAAGTTCATATTTTAACTTTTCTATGATTTTTATTTTGAGTATTCTCATCCCTAATTTTAATTTAGTTGTTTTAATTAATAGAAGGAAATATGATGAACCATGATAACAACAAATGTGACTTTCAAAGTGATGATTTCCCAAGAAAAATTCCCAACAAGATGGGAGTAAAATAATGATATATTATGATTATACCAAAATAGTTGACCTGAATTATGATTAAACATTAGAACATAGTGGAAAATACAAACAAATAAATATATGGAAAGATGGGTTCTCATAGATTTTAATGTGATAAATATGGTAAATAAAATAATATTTAGTTTCCTTTATGTAAAAAATTTGGAAGAGGCACAAATGAAAATGTATTAAAGGAACTTAAAAACTCATTATTTGTTGAAAAATATGGTATAGAGAAGCTAATTTCTAATGAATGATGACTTTGATTGGAATTATGGAGTACAATAATGTTCATTATGAGGCACCACTAATATTTAAATGTCATATATATAGGTAATTTTATCATTACCAAAGTTAATTCTCTAACCTAATGGCTTATAAGTATGATCAAAATTATAATATATTAACTGAGGGAACTAGGAAGGAGCTACATTATGATGATTATTGATATGAACCATTATGGAAAAGGAATAACTATCCACTAATACAGTGTTGTGTATGTCTTCTTGTAGTTCAATTTATACAACTATATTTTATATTGAATTTTTCTATGTGTTTTGAGTGAATACCCCAAATGATTTTATATTATCAGTGAAAAATATATTATTATTGTATCTCTTATTGAATTTTGTAAGAATTTTCATTTTAAAAATGTAATAATTATATATTTAATGACATTTCATTCTATATTAGGAATGGATTTATTGTCCCTATATAAATAC
The DNA here is from genome assembly GCA_963277665.1 of Viscum album. Lineage (NCBI taxonomy): Eukaryota > Viridiplantae > Streptophyta > Magnoliopsida > Santalales > Viscaceae > Viscum > Viscum album. Next base: position 1,992,031,872 of record OY728133.1, on the reverse strand, counting down.
AATATAAACTATCAAGAGATAGATATCAATCCTCACATCCTAAGGCATACCTAATTTTTGAACAATTGTAAGAAGGATGGTGAATCTTATTTGGAATATTCTTCTCATGAATTGATATTATTACATATTGAGATAGAATATATTATTCAAATAATTGATAAAAAGGTTATATTCATGATCAAATACATATCCATTTTGAGGAAACATACTAATGTATTCCCTGAATAATTTCTTGGTGTACCTCTTAAAAAATTGGATTAGTTCCCAATTGAACATGTACCTAGATCTCTTCCTGTATCTATTAATCATTATAGAATAAACACCATTGAGTTATAATAATTGAATATGGAACTATAATGGAATCTATATAAGTGTTTTATGTTCTAATTTTCTTCACCATGGGGTGTACCAATCCTATTTTTCAAGAAGATGTATTTTTTAATGTGCCACATCTTTTTATTTTCATAAACATATAAATATCTTGATAAAGAACATATATCCCTTTATATATATTATTGAATTGTTCAATCAACTATAAGGGGGTAGGGGAAATACTTATCTAAGGTAGACCTTTGGATGGAATATCACTTATTAAATGCGAGAATATTCTGATGACCACCTTTATAATATGGTACAAATAGTATGGGTTCATAGTGATGGTCTCAGAACACCCTAATGCTCCAAAAATATTAATGGAATTAATGAATAGGTTCTTTAGAGATTACCATACATAATTTATGAAAGTATAAATAGATGATTTTACTATATACTCAGAAAGTGAATAGAATCATGCTGTGCATTTTAATATTTTGATAAATACATTTTTAAATGATAATCTATAAGAAATTTACATTACATGTCACATATGGATGTAGGTAGTATCATTATTGGGTAGTATGATTACCAGTAAAGGAATATCTTTGGATTATTCAACGGCAAAGTGTTGGTCGGAGTGGACAACTCAATAGTGGGGGGGGGGTGTGAAGTGAGTCTCTAATTAAAATTTATATTTTAAAATAATTGAAAACCAAAACCCATAATTGATAAAATCATTACCAGTTAACTAAAATAGTACAAATATATAAATTTTTTTTGAAACATTTCTCAAAATCATGATCAAAGATCAGATGAAAATTTTATATTTATTTTAAAATTTAAATAAATCTAATTAGTTTAATAAAATATTAAAAAAATATTATATTTAACTATAAAAGTAATTGATATATTTTTTTGAAACTAATATTAGTTTATTTTTAGAATAGTGTAAAAAATATAAAACAAATTGTCGAATAAGGTGAAGTTCAATATCTAGGTGAACCCCAGTCCTCTCTAAACTGAAATCACCCACTACTAAAAATATTATTATAAAAATAAACTAATCCAAAACATGGATTGGGTTTTACATATAACAACTATAGAAAGTAAGTCTAAGATAAACATAGTATCTTCTATAGTTATATATGGGATAAATCCTATGAAATAATAATGGTATTTTTTTATTACTATTTAATAATAATATGATTCATGTTCTAATGAATTATTTTTTAAAATAAAACATTTCTCAAATGTAAGAAAAAACCGGGATAGAAATAGAATTAAAGAGGGAAATTATAATGTATATTAAGTTGATTAGTTTTGGATTGTCAATTATCTTTATTTCTATAATTGAAAATATTCAACTATTTTTTTCACTAATAGTTTATAAAATAGAGTTTCATGGAAGTGGTTTATGTACTATAATTATAGTATATCTCACATTGATGTGTAGTACTCTTATTTTTTTTCCACGAGTAACATTACATCATAAAGGGAGAACCTTATCTAACTTTCTATTGGATGATATTAAAAATTTAATCATCATATTAATTAATTATGCTTGGAAAACATGAATATAATAATTTTGAAATAAATGATTGAAAATTTAATTGATGTAGATTTGAAATTACTCAAAACATAAGTTAGACAATGTAACATAATTTTCCCTTAATAATGGTTACTTTAGTTTGATGTTTCATTCCCTGACCACTTACTATGGTCACCTTCCATAGTCACATGTCTCCGTAAATTTTCATAGTCACATAATATATTTACATGGCATGGTAACTTTATATGATCACATGAAAAAATCACTTTTTTATTCTTGTGGTCATATTTTTTCTTCTTAACATCATTTATTATATTTATAAATGCACTTATTTTCTTCATGAAATAAATCCATTTCTTATTATGTTACTTATTATATTATTAATGTCACTTATTTTAATATGTAGTTAATTTTATTTTATTATCATAACTTCTATTATTCATATTTACACTTCTTTTCATCATGTGGTCACTTCATTTCCCCTTATAGTAACATCTTTTCTTTTTTGTGGTCACTTATATTCTTAAAAAGGTAAATTATTTTCATCATGAAGATTCTAATTTTATTCTTGATGTCACTTTTGTATGACCACATAATCATTATGGTAAATTAAACTTCTTCACTTTGTAGGTTGTCATGGTTACTTCATGGCTTTTCTATTTTATCATTTTTTGAAAAACATTTCTATAATAAAACATAAAATTCATTAGTAACATAAAAAAATAATATATGGTCCTTAAAATAAGAAGGTGATGGAATAATCCGATAATAAAACCTTCTTGATGAACATAATTCAAAAGAGATATTTTAAATGACTTCAATATATAATTATTCCCCCTTCTGAAATTCTAAATAAATATTATGCTGGATAAAAAAATCAATAGTAGGAAAGACATAAATATGAAAAAGTTATTTCATTAATATCAAAATAATTAATAACACACCCTATCACGAATTCTAATAAGAATTGGAACCAGAAACATCCCTATATTCATTAGGGATAATATGATATTATCCTCTCTATATATAGGGTGGGAAAGGTGGTGTAGTCTATGGTGAAGAGGTTGAAACAGGTACTTTGATATCCATAATCCTCAATACTGAATGAATATGTTGAAATGATCACCCTGTAGAAAATACCAAAGGATTAACAAATGATGTTATATTTGACTGATGTGTTGTGGTAATTCTAAATGAAGTAGGAGTGAAGATGGTTGTATTTATTGCACTGAGGTAAGGATCATGATATTATGTGAAATACTTCATAGCTTATGATCAATTTTCAGGGACTAAAAATAATAATCATTATTCTTAGTACTAGAAATTGCAGCTATACCAATGAACCTATATCCATTTATTTGAAGAAAAAATTATAACATTCATCATAGAGAGACCTTATACTAATTTTTTATCCAAAAAATTAGTCTGGATACCATGGGAATATATTATACCAATAGTTTGGCCAAAACTATTTGTATATGTGATGAATATAACAATAGTTTAAACAAAACATAGTGGTATAAATACCATGGAAATACCACATACCAACAATTTTTCTAAAACCATTGGTATATGTCCCAAAACACCATGTTTCTATATGAAGAATTTCCAAAAATATTGGTACAGTTCTATACTATCATTTTTTAGAATCTATTGGTACAAGTATTAACTTTTTTATGATGTTTTTGGGAAATCACACTGAATACATAAAAATATAAATTAAATTTTAATATATATATACACTTTTTTTATATTATTTTTACAAAATTCAATCCATCTTCATGTTTCGGTACTTATAATATAAGTCAGAGGTCCTATGATCAAATCTAGGAAAACTATTTTTTTACATTATAAATACTAACAGTTCTTTAGAACCATTGGTATAAGTATTTTATTCCACTTATACTAATGGTTTAGGTACCATTGGTATTGCCACATTTACCAATGTTTTTAAAAAACAATTGTTATACCATTTGTAAAGGTCAATACCAATGAAAAAAAAGACAATGGCCCCAAAATAATTGGTATTGGCTAGAAAAATAGTTTAGGGACCTATACCAAGGGTTCCAAACCGTTGGTATATACTTTTTCCAACTATGTCTCTATAAATGATCCCATAACTAAAGTTATAAACATTATTTTTTCCATTTGAGACTTGATGTCATGTGTCAAAGGGTTCATTCTAAGAGAAATATCCATGGATTTGAACATGGATTTCATATCAGATTTGGTGAAGATCATACTGTGATTAAAATCAATGGACCATCTAATTTTGTCTCTATCTTTGACAAAATTTTTAAATATTTTCTAACAATTTCTAATTTCTTGTTAATATGGGCTTTAAATCTTTGAAACACCATATTTTTGGCTTTATAAAACCTAGCTAATACTAATATCATCTCAACATGAATAATCTGTTTAATATTCTATTCACTAATAGAACTCTAGAATGGTTTGGGAGGGAAAATATAATTATAAGCCTAAAAAATTGAATTCATAAATCTATTATCTAGCTTTTACATTATATCCTGATGATCTTCCTACAGAACCCCAATCCATGATCTTAAATATTTAACACCATTTTTCATAAGATGCAATTTGAGATAGATATTATGCCAAAAATGGGAAATGACTAGAGTGAAAATCATGGATATGAACTCTTCTCAGATTGGATCGATTGTTATTCCAAAACCAATTAAAATTCTATTAAAAACCCATCAAAAATTATTTTTTCTCTTTCAAATACTATTTAGTCAATTATTGAAATTGTATTAGCATCAGGAACTAAGTCAACAGTAAATTCAACTTCCCGATCTGGTATTATTCTAGGCAACTCATCAGGAAAAACATCAGGATACTCATTTACCACTGGCACATTATTAATCTGAACAGTTCCCTTGTTTTTAACATTATGTGCAAGGTAACATTCATTTCCATATTTTAGAAGTTTCTCGGCCTCTTGATAAGTTATCAACAGTAAGGCTATTAATTTATTCCAGATCATGATCAACACATGTCCTAGGAGGATACAATTCAATTATTTTTCATTAATAAATCATTAACATTGATAGCATCCTTTATGCATTCTCAAAAAAATAATTTCATTACATAAACACATGTATGTGGACCATAATAATTTAGTGCCTTTGGAAATATGGAAACATAAATAATTATTATAATTGAGATACACCATCTCCCAATATGATCTTTATATATAGCATCATTATTAGACATATCATACATAATACATTTCTTCAAATCCTTGGGAATAATAACATATGAATGGGTGATCTCAGATGTTAGTAAGGGTAATAAAGTGATATTAATAGGAATAACATGATAATATGTGTAAGAGAACATGAATATGACATTTGAAAACCATACCATATATATTAATTATCATCATCTTGAGTCTTGGAATCAAGATTGGTTGTTCATAAGACATGGATCAAAAAGAAATAAAATAACATGATTTATAAGAGCATTATATTGGCATAATAAAATAATTTTTTAATATAAATATGTAAAGAAAATATTATGTCTTGTCTACCCACCAAGACATTCACTACATTTTATGCTTCATCAAATAACCAATTTACCTGCTTCAGTCATGGGATGACCACTTGTGTACCATTTTTTGGGATTGGGATCACCTCCCACGTTCCAATTCAGATAATATAATGTTAATTATTACCAAATTTATTGGAAGGATATTTTGGTCCTACCAATCACATAATGAAAATCAAAAATATTTGTTCCACAATATCAGAAAATATTAATCATATCATAATGCATAAAATAAAATTATTTTCATAAACATTTTAACATATCAAAAACTATTGAAAATAGATATATTTCATTATCATTTTATCTTTTCACCATAGAATAATAGGTGAAAAACATTTGGGATTCATAAAAACACTATCATGGTATAAACCTTAGAAGAGATAAAGGTTTCATAAATATATTTTCACAACAAACTATTCAGATAAATAATAATAATGGTATTCTAGTTCATATCCCTAACAAAACATAGGTAACATCAATATTTGTCACCATAGATGGAAAATTAATTTTAATGAAAATCTATAATATTTCTTTATGAAAATAAAATTTCATTGAAAATAATTTTAAAATATAAAACAATATGTTTCATTTATTTTTTTAATTCTATTAATGGAATATTTAAAAATCATTTAAAACATGTTTTAATTAAATTATATTATAATTTTAAAAAAATTAAGAAATAAAAACTTTTTTGAAAACCATTTCTTTAAAAATAAAATTGAAATTTTTAAATTGATGTTTTATAAATACTTTAAAACATTTAATATGGGAAATATCCTTTCTTCTTTTTAATTTTTTTTAAAACATAATAAATAATGATTTTTTTATTTGAATATAAACTTGAAAAAATATAAAATAATATTAAAAAAACAACGATCATTATGATGGGATGCTTCATTCCTGACGTACATGTTTAAAAAATGATTCATTTCACATTTTCCATAAAAACCGGTATTGTTAGGAAATGAAATTAAAATTCAATTACATTTAGAAAAAACACAAATGTGGATAAAATTTGTTTTCAAAATAATATTATAATAGTAATTTAAAAAAAATCTTGGTAAACATTGTTTTAATATAATTTAGATTCCTGTTCAAAGAGGGGGACAACACACAATTTTCATAAAGACATTTGCTCGATTATTTTAAGAACCAAAGAGTGAAAAAATGGTATTATTAATATGATTAATAATAAAATTATTAAAAAAATAGTGTTTTTCTTTTTATAATGATCATATGATTTTATCATTTGAAATATAATCCTAAACAATCTTAATAAACGGTGTGATTGTAATATTAAATAATTTGCACTTTGATACCATTGAATCACAAGTCCCATCATGGAATAACATTAAATAAAACATAAAATATCATGAGGATAGATATATATATATGAAATTAACTATAAAAGGGTATTTATATACACCTCTTAAAATAATATTGGTGCATAACATACCATATGTCATAAAAAATGAAAACTGAGACAAAAATACCTTACTCCTTTGGTAAATTTTGAACCGTAAACCCCATGAAACATAGATACTCAAATGTATTTTTAAATAAAAATAAGTTTAAGGATAATAATAAAAAATATACTTGTGGTAATTATATAGACCATATAAAAATTTTTTGGTTAATATGGCTTGTGTCTCACAAAAAGAAGTTAGATGGAAATCCCTAACCTTATGTCTCAACTTCCTTAATAGCCATTCAGACCTCATATATGATAAATATATGTTTATTAATAATATGTTATATAAAAATACATATATATATCATATCATATATGATTTACTTATGACCTATTATTACCCATATATTATCAATTACTTGTTAAAATCACATTTTGGGTAATAACTGTTTTTCCTTATATGTATTAATTTTCTATTTTTAGTCCCCTTAATTTTATCACAGTTGCATAATATAAATAATTATAAATATTATTTAAATATAATCTTCTTTAATTAAATATTTATTTAGAATAATCCATAAAATTTAGTTACAAAAAATGTTATACACCATTAATGGAGATGGTATTTACTACATACAGATGAGTGTTATTTCCATTTTATAGTTATATTTAAATAATGAAATTTAAATGATGTATTATTATTATATAATAATTTTTATTTCATTTTTATCACATATTTTCATTAAACACATCCTTATTAATTTCCATGTATTTAGTGAATGAATCACATTGCTTCTTGTGGCGGTAGTCCTCCATGTACATGAGTGGTGTTATCATATTATAATAAAATGGAGAGTATAAAGGTACGTGTTATATAATAATTCCACATATAAAATAATATATCCAAAAAAATTTATTTCCTCAATATGTGGTATTGAAAAAACAATTGACATCGGTTCGTGAGGTAGTAGTTAATTGTACACATAAATAGTAATTTCATAATGCATTTTATGGAAGTGGATATGGATTTTGGTAATGAACATAACATAAAAAATATAATTATATTAAATATAATGGGGTTATTAAATAATAATGGTATAATATTAATCTATATTGGTGTTATAATACATTTAAGAAAATGTTCATTAATGAACGTTACCTCTTCTTCGGGCATCCCACTTTCGTTTGTACTAAAATCCTTCCTCGGTTGAATTTCTATGCAAAATAATGAATATAGGATGAGAGGATAGAATTTTTGAAGTTATTTGGCTATTTATTTACTTAAAAAAATTGTTTTAATGTGTTATTTATAGAGTATAGTTGGGGGGCCTTTTATAAGTATAGTGAGTGGAACAATTATAATTTTTAAATGAATAAACTGAAATGATGTTTTTTTTCAAGTCACAAATCAATAATAATGGACCATTATCAATATGATAAGATATATTATCAAAACATAGAGATATAACAGTTTTTACACGTTTTTATTTATTTTTAACCCTTTTCTTTTTTTGTATAACCCCACTTAGTAGACCCATTCCAAGAATAACGATGGTAAATATTTTTTTATTATTCTAACCATTAATTTTGGTAAAAAAATAAGTTAAAATTATTATATTATATGAAATATTATGATTAAAAGTATAGAATAAGTTTTTTTAAATGATAATCATATCATTTTAAAATATAATTTTTAATTAATCATCCAATCATGATGATAAAGAGTGTTTTTAATGAGAAACATTTCAGAAGTTTGCATTATCTTTATATTAAAATACAATTTAAAATTTATCTAAAAGGCCAAATTTGGATTAATAGACATATAATTGAACTAATTTTAAAATAAAACCAATTAAAAATAAAATTTAACATTATAAATAATTTAAATTAAAATGTAGTTTTCAATTAAAATTTAGTATTTTTCACTATTCTGAAAAAATATGAATATTTTCAAAAAAATCCCAGAAAGACACTCTATGATAATTTTGACATTTGGACCTCAAAAAATAATTTTAATCTATTATGTTAATTTTCTAAAAGTTTCAAAGATTAAATTTTTGTTGTTTACAGTGAGAAATATAAAGAACAATTTTTTATACAATATTATTTTTAAAACAGGTAATGATTTTATTAAAAAAATAAACATTTTTTTATCAATATGTTTTCTTTATATAAATAAATTTTTTGAGTAATATTTTAGAATTATTTATTAATATTAATATCACTATGTTTAATGTATTTTTTATAAAGGTCAGGTATACATAATTATTTTAAATATATATCATGGTTTTTTAAACACAGTGTCATATATAATGAAAGTTATCCCATTGTTGCATGTTGCATAGGTGTAAGATTTTGTTTCACACAACTCAAGAGATAAAGGAAAATTAATTTATTAAAAAAATCCAAAATACTCAAGCTGTTACATTCTACCCCCATTAAAATGAATTTCACCCTCAAAATTCATTACTTAGATATAAACAAATGATGATGATTCTACCTCACCATATCCTCATGTTCTCATTAAGATTAGTCAAACTAGTGGTTTCATCAGAAAAAATTGATCAGGTGAGTATTATTTATTCATAGTACATTCTCTTTATGATATATAATTTTTATCGGTTATTCCGCATAAGAACGATATTTCTCTGATGGTATGACATTGATGTTCAGTACTTTTGAAGGGTTAGGTATGTAATTCCTCATGATATATATGTGAAACACATAATGGTCTTATGAGTGGTTTTGTGGAAGAAATAATTGATTATATATTATTCTCATATGACCAAAAATTTCAGATGAATTGATATACCTGGGGTTCATTTTCAATTTATTCCAGAATCGTAAAAATTTATTATATGGATAAAATATTAGAAACACCTTAAAACAAATATAAAATTCTAGATCACACTAATGATTATCAGTATAACCTTTCTTATTATTCTGAGCTACATTGATGTTTTTATCTAGGTCTATAACATTCAATTCATTTTCTTTAACTGTCTCAAGTCCTAATATATTACATTCTACAACTTTAATCCAGAATTTTAGAGATCTACATTTCAATCCATATAGGGATTCATAAGGATCCATATAAATTCTTGAGTGAAATATATTATTATATGGAAACTCAACTAGAAGAAAGTGTTGATCCCAAACACATTTTAAATCAAAATATGAAGATATCAATATATCTTCTCGAGTTGTAAATGTTTTCTCAAATTGAACATTGGTATTAGGATGGTAACTATTGCTAAAACTCACCCCTGTATCAATATCTTGCTGAAAACATCACTCGAACATTGAGGTAAACCATATAACCCAATCATAAATAACATAATGTGGTACTCAATGTAACATTACCACATCATTAATGTATATGATGGATGGATGATATAGATAGTAGTATTTTATAATATTGATTATGTGTAAAAACATAGTAAATAAATTTAATATATCACATATAGAATTATTACCTTTCTATATTTATATTATTTTAATGACAAAAACCATTGTGATGTTATCCCACGTCCTTTCTAATATAGATAATGGTTGTATCATCCTTTTAGGCCTTTGTCTCTAAGCCTTTAATTGACGACTTAATAAAAAATGAGATACACACTCTTCAATATCCATATCAATATTATCCATTAATAATTAATGTTCCATATAGGATAGTTATACATTTTATATGAATTCCTCCCTTCGGTAGTGGGTTCAAGCCCCATGACCTTATGGGATGAAACAAGTGGTCTCCCAACATGTGGGATATCCTTTTTTCAAAACTATATTAATATAACGTTTTAAAATTGCACTAACCCACAATTAACTTATCATAAATGATATGACAATCCTTAAATCATACCAATACCATTATTTCCATAAAATTTAAATCCTCATCCAAACCAAATGTTTATATTTCCATATATTTCTCTTAAAATATTTTTAATCTTCATAGACTCACATCACATAAAACATCACGAGAAGTGTCTAAGAATGCGAACTAATGATCATACTCAAACATATAATCCTATGATGGAATCCCTAAATCATAATTCAATATTACATTGAGACATTTTTGCTTCCTAAAATATTATAATCCCTAGTGTTTCATGGTTCTTACAACCGAAATACCATTGGGAAAATACTTATACAATATAATAAATAAATCCAAAACATAAAAATTCTAATCCTTCAACTTAAATGATTAACATTGAATTATTCATTCCCTATTCTAGAATTTAAATCATGGTTTAGGGAAATGATAAAGATAATTCCCATGTTCCCCAAACATAATATATTTATCTCATTGGAAATTTTCAATTCTATGACCTTATTTTCCAAATATATAAAATATTTCCTTTCATTTGGGATGTTCGTCTAGGATCTTGTTACCACCTTACTAACATGTAGAAAGATGAATCTTCTTTCATCTGTTTTCTTCAACAAATTAATAGTCATAATAGTCCATCCTCTTCTTAGTTGATATTTTATGAAACTCATCATAGTTTACGTTGTTAATTACATATAATAATAGCTTATTGTGCATATTAAATATATCCATCTCTCTATCCATAATCCTATTTGGTTACTTATAGTCACATAAATTTCCATCAGTATCATTGTTATCATTATTCCTTATAGTTTTTTTCATTGACAAAACAATGAACCATAGTGAGAGAAACCAGAATCATAGTGGGAAACCCATATAATTATGAAAGATAACTTATATGACGTCTAAATCATGACACCGTATTTTTAGTCTATAATACCATAGGTCCATTCTAATTCATTAATAATAATCATCTATTTAAATCCTTCATCTTGGTTCACAAACAGTTTTTCAATTTCTAAATCATATCCCCCAGGAGTGTCAAAATAGTTGTGCAACATAGCTCATTATTGTGCACCTGGTGATGAATGATTCTAAATCAATGCTCCCTATTCAGTGTAATTAATCATAGAAACCTCTATACAAGAACCACATCCCCTTATAGTATCTTGATTGTGATTTATTTTTTTTGTAAATCACTTTCTATATACTTTACCAAATTCTAGGATATTTTCCTACATGTTGACTCATCCTTAGAGTTATACTGAAGATATCCCAAAACATATCCTTAGAAATATTCCTTTGGGTCTCACTAATGTTTTTTAATCATATTTTCTATATTTTATCCAAACCTATTATAAGGCCCCAACCTTAAGAATTACTTAATCTTGAGTTACTACAAGATTACACCTTGAGGATCTTTTCAGGTTTAGCGTTTTAGAGAATTAGTTCATAAAACATGCATTACATTCCACATTTAAACAAAGTGGTTACATAAAATATAGTATTCATTTTTCCCATCAATGGAATCATATTTAAAATAAATCATGGGTACTTTATTGACACTTCCTTGACACTATCATAATATCATGTACCTTTCCCTCGACCTGTGAAAAACATTTCAAAAACATGGGATAAGCATAAAAAGCTCAATAAGGGATATAAAAATATGGAAGGGAAACATGGGTATATATATACATAAGAATGAAATCATACTTTACCAATAAAACATAATCACATTAACATACCTCATCAAATCATGAATAAATCATAGAAATCATAAGACATAAAGGTAACTTGAGGCATTCATAACAATCTTACGTAGGGAGTAACCCTCTTGGTTACGTTTGGAATACCCATCATAGTATATTCCCTAAATCTCTTCGGAGAAACCTTAAAGTTTTACTCCTTCGTGTTACCCAATGCATTAGAGAGCTATATCGGGCTCACCCTCCCTTAGTTTATCAAGGAACCACCCATCTTTGTAATAATGACAAAGAACCACAACATAATCGTATCACATAAAACATGCATAAAAAACATACCATTTCCACATTTCAATCACAAGATATCAATAACACAGTGATACAATAAAAAAATTATCAAAACCATTTTAAATACTAGAATAAAAGAAAAGTAAAGCACAGTATTTATTTTTCTTTAAAAAGAAGGTATGGCTTGTAGAGGAAGCCAAAACTCAAATAATGGTCACGATAACGGAGAAGTCATTGTCGCCTCATACGTATGAAAAAAACATTCCCTTTTATCATTTAGTAAACGCTTCATATAAAAAATATTCCTTTTGAATAAACGTAAACGTCAAAGGGGTTTATACACCGTATAAAAGAAGGTTGTGTATAAAACAAAATATGCCTCAATGAAAGGAGATTGAGACGAAGTCCCATACCTCGGGTCCGGCTTGACTTGGTCATTCTTTAATATCCTGAATAATAAACTTGAGTTAATTTATACTTGTTTAAGAACCTTTTTCAAGTTCATCATTCCTTTTATATCACTTATTTCCAGGTCATGAACACTATTTAATTATTTAAGTTAATAACCGTCGTTTTAATGATCATTGGTACTTGAGTAAAAAATAAACCCTTTATAATTACAAGTTGTTCATGTATCCATTTTATCCAGAATGGTATTCATGATGAAGATATAATATATATTATATATATCCAGTATATGCATGCATTTATAATATTATATAACATTTATAGGTAAGAAATGAAATGCACCGTAATGGAGACGGTAAGTCGTACGTAAGCATGAATGCTGCTTCCATTTCTATATCGTATTTTATGAAATGGAATCATAATGATATAAAGGTATATTATAATTATAGTGTAATATCATATATAATATCATAACTCAATCTTTTATACGTACCACATATAGTATTAACGAATCAAATCACTTTGAGGGGGCGGAAGTCCACACTTCCTTAAATTAAGATATCGCGTTTACCCATAATGGAAACCATAAAGAAATTCCCAAAATGAAAAATACAGAAGCTCATGGAAAACATAAACATATTATATATCATATAAAAATATAGTGTCATCTTAATGGCCACCTTAGAAGGTGTTAAAAAAATGTTGAACAATCATCATTTCGGGAGGCAGAAATATGCCATCCACGGAAACAATATGTTTTTTAACCATTATATGTAGGTTTGTGTAAGTGTAGCTCGAATCCTTCTTATAAAAAAATCATATTATATGGAAGATACTGGTGTTTTTACAAAAAAAAATTAATAAAAAGAGTTTAGGGGGTTGGAGAAGCAAAATAAAACAAACGAACACAAGTGAAGACAATACCTTAAAATCGGGTAACTCCCTTTGGTTTGAGCTCAAAAGCCTCCTTGGGAAGACTTATGCCCAAAGTGAGGCTTCAAGGAGTAAGAAATGGAAGTGGAGAGGCAAATGGGAATAGGTTGGACGAGCCAAAGGCTTTGGAAGTGTGGGTAAGGAGGTAGAGGTGCGGGCCTTTTATAAGAGGAGAGGAGGGGCACTCTTGGAAAGTAAAGAAATGTTAATTTGTTTTAAAATGAGTTTAGGATTTAAAAGGCCCCACATTGAAATAATTAGATTATAAGGTGATAAGGGTTCTAAATCCACCCATACAATAGGTTTTGGACATGTGTAGGTTATATATTTTACAATATATTTTCATTTTATTTAAAACCATTATTAATTAGGTAATCGCTGCATCATCATGATGTCATAAATAATTTAATTTATTTTATGTCTAAAAATTAAAAAAAAATATCATGATGTAGTAAATTTTTTTATATTTCTAATGAATATTTATAGTCAAAAATCTGACTTGTATAACCCCATTTAAAAATTATTTTAGTAAAACAACTCATATTTGTGTCATTTTAATTTTAACATTAAATAAAAAGATATTAATGTCATTTTCCTACCAATGTGGCTCCATGGGGTCCCCAAGTTGAACAATGGATTTTCTTGGTCAGCCATGACACATCCAATAAGGGTAGGACATGTGTCTAGGTATTTTCATTTTATTATAATATCATTTTTTCCTTAAATTGCACTAATTACCTCTAATCACGATTAAAAACTTAAAAGTTACTATTCACCAAAAAATTATTTTAATCTCATTGAACCACATTTTACTTCTTAATGAAAATGATGTATGTCGGATTTTTGAAAATCAAATCACAGAAGTGGCAATGATTCATTTAAATGAAAAATCGGTTTCTTTAACTACCACTTAGTGGTTTCACTATTCATCAAAAATTGATGTTTTTCAGAAAAATACCAAAACTTCACCCTAAAATATATTTGATATTCCAAATTCAAAAATGATGTCTATTTTGAAAAATTAAAATCATATAAGTTACATTAATTAATTTAATAATTAATTCCCGCTGTCATGACAAATAGCGTGTTTTTATGAAATAATAAGTATCAAAAGATTGACACCAGTTTAAGTCCAATTTCAAAGTGAAATTGATTCCAATGACCACCATTGGATTAAATAGTAAAATTATATTGTAATTTAACTTCAAAACCAATTCAAAAGATAATCTAATCATATATATAAATTTTATTAAAAAGAGGTTTTGAATTAAAATACAACATTTTCACTATTCATTAAAAAATGAACTTTATCGGAAAAATACCAAAAATTCACACAAAGTAAATTTTGATGTCCCAATCATAAAGAATAAGTTTATTTTGACAAAAATATCTTATAAAATTGTCAAAAGATAGATTTAATAAAGGTTTGCCATTAAAAGGTAGTAAAATAATCTTTCAAAAATATTTGTGTATTCCATGCTTAAGATTGGATTTATTCTCATTTTAAGCCTCTAAAACACTATCTAATTCACTAATAGACATAGATAAAAATATATATTATTCATTACTTACTTGGGATGTTACATCCTTACCCCCTTTAGAAAATTACGTCCCTGCAATTTATTTACTTATCAAATAAATGGGGGTACTTATCCCTCATTGCATTTTCAGATTCCCATGTTGCCTCTTCCATCATGTGGTTTTTCCACAAAACCTTTACCTGATTAATCACCTTATTCCGTAACACTTGCTCCCTATGGTCAAGAATCTGAACCGATTGTTCCTCATAAGATTGGGTCTCTTCCAGTTGAACTACCTCTGGACTCAAAATAAGAGATGGATCTGGCATGTACTTTCTGAACATCAAAACATGAAAACCATTGTGTACCTGAGATAAACTCGGAGGTAAAGCCACTCGGTAAGCAACTGATCCAACTCTCTCCAGAATTTCATATGGTCCAATGAAACTTGGACTCATGCTTCCTTTCTTACCAAATCGCATCACACTTTTCCATGGTGAGACTCTGAGAAAAACATGATCACCTACCTCAAAAGATAGATCCTTCCTCCTGTTGTCTGCATAACTCTTCTTCCTGCTCTGAGATATTCTCATTTGTTTCTGTATCAGCTGGTATTTTTCAGCCAACTCTTCTACCAATTATGGTCCCATCATCTTTCTTTCACCCACTTCATCCCAAAAAGCTGGAGTTCGACACCGCTTCCCATATAACACCTCAAATGGTGCCATCTGTATACTGGAATGAAAACTGTTATTATTTGAAAATTAAACCAAAGAAAGATGTTGGTCCCAACTTCCCTGATAATCCATAGAGCAAGAACGTAGCATATCCTCTAATGTCTGAATTGTTCATTCTGACTGCCCATCTGATTGAGGATGAAAAGCTGTACTAAAATTTAATTTAGTACCCAACGACTTCTGAAGGCCTTTCAAAAAGTTATAAGTGAACTTGGGATCAAAGTTAGATACAATGGAGAGGATAACTCCATGTAACCTGACTATCTCTTTAAGATACATACGTGAAAGTTGATCTAGGAAAAAAGTATCTGGTATAGCAAGGAAATGAGCATATTTAGTCAAGCGATCAACAATAAACCAGATTGTAGTATTACCTTGAGGGGTCTTCAGCAACCCCACAACAAAGTCTGTGGATACATTCTACCATTTCCACTCTGGGACTGGTAAAGGCTGAAGCATCCCTTTCGGTAACTGCCACTCTACTTTAACCTGTTGACATGTCAAACACTTCACAGTAAAATCAGAAATATCTATTTTCATTCCATCCCACCAGTAATACTCCCGCAGATCTCTGTATATCTTAGTACTGCCAGGATGAACTGAAAATGGAGAACTATGAGCTTCACATAACAACTGTCTATTCAACTGTGAATCACAAGGCACACACAATCTCTTCCCAAATCTCAAAATGCAATCATTATCAATGATGAATTTAGGAAACATACATTTCTGAACCATCTCTACCTTTTTCTGAAACTCACTGTCTTGCTTCTGTGCTTGCTTGATTCTGTCTGATAGAAAAGATTTCACTGATAACTGAAACAAAACAGAAGAACATCTTGCACCAACAAATTCTATGCCAAAGTTCATCCAATCCTTAACCAAAGGATCATGTTCCAAACGCAACATTGCTAATGAAGCATTACTTTTTCAACTCAAAGCATCATACACATTATTTTCTTTTCCCGGATGGTAATGAATTGTACAATCATAATCCTTGATTAATTCTAGCCATCTCCTCTGTCTCATGTTAAATTCCTTCTGAGTGAATATATACTTTAAACTTTTTTGATCAGTATATATTTCACACAATACTCCATACAAATGATGCCTCCAAATTTTTAAAGCAAAAACAACAGCATCTAATTCCAAATCATGTGTAGGGTAATTTAACTCATGAGTTTTCAACTATCGTGAAGCATAAGCAATTACCAGATCATTCTGCATTAGGAAACAACCAATTCCTTTCAATGAAGCATCACTGTAGATAACAAACTCCCCATTCTTGGAAGGTAGTTCCAAAACTGGAGCATTCACCAATCTTCTTTTCAATTTTTAAAAACAATCATCACATTCTTTTGTCCAGATAAACTTAAAACCATTCCGAGTTAGCTTAGTCATTGGACTAGTTAACCGTGAAAAATTTCTAACAAACCTTCGATAATTGCCTGGAAAACCAAGGAAACTACGAATCTCTGTTACATTTGTGGGTCTTGGCCAATCTTCAACAACCGTTTTTTTTTGCAGGATCAACGGTTATCCCATCTTTAGAAAAAATATGACCAAGGAATGAAATTTGTTGCAACCAAAACTCACACTTTCTGAATTTCCCATACAATTTTATTTCTTTTAAGGTTTGCAGAATAACCCTTAAATGTCTTTAATTCTCCTCTTTACTTTTAGAAAACACCTAAATATCATCAATGAAAACCACCACAAACTTATCCAAGAACTCATGGAAAATTCTATTCATTAAGTCCATGAATACAGAAGGTGCATTGGTTAGCCCAAAAGGAATTACTACAAATTCATAATGGCCATATCTTGTATGAAATGCAGTCTTCGGAACATCTTCTTCCTTTACCTTTAGATGATGGTACCCCGATCTCAGGTCAATCTTTGAAAAATAACTGAGCTCCCAGGAGCTGATCAAACAAATCATCGATATGAGGAAAAGGATGTCTGTTTTTAACAGTGACGTTATTCAAGGCTCTATAATCAATGCAATGTCTCATAAAACCATCTTTCTTTTTAACAAATAAAACAGGAGCACCCCATGGTGATGTGCTAGGTCAAATGAAACCTTTCTCTAATAAATCTTGCATTTTCTCCTTCAACTCTAAAAGTTCAATTTGATCCATTCGATAAGGGGGTTTTGAAATTGTATTAGCATCAGGAACTAAGTCAACAGTAAATTCAACTTCCCGATCTGGTATTATTCTAGGCAACTCATCAGGAAAAACATCAGGATACTCATTTACCACTGGCACATTATTAATCTGAACAGTTCCCTTGTTTTTAACATTATGTGCAAGGTAACATTCATTTCCATATTTTAGAAGTTTCTCGGCCTCTTGATAAGTTATCAACAGTAAGGGATCATTCTTGTACACAAACTGAAAGTCTTTCTTAAAAGAAACTTCTTTAGCTATACAGTCAATCATAGCATGGTAAATAGAGATCCAATCCATACCCAGGATAACATCAAACTCTACTAGAGGTAGAACAATAAGGTTTTCAAGTAGGTTTTTTCCACAGACAAGGATAGGAAGATTCTTATAAATTATTTTGTCCTCAACATTTCCCCCAGGTGTTTTTACCACAAGTTCAAGAGTCATTTCTTGAGATGGTATTCCCATTTTACTAGAAAAGGTTTTAGAGATGAAAGAATGTGTGGACCCCGAATCAAACAACACAGTGGCATAATCTGAAAAAAAAAGTACCAGATACAACTTCATTTGATGGCACGAAATCTGTTGAAGAAGTTTCAGAGGATTTCACCACCCCTTTCTTCTTGTAGTCTAACTAGTTTCCATCAATCAAGATCTTTTTTGGACACTCTTTTGCATAGTGACCAATCTCATTGCACTTAAAACATTTCACTAACTATAAATCAAATTTGGACTTACCATCACCTTGATCTTTTTTAGTGCAATCACGAGCCTTATGTCCCATCTTACCACATCGGTAGAACATTCCAGAATTCAGATGAAATTCCGCAGCATGCCTTTTACCACATTTATCACAAACTGGAAACGTAGTTTTCTACCATTAGACTTTTTTGAAGAATTAATCCCTTTCTCCTGCCACCTCAGTCACTTCATCTCCTGGTTTTTATAGAACACTTGATCATAGAAAAACTTCATTTCCACCTTCTCAGCAAATCAAACAAAATTTTCATAACTTTTAAACTCACAAGAAGCTAATTCCCTTCGATATTTTTTTTAATCCTGAGTAAAAATGATTGATTTTACTGTCAAGGTCTCGGATAAAATTTGGAGCATACCTTGCCAATCGAGTGAACCTCTCATCATAGGCAGCCACTGAGTCTTCCTCTTGCCTCAATTCCAAGAATTGTTTTTCCATCCTAATTCAAACAGCCTTAGGAAAATATTTCTCAAGAAACATACCTTTCAATTCATCCCAGTCAAGAGAATCAATATCATCAGCGTCCCTGATATTTTTAACCATCGACCACCACCGATCTGCCTCACCCTCCAAACAGTAAATAGCAAGACTAACCTTTTGATTGTCTGAACACCCCATGACATAGAAAATCTTCTACAATGATTCAATCCACCCTTTGGCTAACAGAGGGTCAGATGATCCTCTGAATGATGGGGGATGTTGCCTCATGAAATTTTCCACCACTGACATGTTCCTCTGTAGTTGATCTGGCTGATCTCATGCATGGATACCACCACCATTTATTGCTTGAGTCAACTGTGCCATTACTACAAAAAATTGTTCAGTTCCAATTCCGACCATATCGGGATGCTGATTCAAAAGGTTATTTCCATCTGTATGCCTTCCTAGCACTGCTTCCCTGATTCCTCTGTGGAAAACCATTCTGAAAAAACATGTCTTAGATGAAGCAACATGGTAATCTTTAAATTCTATATCATTTAAAAAAAATATTTTTGGATAATCATTTAATAGGATTCTAATTCCTAAAGTTATCTAAACTGACCTTTGATACCAAATATAAGGCCCCAGCCTTAAACATTACTTAATCTTGAGTTATTACAAGATTACACCTTGAGGATCTTCTCAGGTTTAGAGTTTTAGAGAATTATATCATAAACCATGCATTACATTCCACATTTAAACAAAGTGGTTACATAAAAGATAGTATTCATTTTTCCCATCAATGGAAACATATTTAAAATAAAACATGGATTCTTTCTTGAAACATCCTTGACACTATCATCATATCATGTACCTTTCCCTTTACCTATGAAAAACATTTCAAAAATGTGGGATTAGCATAAAAAGCTCAGTAAGGGATATAAAAATATGGAAAGGAATCAGGGGTACATGTATACATAAGAATGAAATCATACATTACCCATAAAACATAAGAAAATTAACATACATCATCAAATCATGAATAAATCATAGAAATCATAATACATACATCATCAAATCATGAATAAATCATAGAAATCATAATACATAAAGGTAACTTGGGGCATTCATAACATTCTTACGTAGGGAGTAACCCTCTTGGTTACGTTTGGAATACTCATCACAGTAAATTCCCTAAATCTCTTCGGAGAAACCTTAACGTTTCACTCTTTTTCATTACCCAATGCACTTGAGAGCTATATCAGGCTCACCCTCCCTTAGTTTATCACGGAACCACCAGTCTTCGTAATAATTCCCAAGAATCACAACATAATCTTATCAAATGAAACATGCCTAAATGAAACACAACATTTCCACATTTCAATCACAAGATATCAATAACACAGTGATATAATAAAAAAATTATCAAAACCATTTTAAATATCAGTATAATAGAAAAGTAAAACATGGTATTTATTTTTATTTAAAAAGAAGGTATGGCTTGTACAGGAAGCCGAAACTCAAATAATGGTCACGACGACGAAGAAGTCATTGTCGTCGCATATGTTCGACAAAAACATTCCCTTTTTTGTTTAGTAAACGCTTAATATAAAAAAGATTCCTTTATAATAAACGTAAAAGTCAAAGGGGTTTATACACCACATAAAATAATGTTGTGTATAAAACAAAATATGCCTCAATGAAAGGAGATTGAGACGAAGTCCCATACCTTGGGTCCGACTTGACTCGGTCGTTCTTTAATCTAATGAATAATAAACATGAGTTAATTTATACTTGTTTAAGAACCCTTTTCACGTTCATTATTCCTTTATATCACTTATTGCCATGTCATGAATACTATGTAATTATTTAAGTT
This sequence comes from Viscum album, assembly GCA_963277665.1. Lineage (NCBI taxonomy): Eukaryota > Viridiplantae > Streptophyta > Magnoliopsida > Santalales > Viscaceae > Viscum > Viscum album. Next base: position 1,992,010,382 of record OY728133.1, on the reverse strand, counting down.
AATAACGGTCATTTTAACGATCATTGGTACTTGAGTCAAAAATAAACCCTTTATAATTACAAGTTGTTCATGTATCCATTATATCCAAAATGGTATTCCTAATGTAGATGTAATATAAATCATATATATCCATTACATGCATGAATTTATAATATTATATAACATTTAGAGGTAAGAAATGAAATGCACCGTTCATGGAGACGGTAAGCCGTACGTACGCATGAACGCTGCTTCCATTTATATTTCGTATTTTATGAAATGGAATCACAATGATATAAAGGTATATTATAAATCCAGTGTAATATAATGTACAATATCATAACTCCGTCCTTTATACGTCCCACGTATGGTATTAACAAATCAAATCACTTTGAGGGGGCTGTAGTCTGCACTTCCTTAAATGAAGATATTGTGTTTACCCATAATGGAAACCATAAAGGTATGCCCAAAATGAAAAATACAGAAGCTTAAAGAAATAATAAAAATAATATATATCTTATATAAATATAGTGTCATCTTACGGGATACCTTTGATGGTGTTAAAAAAATGTTGAACAATCATCATTTCAGGAGGCAGAAATTCTCCATCCATAGAAACAATATGTTCTTTAACCATTAGATGTAGGTGTGTGTAAGTGTAGCTCGAATCCTTCTTATAAAAACATCCTAGTATATTGAAGATACTGGTGTTGTTACAAAATAAATGAATAAAAATAGTTTAGGGGGTTGGAGAAGCAAAATAATACAAAAGAACACAAGTGAAGACATTACCTTAAAATCGGGTTACTCCCTTTGGTTGGAGGTCAAAGGCTTCCTTGGGAAGACTTCTGCCCAAAGTGAGGCTTCAAGGAGTACGAGAGGGAAGTGAAGAGACAAAATGTGTAGGGGTTGGCTGATCCAAAGGCTTCGGATATGTGGTAAGGAGGTAGAGGTGGGGGCCTTTTATAAGAGGAGAGGAGGGGCACTCTTGGAAAGTAAAGAAATGTTACTTTATTTTAAAATGTGTTTCAGATTTAAAAGGTCCCACATTGAAATAATTCACGTATAAGGTGATAAGGGTCTAAATCCACCCATCCAATAGGTTTTGGACTTGTTTAGGTCATAGATTTTACATTATCTTTTCATTTTATTTAAATCCTTTATTAATGAGGCAATCACTGCATCATCATGATGTCATAAATAATTTAATTTATTTAATGTCTAAAAATTTAAAAAAAACTATCATGATGTAGTAAATCTTTTTATCTTTCTAATGAATAATTATAGTCAAAAATATGACTTGTATAACCTCATTTAAAAATTATTTTAGTAAAACAACTCATGTTTGTGTCATTTTAATTTTAACATTAAATAATAAGATATTAATGTCATTTTCCAACAAAAGTTGATCCATGGGGTTCCCAAGTTGACCCATGGCTTGTCTTGGTCGGCCATGACACATACAATAAGGGCAGGACATGTTTCTAGGTATTTTCATTTTATTATAATATGATTGTTTTCCTTAAATTTCACTAATTACCTCTAATCGTGATTAAAAACTTAAAAGTTACTATTCACCATAAAATTATTTTAATCTCATTGAACCACATTTTACTTCTTAATTAAAACCATGTATGTCGGATTTTTGAAAATCAAATCACAGAAGTGGAAAAGTTTCATTTAAATGAAAAATCAGTTTCGTGAACTACCACTTAGTGGTTTCACTATTCATCAAAAAATGAAGTTTTTCAAAAAAATACCAAAACATCACCCTAAGATATATTTGATATTTCGAAATCAAAAATTATTTGTATTTTGAAAAATTAAAATCATATAAGTTACATTAATTAATTTAATAATTAATTCCCGTTGTCATGAGAAATAGCGTGTTTTTATGAAACAATAACTATCAAAAGATTGACACCATTTTAAGTCGAATTTCAAAGTGAAATTGATTCCAATGACCACCATTGGATTAAATGGTAAAAATATATTCTAATTTCAATTCAAAACCAATTAAAAAGATAGTCTAATCATATAAATTAATTAGATCAAAAAGAGGTTTTGAATTAAAATACAACATTTTTCAATATTCATTAAAAATGAACTTTATCGGAAAAATACAAAAAATCCACACAAAGTAAATATTGATGTCCCAATCATAAAGAATAAGTTTATTTTGACAAACATTGCTTATAAAATTATCAAAAGATATATTTAAAAATGGTTTTCTATCAAAAGGAAATAAAACAATCTTTCAAAAATATTAGTGTATTCCATGCATAAGATTGGATTTATTCTCATTTTAAGCCTCTAAAACACTATCTAATTAACTAATAGACATAGATAAAAATATCTATTTTTCATTACTTACTTGGGATGTTACACCTATCCTATAATACTAACTATAAAGATCCATGATTTTCATACATAGATATTATAACTATTTAGATGAACAATCATTACATTACATAAAAATATGCCTAAAGAAAATAATAGTTTAGTTCATTATAAACATGGAGACATAAAAAATTGGTCCATAAGTTAGCTACATCATAAATTACTATGAAATTTATAACTAGATCATTTCTTAGACATATCATACATAATATAATTATTCATATCTAGGGGAAATAAAACATAATAAATATTTAGATCAGATGCACAGTAATGGTAAATAACAGAGATGATTAAGCATTACATGAACATAAGGGTAGGATAACATGGGAATAACATTTTAAAAGCCTACCCTACATATAAAATAATATAATCTTGATTCATGGAATATATATTTTCAGATCATAAGGGATGAACCAAATGGAAACAAAATAACATTATCCATGAGAGCATAACATTGGAAAAAGAAATATATTTTTGGAATACACATAATAATTCAAAATATTTTGTCAACTATATCCACCAATACATTCATAAAATTTTAGGCTTGGGATAACCACTTGTGTAACTACGTTAGGCTTGCGATGACATATATTTTACCCCTTTTCTAGGGATAATCTTCAATGTATAATTTTATCTCGTATAACAATAATAATTATCCCATGAATTGGAGGGAGATATAGGTCCCACCCATCACATAATGAAAATCATACATATGTGGTACAAAAGATCATAAAACATTAATCATATCATAATCCATGAAATTAAATGGGTTTCATAAATATATCACCATATCATTACCTATGGAAAGGATAATTTTTTCAAAATAACTTCATCATTTCATCATATAATATCCCATGAAAAATAAGAGTGTTTTAAAATAATTCTATCATGGTATAACCCATATAAGAGAGACAGGTTTCATAAAAATCTTATCATAATAAATCATACAGTGAAATTATACAAATGGTATCCTTTTTTTATATCACCATTAAAAAATATGTAACATCAAAATATATAATATTAAATGGAAAATTTATTTGAAATATCATTAAAAACATCCCTTCATAAAACTATTCATTGAAAAAAAAAATTTACGACGTACAACTTTTATGAAAATCAATTTCATTGAAAAGAAACTTGAAATATTTTGAAGGAATATTTAAAAATAATTTAAAACATTTCATGATGGACATAATTTTTTATTTATAATAATTTTTAAAACATAAAACCTTTTTGAATGTCAATTTATTTAAAAATATCCTTGAAAGAATATAAATGATGCTTGAAAAATCATTGAAAACTTATCTTGAAGAAAATATCCTTACATATTTGAAAATCACATTTTAAAAAATAAAAAAATTTAATATTATTTTATTTGAAAATAACCTTCAAAACATATAAATTATGTTACAAATAAAATAACATGGATCATGATGGGATTTTTTTATTCAATCCATACTTGTAAAATTAATGATTTCTCTCTCATTTTTTTGGTAAAATACAAATTAGAAGTGTTTAGAAAATGACATTAGTATTCAATTCAATTTTTTAAGAAAAAAGTAAAATATATGAAAAAATTTATAATAAAAATTATTGGATAATTTTAAAACATTTAGGAATACATTTTCTGAAATGATTTTTTTTAATGAAAATAGATTTTCGGCCAAAGAGAGAGATAATGTCAGAATTTCAAAAAAAGATCATTTATTTTAATTACCAAATAGTGTAAAATTTTAAAGTAAATTTCATTAATAAACATAATAAAATAGTATTAATTATTTTAATGATATATGGTTTTTAATGTTTTATTATCATAAACATATTCGTAAATAATCTCGATAAATGATGATATTGAAACATAAAATCACAAACAATTTGGTAACATTGAATCATAAGACCCATGGATTAATAGAAATAAATGAAACAAAAAATATAATGTGGATTAATAAATCCATAACATTACATGTCAATTGTTCTATAAATACACCTCATAAAAGAAGATAGGTGCATAATATTACATATATCTCAAAGAAGTCAAATTGAGACAAGAACTCCTTACTGTTTTGGTAACTTTTGAACCGTAATCCACAAGAAAGAGATATCATAATGTTTTTAGATAAATACCCATAATTATAATGATAATAATCATAAAATACATTCATGTGTTGTATGTATACCAAAGAAAAGAAACACATGGTGAATATGGAATGTGTCTCACATAGAATTAAAAGAGTGATTGAAATCCGTTATCATAATTCTCGACTTATTTCATAAACATTATACCCACCTATATAATAAATTTATGTTTATTATATAAATAATTTAGAACCATATTACACATATCATACCACATATTATTTTATTATTCCCTTTTGTTTCCCCTTTATTAATAATCTGTTGTTACAATCTCGTTTTATGAAATATTAGCTTTGTTTTTTATATACACATTGATTTATTCCTTTTGGTAATATTAAATTGATCATGGTTCCATCATCTCCATAATTATAGCCATGATATAAATCTAATATATATTAATTATATATGTATTTATATCAATCTGTATAATTTAGTGATAGAAATTGAAATACAATGTTTATAGAGACGGTATGCCATACGTACTCATGAATGTTGTTTCCATTTTATTTTATGATTAAAACAAAAAAATTTAAATAATATATTAAAATAAAATAAAATTTTTTATTTCATATATATCACACATTTTAATTAAACCCATCCTTTTTTTAAAATTTCAATGTATTGTGGGGATGAATTGCATCGCTTAGCAAGGTGATAGTTCACCGTACACATGAGCGAAATTAACGTATTCAAAAAAATGGAGGGTATGAAGGTATAAATGATATAATAATACCAGAAGTAAAATAAAATCATATTATTATATACAAATAATAAATATATCAGTTTTTCTATCCTAGAGAGGTTGTAATGGAAAAACTTATGACATTGGTTTGTGAAGCAGTTGTCTCTCATACACACGAATAAAGATTTCATAACCCATTTAATGGAAGTTGAGATGGTTGAAGGAAATTAACAGAACATAATAAAATATATGTATATTTAATGTACTAATTATATTACACCATAATCCAATAATAGTAATTTATAGAGGTGGAGTATCAAATAAAATAGAAACCATCATTGTTGGACGCTACCTCTTCATTAATTATCCTACTCAGGTTATCACTAAAATCCTTCCTTAATTGTATTTATTTCCAAAATAAGGGTCATAAAATTTTAGTATAGAAGTTATAAGTGTTTTGGAAATGTATTTTCTAAACCAAAATTGTTATGTTGTGAATAATAGAGAATATGTGGGTCCTTTTATCAGTGAGGTGAGTGGCACACTGGTAATTTTTTAAAGAATGAACTCCACCAAAGTTTTTTTCATGTAAAATGGATTCATTAATTTAAAAATATAGAAAATATAGTATATAAGGACCAAATATTTCTTGAAATTCTTATTTGAACATATGTTTCCTTATGTTTAACCCTTATCGTTTTAATGAACCCATAATAAACCTATTTTACTTTAAATGTGGTAAATAATACTATGTTTTACATTTATTCAGGTAAAAAACTATGTTTAGCCTATTATATCATATTAATTACTATCATTCAAAATATGGAATTTATTTTTTGAAATTCCATCAATATAAGTGAAATAAATTAATTTATAAATAACTCTGCAAATGTGATGAGAAAGTGGTTTTTTAAAGAAAAAATGTTTAATTGTTGACAAAGTTATTATATGAAAACTAAATATAAATTTTTTCAAATAGCATAAATAGTATTTATAGATATATAGTTGAACCAATGTTACATTATAACCAATTCAAAATTTAATTTAATAATATAAATAATTTAAATGAGAAGGAAGTTTTTGATTAAAATTTAATATTTTAAATATTCATCAAAAAAATGAAACCTTTCTGAATAAAATTCAATATAATATAATTATGGAAGTATGATTTCAAAGATGAATTTTATTTAATTGAATAATTTTATTATTTTTCAATAATTATTGTTTTTCAAAAAGAAATAAAAATAATTGTATTTGGGAAAATAGTATTTAAAAAAATATAATGTATTTATTGAAAAAATAAGTATTTTTACATCAATATGATTTATTTATATAAATCCATTAAGCATAATATTTTAAATATAGTCATTAATGTTTATGTCCCTATTTTTAATTTCAAGTTTTTAAAAGTCACATCTAAATAACTATATTAACAATATATTGTGGTTTTGTTACAACTCAGTGTCAAGTATAACATAAGATAACCCATTGTTGTGTATAACAGAAGATTAACTCAAGGTGGTGTGTAACACAAGATATAAATGAAAATTAATTTATTCAAAAGTAATAGACAAAAACATGGGGTTTAACAATTATTTTTAAAAGGTAAAGGTAATTAAGAGTTAGGGGAACCGAATTATATTTTTGGAGAGGGACCCCTCACATCTGCATAGGCCTCCCTAGATTCCTCAGTAGTGCCAATTAACTCTATTTATTCTTCTTCAAATTACACATTAGCTTCATTCACATCATAGTAATATTTGAAAATTTAATCTGTCTAGAAATATGGGTTAACTTGTCCTGATAGTGTTCTTGATAGGATTAAAATGTTTCTAAATATTATCATTATCTACTATGCATTCCATACACTAAAGATTTCAGTTGACCTTATTTTTATAAAAAATATCTTTTCCTGAAAATTCCATTAGAGGAAATGAATCCCCCCCACAATATCTAATCCTTTTAACCATATAAGTGTTGATATAAACCTAGAATAAATAAGGGAATTAAACTTCAAATATAGCTTATATGGTTTAGGTATATAAATCATGAAATACCTAATTATTCCTTTTGAAATTCCATTATTTATAAAATAAAAAAAATAAAAGATTTGGTTACTTAGTATTTTAATGTCCCTTTTCTTAGGACTACTCAGATATTGAATGATCTTAACAAAAAAATTTATTTATCTATTCAGTTTTATTATACTAGGTATATTGCGAGTCCAACTCCCAATTACTTATTTAAGAGAATTAAAAAAACATAGAATGGGAATTATTCATAGTGTGAAATCTCTACTAATATTCACACTCTCCTATGTGAGTATTGTTTCATAATTTATCTTAATGCTTTAGGTAAAAAATGAAACCTTCTACATAAACCATTTCTATAATTGTGGTCATTGAATCAATACAAATAAATCCTATATATATATAAAAATTAATATCCATATAAGGATAAAATAACTTATCATTTTATTTAAACCCTTCACACTACCCTTTATTCATAATTTATTTTTAGACATAATACTTTTAAGATATTATCTAGTAAGAATATAGTTCCTTTTCCATAAATACATTCATGTCTATTTTATTAAGATTGTGAGACATAACTATTGAACTCGAGATACCATTGTCCATTTTAGGTCTATCTAAAACAGGCGATCCAACAAGAGATGTGGTATCATGAGCCTATTTTAATCAAACCAACTTCACACAACAATAGAAATATAAGAAGATATGTGTTTGAATTTAGGAGAGAGAGTTTCGAGAAAGGGGGATTTAAGAGAGTCAGAGAATGTTGGGATTTGAAAAAGATTGAGGTACTTTTTAGGGATTCTATACGTGATTATTTAAATTATGGTTCAAAAAATATTTAATCATTTTGAGTATCAAATATCAAAAAATAAGGAAAATTTTTAATTCACTTTAAATATATTATTTAATTAAAACAATCATGGTAGGTTTACTGATCATAAATTTACAATATCTATACATACAACATGACCAATTGGTCACAAATACTCAATTGAAAATATGAAAAAAAAGCACATGGTCACTTAACTAACCATGTGTTCAATGAATCATTGTTACATAATAATAAGGGAAGGAACTATAATAGATAAAAGATTTAAAATAAGGGAATGATTAATAAAAATATATGTCATGAATTATAAAAATAATATAGACAAAAAATATTGTGAAAAAGTGAATCGAAAGATTTAGGAATAATTAATAATTTTTTATTCAATTCTAATATAATTCATTCCCTCATAATTTAATAAATTTGAAAAAATATCAGCAAGATGATATTTAGTAGTGATGAATTCAAGATTAATATCTTCTTTTGAAAATTGGTCTCTAAAAAATTGATGCCCAAAATCAATATGTCTTGTTTGAGGGTGAGGCACCAGATTATTAGAAATATTAATTGTTGTTGTATTGTCATAGTATCTAGAGACATGTACAAGACGATATCTATAATCTATAAGATTTCATTTCATCCATAAAATCTATATACAACAAATTTCTTTAATTATGTACCCATATTTAAAAGTGGATAATGTGATAAAGTGCTATTTCTTACAACACCATTAAACTAGAACACTACACCAAAAAAAGACAAGTTTTAGAGGTTCTATTTCTATCTCACTTTTAGCCACCAAAATATACACTTGTAAAATCTATTAATTCAATGGTTTTTCCTTTATAGTAAAAAATTCCAATGATAGGTGTATACATTAGGAATTTAAAAGTTATTTTGACATAATTTAGAGAGTATTTGTTTCATGAAATTATCAAGACATAGGAATAATAAACATAATATCATTTAGTCTATTAGTTAGGTATAATAAAAATCTAATCATACCTCTACATATAGTTTGGTTAAATTATTCTATAGTTTCATCTAGGTCTAGCATACATCTTATACTCATGGGAGTATCACTAAAATTACTACTATCTATATGAAATAATTATAAAATATATTTAGTGTATTTTATTTGATTTAAATTGACACCTTCCATATTTTTAATAATATGAAAGCCATGTAAAAAATTAACTTCCCATTAAACTCATTTCAAATTAATTTTTCATTATTTTTGAAAATTCAGCACACAAAGTGTTTTTGGATGATTCTACAATAATATCATGAATCTAAATTTCAAATATTAAAATAACAATGGAAATTATTTGTATAAATATGGATAGATAAACTATAAATTTTTAATAACCTTTTGAAATAAAAAATTAATAATCCTATAATTTCATTACCTATTAGCTTGTTCTAATCCATAATTATTTTTAATTAATTCGAATTAATGATTTAAAATTAAAGGTTTTGAAACCCAGGGGGTTGTTCAAAAAGAACATTTTCAATAATATAACCATTATGAAAAAAATCTTGACATCCATTTGGAATTATTTTATATTCAAATATTTATTATAGTAAAGAAAAATTTTAATAGCTTAAATTCTTGATATTTGATTAAATGTTTCTTCATAGTAAATGGATTCATATTGTCTATATCCTTTAGTAATAATTATAGATGCATTTCTTATTATTTTTCTAGAATCCTAAAATATGTTCCAAAACACCCTTTTAGTACTATTAGTCAGGACGTTTATTGGTTTATACAAAAGTACCAATTTTTTTTCAAACTGATTCAGATTCAATTGTATATTAATTACCCCAAATTCATCATATATTGATTTAGTGATGTTTTTAAGTTCAAATTGTGATAATAAGGCTTGATTTTTTAACTTATTTCTAACAGAATATCTAGTTTAAGTACCTCTATCCAAATATCCTATAATAATATCTAATGTACAATATCTATGAGTTTTAAGTGTGCTATATATAAATGTTCATTATACATAATTTGGTTCATCAAGGTATAGTTTGAAAAACTCCTAACCACTGGATGATTTTTCTACATTAGGTTTTCCATAAAAATTAGTCTTCTTGTTTAAGGAGTTAGTAATAATGTTGGAATTATTACATAAATTGTTTTCTAAATATAGTTTTGGCACATCTGGATTCATTTCATCAAATTTGGTAGATAAAATTTCATCCAAAATTATTGATCTTTTATTAAAAACCCTAAATTATTTACATGAGGTTGAGTAACCCAAGATGACCCCTTAATCAATTTTGGATGAAAATTTATCGAACTCAACTTTTTGTTTGGAATAACGACCTTGCATCCAAGAACTCTGAAGTAATTAAACATTGGTTTTGTTCTATTCCAAAACTCATATGGATTATTATTTTAATGTTTTAGGATAAGAACACTATAGATAATATAAAATTATATATTTACATCATTTTTTGAAAAATAAATATGTAGTTTATACTCATTGAGCATAGTCTTGGAAATAACTTGAAGTTTCATATTCATTCTTTCCAAAAAAACTATTCTACTAGGGAGTACAAGGTGTAGATAATATGTGATTATTGACTTGTTTTGAGTATAAATTATAAATACCTAGAATTTAAAATTTATAAAATTGATCACTCCTTTGGGTTTTAATATTAATTCCAGTAATATTATTTAAACAATTTTTCATATTTTTTAAAATAGGGCCAAAATTCAATATTGAAAGATAAAAATAATACCCAAGTATATATAGAATAGTAATCTATATGAAAATAGGAATAATGATTTCCCTTATTCATGAAAATATTTAATTTCTAAACATTTACATGTGAACTATCTATATGTGTTGAGAAGTTGAATCTTATTTCTTTGGTTTGGTGGAAATGTTTTTTCGTACCCATTTGGCATGAGTTACAGACTTTATCATTTCGAAATTCTAATTTAGGAAGATCCTAATATAATCTTTTCTATACCATCTTTATAAGATATTTAAGGTTTCAATGGACTAGTCTCCTATTCCAAAGAAATGATTATTTCATAATGGTACTTAAACAAAACAATTTATGTGAATATAATTAATCTAAGTCAACCACATATACATTTTCATCATGTACAATAGTTATAACTGAAGCATTCTTGTAAAAATATATTTTTCATGATTTTTTAAAATATGGATTAGTAACCATCATCACATAATTATTAAATTCTATATAAAATAATCTTTAAAACATAACAAATAAGACATTATAAATTGAAAATATATTCAGAGTTACCCCTATGACCAAGTCCTATTATTTTTCCTTTGGCATTGACACCAAATTTTAAATTTCCACCATCCATCTTTATAAGGAACTTAGTTATTTAATATTTTCCATTCAGGTGTCTAGAATACCGACTATCAAAAAACAAGGAATATTTACTGGTACTATTTTTAGAATGAATCTTATACTCATTTAAATAAGAAATTATTTTTGAACCCACATATTATTAGGTTCAAATAAGCTAACCATACGATATTTTGGAATATATATATGTTTAACAGGTTCACGATAAATATATATAATAATTTATTAAATAAAATAATTTTGAAGACCACAAGAATATGAAATTTTTATAGTATCGGGAGATCTTGAGTAAGGATTAAATTAATTATAACAAATTCTTCATTGACCATGTTGGTATCAAATCATAGTTTTTTACTTTGGTGTGGTCTGTTAACTAATAATCCTCATGAAGGTTTCATTACCATCCCTAAATCATTCAAGCTCCTTTTTTTGTTTCTCATTTTTCATTTTATGTTCTTTGTTCCCTTTTAATATTTGGTTAATTTTCACCTTTTCTATAATAAGATGAAATTTACTATGAACTAATAAATTAATTTGTTTCATTAAATTTTTGTACATATATTTATATTAGCTAAATGTTTTCTCCAACATAATGAAATATTTAAATTAGTCATCCTTGGTAATATTTTCAGCATTTATTTATTTTTAGTGAGATTCAAATAACTACCAAGAGAATTAGAGATATTATTTATTACCTCAGGTATGTTTTTCATAAGTCACATATTTCCCCTATCAAACCTGTATTCTTAGATCCAATCATACTCACTGGAAATATGTTTAGTATTTCTACATGTTTATTTTATAGATTTATCTGGTCTTATTCCTTTTTCCTCATAATGTTTTATATACTTTAATTTTTTACACTAAACATTGATATGTAATTTTTTCATTCATTTATAAAAAGATACTTATCCAGATTGTTTTCCATTTTTCATTTTCCTCTTATTTAATAATTTCTTCCATAGATTTATTTCTAAAATTATTTAGTCTTCTAGTATAAATTCATAAATCTCATGTGTAGATGATCCATCCCCTCCTCATTGTCTAATGGTGATTCATCCTCACTTAAACTACCTTTTGTGATTTCACCCTTCATCATTGACATATAATTCTTGTAGAAACTAATTTTAACTTTGGATCATAATATTATTTTTTCATTTTCAACTATTTGTCACACATCATGAGTTTCTTAATAATCTATTTTTTGGATATTTAATTATATCACATGACTATCAAATGAAGAAAAAATCTCTTCTATATCAATATGTTAATACCCATAGGTGTCTTGTCCCTTCATCTTAATAATAAATTTTATTTCAATGTGAAATAATTTTGTTGAACTTTTTTAACCTGAGATACATATTAGAAATTAATTCAAATTTTTTCATTTTAAATGTATCATATTTAATAGTATAGGTATTAAAGAACATTTATTTAATTTTTTTCCTTTAATACGCATCAAGTGTATCCAAAATTTCATAAGTAGTAGATCATATGTTTTTTTCTATTGAATTCATATCATCCTAACTCAAAATATAAGCAATTCATATCATTTAAATTATAATCATTAGATTACATAGTTTCCTCACTCCAATAAGCTCTAACAACTTTAGGTATTTAATATTTTTCCTTTATTAAAGTCCAAATATTAAATCCCATTCTCTCAATATGTATTTTCATATTAAATTTCCATTGACAATAGTTTCTACCATTAATGTATCTAGGCATGTTAATCGAATTCCCATCATGTATATTGTTATCCAAAAGATATAAATTTATAATAAATTGTATTTTTTATAATTTTAGATAAAAAATTGATCCCCATTATATGCTAGATAAATAAAAAAAACCTATGATACCAATTATTGGTCTGAGTGGATAAATCAAGGGGGGTGATTTTATAATTAAAATGTTCAATTAAAAATAAATTTCTAAAAATACAATGTTTATAAAATCATGCCATTTACCTAAAATAGTGGAAATATAGAACTCAATTTTTTTAAAATATTTACAAAATGCTCGATTTCATATCATTTAAAATAATTTATCTTTGGAAATAGATCTAATTCCCTTAAACATAGTATATAAAATAAATATTTAAGATAAATTTAAAAGTAATTTTTTTAATATTGTTTTTGAAAATTATTATTTTTTAAATAGAGTAAAATAAATACTAAAACCCAAATCAGAATAAAAACATGAGGATTTGTTTCAAGAAGATACCTAGTTCTCTCAACATGGAAATCACTCACTACCAAGAAGTATATTAAACAAATAAACAATTCATAAACCACGATTGGGTATGATATACTGGTAATGAGGAATAAAACCTAAGATGGGGTGGATGTGAATCAGGGTAGAGTAGTGAAAAAAATTCATCTATTAATGTGGGAATTGTTCTCTCACCATGAATAATAATTTAATTTATCTCTATATTTCCTATCAAAGAGAGATGAAAGGAGTAAATAATATGATGTATTTTACATGGTTCACCGATTTTGTTCAATTCCAAGGATCATGAATGGACATTTTCCTTTGAAATAATTTTAATAAAAATCTCTCTTTCTTGTATATAAATCTTTATAGTGGTCACAATAATCCTCCTAATTCACTTACAAAAATGACTGGAGAACTCACTACCCTCATTCTAAAAGGAACTCACTACTCCTTTTATTGAACATATTCTTATTCACATGATGATAATGTAAATAGGAACCATGTATGGTGTTTCACATCAACCAAAATAGTTCCTACTTCTATAGGTAATTTGTATCCTCGATTAACACCTTATTTAAACATAAACATTCCAGAAGGTATGTGAAAAAAATACTAGAGTGACTCCTTTATTTCTACCTGATGTATGTATTCCTTCCTTTATACATATGATTGAGATATTCCTAAAATTATATGAATCTTTGTATCTTATATTGATTTTACCACATCAGATGAAACAAAAAATTTTATGTGACATAAATGACTTCTTAAATCCCACTATGTATATTTATTTGAAACGACATTATTATTTTTGATTGGAATAACTCCACGAGAATATTTATATCCAATAGTATGAACTTCCATAAAATATGGAAAACAAAATCAACACATCATCACAATCATAATCTTAAAAATTAAAACATTTTAAGGCCCATGGTAATAAAACCATCATCCAATGTGGGTGACCTTTCATTTCCAGATAACTGCACACATTCACACATCAGTTGGAAGATTCGGATATCATAATCTCTATAAAAAATAATGCATGGTTTACAAGACCAAATTCACATATCAATGTTGAAATGTAGCTAAATCCATATTTTAAAATATCCATATGGAGTTAATAAATTCTCTTGATTGCCAATGTAGAAATTTTTGGATAATTTTCTCATTGTTGTTTTTCTCATGTAACTGATGTTACAACAAATTTGAATCACAAAACTATTTTTTCAATGTAGCTGATTCCCTAACATATTCATTTTCCATGTAGACAATTCATAGAGTCATTCTGGCCATATAACTAATTTACTAACATATCTATTTTTTCCATGTTACTGATTCACTTAGTGGTTTTCGCCACACACTGGATTTTCACATGTATCCATTTTTTCACCACATAGTTGATTAACTTAGTATTTTTGGCCACATATCTTAATTAACACATCCCCTTTTTATTTCTTCGTAAAACCCTTAGAAAATATAAAATTCAACCAAATAAAAATCATACTATAAACAAATCCACGTACCAACATGTTTTTCCTTGTAACTAACATGTAACACTATTTTTTCCTTCGGCATACTCCACCTTTAAATCAGTGCCACCCTTTCACACAAATGAAACTATAGAGAGTCTGGTTCCATCTCATGAGAATTGAAGTGGATAGAAATGGTTGGATTCTAAGGGCCAACTTATGCCTCTAAAGTAAAAAATTGTGGAATTCCTTTTTCAAGATGTTGACAACTTGATCTTGTGTTAACATATTCTCATGAACCATTATTAATTTATACAAATTCTCATTTATGAATTTATATTTTATCTCAATGTTCATGGTAGGTGATTTTTGTATATAATATTTCATATAATTTATCACATATGATTTATCACACATTATTATTATAGGATAAATCAACTCAACACTCACATCACTAAGTTGTATGGTATCAATAACAATTGAGTGCATGCTTGAGTTTCCAAAGTAAACATAACTTTTGTGGTTCTCAATGGCTTGAAATCTTTCTTCTTTCTTTTCCATGATAAACATTTAATTCAAAGGTAAAATGAACCAGATAATGTTGTTTTTTAGTAATCTATTGAACTATACAAATCCACATTAGTAAATCCCAAAAAATTATTCCAGGAATCATTAAAATAGAATAACTCATATCTCAATATTTGATACATATATAGAAGTATTATTATTATAGATTTTATTTTTATTTAATTGGATTCACTCTAAAAATGATTGTCTTGAAAATTTGATAATATAATATCCTATCGAGTGGAAATAAAATGGAGTAATCTCTTAAATATTTGTAGATATGTAGTCAAATAGACCTTATTTCTCCCCTAATATTTTTATTATTTTAATAATATTTCCATTTTAATTTCTATGGGTCTCAAATAATCCATTTTAAATCTTTTAAATCATCCATGGTATATTTAGTTTTTGATATAAATACCCCATCCTCTCTTTTAATAACCTATGAGCCAAGGAAAAATTAAATTTCACAAGTAGAGTTATAGCAAATTATAACCTCTTGAGTTATAAAAAATGATGGTATCACTTTTCAAATGAGCCTTATAAAATTATATTGTCAATATATATAAGAACCACTAATCACTTCTTATTCTCATTATTTATATAGAGGTTGTGATCAAATCATTCTCTATAGAACCCATGCCTCTTTAGACTTTGATCAAACTTAGAATACCAATCCCTCATTAATTGTTGAATACTATACAATTACATCTTTAGAAAACATATTTTCCCATCAATTTAGTTAAAATAAAACCCATCTGGTTGCTCAATAAACACTTCTTATTCATGAAAACCATTAAATATGGAATATTGGACATCCATAAGATATAATTTGAAACCAATTTGAACAACCATGTTATAAGTAATCGTATATTTTTATTTAAGTGAACATAAACATATATATAATCCACATAAATAATTTCAATTTTAGAATAACCCTTGAACATGATTCATTAATTATTTTGGATTACCATTCCTTATTGATTAAGAATATTTCTGAATACCCACTTGGTTCTTGAGAGATTAATATCACATAGACATGGAAAAAAATTTCATGTTTCATTTTTGTCATTTTGGTAAAGATATATATCCCTAGAATTGACCTAGATATCATAATATATAGCTTCTTTAAAATATTTTGTTTCCATCAATGATAGTTAATATACCCATTATCGAGCCTTTATTCTTCAGGTTTGGACCCGAGTTGTCAGGTCTATAACAATGTTTTTTAGGTTATTTAATCATATCTCATTTGTGTTTTAAGACATCTTGATTTTCTAATCTTTTTTTAAAGTCTAGGTATCCATTATAATTATTTTAATTCTTTGAAACTACATAAGAATGTTGTTGATCTTCATCACCTTTATTTTCATAAATTTGTTTTTTTCATGTGAATTTTTTTCAAATACTGCTATTATATTCCAAATTTCAACAGCCGAAACATTATTCAAATAAA
This sequence comes from Viscum album, assembly GCA_963277665.1. Classification (NCBI taxonomy): domain Eukaryota; kingdom Viridiplantae; phylum Streptophyta; class Magnoliopsida; order Santalales; family Viscaceae; genus Viscum; species Viscum album. The sequence continues at coordinate 1,991,993,254 of OY728133.1, read as the reverse complement.
AAATCTTTTAAGTTATATTATTTTAACCCCTATAAAAATTAGTGTTTTTGATTAATTTCGAAAAAATAACTATATATCATGATCTAAAAATTTTCCTCTATTCTTCTTCTTGAGAAAGAAACTTTTACTTCCAAATTCGTAAGAGTACATGAGTGTGGGTTTCATTCCATTAAAACGTTTATATACAGATACCCATTAAATTTTACATAGAAATGTTATGTTAGAGATTCACCTAATTTCTATGATAAATTATATCCAGTATCTTTAGAAAATATATTTTTAGTCTACATTGTTTGATCCATGTTGTAGATTAGATGTTTTCTTCACTAAACAATCCATTTTTTACTAGGTGTTCTAACAACTGTACACTAATTATAAATTCCATGTTTATGGAAATATTATTAAAAAATTATTTGTTAATTTGGATACATTTTTAGTTTGGAATATCTGAATCTTTAGCCCAGGAATCCAATCAATTCAACTTCAATATAGAGTGATACATGTATAAACCTCAGTCTGGAAAATGATATGAATGATTTACGAAATCATTCTATAATCATAAAAAAAATACCATAATCCATACATTTATTAGGGTGATATTGGACCACAAAATCTCCATTAAAATTATTAATAAATCTTTTGCCTTTATCTTCTTGGGCTTATAACACTTCCAGATTATCTTCCCCATTAGACACGATTCACATATATTTGTCTGATCATGGATGAGATAGGTAACATCATGTTCTCCATTACCCTCAACCAAAATCTAAATATATGTTTGGTTCAAAAATCTATGATTCCTATTCCATATAAGTTTCTCCACCTCTTTTTGTAGAACAAAAAATCATCCTCAACAAGATATAAATTTACATTGGTTATTTTTCCATGTATGATAGTTGAATCATATTTATCTTTGAAAGTATATAAATTTTTATTTAACTATACTTCATTTCCATGGTCACATAATTGGATAAAACAATGGAGATTATGATTATTTACATTAACAAAAAAACATTTGTACTCATCAGTTATTTTAGTCCAATTTTTTATTTTTTTGATCCAACAATCATAAGACCCTCATTATTATTGAAACAGACAACACAGTATTTGTTTTCATGAGATTCATAAAAAATATTTACTTTCTATCATATGTGATGTGCATACAATATCTACAATCCTTGATATTGACATTTTCGCTACCCTTAAGGTAATCTTAGAAAAATTAGCGTTCCCTGAGCTACACTTTATTTCCCAAGTTGGTGATGAATGTACCTTCTCAATAGTTGACCCAATGAACATTTATCATTCTTTTAGAATATAATTTTTTTACTCTCTATGATATCGGATTTATATTAAACCAGTTATTTACATTAATTTTAAGGCATTAATGATTATATTTATTGTAATATTAATATATAGTTGATATCCTTATGCTTGAAACGTGCACAATAAAAAAAAGTATCCCTTAATGTCAAAAGAATGATTATATGTTCTATTTTTTATTTTGGTTTAGTAACTCTTAAAAGTACCTCTTATTAATATAATTCAAAAAATAATTGTGTCCCAACATTCCACATCAAAAAATAATAATTCTGGAAAAATTATAATTTTCCTTTGCAGTATGGATCATTACTTTTCGAGTGTTTTAAAGTTATTCATTCTAACAGTGATTTGGTTCTTATGGCTTTGAGAGAACCAAAATTTCACATTTATCATTGAACTAGTGATCGAGAGGGACATTTATGTGTTATTCCTCTGAAATTTAATTTTCATGACATGATAATAATTTTTTTCTATTATGATTATTGTTTCGAGTAATAATTCTTGATCTTAAGACCTCCAAAGATAATTCATAACTTATTCTTATAGCTCATGAATTATCATAACTTTTTCATTTATCATTTTATAAAATCCATCAATGATCAAGGATTTTTCTTCAATATTAACATTCAGTTCCACCTAAATTATTATATTTTCTAAATTTATATATTTTAGTGTTTCAATCTCAAAATTAATATCTATATTTTATCCTTATTCTTATCTCATGTAGAACATTTAATTATGTAGCACTAAATTTCCATATCAGTTAATTTGTCTAAAAAAAAGTTATTTAATGACTACATCAAGATATTCATATAGATCATTCCTTCTAACAATACGTTCATTCTCACAATCACTATCATCATTTTTAGAATTATTTAAAATACCCATCAACACACATTTGTTCTTTAAATTCGTTAATTTCTTCAACGTTACTTTCTATAGAGATATATTCATAAATAGAAAAAAATGTTCTTTTTGAACACCCTTATAGAATATTTTTTTCTCCTTAAATTATCAAATTCTTATTCTATTTTTACAGAATAACATTCTTGAATGATTTCAAGGAATTTATACTTAATGTGTCACACCTTTCCACACCTGAAGTAAGGGGAATATCACATTTCAATATTCGTCTATGACTATTAATATTGGAATAAATAAATGAAATAACCTACTAAACATTATCAAAAAATTTATTTTCTTTGATAAAGAGTTTATTTATGGAATTAAACTCCAAAACCAGAAGACTTTCCTTCATTGCAGACTCATTATCTTCAATTATCATATCATAGTACATAATAGTACTATACAAATTATAGAGATAAATATATTTCTGATATTTCTCTTCAAGAAATGAAACTTTTTCCTTGAAATGGGGAGGGATTCTTCTCATGATCAACTTTATGATATTTTCATCTTTCTGATATTCAATAATGAATCACATATTTTCAACAAAAACATTTATATTATACAAAAAAGAATCAAACATCTTAGTTGATTTCATTATAAAATCATTATCTTTGTTTCTTATAACCTAGAGTTTTTCCTCTAGAACCATGTAATACCCTTCATAGATACTCAAAATATTTTGTCACATAAAATGAGAGGTTTTATAGTAGATTAAACATGTAAAAATGGGAATGGTGATAGAATTTACCAAAGAATTTATGGATTTGGAATATGCATCCAATTCTTATTGATATTTCTCAATTAAGGACCCTATTTCAAAATTATAATTTATTCCATAGATGAAAAATATATAAAATTATTTTCCAATTGATTTGAAATACTATTTAATTTTATATTTTTAAAATGGGAAATTACCCCATTCAAAGAAGGTTATAGCTTTATGGTTAACCATTATTCCCATGATTCCCATAGATAAGGAGAATAAAACCCACTCTAGTACCACTTATTAGACCATTAAAAAGGACTACACAATAAGATGGGGATCAATATATATTAGATAAAACAATCATTCCTTTTATGATGACCTTATTATATCACCTCGAGGAACAATTTAGTTTTGTAATATCATTCATATGAATGAGTGATTAAGGATGGAAATAAAATGATATATTTTACTTGGTTCACCCACACTAGGTTGGCCCAAGGTGCATGCATGGAAATGCACCTATGCGGTAAATTCACTAATGTTTATTTCTTTTTTATGTATAGTTATGGATGGGTCACACTAAACCTCTTGGTTCAAAACCATGAATTATTGGACAAATCACTACAATTCTTTAATAAAGAACTCACTTATCCATCTATTTAATATTTTCTTCTTCAAATGAAGATAATATACAGATACACCAAGGAAATAGATTCTATTTTTCATAAATAGTTTCTACTTTTAAAAGATAATTAGGATCCCAAGTAAACCTTAAACCTTCTGTATAATATCTATATACACTTCCTAGAGTGAATCCTCATACACTTCCCTATATTTATCATATTTTTATTTTTTTGTCAGTGGGATTTTCCCCTTTTTATATGGATATTTTGATCACATACCATGATTGACACATTCAACAAAAATGACATTTTACGAGAGGTAGAAGACTTTCTAAATCCCTCAACAGATCTTAGTGGAAAATTTATGGATACTTTTTAAAAAAATATCGCCTGGAAAATATATCCATCCACTTGAATAAACTTGTATAAAATATTGAAGATCAAATATTCACAGAACCATGATTATAGTCTTCATATTTAAAGCTCTTTATAGCCAATGATTATAAAATTAACATTGAATTTGGTTTTCCCTTGATTTAATAATAGAAAAAAATGTACATGAATTGGATGGATGATAGGGATGTTATAATCTATAGCGAAAATCAAGCACAGTATGTGTAGACATTTTCATATGTACATTCTCTAATGTAGAATAATTCACAGAGCCAAATATTTATGTGGTTGAAATAAATTTTCATAATTATCAATGCATCCAATTACGAAGGATGGACATATATCCATTTTACTCACGTAGTTAATGTTACAATGTAGCTTATTTATATAACTATTCTCACAAGGTAGCTGATTTTCTCATGAAGCTATTGTGTCCATATTTATGATTCACATAATCATCTTGGCCACATACTTGATTTTGTAACATATCCATTTTGGACTTATGGCTGACTCATTTAGTTGTTTTTTTTCAACGTACCTGATTTTCAAATGTAGTTTTTTGGTCAATGTCGCCGATTCATGTAGTTGTTTGGGAAAAATGATTTAATTTACCATGTAGCTGAATTCTGTCAGCATAAACCCTTTATGCATGCCAAAATTCCAAAAAATGAAACTCATAATGTCAATAAACTCAATTTTTAAAAAATACACTCCAAAATTCCTTTGGGGTTTAAAAAAGTTTTATATATAACAATATCACATAGGTAGTCGATGATACACATTTCCTCATCAAATATTATATGTGGTATAGTTTGTGTAATAGAATAATGAAAATAGTTTATAGTATGCTTCAATAAAAATCAAGAGCCTCTACTAATGAATAAACAAATTGAATAAAACCTAAAAAAATTAGATAAGATATTGAGAGAAGTAGATAGAGTGTCTGAAATGGATTAATCTGAATTGTTTTGTTTATCCAGTTATATTGAAATCTATATTTAAAAAGATTCAACAGACTACTTTATTGAGTGTTCAAGAAATTGAATATCATTGGATAATTTACCAAAGTAGAATATCAATATATCTTACATGCATTTACATTTCACATCTTTTTTTTACAAGAGAGTCTCTACATCTTAAAGGGATCACATTATCTACTTAGGCATTGGGGGATATTCCAAATTTATTATTTTTACTCATTACTATATCTAGAAAAATTAAATGAAATTATTCCATAAAAAATCATCAAAATATAACCATTAAAAATTTCAATATACCTCATTAATTAATTTAAACAATGTCACATAGAGTTTAATTGAGAATTGTTAATTTGGATTGTGGTTTATTTCCCCTATTACTTTCCATTACCTTCCATGATCATTTGGCATACTCACTTACCATGGTCACTTATCATGGTCACTTTCCATAGTCACAATGCACGATCACTTGGAATAGTCATTGGGTTTATTCATTAAACTCCTTATTTTCTTCTTAATATCACTTATTTTTTTATTACAGTAAGTTATTTTCTTATTTTGGACACTTAGTTTTTTTCTCTCATCACTTATTTTCATCAGGTTATCACTTCATTTATTATTGTGATAAAATATTTTCTTTATATAATCACTTTTTTATTCTTATTTTCACTTATTTTTATCTTTTATTCCCATGTTTTCTTGATTCAGTCACATATTATCATCTTTTGGTCTCCTATATTCTTCATGAGGTCACTTATTTTATTTTTTTAGTCCCTTCTACATGGTCACTTGAAGTACGTGTCCAAATGAAATTCTTCACAGTGTAGGTTTTCAAGGTCACTTCAAGACATAACAATTTTCATCGTTTTGGGATGAAAAATAGTTTTCTTTCATAAAAAATAAAATTCAACAGTAACATAAGAAAAATTATTTATGTTAATTAAAATAATTAGGTTCTGAAATACTCCTACAAAAACAATATTGATGAGTGTCCTAGAACATCATATGTAATGGGGATCTGTAGTTTCATTAGACTATTGAGGTATTACTGATGATTTTTGAGAAACATCTGATGACTTTCAAACCCACTAACCAACATGAATTAAGAAGTGAGTAATTTTTTTCAATACTAACTAATTTGAACATCGATTCAAGGACATGGAAGATATACTTATCACTCCACTAGTACATACACTTATCTCATGTTGTGATCATTATATAGTATATAGTGATTCTTGAAAGATTGTTTTGGGATATGTACTAATGAAAATTGACATGTTGATAGCCTAAAGCATAGGTTAGTTTAATTTTAATGTGAAGAACCTTCCATCGCATGATCTATAGATTTCCACGGTGATATTTTCATTGCAAATTTAGTGGAATTATCTTTATTGGGAAAATTGAGATAAATATATAGACTATAAGAGCCTAAAATATATATGTATGAAGAAGTAGTTTAATATGATTGAATGGAGATTTCTAAAGGTAATATGAGTCTATGAATGATCAATCCATTACCAAATGATAATTTAAATAAAGTGGAATATTCTCAAAGTAAAAATGATAATACAACCTATCAAGGATTAGAATTTAAGAAGGATATAATCATCACTAAATTGAAAAGGATAAACATGGAATTCAAAAAGGAAGAAGAAAAATCAATTCATTCTCAAATTATTACTTAACTATATCATCTAGAGAAGTTAATGTGTAGCTTCCCAGACCTGGATCACTTATAAGTAACTACACACTGTCAGCAGTTAGGACTGAAGCGTGCCTCTGAAAATTCCATAGGCTACCATCTAGTAGAAATGGTCTCCATTGGTATTGTGGGGAGAATATACCCTCATGATTAGAGTGTAGCATAGTGGTATACAATAATAGTATGTATTGAATTTTGTATAATAAATCAATTGTAGAAATAAAATCATTCCAGATATCATAAAAATGAGAAATATAAATCAATATCATATGACAAAATTATAAACATGTCACAATGTTATAAAAATGGATAAGAACATAGTATACATTGTACAAGAATATTAATCAAGAAATAAAATAAAAAAAATAACAAAAGATATATCCACTAGCATCATGATAATAGGATAAGTCCCCTTCTCCCATAATCCTTCCTAGGATAGTATCCTAGGTATGAAACATTGGACACTTACCATTATACCTACCTACATCAATAATGTTTTTTCAGGTACCAATAAGTGGACCAGACACGACTTTTGATATACTCATTAGGACAATACCAAAAAAAATGTATTACTATCATGTCTATGGAAATAAAATAATTAGTGAAAATGTATTAATTGATATATAAATTTAAATAAAATAAAACACATTGTTTTAGGTTCTACATTAGACACCTGACCGACACCACCTGCTTCATCCTGAGTGTAAATTTCTCTAAATGGATTCCATATGGTATGTATATATATAATATATATGTATTTATATACATCATATACATGATAAAATATGTGTGTGTATATATAGATATTCAATATCAACTAGAACCTGAGGTGTATACTGAAGGCATCCACATAGACATATGAGGGGTTCCATATATATTGTGGAATTTGAGCATGGAAGCATTACTGGGAAATCATAAAAATAAATTATAAAACATAGATCAAACCCATGAAAATTACTTAAATTATAATACATAAACTTTTTAAATTAATTTCTATCCTCGACCCATTCAAGGCATTCTATAAAAAGGAACACAATTATTGTTCGTTGTTAACCATAATATCCACTATCATTGGATTCTATCGAAGGTGTTATTTATAAAAAACCAATGTATCACCCTCTAAATAGTATATAGGTAAAAATCTATGATCTCATCAATGAAATAACTTATACGGAATAAGGAATCATTCATGGAATGATATAAGAACATTCTCCACTAATCCCATCCAAAGAAATCTACTAGGCAACATGGTATCTCTCAAGGGTAAACTAAAGGCATTCTCCCAGTCAGCCAGTCCAATGTATTATATAAAAGAAACTATGTATGTTCATTAGTGTGTTCTAATTCAATTATCATTTCTAATTGTTATTCTTGATGATATCATCCAAGGAAACCATAATCTGGACCCCTATATTTCCTTCTTCTTGGCATAAAGGAATTTCATAACTAGAATTTAACTGTATTATTAAAAAAATAGATTTTAGCCATGTTGGAAAATTCATTTAATACAACTAATTTCTATTATAACAATAATATTAATGTTATATCCACCTAACCCACCATTTTTCGTAGATTCAATTCAAATTGAAATACATTCATAAGTGCAAATTTAACACACATAAAATTTTGGCACAATTTAATTCAAAGTCATGAGTCAGTTAGGACATTATGGAAGGCACACCCTTATGGGTAGTTCACATCTAGGTGGTCATCTTAAAACATTGATTCATGGGATTTTAGAACTAAACTATGAAAGGAAACATAAATTTATCTTGTAATTAGACATTAATAATGTTGTTTTAGAAGGGTCTGATGTGAGGACCAATTGAACACTATATAATGAATTGAGACATCAGGAAAAAGTAACTAGAATAGCTATCATATGTTGGTAGATGAGCCCCCATCTATTAAAATCTATTGATTTGTAGTAGAATGGGTGAAATCTATAAAATAAAATAAAACTCTAAAAATAGGGAATATTAGTTCCGATGGAAAAAATAAATCGTGATGAAGAGATTAGTAAGGGAAATAAGGAAAAAATAATGAGGATATTACATGTGGCTATAAAATTCCTCCAACGATGTAGGTATCAGAAACTAGATGGTAAACCTATATCAAATCATAGTGTGGAGGAAGGGGGATCTCTCTATGTGATTGTAGTGGTTATTCAAGGTAGAGGATAACAAATATGGGTTAAAACGTAAAAGGATCTAAGGGAAAAATTCAATTTTCACACATTTTTATGAGGTCATTGTTTTTCCAATATAGTTTTCCAAACCATGTGCCATATATGTGTACACCAGTGGTTAAGTGGCACTAAGCTTGCAACATTGCGTTCATAGTTTAGAAAAACTATGAAACTATTCCATCCCACAATACTACACCACATGGATGTGTGACCTAAGGGGCATGGTTAAAAGTAATAGTATGCCCCTATAAAAATTAATTTAGTATCCACATGGTTAAGTAATATAGTTTTTTCTAACCATTTTCTAACTGTGTGGCTTAGTCTTTCCTCCCATGATCAAGATCGTTTGTCTCTGAATGAACCTCTCACACTGCCAAACAACTCTTTAGACTCTTAATTACCTGAATAACATAAAATAAGAGGTTTTTAACATTATTTTATGTATATATTAAACTTAAAAATTTTTGGATGTTATAAACAATCATCCTTAAAAAAACTCACCACAAATTTTCACTTTTGATGGTAATATAACATCATATGAGAAAGGTTTTTCCATTAATCCCATACATAAACCAATTTATCCTAGGTTTCACCCCATACATGGCATTTTTACTTTAACACCCATACCAAAGGAACTGGCCTACCTTAGAGAGCCTCAATTATCTTATCAACTATATATATAGTATTCTCCGCAAAGGATGCATCTACCTCAATCTTTATATCTTTATAAATAATATAATGAGGTGGGTCAGAATAATAAAGGAAAAATTGTGATACGTGGAAGACATCCATTGTATTCCAGAACTAATGAGATAAATTCAACTGATATCATGTTGTTTTGACTCTATCTATGATCTTAAAAGTCCCAATATAACATGGAGATAGATTTCCCTATATACAAATATTCCTATGACTTGATCTATTTGAAAATTATATAAATACCCATTTTCCCACCTCAAAATCAAGATGCCGATAATTAAAATTGGTAAATTAATTATGCCTAGAATATGATTTAGACATATACTTATGAATATTTTATATAGGATCTGTGGTCTCTTGAATGAGATGTGTTCCCATTAGTGACATTTCACCAACCACTCGTAGGAATATGTGTGAACGACATGGCCTATAATATGGGCCCCCCTAGGGATCCATATCAGTAGTTTCCTAAAAGTTATTATTATAGGGAAACATGATTATAGAAAAGAAATTTCCCGAAGAACCTAAATAACTATGGATTGATGGTCATGGCATTTCCCCTAACACCCATATAATATACTCAGAATCACCATCGATCTGAGGGTGGTATGTTGTTTTCAGAGGAAACTGTGAGCCCTATATATTTTACCAATCCTTCCAGAACTGAAAGTTAAAATAATCACCTATGAATGTCATGATAGAACTTGGAACAACATGGAGAATATAATCTATTGAACATAAACACATCTAAGATCATCTGCTAAAATGGTATCCTTGATTGGTAGAAATTTCATGAACTTGGCCTACCTATCATTGATAAACCATACTAAAATGATACAGCAAGGAGATATTAGAAAGGAAATTATGAAATCCATGGTGATTTTATCCCATTTCTATTCTGGAATAGGAAAATTATGTCGAAGTGTATGATGCAATTGATGATTCTCTTTCACCTACAGAAAGGACGAACACCCTTTGATTAAACATGTGATATATATTTTCATAATTGGACACTAATACTAAAGATGTATAAATTGACACAACTTGGTAATACCATGATATACTTCTCAAATAGATGTCTGAAAATCCTAAATTAATTCATACCATATTTTATAAGGCACAAATAAATACCCTCAATGTGTAAAATACTTCCTTCATAAAAAACCCAACCAGATGGTGGAGCGTCACCTATGACACTCTCCCTTTGGAATAATCCCTCAAAATCAAAAATGTTTTCTCATATTAACTCATTCTAGAAGATGGTAAGTCAATGATATATATGAAAGAAAAATTTTCCCCTCAAGGTCCTACACCTCCATGTGCATCTAGAGAAAAAGGCCCACCAGCCTTTAGTCAATATTGGACCCCAAAACAATATGTGTCTAAGTCATGTGGCTTAGTAGGCCATCTACTATATTTCCATTATCGGGTGAATAAACTAGATAAAATTTGAATGGATGTCGGTACAATACCACTATGCACTAAAATAGATTCGAATCACACTATGTGGAATTGTATTTGATAATTTTTTTGTCTGCGTAAGCGACAATCTGATTCCGGAATAGATAATATCTAGAACAACATAAGCCTTGAACAATAGTTACCAAAATGAGGTTGTGCATAGTGAAATATTTACCATGAGGTCTCAGTTAGGGGACCCATATGATATAACATGATCTCCCTGCATACAAATTTTTCCTATTCAAATTCATGATGCATCAAAAAAAACTATGTAGATTCTGACATGTTCTGTAATAATTAGAATCTAATTTGATGTTAATTTTCATTTCAACTCGTGCATGTATCTCTTGAATAATTCAAACGTTAAAAAAATTGAAAACTTATTATTCAAGTTCATGAGGGGAACATATAGAAGTGAAAAGTCTAAAATAAATCCCATGTAATTGTAATCCAGCCATATGAAAGTTCACATATAATTTTTTTTCATGGGATGCTCCTAGGAAACCATAACTCTCTCCATATCTGAGTAAAAAATACTCTTTTCTCTAAGATTATTTGATCTAGGAAGTAAACCTTATTGATTGAAAATTGTAATTCGGTGATTTTACAATACAACTGGTGCTCTCAGTGTATTCAACACGATCTAATAATGTCAGTCTTGGTCAGGATGAGTGTGATAGTTCCACAAGATACATTATATGTAGATAGCCATAAATGAATCTAGATACCAGTGTAAAACCCAATTAAGATATCCCATGAAAACAATTGGAAATTCTTACGATTGGATGACATAACTAGAGAAATTTAAAATCCTTATCAGCTCTAGAATATTTTACATGGTATGTCGGAAAACCTGTCACACACCTATTGATATTTAGAAAAAAACCAATATTGGAGAAAACCTTCACTTTTTATAGATTGTATAAAATGAAATCTATTTTAGGTAGTGGATAATAATTATTAACTATAATCTGGTTCGACTAGTGGTAATCAATATTTAGCCTGAGGGTCTCATTAGCTTTCATAAAGAATAACATGGTTGCACCCCATGGTGAAGTAAAAGTTTATATGAAACCCATAGCTTCAAAATCTACAAACATATTCTTAATTCCCTGTATATAAATAGTTTACATCATGTAAGGATAAATGGAATAGAGACCCATTCATTTTACACATGTTATTACATGATTCTAATTATAATACAAACCAAATATTGAATAGTCTAGGGTCTTTGGAATACTAGTTACATTATTCGAACCCATGAAAATGAAAATAAATAAATATTTTATATAATATCCATAATGATATCATTACTCACTTTGATCTCATATATCATTATATAATATCTTTGGGAATACATAGACAAAATAGATGAGGTAAAAATCCTCGAAATGGAATAAACATGGTAATAAATCATAACCTATGACTTTAAAGGCATAACAAGATAAAATAAAGGGTATGGCTCATGAATAAACATATGGTATAATAAAATATAGATCATGGAATCATATGATCATTGAAATAGTAGAATATGGAAAAAATATAACATGAAATAAACATGAATTAAGGCTAACTTCCATAACAATATCACATGGCATACAAAGTCCCAAAATGCATTAGGTTTACTCCATTATACAATACATAATGTCTCATGAGACTAAACATTACCAAATTTATTTGAGTGTTTTCTATGTGCACATATCATAACATGGTCATTCATATGCGTTCTATGTAAATAAACATAGGGGTTACCCATTGAAAGAAATGGGGTCTATAATTATGTCATATGGAGTAACCAATGGGAGTATCATAATAGTGTCAACAAAAGATAGGATTTATATAATAATTGTACATACATAAGGGAAAATAATAATATATCATGATATATTTATTTCAACTAAATAGAAGACATGTAAAAATAGTGATGAGGTATCTTTTGAAATGTGCCTCTTTAACACGGTTTTAGAGAAATGAATAAATTTTATTTAAAGTTGATAATGGAATTATTTTTTTGCATGAAAACATTAATGAATAAATAATAATTTTTCATGATTAAATTTCTGATATAAAATAAAATTTTAGGGTTAAATAATTAAATTAGTTTTACTTTTAAATGGATAAGAAACTGAGAAATTCCATTTAATCGGGTTTTCTTATCAAGAGGAATTAAGAATGGAACGTTTTAGAACATGTAATTTACTACAAAATAAAGGTGAATTAAGTAAAATAATATTTTTTTAGATATAAATATAACATATTAGACAAATAAAAAATGATGAAGGGATAAATGAAGTCAATGAATGAGAGGGTGAAACCAACATGAAAATGGGGGTTTATATAGATCCATTCTCCAATGTCTGAATGCATTCTGTACATGAACATAATATAATGGATAATTAAATTATATTCATTAAGTAATTAATTTATAAACTCTACACTTTGTTATGTATTTATTATGATTTTATTAAGTTAATTTATGGATATTATGATGTGCTATAAAGTTCAATTTCGTCATTATGGGATCATTCATTTTCATGTTTTCATGGTCGGTTTACTTGTGTATAACTATAGATATTCTTATAAAATATGAATGAATTTCTAGAAGTAAAATTATTGAGTATCAATTTACTGAAATATGTTTTAAATATACCATATATCATTTTTTTCTTATATTGGGATGATTCATTTGATAAAATGTTAATGACAAATTTCTAGTCTATTTTGACGTATTTCTAATTATCACAAACTAGTTTTGTTTTATTATTATTATGTCTATATATTTTTTTAAAACATGAAATGGGATATTATATACATATTAATATATTTTTTAATCATAATAATGGATTTATAACCATCTTTGAAAGTGGTAATGGAAAACGATGAATCATTATACATAGAGACAACAAACCCCCAAAATTTAGACAATTGTTTCATTTATTTTAATAAGTAGAGATGATAAGACGGGTGTATATAAAATATTGAAATATAAATGTAACATTCTCATATACACAATAGAAAATTGTGAATATTCTTTTATGGATCAATGAGGTGAGGAGAAGGTATATTGAAGAAATGAGATTAAATGAGGTTGTTTGAGAATGTTACCTCTTGAATGTCACCACATTGAAGGACCCCGTAAGGGACTTGGAATTAGACATTCATTGAGAAAAGTAGCTCTAAAACATGGGGAAGATTATTGGTAATTTAATCAGTTATAATGTTAAGATGATCCATGTCCTAGAATGTGTAAGGATATGTGGTAGTGAGGGGTGGTATTTATAGGGGGAGGGGTGTTTTTTATTTATTTATTCATTAGTTTATAATTTTATCTCAAAACTATCAATAATGTTGATTTATATGACTAGATACATTATATAATGAAGGATGGTTTGAGTTAATGGGTTCTTACTTCATCTATGACTCAAAAATTTCTATATTTAGCTTATAATATTAAATACGGTAAATTATCATATTTCACTATCCACAAAAAATTCAACTATTTTTGAAAAATCCCAACAATTCACTTGAATTATTTTTCAACATGTATATTGAAAAAATGGAATCTATTTTATAAAAATAATTTTCTAAAAATTAGAAAGGTAATTATTAAATAAAAAGATCTTATATTGTAAAAATACATATTTTCATATTATAATTTATTTTCTAACCCTTTGAAAAATTAGTTAAGGTAATATAAAATTATCTTATAATTATAATAAAAAATAATATTAATTTATGAATCAATTTTATGTAAATAATTTTTATGTTAAGATATTATATTATTTATTTAATTTTAACTAAACATTAATGTTTTTCAAAAATATCAACACATAATTTGTCATTTTAAAAATATTTATTTACTTATAACATGATATACATATGTCATTTTTTACTTATAGGATATCAAGATTTTCATTTATAAATTCGTAAATGAGGATACTATTTTAATAGATAGATTTCTATTCCCAATCTAGTGTCAATGATTTCAGGTTTTTGTAAAGGCTTTTCATCATCAACTAGTTCCCCCCAAGTTTTACCCTCTGGAGATACAGGAACATAGGATTTTTTGATCCAAGTATTTTGTTCTTTTTGGGTAGATCAGGTTTATCCAAGTTGGATTGCCCTTTTTTACCATAATTGACAACCTTCCAGTCATTAGAGATTGGGGGCTCCATTTGTTTTCTAACCACTCCACAATTTGAGAGGTTATGTCCAACTAGTTTGCATACCTCACAAAAGGGTGGTTTCTTTTCATATTCTATTCTAAGTTCAGTTTTATGGTCAGGAGCACTAAAACCAATACAAAGTGGAGGTTCAGTGGCCAGATTAACTTCCACCATTATTCTAGCATATAGGCAAAGCTCACCATTCAAAGTCCTGTGATCAATTTTAATAGGGGACCCTATGCAGGAGGCAATGTCATTAAGAATTTTTGGGTGCCAGTAATACCAATTAAGTCCATGCACCCGAACCCAAACATGTGCCAAGTGATTTTTGTGTGTGAATGGATTAAAAGTAGCATCCTAGTCCATGATTCTAAGGAATACAGGCTTTAGTTGAAGATTACCGATTTTCCATACCTGGTCTAACTCACTTTGCGAGTTGAAAACGATATGATAATAGCCTTTACCAATTGGCACCATCTTCCATCTGCATGAACCCCAGCAATTTGCAAGTCGGATCTTTAAATCAGCAAAGGACCATGGCCGGTCGCCTGTGCTGTAGGAGACCCGAGCTAGAATCGAGAATTTACAGAGTTGTTCTCGCTGCTTCAGAGCCTCCAGATCCGCATTAACAATGAAACTCCCATCATCGAGCTTTTTGAAGTATTGTTGTTTGTCAACTTTTGCACAGCCGATATCAGCTCCTTGAATCGCATCGCAGAAAGAGACCGGAAGAAGCCGAGGAGGTACATCTTTGCCTGTTCGAATTAACAATGCAGTGTCTCCTGCTATGGAAATAGATTCTTCTTTTGTTTCTCCACTGTCTTTGACAGAACCTGCTCCATCTTCTGATTTTGAAAAACCAATATCCACGATTGAGGTTGCTGATATTTCTACTCATGTTGTCAATGCTTCGGACCCTATTCCTCACAAGTCCCTGCCCTCAGTCCAACCGCCTGTTCTTATTTTTGAACAAGGCCATCCTCTGGACAGCTCTTCTCATGCTACTCCAGTTCCTGACCACAATCCCAAACAAAAACCTCCTACCACCCCTATGGTCACTCGTGCCCAAGGGAAGAAAGGTTCTGGAAAATCCAAAAAAAAGAAGGGTGCTAACCCAAAACATAAATAATGATGAATTTTCTCTTCTGGAATTTCCAAGGTCTGGCCAATAATGATACTTTTGCAACTCTTAATAGATTTATAAGCACCCATAAGCCTCATCTATTTTCTATCTATGAACCTAAAGTCAACTATAAGATGAAATTCATGAGATTTGGTTCCCTTAACTATAGTTTTCTAAGCTCCTGTAAAAATACTTCTCAAACTGACTCTCTGTGGTTTTTTTATCACAATTCTCTTCAAAATATCAACATTTTAAAAATCACTGACGAGCAACTCACATGCGACTTCTTATGGAATAGTCGTCATACCTATTGCACCATGGTTTATGCTAATAATAGGTATCAAGAAAGAATAACTCTATGGAGGGACTTTCTTGATATGGCTCCCTTCATTCATGACCCTTGGGTTGTGATGGGAGACTATAATGCCATTCTTAATTCGAGTGAAAAAATAGGCCCCTCTCACCTTTCTATATCCACTAGGGAATTCAGATCTACTATTGAAAACTGTGACCTCATAGAAGTAAATCTTACTGGTGCCAAATATACTTGGTACATAAAGCATTATAATAAAACGGTTGCTAGTAAGCTTGATAGGGCTTTTGTCAACATGAAGGATCTTGATACTTGGGATTGCATCTCCAGTACTACTCTACCTCGTCTCAACTCTGATCATCACCCCATCCTCATCAGTTTCAATATGAATAGTCGTAAGCTTGCCCTTCCTTTTAAATTTAATAATGCTTGGTCTTCTACACCCGACTGTGTCTCCTTTATTCATAACACATGGACCTCCATGAATTACCACAAGGATTCCTTTGCCTGTATGTACAAATTGAAAACCTTAAAGCAGGCCCTGAAAGGATGGTGTAAAACTGCAAGCTCTCAAATTGACCTTGATATTTCCTCTTTTGAAGAGGAGCTGCACCGGGTCCAAACCCAAAATACCTCATCTGATCTTAATATGGACCCTCAATTAGAAGGTAATCTCTCTCTCAAACTAAATGATTTGCTTACCCTTAAAGAAAATATCTGCAAGAAAATGTTTAAGACTAAATGGCTCACTGATGGCGATCACAATACTATATTTTATAACTCCATTCAAAGAGTCAGAAAGGCTAACCGCCCTCTCTCTAATCTTACTTATCAAGACTTGATCCTTGACTCTGAAGAGGCAATAGCGGATCATGTCATCTCGTACTTTCATAATCTTTTTAATGGTACAAAGACTAATGTTGATCTCAGATCTGGCATTATTCCTTCCTTGGTTGATGAAAGAGAAAATGAATCTCTCCTATGTACTCCTTTAGATCACGAAATTAAAAATACTGTTTTTGGTTTGAATCCAGACAGCGCGCCCGGACCGGATGGGTTCAATAATGGTTTTTTTCAAAAACACTGGGATATTATCCACAATGATGTTTGTAACACTGTTAAGAATTTCTTTATACATGGTTCGCTTCCACATGGAATAAATGCCCAATTCCTAACTTTAATTCCCAAGGTTGAAAATGCCTCGGAGATCCATCAATTCAGACCAATTTCCCTGATCAATACTCTCTATAAAATCATTACCAAAATAATTGCGAACAGACCTATGCCTATTTGCAACAAAATTGTCTTGTGGAATCAATTCGGTTTTATTAAGGGTAGGTCCATCCAGGATTGTATTTGCCTTGTCTCCGAATGTACTAATTGTCTAAAAAAAAGTTCTAGAGGGGGATTTGTGGCCATCAAACTTGATATCCGGAAGGCCTTTGACACCATTGACTGGAACTTTATTTTCAATGTGCTTTCATCTTTTGGCTTTCATGATGATTTCATATTAAAGATTAAAACTTTATTTAACTCAGCTTTTATTTCTGTTCTGATCAATGGTTCCCCTAGAGGCTTCTTCAGATGTTCTAAGGGTGTCAGACAAGGTGACCCTCTCTCTGCCATCCTTTTTGTTATCGCTGAAGACTACTTAAGTAGACTTCTCATTCACCTGGTTGATCAAGGCAAGCTCAGACCTATTCAAGCTGCCAGGAATCTCAATACCCCTACTCACCTTTTCTATGCTAATGATATTATCCTTTTTCTCAAAGGTGATCAGAAAAATATGCATGTTCTAAAACAAGCCCTTAATCATTATGAAGAGGTTTCTGGTCAAGAGATTTCCTGGGATAAATCTTATATTTTCTTTGGCAAAAGCTTCCCTGTTAGAAGAAAATCTAGCATCATTGTTTCTCTTGGTATCAAAGAGGGCCTCCTCCCTTTCAATTATTTAGGCATCCCTCTATTTTGGGGTCGTCCTAAAGCCTGCTATTTCACCAACATTACTGATCAAATTATTAAACAACTCTCCACTTGGAAAGGTAAATTACTCTCCATGGCTGGCAGGATATGTCTGGTCAAATCAACCATTGTTTCCAAAATGGTCTACTCACTCATGATCTACAATTGGCCTTCCGACATTTTTAAAAAGATTAATACCTATATCAAAAACTTTATTTGGTCAGGGAGCACTTTAGAAAGGAAGCTTGTCACTATCCCTTGGAATTCTTGTTGTAAACCTCTTGATAAAGGCGGCATTGGTTTAAAAAATTTAAAGCTTTTCAATAACGCTCTCCAATCCTGCCTTACTTGGCGCATCATTAATGGTTCCTCTAAAGCTTTGGAGTTCTTGAAGCATAGATTCTTTCCTAAACTCGTGAAAGGGAATTTTTGTCACATCAACTCCTCGATCTGGCCTGCCATCAGAGACTCGTATCACTCTATCATGAAGAATTCTAGATGGATGGTCAGTGCGAACTCTTCTTTTAATTTTTGGTGTGACAATTGGCGCGGTAACCCATTGATTTCCTTGATTTCTGTGAATACCTCTCCTGGAGATACTAGTCTTTCTATAAAAGATGTCCTACGATCCCATCGTCACACCCTCCCAGAAAATATTGCTCAGATCATTGATAATCATCCTTTCTCCCCTGGCGGTGACTTTCTGGTGTGGGAACCTGCTCCAAATGGCATCCTCGATTCTAGAAACTTCTATAATCACTACTTCTCTCGAGAGGATCCCAATTATCAATGGATGAGTTTTTTTAATAAACCTTGGATAAAACCTTATAGACTCACCCTCATTTGTTGACTAGCTCACAATAGAATTCCCACTGATGCCTGTCTTCAAATCTTTAGCATTCAACATTGCTCTAAATGTCGCATGTGTAATCAACATAGGGAGGATGCCAACCATCTCTTTTTGTCCTGTGCGACAGCCTCTGCTTTATGGGAATATGTTCTGGATCTCTTTAATTGCAGATGGCCAACTTTTGATTCTATTTGTATGTTTCTTAAATATTGCATCAGATATGATGCCTCCTTGCAGATAAAGAATATCTTCCTTGCGTCAGTGGCGGAGCTCCTGCATGTGATCTGGTATGCCCGTAATGATATTATTCATAACAACCACTCATTTAGTCTCAATGCAGGTAAAGCTCGGATCCTTATTGCGATTCATGAAGCCGCTTCAATCCAAAAATCTTCTTGCAACAACTCGGCTAACGATTTAGTTATCCTTCGCCACCTCGGTGTCCCGGGCATATATCCAAAACCCAAGCGCTTCTTTGAAGTTTTCTGGCAAGCCCCGATGTCAGGATGGATTAAAGTGAACGTTGACGATGCTTCCAAAGGCAATCCTGGTCCTGTTAGTTGTGGTGCCATCTTCAGAGACTCATCTGGTCACTGTCAGGGCTGTTTTTATGCTGGCTGTGGTCTTTCTTCTTCGCTCGAGGCTGAGATGCTTGGTGTCATCCATGCTGTTGATTTTTCCATTCAAAGAGGCTGTAGAAAGCTCTGGATTGAAAGTGACTCCACAACCATCGTTCATGCCATATATAACAACGACACTCATCTTGCTTGGCCGCATACCACTCTTTGGATGAAGTGTCTGAACTCGCTTCACGGGCTAGATTATATTGCTACTCATGCTTACTGTGAAGCGAATTCTATTTCTGATGCACTCGCCAACAAAGGTATTCAACAGAGCATGACTTGGCTTGACACTCTTCCAACTGACTTATCGCCTCTCTTTGAGAGAGATTGTAACAAAATCCCATCTTTCCGATGTAACATCCCAAGTAAGTAATGAATAATAGATATTTTTATCTATGTCTTTTAATGATTACGATAGTGTTATAGAGGCTTAAAATGAAAATAAATACAATCTTATGCATGGAATACACTAATATTCTTAAAAGATTGTTTTAGTGCCTTTTGATGGAAAACCATTTTTGAATCTATATTTTGACAATTTTATAAACTATGTTTGTCAAAATATACTTATCCTTTATGATTGGGACATCAAAATTTACCTTGTGTGAATTTTTGGTATTTTTCTGACAATGTTCATTTTTTAATGAATAGTTAAAAATACTGCATTTTACATCAAAATTGTTTCTTAATATAATTTATTTATATGATTAGATTATCTTTTGAATTGGTCTTAATGTTTAATATGAATATATTTTTACCATTTTATCCAATGGTGGTCATTGGAATCAATTTCACTTTGAAATTAGACTTAAACTGGTGTCAATCTTTTGATACTTATTGTTTTGTAAAAACACGCTATTTGCTCTGGCAGCGGGAATTAATTATTAAATTAATTAAACTGACTTATATGATTTGAATTTTGTAAAATAGACTTCATTTTTGAATTCAGAATATCAAATATAGCTTAGGGTGAATTTTTGGTAATTTTCTGAAAAACTTCAATTTTTGATGAATAGTGAAACCACTAAGTGGTAATCAAGCAAACTGATTTTTCAGTTAAATGAAAGTTTACCACTAATGTGTACTGAATTTTGAAAATCCGACATACATGGTTATCATTAAGAAGTAAAATGTGGTTCAATGATATTATAATAATTTTTTTGGTGAATAGTAACTTATTAAGTTCTTAATCACGATTAGTGGTAATTAGGGTAGTTTAAGGTATTAATAATACTTTAATAAAATGAAATGACCTAGACACATGTCCCAACATAATTGGTTGTGTCATGGACGACCATGACATGCCATGGGTCAACTTGGGGACCCCATGGATCCCATTTTGTTGGGAAATGACATAACTTACTTTTTATTTAATGTTAAAGTGAAAATGACACAAACATGATATGTTTTTCGAAAACAATTTTTAAGTGGGGTTATACAAGTCCAAATTTTGATTATAAATAGTCATTGGAAAGATAAAACGAATTCCTATATCATAGTAGTTTTTTTATAATTTTTAGACATTAAATAAATTTAATTATTTATGACATACTAATGATGCAGCGATGACATCATTATTTGACGATTTAAATAAAATAGAAAGATAATGTAAAATCTATGAACTACACATGTCAAAAACCAATTGGATGAGTGGATTTCGAACCCTTATCACCTTATCCACGAATTCTATCAATTTGGGACCTTTTAAAACCGAAACACATTTTCAAATAATGTAATGTTTCTTTACTTGCCAAAAGTGCCCCTCCTCTCCTCTTATAAAAGGCCCCCACCTCTACCTCATTTCACACACTCTTCAAGCCTTTGGCTCGGCCAAACCCTGCCCATTTTCTCCCTCCACATCCCTCTCCTCATCCTAGAGGATCCCCTTCGGGCAAAATCCTTTCAAAGGAAGCCTTTAGGCTCAACTCAAAAGGAGTTACACTTTTAAAGGTAATTCATTCTCTCATGTTCATTCGTTTTATTTTGCTTCTCCAACCCCCTAAAATCTTTTTATTTACTTCTTTTGTAACAACACCAGTATCTTAAATATACTAGGATGTTGTTATAATATATATTTGAGCTACACTCTCACACAACTACATCAAATGGTTAACGAACATACGGTTTCTGTGGATGGCGAAATTCTGCCTCCCGAAACGATGATTGTTCAACACTCATTAAACACCTTAAAAGGAGGCCATTATGATGTCACTATTTTTATATATGATATATAATATGTTTATTTTTTCCTTAAGATTCTGTTTTTTCATTTTGGGCATACCTTTATGGTTTCCATTATGGGTAAAACACGATATCTTCATTTTAGGAAGTGCGGACTACCGCCCCCTAAAAGTGATTTGATTCGTTAATACCATATGTGGGATGTGTAAAGGATAAAGTTAATGATATTATATATGTTATTATACTGGAATTATAATATACTATTATATCATTATGATTCCATTCCAGAAAATATGAAATAGAAATGGAAGTAGCGTTCATGCGTACGTACGGCTTACCGTCTCCATGAACGGTGCATTTCATTTCTTACCTCTAAATGTGATGTAAGATTATAAATGAATGTATGTACTGGATATACATGACATATATGATATCTACATCATGAATAATATTCTGGATATAATGAACCTTTGACCAAATTAACAATATGTAAGTATAAGAAGTCTATTTTTGACTTAAGAACCAAATACCGACAAAATGAACATTATTAACTTAAATGATTACATGATGTTCATAACATGGTATAAAAGGGAATAATGAAATTGAAAAAGATTCATAAGCAAGTAGAGATTAACTCAAGTTTATTATTCAGGAGTTGAATGAACGGTCGGGTAAAGTCGGATACAAGGTATGGGACTTCGTCTCAATATCCTTTCGTTGAGGCATATTTTATTTTATACACAACTTTATTTTATACAGTGTATAAACCCCTTTGACTTTTACGTTTATTCAAAAGGAATATTTTTTATACGAAGCGTTTACTAAACGACAAAAGGGAATGTTTTTGTCGTACGTATGCGGCGACAATGACTTCTCCGTCGTCGTAACCGTTATTTGAGTTTCGGCTTCCTCTACAAGCCATACCTTCTTTTTTTTAAAAGAAAAAAATAAATACCATGTTTTACTTTGGTATTGAAAATGGTTTTCATAATGTTTTTATATCAATGTGTTGTATTGATATCTCGTGATTGAAATGTGGAAGTTTTATGTTTCCTTTATGCATGTTTTATGTGATATTATTATGTTATGATTCTTGGGTATTATTATGAAGACGGGTGGTTCCGTGATAAAATAAAGGCGGGTGAGCCCGTTATAGCTCTCCAATGCATTGGGTAACGCGAAGGAGTGAAACGTTAAGGTTTCTCCGAAGAGATTTTAGGGAATATACTGTGATGGGTATTCCAAACGTAACCAAGAGGGTTACTCCCTACGTAAGAATGTTATGAATGCCTCAAGTTACCTTTATGTCTTATGATTTATATGATTTATTCATGATTTTATGAGGTATGTTAAAGTGCCTATGTTTTATGGGTAAAGTATGATTTCATTATTATGTATCTATGAACTCATGTTTCCTTTCCATGTTTTTTTATAACCCATACTGAGTTTTTATGCTCATCCCAAGTTTTTGAAATGTTTTTCACAGGTCAAGGGAAAGATACATGATAAGATGATAGAGTCAAGGATGCGTCAAGAAATAATCCATGTTTTATTTTAAATGTGTTTCCATTGATGGGAATGAAGAATACTAATTTTATGTAACCACTTTTTTATATGTGGAATGTAATGCAAGTTTTATGATCTAATTCTCTAAAACTCTAAACCCGAAAAGATCCTCAATGTGTAATCTTGTAATAACTCAAGATTAAGTAAGGTTTAAGGCTGGGGCCTTATAGTTGGTATCAGAGGTTGGTTTAGATAACTTTAGGAGTTAGAATTCTACTAAATGATTATCCAAAAATATTTTTTTTTGAAATGATATAGAATTTAAATATTACCATGTTGCTTCATCTAAGACATGTTTGTTCAGAATGGTTTTCCGTAGAGGAAACAGGGAAGCAGTGCTAGGAAGGCATACAGAAGGAAATAACCTTCCGAATCAGCATCTAGAAATGGTCGGAATTGGAACTGAACAGTTTGTTGCAGTAATGGCGCAGTTGACTCAAGCGATAAATGGCGGTGGTATCCATGCACAAGATCAGCCAGATCAACCGCAGAGGAACATGTCAGTGGTGGAACATTTCATGAGGCAACATCCCCCATCATTCAGAGGATCATCTGACCCTGTGCTAGCTGAAGGGTGGATTAAAGCACTGGAGAAGATTTTTGATGTCATGGGGTGTTCAGACAATCAAATGGTTAGTCTTGCTATTTACCGTTTGGAGGGTGAAGCAGATCAGTGGTGGTCTATGGTTAAAAATATCAGGGACGCTGATGAGATTGATGCTCTTGACTGGGATGAATTCAAAGGTATGTTTCTTGAGAAGTATTTTCCTAAGGCTGTTCGACTTAGGATGGAAAAGAAATTCTTGGAATTGAGGCAAGAGGAAGACTCAGTGGCTACCTATGAAGAGAGTTTCACTCGATTGGCAAGGTATGCTCCAAATTTTATCCGGGACCTTGATAGTAAAATCAATCGTTTTTTACTCTGGATTAAAGCCAAAATATCGAAGGGAATTATCTTCTCGTGAGTTTAAAAGTTATGAAAATCTTGTTCGATGTGCTGAGAAGGTGGAAATGGAGTTTCCGATGACCAAGTCTTCTATAACAACCAGCAGAAGAAGAGACCGAGGTGGCAGGAGAAAGGTAAGAATTCTTCAAAAAAGTCTGATGGTAAGAGAACTAAGTTTCCAGTTTGTGATAAATATGGAAAAAGGCATGCTGGGGAATGTCTTCTGAATTCTGGGAAGTGCTACCGATGTGGTAAGATGGGACATAAGGCTCGTGAATGTACTGAAAAGGATCAAGGTGAAGGTAAGAACAAATTTGATTTACAGTTAGTGAAATGTTATAAGTGCAATGAGATGGGTCACTATGCAAACGAGTGTCCGACAAAGAGCTTGAGTGATGGGAATCAGTTAGACTACAAGCAGAAAGGGGTGGTGAAATCCTTTGCAACTACTTCAGCAGATGTTGGGCCATCAAATGAAGTTGTATCAGGTACTTTGTTTGTTTTTACAGATTATGCCAGTGTGTTGTTTGATTTGGGGTCTACACATTCATTCATCTCTGAAACCTTTTCTAGTAAAATGGGAATACCATCTCAAGAAATGACTCCTGAACTTTTGGTAAAAACACCTGGGGGAAGTGTTGAGGCAAAAAGAATTTATAAGAATATTCCTATACTTATCTGTGGAAAGAACCTACTTGAAAACCATATTGTTCTACCTCTAGTTGAGTTTGATGTTATCCTGGGTATGGATTGGCTCTCTATTTACCATGCTAAGATTGACTGTAGAGCTAAAGAAGTTTCTGTTCAGAAAGACTTTCAGTTTGTTTACAAGAATGAACCCTTACATTTGATAACATATCAAGAGGCCAAGAAACTTGTAAATGATGGAAATTAATGTTACCTTGCACACGTCGTTGAAAATAAAGGAACTGTTCAGATTAATGATGTGTTAGTGGTAAATGAGTATCCGGATGTTTTTCCTGATGAGTTTCCTGGAATAATACCAGATCGGGAAGTTGAGTTTACTGTTGAATTAGTTCCTGATGCTAAGCCAATTTCAAAACCCCCTTATCGAATGGCACAAATTGAACTTTTAGAGTTGAAGGAGCAATTGCAAGATTTATTAGAGAAAGGTTTCATTAGACCCAGCACATCACCATGGGGTGCTCCTGTTTTATTTGTTAAAAAGAAAGATGGTTCTATGAGACTTTGCATTGATTATAGAGCCTTGAATAATATCACTGTTAAGAACAAATATCCTTTGCCTCATATCGATGATTTGTTTGATTAGCTCCAGGGGGCTCAGTTTTTTTCAAAGATTGACTTGAGATCGGGGTACCATCAGCTTAAGGTAAAGAGGCAGATATTCCGAAGACCGCGTTCCATGCGAGATATGGCCATTATGAATTTGTAGTAATGCCTTTTGGGCTAACCAATGCACCTGCTGTATTCATGGACTTAAAGAATAGATTTTTCCATGAGTTCTTGGATAAGTTTGTGGTGGTTTTCATTGATGATATTTTGGTGTTTTCTAAAAGTAAAGAGGAGCATGAAAAACATTTAAGGGTTATCTTGCAAACATTAAAAGAAAAGAAACTGTATGTGAAATTCATCAAGTGTGAGTTTTGGTTGCAACAAATTTCTTTCCTTGGTCACATTGTTTCTAAAGATGGAATAACTGTTGATCCCGCAAAAACAAAAGTTGTGGAAGAATGGCCAAGACCCACAAATGTAACCGAGATTCGTAGCTTCCTTGGTCTGGCGGGCTATTACCGAAGGTTTGTTAGAAATTTTTCACGGTTATCTAGTCCAATGACTAAGCTAACTCGGAAGGGTGTTAAGTTTATCTGGAAAAAAGAATTTGATGATTGTTTTCAGGAATTGAAAATAAGATTGGTGAATGCACCAGTTTTGGCACTACCTTCCAGGAATGGTGACTTTGTTATATACAGTGATGCTTCATTGAAAGGACTTGGTTGCGTCCTAATGCAGAATGATCAGGTAATTGCTTATGCTTCACGATAGTTGAAAACTCATGAGGTAAATTACCCTACACATGATTTTTAATTAGCTGCTATTGTTTTTGATTTAAAAATTTGGAGGCATCATTTGTATGGAGTAAAGTGTGAAATATATACTGATCACAAAAGTTTAAAGTATATATTCACTCAGAAAGAGTTAAACATGAGACAGAGGAGATGGCTAGAATTAATCAAGGATTATGATTGTAAAATTCATTACCATCCGGGAAAAGCAAATAAAGTGGCTGATTCTTTGAGTCGAAAAAGTAATGCTTCATTAACAATGTTGCGTTTGGAACGTGATCCTTTGGTTAAGGATTTGATGAACTTTGGCATAGAAGTTGTTGGTGAAGGAAGTCCTTCTGTTTTGTTTCAGGTATCAGTGAGATCTTCTCTATCAGATAGAATCAAGCAAGCACAGAAGCAAGACAGTGAGCTACAGAAAAAGGTAGAGTTGGTTCAGAAAGGTAAGTTGCCTAAATTCAACATTGATAGTGATTGTGTTTTGAGATTTGGGAAGAGATTGTGTGTGCCTTGTGATTCACAGTTGAAGAGAGAGTTGTTATGTGAAGCTCATAGTTCTCCGTTTTCAGTTCATCCGGGCAGTACTAAGATGTATAGAGATCTGCGGGAGTATTACTGGTGGGATGGAATGAAAAGAGATATTGCTGATTTTACTATGAAGTGTTTGACTTGTCAGCAGGTTAAAGCAGAGCGGCAGTTACCGAAAGGGATGCTTCATCCTTTACCAGTGCCAGAGTGGAAATGGGAGAATATATCCATGGACTTTGTTGTTGGATTACCAAAGACATCTCGAGGTAATAATGCAATCTGGGTTATTATTGATCGCTTGACCAAATCTGCTCATTTCCTTGCTATACGAGATACTTTCTCTCTTGATCAACTTTCCCGTTTGTATCTTAAAGAGATAGTCAGGTTACATGGATTTCCTCTCTCCATTGTATCGGATCGTGATCCCAGGTTTACTTCTAACTTTTGGAAAGGCCTTCAGAAGTCGTTGGGTACTGAATTAAATTTTAGTACAGCTTTTCATCCTCAATCAGATGGGCAGTCAGAACGAACAATTCATACATTGGAGGATATGCTACGAGCTTGTTCTATGGATTATCAGCGAAGTTGGGACCAACATCTTTCTTTGGTTGAGTTTTCATATAATAACAGTTTTCATTCCAGTATACAGATGGCACCATTTCAGGCATTATATGGGAAGCGGTGTCGAACTCCAGCTTTCTGGGATGAAGTGGGTGAATGAAAGTTGATGGGACCAGAATTGGTAGAAGAGATGGCAGAAAAAGTTCAGTTGATTCAGAAACACATGAGAACAGCTCAGAGCAGGCAGAAGAGTTATGCGGATAACCGGAGGAAGGATCTATCTTTCGAGGTAGGTGATCATGTTTTTCTCAAGGTTTCTCCTTAGAAAAGCGTGATGAGATTTGGTAAGAAAGGAAAGATGAGTCCAAGGTTAATTGGACCATACGAAATTCTGGAGAGAGTTGGATCAGTTGCATACCGAGTGGCTTTACCTCCGAGTTTATCTTAGGTACACATTGTTTTTCACATTTCGATGTTGAGAAAGTATATGCCAGATCCATCTCATGTTTTGAGTCCAGAGGTAGTTCAGCTGGAAGAGAACCTATCTTATGAGGAACAACCGGTCCAGATTCTTGACCACAGAAAGCAAGTGTTACGAAATAAGGTGATTAATCAGGTAAAGGTTTTGTGGAAAAACCACATGATTGAAGAGGCAACATGGGAATATGAAAATGAAATGAGGGATAAGTACCCCCATTTATTCGATAAGTAAATAAATTGCGGGGACGCAATTTTCTAAAGGGGGGAAGGATGTAACATCCCAAATAAGTAATGAATAATAGATATTTTTATCTATGTCTATTAATGATTAAGATAGTGTTATAGAGGCTTAAAATGAAAATAAATACAATCTTTTGCATGGAATACACTAATATTCTTAAAAGATTGTTTTAGTGCCTTTTGATGGAAAACCATTTTTGAATCTATATTTTGACAATTTTATAAACTATGTTTGTCAAAATAAACTTATCCTTTATGATTGGGACATCAAAATTTACATAGTGTGAATTTTTGGTATTTTTCTGACAATGTTCATTTTTTAATGAATAGTGAAAAATACTGCATTTTACATCAAAACTGTTTCTTAATCTAATTTATTTATATGATTATATTATCTTTTGAATTGGTCTTAATGTGTAATATGAATATATTTTTACCATTTTATCCAATGGTGGTCATTGGAATCAATTTCACTTTGAAATTAGACTTAAACTGGTGTCAATCTTTTGATACTTATTGTTTTGTAAAAACACGCTATTTGCTCTGGCAGCGGGAATTAATTATTAAAGTAATTAATGTGACTTATATGATTTGAATTTTGTAAAATAGACTTCATTTTTGAATTCAGAATATCAAATATAGCTTAGGGTGAATTTTTGGTAATTTTCTGAAAAACATAAATTTTTGATGAATAGTGAAACCACTAAGTGGTAATCAAGCAAACTGATTTTTCAGTTAAATGAAAGTTTACCACTAATGTGTACTGAATTTTGAAAATCCGACATACATGGTTATCATTAAGAAGTAAAATGTGGTTCAATGAGATTATAATAATTTTTTTGGTGAACAGTAACTTATTAAGTTCTTAATCACGATTAGTGGTAATTAGGGTAGTTTAAGGTATATATAATACTTTAATAAAATGAAATGACCTAGAAACATGTCCCAACCTCATTGGTTGTGTCATGGACGACCTTGACATGCCATGGGTCAACTTGGGGACCCCATGGATCCACTTGTGTTGGGAAATGACATAAAGTACTTTTTATTTAATGTTAAAGTGAAAATGACACAAACATGATATGTTTTTTGAAAACAATTTTTAAGTGGGGTTATACAAGTCCAAATTTTGATTATAAATAGTCATTGGAAAGCTAAAACGATTTCCTATATCATAGTATTTTTATTATAATTTTTAGACATTATATAAATTTAATTATTTATGACATACTAATGATGCAGCGATGACATCATTATTTGACGATTTAAATAAAATAGAAAGATAATGTAAAATCTATGGACTAAACATGTCCAAAACCAATTGGATGAGTGTATTGCTAACCCTTATCACCTTATCCACGAATTCTATCAATGTGGGACCTTTTAAAACCGAAAAACATTTTCAAATAAAGTAATGTTTCTTTACATTCCAAAAGTGCCCCTCCTCTCCTCTTATAAAAGGCCCCCACCTCTACCTCATTTCACACACTCTTCAAGCCTTTGGCTCGGCCAAACCCAGCCCATTTGCTCTCTCCACATCCCTCTCCTCATCCTAGAGGATCCCCTTTGGGCAGAATCCTTTCAAAGGAAGCCTTTAGGCTCAACTCAAAAGGAGTTACACTTTTAAAGGTAATTCATTCTCTCATGTTCATTCGTTTTATTTTGCTTCTCCAACCCCCTAAAATCTTTTTATTTACTTCTTTTGTAACAACACCAGTATCTTCAATATACTAGGATGTTGTTATAAGATATATTTGAGCTACACTCTCACACAACTACATCAAATGGTTAAAGAACATACGGTTTCCGTGGATGGCGAAATTCTGCCTCCCGAAACGATGATTGTTCAACACTCATTAAACACCTTCAAAGGTGGCCATTATGATGTCACTATTTTTATATATGATATATAATATGTTTATGTTTTCCTTAAGCTTCTGTTTTTTCATTTTGGGCATACCTTTATGGTTTCCATTATGGGTAAAACACGATATCTTCATTTTAGGAAGTGCGGACTACCGCCCCCTAAAATTGATTTGATTCGATAATACCATATGTGGGATGTGTAAAGGATAAAGTTAATGATATTATATATGTTATTATACTGGAATTATAATATACTCTTAGATCATTAAGATTCCATTCCAGAAAATATGAAATAGAAATGGAAGTAGCGTTCATGCGTACGTACGGCTTACCATCTCCATGAACGGTGCATTTCATTTCTTACCTCTAAATGTGATGTAAGATTATAAATGACTGTATGTACTGAATATACATGACATATATGATATCTACATCATGAATACCATTCTGGATATAATGAACCTTTGACCAAATTAACAACATGTAAGTATAAGAAGTCTATTTTTGACTTAAGAACCAAATACCGACAAAATGAACATTATTAACTTAAATGATTACATGATTCTCATAACATGGTATAAAAGGGAATAATGAACTTGAAAAAGATTCATAAGCAAGTAGAGATGAACTCAAGTTTATTATTCAGGAGTTTAAAGAACGGTCGGGTCAAGTTGGATACGAGGTATGGGACTTCGTCTCAATCTCCTTTCGTTGAGGCATATTTTATTTTATACAAAACATTCTTTTATACAGTGTATAAACCCCTTTGACTTTTACGTTTATTCAAAAGGAATCTTTTTTATATTAAGTGTTTACTAAACGACAAAAGGGAATGTTTTTATCGTACGTATGCGGTGACAATGACTTCTCCGCCGTCGTAACCGTTATTTGAGTTTCGGCTTCCTCTACAAGCCATACCTTCTTTTTTTAAAAGAAAAAAATAAATACCGTGTTTTACTTTGGTATTGAAAATGGTTTTCATAATGTTTTTATATCAATGTGTTGTATTGATATCTCGTGATTGAAATGTGGAAATTTTATGTTTCCTTTATGCATGTTTTATGTGATATGATTATGTTATGGTTCTTGGGTATTATTATGAAGACGGGTGGTTCCGTGATAAACTAAGGGCGGGTGAGCCCGTTATAGCTCTCCAATGCATTGGGTAACGCGAAGGAGTGAAACGTTAAGGTTTCTCCGAAGAGATTTTAGGGAATATACTGTGATGGGTATTCCAAACGTAACCAAGAGGGTTACTCCCTACGTAAGAATGTTATGAATGCCTCAAGTTCCCTTTATGTCTTATGATTTATATGATTTATTCATGATTTTATGAGGTATGTTAAAGTGCCTATGTTTTATGGGTAAAGTATGATTTCATTCTTATGTATCTATGAACTCATGTTTCCTTTCCATGTTTTTTATATAACCCATACTGAGTTTTTATGCTCATCCCATGTTTTTGAAATGTTTTTCACAGGTCAAGGGAAAGGTACATGATAAGATGATAGAGTCAAGGATGTGTCAAGAAATAATCCATGTTTTATTTTAAATGTGTTTCCATTGATGGGAATGAAGAATACTAATTTTATGTAACCACTTTTTTATATGTGGAATGTAATGCAAGTTTTATGATCTAATTCTCTAAAACTCTAAACCCGAAAAGATCCTCAATGTGTAATCTTGTAATAACTCAAGATTAAGTAAGGTTTAAGGCTGGGGACTTATATCCGACTTTTGTAATCCTCTTGCTTTCTTATATATTTTGTGCTTTGGTCTTTTGACCGAAGCATTACCTTTAGAAAAAAAAGATTTGTATTCCCAATGTTTAGATTACTATTTTGAAGCCTAGATTTATAATGGTTATATAGGTTCCCTAATTTCATTAAATAACACATATTTAATTTATTATCCATTCAATTTTAATTTCTCTTAGGTATATATATTTTTATTGTAAAAATAAATATTATATTTTTTAATATAATTCTTTTTATTTCTATAGCTTTGTTCATTAGTGCAGTCATTCTAGTGGACCAGGAAGATATAAATTTTCTCTTTCTTATTATCTTATTCACTATTTATTTTCCTCCTATAATAATTGGAATCCTTAATGGTTTATTTTTTGTTTATCAGAATAATGTTTTTATCAGATCAAATATATGATTTTTTTGTTTTATGAAATATGTATAAGAAGGGATATTCCTTTGATAAAATTGTGGGTCATTACATTATTCTCACTTATGAAATTTCTCCCACATAATTTTATTTTACATAATAATGTAAAAAAAGGTGAGGTTAATTTTCCTTCTTCACTTCCTACAGTTCTCTTGACACCTCTTCATCTTTTTAGTTCCTCCATAGTACCTTGACCAAGTGATTGGTCTTGTTACGTAGATCTATGTCTCTATGATACAAAATCTTCATAATCAACTCCTAAAAAGGGAGATCATTTTCCAGTTCTACCACATTTGACTTCAGTACATATAAAGGAATTGGAATGTACTACCTTAATAGGGATATGTGGAATAAATCCTATAATTGATACATGGTTGTTATAAGTGATAATCAATATTCCATATCTCTGATAATATTTAGAATATCAAAGAGGGTTATGTAACTAGTAATTATCTTTTCATTATTCCAAAATATCATAAACATATTCCATAGAGATATGTGAAGGAGTACCTTTTTACAATCCTCAATAACTATTTATCATAGATAATTATCTCCATATATCATTTTTGTCTTTGGGTATCCATAATATTCATCTAGATATTCTTTAACTTTTTTACAATTTCATCAAATATTTCAGGTCCCAATTGCTTCAGGTCACTAATATCATCCCATCAGTCTGGTGTTCTACATCTTTTAACATAAATGGATTTCCAAGGATCAATTTGGATTCATGAGTGGAAACTATTTTTGTAAAATAACTTGAGCATTGGTAGATGTTGGCCCCATCCTCCTCTAAAGTCCACTAATCATGCTACCAACATATCATCTAATTTCTTATTTTTCTACTCAGAATTTCACTTAGTTTGAGTATGATATGTTTCACTAAATGTCAGCATGGTGTTTATAGTATTTTAGAGACTCATCGTAAACTTAGATGTGAATCTCAGACTGTGATCTGATATAATCGATAATGGTACTCCAAATATCCCCACTACTTCTCTAATGTAGATCCATTTCTGTTTGTTGACTGAGAAGTCCCCTCAAATCAAAATAAAGTGAGAAATAATTTTAATATGATCCATAATGAACCATATATAATTATTCTCTAAGGTATTATTCATAAGTATAGTGAAAAATTACATAGTGACGTTTTCCTATTTCCATGTAGGTATGGGTAATAGTTTCATTATTCCCTTCTACTTTTGACTTTTACCCTTCACATGCAATATACAAGACACTTTGATGTATATTAAATAAAATCCTTCTTCATATTGTCCCACCAATAGTGTATTAGAGATCTCTATATATCATTTTTCTCCCAAGGTGAAAAAAGATGGAAGAGCTATGTGTATCATTAAAATATTCATTCTTTTTCTTCAGATCGGATGGTACACATATTAATGAACAAAATCCCACAAATCCTTCC
The DNA here is from genome assembly GCA_963277665.1 of Viscum album. NCBI lineage: Eukaryota > Viridiplantae > Streptophyta > Magnoliopsida > Santalales > Viscaceae > Viscum > Viscum album. Next base: position 1,991,959,222 of record OY728133.1, on the reverse strand, counting down.
ACATAAATTTTTAACTCTGAGGATTTCCCCTTTCTTATGGCCTCTACTTTTTTTTGAATTTCCATATAATTTATTTGAGAATCCTAAATATTCTCTAAAATATATGGTTGTTCAATATTTTGTGAGAAAAATGATGACATGCCTTCCCCTATGATCACTAATTCCATCATTTTATATTCAATGAAAAATTCATTTTTTCTCAATTCTCACAATTGATAATGTTACATGATCGTATCTACGTAGAGCATCAGTTACTTTATTTTATTTACCATGAAGGAGGTGAATTGAGTAGTCATAATCTGTGATGAATTATAAAAATAATCAACACAACATACTAAAGTCATAATATGTGAGTATATATTTTAGGTTATTATGATCAATATATATCATACAATTCTCATGATAGAGACAATTCCAAAAACATTCAATGTGAAGATCACAATTTCCAACTCTATATCATTTGTGGGATACATTCCCTCATGAAAATTCGAATATCTTGTGGAATGTGATATTACTTTATCATATTGCATAAGGAAACAACCTAATACCATATTTCAAGAATCTATATTTTCCATAAATATTTACACACTTGTGGATATAGTATGAACATGTGTAGTGATAATCCTCATTTTCAATTCATCAATGTATTACTTTCATTCACTAGTCCTAAAAAACATTACTCCATTTTGAGTAATCTTGGTTAGTGGAATTAAAAATTATAATAAGTTCCTCAAAAATCATCAGTAATACCCAACTAGAATTGGGAAACTCTAGATATCCATTAAAGATACTGGTCTAGGACACTTCTGAATTTCCATCATGTTAGATGGGTCCACATATATCCCATTATTGCTGATAACATGTCCAATGAATTATAATTACTCAATCTAGAAATCAAAATTATTGTACTTTTCTTATAGTTTATCACTTCTATATGTCATTAGAAAAATATTCAAATTCAATTTTATGTCCTTCCATTCTCATTAATTATATCAGAATATCGTATATAAAGACTAACCAAAATTTATTGAGTTAATATATAAAGAATATATTAATTTATTCCATGAATATTGTTGTAGAATTAGTGACTCTAAAAGAAATAACAATAAAATCATAGTGTCTATACCACATTCTATATAAATCCTTAGGAATATATTCTTTCCTCACCTTGAATTAATGATATCCTGACCAAAGGTCCCCCGTAGGGAAATACATGGCCCCAAATTGCTGATCGAACAAGTAAACTATTCGTGGTAGGAGATACATGTTATTTAACATGAGTTTAAAGATCGTGTTATAATCCTTTCAGAGGCGCATTGATACATCCGTCTTCTTGATGAAGAGGAATAGCACACCCCACTGTGATGCATTAAGGCATATCAAACCCCTGTCAAGATTCTATTGTAAATGCTTTTTATTTTCTTATAACTAAATTTTTTCAATCCTACAAGGATTCTTTGATATAGGTATATATATAGGTATAAGATCAATTGATAATTCAACATATCTATCTAGAGGAAGAATATTAAATTCATCATAGAACACATCATTTTAGCCCCTTATAATGGGAATATTCAAAAACGATATTCTCATTTTTCTCAATCATTTGAGCTAGATATGCTGAATTATAAGGATATAATATCTAAAATTGAGATTATTATTATAAAGGGGATTCATTATCCTCCTTATAATTTTAGATAATCAGAGGTTGTGTTGGGACCTGAGTAGTGATCTCCCTTGCCCAACAACTGATTTGGTCTTTATTAAAAGATATCCTAACTATGTCTGATATAGAATCAAAATCAACCAAATTATGTAAGTTGTGTTTTTCTTGGAGGTTCATTCCACAAATATTAAACCAGGACGAGTTATAGACTTTAGAAGAAATAATTTACCAATACTCTATTATCATAGATATCTCAACCTTTGTATTTTGAGGGGGTGTTTGACTAGTTATACTAAAATAACATGATATTAATGATTTAGTAGAACTTGAATAAAATAGGACATTAAATATTCTTGAATGGGGTGGAATAGACCTAAGGACTTCATTTTTTATTATTTTTGATAATACACATTTAATGGGGTGGGTGGAACCCTAACATGGCCCGAAGGCTTAGAGAAAATTACAAAACACTTAAGTCATAGAGGTAATCACCAAGACAAGACAACTTTGAACTGCTCCTCCTCAGCATATGTCATGATATCAGCATTCCACCTTCACAGGGAGGGTCAACAAGCTATCCTATGAAAATATATACAGGCCTGGTACCGATAAAATATTCATACCCTCTAATTCTTCCAATTTCAGTAAGCTCTTCTCTATTGAATGTGCCTATCTTTAATCCTTATATAAGGCCTTTCCCCTCATAGTCTGAGGGGTATATCAGCATCATGTGGCCCGAAGGCCTTGGGGTGGAACTAGTTCATTAATGTGGCCTGAAGGCCTTGATAAACAATTGGACCAAAATCATTGGGTTCCATGAAACCCATGCAGGATCCAAAGACAAAACATCATGATACCACATCATTGTTGGGATCCACATCATGAATAGTGATATAATATTCCCTTCATTTTAGCCATGGAAGTTGTAATTGTTTATTTTCTCAGACAACCCTTGGCTTAAGGAATTGAATTGAATAATTCTCTTGTTCTTTATTGTAGGAACACTACACTTCAAGATAATTCAGGATCTGAACCTTCCTTTTTTCATCTACATAAATGGGATTCTTCAAATCAATTAGGAAATATTTATCTTGATCCCCATATCATATACATTCGAATCATCTACTATCTATATTTAAATAGTACCTAGGATGCCTCTTCACACACTTTTGACTTGTGGGATGTTGGGTTTTATTTATATCATGTGATTAATATAATTATCCTCCCATATTGAACTATATTTTCTAATTTTATCCCATAGACCATGAGACCACTAAGAGTCACAAATCTATATTTCAACCATTAGGAGACATCAAAAAATCCCCTCATAGTAGTAAAACAATCAAATCACCTAACAATTTCATAGACTCATGTTTAATTCACAAAATATACCATCCACCTTGCATTCTATGTTCATGAAATATATGGAGGTGTATTTTTCTAGCCTTGAAATGTTATCCATGGATACCCTGATAGTTTCATCTTTCCTTTTTCAATAATCATAGGAAATCTATATTCATATTATGATGAAGATTTTGGGAAAATATTCATTGAAAAATATTTTCTTGAATAATTCCCAATCCACAGAATAAATTTCCACATAGAAATTGTTTTTGATCAGTGTACACCACTTATTATCTTTACCATAAATATGATCTACCACTATATTTTAATTTCACTTCATATAAGAATTGATGGTAATATAATATCTTCTTAATGGAGCTAATCCATAGTATCATGTTGAGGGAATTCGAAGATCCACTAAATATAGGTGACCATTTTCACATAAATGATTCAAATGAAACTTGTTATCTTTTAAGAGAAGGAGCTTATTCCCCAAGATTCATGTTATTATTTATAAATTATGATTGTTGATCTAGTTCTATAATGATGTCTTGGTCTCCTGTTCCTATTTTGTTTGGCATCTCATCTTGGAAATCATAACATTTCCTATCATTTTGGTTATTAGAATAGTTTCTTCTATTTACTTCCATTAACAATGAAAAATAAGTAAAATAAAATTAGCAATATAGAATACTTATAAAATGATTATTTAAAAGGGAAACTATGAACATCAATGGAATAACATAAATATTAAAATTATATACTTACTTAATATTCCCTATGTTTAAATCTAGGATATCCATGGTGATAAAATTATCCATTGGGTTCTTACTAAATATTTCTTATCCTATTCCAAAAAAATAAGTAGACCATGTTATGATAATAAATATAGGGAACCTAACCTTTTACATATATTATTAAATGATTTTAAGTATAATATAAAGAAAATATTGAACAGTCTAGAGTATTTGGAAGACTATATACTTGAATATAACACATGCAACTAAAAATAAAATTATCTTTTATTTAATATTTGTAGTGAGATCATAACACCCATTGATCTCGTATATCTGAAAGGGATAACCTAGGGAATAGAAAGATAAAATTTATTAGCTAAAAAGAAAAATAAGAAAATAAACATGACAATAAACTATAATAAAAGAGTTAAAAGTAATAACATGATATCATAAAAGAATAAATCCTGGATAAGAAAAATGGAAGAATATAACATGTATAATGTAATTATATGATCATGGTAGTAAAGACATTTGGAAACAAAAAAAACATTTCATAAACATGAGTCAGGGATAATTGCCAAAACTATTTCTTATGTAAAATAGAGTTTCTTAAGGGATTAGGTTTACTACCGAATCCTATACATAAAAAATCTTGAGGAAAAATATTATCCAATGTATTGGAGTGATATCTGGGTGCACCCAAAATAACACCTTCAAGCATATGTGTGTGACATAACGAATCACTCATAAGGAATAAACACAAGGGTTTCCCATGTAACGAAATATGTGTCGTAATGATGTCATAAGTCCCAACAAAATTAATAAGGATAATTTATGAAGGAAAATAATAATGGATAATGATAAATTAATTCTATATATTGTTAAAACGTGTAAAAATAGTTACTAGTTGTCTTTTTAAATGTGCCTCTTTAACATGGTTTTAGGAAAAAGAATAAAGATTCATTAAAAAGGATAAAGGCATAATTGTTTTCATGATACTAGAAATGACCTAAAATAGTTTTTTCATGAATAATTGAGTGAATTCAGAAAAACATCAGGGTACTAAATAAATTTAGGGGGAATACATGGAAATGGGAAAGAAATGGAGAATTTACATTTAATAAGGTTTGTTTATCAAGAGGAGTTGAGAGGGGAAACTCATAAAACATGTAATTACCCCTCAAATAAATATGCATTTAGTTATATTAATATGTGTGGAACAAATTAAAAGAAAATATAAGAATTATATAATAAGAATTAGTGGATAAATTAGGGTTATTAAAGAGGGTGTAACCCAAAGTAAAAAATAGAGTTTCAGAGAGATCCCTAAACTAATATTTGAACGTGTTTAACACTTTCACATAATGTGATGAATAATAAATTTTGATTCATTAAATAAATAAATAAATAACATATATTTATATTAATTATTATAATTTTTTTATGATCATTTATTACCATTATGATGAGCTATATAGTTAAATTTCTTCATTCATGTAGTGTTCATTTTCATGGTTTCATGGTCAGTTTACTTGTGTATAATTGTGGAAGAAATTGGAATAATTCTCATGAAATTAAATTATATAGTATTATTGAACTGATATTTGTTTAAATTATCCCATATATATATATATTTATTTTATAAGGATGACTCATTTGATAAAATTTTAATGATAAATGTTTAGTTAATTTTTACGGGTTTTTCAATCATCACAAGCTAGTATCATTTTATTTAATATTATTTCTATATATTAGATGTAGAACATAAAAAAATTTATAATATAAAAATTAGAATAGTTTTTGACCATAATAATGTTTTTATGACATGACTTGAATCTATTAATGGAAGATGAAAATTCATTATCCAGGAAGGAAGTAAATTGGCATAATTTGGACTAATATTTATTTTCATTGGATAAGAGGAGATGACAATAGGGTCGGACTGAAGTTATTACATTTGAAATATCAAATAATAGCATATAGATGATAGTAGAGTTATTATAATTTCATGTATATAGAGTTTAGGATATGGATGATGAAGAAAACTAATTAAAATAGGTTGTTTGAGAATGTTACCTCTTCAATATCACCTCTTTGAAGGACCCCTTATGAAATATAGAATTAGTCTTTTGTTGATACCAAAAGCACTAGGGCATGGGGAAGAGACTTGGGAAGTTATTTGGATATAATATTAATAATTTACAAGGTTTATGTGGTGTGAGGAGAAGGGTTTGTGAGAGGTGGTATTTATAGGGGAGTAAATGGGCGTTTTTTATTATTATATTCAATAGTTCATTATTTCATCTCAAGAAAATCAATAGTATAAAATCCAATGAATATATACAATAAATAGTAATTCATGGTTTTATATAATGGTGTCTCATGTAATACATGACTAAAAAATTTATTTTTTTGATTAAAACGACAAATAACATAAATTATCATATTTCACCATTCACTAAAAATTCAACTATTTTAGAACAATAAAAAAATTAACTCTTACCATTTTCGGATTAGTATATTTAAAAAATGGAATCCATTTTGTAATAATAATTTTCTAAATATGAGAAATATATTTTTTAAATAAAATCATCATTTACTCAAAAAATATATATATTTTAAATTTATAATTGATTTTTTACCCATTAATAAATTAATTAAAGTCACATAAAATTAAATTGAAATTACTATAAAAATAAATATTATTTTAGGAATATATTTTATGAAAATAAATTTTCCATAAAATAATTATATTAATTATAAAAAAATAAATAAATATTCATATTTTACAAATAACAACAAATAATATGTCATTTTTAAACATATATTTACTTATATAATGATATAAATATATGATTCTCTTTTTTATAAGATGCCTCATTTTTTATACATTAATAAGTGAGGTTACTCATAAAATATCCAAACTACTATTTTAATGGTCATATCATTATTATAATGGTCTGATTTGTAATAGTCATAAGAGTTCTTTAATTTCTATAAATACCACTAATTTAATTTATTCATCATTAACTTCTACTTTATATAAATGTCATATATTTGTATCTTCAAAGTGAATATTATATTATTAACATTGTGTTTTATTTAATTTTTTTCATCAGTGTAGTAATTCTAGGGGATATTAAATTTCCAAATTTTACCGTTCTTATTATCTTATTTTCTATTTATTGTCTCGATGTAATATTTGGCATTCATACGGGATTATTTCACAAATACTGTATCATTATTCATTTATGAGAATAATTTTTTTGATTCTCTATGTAATGTATGTGCTTCTTGAAATAATTTTATGAAGGGATATTTCAATGATCAAATAATATGTTGTTATAAATGGACATTGGTGTCACTCTTGGAATTATCTCAATAATGAAATCCATTGGTCTCAGTAGAGGTAACCCAGAAAAGTCATCAAGGAAGATGTCGATGAATTGTTCCACTAACATAGGGAAATATAAAAATTTCATTCCCTGCTCAATCATAAAAACACTAGAAACATGATATGTTACTCTACCCAATCAATGATTTCGAGGTCCATATCAACTTTCATGGACATCCCTTTCACCGTTATAAAAATATCTACCACACTTATGTGATGTGAAAGACATCCTCCAGTAATTGAAATCAGAATGAGCACGTTGTTAAATCCTATCATCTCAAGTCATAGTATATCAAGAGTCTGATGTTAAAGCCCATCATCACAAGGAAAAAAGTGATCCCATCCAAAAATAAAACCTCCAATCTCAATGGGAATCCATTACATTTTTGTACACTATTTATTCATATTAAAAATGGTGTGTTGAGAGTAATCACACCATTGATTTACTATATTTATAAGACAATAAATTCCATAACATCTGTAGATATGAAGAGTTGTGAATTTCCTCTATCAAATAAGGTATAATATAAAAAATAGGTTACTACAATAATACCTAAAATTATAAAATTCTCAAGACACTGCTCCTCAGAAGTTGGTTTCACTGTATATATATGTCTCCATCCACAAAATTGAGATGAAAACTAATTTACATGGGCATGTATTCTATGTTAGAGATGTATATATGAAGTATAGATACCTCATCCGCATCCACCTCCTTGGCCTAACCAACCGATAATAGTCCAAAACCATGCTTGATAAGGAAGTGGAGGGAAAGTTCAGAAAAAAATGTTGAAGGTCTACCATCATGCTATAAGATTGAAACTCAATTATATCACCCATAACTAAGGGATTTTTAGTGACTTCCCTAGCATAGTAATGATACACAAAATAACTTTCAGTGTGTTCCATCCAACTGGAATTTCCACCACGAGAATGATCAAAGAGATGTTTCTTGCCACTAAAAAACAACCTCCCTACCTTGTGGCTAAACCACCCTCTCCCACTCCGCTACCTTTACAATAGTTTTTCATAATGATTATTGATTCATTAACTATCTCATAAATAAAATTAAATCAAAATAAATTTACCTTTTATTAAATGCAATATATAACCCCATCCAGAAACAATATTAATGTATTCAACTCAACAATTTAGATTGTCTGTGAAAATCACTAAAGCATGGTGAAAAGTGAATAATAGGCCATCACAGACAGAACACTATACTGTAGGTCCATAAATTCACTAGCATTATCCATTATTAGTATATAATGGATGAATAAATCATAAAAGGTTATATGGATGTCTTCCAATACCATATGCTGATGTCCATCAACCTGATTGATAATGTCCCATCGTCCCTTATTAGAATCTTGATTCATATATGTTTCGATCATGATATATAGTTCTAGGGTTATCCTTAAATTATTGAAGAAGGATAACATGTCATCATGACATGACATAGAAGTATTAGGACCATCATCATTCGATAAATTGGTAGGATTTAGATACTGAAATTCACCCATAAACTCTTCCATAGTTGGGGATGGTTGTAGAGCTCTTTACACATACTGTATGATGAATATGATGCTATCTTAAAACTAAGCATCGAAACCCAATTGAGGAATACTAAGAGGTTCCACAAATGGCACCATATGAGGTAATAATGTTGTCTTTAGGACCACTACCTTTGGGGTATCAGTGTATCCACCCAAGAAATACATTACTTGAGGGCATCAAGGTGGAATAACTCTATAATTTATAAAAAATCACATTAGATAATATTTAACTTAGTTAAAATCACTGATATCATAATAGGAAAAGTGATTTCCTTACTAAATATGAGTCACACCCCATTATCATCTTCTAAATCATGGTCTAAGGGAAAAAGATTATATAGTTCAAAAGAGACACTACATACTAGCCACTATTATAGATGGGTTTGGGTTAAGGTCTCACATTATGCAGTATAGGTCTGAGTATATGGATCATCCATTGCAAGGTAATGAGGAAAACACTATTTACTTTGAAATTGGAATCCCTATTTAACAATAACTATTTTATTTGTCAAAATAAATTTAGATATATTTATAAAAATTTATATGTATGTACATATTACGATCCAGTTATGTGATTCTCTATTCCAAATTTATAAATGCATAAACATCATATGTTTCTATTGGCATTTTATGTTGTTACGAATTAACCCCTACTTCCAGTATCGGGATATAATATGAAATATAAAATTATTTTATTAATTTAATTACCATTAACAATTTGTAGAAGTAAATTCTTTAATAAATAAAATTTTCATTCCTGTAATCAACAAAATCTTACATTTTATGCCATGTAACTAGTGGTTCATGGTTCAAGCATGGAATAATTGGTTAATTAATCTAAGACCATCATGATATATGGGAAAATATCAATTAGGATCATGCAGAATCTTTAATTAATACAAATATTTTATCATTACAAAAATTGTTATCACATTTTCAAATATAATATTCATGGAACATATAATATTCATTTGGAAACACATGTAGTAATAAAAAATTTTCATCAAATTTCCACAAAATTTGAATCCAAAACTTCTTATAGTAATTAAAGATGTGATACCTTTCTGAATCATCAAGAAAACATAAAGGGAAACTCAAAACAATATCAAAATTACCAACTCATGTGAGTCTCCAAATGGTGAAATCACTACAGTTTTAATTGGAGAAATAAAAAAAACAATATCCCAACCTAGGTAATTTTTATTTCCCCTATACACGGGTTAACTACTCCCAATAAGAAAATCGTTACCAAATTCTAATATGATCCTAATATCCTCTCTAATACCCATATAGTAAGAAAAAAATTAAAAGAAGGCTCTAATACAACTTTGTAGCATCCCAGATTCAGTTCACTTATATGCAACTAAATTCAGTTGGTCACCTAGCCTAAAAAACACCACCTTATATTCTAGAGTATGTCGACTACCAATGAGGGTATATGGTGGTATAGGTGGGAAACTATGACCTCATGATCAGATTGTAGCACAGTGGTACACAATATTAGTAAAAAACATAATAAATGAACTATGAAAATATAACTAATCCATATATAATAAATAGGTGGTAGATTAGTCAATATCATATATAAAAATGATTATCATGTCGTGAGGTTATACAATAGGGTAAGCACATGGGACACATGATACATAAATATTAATCTTTCAATAGAGAATAAAAAATACCAAAACTTATATCTTGTATAATATGGAGTATAGTATTATCCTCTTATTTATATACACCATCATAGGATAGTATGTTTGGAATCCACAGTTGGTCACCTTCATTTGTTTGTACCTTTATTTGAAAGGTTTATTTGGTACCAGGAGGTTACCAGAATAGGGCGTGAGAGAAACCATGTAGGTCACCACCAATAGTGTTTTTAACTATATATTCTAAAAATATAAAATGGGTAGAGTGTAGGTAATAATCAAGGCATAATATTAAATAAAATAAAATGCATCAATTCTAGTTGCTCAAATGACGCACAACCGACACTACCTGATTCAGCATGAGTCCAAATATCTTTCAATAGATGTCACCCTATATATGTTTGTATATATATAATATGAATATATATACATCATATAAGTAAATATATATATATATATATGAATTATATTAACAAAGACCTACGGTGTATACCCATGGTGTCTGTACATACTTATAAGGGGTTTCATATCTCTCATGGAATATCAGTATGAAGATATAACTGGTTATTTTAAAATCCAATTATAAATCATAGACCAAACCCAATAATGTTTCTTGGATTTGAAGATTCATACTTAGTTTTAATTAATAGGAAACTTGGGCACATCCAAGGCATCATGTTAAAAGTAACCTAGCTATAACTCTAGGTTAAATATAAAAACCACCACCACAGGAGTCCACCCATAATGTTATATATAAGGAACCAAAGTATCATTCTCAATATATTATATAGGTAAAACAATATGATCATTTTTGTGGTATACCACATAGGGTACAATGTATTTTACATGAAATGGTTTAGAAAATTTCCCATTAAGCCTATATATTGTAATCCTTTAGGGAACTAAGTATTGCTCATGGATAAAGTAAATTAATCTACCAAATGATCCAACCAATGTATTCTATGAAAGAAACAATATATATCACTCTACAGTTTTCAATTAAATTAAAATTTATAATTTCCAATCTTGGCAATAGTTTTCAAGGAATCCTTATTACAGACCATTGTATTTCCATCTTCTTTGTGTAAAGGAATGTACATATCTAGAATTAAACTCATTACAATAGAAAATTAGATTTTTGATATGTTGAACAATTCATTTAATATGGATAATTCAAGACACATTAAGAATAGAAGGGGATATTATCACATGGAATACTATTTTCATTTGGTTCAATTAAAAATATATTATAGTCACAATGATAAATTCAACACCACTCAATTGATTGTTAAATTTAATTCTGAAGCATTATACTCGTAGAAAATTAAGAAAGGAATAACCTTAGGGGTGGCTCACATTCATGTTATCATCCTTTGGCATTGATTTATGAGTTTCAATGACAATACTAAGCTTTTAAGTACAATTTTATTATGTTAATTAAAAATTTATGAGGGGTCTCAGGAACGGTCTGGTGAATGGCACTTTGTTGAGCCATATAAAGCACATATAATTTAGGGAAAACTAGACCACTTACCATAGGCCGGTAGATGATACCTTATTCTTTATCACCTTTAAATTAAAATTATAATGGGTGAAATAACGAAAGTAGAAAAATATCTTTATATTGGGAATATTATGTAACATAGAAAGAATATTCATAAAGGAAATATAAATGAGGGAAATAAGGAAGTGGAATGAAAAACATACTGTTGGCTATCTAATGAAACTGAAGATAATGGAATCAGACACAAAATGAATAACCTAGCCTAAATACAAGGTTTGTGGAAGATAGTATGATCCATGTGGATGTGGATAGGGTACACCTAAAGGAGGAGGAAAATATGGTTTAAACCATAATTGGGTAAAAGGAAAAATCACATTTTAACAGATTTTTAAGAGGAGCATAGTTTGGAAGCACGATCATCTAAACCACAATCCTAAACCAGGGTTATGTTGCAAGAATATTGTGGCCCCTTCTACTCCACTAGAGTATCCCACATGACAGTGCATCTTGAGGTGAATAGTTAAAACTAACTATACGACCCTCAATATGATACATTAGTACCCTCATAGATGAATCATAAACTTATCACTATTTAAAACTCAGTCTACCCATCATAGATCAAGGGATTTGGGCATTGAATGATCCTTGAATTTTACTAAACTACCCGTTTTCTTCTTAAGCATTTTACTATAATAAAATGACATGTTTCGAATAATATTTTATGTATCCATACCTCTTTATAAAATTATATACATTAAATAAAGGATACTCGAATAAATAAAGTTGAAATATAAAAATTGGAGGAAGTTATAAAAAATTGGAAATATACATAGTTCAAAATTGATGAAGAAGAAGTTATATGATTTAGGTCATGTATATATATACTATAAAATACTATGATATTGAAGTAAATATGTAATGATTTACATAACTTAATGTTTTATTTCCACCATTGGAGTATGAAGATGTGTTGAGATATCATAGATAACTATTGGTGGGATAATATGAATTAGGAGATCATAGAATATATATCACTGTTCCTAGAATTATATAAAGTGAATGCTAAATGAAAACATTCCATTTGAATTATAAAACCATTACCAAGACCTATACAAAAATGGGATAAAATTACGTTAGATTTTTTCACTAGTCCTATGATAAAGTTTATAGGTAATAATTTCATATGAGATATTATTGTCATTTTAGTAAGACTACACACTTCATATCAAATTTAGAGGATTCATCACTCAATCAACTTACTAGGATATACATCAGAGAAGTCATGAGGATACATGGAAAAACACTATATATTTAGTCTGATCTATAACCAAGGATTACCTCTGTGTTATGGAGAGTTCTCTAACCCTCTATTAACACTTATTTTTACTCTAGTATGACTTACCACCCACATACTGGGGGAAAATATGACTCGACAATCTTCAAATTTGAGAACATTTTATGAGAATTATTGATGTACATAAAAGTAGGATGTGATCAACATCTTCCTCTTATTGAGTTATTATACAATAATCATTATCATAGAAGATCCCAAGCAGCTGCATAAGAATCTATTTATTAGAAGAGAGGCAGAACACATATGTGTTGAGATGAATTTGGTTAACGCAGGCAGCTAGGGCCTAAAATGGTCAGTGAAATTTAAGGAAACATAAATAATAATTCATCCAAACATCATATTTATAAAATAAAAATGTGATCTTTCCTAATAGTCATCGATGAGATCAGTAGTTTTAGGTTGTTGATAATGTGTTCCTCCACACATATCAATAGAATAATTCCATGAGAATTGGGAAAAATGGAAAACTTAGTAATAGATAAATCATCATCTTTATGATTTTTAATCTCATTATAGTTGTGGTATATTGACTATCATTAAGTATATACACACACACACACACATATATATATATAAATATATACTATGTAATATATTTATATAAAAAATTATAACACACGTACATAAATACACACACACATATATATATTTGATAATTTGTATATTAATCTATATATGAATACAAAAATACAAAAATATATAATATAGCAAAAAATGAATTTATATGAAATTTATATACACATATATACATACATATAAACACTCAAAAAATTTTAAAACATTATTATAAGAAATTAATAAAAATTTAATAAATTATCATTGGTATATATCTAAGCATATTTGTATAAATTTTTCTAAATTTTTGTTAATATACATATTTATATATATGAATATATATATATTCATTTTTAATAACCTCTAATAACCAACACATAAACAAAAATATGTAACATAATATATATATATATATTAATTTATAAGAACATATACAAATAATAATATATATTTTTAATTTTATATAAATAAATAATTACATATATTTGCACGTACACACACACACAAACATCTATATGTATATTAATATATATAATTTTTTTATAAAAAAATATATATTAATTTTCATTTATACGGACAATGTACAAATATAGAGTAATACATAAATAAAAATTAAAAAACTCATAGCTCATTTGGTACGAGCACTAGGTCAAGAGAAGTCGGTAACATAATCGAGTCCACTCTCTGGAAATTTATGCATGATGTAGGAATCAAATGGGGAGGACTAAATTATAGAGGTGAAAAAACATAACATAGTTTGCATCATTATGGGGTGGGGATTGGAAAGCTATCCTAGAGTGCTATTGATGAGAATAAATTTACAATAAAAATTATTCTATCAAAATTAAAAAAAATTGTGTGTAATTTTTTTATTAAAAATTCATCATATTTTGTTACCCATGTTTATGTAAAATTTAGTTTATTAATACATTATTTACACATGATCAGATAAAATCATGGTAAAAAGTACATGACTTATTTAGCAACGTTTATAGACATATCTAATTTATAGATGTCTATAAACTCATCCAAACTTTTGACATTAATAAATTTAGTTAAATTAATAATGTTTATAAATATGTCTATATAAGAAACAAAATGTTCCCCATAATTAAATGAGGGTAAATATCCATGTGTCATTCATAATGTAGATAAATGTAAAATTAATACACTGCTATATAAGATTTTTACAAACGTCTTTATATGTTTATAGGAATCATGAGAGAACTTAATCCACTATGGGATTCCATCCACTATGATAATATTTGTAGGAAGAGTTTACTAGTGAAATGATTTTGTACACTTATGTTTATGCTATAATTTTTTCCACAATTATATGCCACGTATTTATTATATTCTCTCATATGTTGTGATTGATTGTTGATGACTTCTCACTCCTACTACTAATTTATTTATTATGACAACAACTTCTACAATGAATCATAATTAATGTTATCTGACATGTTGGCCATGTTTTTAGAGGTTATGATCTTGTTCTCATACCCATATGTTCCTCGCATTCTCATTTATTATCATCGATTGATAATTCATTTGTTTACCATAATTGAGAGATCAGACTCACCCTTCTTATTTTTCTATTTCCCTAGGTTATAATGAAATATATTATACAATAAATTTCTATAAGGGTATCAGGTGTGAATAATTTCATGGCAAAATATTAAGAATTATTATTTTATAATAAGTTCTTGATATAATGGAAAAAATACCCATTTATATGAAAAAGTGTATTTTTAAATAATGGTGTTTTTCTAATTCTGTAAAAATAATTATGCATTGAGTATATATGTGACTCAATATATTATTTAAATGTTGTATTTGTGAATGGTTAACATTGGGACACTATTTATGGTATCAATTCCACTAAGTATATATGTATGTTTTTTACATTGAATCTAGGAGCACTAATATCTTGATGGCTCATGTGACCTTTATGTATCTCACATAATGTCTCATACTTTATGTATCAACCTAAACTATTACATATTCCTTCCAAGTAACCTTTATGTATCAATAGAGTACTTTATTAGATTCTTTAATCATCCAAAATTTCATCTTATTGTTTCTAGATTCATCTATGATGATCAAAAAAAATTATACACAACAATTTGAACTTATTACGTGGTTTGGCCATCTATAATAGAAAAACACCTAAAATATATCTAAATCTCTTCACAATGTAGAAATCCTTCTTGTATAAAGACCACATGGTCTAAAGAATATATAAGTCAAAATTATTCACACACACCCCTATTTCTATTTTACTTTCTATTTTTCATTCAAAATATAAAATAAAAGGATTATAAATATCTAACCATTCATTTTATAGTTATATACTATCAAACATAAAATAAAATATAAATTTCTTCAATTTAAAAACTATTAACCAAATGAAATGAAATAATACTTGAATTTTAACACTCTTGAAAATTAAATTAATCAATAAATTTGAGGGAATAAAATTAATTGAATAACAAAAAAATATTAAATAAATTTATTTCCTATATATCAATAATATATTTCAAATCATTAAACATACTACCCAATATCATTTAATCCTTGTATAAAAGTTTACAATGGTATAATCCGTATTTATATATATATAACTATTTCAAATTTATTCATCATCTTATTTATAGTTTCAAAATTTACTATTCAAGATAATTTTGTTTTAAAATTTAAATAAAAATAATAATTTATTTATTTCTTAAAACATACTATACTATTTTAGGATATAATGTTACATTGATAAAGAATTTTACCGGTTAAATATTTTATTTTTAATAATTTTAACTTGTTTATGTCTAGGAAAACACCATCTAGTCACTTTGAAACTATATTTTATCCAAAAATATCATTTTAAGAAACAAATATCATTTATGATAGTGAAGATACTTGATTCCTTTAGTGATAATATTTTAATAAATAAACTAGTAACAACCATATCTTGTATGTTATTCTATATGTATAGATTTTTTTTGAATAGATTATTTTATTACTCAAAATATGTAATTATTGGGTAGTAGGAACTCTTTCCATCATATTATAATAAATAACATGTCTAAAATCTTTTATCATAGATAAAAATCCTTTTGCCCTTATCATTTTTAAACATGTTATTGAATTAGATAAAATCATAAACCATATTTATTCAAATCGTCTTGTGATGTTTTACATAACAACCCTTTTCTCACAGTAACAACATATATCATATAATTGAAAAAATGGTGAGGATACACAATCATTATTTTTATCCAACCTATCATGAAAATTTTAATTGAATTCAACTCTATGATTTTTACACACATTACATCATCAGCTGAATGAAATGAACAAGCTTCAACAATTCGTACCTTGATTTTAATTTCCTATAAATATATCTAATTTTTTAAAAATATTTTGGTATATTATACCTTTTAAAATATAAGAATTTAATTCTATAACAACAATATCAGTCGCAGACTCACTATAATTTTTTCCCCTTCATGTATTTTGGAAAATTATATCCAATGGAAATATTCCCCCTTCCATGTAACCAAATTATGGTTTTACTGTAAAAGGATACTAACAAGATGATTTGATTTTTTTCTTAAACATTTACCCATATATAAAATCACTACAACATAATATTGTTGAAAACCTATGTCATGAACATCTACACTCAACATTTTATGCGGACATGATAAAAATTTACTTATCACATTAATATTTTCAAAACCACTCTATTAAAAATTATTAATTTAATTCCATATCTAGATTCATAATAGAAAACATTCAGTAATTATGAGTCATTAACATTCCATTGACAATGAAAATTACATCAAATAGAGATTCCAGATGAAGAACAAATAAAAGAATATGTTTTAGTGAAAAAGGATTATTCTTGTGAAACCTAAGTTTTACGAGTCCGGTACATTAGTCTCCACCAAACTCATAATTTATTTTAAATAAAACACATTTTTTTTAAATATTCCTTGAGGAACTGCACAAAATCTCAGTTCTATGATCACACCAGATCCTTCCTTAGCTAACCATTTTCATAAACCAAATGCATATAAATACCACCCCATCTCTCTATTTATAGGTTTGATAATTTGGATTTTAAATTTTAGAAAATT
Source organism: Viscum album (assembly GCA_963277665.1). Taxonomy (NCBI): domain Eukaryota; kingdom Viridiplantae; phylum Streptophyta; class Magnoliopsida; order Santalales; family Viscaceae; genus Viscum; species Viscum album. The sequence goes on along the minus strand of OY728133.1, from coordinate 1,991,941,327 downwards.
TGAATCTCTAAAATCATGAAACCATGACTCCCACATAATGAAACAATACAAATATCACCGTGGACTCCTAATAAGGAAAATATTACAAGAATTACACACATAATCCCATATAATTATTGGCATGTGTTTTGGATTTTCTAAAGAAAATCACTCCAATGAAGAACATACATCATTGAAATGTTTAAACTTTTATAGAAGTTGTGATTTCACTCAACAGAATACTTGGATAAAACCCATACCATGAACACATGTTTGAATCCTCTTTTCTAATGATAAATTTTTTGAATGTTGAGTTTTATAAAAAATACACACTGAAAATCATACATATATAATTTCACCTATAATACCTTTATAAAAATCTTGGGTTGTAAAGCATACATATCTTTTCTTGCAAATGATAGATTCACTTATGTCAAGAAATTAACATAACCATTTCTTTATTGTAATAAGAAGGTAGAACTCATATAATATAGACATATATTTATGCTTCTCCAATGAAGAATTTTGGATTCCCAATGTGTAAAAATTATCTAATTCCTTTTATCCTATTCCATATCACAGAAATTATTACTATAAAATGGTAAACTACATTTCATGGTCTAATCAAACAACAATAATCAATGAATCTTAAATAATGTGGGTATTTATTGCAATACTATAAAGATATATAGGACACATATTCAAGGTTAAATCAAAATATAAACATACCTTAACCATCTTATCACCCCCTAGAGAGGAGAAATATTCAAAGCCTAGTCATATTACTGGAGAAAATAAAACCACCCAAACAATCTTAATGTTTCTAAAACATGACAACCCAAATGAGGCGGTTAGAAGTTTATTCATCCCTAAAAAAGGTAATCCTTGAACACAATTATTTTATTATCATAAGTGGAATTTTAAATATAGTAAATTAGAATAATCCACAATTATGTAATGATCAAAAGTTGATTCATCCATATTGGATGTAAAAATATGATAGATCTTATGTGATGTGAATAAGTGGATTTTCCATGAAGAGTATTAAACTATAATCACCCATATGTTTTGAGAAAAATTGGATTCATACTTGTTGGATATTAAATTATTTCCATTATTTCATGAATAACATAAGAGTATCCATCCCCATTGGGTTCTAAATAGTGATTTTACCCACAAGAATCTAAATCCTGAGTGTCCCAAAATGATTGTGAATTGAATTTGTCCTCAAATAAGATTAACCCATTGGAACACCTACAACTCTTTAAAACATTGGTGTCTACATAGAACATTAAACCTTGAGTTTAATCCTCTAAATCTAAACTATTATCATAACCACAAGACTTTAAACAATGTTTCTCTACATAGTAATCTAATCCATGAGTATTATACAATGATAATTAATAGTTAGTGTGTTCATAGAAATTAAACTATTACCTTATTTGATGAAAATAAGATTACCTGGGTGATGTTCCCAGGATTCCCTATGTGGTGACCATGGGATAACTTCTGTGATAATATTAGGATTTTTTAGGTTATAATCCAAGTATAATTTATGTAATGACCAAAAGATGCATTATATAATGAGAATGGTATTCCCAAAGTGATGAGGATTGGGTGCCTTATATGGAGTTCATATGATTCCTCATGTGATGAGCGTGAGATGCCTCATATATAAATCATGTCATACCATAGGTGACATGAATATAATTCCATATGTGGTGAGAATAATATTCCGTCATAATAAAATATATGTAATATATTTTAACAAATCCTAATGCATACTACTTTTTTATCATGTCTAACATCAAGTTTATCACCCTATCATGGTATCAAGATACTCAATTAAATATTGTTACTATGGATATGTAATTAATAATTAGATTCACTACCAAGTATTTAATATATAATAATATTATAAACTAGGAATAAACAATATATAGATAATGGTTTATATAAAGTCCTCACATTCTCATCGTGGTGGCTCCCTTATCATTCTGGTGGTGGAAGACCACCTACCTTTGGAAAATGGGAATGTAATACCTATATCAGAATCATCATTCATGAAATTAAATATGATGGTCCCACTATATTATGTTTTTAAAAAAATAGTTAACTTTATGTGAGTTCCTTACCCCTCAATGAAGATCATATGACTAATTTTAAGGAATCACGGACAAGAACACTAATTGGAATCCATAAAATGGTGACCCTTACATGAATCATTTCTCCATAAATAATGATAGGATGATAAATTTTGATTATATTTTAAATTTCCATCATCGAACATGCAATCATGTTTCACTATAAATTGAATTTCAAAATTCTATCAATTAGAAATTCCAAATGAGGTTATGAAACCGTCACTAACTGAAATGGGGGTAGGAATAGTGACCATGAAAATTCTAGAACCAATGTGTTACCACAAGTGGTGATCCCACACAAAAATTATCATGAAATTACTATATCTCTTTTGGCTACTATATTTTATCACCCAAATTCCGTAAAAAATATCTTACAATATAGGGTCATCAACACCACTGGGCATAAATCCAATTCTGAAGGGGTCATTACTCCCTTGGAAATATCTTTGGATAATCTTGAGAATATGAAAGTATGGTAGATTATTTATCATTGGAATTCTCAAAGGTACATAACCCTCCGCCCATTACAACTATAATACACATTGAGATATTATCCCCTATCATTATGATGAAACTATCCCATATTCCTATTAAATAGTCGATATTCAAGGTGCGTTGGCCTTAAATACAACCAGGGATTCACCGAGGAGGTCTCCCACCATCATACATCTCCTATAGTGAATGGAAACATATTATGTAATTATGTGTGATAATAAAAAACCGAATTTTATTATATAGTTTGATCCACACAAAACCAATGCTTGGGTAATTCCATAACTCCTTCCCCAAAAGAATACACTCATATAGCTACCATAACATTCCCTACCATATTTACTACTAAACAATGGAACATATTCAACAAATATGTATTGATACACCATTCAATCTCCAGAAATTTTAGTTTAACTCTCTTGGTCATTGTCACCATCATTAGCTATATGAAAAGCTCCCCTTTAGGTAAATGATGTTTGTTTCCCAATGGTTAACAATACAGTAAAGTGGTTACCAACCATAATAAAGGTCTTCCGTATGAAACCAATAGTTATACTCATAGAAATGATCCTTATAACATAGAATATCTCATGATTTATAAACAACCTCATTGGAATTGGGTCATGGAAGGGTAACTAGCTTGAGGTCAACCATGATGTTTTAGAGCCCCAAACCACTAAGGATTCAAATAGGATGCTCTTACCTTACCCAAAATAACCCATAAGGGAAGGAACTCATTAACTGTGGATTTTAATTCTTTAATATAAAGATCACAAGATCCTTAGGGACCTCCACAAGTATCTATAAGTGGAGGATTTCACAGACTATTTTAATGGACTATCGATGGAATCTCCCTTCATACCGTAACTATCGCTCCTATCTACCTCAACTCAAGAGATGGAGAACACATCATGTCCAATCATTGTACTATTTGAAGTGAAAAGAATCTATAGAAGAGCCGTATACACCTGATGGTCCCCCTCATGATGAAATATTTAGATCTATATCCCTCAGGGACATGCTGTTGAAAACTTGAGTTACTTCAAAAAGATCCACTTCGACTCCTGAGGATTATGTATCGGATTAAAAAACCTATATCCTTAAATCTATAATAGTGTAGGTCTATGTTTCTTATACATCTAACTTTTTATAAGATTTTTATAGATGTTTGGAGAAACCAAGTCAAATATTTTTATTTAGATAATGATCAGTTTGATGATGTGATCTCATGGGAAGATCAGGACCTTGAACATCCTCCATAAATTTTATAGTGCATCACAACTGAGAACATCCATAAGTAAGAGTTTCTTGGTAAAACCTAAGTTTCATATCTCTTTTAAAACCTACATGTGATGTATAACCACATAAAATTTAATTTTTGATTTATCTTGAAAGCTTCAAGCACATTTAGGCCCTTGAATAGTATGGAATAAGAGTTTAAATCATAGTTCTCTTAATATTTCAATATATTTTTGTTGTTGAATATATTATAAACATTCATAAATTGGGTATTAAAATTTTTTTATTGTTTCACCAACTTTTTAAAGATATGTCTCTACATGAGTGCATTAGATCCAAGGGGTAGTATGATGCCATGTAGTTATTCTTCTCTCAAACAAAAATATCAGAGTACTGGATTGATTCTTTTTCAATGGTTTTAGTGACTCTCCACAACTAGAAAAAACAATAATTAATTTTTTCATAGTTGGTCCCCCAAACACTCAAGAGCATGGAACCACTCATGAAGCATGTATATAATATCAACCATTTGAGGATAAACAATGATATGAAATCCAACCTAGAAATGTACACACTCCTCATAAATATAGACTTTGGGTCTTTGAAGTCTACCAAACATTTTTAACCGTAGCACCCTTTGTGACCGCAATAATAGAAATTCTGTAGAAAATTCTTATGGTGTGATGCAATCCATTAATCCATCAATTTATAATTCAGAAATATCATCAATATTACATGAACATGAGTGTTATATGTAATTAAAACATAATACTTTAAGGATAACATCCGGATCAAGAAGATGTATAAGTTAATAAAATTAATATTCACATGGGGTATCGATAACTTGTAACCCTCAGCTGACCATCCAGGACTATGGAAACAGGTTATTCCAAATTGATATGTATCATAATTTTCCCCCTACCCCACCTCTAGACGGCTAATAAGACAATCATTATTATACTAGTACTGCTATAATTCACGAGGGAGTCTATTTTTAATGGGTATTACATGTAAAGATGCATCCTATAAATAGTTTATCACTACCCTCACTACACACTTATAATTCATGGATACATATTGAAATTTGATACAACTTAAAGTAATGTCATACTGAGAAGAGTTGTATCATGATATATTATAATAAAATATCCAAAACAAGATAATTTTTTACTTCAATGTAATAGAAAAAAATAATTAAGAACCTTTTATATTTTTTCTCTTAGTGTGACCCAATTTTAGGAACCCTCAAGCCACATGAAAAATTGAGATTTATTACTTCACATTGAAACTGGTGGGACACACCTTTTTCTGTTATAACAAACTTTCACTGGGGTTCATCAATATTTTGGATTACCACCATCAATAATTCTAATAGTAGTTCATCTACACCATATAATTAAAGATCATCGTTGAACTCTCTATGTGTTAGTAGAAATATTGAGATTTAACCACAAATTTCTTCTCTTTTGGTAGGTTTTGACATACTCTATCAATATCCAAATCTTATTGGAATATATATTATGAGTGTATTTATAGAATATTCAGGATGATATGGTCCCAAATATTATGTCCCTTAAGTACAAATTATATATTAAGGATATTATTGAGAGGGTTCAAATTCTAAAGAACTCCATACAAAAGAATAATAAAAATTATAATATACCATCTCTTACACCCACAAGAATTTATTAAAGATTAGAGACAACCACTATCATGTAAACCCCAAAAATTTAGATGATCCAGCTCTAGGAAGACCCATAGTAGAAAATCTTACAAACATAGAATTAGAACAGATCAATTCCCAAGATCCCAACTAGAGACAAATTCCAAAACACTATTCAAATAAGAAGAGCATGGAATAATCCATCAAGGATGAGCAGATCCAATTATTCAATATCTATTCCATGTAGGAGAATTATATTAAGATCCCAAATATCAAAAATTCATAGGAAGATGTGTTGAAAATATCCCAAACTAATTCTCCTACAACAAGTTCCTTAGAGTCAACTTACATATCTATTTCATCTTCATTTATTTTATCAAATGAACAGTGGGCCTAGTCAATGTAGAATTGAGTGTCCAATAGGTAAATTTTACTACTTTTTATTCTACACCATTGATAATTATCAAGATTCAAATGATTTCAAGAATACCGTAGACCAAGGATTATAAATGTTATGTAATTAGATAGTGTAAAATATGATCACTGAATCCTATGGGATAATTTTTTCATTGATGAATCATCAAACACTATCCCATTCTATCAATTTCAATATTGAGAATATTTCAGCTTTGCATGCTTCCAAATATTTAAGGATAATTTCTTGACATCTCAATAATAGTGAGGAGACACTACAATTGAAAAATATAGTTTTCACCCTCTTGACCCTGAAGCCTATTTTATTGGGAGGCAATACAATAATAAGTCACCTATTACATGAATATTCTAATGAGGAAACAGATTATTCCACATTAAATTCCATAATGAAATTAGATAGTTGTACTGATCCCCAGAGTGAATCACACCTATAAACCTATCATAGATTTCCACCATAATTCTATAAAGACAGGTAAAATCACTATGTATAAAATTAAAATGCCTTAGGTGAGACACCAAAAATTTAAATATCTACTACTGATATATAAAAATTTAATTTTATGAGATCAATATGAATAGTCCTACACAAATTCATTTTCAATAGAAGTCAAACATTCTATTTGGATGGAAGACTATCTATCCTAGCCACATTCATCTGACCATTGATTGAATCCAATGGCTGAAAATTTAGAGCCTTAAATAAAATTAACATTGTCTCTATATCTCATATTATTAAATGACCCATTAGGTAAAAACATTACATTGATATAATTTTATTAGTATCTAAAGATCCATTCTTGAATTTGGACCAGTATATCAATCTTTGGTGTGCTCTACCTATCAAAGGAGCTCTGTGAGGACTTATTGAGAAATTTATAATTCATAACATATGTGGATAAATTTTAAGCCTACCTTATGGTAGAAGGAAAGCATTGGGAGTTTCATTCCATCATCTCATTTTTTTCAAGATGAATGAGTGATCATACAATTCCACATAGGCCTCCTCAAACTCACAACCAAGATCATTGACATTGATGTTGGTTGATTCTTGGAGGATAATGGCTTTGGGATCATCCTCATTTCAACCCAAACGTTTTAAAAGATGGGTTACATTGAGGATTAATAGCTATGTCCAACCGTGAAATCCATGTTACAAGGTTAAATAATAAAATATATTTGTTGATATTTAATATAATTCCTTGTTTATTCATTTGAAATTAAAAAAAAAATTACCATATATCATGAAATTTCCTTTAACTCATTACTAATAAGGCCCTGAGTTTAGCTTCATGTTACTTAATTATCATCTAATCACAGATGTTGTAAATACTTCTTCAATGGTCGAGTAGTTTTGATCTATGAAAATTTTTCTCTCATCGATGCATGAGAATCCTTTGCAATAAATTTTATATACTATTAGATGAGTGAAATGAAAAGATATATTGACGTATTTGAGTTTATCAAATTTCCTAATGACATGTAATTAAACTATGTGGGTCCCATGGTTGACATAAAATGTAGTTTTCTATTACCTATCCACATCCAAGAAACAATAATGGCAATCCTAGGTCAGTATTTTATTATTATATATACATGAGAGTTTTCCAAGAGAACATTTTACTCATATATGGACCTCACAGAAGATGATTATTCCATATCCCAATACTATATTATAGATGAGTTATATACTCCCTCTATCCATAAAACTTATGAGGTTGGAGAATGAAAAATATTCCCTCCTACCTTTTACAGAGCTTCGAGTATCATAAAAGAACTGGTAAATGTGAACCTTGGTACAATGTAATACTAAAGACTAATATTTACCAATTCAATCATGCCTACTGATGAGTAAGATAAGTACTCCATATACTTAAAGTGAAATCAAGATATATTTTCATGAAAATATAATTTGATTATTGGTCTTCATCCCCAGATCATTATACCCCATCGTTTCCTTACTCATGGCCTTCACGTATAAAAATAGTGAATAAAAAAGAAATATCCTTCCCACGGATCCATAGTTGAAGACAAATTTGAAAAGATGATGATATTAAACAACATTAAGGTGGTCATGTGTCCCAAATGGATAACCAACATAGTTCAATTTATGTATAAGAATGAAAAGATTTGAGTCTGTATGATATTTTAATAATTTAACCACTATATTATTAAATATATCCTTTATAGATGGATATTCAAGATGAAATAATATCTATATGGAGCCTAAAGATAATTAGGCATGAACATTTAGGGAATTCCAAGTAACAATTTTCTTCTTGGGGATCCCCTTTGCCTTGAAAACGATTGACACAATCTATCATTGAGCCATGTATATCATCAACATTTCTATATTAGAATCAATAATTTAATGTTATGTGGATGACTTAGTGGTAAAATCATTTCAATTCCTGGCCATCTTAGTGATATTGAGAAATATTTTCAATATTCTTTATGCCCATACAATGAAGATTAACAACTTAAGTAGTACATTTGGGGTTACAAGTAGGAAATTTATATGATATGAGTTTATCAAATTTCCTAATGACATGTAATTAACCTATGTGGGTCCCATGGTTGACATAAAATGTAGTTTTCTATTACCTATCCACATCCAAGAAACAATAATGGCAATCCTAGGTAAGTATTTTATTATTATATATACATGAGGGTTTTCCAAGAGAACATTTTACTCATATATGGACCTCACAGAAGATGATTATTCCATATCCCAATACTATATTATAGATGAGTTATATACTCTCTCTATCGATAAAACATATGAGGTTGGAGAATGAAAAATATTCCCTCCTACCTTTTACAGAGCTTCCAGTATCATAAATGAACTGGTAAACGTGAACCTTGGTACAATGTAATACTAAAGACTAATATTTAACAATTCAATCATGCCTATTGATGAGTAAGATAAGTACTCCATATACTTAAAGTGAAATCATGATATATTTTCAGGAAAATATAATTTGATTATTGGTCTTCATCCCCATATCATTATACCCCATCGTTGCCTTACTCATGGCCTTCACGTATAAAAATAGTGAATAAAAAAGAAATATCCTTCCCACGGATCCATAGTTGAAGACAAATTTTAAAAGATGATGATATTAAACAACATTAAGGTGGTCATGTATCCCAAATGGATAACCAACATAGTTCAATTTATGTATAAGAATGAAAAGATTTGAGTCTGTATGATATTTTAATAATTTAACCACTATATTATTAAATATATCCTTTATAGATGGATATTCTAGATGAAATAATATCTATATGGAGCCTAAATATAATTAGGAATGAACATTTAGGGAATTCCAAGTAACAATTTTCTTCTTGGTGATCCCCTTTGTCTTGTAAACGATTGATACAATCTATCATTGAGCCATGTATATCATCAACATTTCTATATTAGAATCAATAATTTAATGTTATGTGGATGACTTAGTGGGAAAATCATTTCAATTCCTGGCCATCTTAGTGATATTGAAAAATATTTTCAATATTCTTTATGCCCATACAATGAAGATTAACAACTTAAGTAGTACATTTGGGGTTACAAGTAGGAAATTTATATGATTAATTTTATAGTATAAAGGAAACAATATTTACATAAAGAATTTAAAGGACATAATTTATATGTACCATCCTTATAATCTAAAATATTTGAGTGGCATTCAAGGTAATTTGGGATATATCAGGTGTTTTTTCACCAAAATGGTAGGCAAGTGTATGACTATATGGAAGATGGTAAGTGGAACTGCCTATATTTGGGGAAGATAATTTGAAGGAAAATTTTAAGAATATTGAAAAATTCATACTATATACATCAATTTTAATGCTTCCAATCCAAGGGAAGATATTTAACCTTGAAGTTATATCCCCATAAAATTCATATTGATTCCCTCCTTATACAAAATAACATAGTGGGTAAAGAGATTTGTCTATATTAACATAGTAAATTACCAATAGTCACTGAATTTAGACATTATACAGTTTAGGAGAACTAACTTTACATAGTCTATGTAGTCCATATGTTTGTCCATTATCTATGAAATCATGAAGTCAAACCAATCTCCCACACCGACCTACTGATGTACACCTTCCATTGTCCCATGCAAAGTAGCCAGTTAGCAAGATTTAGAGTGGTTTTATTGAATGTTGCCTTTTTTAATCCCTAAAAGGCACTAAATTGAAAATAATAGTTTGATTTACAGTAAAATCACCCCACCCAAGAGTATGTAAATATAGAAATCTAATTTATATACAAGTATATTATTTATAATGATGAAGCACTACCATTTTGGAAAATAAACTTTCATAGTGCCTCCTGAATCATGATTGAGAGGCAGATGAAAAACCCTAAAATCAGCAGCAGCATGCTTTGAATTTATTCATCACTGATTCAAAGGTCCCTATGTTGTTATAATTCCACATTTTGGAATGTTGTACTAGAAATGAGGCAGAATAAAAATCATACAACCCTCATCTTCAAATGATTATAGATATCCCGGTCTATAGATTTTAGGAGAAGGGATATTTTGGGATATTAACATCAAGAAAATCACTGGAAACTATACCATCAAGAATTTATAGATTTTCCCATTTCCCAAGTTTAACCCAAAGTTAATGGAAAAACTTCCACTTTGAGCTAGAATTCTCTCATGTTACAAGGACTTATAATGACTGGGAAAATTCTTGAACAAATAAAACAAGGTCATGGACATGATACATCAAAATATATTTTCCAATAACTTTAGTATGAAAGACAAGGATACAAATCAGTATAATACCAACACCCCTAGGTGGTACCCTCAAATTCTCCCAACAAGATAGTGGTAACTGATTATATGGATCCTTTGGTCATGTACTACTACCAAACCGGCCTTTAACAGTGCTATAAATAGACTTTATCAGCACTATAAATGAACTGACTACATGAGAGAGATTAAAATATCTATTATTTTATCAGTGCTTCAATGAGTGATGATAATGTAAACCATTATCAGTTGTTTTAAAATCACTGATGAAGGGATAAAATTCCATGTGCTGCAACAACACACTACAACACTACTATGTTGTGTTGTTACAACACATTACAGCACCAGAAATAGACTAGATATTAAGAAAAACAATTTTCAATAAAATATTTAAATGGGATAAAATTTAAAATAGAGACACTAGAGAAAAACAATATCTTATATATGTATATACATTTGTTCATACAAATACATAAATTCAAAATTTTACAAACATTCAAAAACATCCATGTTCCTTTATCTTTTAATCCTGACAGGACTCATGACATTTCTGAAAAAACACCACTTCTAAAGAAATACAATGAACCTATATAAGAAAAAAATTCATATAATAGTTATAATAAAATGAAATAAATTAACAGAAAGTGTTAATTTTACTAAAATTGATGTCAATTTTAAATAAAAGATGCACTTGGAGTCATACCGTTCTCACAGTGCATTTCATTGAGGTGTATATTATTCTAAAACATATCAAATGACATGTGGATCATTTTACTAATGTATCAATACAATATGAAATTGTTTTCATAGTTTTCAGTTTCTCAGTTGTCCTTTTACCAAAATACCATTTCAAATGGGAAACATGAATGATTGAATAATTCTGATCACATCATGTATCAGTTTGACCTAAAATAGATTCATACCCATCACAAATGACTTATAAACCATTCTACTAAATTATATTGGTGTTTCAAGTGTGGTTGATCAATATTCTATGAGAGACACTTTTTGAACTGAATTTCATTTTTTAAACTGATGAAAGACACTTTGAGTCATACCGTGAACATCATGTTTTGGATAAATATTTGGACGATTGATACACATAAAAAAATGACTTATGGATAGTTTTAGGAACATATTAGAATATTCAGAATGTGTTTTCTTGGTTTTGAGTATGATAGTTATCCATTTTATAAAAATTGATGACAATTTTAAATAAAAAGACACACATTGTGTCATACCGGTCACACTATTCATCCGATTTTTGTGCATCTTACTCCTACACATCCCAAATAACATATGTATAGTTTTTATAATGCATAAAAACAATCCAAATTTTTTTTCTTAGTTTTGAGTGCATTACTTCTCTTATTTAGTAAAATGTCATTTTGAAATTAAAACATGGACTTTGACTCATACCGGTCACATTGTTTATCAGATTGAGGTGTTTCTTAATTCGTATACATAAAAAAATTAATTAAATGTTGTTTTAATAATGTATTTAAATTATTTTAAGGGTTTTTTCTCAATTTTGAGTAGCTCAGTAGGCCTTGTTAAAAAAATGATGTCAATTTTAAATAAAAACATGTACTAAGAGTCATATCGATCACATTGTGCATCATATTTAGGTGTGGTTGATTCATGTACATATAGAATCAGATATGTATCATTTTATAAATTTTTCATAATAATATGAATGTTTTTGTTCATTTTTTAGTAGGTCATTTTCTTATAATAATAGAGGTCAATTTTAAATAAAGTTTCCCTTACCGTCATATTGATCACACCATGCATCAGATTGATGTGAAGATTATTGCTACAAATTCAATATAACATATGGATTGTTATCCCAAATTATCAAATAAGTTTGAAGGTCATTTCTCGGTTTTGTGTACATCACTTGTCTTTTTTACTAAAATTTTACTTCACACTAGAATCAAAAACATTGACTCATATAGATCACATATTATATTGGTTTTATGTGATAATTATTCATGTACATCACAAATGATTTAAGAATCAATGACTAAATTATCAAGAACATATGATTGTTTTTTCTTAGTTTTTAGTGAGCGAAACATCTTAATGTCAAATGTTGATTTTAAGCTAATAACGAACACATTAAGTCAGGTATATTTTTTCTATTAAAATTAAAATCAATTTAAAATAGAAATAAGTGGTTGGAGTCATACCGATAATATCTTGTGTCTGATTGAGGTGTGGCTATTTCTAACATGTCCTAAAGTCTCTAAACAGAACATGAGAAACTTTAACCTACCAACACTTCATGAGCAGCTTTGAAAAAACCACATCAACTCGAAAAAATATTCCACCTTATCTAGGAGCAATTATTATGAGTAATACTAAAAATATATAAATTAAATATAAATATGGAATAATAAATTAATTCTATGGAAAATGATTTTAATGTGAAAATATCAAAATTACCTCTAGGATTGATTAGTGGAGGGATCATGAAGGAAACTGAGAAATGTAAACACTATAGGGGTGATATGTTTTGTGTGAGAAGAAGTAAGTGGATGTATTAGTGCAAAAATAGATGAAATATGGATATAGAACCCCAAATCAAACAAAATTATTCACCTGTATAAGAAAAAAATTATTATGTGAGTAATAATAAAAATAAATAAATAGAACATAAATGTAAAACAATACATTAATTATATCGAAAATGATTTTACTATGCTAACATCAATATTACCACTATAGTTAAGTAGATGCAGTAGTGTTACTATTCCAACAAAGTCCATGTAGAAAACATGAATGAAAGTGGCAAATGCAACAAAACAAGGGTGAAAAGGTTTTGAAGGAGAAGAAGCATGACTGTTGGACAGAGTACCCCAACTCAAACAAAAGAATCCATATGTATTAGAAAATAATTATTAGGTGAATTATAAAATAAATAATTAAATCAAAGATGAATATGAAATAATACATTAATTCAATGAGTAACGATTTTAATGTGAAAATATCAATATTACCTCTGTAATAGAGTTGTGGCAGCGTTGTCATTCTTCCATCAAATAATGTGGAGAGAAGTTAAAAGAATGTGATAAATGAAAAACTTTAGGGGTGAAAAGGTTTTGAGGGAGAAGAAGTGAGTGAAATGTTTTGTGCAGAATGAAATGAATGAATGATAGAGAACCCTAAATCAAATAAAAGAATCCTCCTATATATGAATAAAATATTATTTGATTAATAATAAAAATAAATAAATAAATCATGAATATGAAACAATAAATTAATTATATGGACAATGATTTTACTATGAAAAATCATGATTACCTCTATGATTGAGAAGATACAATGTCATTTCTCTTTCATCAAAGGCATGAAAATTGGATAGAAATATTATAGAATTAATAAAATATATAAGTAATAATGAACATTAAATCAACATTTCATTTTATAAATTTTTTATAGAATAGATAATTTATATCATAACATTACCTTTAAATCTTCCCAAATGGTCTATTTGGTCCAGATATAAGAAAATAACAAAACAAAGGATTCTATGTTCACATCAATACAATTTAGAAAACTATTTGGATGTTAGGAAATAGAATAAAATTAAAGTTGTTGATGTTTATTTGGCTCCACTTATTAATGGATATAAAACAATGATTGATTATTCATCACTCAAAATGTTTATAATAAAACTAAGGATTCTCTATGAACTTCACTATTGTTGGTTAACTACCTCTTAGAGTCGCATCTGACCGAAAATTCTTACCCATAGTCATTGTGATTCTGTCTTCCCACACATGCTCACCATCATCTCTATCATATCACCATTAAACATTCATGTTTCCTTCTCTTCATAACAATTTTATTCACTATTCAAAAAAAGGGAAATTTTTTCCATCATATATTTTTTTATTCCCATGTTACATTTTCAATATAATTCATTTTCAACAAAACCTTTTCCCAATGAATTAGCTTATTATACAAAAATTTCTCTATTTTTTCCAGACTCAAATTGATTTGTTTCTCTCTATGTGTGGTATGAGAGCATCATAGGGACATTGGGTTCGACATTCAGATCTGATGCTACGCAATGTAGTATTTAATATACAGTAGTAAAGTGACAAAGATAATCCTTAGATTTGTTATTATCTTTGTGAGTGATGCATAACCAATCCTTATTTTGGATCCATTTATCAATGGATCCAAATATACATCGACATTATTCTAACCCTTCTGCACTAATTTTTCTAGAATAACCACAATGTCCACAAGAAAAAGGATTTTATAGGGATATTCTTTAATCTCTCTTGAAATCATGATGAACTCATTAACTCAATCTTCTTATTTTTAGTTTCTAAAAATATTATCACAAATCCATTTTTGGTTCATATCAATAATATAGGGTTCGTAAATGAATAATTTAATACAACATAAAAATAAATAAAAATTAGATATTCATTATCAAAAGTGAATGTTATAGACAAATAAAATAAGAGAATTTCAAAATTTGATTGTTTCAAAGAATTCATGTTTATCAAAAAAAATGGGAAATTTAATTCATGAAATCAATTACTCCACCTCAAATCTATCTTAAATCCCCTAAAAATGAAAATATAATATATTAAATTAAGGTGGAATAAGAAACTCAAAAATGATAATAATAATAATAATAAACATTCATTCAATAAACTTGAAGATAGAAAAATGTGTTGGAACAAGTGATTGAAAAATAACGGGAATTATTACATTTAAAATTAATGGTATATCAATAATTGAAAACATCTGAAGTCTATTGGGATGTCATATCACCACACCGACTCACCCCAATGAAAATAAATGTACTCAAACAAGATGTAAAATTAGCATTGAATAATGGATTACATGAATAAGAAATAAATCAAACAAAGAGATAGTTTTCATATTCATTAATATTATAAAAAAGTTTATAAATTGAAAAATGTGATGTAATTGTTAAATCAAGAACAAATAGATTATTATTGAAGGATATATTAAATATTAACGAAACCATAAATTATAAAATGAGGAATTGATCATAATCATTACATAAAAAATAATTTTATGGATATATTGATAGTATTTCTCAACACCAATGACATAATATTTAGTGGTTTAAGAGATAAATAATGAAAATAACTTTCTAAATTTATAGTGACCAATGTAAACATGTTGATGATTAGTGAGTTGACATTTTCATTTATCTATAGGTGACTCCTGGAATTCATGGGACATTTATTTCCTAAACCATATATATCAGGGGAGTGTTTTATTCATTTCAAATGGAATATTGAAAACTGAATTTGACACCCATTGAAAAATAAATACAATTATCAAATGTTGTGGGTTGAATGTCAGTCCATATTATGGAGTACGAGAGATTCATTATATGAAAAAAAATTTGTTAGAAAATTGGATAGAAATAAAATTTTTAAATGTCATATAGTTAGATATCAAAGAGATTTCATCGAAGTCTACTTGTTGTTTGTTAAATAAATACTCAAAAGAAGGAAAAACTATTGAAAATACACATTACTGAGAAACAAATAATAATGTATTATAGTGTTATATATGTCTAAAATATAGTGTTATAACTTGAAAGGGGTAATCTCAAATGTTTTTTTCAAAATTATTGAGAGAGAGAGATTATGATGATGATGAAAAATTATAATGTAGTTGGAAAATATAACCCAACATCAAGGAATAATATTTCATATATTATTATTAAATGATTTATAAATAATTCTGTATTAATATAATGATGGATAAAAATAAAATAGATTTTTTTGGTGTAGAGACATAGGAAGTTGGATTATTGAGAAATGGTAAAACACATATAACAATAGATATAGTTTTTGAAAAAAATCCAAGGAACCCATATATCAAACACCTGAGATGGTATATGATAGTGTCTAAGGGAAATTCATGATCCGCCATAGGCAGTCAACAAGCAATGGGACTTGAAAAACAACAAAGTGTGAATGATTTCTCCCCTAAAAAATGGTCAAAATAATATTTTCATTAAAACTCCCATGTTGTAACCATACGTTGGATTAACACACCATCCCTGATAAGTTGAAAAAAGAATATGTGAAGCAGTATAATATAATACAATTCCATTAACCAACCTTTAAAACTGTCACACACAAAAATCCCCTGTTTGAATTTCTAAAATTTCAAATGTATAAAATACATAGATAAAATAATTAATGAAATATATTTATGATAACATTGGGTAATAAATTTGTAAAATTTAAAAAAAATAAACAACCATATAAACACCATGTGTCACTATCGAGTCTAGAAACAATAAACTCTCCATGAACGATCAAGAGTTGAATCAAAATTTGAATCTGAGAAAATCAGAAGGCCTACCTTACTATTATAAAATAATTAGACCACAAATAATGACATCATAGTAGAAGAAATCAAAAAAACCTAAAATAAAAAAATAAAATTGGAAGGTCTACCTCTCTAGGTTGAAAAAATATGTAACCCTATTCATAAACCCTATCCGCAATCGAACATCGGATGTCGAAAGATATGTTCGAGCAACTGGAGGTAGTCGAGTGGTGTGATTTGAGCTTTAATTCGCCGAGGATATGTACCTGCAATGAGTGGAATCTGTAAAAAGATTCTGATATTATGGTGGGTCCACAAATAGTTAGGGTTTTGTAGTTAGATTGGGACACCTTTATTAGGGATTATAAAAAAGTGCTGATAAAGAGTTATTTTATCAGTGCTAATTACATATGAATTGATAAAATAACTCTTTAATAGTGCTTTTTAGCACTGATAAATGTATGTCTTTATCAGTGCTGGAATAGTGATGATAAAACCAATATTTATCAGCATGAAACTTATAGCGCTAGTAAATGTTTATTTTATCAGGGATTTTTTAGAAATGATAAAGGTTCATTTATCATCGCTTATTACTTAAGCGTTATTAAAGGATTTATAATTAAAATTATAAACTTAAAAATTTCAAATATTTATATATACTTAATAAATATATAAAAATATAAACATATTAAATATTTTCTTTCTTAAATACATTAATTATAATTTTAATTTTTTTTAATAATTATAGAAATATTTTGAAAAAAAATATTTTAATCATTATATATATTTATATAATTATACATATATTTTTTCAATAAATATATATTAATATAAATTTAGTAATCATATTAGTTATTTAAGTAAATTTATCATGAATTTAATAATTATTTAAATATATACATATTTATTTATTTATTATTATATAACACTTTTTAAAAAGATATTCATTTATTTATAATTATAAATATATAATTGTATAAATATAGTAAATGTACATTTATAAATATATTTATTTATAAATAATTATTTACAGTTTTTTTAAAATTATTAATCAATATCAAATTTTAAGTGCATGAATATATGTAAAAAATGAGTGAAATTGAATAAATTATGAATAAGAACACTTTAAAAATATTGAAATAATGGATAACTATTATCAGTGTGAATTGTATATAAAAATGAATTGATTATGTTTTTATGAAATCAATATAACCAAGATTTGATCTATGTAAAATTTATAAATCAAAAGACATTCAATTATATTTCATGTACTAGGCAATTAGTGAATTATTTTTAATTAAAATTAATTTTTAATTAAAAACCCTTATTCAATAACTATATGACTATTTAATGTAAATACCATAAGTATTGTGTAATGTATTTTTCATATTTATATACATTAACATATATATATATTTAATATATACATTTTAATTACATTAATTACCATAACTATATGATTAATAAATTATTTAATCTTTAATAATGTATAATTAATTTACTCATATTTAAAAATATTAATATAATTAATACAATTTGCAATATTTTATTAATAAACAAAAATTTTATTATTTATTTATTTATTTATTTCATTGTATTTATTCATACCATAATTAGCATGAAAAACTCCTAATGAAATAAATATTTATCAGCACTAAAAATGAAGTTCAAATAAATGGTACCCTTTATCGCACTAAAAATAAAGTGCTGATTAATATTATCCAATATCAGCACTAAAAATAATGCATTGATAATGGATACCATTTATCAGTGCTAAAAATAAATATCTAATAAATATTCCCTTTATCGGTGCTAAAAAAGAACTGATAAATATGCCATTTATCAGCATTTTTTTCTTGCACAGAAAAATATCAACGCTATTAAAGGTAAGTTTTGTAGTAGTGATGTATATCCAACATGGAATGATACTCACAATTTGATATGACTGGGAAAAATTATCTACACTATACAGTAGTCCTATTTTGAATGGGTCATCAACATATTCGTCTTCAATGTGATCCTTCTTCCCTACATTCAAGGGGAAAAATTACTCATGACATGTAATAGGTCCACACAAGAATGTGTGAATCCCACTGGATAGTATTAAATCTCTCCACCAGATTCAAAGGATGGGGTACATTTGGTCCAAAAAATTCTATCATTACATAGAATAAAACTATTTGTTTCATTCCTTCTAGGTCCACTGTAACTATGTTATACTAACCCATGATTTTAGTAAATACATTTCTTTAATTAAATACCGTGTGAGTAGCATGTCTTCCATGAAACACAGTACTAAAAAAACATGTTAGATTTTATAAAATTATTAAATATAAATAATATATTATCTCCATTAAATATATTTTTCTCAAAAAAATTAAAGACTTTATAAAAACTATTTAAAAATGTATAATAAAAAATGAACTTTTATGCTTCGATATACACTTGTTTTCTTCAAAAAACACATTTTGTTCATTTTTTTTGTTAAAATTAATATTAATTTTTTTTGTAATTTTAAAATTTTATTCATTAAAATTGAATTTATAATTGTAAAAGGTAGTTCAAAATATTTCAAAAATTACCATTTTATTTTTTCACCATAAAAATAATCTTACCTAGATTAAAGTGAAATATAGGGATAATGCTTAAACTATTATTTTCAATGACTTGATTTATTATTAGTCTTTTATTTTTTAATATAAATTATATAAAAAAAATTAAATTATGAATCTACTGTGATTTTTTAAAAAATATATTATTATATTGAAATACATTCAATTGGTAAAAATGTAAATAAAATTATGAACACATAAGGGTTAAAACCTATATTTTAAAAAAAATAATTATCTACCTATTAAATGTTTTAATTAAAGATTTATTTTTATTATAAATAGAAATTGATTTAGATAAAATGGAGATTAAATTGGGGTTCAAATCACCCATATTTGGTAATATGGGCTATTTAATGTTCTGTGTAAAACCATAATACATAGTTAAAAACTTGTTACCTATGTAAATACTGAAATGGTAAAATGAAGAAATCAAGTAGTATAAGACTTGAAAAAACTGTTCAAATAATATTTGTCGGTCATTTCTACCTTTATCTCCCCGAAAATATTTTATTTATTAGTTTTGAAACCATTGATCGTTGAATAGTTTCATTCTATTTAGAAACTAATTAGTGTTCACAAAAGTTTCCATTTCATCACTTGTCAAAGGGTCACACTTCAACCACTTTATGTCATGCCTATCCATTTGGAATTATTATTGAAAATATTCTATTATAATCCACATATAACCCAATATAATTTCTTAATAATTTTGGGTCCTTATTATTTACCAAATCCCTTCAAAATCAAGGAGGTTTGCAATGGAATTTTAATTTCATTAACGTAAGTGTGTCACATCTTTTTATATTTAGTGCAGTATTTTCTTCTATTACCTCCCAAAATAAAATGAAATATAATTAATTTAGTACAATTACTATTTTTAAATGATATTATATTAATTTAATAAACATAATTTTTTCCTCTTTATCAACTTATAATAACAAAAGAACATTGACTGTGTGTCCGTGTAGACTACCTTCACAACAAAATAATGTTATTTTTACATATTCAATCAATGATTGCTTTTTCCCTTACCAATGAAAATATGTACAATTTTTAAAAAAAAGATATAATTAATATAGATATTGTAACAACCCGACCCCAGTTACCTAGATACAGTGAATTATTACATAACATTTCCATGATCATAAAAGATAAAGTCTTTAAAGACCAGTTAGTTTAGTAGGCATGGAAATACAAGATTCATTCATAAGGTTTACATTACATTATAAAATTAAAACCTTCATCAATGTTGTTTCCTTAGAACACACTCATATTTATTCAGACTCTCCCTGTAGGTCAGCCAAAAAAATACTTCTTCGCATCCTGTGAAAAATAAAACATAGAAAGGGGTGAGCATAGAAGCTCAGTAAGGATAACAATATCTCAGAAACTATCATAAATAAGAATAAACATTTAAGGAAATGTATAAGATGAAAACAAATGACTTTTAATCTTGAACTTCATTATAATATGTTAAAGATAAAATCATACAATTCCAGTTAATTACTCACATGTATATTCTACTAGTTTAATAATCATATGAACTATAAATAGCCACTTTCATAATGATGGAATGCATAATGCCAGACTTTCATAACCACATAGTGAAGGCCTTGTGCCAAGACTACAAATAAGACTTTTTCAAGGCCTTGTGAAAAGACACTAGTTTCTCTCATGAGACCTACCGATGCATCGAGAGCTATAGAGGGCTCCACCCATCACATAATAAGTCCAATAAATTATTCATAAGAAAAGTTTTAAACATAACATAAACATTCATATTAAAAATAGCATAAAAAATGTCAGAACATTAATAATAAACCATGAATGGTATAAAAATAATACATCTAATGTCAAACATATCACATAACCTTCAATACAATAAGGATGTTTTGTACCATAATATATCAACTACAAATAAACATAAAATCCATCAAAGGATGTTCACATAGATGAAATCAAAACCTTTTTTAGAGAAATATCTCTTTATATTTTTAAATCATTTAAAATTAATATATTTATAAAGGAAAACATTTATTTTTTAAATATTCTTATAAGCATTTAAGTTATGATTTGATGAAGTTATAGTGGTAGAAAATAGCCGCACCCTCCGTATAAGTTAAAAAAAGTCATTCTTACCTTAATTTTGTCAAAAATGATATAAAGGACCTTGTTCGGAAAAAGATGGAAAGATTTCATTATAAAAATATTATAAAAAGTCAAACAAGGGTATAAATGAATTTAATCCATAGTCAAAAAAATAATTGTGAATGTTTTGAAATACATTTTTATGATACATGGATGTGGATGATAAAGGGGTCTCCGTAGATACTTACGAAAATACAACCTCAGATAAAAAAGAGATTGTGAAAGTAACCCAAACCATGTACTTTCATTGGTCAAGGGTAGGTTAAACTCATATATAATGGTGAAATAATTGTTATTAAATTAGTCAAGAATCACATACATTAATATGATATCATATATGATCTCATAACATTGCTTTGTCAATAATATCTTATTATTATCGTTTTTTTGGCTGTTAATGGATTCAGTTTCCTTTATATTCTTTGTTTTGTGAGTCATTTTTAATATATATGTTATGTATCTTATTCATATCCAGAATAATATAATTCATTTATACATTATTTTTAATCATCAAATGAAAATTAGTCTTGAATAGATACAATGGAGAATGAATCTCATCACGTTCATGTAGACGATAATCTGTCCGTACGCACGAGTGAAAATATCATTATTTTGATATTAAAATAATATATAATTGGATGGTATATCATGTATATAGAATCATTATCATGTTATATTTATTATTTACATCAATTACATATAATTATTATACCCATCCAAATAATAATGTATGGAATAATAATTACACAACGATGATAGGACGGTAAGCTGTACGTACGCACGTATGGTGACATGTCATTCAATGGATAGATATAATATTGAATTTTGTTGTACCATATTTATAATAACAAAAAATTATATATAATATAATGGGATTATTATTTTATAATGGAAAAAACAATGAAAATGGAAGTGGAAAAAGAACAGATCTTGAAAGTGGTGATGAAATATTTACCTCTTCTCCGGGTTCATCCTTTTGATTTGATCAAAAGGGATCCATAGATTGGATTTATGACTAAATTAAGGCCTCTTGGATGATGGGAGGATAGTTGAGATAGTATTTTGGAAGAGTTTGGCCCGTCTAAATGGCTTTTAACATGTGAATTAGAGAGAAGGGTGAGTCCCTTTTATAAGAGGGGTGATGGGAACCTTAGGAAAAGTTAGAAATATTATTTTATAATAAAATTATTTTCGATTTATAATATCTCAAAAATGTATTATTTAAAGGATAATGTTGTGATGGGTCTAAAACCACTCAACCAATAGGTTTTAGATAGGTTTGGGTTACTATATTAACTTTATCTTTTATATATAACTCTTAGTTAAATAGTTTGACATTTACCATGTCTCTTTGTATTTTTATATTATATTTTTAATAAATATACTATATATTTAAAATATAATCCCAATTGGTTCATTAATGATACAACTAACATTATATAATACTTTTGACTAAACTTTAGATCTTTTGGAATAGAATATAAATTTATAATATAATACTTTTTTTAAAAACTCTTTTATGTCAATTTTGACACTATTTGGTATTTTGTTTTTTCTAAATGAATAACAGAATTATTACTTCAAATAAAATTAATATAACCGACCATAATATGTCATATTAAGCTATTAAATTAGTGGAATTCATTAATAGTCTCAAATTACATTTATTTGGTTATTTATAATATCAATTATTTTAGTATTTCATTAACTAGGTAATTACTGCATCATCATGGTGTCACTAATAAATTAAATTATCTAATGTCTAAAAATTATAAATAAACTACCATTATATAGTAAATAGTCTTATCATTCTAATGAATATTTATAGTCGAATTTATCTTATGTTTAACCTGATATTAAAAATGTTGTAGTTATTAAACATTGATTTTAACTCTTTTAACTCTACTATAAATAAAATAATAATAAATGTACTAATCTAATCAAAGTGGACCAAATATGTTAATATTTTATTCATAAGGTTGTTTTGGTTTGATTTATACTTTTCCAAAAGAATTAGGACATGTGTTATGGTAATAATAATATCATTTTTACCCTTAATTACCCTATTTACTTTTAACCATGTTAAATAAAAGCAAAAAGTTACTATTCACCAAAAATTATTTTTTTCTAATTGAACCATATTTTACTCCATGATATTAACCGTGTCTCTCAGATTTTTGAAATTCCACTCATAGAAGCGGTAAAATTATGTTTTATGTGAATTTGCAAATTCTCCTAGGAGGTGAGTAAAAGACGGTGAAAAGTTCAATAAAATTTTTATATATCGAAAATTATTATAAACTGACTCCAATAAATTACATTGAACATATAAATGTATTATATATCTATTTTGACATAAAATAAATTTAAATAAAACAAATAATTTCATAAATAATAATTTGGTTTTAAAATATAACTCAGTGTTTTCACTATTCATCAAAAATTGAATTTTTTCAAAAAAATACAAAAAATTCATCCTACGATAATTTCGATACTCAGGATCGAAAAAAAGTCCATTTTAAAAGATAAAATTTAAAAAATTTCATAAAGTGGGTATTACTATTCATAATGGCTAGTTTTATTAGTTGTGGTGTGTTAGAACTCGAAGTTGTGTACAACACACGCTATTGTATTATTTAAAGAGAAGCATACCATGGAAGCTTGGGGTCATACATTCTCCCCTCCTTTGAATAAATTCATCCTCAAAATTTCTAAAATATTATTGCATAAAATGTCCCGAGTGGTTCTTCATCAAAACATCCTCAGGTTCCTATGTTGCCTCTTCCATCTTATGGTTTCTCCATAGAACTTTTACCAGATGAGTTGTCTGGTTTCTCATCACTTGTTCTCTTGTATCAAGAATCTTGACAGGATCTTCACAATAAGATAGATTGGGTTCCAGTCCTAATTCATAATAGGTGTGTACATGAGTTGGGCCAGGCATGTATTTTCTCAACAGTGATATGCGGAACACATCATGAACTTTTGAGAGACTTGGTGGAATTTCAAAACGGTAAGCTACTGCACCAAATCGTTCTAGTATTTCGAAAGGTCTGATGTACATGGGACTCAGTTTTCCTTTTTTACCGAAATGTATAACACCCTTCCATGGAGATACCTTCAGGAAGACATGATCTCCAACCTGAAATTCCAAAACCTTCCTTTGGTTATCGGCATAGATCTTTTGCCTACTTTGAGCTTCTTTAATGTAGTTTTGGATTACCTTTACCTTTTCCATCGTTTCCTCAACAAGTTTTAGGACTATGAGTTCTCTTTCACCAACATCATCCCAACAGGTGGGTGTGTGACATCTCTTTCTATATAATGCTTCATATGGTTCCATCTGAATACTTGAATGGAAGCTATTGTTATTGGAAAATTCTACTAGTGGTAAATATGGATCCCACATAACATGAAAGTCAAGTGAGCATGATCTCAATATGTCTTTTTAGGGTCGAATTGTCTGTTCTAATTTTCCATGTGTTTGAGAGTGGTAGGAAGTTCTCAAACAATGTTCAGTATCTAGGGCTTTTTGAGGACTTTTCCAAAATCATGATGTAAAAAGTGGGTCGCGATCAGAAATAATCGATAGTGGGACTCCATGAACTCTTCCAACTTCATTAATATATAGTCCTTCCAGACGTTCAAGTGGTAAATCTTCTATTATAGCATGAAAATGTGCTGACTTGGTATAACGATCAACAATGAACCATATTGCATTGTTCTTTTTTGGGGACTTTGGTAGACCCATGACAATGTTCATCATAATATTATCTCATTTCCACTCAGGTATCAGAAGAGGTTTCATGACTTCTCCAGGCTGTTTCCTTCTATCTTTCACTTGTTGACAAACCATACATCGTGACACAATATCAGCAATCTCCCTCTTCATGTTGTCCCACTAAAAATGTTCCATCAAATCTAAATAATTTTTGGTTCTACCAGGGTTTATAGAGAAATTGGAACTATGAGCATCATCCAAAAATTCCTTTTTTATATCAGGTATATCGGGAACACAAAGTCTCTTCCAAAATTTCAAAATTCCATCTTCATACACAAAGTCACCCAATCTTCCATCATGCAAAGCTTTAATCTTCTTATTAAACTCTTCATCACCAGTCTGAGATCTCTTTATCCTTTATAGTAAAGATGGTTTGGCAACAATTTGAAAAGGTATTGATGTTTCACCTTCCATGAGGATTCCCATATCCATATTTTCTAGATCCATACATATATGAATCTTTTTTAACTCTCATTTTGTTCAAAACTCCATGATCCTTTCTACTCAAAGCATCTGCCTCCTTATTTTCCTTCCCTAGGTTATAGTGTATAGTGAAATCATAATCCTTGAGTAGTTAAGGCCATCACCTTTGCCTCATGTTGAGTTCTTTTTGTGAGAAAATATAATTCAGACTCTTGTGATTGGTATATATTTCAAATTTTTCACCACATATATAGTGTCTCCAAATATTTAAAGTAAATATTACAGATGATAACTCAAGATAATGAGTAGGATAGTTTTGATCATTAATTTTTAGTTGTCGTGATGCATAGGCAATAACCCTATCATTTTTCATAATGACAGAACCATGTCCTTTCATTGAAGCGTCACTATAAATAACAAACCCAACATTCCCCGATTGTAGAGTCAATATAAGAGCATTGAATAATCTTCTCCTCAGTTCTTCAAAACATTAATCACACTATTTCTTCCAAAAATATTTAACCCCTTTTCGTGTGATCTTTGTTAATAGGATAGCCAACTGGGAAATATTCTGGAAGAATCGTCTATAATAAACTCCTAAACCAATAAAACTGAATTCCTCAGTTATACTCATCGGTGCTGGCCATTCTTGGATTTCGCTTGTCTTAGTAGGATAAACAGAGATTCTATCCTTAGAGATAATATTGGAAAGAAAAGAAATATCCTGAAGCCAAAATTCACACTTGCTAAACATCCCATATATTTTATGTCTTCTAAGAGTCTTCAGGATAACGCACAAGTGATTTTCATGATCTTTGTAGCTTTTGAGGTATACCAAGATATCGTCAATAAATACCACTACATAGTCATCATGATATTCCTTGAAAACTCTGTTCATTATATCCATGAAAATAGAGGGTGAATTAACCAATCCAAAAGGCATTATTATAAACTTGTAATGCATGTACCTGGTTCGAAATACTCTTTTCAGAATGTCTTCCATCTTCACACACAACTGATGATATCCATATCGAAGGTCAAACTTCGAAAAGTATTGAGTTCCACGATATTGGTTGAATAAATCATCAATGCAATGTTTGGGACACTTGTTCATTATTGTTATAGCATTGATCTCCATGTAGTCGATGCACAACATCATAGATCCATCTTTCATCATAATAAAAAGGATAGGGTCTCCCCATGGAGAAACACTAGGGTGAATAAATCCCTTATTAATCAATTCCTCTATTTGTTTTTTTCGTTCCACTAATTACACTATGGCCATTCTATAAGGGTTCTTCAATATGGGCATTGAACCAGGAATTAAGTCAATGGAAAACTCAATTTCTGGTTCTAGAGGATGTCCAGGTAAATCCTCTAGAAATACATCAACATATTCTATAAAATAGGTATATCATCTATTTGAAAAGTCATTTCCTTAACAATGGTTGTTTCATTCACTTCCTCCCTAATATTTGAATTTAATCGAGCTATTGAGGGTGGATATAGATAAGAATTAGGTGGTGACAATTTTGCTCTAAAGATAAGATGTTCTTTATCATCATCATCAGAAATTGTAACCTCCTTATTCTTATAATAAATCTTCACATCATGGTCAAAATCCAATCCATACTGAGTACTATATCAAATTCAATCATGGGTATGATGATGATATCTACAAATAAAGAACATTTAAATGCTCTAATGGGAACTGATTCACAAACTTTTTTATGAGGATACTTCCCTTAAGAGTTTTGACTGACAACTCCCTTATTAATTCAAATTGGAAATATCAAATTTTCATAAAAAACATGGAAGATATAAAATAATATGATGATCCAAACTCAAATAAAACATTTTCTATACTTGAGGAAACCATTAATGTACCTTCCACCACATCTTTCGGAGCTTCAACCTCAATAGTAGTGATAACATAAGCATAACATTGATATATTTTCCTTTTCTAATGTAAGTTCCCTTGACTGTTAAGAAATTTATTAACATAATTCCCCTTTTTCTAAAATTTTAGCATTCAACATTGACAACCTCTTTCTTCCCCTTGAAATCTCAAGCTTAGTTTCCATTTTCATAACACTATTAACAGTCTCTCATCCCCTTCAGGAAAGTACCGGGGTGTTTCTTCCCACATTTTACTGTAGGATGGAAATTAAAATTTTCCATTTTCCCCTTATTTCCATTTCCAAAGTTTTCAGTAGATCTCTTCTCCCCATTCTTCGATTTACATTGATATGACATAGAGAATTCTTTTTCTGTCTTGATTACACATGAGACCACATCTTCATATGACAAGAAGGATAGTGAGACTAATGCTCGATGGATAAATGGTTTTAACCCATCAATGAAATGATCAATATTACTTCTTGGGGTACGTATATAATCTTCTACATGCCTATCTATCCTTATAAAGTTTTCTTTATACTTTGTGAAATTATCATCCTCCCTTTGCCTCAAACTCAGAAAATTTCTTTCCATATCTTCTAGATGGTCACGAGGAAAGTATTTTTAAATGAATTTTTTTTAAACTCCCTCCATTCCTTATTTGATACTTCATCATCTTATTTTGTGTTTTGAATCAATGACCACCATTGATCAGCATCTCCAGTGATGCGGTAAACTGACATGACAACGTTTTCCCTTTCACTACTCCCTATGGAGTGGAATATTTTCTCTAAGGAATATATCCATTTCTCAGCTACTAATGGATTTGTACCCCAATTGACTGTTGGTGGTTTTTTCCTGATGAAGTGATCTAAAATTGATCCCCTACACTGTAAACAAGGGTGATCTATACAGGTAAGGTTATTATTAATAACCTGAGTGAGTTGTCCCAGTATGGTGACTAGTTGATCAGCACCAATTGTATTACCATCTCCACTATAATTATCTTGAGCAGGAGGGAAATCCCTAAATGGAGTGCGTGCATCAATACAATTTTGATTCCTTCCACTAGGTTCCACTTATAAACAATGGCATAAACTATATTAGTTTATGATTTGAAATACATAATTCCAAACATGTAAAACACTTAACATAAATTGAGCAGTTTATGGATATAATACATAATAAAAAAATTCTTTTAAGAAGTATATACTCATAAACCCTTCAAAATTGTTTGTAACGAAAATGGTAATTATCCTATGAAAATCCCCCAGGAGTGTCATAACCAAGAGTGTAGAAAGGCCCGTTGTCATGTACCAGTTCCCGTTTAAGTCTAGCTCAATGTGGTGTTTTCGGGTTTTACACCAAGTTACATCTCTATCAGAGCCGCGTCTACCTACTCGTATCTAGAAATGGATGTATTGCTTGGAAAACTCACAAAATATCTACGATGTCAAAATTCAAGGAAGTTCTTCTATAATAATCCTCAAAGTCTATCTTAGTGTAATGTTCTCTAATCATAGTTTATCTAAATATTGTTTCCATTTATTGAACTAAACATCCTCTGATACCCACTGTAACGCCCTAACCCTCGTCACCCAGAGTCAGTGCATTATTTCATAACATTGGCATGATCACAAAAGATCATGTCTCGAAAGACCTATTAGTTTAGTAGCCTTAAATACACTAGATACATTAATATGGTTTAAAATACATTATAAAATGAAAAAACTAAAAAATGTTGTTTCAATAGACCACACAAATATCCCCTCAGACTATCCCTGTATGTCAGTCATAAAATATTTCTTCTTAACCTGGGAAAAATTAATCATTGAAAGTGGTGACCTTAGATGCTCAGTAAGGATAACAATATAGCAGAAACTTTCATAAATAAGCATAAACATTTAAGGAAATGTATAAGTCTAAATGAAAAGAATTTTAAACTTGAACTAAAGTATAATATGGAAAAGATAAAATCACATAATTCCATTTAATTAATAACATGGATATTCTACTAGTCGAATAATCAAATTAAATATCAATAGCCACTTTCATAATGATGGAATGCATAATTCCAAACTTTCATAAACACATAGTCAAGGCCCTGTGCCAAGACTAAAAATAATATTTTTTCAAGGCCTCACGTCCAGACACTAGTTTTTCTCATGAGACCTACCGATGAATCTAGGAGCTATAGCGGGCTCCACCCGTCACATACTAAGTCCAATGCATTCCTCATATGAAAAGGTTTAAACATAGCATAAACATTCATATTAAAACTAGCATACATAATTTCAAAACTTTATTTATAAACCATGAGTGGTATAAAAATAATGAATCTATAGTCAAACATATCAAAAATCCTTCAATACAGAATGGAAGTTTTGTATCATAAAAAATCAACTTAAAATAAACTTAAAATCCATCAAAGGATGTTGACATAGATGAAATAAAAACCTTTTTTAGAGAAATATATAATTCTATCTTGAATTTATTAAAAATTAATATAATTAAAAATGAAAACATTAATTTTGGATATATTATAATAATCTTGTATGGGATTCTTTGATGATGTTTTAATGGAAAAAAATAGCCTCACCCTTCGTATAAGTTAAAAAAAGTCATTATTACCTTAATTTTGTCAAAAATGTTATAAAGGACCATGTATGGAAAACGATGGAAAGATTCCTTTATAAGCATCTTATAAAAAGTAAAACAAGGGTATAAATGAATTTTACCCATATTCGATATAAAATTAACAATTTTTTGAAATAAATATTTAAGAAACATGGACGGGGATGATAAAGATGTCCTAGTAGATACTTACATAAAAACAACCCTGGATAATAAAGAGATTGTAAAATTAACCCTTACATTGTAATTTTCTTTGGTCGAGGGTAGGTTAACCTCCTTTATAATACTGAAATAATGGTTATTAAATTATACATGAATCATATACATAAATATGATATCATATATTATCTTCTTACATTGCTTTTTTAATAATATCTTAGTATTATCGTTGTTTCGGGTGTTTACAGATTCATTTTACGTTATATTATTTGTTATGTGATTCATATTTGTTATGGATGGAATGTATCATATTCATATCCAGAATTATATCAAGTAATTAAACCTTATTTTTATTCATCTAATGATTATTAGTCTTTAATGGATATGATGGAGAATAAATCTCATCACATTCGTGGAGAGGATATTCCGTACGTACGCATGAGCGGAAATATCATTCTTTTGATATTAAAATAATATAAAATTGGATGTTATAACATATATACAGAATAATTATCATGGTATATTTAATATATACATCAATTACACATAATTATTATACTCATCCAAATAATAATGTATTGAATAACAATTACACAACAACTCGGAGACGGTAAGACGTACGTACACACGTATGGTGACATGTCATTCAAAGGATGGATGGAATAATGAATTTTGTTGTACTATAATTATTATAAAATCACCATACATAGAATATACTAGAGTTATTATTTTAGAATGGAAACATCAATTAAAAATGAAGTGGAAGAAGAAAGGTACTTGAAAGAGGTGATGAAATATTTTCCTCTTCTTCGGGTTCTTCCTTTCGATTTGATCAAAATGGCTCATTAGATTAGCTTTATGACTAAATGAAGGCCTCTATTATGAAAGGAGGACTGTTGAGAGGGGATTTGGGAAGTTTTTGGTGGATCCAAATTTTTCGAAGGTGTGAATTAGAGAGAAGTAGGAGTTCCCTTTTATAAGAGGGGTGAGGGGAACCTTGGTAAAAGTTAGAAATATTATTTTACAATAAAATAATTTTCGTTTTCTAATGGCTCCAAAATTTATTATTTAAAGGATAAGGTGGGTATGGTTCAAAAACCACTCAACCGATAGGTTTTAGATTGGATTGGGTCACTATATTAACATTATCATTTAGATTTAACTCTCACTAAAATAGTTTGACATTTACCACGTCTCTTTGTATTTTTATATTATATGGTTAATTAACATACTATATACTACCAATAGAACCCCAAGTAGTTCATTAATTATACACAAGTCATTGTATAAGTCCTTTTTCCGAACCATAGAGTTTTAGGAATAGAATATCAATTGATAATATAATATTTGTTTTAAAAACACATTTATGTTAACTTTTACACTATTTTTTTATTTTGTGTTTTCTAAATTCATAACAAAATTATTACTTCACAAAAATTCATATAACCAACCATAACATGTCATACTATACCAGAAAATTTATGTAATTCATTAAAAGTGTCAAATTACATTTATTTGGATATTTATAATATCAATTATTTTAATATTTTACTAACTAGGTAATTACTACATCATCATTGTGTCATAAATAAATTACATTATCTAATGTCTAAAATTTATAAATAAAATACCATTATGTAGTAAATCATTTTATATTTCTAATGAATATTTATAGTCGAATTTATCTAATGTTTATCACTATATTAAAAAGGTTTTAGTTATTACACATTGATTTTAACTCTCCTTTAAATAAAATAATAATAAATGTCCTAATCTAATCCAATTGGACAAAATAGGATAATATGTTATTAATAAGATTTTTTCGGTCTAATTATACTTATCCAATAGAATTAGGACATGTGTTAGGGTAATAATAATATAATTTTTACCCTTAATTACCCTATTTAATTTTTAACCGTGGTAAATAAAAGTAAACATTTACTATTAACCAAAAATTATTTTTATCTTGTTGAACCGTATTTTACTCCTTGATAATAACTATTTCTGTCGGGTTTTTGAAATTCCATTCATAGAAGCGATAATATTTACTTTTATGTGAATTTGAAAATTCTCTTAGGAGGTGGGTAAAAGACGGTGAAAAAAGATCAATTAAATTTTTATATATAAAAAATTATTATAAACAGATTCCAATAAGATTAATTAAACTTATATAGGGATTATATATCTATTTTGTCTTAAAATAAGTTTAAATAAAATAAATAATTATTCAAATAAAAATTCGGTTTTAAACTATAACTCATTATTTTTCACTATTCATTAAAAATTGAATGTTTTCAGAGAAATACCAAAAATTCACCCTAAGAGAATTTCAATATTCTGAATCCAAAAATGAAGTCCATTTTGAAAGATGAAATTTATAAAATTTCAAAAAGTGGGATTCACTATTCATGACGGCTAGTTTGATTGGTTGTGGTGTGTTGGAACTCGATGTTGTGTACGACACACGCTATTGTATTATTCAAAGAGAAGAATACCATGGAAGCTTGATATCCTAAAAATATTCTAATTTTATAATGATATTATATAAAATTAAGAAACTTCATAACCATAATAACTTATCAAATCATACCGTGTTCATTTTTATCATAATCAAACCACCTACTTGAACAACAATATTTAACTATATCATTACTGAATCTAGGAACATAAATACTAAAATAATTACACATTAACAAGAAAACATTTATTTGAATAGGGTTATGAGAATGTTATATTATGTATTTAACCAGTAATTAAGTTATCATATTTGATCTCTAAAATTACCAAAATAAGTCGACATCAATTCCATTTTCATTAATGATTTTTAAAAAACATATGAAATGATATAAGAAATTTATAAATCAATAAAACTGATCTATTCCGGTATATTAAATTATCTAGTAATGATAATATTTGTCTCAATGAATGGTTATATGTATCCACATTATTAATGTGAATTAAATAATAACACAATACTGACACTGTATGGTAATGATTAACCATATTTAACTAATATACTTTCCTTAAATGGTTATAAGTGAATAAAATAAAAGGGAATATAAATAAATATTTTTCATAAAAAGTTAATTAAGATATTTATGTTTTTACAATAAATAAGAGTTTGATCAACTAATTATTAATCCCTAGAATGGGATTCATTAAATCAATTTTTAATTTATTCAGCCACATTCTTTATTACGTGAATATAATTTTCTTGATTTATATAATCCTACTATTACCATATTTTATATGTAATATCCTATTTTTGTAAATGTAAATTACATCTCATCATCATTAACCACTTATTTTCTTAAAATGGTTTCTAAAATAAAAGTAAAATGTTGTTAATGTTAACTCCCATTCTTACCAATGGTTATTTTTTCTAAATTTATTTCTTTTTCCAATAAAAAATGTTTTATTTATTAAAATCCAAAACATTTTATTTATTTTATATTCCACATATTTTCCTTTGGATATTTTTTTAATATAAATTACTTAATGTATTCTTTAATGTGGGGTTATCTTTAAAATAACCAAGAACTCTTAATAGATGAATTTTATTTCATTATATACAACTCCTGATTTATTATCTTGAATATTTATTTATTTTGAAGGTTAATTTATTTTTTACTCTTTATAATATGATTTTACAAATTCCTCTCATGCACTTATTTTTATCCACATTCCCATTTCATAAAAAATTAATTATATATTTCCTTGATTTTTTTCATTTTGAAGACATGTCGTGTGCTCATGTTATGAATTATTTCTAATGTATTCCATAGTATTATATAATGATCTCATATTTTATGGCCATCGAATTGTATTTTGGACACTTTAATAACTTTTATGCTTCATTAATTGAATTTTTATGATATTAATTTTCTCTACCATTATTTATGATTATTATATATGTTCTCATTTTCATTTAATAATATATTTATCTCCTCCACTTGTTCAAATTCATTATTATAATCTGATATAATATGATAACTTGTTCCATTAATAAGTTTTTGAAATCACCCTTTCATATGATTCAATATTCTAGTTTATGAATATAATTATATATTCTAAGATATCTTAAAATGGGGCTAGAGGAGTGTGATTGTGGTGAAATGATTTCTAGTGTTGTAAAATAATAGTTTTATATAGAAATTCATCAAGACATTAAACCTTTAGTAATCTGGATGTTGTGAATAATTGTAGGATTTTTTTAATATTTTTGTTGTTCCATTATTCATGTTATGATTAACTTATGCAAATTTAGTTGATATCAAAGAGGGTATTAATTATTTTTAGAGATTAGTTTACTTATTTTTTGGACAAGGAAAGTGAATTTTAGTGAAAACTCTATTTATATTTCTCTGGATAGGAAAAAATACTAATTTTTGTGGTAAATTATTCTGTATGTTGTTTCATAATAATTAAATCCTAGGTTGGATACTGGAAAGTCGATACAAGTGTGTCATAAATATGCCAAGGTGTAATCACCCTGGAAAAGGCTAGTTGAGAATTGACATCTTCTTCAATCTAGTACATGAAGAGAGGGCCTATGACTACACACAAAAAAACAATCATTGTGGATATTTTTTTGGGTAATTTAAATTCTCTTTATTAATTATTATGATGTATTCAAATATAAATTTTTTTCATTCATAAAACTAATTATGTATAACCTATATTGAATGATCGAGATTTATAGGATAATGTATACACATCATTTATGAAATTCTATTTATATATTTATAGTTTCCTTATATTTATATTATTTAATTTAATTATACTCATTAATAAATTTTATTGGGTTAGGGTATTGGAGTGAGGCTAAACGAATTGAGTTACTAATGTGGGAAATGGATATTATGGATATTGTCTTAATGAGAAAACTAATTTGATTCTAGATGGGATACAAAATATCTTGTAAATGATAAACCAATTTTCTAAATATGTGAGTAATAATAAAAATATTTTGGGATCTTAAATATACCTAAGTATGAACAACATTATATCGATTCAATAAGGAGGAATCATCCACCCTCTTTAGCAGGGTTTCTAATCCACCAGTTATATAGAAATTCATCAATGTGATGAAAATGATATTTTTCATTATAAAATTATTACACAATGAAATTGTAATTTTATCCATCTACCATTTATAATGTGAGGCTTACAAGGGGAGGTATCTCATTAAAAATACGATTGAAAAGGAATAAGTATACTCAAAATAATAGAAATAATTCAGGATGATATTTTCACATTGTATTTTGCTCAGATGCTTCACATGAAAATGAGTAAACAAATAATATTTAGAGCTGAAAAAGGTATAAAATATTCTGACGCTCTACTTCATTAAATATGGAGTTATAGGGTTTGGATATATGATATGTTTCCAATTAAATATTGTTAGTAATAGAAATTTTTGATGTTGCACATAGCTCATCATGCTCTATTAATCCAATAAGCGTGATGATTTCTAATGTTCTAAAGAAATATGATGAGATAGAATGAATATTAAAATTACCAGATGTGTATCTTCATGCATGTTTTTTCTAGAAATTTAATATTGAATGAAAAAAGTATAAGGGTATGTTACAACCATGACCCATTTCAGTATAGAAAGGAAAAACATCACCATGGTATCTTTCATATAACATCCCAAAATGTATAAAGTCCATAATTCTATCCCGGTTGTGTTTGATCTACTTATGATATGTGAAAATTTTATTTCCATCAAAGAATATTTCACTGTAGACTTACTGACCAACATATAAAATATTGAGGTGATACTGATATATGGAGTAAAAATTTCAATTGTATCTAATTGAGATATGTGGTTTACATTGAGGTTTTTAATTAGTATTCATAAATAATTGGAGGCATAAACATGTAATGGAACT
Source organism: Viscum album (assembly GCA_963277665.1). Classification (NCBI taxonomy): domain Eukaryota; kingdom Viridiplantae; phylum Streptophyta; class Magnoliopsida; order Santalales; family Viscaceae; genus Viscum; species Viscum album. The sequence goes on along the minus strand of OY728133.1, from coordinate 1,991,904,708 downwards.
AATTATCCCCCATAGACAGATGGTCATTCTTAAAGGACTATTAAAACTCTATAGTATATTATATGATATTTTTCAATAGACATGAAATGATATTGTGATCAACTCCCCTCAATAGCAGAGTTCTCAGAAAAAATATAGTTTCAATTCTAGGATTTGGAGGGATCCATATGAGGCTCTTTAGGGGATGATATGTATGAATTCAACATTATAGGATCAAATGGGAGAGGGTAAGATAATATGTATTTAACTAATCAATGAAACTAATGTTAATGTTCAAAATATTCAGTAGTATATAAAATTTGTAGAAAGTAAAAAAAGAATAGTTTTGAAGATAGACATCGATGATATCTAGAGTTTCATTTTAGTTAGAAGGTGTTGTTTAGAATATCTTTATGGAAGATAGTTATGATATTTGTGAGTAAGTGATAGTCAAGGATCCGGTTCCAATAGGCTTAGCTCATCCACTGGAGGTGCTGGAGTGGAAGTGGGATGACATTTCCATGGATTTCATGACTGGGCTACCATGTACATCTAGGGGCCATGAATCAATCTGGGTAGTCATTGACTGACTCACCATGATGACCAACTTCCTACCCATCCAAGAGTATGGATCAGTAGAGGACTTGGGGCGCCTCTACATACATGAGATAGGGTCCAACCTGCAATCATCTCTAATAATGACACATATTTTACATCCCAGTTAGGGAAGGGATTGCAGGAGGATTTCAAGACTCTAATACATTTCAGAACTACCATTCCTTCTCAGAAGGAAGGTAAGACAGAGTGGACTATTCAGAGAATGGAGGACATTCTTTGTTCTTGCGACCTTGATTTTGGCCATAGTTGGGAGGATCCCTTGACCTTGGTGGAGTTCACAAACAATAATAGTTTGCACTCCACCATCTATATGGATCTATTTGAGGCCTTGTATGGATGACCATGAAGATCACCTGTATGCAGGGTAGACCCAAGGGATTCAGCACTTATGGGTATAAAGTTGGTATGGGATTCCACTAATAAGGTTCACATCATCCAAGAGTGGATGATGATAGTATAGAGAAGGAAAAAGTCTTATGCTAATAGGAGACTCAGAACGTTGAAGTTTAAGGAGGGAGACCGTGTCTTCATACAGGTCTCACCTTGACTCGGTTTATGGAGATTGGCTAGGGAGGCAAGCTATCTCCAAGGTTAATAGGACCCTTTAAAGTTCATAGCAGAGTTTTTGAGGTGGCATATCACTTATCTCTTCCCCCACAGATGCATGGGGTGCCTGAAATTTTCTACATGTCACAGGTGAAGAAGTACGTGCATGATCCATCGCATGTTATCAACTGAGGAGAGCTGTAAATTGATGTTGGGCGATGTTTACAGAAGTTATGGTGGAGATTGAGGATCGAAAATATAGGGTCATTAGTGGATGATCGATACCTCTAGTGCGCATTCGCGGGAAGCATGTGGACCTCTAAGAGAGAACATGTGAGTGGGAGGCTCAGATTCTTGCTCAGTTCCCCCATTTGTTTCTTTGCATATGTTGTCATTTTTGGGGACACAAAAACCTAAGGTGGGGTGTATGAAAAGTCCCATATTTTCCATGTAATGTTTTAATTATACGGAACTACTTTGAAGCTGCAAAATCAGACAACGTTTGACTCCAATGCCTTGTGTGCCCAGAACATAATTTCAATCTTTCTTATGGTACGTTCATTTAATGTATGAGTGGAAAATCCTAAATTTTGATCCGATACTCAGAATTGAAATATGAGAGTACCGTTGAACTCCTAGCATCATGATTTACTTAAGGGCGCCTTAACCTCGACCATAGTGGGTTGAGAGAGGAAGTTTCTCTTCCCTATTTTTGTGGAGGATTAATAGAATAAATATAATTTATTTTTAAATAACATCCACCTCTCTTTAGGTTTTGGTGGCGGAGACCACAAAGGGTGGTCAGGTATTTAATGTAGGCCATTAAGTGCCTGGTTATACAACGTATGTAGCCACCCTACATTTAATTAATGAGGTTCATTAATTGAAATAATTAATAAAAATATATTAATTATGTGTTGTGAAAAATACTACAATCGTCACTATTTTTGAATTCATCGGTAAAATAAGAGTATTTTTAGGGAGAGGGGGATTTTTTGAGGACCCATTTGACATTGAATGGATCCATCATGAAAAAACTGAAGATCATCGTTTGCTCAACATCATTGGATGGTTTCTTCGGGATCAACAAACACTCACCCATCTTCAAATCTAGGATGCACTCCGATGACTCATGATGTGGGGTTCTGTCTTTTTTAAATTTCATGAGTTGTTGAATCATTTTCATTATCCCTAGATTAGATGATAATGTATAGGGAACAAAGAAAACGAACAAGGCCTGGACCCTCCATCTCTTGTTCAGTCATTGCATTCTATGCATTTAAATTTTCAGGTCGGATGGAACCCAAATCTAGGGTAAACGAAGTGAAGGAGATGACCCCAATGTCTTTAGGTGATATCATATGATATAACAGATAATTTGAGCTCAGCTGGTGGCCTATGAAAGACTGCCGGCAAGGCGCCAATACCGTGGCACTGGTAACTCGCGCTGGAAGGCGTGGCAGCACTAGTGACTCACGCCGGTAGGTGATGGCGGCAGCCGATACAGGCTGGCCGCAGAGGTGGCGGTGCGCTGTCACACACCCTAGGAGGAGGAGGTCGTGGCTTTTTATCCATGGTGGATGGGAAGGTAGGCTGAAAATAACCTGCCGCAGAAGTAGTACGCCGCGTTGTAGGGCGCCACTAGAGGTAGTCATGGCTCAAAGCCAGGGGGAAGAGGGACCCGCTTCCCTATGGGTACAGTGGATACCATGCAGCATCATGTGGTGCCACTACTCCATACACCGAATAAATTATCCATTCTGGAAAATGGGGGGATGTCCCCCCCCCCCCCCCCGTGGCATCTTGGTTGGGCCATGCGCCCTCCTGTAGGCAGCACCGCTGCCCTTGTGGGCTAGGTTGTGCCCTCTTACGGGCAGGGATAGGCCCCATACTAGTCGGGTGGTGCCCCCTTGTGGGTCGGACGGTGCCCCCTACTAGCCGGGTGGTGGCCCCTGCGGGCTGAGCTGCTCCCCCTACGGGTCGGGCCACGCCCCTTCAAGCCTTGTCGGGCCGGTCAGACCGGGTTGGACTGGACTAGAACCCATCCAGGCCCAATTTCACTTAAAATTCCCTAAATTTAAATCTAGATGGTTGTTTGATGAATCATCCATGGCATTGGGATCCTTGGATAGTGATGGTCTTATTGATATACTCCCCTTGACTATTGAAAAATGTTATATTGCGGATGAGTTGGATCAAACCCAAATCCATTGGGGACCTTGGTGCTAAAATACTTATAACTCACAGACTAGGTGTCCGATTGACACACCATCTATAGTGTCAGAATCCTTACAACATGGCAGTCCTTTGGGTTATACTTTTGTGGAGCTTAGCGGAGGTCGAGGTAAGACTGATATCTCATGGCGAAAATTCTACAGAAATCGAGCACACTTGTGGCAAGGAATCTTTTGGCTAGCTGTTATTGAAGTAGCGACCCTATGTGGACCAACATCATAGGGACCCTGTGTGGATAGACATCGTAGCTACCTGACAATGAAAATTTTTAGAGAATCCCATCGAGGGTCATCTTTTAGTGGCCCTGTGTGGATTAGCATCGAGCGACCTTGTGTGGATCAACATTCTAGTGACCCTATATGGATCAGTAATCCAGAAAACCTATGTTGATCAGAAATACATTGACCCTATGTGGATCTGAATTCTAGTGACCATGAGTGGATTAGTAGTAGCATGAACTGACAAGGACTAACATTACATTGTTCTGTCATGGAATTGTGACTTACATCAAAGAGTGGATCGATAATAGAACAAATTCTTTGTGGATCAGTTGTGGATCTTCTAAATGGAATAAGAAGATATAGCGTAGGACTAATCAACTATATTCGTGATCTCTTAGTTTTAAACTTTCTGTGAGATGACTATTGCTTCGTGCTTTGTGAATGAGGTTTTGCATTGTGGTTTTTCCTTTGTGGAACATTGGGAGACCTTCAGGGGTCTTGGGGACCCAATTGTGTATTTTTATACTCACACCTATATGGGCTTCGCCCATGCCATGTTGTGTCTTGTGAAGATGACATAAAACTTTGACCGAGTCATGGGAGCCAGGATGGGTGATGTTTAGTTGTGGACCTTTAGAGGTGACATGTCGTAGTGACAAACAAACATGAGCTATATGTACCCTTCAGGTAGGAACCTTGGCAGATGATTCTATGAGATGTTTTTTCTGTTGTTGTTGTACTTTTCAGTTGATATTATATTCTATCCCCCTTTACATATAGTACTCACATATTTTACTTTTAGTACACTTCTTTTTACTACTATAGTTTCACCTCATGGGTTGTGGTCATTGTATTATTGGAAAGTGTGTTTGCAGGTTTAAAGGAGATGCATTCCCATTATTCAAGGATATGCCTTCGGTGCTACTCACCAACCCATGACCTATGGAAGTTGGGAGTGGGGTATTCAAGACATGGTCCCTGGGGGACAGGGATGTGACACAACCCGACCAGGTTGGTTTGGGTCGGCCAAACCAGGTCTAGACCCAACCAACCCCTTTTCACTTAAACAAGCATAAATTTTAAACTGTTTTCCCCTTGATGACCCATTTATATATATCGGACCCTCACAATGAGATGATACTTTTAGTATACATTAAGTGGGTTTTTGTGGATTGTGAGATATGAACTATGGCATGAAGAGTAGATTCTCAAAAAATCAAGAATCCTACAAGTTGGTCAAGGTGAGTTGGCTGGTCAATGTGATGTGTGGATCATGGTGACCCCGTGGGCTAAAGTGACGTGTGGATCTAGGAAACCTTGTTGGAAAATGGGACGAGTGGATCTTGGTGGCCCAACAATACTAAGTGTTGACTGTGTTTGGGTGACCTAGTGGGCCAAAAGTGACCCAACAAGCCTATATGACGAGAAAGTTTAGGTGAACCAAAAAGACTACCCGATGAGAGGGTCTAGGTGACCCAGTGGGCCTAGGATACTCATCTGTGATAATTCCCTTAGTCGTACAAGGTGATCAGTTTTTACGACTGATAAGTCCTATTTTTTATACCTTATATTTATACATATGTGAGTTGACTCTAGTGACTCTCGTGATTGTACATCCTATAGGATACACTTCATGTATCTCTATGGTACTCTACTTTGTATATTTCCTAATTATATACCATTGTGGTTTGGGGTCCCTTTTGAGTGATGTTTTACTCACCCATGCACATGATTCACCCACATTAATTGTGTCTTCTATAGATGATCGACACATTGATGTTGTCCTTGGTGGACTAGGGCCAGGTGGTGTATAGATTGGCATGACAGAAGAGATGTGCTTCTATGGATTCAAATAACTATGGTTGTACATACCCTTCATTGAGGGGTTTTTAGAGAGGATTTCAAAATAATTGTACTTGTACTTTTCTATTTTACTAGGGAATTTATTCTAGCCCCTTTTACCATTAGTTTTATACTGCGTACCTTATGTTTGTTTACTTACTATTTTCACCTTCTAGAATCTGTGGCTTGGAGTATTGTGTGTGTGCACATTTACTTAGGAAAATTCCTCCCATTTGTTTGTGATATCCATACTCAGTTCTAGTCTCGAGCCCCTAGCCTGGGGGAGGAGTTCTTGGGGTAGTCACTACATTGGCCCTAGGGGACGGGTCATGACAAAAGCCATATTTTTTCCTCTATTTCGGAACTCATTCATTTTCACCATCTTTTTTGTGCATGATCAATATATTAATATAATAGTTTACCTCTATGAATAATGTCTTATTATATTCCCTCCCCATATGATATATAATGATGTGATAATTCATTACCCCATTCCCTTATACCAATATCCTATCACGTCATTTCATCTACATGTATGGTTCCCCTTTATCGGGTTTGATTTTATCACCCAAAACCAAGATGATGATTGAATTCCTTGAAAAGGTCAGGGATACATAGAATTAAACTAAAATAACCAATTTTGTTAAATTTATATGAATTTAATCTTCATCCCCATAGTCAAATAATTGTGTCCTTAAACTCTGTGGAGATACCCATGATAATTTTCTTATTAACTATGTTCTTATAGAGAACATTGGGTATACCTTTCCTATGTTTTTTATAACTTATCAAGTTATATAATCCTATTTGGATGTCCATATAATTTTACCATTATGATTATATTTCTAGAACATTAATAAAGGAACACCCCTTGGTCTCAGTTTCATGACCTCAAAAGGAATTCCCCAAAACCTTTTTTCTATAAAATTAAACTAGGAACATACCCTTGGACATGGTTGCATTAATTTTAAATGAAAATCCATTTTTCTTGGTTTCATGATATTAAAATGATTTTCCCATAGTCTTGGTTTCACAACATTAAAAGGAATGACTCTAGTACAAGTTTCATGTACATTATTTTTGAACCCCCTGGTCCATATTATACGAATATAAAAGGAAGTCCTCCTAGTTTGAGTTTCATTACCGTAACATAGAACCATGGTCCACAAATCGTAACACTAAAATGTGCAAGTTCACCCATGAGGATTCTTTTTATCAATATGTGGGCATTCCAATTAATTCTGGGGTTGACTTTCCCTCATTTATATATCGGAATCCTTGAACCCATGGTCTAAGCTATATGAGCTTAAACATGAATCGTCCATAATCTTAATAATCCTTTTATTTTCTGAGAATGAAAAAACAATATTATCAAGTATAAAAACGGTTGGATTTTACCTATATACCACTAGACCACATTCCTTCTAACAATTATGGTGTTCCCTTTCCTTAACCACTACACTAATACCCCACAAAAACTGGGATGAAGAGAATGAGTCACCCGATGAATCCTATATGAAATAGGCAATGAGTCGGGGACAAGAAAAAGGCTATAAAACATGAAATGGGAGGCATTGACCTCAATAAAGAATAAAAGAAATGGATAATAGAATATACACCAATAAACACCAAAAAAATACATTCAAAAAAATACAAATAACAAAACTATTACTTATATGTCAAATACTTTACACCAAGATGATATGAGCTAGAGGGAGTCAGAACACCAAAACATCTACTTGTTTTTTCCAAGATAGCTAAAAAAATGTGGTCATATCAATTCGATTAACCTAAAAAAACATATCAAACTATTGGTGGGTGAGAACTTGTGAGTACCTAGTAGGATTTTCCTTCAATGAAAAATCAGAATCCATGCTCAATAAATATGGAAACTTAAGAATGAGTGATACCATTAAGAAAAAAAATGAAGAACAATATATGAATTCACAATGTAATAAAACAATAAAATATATAAAACATAACTCCCATTACATATTCAAAACAACCTCTTAAAATACACAATATCATGAAAATAAAATTAAATCCATAATAAAAAGCTAAACCAACCCAAATTTTTGTAACCAAATCAACAATGATTCATTATATAGGCCAAAAAATTCATCTATGCTCTTACATGTTAGGAAAAGTTCTTTTCCAACACAAACCAATTAAAAAATAGTAAAAACACCCCAAACCAATTGATTAGGGAGATTATAATTAAAAAACCCAAGATTATATCATGTATATCGACATGCACCATAATAATATATGAATACCATATCCACACACCACCTCATGTATTTACATGCTACCGTTTCCTAGCTATAGACACCATTCCGCCATCACATAATGCATCACCACATAGCTATAACCACACAACCACATGTCATCATCATGAAATATCAAATTCCCAACAATACATTGATTGGGTATTATAAACATGAAGATTATCAATCTCATTCCCTCCTCATTCCATATAAATTAACTACCTATGCACCGTTGAAGTCATATAATTCCAGCAATTTCATATCCCCATCACGTATCATCACTAACATAACACCACCACTAGAAATCTCCACGAACTATGAAATTGCTACCATATCATTACAATCATTGTAGTGAATCATGAATATGTAGGGCATCGACCTCATTCCCCACCCCTAACATGCATGACACCAACTTAAAACCTCATCATCTCTCCACCACCACTTCCATAATTTGATCCATAAAATAAAAACCTTATATCAAGTAGAATATTTTAAAATAAATCAATAAAATCAATAACACAACCAACTATTTATGAAAACAAAGCACACGATCAATAATTTCACATTCAAACGTAACCTACATCCCCATCGATACCAATTCTGATCCTTGTTAGATTTATTAATAATTCATTTAACCAAAAACATTTTGTAATCATTATAATCACATGGGAAATTTTAAATCTATCACTTAATCATTACATTAAATCAAAACACACTTTTTATATGAAACCCAAATTTATACGTAGAGATATGGGAACCTATTCTTCAATCTATTCCCCATTATGAGCCATTTATTCATCATTAAACATATTATTTACACTAGGATAAATTAAAATTTAAATTATCAGTGGTAAATTTAATCCTAATAACCTTTCAAATATTAATCAAGACAAAAATATTTTAGTCATTCCACAACTAATCATTACCCATTATTTATTATTCCTAGTTTTTTGATCAATTTAGTAGTTATGTTATAAATAAAGGCATCTACAGCCCATATTTCCAATTATCATTTACATAATCCAGTCCTATAAAATAATGACATTAACTACCCAATCAGGAATGAAAAAATTTTATCATTATTTAATAGGAATATAAATGGAATGAAATAATCATCCCTAGTTCCCCTATAATTTTCATCACAGGTTTATATTTTAATATTTATCCTTATTCTATATTTCCATTCAATTATCCCATTCACTATTTCCATTTATATTTGTTTTAAAATTTTAATTGAATATAAAATAATACATAATAAGCATCAACATAAATATACATCCAACCGTGGAATAGAGAAATTGTAACCAATAATAACAAAAAGATTTAAAGGATTCCCATATTAAAATTCTTAATATCAAATCCATAATTTCTTTTTCCTTTTCCATATCTCTATTTTTATTAAATTGCAATGGTGAAAAGGTACTTCTAGGATTCCCATATGCTATAAGGGAAAATCAATAAGCATAAATATATAGATATAACACAAAATGACTATAATGGGAGTAAAATCCTTCTTTCAATTAACAAATTAATGGTATTAGGTAATTAATAGTATTTTAGGGTTTTATATAATAACAACATTATAATTGAAAAATCCAATGAAATTTATAGGAAACAAAACATAGAAATAAATATAGAAGTCAAAATTCACCTGAAATGACCTTTTAAGAATTGAAGGTCCACCCAACTAGTTCATAAATCCATTATTATTTTAATTCAATTTTAGTGGGATATTTATATATTATTCATATCTCCCAATAATCTATGAACCACCATTAATAAATATCCTTCATAATATATGAAGAATATTATTATTTTATTGTAAGGGATACCAATACGTTTAATCTAGAATATTATCCTAAAATATAGAAAATATGTTTAGAAATCTCAACCCATATGAACATAAGATACCTAACGACAAGATACCTTAATCCAAGAACCAATGTATTGGAAAGAAAATATCCCAAGACTAAATAAACAAATCCATTATCAATAAATAAATCTATATTCATAGAAATTATAGTCTGACAATAATTCCATCATCTAGAGAGAATTAATAAAAGGACCCAATTGAATGGAATATGAGGGATTATTCAATTGAAAGGCGTGTATAATATCAAGAAATCTAGCAGTATAGATCCTTAAGAGGAAGGATGAAAACTACTATGGACGTTCATCGGATTATTCACATTTTAAGATAAATATACACCGTCAACATAAAAAGAATGGTTAACCATATTTATAGACAGAAACAAACATGATATCTTTGTGGTGTATAAAAAATTTAAACCACTTTAATAGAATTAATCAAATGAAATCTAAATTAATAAAATTAAAAAAGGTCATCTCCTCACTCATCATAGTGGTATTTAGTGTATTTAATAAAAAATATACCAATATTATGGGAATCTCTATAGAATAAGAAAATATCTTTATACGTTCCATCTCATCATGACAAACAGTCACACCCCGACCGCAGATGTCATTATTTTACTTTTTTCTTGGTCCCGATTTAAAATTTTCGAGGATTGTTTGTGTTGGTGGTTTCGTGTCGGTGCGCGGTCATCGCATCGCTAGCGGTGACCGTGCGTTCGGCCCGGGTGACTATGTGTTCACCCGACGTTTTAAATATTAAATTTTTTTATGTTAACATTTTATTATTATTACCATTTAAATTGTGTTATCATTATTGTGGTATTTTTATATATGTTTATATATGTGTATAGTAATGTATATAAATATATATATATATATATGTGTGTCTATATATGTATATATATATTATTATATAAGTTTATGTCTATATATGTTTATATATAAATGTTTATTGTATTTACATTTATATATATATATATATAACTATATATGTATAAATATATATATGTGTGTTATTTTTAAATGATTTTATTATTTTAAATATTTGATCAGAATAATTATTATTATAATTAACTAATTTTTACTTATTATTATATTTTATTATTATTATTATTATAAAGTTTTATTATTATTATTTTTATAAAGTTTTACTATTATTATTATTATTATTATTATTATTTAGATATATATATATATAAATTTTGTTTCCAACCCTAATTTCCACCCCTCTCTACCGCATCCCCCCCTTCTCTCTCTCTTCTACGCACGACTCCCCCACCTCTCTCCCAGCTTCACTCCCTCCGGCGCCCAGCCTCCTGTGCGCTCACCTCCCCTGACCTCCGGCGCTCCACCTCACCGCACCCAGCCGCCATCCCGGCCATCCCCTCCGTCTGGCTATCTGTCCCGGCGACCCGGCGTGCTCCCGCTCCGGCGGCCCGCACCGCCGGCCTCACCCCCGCTAAACTCGGCCTCTGCTCACCCCAGCTCACCGCGCCTCCTCCTACATCACCCGGCCACTGACTCCCACTCCGCCTCGGCCTCCTACGACGTTCCTCTCGCCCCCCCCCCCCCCCTCTCCCCAGGTGGCGCCTCCCGCGCGCACCCCCCTCCGCTGTCCCGACCTCCTCCAGCGAACAGCCCCGGCGACCCCGTTTTTCCATCGCCGCCACCCCCCCCCTGGCCGTCCGGCTCCTGTTCTGGCCACCCAGACCGCCGGCGACCTCCCGTCCAGCCCTCCCCCTGACCGGCGACCTCCCTTCCGGTGACCCCCCTGTCCAGACGGCTTCCTCCCTCACCCCCGCATCGTCCCAGACCCTGCTTCCCGCCACCTTGCCGACCCTGCCTTCCCGTTCCGGCCTCCATTAGCTGCACCGGTGACCCCCACCGGCCTCGCACCTCCTCCCGAACGCCAGCCTCACCCCGCCGTGCCGATCCCGACCTCCGCCGGACCTCTCCGCCGAATCTCCCAGCACCCCGGTAAGTCGGGCGTGTTTTATTTGATTTTGTAATTATATTATTATTATATTTGAGTTATTATTTTTTCGTTATATTTTTTATTTTAATATGTTAATATCTTTAGTTTTATTATATTATTATTATTATTATATAATTATTATTGTGGTTATATAATTGTTATATTATTATTATGTTAATATTATTCTATTATTATTATTATTATATTATTATTATTGTTATTATTGTTATATTATTATTATGCTTATTAAATTATTATTGTTATTATTTTTATATTATGGTTATGTTATTATTATTATATTATGTTATTATTATTATTATATTATTATTATTATTATTATTATTATTATGTTATTATTATTACTACATTATTATTATTATTATTTTCATGTTTATATTATTAAGTTATTATTTGTATTATTATTGTTATGTTATTGTCATTATTATTATGATTATGCTGTTATTATTATTATATTTTTATTGTTATTATTATTATATTATTATATACTAATTATTCTTAATTATTATTATTGTTATTGTTATTATATTATAATGATTATTATTATTATTATATTATATTATGTTATTATTGTTGAACCTATTTAACGGTCTATTGTTTTAGGACCCGTTTGACGGCACTATACTGTGCAACCATTACGCAACGGGAATTTTGCGCCGTGTCGTTTTTCGTTCCGATTCGAGGTAGGTCTCCCTTTGCACATGCCTTTAAATTAAGAATTTATTTATTCCTTTTCTTTTCATTGAGTTTCAGTAAATAAAAAAGTATTATTTAGTAGTTATTTATAGTGTGGTGATCTACTGATAAAAGTTCTTTAAATTATAGTGTTTCATTGAAAGTGTTTTTCTTGGTTTCAATTGTGTGCTTCCATGGTAATATTGCTAAATGATTCTCTATGAAATGTGAAATTGTGTTTTGAAATGTTTTTGGTGTGTATAAATTAGTAGGTGTATTGTTTATAAAAAATGTGTTTATTATATCCTTGATTATAGGAAATGCCATATGACCTTTAAACTTGATTTTGAAAACTTTAAGTGTGGTTCTTGGTTGTTGAATTTTTTTTTCCTTTGACGCGTGATTAAAATTTTGGATTTCATTTGAGAAATATTATTCATTCAAAAAGTGATTAAAGGCCCTTTTGGATCTTGATAAAAGTGAGGTGTGTTTGGATATTGGAAAATGATTCTACTTGTGAAATGAGTGTGTTTCAGGTTTAACATATTGATTTGAGTTTCTTAAATAATGTTCTAACTGTGTTTCTGGTTTTCAATGAAATGTCGTGTGTCATATCCCTTTAGAAATGCATTAGTATTAAATGGTTAAAATTTAAATGATATGATGGCCCGGTTGGAACTTTATTAAATGTGAAGTGATTATACATATGTATATATATATACACGTACTTATGGGGCATATCTACAGGGGGACTTCCCTTCGAGGGTTGTCGTGTAGCGATGTCCGTGTAAGGGGTTGGAAAGTGCGGTGAGATGAGTCACGCGTGCGAGGGTCTCCCACTTACATAGTGTTATTATTACCACTGTGGGTTCCTGGGCGTCCTTTAGAGAATCGAGTGACAGTTGCTGGCTAACCCTGATTAGACAGTTTAGTCCCCCCTTGGTAGGTAAGGCCTTGTGGGGCGTGCCACTGGTTGGCTGTTAGGGCGGCCAGTTGGTTATTGACTATAGAGTACCATGCCGGCATGTAGTCTGAACCCGAGTACGTCCAGGGGTTTTCTAGGGATGTTTAGGATCGCCCATGGTTATTGCTGATAACTTATGATTTATTTTTAATCGCACTTGGTTTTCCTAGCTTGTTTACCATTACTTACACTTTTTTCCCTGCTTGTTTACTTTCAGTCATCCTTCACAGCCTATACTGTTAGACTTTGGGAAAATGGTTTTCAAATGAAAATACTTTATTCTCTTTGTGTAAGATTTTAAAATGTAACACTTTGCTTTTTAGAATTAGTTTTAAACTAATGAAAGGGAACCAATTTCCGAAAAAGAATAAGGGAAATGTCTAGTGTTTGATTTTCAAGTAAAGCATTATGAAAGAATACTTTTATACATTGTAGTTCAAACCTGGAATATGTATATTCTTTATTTACTTGCAGTGCTTTGGGATTTGTTGTGGGGCTCACTTACTGAGAAATGTTGTGCTCACGCCTATCTTCTACCATTCCAGTTATAGGTTCCTTGTGTTCAGGTATTCTTGGCTTGAGTCGCACAGTGTGGGAGCAACGTGGGTTGTAGTTGGGGGGTGACCCGCGAGGTCACGTGGAGGTATGTCATGGAGTAGTTTTGGTTATATCTTTAGTGTTTGTCTGTTTGTTTACTTTATTTTCGATATTTTGATCCTGTTTTTAGTTTGGGCTGAAATCGTTCCAAATGATTGAAATTTTTAATGCCCGGCACTTGTTGCCATCCTGGGGGGATCGGGAACGCCCCTCGGGACTTTTCGCGGACCGACATGGGTGACCGGTTCTGGGTCGACCCAGGTTGGTTCATGACAAAATGGTATCAAATGAGGTTCTTGTTATTTTGGGTTGTTTGGTAGAAGGATATTAGGACTGTCGGAACTCGAGGGGTAGGTGTGGGAAGAGCGTCGTGAACTCTTGCTCACACTGATCCTCGAGTTACCAGGGGTAGTTCAAGAATTGTGTCCTTGTCTCTTTCGGGTTTGTCTTGGACTAAGAGATGACAATGGAGGCAAGCCGACGTTACCACGTGATTTCACATGGAGTAGTAACCCATCTTGAGTCTGATTACATGGTTTGAATTCATCCTAGTGGTCGATGCTGACATGGGACATGGCCCACTACCATGTCGCCAGGTTGAGCGTGACTACTAGTCCCTCACTCTAGTGGTGGATGCAATTTTGGTTGTCTCTTTCGTTTTGGTCGGTGTAAGTGCGTTGATGGAAATGAATAAAAGGGTTTTTGAAAAATTGGACTGGTTTCTTTTAAAGGACTTTAAATTTATGAAATGGGTTTTAAAACTGAAATCTCTTGATTTGGAAATTTATTGTTTGCTTGGAATTGGTTAAGAATGATTTGGGGTGAAACTTCAGGTCCTCTTTAGGAATGTTTGCACATGTATGAGAATGCATGGAAAGTTCATGTTGGTGCGAGTATGAATGAAAAGTGGTTGAAGACATGTGCAACGGTTCATGAGATTACCTGGGTGTGTATTTTAAATTAAAGGCTTGACCTTGTTTTCTAAATTAGTTTCAAAGGGGCAATGGTTTTGGAATGTTTTTGGTTTGAAAGTGGACTGGTTTTGGAAAGATGTCTTGAAAGAGGGTGTTTTTAATGTCTAAAATAAAAAGGGGATTTTATTTTGGGTTGTGTTTGTGTTTGTTTCGTCTTCGTGTTGGCTGTTTTTGATGAAGGCGCCTTTATTGATGTTGCTTCGGTTTGATATTGGTTTTGGCTTCGTGTTTTATATGTCGCTCAGGAAATTCCACCCTGAAAGGTCTCTAAGGATTCAGATAAGTCCTGCCCAGTTTTTGATCCTCCTCAGACATTTCCTATTCTCCATGGTGATCAGGGTCCATTAGAAGCAGTGAAATGGCTCGAGGAAGTGGAGCGTGTCTTTAGAACATTGGGAACTCCAGATAATGTTAAGGTTCATGCAATTATGAAGTTGTTCGAGGGTCCAGCTGTGGACCAGTGGAAGATGGTTACCCCATCATCAACACAAGTTGAAATGACGTTAGATGTCTTTAGAATTGCTTTTATCCAACGGACGGTGAAGGAGTATGTTGACCATTTCAAGGAACCGATTTCTTTTTCTCGGGAGGTAGCATCGCATGAGCTCATGAAGGCCTCTCTTTTAACTGGGGGTCTTCATCCAGAGATCAAGGGTCGAGTCCTCCCTCTTAAAGACCAACGTTTTGAGAAGCTTGTGGAGGGAGCATTTTTGGCTGAGTTGGTTTTCGGAACACAGTTGGTTAGTACTCCAGCATCCCTAGTTGCTCATAAGAGTTCCCCTTATGGTGTGGAAAATACTCCAGAGATACCTTTTCCTAAGGAGTTATCCCATTTGGTCCCAACTTCTAGTTCATCAGATTGTTCAATGGTATGCTATCAGTGTGGTCGTCTCGGGCATTTAAAGTCGTCTTGTCGCAAGCCTCCGAAGACGTTTCATCGATGAAGCCGTCTGGGTCTTCTGGAGAAATTTTGCAGGAAGCGTCGCTTAAAGAGGATGTCGTGATGGGAGAACGTCAGCACCTGACTATGAGGCAGAAGATGCTTCAGCCATCAGAGCCCCAACCACAGGTCTTGGGGTGAAGCTCGCGCACAGTCAGGAGTTCCCAGGGTTGTGAAGCCTTGGTCCAAGTTCTGTTTTCCGTATTGATGGTGGAACAATTAAAAACCTTTTCATACTTGTTTTCATGCTATTCAAGTTTCAACAGCATTGTAAATGTGTTGTTTTTCTATAAAGTGATGATGGACTTGTTCTATTATAATTTAAGCAGACTTGTCATGTGGATGTGGTATTATGATTCGTGTGTCTTTCTTAAAAGTGTGTTTGACCCTTGTGTGGGTTTACCTCGGTTGAGTTATGCTTGCCAGATGTGGTTAGGATTCATGGACTTCAATGGATCATGTCTCCAATTTGATGTTTGGTTAAATATTTCTCTGGGGGTCATCCTTGGTGTTGAAGTTTGTTGACTCTAGTCGGGGATTCAATGTTTCGACGAAGGTGTTTTTTTTACTCGTCCTATAAGAGTTGGATTAAACCGGATGGGAGTTACCACATAGACCCCCCCCCCTTTCCTAGGGTTTTCTATTTAGATGGTCAACTTTTCTGCACAAGTTGACCTATTGTGGTGGGGAGGACCCCTTTGTGTTCTCCCATAAACCTTGGATCTCAGTTTTCTCTTGAATCGGTCGGGTGTGACCTCTGTGGAGTAAGGTCATCCTGAGAATTTCAGTTCTCTTCAGTTCCTTTAGTTTTGTTTGGGCATAGACTTGAATTTTGGCTGACTTTTGGCTTGGTGACTTTCTGGGGATAGAAAGTGTCTCTGGTGGGGAGAATTGTCAAACCCCGACTGCAGATGTCATTATTTTACTTTTTTCTTGGTCCTGATTTAAAATTTTCGAGGATTGTTTGTGTTGGCGGTTTCATGCCGGTGCGCGGTCATCACATCGCTAGCGGTGACCGTGCGTTCGGCCCGGGTGACTATATGTTCACCCGGCATTTTAAATATTAATTTTTTTATGTTAACATTTTATTATTATTACCATTTAAATTGTGTTATCATTATTGTGGTATTTTTATATATGTTTATTTATGCGTATAGTAATGTATATATATATGTCTATATATGTATATATATATATGTTTATATAAGTTTATGTCTATATATGTTTATATATAAATGTTTATTGTATTTACGTTTATATATATATATAACTATATATGTATAAATATATATATGTGTGTTATTTTTAAATGATTTTATTATTTTAAATATTTGATCAGAATAATTATTATTATAATTAACTAATTTTTACTTATTATTATGTTTTATTATTATTATTATTATTATTATTATAAAGTTTTATTATTATTATTTTTATAATGTTTTACTATTATTATTATTATTATTATTATTATTATTATTTTAGATATATATATATAAATTTTGTTTCCAACCCTAATTTCCCCCCTCTCTCCCACAGCCCCCCCTTCTCTCTCTCTCTCTTCCTCGTGCGGCTCCCCCTCCCCTCTCCCAGCTTCACTCCCTCCGGTGCCCGGACTCCAGTGCGCTCCCCTCCCCCGATGTCCGGTGCTCCTCCTCACGGCACCAAGCCGCCGTCCCGGCCATCCCCTCTGTCCGGAGGACTGTCCTGGCGACTCGGCACACTCCCTCTCTGACGACCCACACCGCCGGCATCACCCCCGCTAAACTCGACCTCCGCTCACCCCAGCTCGTCGCGCCTCCTCCTGCATCGCCCGGCCACCGGCTCCCACTCCACCTCGGCCTCCTACGACATTCCGCTCGCCCCCCGCCCCCTCGCCCCAGGCGGCGCCTCCTGCGCGCACACCCCTCTGCTCTCCCGGCCTCCTCTGGTGAAAAGCCCTGGCGACCCCGTTTTTCCATCGCCGCCACCCCCCCCCACAGGAAGTCTGGCTCCTGTTCCGGCCACCCCGACCACCGGCGACCTCCCGTCCAGCCCTCCCTTGACCGAAGACATCCCTTCTAGCGACCCCCTGTCCAGACGGCCTCCTCCCTCACCACCGCGCCGTCCCCGACCCCTACTTCCCGCCACCGTGCCGGCCCTGCCTTCCGGTACCAGCCTCCCTTAGCTGCACTGGCGACCCCCGCCGGCCTCGCACCTCCTCCCGACTTCCAGCCTCACCCTGCCGTGCCGATCCCGACCTCCGCCGGACCTCTCCGCCGAATCTACCCACACACCTGTAAGTCGGGCGTGTTTTATTTTATTTTGTTATTATATTAATATTATATTTGAGTTATTATTATTTCTTTATCATTTTTATTTTAATATGTTAGTATCTTTAGTTTTATTATATTATTATTATTATATTATTATTATTATTGTGATTATATTATTGTTATATTATTATTATGTTAATATTATTCTATTATTATTATTATTATATTATTATTGTTATTATTGTTATATTATTGTTATGCTTATTATATTATTATTATTATTATTATATTATGGTTATGTTATTATTATTATTATATTATGTTATTGTTATTATATTACTATTATTAATATTAATATATTAATAATAATAATAATATTATTATTATTATTATGATGTTATTATTATTGTTATGTTATTGTCAGTATTATTATGATTATGCTATTATTATTATTATATTATTATTTTTGTTATTATTATTATATTATTATATTATAGTTATGATAAATTATTATTGTTGTTATTGTTATTATATTATGATTATTATTAATATATTATTATTATATTATGTTATTATTGTTGAACCTGTTTAACGGTCTATTGTTTTAGGACCTGTTTGACGGCGCAATACGGTGCAACCATTACGCAATGAGAGTTTTGCGCCGTGTCGTTTTTCATTCCGATTCGAGGTAGGTCTCCCTTTGCACTCTCCATTAAATTAAGAATTTATTTATTCCTTGTATTTTCATTGAGTTTCAGTAAATTAAAAAGTATTATTTAGTAGTTATTTATAGTGTGGTGATCTGCTGATAAAAGTTGATTAAATTCTAGCATTTCATTGAAAGTGTTTTTCTTGGTTTCAATTTTGTGCTTCCATGGTAATATTGATAAATGGTTGTTTATGAAATGTGAAATTGTGTTTTGAAATGTTTTGTGTGTGTATAAATTAGTAGGGGTATTGTTTATGGAAAAGGTGTTTGTTAGAACCTTGATCAGAAGAAATGACGTATGACCTTTAAACTTGATTTTAAAAACATTAAGTGTGGTTCTTGGTTGTTGAAAAATGTTTTCCTTTGACACATGATTAAAAGTTTGGATTTCATTTGAGAAATATTATTCCTTCAAAAAGTGATTAAAGGCCCGTTTGTCTCTTGATAAAAGTGAGGTGCGTTTGGATATTGGAAAATGATTCTACTTGTGAAACCAATGTGTTTCAGGTTTAACATTCTGATTTGAGTTTCTTAAATAAAGTTCTAATTGTGTTTCTGGTTTTCAATGAAATGGCATGTGTCATATCCCTTTAGAAATTCTTTAGTATTAAATGGTCAAAATGTAAATGATATGATGGCCTGGTTGGCACTTTATTAAATGTGAAGTGATTATACATATGTATATATATATACGTACTTATGGGGCATCTCTACAGGGGGGCTTCCCTTCTAGGGTTGTCATGTAGAGATGTCCGTGTAAGGGGTTGGAACGTGCGGTGAGATGAGTCATGTGTGCGAGGGTATCCCACTTACATAGTGTTATTAAAACCACTGTGGGTTCCTGGGTTTCCTTTAGAGAATCGAGTGACGGTTGATGGCTAACCCTGATTAGACGGGTTAGTCCCCCCTTGGTAGGTAAGGCCTTGTGGGGCGTGCCACTGGTTGGCTGTTAGGGCAGCCAGTTGGTTATAGACTATAAAGTATCATGCCAGCAGGTAGTCTGAACCCGAGTACGTCCAGGGGTTTTCTAGGGATGTTTAGGATCGCCCATGGTTATTTCTGATAACTTCTGGTTTATTTTTACTTGCACTTGGTTTTCCTTGCTTTTTTACCTTTACTTGCACTTGTTTTCCCTACTTGTTTACTTTCAGTCATCCATCACAGCCTATACTGTTATACTTCAGGAAAATGGTTTTCAAATGAAAATACTTTATTCTCTTTGCGTAAGATTTGAACATGTAACACTTTGCTTTTTAGAATGAGTTTAAAACTAATGAAAGGGAACCAACTTTCGAAAAATAATAAGGGAGATGTCTCGTGTTTGATTTTCAAGTAAAGAATTATGAAAGCTTACTTTTATACATTGTAGTTCAAACCTGGAATATATAGATTTTTTATTTACTGGCAGTTCTTTTGGATTTCTTTTGGGGCTCACTTACTGAGCACTTTTGTGCTCACACCTATCTTTTACCATTTCAGTTGCAGGTTCCTTGTGTTCTAGTTTTCCTGGCTTGAGTCACACAGTGTGGGAGCGACGTTGGTTGTAGTTGGGGGGGGGGGGTTACCCGCGAGGTCACGTAGAGGTATGTCATGGAGTAGTTTTGTTTATGTCTTTAGTGTTTGTCTGTTTGTTTAGTTTATTTTCGTTCTTTTGATCCTGTTTTTAGTTTGGGCTGAAATCATTCCCAACGATTGAAATTTTTAATGACCGACACTTGTTGCCATCCCGAGGGGATTGGGAACACCCCTCATGACTTACCGCGGACTGACTCGGGTGACCGGTTCAGGGTCGACCCAGGCTGGTTCGTGACACAAATGCTATTGAATGTAGGCCTCACTCCCACTGTTTCCCAACATGTTGGCACATAAAGACCCTATAACAACCCCTTTACCACAAAATTTCCTAACCAACACCTCCCAAAAATTTCAAAGTTAATATTTAGCATATTAAACTCAATAGATAATCTAAAACCACCACATCAAAGCTGTGACATGGAAAAGCTCATCCCACTTTTTTGAAACTCCACTACACAGATATTACCTCACATGACCCTCCACATAATGATATCCCCTTTTTTATTTTGGGATTACTATTTACCATAGGTATGATAAAAAACATAATGTATTCCTTTTAAAATAGTGACCTCTATGAATTGTTTTTTTCCTACAACTCCATTGAACGCCTAAGAGGAAATGACTAACACAATGAAAAAATACATCTGCATATTTTACCAAAACATGCACCAAAACAAACCACGAACATAAAAATTACAAGTATTATGTAATAGTGTCCTCCCCCACAAAGTCAATAATTCAATTCCTTTAAAACATCTGTTTTGTTATCCTAATTTTACATAAGGAATATTCCCTTCCAAAAAGCTCTCTACTATAGGAGTTTCAGAGTCCATAGTTCTCTTTACTTGAATATAATAGAGCCCATATGTACATTCTATAATAAAGAGTTCCTACCATTCATAGAAGAACTAAAAACACCACTAAACTATGGTACACTCAGAAAATGATAAAAAAATTAATTTCTCCCCTAGAAATCCATAAAAATTCCATTTAATGTCTCCAAACACACAATATTGTAAAGGTATCAGACGAAATGGACCATGTAATTAAAAAATACCACTCAAACTATTCTCATCATCAAGTATAAAAAAACTAGAGATAAATAAATCAGTTATAGTCTAAACAACCACCCTATGATATACCTTAAAAAGAATGATATAACTATAGCACAACCACTATAAAATAAGTATATGCGCTTAAAACACATGACATCAACAAGAAAAACCACACCCCATTGGAAGATAAATATCAAAAAATAAAATCTCCCCCAAAGGGATTGAAGTATATTAGTAAAAATACACACTCACAGTTGATTCACATCAGAAAATCCTTTCACATCAACCGTGATTCAATATAGTTAGAGTAAAACACCCCTTCCTTAAATTTGAAATCCTCGTAAAAGGAAAAAATTATAATTATTTTCAATAAAACACAAGTAATTACATTTCAAATTCCAATATATACACATTTTTTAAATATATTTCAAAATACACAATATGGTATTATTGAAAGGTGTTGATTGACCCAAAACATTCCCACAACCAACTGTCTACCAAAAAATAGAAACATACAGAGTCTTGGAGAAATTATTCTGCATTGGCTCATGAAATTATAAGTGAAATAGATCTAATATCTAAACATAGGACACATAATGGTATTAAAGCCCAAAGGGATAAGTCATTCTCCAGATATAGATGAACACATCACACTAATATTCTGTGAACTCTATGACCCATAACTAAGAGCATTCATTAAAAAATTATCAGAAAATTGGGATAGGCTTTCACTTACACTCTCTACTAATGATAAAATTATTTCCTTGATCTCTTATTGATATCTAACCACTTCTAAAGACACAAATGGGTGAGGCATAATATATTACTAATTCTATGCCCTCAGATAAGGCTCATGAAATTTCTCCATTTCACTCTCATCGAGCAAGAAACACTAAAATCATATAGCTAATTCCATGAAATTGATACAAAAGATTCTCAAACTCTCAATAACTCATTGAATCTCTTTAATATATTGTATTTTATCATGAATCATAATTTGGGAGAATAAAAAATTATTTAATAATTCAAGAAATCCATCCCACGGAAGCTTTTAGTTGTTGCCTCGCGTCATCTTCCACAATATAAGAGTCATCCTTCAATACAAGACAATTAATAATGTGGATAAAAACTGATTTTATATCATTAATAACTCAAATTAAACCATGTATTCAAAAAGCCTACCCATTTTATTATGTCCAGTGGCTATTTCAAAGAACATTTATTCTTCTTTCATCTAAAACATCATCTAGGATCAATCCTATGACTCTTCCTTATCTTTTGTATTCGCAATATCTATATGGAGTTTTGAGAATATTACTATAATTAAAAAACAACAATAAAATATTAAACACCCCAATAAAATTACTTATTATATTGGATAAAAACATTTCATAATAAAGTAGCATCAACTTGCATACTACCCTTTCAGACAATCTCACTTGAATGAAATTCTACACCACTATATCACCAACCCTGATCAATCACGGCATCTTAACTACTTTATCACATTACCAAAATTTCATCATGATAATGAAGATAAAAAAACACATTGATCAATACACTTCACTGCGCAAACCACACCATAATAGCCATAAAACCTTCCCACATTTCACCCAAACTACTATACCCCCATTTCAAGCATTACGTGACACATGCCATCAACTACAAAATTATCCAAAAATACATCCTTATACCAAACAACTACGAAATAATTTCCACTATATCAAACCTAAAAAAGAATCTGTCTACTGTGGTGTCCAATCACCGCCTCACTGCCCAATTTATCCAAACACCAATAACAAACACATAAACCATAGCAATAACTACACAAAATACCACAAAAAATAAAATAATAAATCAATTATCATACTTTTTACAAAATAATTATGTGTGGATATAAATATATCATTACTAAATTCTTGGTTTTCCAAAGAACCTTTTTCATGGATAGATTAATGTCTCTAATATTTTGTGGGAGGTGAGTAATAAATCTAACCAGTGTAATGAAATTATCCCAATAGAATGGAAATCTATAAAAACCAATTACTTAATAAGAAAAATAAAAAACACAATATTATATTAAAAAGTTTTTTACCGAATAAATTTGGGTTAACAAGTCATTAAAATAACAATTTGTATTTATGGGAACATTGGTTTTCTAAAAAAATGAAGCAACATATGAATGAAATAATTCACCAATTATTGTTTCAAAATTGACATTATATCTCTTAAAGTTATATATTTAGAAATTGATCTTTATTTATAATACAATTGAAAATCGACACATACTGAGTTCCTATGAAGTATGTTTGACATGATTATGTAATAATTAATTTAACATTTTACCACACAAGTATCATTATTTTATATTTAAAAATAAACATTCCATATGTTACTTTATTCTTTCATGTTGGTCATACTTATTTTTAGAACATCCTTAATATTTAATTTACCCATGAAAGATGATTTTGTGGTATAAGTGAGAAAATTATTCTCTGTAATATTTTGGGACAACATACTTAACAGAAAATATGTTAAGTGGATATGTATATAATTTCCAACTACAAGTCACAAAAATATAATTTAATTTTATAAATTCATACTACAATAAAAAATCTATATTTTACACATAAACATGTATATTTATATTTCAATTTCAACTCATGGAATGAAAACATGATTTTTCAAATCAAACATAAATAGTTTATAATCAAAAAATCGTTTTCGTGCGTGAAAAGATGATATTTATTGTATTTATGACCAAACATTCATATTTCAATGGTTTTATCACTATGAATCATTACCGTATATATATAATTACAAAATAAATAACCAAAAACCATCCTTTCTGTAAATTAATAGCACTTTCATGCTACATATCATAGTAGGAAGGTAACACATGTAATAAAAACGTATACATTAATTAAAATAGCTAAATTCATGGATATAAACCAATTTTTTCAGTTTATGAACAAGTAATAAATTGAGGGGAATTATATTTTATTAGGGATATCAAAATTATCAATTTGTTCAAAAAAATAAATTATAATAATGATTTATCAACAATTATAAAAACCACACGAAAAGGTCAAATAGTATCCCACTTCAATAAAAAATGTAAACCAATTTAAGAGAAATTAGGTTGTGATAAAACTGGGGGAAACACATAATAATTTTTAAAATGATCTTGTCAAAAAATATATTTATTTTACTTAACATTTTACTATTTCAACTAAAGACATGTAAAATATTTTACATGAAAAAGGAAAATAGTCAACAACTACAAAGTGGAATCATAATCCTATGAAGCCATAAATGATTTGGAATAAAAATGAAAAATAATATTTTGAAAATATTTATTGTACATCCCTATGATTCTTACCCTCAAATGGATGTAATTTCACTGAGACATTTTAGTCAGTGGAATATTCTTTATATTAGAACATAGTTGTCCAAAAATATCAGTTTTCTAGCTTGATTGTTTTTCAATATTACTTGTTAGGACCGATTTTCATGGTTTACCTATCAATCACATTAAATGAACATATTCCTAACTAAAATTACCAAATTACCTTCTAGATATCATCTTTGATACCACTGTGTCATGACCAAACCACTAATTCTACCCCTTTTAGAATGGTAATGAAGAGAGGTATTGACCACTGAAGCACACATTCAATTCAACTCATGTTAGTGAATAACACTGATGGTAATTAATATGTAATGGTAGGAATAACACAAAATAAGTTACTTATGAAATTGAGATTAGAGGAGATCCACCAATCAACACCAAATGATTTTCATTACATGAAGAAACTCCCACAACCAAAATGTCACAAACATTTCTAATAAATTACATCAAGGAGATATCATAAATTAGACTTTATAATATAGATTATCTACAAAATCCTTCCTTGCTACCGAAATGACATCTCTAATCCCTATTGGATTATACTATAAACTATTATCAAACTATAGTGGGGTGTTAAATTTGGAGTACTGAGTACGATTATTAATCTAATAAAAATAAACATATGTGTGCATTAATTATGCAATAGTTATAATGAGTAATACCAT
The DNA here is from genome assembly GCA_963277665.1 of Viscum album. Lineage (NCBI taxonomy): Eukaryota > Viridiplantae > Streptophyta > Magnoliopsida > Santalales > Viscaceae > Viscum > Viscum album. The sequence goes on along the minus strand of OY728133.1, from coordinate 1,991,879,311 downwards.
TAAGAAAAAAACCATAGAATAATAAAAGCAGACATATAATAATAAAACAATAAAATTTCCAATCCACAACTCCACTTCCACTACTGTAACATCATTAGCCAAACACCCCAAATCAAAGGTATCAAACCAATTCCATCATCAATAACAAAATAAAATCAGAATTCTACAACCACTACCACCACACATCCTTCTCAGGGACCAAATACTCTTCTCAAATCCTGATTATCATTTCAAGGAATGCTCCTAACTAAAATGGTAGCGAACTGTTAGGAACATAATTTACATGATAATTCGAGACTTGATAACAAAAAAAATTTATCATAAATATCAAGCTATACCAAAATCAACCATGAAATACACATTCCCACACTACCTCATATTCCCACAAGAAACCATTTCTAAGACATAGACATTATTCCACCACAACATACGCATCAATAAATGGCTAGGATCACATCATCACATATAATAATCCCATATCCACATCTAAATAGTAATTTATTATGTTAATTTAAAAATTAATGAAATTATCCAAATTCCCTCTTCCTTCCACGTACATCACGCCATTACGCACCATCACTACTAGATACCACCCCGAACTATATATCACCATCATGTATCACCACCAAGCTTTCCATCGCCACTAGGAATGACCACTAGTTATTCAATAATGATCATATCAAATACCATCATTTTAGGATATCATAAACGTGTAGAGAATAAACATACTGTCCTCCACCTTCCTTGAAAAAACCCCATCATGAAATGTTACCATATCCCCATAACAACATCCATAATTCCATCCACATCATAACAACCAAATATCAAGAGCCATGTTTTATAACAAACCAACTACATTAATAATACAACTAATTCCTCAGAAAAAGAAGCCACACAAACAAAATTTACACATTTCTACATTACCTATATAACCATCATTTAAAAAATTCAATCCAAATTGTATTTTGTATTAATTCACTCTATCCAAACTTCTAAAAAATAATTAAAATCCCATGGATGTTTTAAATGATATCCTTCATGAATGCTCTCTACTTGTACCCCTCTTAGGTTGGTAAAAAAAGTGGTAATCACCCGTATGGACTACCTACAATAGGATACACGTGGATGAATAACAGAAAGAGTATAAAACGTGAAATTAAAAGAATTATAGTCGATACAAAATTTAAGGATAAGATATAGGAACGATGGTCTATAAACTCAATTTTATATAGGAACTCCATCTATGCCACCAAAAAAATATCTCAAATATCCATCTTATAATCCAATAAATAAAATCAAAATTATGGTGTGGTGAACACAAGGGAGTTCTATGAAGGATGATCCTTCAAAAAAATCAACATTCATGTGAAATAAATTATCATGTGTAGGAATTAGAGAAACCATCAAAAAATTGCTATAGGATAATATTATCTAGTACATAACAATTAAAAAAATTAGAACCCGCATCGTTCCTTCAACTTATGTAACATATTTATCAAATCCCCAAATCAAGGGAGTCAAACCAATTCCATTTTCAAAAACCAAACCAAATAATAATTTTTTTAGCCTTACCATAACACCAATTAATGTAGGCATGAAAAATAATCTTAGTTTTTATTGTCTAGTTTAGGGTATTATCCCACTGAAAACTCTAGTGAAATTGTAGGAACTCCCCTCACAAACTGACTAGGGATATGAAAATGAGATAAAAACAACAAAATATCATGAATATCATCACATACCACATTAAAACAAGAATTACATACACAAAAAATACATTATAAATTCACATTCCACTATCCCCCATCCATAACCATCATTCCATATCTATATACAACATCACTATATATAAAAAACATCAACATTCAATATTAATATCTCATATCTACTTCCAAACCAAAAGTCTAATTTGTAATAGAAACACAAAGGGAATCAATATCATTCCATGCTCCTTCTATAAATCCCCCACCTATGCACCTTAACTACTATATGACCCCACCAAATGTATATAAAAATTAGGAATCACTAATAACTATGTCATCACCCCCATGAATTACCACACATAACTCCATTATTACCATCTCATGACTATCAATGTAGAGTATCGTGCATATGTAGGGAATCAGCCTCATCCCCTCCCCTCCCATGAAATACCCCCACTATGAAACATAATTATCTCCCCAAAATTATTCTATAATTATAACCCAAAAAATAATAACCATATATCATGAAACATTTTTAACAACAAAGCTAAATCATCAATATCAGAACTAATGTTTTAGGAATGGAAACCACTAAAAACATTTTTCAAATATTAATATCACGTCCATACCCATCATTTCCCAATTATTATCCTCATTGGATTTATTATACATTTATTCAATCCAAATGGATTCATAAATAATTAACATATTATGGTTCATTTTAATTCCCACCTATAATCCTTATATTATAACAACACACCCAAGTCATATCCAACCCATATTTATTCTTAGTACTCTAGGAGACCCATTCATCCATACATTCCCCTTTATCATCCATTTATTCATAATTAAATTAAATATTACATTTATGATCAATTAAAATTTATATTATCAGTGGTATGTCAAAAAACCATACCCCTTATTATCTAAATCAATCCAATAATGTAATTGTCATTCCACTTTAATTCATTATTCATAATCCACTTCTTACTTATTACATTTAGTATATGTGAAACTAAAAAACTATATTTATCAATAAAAAATATTTTTATCATATTTCCCATTAAAATTTACATAAACCAGCACATGAAAATATCCATATTAATTTCCCCATTAATTATATAGTTTGTTTAGCGATATTCATGAGGAAGCTAAACTAAATAAAAAATTTATCACAAATCCCATCTCATTTTTATCCCTGATTTAACTTATGATATTAATAATTTATCACATTTTCCATTCAATTTTCCCATTCACAATTTTGATTGATATTTTATAAAAAAATCAATTTCAAATCATGGAAGGCACAATAAGAATCATCATCAATATTCATCATTTCACGAAAAGGAAAAATAGTAGCAATAACAATATCAAACATCCACAATTTTTAGCTTCACAATATTTATAATTAAATATATATTTTATTATTATTATTATCATATTTAATTTATTATTCTATTATAATAGAAATGGGGTTAATCCAAGATTCTAAGAAGTATGTAGGACAAGCTAAAAAGTATAAATTAATAGGACCAACAAAAAATTATTAGTATGGGAGTGAAATAGTTTTTATATTACAATATTAAAGGGATTAACCAATTATGATAGTTTCAAGGTTACATATATTAAAATAAATGTATCCAAAATATCAAAAAAATAATAATAACTAAAACATATTCATCTAAATGAAATTCATAAATCACGTGCAATTTTCCTTCAAAAAAAAGTTCCACCCACCTGATTTATCATTCCCTTATTACTTCCATTCCTCTTCAATAATTGACTATTTAATTAATTAACATTCACAATAAACCCTAAAAATCATTAATAAATATAAATAAAAATAAAATAATAACATGATTACTTAAAAGATGGAATGTCAGGATGTTTATTCAAGCATTTTATCCTAGAAGATTGAATATAAGACTAGATATCCCCAACCTAGAAAAGTAATGATACTCCATGATTAAATAACTGAACTGAAGAACAATTAAATCCACCAAAAAAATTTTTTTAGAAAAAAAAATACCTACATCATCAATACATCAATCAAGAACCACATAAATTATGCACCAACATTGATACCATTATCTTGTTATAAATACTAAGAAGAACTAATGGAATTAAATGAAAATTATACTTCAAATCAAAGGAAGATATAATCAACATCAATTGAAAGGTTTAGATCCATAAAAGGATAAATAAAAATATCTGCGGAAGGCACTAGGATTAGATAGGGTTAATGAGAAATATAAAATGTCAAACCAAGGAGAATGGTCAACCTTATTTATAAAGAAAACTGAACATGCCTTCAAGATGGTGTATTGGTATTTAAGACCATAATAATAGACTTGGTCAAATGAGATCTAAAATCCTCACATTCAAAATGTGTATCCCCTTATATGAAATGTTTTCCCTTATATATCTTATAATGGACAACTAATATAATAACCTCTATAAAATATGGAAATATACACAGTTATTTCAACACACCATGCCCAATACTAGGGTGTGGTTTCTCAGATCAAGTTATTTTGAAACCCACCAGAACAGACTAACCGTAGATTGTCCACATCACCCTAAAAGAGAACCACAACAATATCTTTTCATTTTTTATTCAGTAATTCACATATGAATAATTACAAATCATTTCTAATTACTACGACATTAGCTCCAACATGTTGAATTCACAGTAGGTTTCGGAAAACCATATGTATTGTGGCATGGTGGCCACCCCATAGACAGTTGGATATTGTGGTCCACCGACAACATAATTTTGTTTTCCCTATTTTACAAATCAAATATTCTCAAAAAAAATACACCCTATAATATATTTGTTTTAGAGACTTAAGTGTACCGATCAAAAAATAATATATATTATCCATGTCTATTCTTTAAAATAGTATACCTTCCACGACCAAGATCAGTGAAACTTCCACAAGCATTACAACAACCATATCATTGTAATTTTTATTAATGATTTAAATCATCAATCCGCTCAGAGGAAACCTCTATAATTTCTATCGAGTCCTTAAAAACCTATAACATTAGAGGAACAAATCCAAAGGGACAGTGATGTTATAATCCCTTTCCACATGATCAATGCATGCTGATATAGCCATTATATGACTTGAAATAATTTTGAGAAATAAATTATTCCATATTCATAATTTTCCATAAAAATTGAAACTAAATCATTTCCATAACCCCAAATGGCACTCCCTTAGTCTACGGTGATAGAGTGAACCCCAAACTCAGTAACAAATTATCATTTATGTTATACACCAAGGAGGATAAACCTTTTATTTTTAAATAGATGCCCCATGGTCTATTATAATGATATAACACCTATGTGTCATCTGAACTACAATGTAAGGTAAATGTGTTAGATGATTTATCCTAGGTGACATACTAAAGTGGAACCCATGTTTTAAATTTGGTTAGTTTTTCTCCTCATCCAATATTCCACTTAAATACTAGATTCTTGTTTTTGGATGCCCAATTTTTTTCCCAAATTATTTACTTATGTGGAATTATGAAACACATAGTTTTTTGTACCTATGTATACATTCATGTTGGTAGTGTGATTCATCCATTTTTAATCCAACTAACTTAATTTCCACTATCTATATAGGTTTCTTCAATAGTGGTTGATGAAATTTTTTTATCATGGCATATCCACACATATTGTTCACCCTATTAAAACATGAGCATACATCTATTTATATATTGTTTCTCAAAATAAGAATGAATTATGTGGCTTTATATTTTTTTATTTGATTATTTATAGAACATGGATGAGATAAAAAATCTAAAAAGGGGTATTCAATGCTTGGTCATTCCCATTATAGGATTGACATCTCTCTCATAATTCAATACCCCTAGTTATCATCAAAATGAATTTTGATGTGTACTAATTGTCATTGAAAAAACACATCCAATAAGGATTATTTTGGAATAATGACCAAAATAAGTTGTTTTGGAGTGAAGGGAATATAATTGAACAACTTGAATTTTATGATTCAATAAACATAGTCTATGTTCAACTACTTTGTTCTTCATGCATGCACAATTTCTTCAAAATGTATCTCAAGGACCAGGTAATGAATGATTCCTTCTAAATTTTCAATTTTCTGAGTTATTACCCAAAGCTATAACTATTCTAGAGAAACATCCACTTATAGTTTTCGAAACGGAATTTAATTTCTAAAAAAACACATGATCCATCCTTCACCAAAATTATATGATATTTTTTATTATTTGGACTAATCCTTCTGTTTATCACTAATGATTTTGATTTCATGTGTCCAAGGGTTTAAATAAAACATTGTTATATTCCACATACAAAGAACCAATCAACTCATACATTAATATTAGATTTCAATTACATAACACAATTATACATACAAGAATTTGCTAGGTATTGTGCTTTTCAAAACTAGGATACCATAACAAATGCACCACATGTGACGTACGTCATCTCTCACTAAGTTCATTATATCTAGAACCCTGTATATTATTATGATAAAAATTAACTTTTCTTCAGGTCATAAGGAAATGAAATATAAGAAAGGGTGATCTTAGATTTTTCGTAAGGGTAAAAAATGGAGATATCAGTATAATATGAGAATTAGGATATAATACCATGATAATAACATTTTAAAAACTACACATCATATCCTAGATCATTAACATGATTCCTTGGATAAATTTTGGTATTTTTTAAGAAATTATTAAAAAGGGAAACGAGTAACAAAGTCCATAAGGGCATAACATATGAATAATAAATATATTTATGGAATAAAAATATTTATATAGAAAAATTAACTTAATTGTCAAGGATAATTTCCAAGACTATCATTATGGATTGGGTTCACTACCCAAACCTCATAGTGTTTAAATTTCACTACCTATACTGTCATAGTGGATATGGTTGACTCCAAAAACTATCTTAGTAATCATGGATCACTCCTATGAGTATCATAGATGAAAAAGTCTCTTACTAAACTGGAATCATTTCATATTACATTTCTATTCTTCTCATGAGGTATCAATCATTACCCAATTAATTTGAGGGTCATATTGGTCCCACACATCATATAATCCATAAATTTATATACCACAAGATCATAAAACATTAATACTATTAAAACCCATCGAATGAAATGGGTTTGACATACATTACATCATATAATAACCCATGGAAAATAAATGGTTTCAATAAACATTTCATCATTTCACCATAACATATCCCATTAAAAAGGAATGGGTTTCATAAAAATATGTTCATCATAAACATAAACTGTAAAGTGAAATAATTAGGCTGGTATCCATGTATTATCTCCCCTTTAATTCTAAATTAACATTACCGGATGCCATATTATATGGTTAATTATTTTTAAAAACCAATAGAAACATTTCTTGAAGAAAAGGTCATTTTTTTCATTGAAGTCACACATTTAAAAAATAAAAAAATCCCCAATATTAAATAAAAAAAATTCATATGAAAGTTACATTGAAAAAATTTAATGGAATATTCAAATAATTTAGTCTTCATGATAATAATAATTTATTCTCATGATGTGTATGTTAAAATAAGGTTTCCTTTCACATTTTTAGTAAAAAATAAAAAGTACATTGTTCAGAAAATGAAATGAAAAATAATTAATTCTTTTAAAAAAGTCAATAATGAATAATAATATATTTAAATAACAATGGTATAACATTAATAACTTAATTTAATTTTTTTAAAACATGTTCGTGGAAGAAAATAGATTTTTGACCAAAGGGAGAAATAATTTCAAATTTTTTATAAAAAGGTTCTTTTAAACTATTTCATAAAATAATATATAAAAATTAAAGTAAAAAATATATATTAATGTCATTGAAATATGATAATAAAACATTATTATTTATTTAGATATATATTTTTAAATTTCCGAACCACAAACTTATTCATAAAAAAAATACCGATTAAAAATTAGACTGTAACATTAATCAATTTCAACATTGTTATAATTTGAATCACATGACCCTTGAAATAAAAAAAATTATATGGATATGTAGATACCATAATTTCAAAATAATAATAATGAAAACATTAATGGAATTTATATACAATAATGAAAATAAAATAGTGGAGAATATGGAATGTGTCCATTGAAAATAAAATTGAGACGAAAATCTCATATCATAAGTGTTGAAATCATTTGTAAATATTTTAAACTCAAATATAATAAATATTGGTTAATTATAAATATATTATAGAACCTTAATACTTTTCATCAAACAAAATATGATTTACCTATAATCTTTTATAACCTTATTTTACAATTACATTTTAAAATTACATATCAGGAAAAAACTACTTCTTTTTTCATGTGTGTTTGGGTTTGGTATTTTTAGTACCATTACATTGATCAACGTTACATCATATAAATAATGTTAAACAAGATATAATTACATTATATAATTAATACATATTTATTTAGAGTGATATAAAAATGTTAGTGATAGAGAATTTATTACCCTATTCATGTATATGGTAGGTCATGTGTACACATGAACACTGTTTCCAATTTTTCAATGGAAGGAATTAAAAGAAATTAAATATTATCTGAAACCTAAAAATTAAGTATTATATAGTATATATATATAATTTTTTTTATATTTACCCTTATTACATTCGATGTAATTCTTATTAGAAATTTGAATCACATCGCTCCATGAGGTGGTAGTCGGTCGTACATATGAGTGACATTATCAGATTGAAAAAATTTAATGTAAGATGTTATATGTGAAATTTTAATTAAAAGGTATAATTATATTACAAATATCATATAATATGTTTAATACATCATTATTACCATCCTTGTGAGGTATTGATGGAAAAAAATTACAATGGTTCGTGATGTGTTAGTTTGTCACACACAAGATCAACCATTTAATCTACCACATAATTGAAAATAAGATAGATTTAGTTAGTTAAATTTACATAATAATACATCAGTATGTGGGATATACTGGAATTATTATATCATCATGGTTATATAATATTTTTTTAGGTTAGAGGAGGAAATAAAATGGACATTCATAGTTAAAGGATATACCTCTTCATCAAAGAGGAAATTTAATTGTAAAGATAAATCCACCTTAAGTGGGTTTCATAATAAAAATAAGAGATCTAATATTTCCATTGGGAATTTAGGAAAATATTTTGGAATTTATTTTATAATAAAATAGTTTCTGATGACTGAATAGGAGAGGAAGGGAGGTGCCCTTTTATAAGGGGGGACATGAACCACATAGAATTTTTGAAAAGGAAAATGAGAAACAAAATTTTATGAATATTAAAAGATGAAAATTTTGTTCATTATAAAACCTTATATTATAAAAATTTAAAATATGGGAATAATATAGATATTGGACAAGTATTTATACAATTTTAAACATTTTTTTAATTTAGTACCTCATGAATCTATTTTAAGCTTAACCTCAGAAATTATTTTTTAATGTTTTTACTATACATTTTTATAAATAATGATTTTTAAGTTATTAAAAAATATTAATTATTCTGATTCTTAATATTTAATCCATTTTTAAAAATTCCATTTCTATAAATGTACTGTTTAATTCAAAATTAATCAGGAAGTAATGAAAAATATATTTTTTCAAAGAGGGAATTTTCATATATCGAGAGCATTTGAATATCAGAAATTAATATGAACATGATTAAAAATACATAAATTATATTAATAATAAAATAATTAAAATATGTTTACTTTTAATTTTTTTTAATCAATATTTATCTTTTTAATATCATTAAACAAAATGATAGATTTTAACAAAAATCATTATTATTCACTAATCATTGAAGAATAAATCCTTTTAAAAAATTGGAAAAAACTTTAACAATGTCAATTTTGACATGTTTATTAAAAAAATTAATTTAATTTTTTTAAAATAAATTTTATAAATGTTTACTTTTTTTTGATAAAAAAATAAAAATCATTTTCTGGAGAGAAAAATTTATTTTGAATCATATAAAGACATTACTAAAAATTAAGTACTTAAATATAAATATATTTTACTTATCTAAAAATATTGTAATTAAATTTCAAAATTGTATTAGTATTTTTCATAATACAAAATTTAATCAATAGTTTTTAAAGTTCAAGTGCATCATGGGTCATTAAAACTCATTGTTGTTTGTAGCACAAGCTATGATAACATTAAATTATTTCTAAAAAAATATTACAAAAAACTCTAAGTGTTATGTTCCATAATAATAAAATGAGTGTATTGCATGAAATTGTTTCAATTTGGTACAAATTACTATGGATACTTATAAAAAATTACATTCTCAGGATTCAGTAATGTTTCCTCAAGCTAAAGGTTTCACTACAAAACATTGAGTAGGTGAGTTGTCTCGTTTCATAACACATTATCAATACAATATAGAATCAACACTGGTTTTATTCATAAGATAATATTCAAGTGGTATGACCTTTGATTTCAATACATGCGATGGATCAATTAGGTGATTATATAAGAGAGATACATTGAAACATCATAAACTTGAGAGTGGTTTAATGGAATCACTAATCGATATACTACAATCCCAATATAATAAATTATTTCAAAGGGATTGATATATCTAAGGATTTATTTCCCATTATTTGAAAATATAACTACCTTTTCAATGAATATATTTATAGAAAATCTTTGTCACCAACCCAGATTCTAGACCACACCATCAGTTGTAAGTAAAACAATTCTGATAACATTGTCCTTCCCTTGTGTGATGATGAATGAATCTAACATTATATACCATTTATTTTACAATATTAGGTACTAATAGATTTATTTATCAAAATTAATTATAGTATGAAGGTGTTATACACATGTTTTCCATATAGGTCCTCCTATGTATCTATCTGATTTCTAATGTTAAAGATATTATTGTATAAAACCTCAAATAGAGGAAGGAGTTTGTCTCAAAGAACCTTTATAAACCATAGAAAATTCTCTCAATATATCCTAAAGGGTTAGAGTTGATGAAATTTTATATGTGGATGATATTCAGTGCTAAAACACAATTTCATATCAAGAATTTTTTTAAGACATCCCCCGAACATTGTTGTAAACCCTAGACCTAGATTTGATACAATTTAATGAGGTACTCCATGCAACATTACCACTTAATCTATATTCTCAAAATCAGATTGAGGGTTACATTTTCTCTGATAGTGTTGAAGTTTGATAACTTGGTAAGTTGATTAAATATAACATACATAGAATTATTCATTTTATATGTTTTTTGTAGTCAAATGACAAAAATCCATGGAGATGTTTTCCCCTTTCCATTTCAGTATGGGTAATGGTATTAACATATCCTAATTTTTTCTCTTATCACTGAATTGATGACTTATTATTTAATGAGATACAAACTCGGTAATATATCTCTTCATTCAATCTCAATCTAAATACTCTTTCAGTTATCTATACATCAATTTAATTTTAGGATTATTAGACAATGAAGAACTATGATCTTCCTGTAACAAATTTTTCTTCAATTCTGGTATAGATTAAACACAAACAAAGTTGCTAAAGCATACTATTATTTCACGATCAATGGTAAACTTATGAAATTTTCTCACCATCTTTTATAGCTCTATATCATCATTCTACACATATTTTACCCTCACATGGATTGATAATTGAACACTTATTTGAGAAAGATAATATTTTTCCCCTTAAATTAATATTTCACGGTCCATTCTATGTAAAAACATAAATATGGGATCTTTTCATAAGATCCTTATAGATAACCTAATACAATACATTTGACTCAAATAAATGGACCCCTTTTTCTCCTTCCAAAGGTGTTAATGTGTTGACAAGTTTTAATTTTTAATCAGCATCAACCATATTCCCGGGAACATATTCTACACCTTCTATTTTAATATGTACTTCAATTTTTTATCAATATATATATCACACTTTTATCTATAAATATATTTCTGGTATATAATTAATGAAAAACATACCATATCTAACTTCATATCTTGAGCTGTGTAACTTATATTATGAATGATAAATTTTTATAAGAAAAAATCTATTACATTTCATTCTGTATGACAACTCCTAATTTATTCATAGAATATTCACTATATATTATAACCCCTTATCCACTATTGAGTAATTTATATACATTTTTTATGACTAATATTCCATTTCGTTCCTTGAAAATTTTATTTCCATCATCAATCCATAAGAACTTGGATCCCTTTCGAGTTAACTTGTTGAGTGGATTGGACAGTCATGATAAATTCAATAAAATATTTCAATAAATTCTAGCTAAACCCAAAAACAGTAGATCACTATTTCCATGGTTGTTCTAGGGAAACTTTCAAAAGCCTTCATTGTTGATGGATCCACTGATATACCCTCTGATGAGATAATATGACCTAAAAATAATCTTTTTGTATACAAAATTCACACTTTGAAAATTTTATGTATTGTTTGTTCTTAATTAGGGTATTCTGTAAAATTATAAAGTGATCTTAATAATCATCCATTCTCATTTGACATATAATAATATCATCATTCAATACTACAGAAAATTCATTAAGGTAGTCTATAAAGACCCTATTGATTAAATCCATAAAGATAGTGATGACCTAGTAAGACCAAATCACCACATTTTATACAAATAGTGTCCATACATTGTACATAACTTTTTAATGGATATATCCTCTTTTGTGACCATCCACTAATGATATCCAGAATGAATACCAATTTTTAAAAAGTACATATATCCCTTTTATTGATAAAAAAATTCATCAATATGGTATAATAGATATTAATTATTGATTTTGATATTTTTTAGTTCATGGTAATGATTGAATAGTCTCATCGATATGTATTTATTCTTAAAAATATAATTGGTTCACCCTAAGGTGACACTGTTGGATAAATGAATCCCTTGTCAAGGATCTCTTAGATTTTCTTCTTCAATTACAGAATCTCAATTGTAGACATTTTATATGGAGCCATTAAAACATGTGTTTTATTAGATATGATTCTTATTGAGAAATCAACATCATGTTTCCCTAAAAAACCTGGAATATTGGCATACATATCCAAAATGATATAAAAAACTCCCTCACAAGAGGAATATCATCAAAATTGAGTTTCTCCACAACTATCTTAGAAAAAAACCCTTTATAGTGGGAATCATGACCCATACAGTAGATATGATATCTATCAGAAGTTCATATCTATCACCCCACTCAAGGAAGAACATTAGTTGGTTTAAAATATCAATTGTGAATTTCCTTCCCTAGAAATTTATTTGATATTTTTGTAAGAAAATTCATTGGGCCAAATGGAATCGTTGATCATTCCTCAGAATTGACCATATTAGAATTTATTTTTCAAACAATACACTCAAATAAAATTTTGTACCATAGTATTAGTGCATGATTGAACCCATATAGAAAGTTAGTAGAATGGATACGTAACTATTATAATCTTATAGAGATATTTTTTCCAAAATCTCAAGGGATTGGTTTTACTAGAACAATGTAGCTTAGGTTTACGTAAAGGAAGAGAAATTTATTACGTTCCAATTTCATTATTTATGAAATAGAGTAATCCTAAATCAGTCTATGATACACAAATATACTTGTATATAATTTAGTTCATATATTACCATTTTTTTGTCTAACCAACTATATCAACATAATCTACCACTATTATTTTTTTCAGATATATTCAACAACCTAGGTGTAGTATTCATGGATTTAAGGAAGAGAGTATCAAAAGCTATTAATCCTAGCATATTCAAGTCCAACTTTGTCAAGGACCTTTTATTACATCCCCCATAGTCTGAGTTATTCTTAACAATGGTATTAATGATTTTCTTTATCAAAATTACTAGCCAGAGGTCAACAATTCCTTGATTTAGAGATTCATTATGTTTAAATACACCCATACCCACTACCCATAAACCTAATAAGATTATCCATTCATGAATCTTTTAAAATAATCAGTGAAATAAGAAACATGATTGACATAATAAATAAACATTCCAAAATATGTTAATAAAAAATTGAATCCATATAAAACTAATCAAATACTAACATGAATAAAGGAACAATTAATGATTCAACAATGGATGAAGTTGAACGGAAGTAAAAAATTGATTCAAACATCGGAATAACAAACAAGCAAGAAAACTAACATGATATAGTAATAGGTAACAATGTAATGATTAAAAATGAATATATATATATATACATGTTTAAAATAATCTAGAAGATGATGAAAAGTTACGATTTCTATTGATGTCCATGCCCCCTATGCATCGGGGGTCATTTGAATATTTATAGAGATGAGACTTTCACGATGTGTAAATTATTCACGCCAAAAATATTCATTATGTTAATTATATTCAATGAATTTCATGGTGTGAAATTATATCTCATGTCTTGTACTTTAGACCCCAAAATTCTTGAAATATATTGGGTCTCATGGATTTCATGGTTTGTATCATCAGAATAATTCATGCTTCAAACATTTAATTTTGTGTAAGTCATTCAACAATGTATTGTTTGTGGGATTCAAATTCAAATGTTATGCATTGTGTACTTCAGTTTCACATCATGTGAATGGTTCACATCATGAAAATTGGATTAATGGGTGGGATGATATTCTTATCTAGGAATAAATACCATGAATATGTATTTCATAACATGTAATGTTGACTTTTCTATTTTCCATCCTCTTCTCCATTGTGTCTTCAATTCCTATTTCTGGTAAAAAAAATAAAACCCAGTTTAGTATCGAATAATGAATTATTTAAAATTCAAAAAATTAATCCCATATTTATATATATGTTTAGATAATAAAATTCACCAACACATAAAATATTTATTTTCTTTATGAAAAAATAATATCAATAGGGATTCAAAGTCCAACATATATAATACAAGAAACATACATTATAAAAAAGAATATAAAAGTAAGTATAAATGAGAGAATAATTTCCTCTATAATAAACTGTAAATAGAAAATCAGTTCTGCCTTATAACTATGTTCTTTATTAATATTATTTCTTCCTCTAATTAAAAATTTTCAACTATTCTTTAGAGGTTGTTTCTATATTTCAATATACCACACAACAAATTTTCTCTAACCACACATGGTATAATGAAACTATAGTTTTTCTTGAATATTGAATATATGTTCCAAACCATAATATTTCATTGGTTCTATCATCATCACATCATAAATAAAAACACTAATTTAATACGAAAGTATTAAGAAATAAGGTTCAAATGACTCTAAGGATAGGGGTTTTTAGGTAGATAGTAAAACATAATTCTAAAAAGGAGGGTATAATCTCCAGTATAGCACACAATAACCCTAAACATTTTGAACACAAACACATCCTAAATAAAAATAACATCTTTGTTCTCCTAATACCTAAATAAAGGTCCCTGAATATGTCATAATAGCATAAATATTGTTCCTTGTTCCTTTCTCTGATTGAATAAATTTATTTTTTTAAAAGTCATGCTTCAGATAGATCTCACATCCACTAGTTACCAATGTATTATTTTTCATAAGATACATTGGTCACGAAATGGTTATTTTGACACTCCTAATACAGATTCCATTTATATATATGTATATATATTGAAATGATCATGGTAAGGGAGGAAAATGAAAAAAGTAATCATGAACCATGTCACATTAATCTTGTGAAAATACCGACATACATATTTTAAATATCAACATTTCAGGTATTGATTAGATGACAAATCCCCCACACTTGTTCAAAAGAAATTCATACATGGTACAATCAGTAACATAAAAAGGGATAATATGAATGAAATGGTTCAATTATAAAAAATTTATATGGATATTATGGGATAAATAAGGATATATATACATGTGGTAATATGGATAATTGGATCAAAAAATAATTCCTTAATAATATAAATAGTGTATTTATTTAATCACACACTGAATAAGATTCCAATGATATTTATGTTTGGTTTAGAGTCCCCAAGTATCCCTCAAGAAATATTGTTTGAAATGAAAATAGAAATGTATGTCTAGAATCCTCTTAGAAATGAGAACAAAAAACAAGGGAATCACTCTGAGTACAATATGCAATAATAATTCACACCCAAATCAATTTCTAGAATCTATAATTAGAATTAAATTACTCAACTGAACAATCATGTTAAAATTATAAACCTAAATATAAATGGTTCTGAACAATATCTATCGAAACATTACATTTTTTATATGGAATCCATGACATTTTAGGTTAAAAAATTCTTTAAATAATAAATGTCTCCTGTAATATTGAAAATAATAAAAAATATAATTATATAGATAATAAATATAATTTAAGACACCCCACACATAAAATTAGATAGTGTACACAATGTTCGACAAATCAATGTGGGAGAGATAGGAAATAAAATATATATTTGATGAAAATGTAAATTTATGAATTAATAATAGGGAATCAAGAGATCCTTGTAATGAAATTTAGTCCATGTGGATACTTGTTGAATAGTGAGAGGATATTTTTCTATCTGCAAAAAATGTTAGAAATATAATACCTTCATAGGATAAACCTTTTGTACACAAGTGTTAATCAATATATAAGAAGAATAATGGGTAGGTTCACACAATAAATAGTAGGGTAAATAATATTAAATGAATTCATGAATCGACTATAATGAAGCTTTGGATGAACACAGAACAAAAATTAATATGAAATAAAAAACATAGGTTTTAATATCAAAATAGAAATATAGATAAAAAATATAGTTTTCCTCCCATAACAAAATAATAATGAGATAATCATTGATATGGATACAAAAAATATTAGATAAATTTTAAATAAAGGGAACATCATTCTTGAAATAGTTCTTGACACATTTTTTAGTAGTTCTACAATGACCATAAATGGTGGTACATTGCGTTGATAAATTAATATTACCCCATATAGAAATAGTATGAATATTTAAAAGGGGCCAGACCATCAGGATTTAATCTTCCCAAAAAAAAGTTTCAATCGGGAATTAAAAAGTTGAACCTTATCATCTTTTGTAAAGATTCATAATGTAATGACTTATTCATTCCCCTAACAATCAATCATACTTCTCTCATTATAAATATTTAATCACCCACTAAGGCCAAAAAATGAGGCCTAGCACATCACCTTTTAAAAATATATTATAGTAATTATGCTGGTAACCAATACCATTATAAATGATTAGTGAATCATTGATGTCCCTATTTCTAACCAAGATGTAAAATTCCATGTTTCCCTCCATCCATTTCTAACAAACTAGCATTCTATGATTAATTAGAATACTGCATTTCTATATAAGATACATAACATATCAGGGGTCTTTGAACTTATTTCTGAGGGATTCTACGAGAATTTTGGAGTCGTATTCCATTTACCTTATGATAATGTTGAATGGTATTCACTAGGCTAGGCCACTTTAAAGAGTTCTTGTTTCTACATCTATTGAGTTTTCTTCCCCTTAATAAGAACATAACCAATGAAACACTAAGAACGTTATTTCAAGAAATATATTACCTATAAACATCTCACATTTGATGGATGACCCATTGATATTTATCATGAGCCCTACACAGGGTGGGTTCCATTTAATCTATCTTCCTTGGCCAACATCACTGTAAAAATTAAAACTGATCGAGCCCCCTCGAATCAATCCCATACTGGCCACCACATAGTTTCCAACTAAAAATTGACCCCCCTGACAAGAAATTATAGAAAAAACATATTTTTATTGGATGTATAGACAAGTTTGTTCCCTCCTATATTTTCTTCAGGCCTCCACCAATGTTGAGAACACTACGTTGAATGCCATGTCTCTATAATTACTTTTATTACCCTTTTATATTCACCCATAAACTAAGAGGGAATGAATTCAATGTTGGATCCACTCTACACTAACATGATGTGACCCTATCTGAGAAGACCAAAAATAAAGAAAGACCACTCAACTTTGATAGACAACTATTAGGTCATCTCTATGTTATGTCCCTCACAATACCAGCCGTAAAAAGCCAAAAGAATAACTTTTCTCAGAATATTTTAATCCATATGAATGGATTTGTTTGTAATTCTCTAGAATGGTATTTTTAACATGGTGGGAATATCCTTTATCCTTAAATATATTGCCTAAATTTTGGTATCCAATGCTAGATGGGTCAATGTTTGGAACCATTTCATGTTGAATACCAAAGAGGTTGGGTCAATGAAAATATATCAATGTTGGACTTAAACCCACTATATTATTCAATTCATGATCTTCTGTTCTTCATTAATAATAGAAAAAATGAGGTTAGGAGGTTTGAATTCTTGGTTATATGAAATGTATGGCATATAGAATCTCGATAAGTAGAGAGTACCACATAGCCATTCATCCTTCTAAAATCGCATATCCCACTAACCATCAACCCTACCAACATAATATCATAGAACCTCGATGTCCCCTATCATGAAGAGAGTCTAGTTCGATATCATGCCTCTTTTATTTTTGCATCTTCACCAATCATCCTCATAATAGTCTATCAATAATCTCTCACAAATATATTGTTCATAAATAATATCCAAGGAAAAAATGTATTATATGGATTTTTAAGTCTCTATCACATTCCTCATGTTCACTCAACCATCAGCAGTAGGTTTCATCATTATTTCCCAAGTGGATTGATGGAAATTTCTCTTCTTCTTGTTATCCAAAATGAATTCACTCAGAATTTTCTCAATTACCATGATGGTACATTTGGGTGCATTGATGACTATTAACACGTTCATGGGTATTGAGGTAAGTATGAAGTAAACCAGCATGAGTCATCCTCCAAAAGAGACAACATGACTCTTCCAGTTTCATATGTGACTTGATATCTAGTAGATAAAATTCACAAAATTCAATTTCATGATTATGTATTTGGATAAAAGTGGTCCTATGTAATCCATTGGAATATCTCTCATCTCCATCCCCAATTAGACCTGAACTTTATTTTCACATTTAGATGAAATTTCTTTCGTGATATATACCTTTTGTTTAGAAAGATTGATTTGTTTCCAAATCAATATGTAGTAGTTATTTATAGTACGGTTGAATCCATTTATGTAGATATGCCTACCATTGATAAATAAAATAATATCATCTGCAAACAAGATATAAGAGATTATTCCATTACATGAACTATTCATGAAAAGAGGGATACTCATAATCTCAATGCCTCGATTTATATTTCTAGAGAGGGATTATTAATCCATAATGAATAGGTTGGTGGAAATAGTATCCCCATTTTAGGGCCGACATACTAATATAAAGAATCCAACACATCTCTCTATAATTGAGACTAATAGCCATGAAGAGGTAAATCACCTAAATGCTAGGTCAAAAATGTTGTTCATTCCATTTCTTCATTGTTTTCATTATAAATATTGAATAATATTATTCATTCCTTGATATTTTTCCTTACTCATAGATTTTTATCATTATAACATCACTACTGGAAATACAGTCTTTCCCAATGGTTCTAAACCATTGGGAAAGGTTGCAGAACCGTTGGTATATGTTATACCAACGGTTCAGAAAACCATAGGGAAGTAATCCATTGGTAAATCTTTTCCCAATAGTTTACTATGAACTGTTGGGATAGGGTGGGGAAATCCTAACTTATCCCAACGGTTGTGCCAAATTGTTGGGATAGTTTTTTCCAACGGTTTGGCTTGAATCATTGGGAAATCCCAAGGACTCTCCACTTTACCAACAGTTTCCGAAACCTTGGGAAAGGGTTTTTACCAACGGTTCAATGAACCATTGGAAAAAATATATTCAACGATGCTATTCCAATGGTTTGAAACCGTTGGCATAGCCTATGTTGTGCAAATTGCACAGCATCCTGCAATTTGCACAGAAGCTCTGCAATTTGCATAGTAGGCCTCATTTTGTGCATTCCCTCCCATTTTCAATCCAATTATTATACTTGCAATAAACTAACACATACATATACAATTATTGTAACTACAATAACCAACTAACACATACATATAGAGAACAAATTCATACAAATTTAACATATAATGCATCTTGGAACTATACACATCAATAATTAAATTAGAATTCATAACATAATTATAAATATACATAAGTCATTTAGAATTAAATTTAAAATTTAGATGACAATTATATGTGGAATCCGGAATTCAATTCTTAATTTGATTGGTTTTTTGTATACCATATATTTTTACCTAATATGATGTCCATTTTAAAAAATTACATACACCTGGAGTGATACCGGCCACACCATGCCTCGGATTGAGGCAAGGTTAACTCGTACATGTCACAAATGACCCATTGATCATTATCGTAAATTATCAACATATTCCGAAAGCATTTGATCAGTTTTCTATATGCCAATTGATGTTTTTAACTTAAAATGATATCCTTTTGAAACAAAGGATAGACACATTGAGTGGTTCTAGCCACACCGCATCTTAGATTGACGTGGGGTTGATTCGTACACGTCACATATGACCCATGGATCGTTCTCCTAATGTTTCAATGGAATCCGAACTCATTTGGTCGGTTTCCATATGTATTTAAATTTTATTCCACTTTAAGAAAAATAGTGACACTTAGACTGATCCAGGCCACACCGCGACTCTGATTGAGCCCAGGTTGGCTCGTACAGGTCATATATGACCCATGGATCGTTGTGATAAATTATAAACAGATTCTGAATTCGTTTAGTCAGTTTTCTATATGCCAGTTGTTCTTTTCACTTATAATCTTGTCCATTTTAATCAAAAGAGACACAGTTAGAGAGGTGTTGGCCACACCGCACCCTGGATTGAGGCGGATATTACCTATACACATCACAAATGACCCATGGATCATTGTGATAGAGTATCGACACAATCTGAATGCATTTGGTTGGTTTTCTGTATGCCACTTGATGTTTTTCATAGAAAATGGCGTCCTTTTGAAACAAAAGACAAAAAATTTGAGTGGTACTGGAAACACCAAAGCTCATATTGAGGCGGATTTTCTTTTTACAAATCACATATTACCCATGGATAATTCTCTTAAAGTTTCAATTGAAACTGAATGCGTTTGTTTGGTTTTCCATATGTACTTAAAATGTTTTCCATTTTAAACAATAGGGAGCCACTTAGAGTGATCCCACCACACCATGCCTCGAATTGAGCCCAGGTTGACTCATACATGTCACATATGACCACTGGATCGTTTACCTAAAGAATCAACACATTTCGAATTTGTTTGGTCCATCTTTCGTATGTCAGTTGTTCTTTTCACTTATAATCCTGTATATTTTAAAAAAAAGAGAGACATTGTGAATGGTGTCGGCCACAGTGCGCATCGAATTGAGGCAGGGATGACTCGTACATGTCACATATGACTGATGGTTTGTTTTACTAAAGCATCAACACATTTCGAATGCGTCTGGTTGGATTTTTGTATGTCCGTTGATCTTTTCACTTATAAACGTATCCATTTTAATCAAAAGAGAGACACTATGAATGGTGTTGGCCACACCGCATCTCAGACTGAGGCAGGATTGACTCATACACATCCCATATGACCCATGGATCATTTTTCTAATGTATCAACATATTCAGAATCTGTTTGGTCGGTTTTCAGTATGTATTCAAAATGTTACCCATTTTAAACAAAAGAGAGCCACTTAGAGTGATTCCGGCCACACAGTTCCTCAGATTAAGGAGGGGTTGACTCATACACGTCACATATGACCCATGGATTGTTTTAATAAAGAATCAAAACATTTCAAATGCATTTGGTCAGTTTTCCGTATGTCAGTTATTATTTTCACTTATAATCCTGTTCATTTTAAACAAAATACATACACAAGGTGTGATCCCACCACACCGTGCCTCATATTGAGGCGAGGTTAACTCGTACACGTCATAAATGACCCATCAATCGTTTTTCTAAAGTATCCACATATTCCAACACCGTTTGATTGGTTTTTCGTATGCCAGTTGATGTTTTTCACTTAAAATTACGTCCTTTTGAAACAAAAGACAGAAACTTTGAGTGGTGCCGGCCACACCGCATCTCAGTTTGAGGCGGGGTCGATTTGTACATGTCAGATATGAGCCATGGATCGTTCTCATAATGTTTCAATGGAAACCGAATGTGTTTGGTCAGTGTTCCGTATGTACTTAAAATGTTGTCCATTTAAAAAAAAGAGATCCTCTTAGAGTGATCCCTGCCATACCGCGACTCGGATAGAACCCAGGTTGGCTCGTACAGGTCACATATGACCCATGGTTCATTTTCCTAAAGCATCAACATATTTTGAATGCATTTGGTCGGTTTTTTGTATGTCAGTTGTTCTTTTCACCTTTAATCCTGTCCATGTTAATCAAAAGAGAGACACTATGAATGGTGTCGGCCACATTGTGCCTCAGATTGAGGAGGGGTTGACTCGTACACACCACATATGACCCATGGATCGTTGTTCTAAATTATCAACACAATCCGAATGCGTTTGTTCAGTTTTCTGTAGGCTAGTTGATGTTTTTCACATTAAATAACGTCCTTTTGAAACAAAAGACAGAAACTTTGAGTGGTGCCGGCCACACTACATATCAGATTGAGGTGGGGTTGATTCGTACACGTTATATAAAACCCATGGATTTTTCTCTTCATGTTTCAATGGAAACCGAATGCGTTGGGTTGGTTTTTTGTATGTAATTAAAATTTTGTCCATTTTAAACAAAACAGAGCCTCTTAGAGTGATCCCGACCACACCGCAATCAAATTGGGACTGGGTTGTCTTGTACAGGTCACATATGACCCATGGATCATTTTCATAAGGCATCAACATATTTAGAATGTGTTTGGTTAGTTTTCTATGTCAGCTGTTCTTTTCACTTATAATCCTGTCCATTTTAAACAAAAGAGAGACACTGTTAATGGTTTCGGCTACACCGTGCCTCGGATTGAGGCGGGGTTGACTCGTACATCTCACTAATGACCGATGTATCATTGTGCTATATTATCAACACAATCCGAATGCGTTTGCTCGGTTTTCCTTATGCTAGTTGATGTTTTTCACTTAATATGACGTTCTTTTGAAACAATAGATAGACACATTGAGTGGTACCGGCCACACCACATCTCAAATTGAGGTGGGGTTGATTCATAAAAATCACATATGATCCGTGGATCGTTCTCCTAATGTTTCAATGGAAATCGAATTCATTTGGTCGGTTTTCTTTATGTACTTTAAATGTTATCCATTTTAAACAAAAGGGAGCCACGTAGAGTGATCCCAGCCATACAGTGGCTCTAATTGAGGCTGGGATGACACGTACACGTCACATATGACTCATGGATCGTTGAACTAAATCATCAACACATTTCAAATGCGTTTTGTTGGTTTTTCGTATGTCAGTTGTTCTTTTCAATTATAATCTTGTCCATTTTAAACAAATGAGAGACACTGTGAATGGTGTCGGCCACACCGCACCTCGGATTGAGGAAGGGATGACTCGTACACGTCACATATGACCCATGGATCGATGACATAAAGCATCAACACATTTTGAATGTGTTTGGTAGGTTTTTCGTATGCCAGTTGATCTTTTCACTTATAATCCCATCCATTTTAAACAATAGAGAGACACTATGAATGGTGTCGGCCACACCGCACCTCAGATTGAGGTAGGGTCGACTCGTACACGTCACATATGACCCATGTATCATTGTGATAAAGTATCAATGCAATCATAATCCATTTGGTTAGTTTTTGGTATGTATTTCAAATGTTGTCCATTTTAAACAAAAGAGATCCACTTAGAGTGATTCCGACCGCACCATTCCTCAGATTAAGGCGGGGTTGACTCTTTCATGTCACATATGACCCATGGATTGTTGTCCTCAATCGTCAATACATTTCAAATGTTTTTGGTCTGTTTTCCGTATGTCAGTTGTTCTTTTCACTTATAATCATGTCCATTTTAAACAAAATACATACACAAGGAGTGATCCCACCACACTGTGCCTCGGATTGAGGTGAGGTTAACTCGTACATGTCACAAATGACCCATCGATTGTTTTCCTATAGTATCCACATATTCCAAAAGATTTTAATCGGTTTTACATATATCAGTTGATGTTTTTCACTTAAAATGTCATCCTTTTGAAACAAAAGACAGACCCTTTGAGTGGTTTCGGCCACACCACATCTCAGATTGAGGCGGGGTTGAGTCATACACGTCACATATGACCCATGGATCATTCTCCTATGGTTTCAATGGAAACAGAATGCGTTTTGTCAGTTTTCCTTATGTACTTAAATTGTTGTCCATTTAAAACAAAAGAGAGCCACTTATAGTGATATCGGTTACACCGTGCATCGGATTAAGGCAGGGTTGACTCGTACACATCGCATATGACCCATGGATCATTTTCCTAAAGCCTCAACACATTTTGAATGCATTTGGTCAGTTTTTCATATGTTAGTTGTTCATTTCACTTATAATCATGTCCATTTTAAACAAAAGAGAGACACTGT
Source organism: Viscum album (assembly GCA_963277665.1). Taxonomy (NCBI): domain Eukaryota; kingdom Viridiplantae; phylum Streptophyta; class Magnoliopsida; order Santalales; family Viscaceae; genus Viscum; species Viscum album. Next base: position 1,991,854,958 of record OY728133.1, on the reverse strand, counting down.
GAATGGTGTCGGCCACACCGCACCTCGGATTGTGGTAGGGTTGACTTGTACACGTCACATATGACGCATGGATCTTTGTGCAAAAGTAACGACACGATCCGAATTCGTTTGGTTGGTTTTCTGTATGCCATTTGAGGTTTTTCCATTATAATGATGTCCTTTTGAAACAAAAGACATACACTTTGAGTGGTTCCAGCCACACCACATCTCAGATTGAGCCGGGGTTGATTTGTACACATCACATATAACCCATGGATCGTCATCCTAAAGTTTAAATAAAAATTGAATGTGTTTGGTCAGTTTTCTGTATGTACTTAAAATGTTGTCCATTTTTAACAAAAGGAAGACACTTAGAGTCATCCTGGCCACACTGTGCCTCGGATTGAGCCCAGGTTGGGTCATACATGTCACATATGACCCATGGATTGTTGTGATAAATTATCTACTGAATCCGAATGTGTTTTGTGGGTTTTTCGTATGACAGTTGTTCCTTTCACTTATAATCCTATCCATTTTAAACAAAAGAGACATAATTAGAGTGGTATGTCAGTTGTTTATTCACATTATTCAAATACATTATTTGACTATGGGTCTTTAAATTAATTTATTGATGAATAATTTACATTTAAAATGAAAATACCAGAATATTAATAGAAGATAAAACTTTTACTAAAAATCATTGTGGAAATATTAAGGTAAACATGATTTATGAGAATTGTCATGTGTCTATTGGTGGAATGGTATTTACGTAAAATCTTGTGGAAATTCATATATAATATTTTTATATCATTCCTAGTATTTATAATATTTTAGTTTATCATGCTATGAAACATTTTGGAGCTAAAAATGTCATGCCCAATGAATACATCCCTTTTATAACATACCAATAATCTATGATATTTATTAGATGTGTAAATGTGATTTATATTGATTATCACGAAGAAAATAAATAAAATATATATTATATACTTTCTAATAGTAAATAAAATCAAGGAGGGTTGGGGGGGCTATCCGGGGGGGCTATCCAGGGGGCTATCTGGGGGGTGTCTAGGGGGCTGTCCGGGGACCAAGGAGAAAGCTGGGGGGGCTGTCCGGGGGGTATTTGGGGGGTTTTCTAGGGTCCAAGGAGGGTGGGGGGTGGATTTCATGGGGACTGTCTGGGGGGATGTCCGGGGTCCAGGGTGGAGGGGGGGGGGGTGTCCGGGGGTCTATTCGGGGGGGGGGTGTCCGGGGGTGTCCAGGGGTGTCTGGGGTCCAGGGAGGATGGTGGGGGGGGGGGGGGTTGTCCATGGTCCAGGAAGGATGTGGGTTCCCAAACACACAACCACTAAATGATAACAACATCCATAAAACAGTTAATATATAAAAATAACTCAACTTCAATACTATACTACGAGTCTAGATAAAACCAACAACTAGAATAGATTAAATATCAAATCTCAGTAATATTAGTCAAAGAGGTAATGGATCAATTTTTCCCACATCACCATCATCAGCATCATTATCACCCTCGTCCTCATCCCCATCATCATCCTCTTCCTCCTCAGTTCCCTTCTCCTCGCCCTCGCCCTCCTCCTCACCCTCACCACCCACCTCGCCCTCTTAATCTCCCTCCTCTTCCGCATCAAACTCCTCACCCTCATCATTGTCAAGCTGGAAATCGTCCTAACCACCACAAGAATAGACACCTGGTTCACCATATCAAGAATGTATCGATGAAATATATTAATCAAAAGCTGGGCTGGCCTCTGCTGGAAGTGTTGGACATAAAACTTCAATAAATTTCATAAACACATTGTTTGCCCTAGAGGACTGTTCTACCATCCCTGTGGCCATTTTCTCAGCCTGTTCTACATGTTCCCTAACTTGTTGCAGCTCGGTGGCACTACAGCTCATACCTTATGAGGGCCAATACCTCTTCGGGGCTATCCTAGGTTTGCAGCGTACTCTGCCAGGATGCTCCTCTCACAATACCTGATGTAAGTAATCTGTTGGCCCAAAATTGTCCGGTTCTTATTCATCGTGGGACTCTAAAGCAACCTGTTACAAATATAAATATTTTATTACGTTATAAAATAGATATTAAAATATAAAATCAACAGATTGAAACTTACAATCTACTGTTGAGTCGCTTCATTGATGGAACATCCATCCTTTTTCTTTCTACTTGAGAAAAACAGTTTTGATCGAGGCACACGTCCTTCAATATTCTTTATTTTCCTCTACAATGACATTAAGAACTAATGTTTTATGAAAACATTAGCAACAATTAATTAATTGAGAAAACAAAATAAAATGTAAGTCGTAATGAAATTTTATAAAAAATTGCCATACCTACTTTCTCTCATTATCCAGCATCGTTGTCTGTCCTAGTGTGTGGAGGTATTTTTTTGCATCAATGTTTTTTTATTTTACCCAGATGATTCCTAAATACAATTTGATAATGAAAAGGATAATATTAATGCAAAACCAGAAAGTTATTATTTAAATACCTCAAATGTAATTCATACTTTAAACTAGGTACTCGTCCAATGAGTAATCATCTGACGATACTGCTCTATAGGACAATCATCCACGACTGGTACTGCCTCTAACTCAGTGCCAACTCTAGCATGCAAGCGAATATACAACTCAGGCTTCTAGTATCTCCAAATCTCACCTAAATCCTTTAGATGTTCCTCTCGAGCATCCTCACCAATGGGAAAATTAAATTGACGCTCACATCAAAATATTAATTCATAGAAATACAAAAATATTTCTTGGAATTAAATACAATAGATTTTTTTACCCATATCTCTGCCCAAGCTCTATCCTTGACCTCATGTGAAAAATGTATCTATGATAGTGGGCTAACGGGAATGACGTCGGAGTATTTGGAAAGCGTCTCCAAAAAACATTGACATTGCTACCCTAATTTCTCAACCATTTGGTTGTCTTCATTGTAATCCACCATAACCTGTGTGCGGCGGTTCCACAACGAACGCATGTGTTTATGCCCCCTCCCCAGCCTCCTGTCAGTATATGTATCTGTCATGAGTGAAAAACAAATATTTTATCAAAACATGTTATAATGAAAATAAATATTTCTATAAAAATTTGTTAGGGTTTTATAAATATACAGGCGCCAGTCTGATCGATGAGTGCTGCCAGATCCACAGAAACTGGTGGAATACCCTGTGGTGGAACAGCAGTCGAAGAAGATGGAATATAGAATCTCAAAGAGATATAAGTAGAAGGAAAATAAGATGGTACAACATTAAGATTGGATTATGACAGGGTAGTGGAAATCATAATGGGATGTGAAAATGATGGGGCAGAAGATGCAGAAGGTAGTGAAAACATGGGAGGCCTAAATATCCCGTGTGTCCCTAACGACACACTGGGATCAGAATGTGGGAAGGAGGACATGTCATTGGTAGGGGAAGGGTCTAGTTGGGCACACGCAGCTAATCGTCAACCTCTTGTACAAACCCTCCACATCCCATCGTCCTGATTACTAGGACCAGTACTAGGATCCTCGTCGAATAACTGTCTACGTATAGGTGGAACCTTAAAAAATGATTTCAAAAAAATTAATCACAAGACATTTTATATTCTTTAAATATATATATATATATATATATTTGAAATAAAGTACTCAATGTAGGCACTAATGGTGGAATTCCCATCTCCACCATCCGATGATTGTTCTCCAACATTTTTTTCCTTCGTCTCTCTTCAGTTGGTAGCATTTCCTACTTTTGAAAACAAATATATAATTAATTAGAAAAAGGAAACTAATGTCTAAACCAAAAAACTAAATATATGAGGGTATAAGGGGATTCATTGGAAATTTAGCTTCTAATTGTTTTAGAAGATCTTGAATGAATTTAATAAATCATACAAGTTGTAATGTTCACTATGTTAGAAATATTGTTTGACTAGGTTTGAATACAGTTCAATTCCAAATTAGAAAAATGCAATTCAAATAAAATAGAAACCAATAAACATTGAAAATTCACATAATAGTCAAGTAATATAAAACATATTTGTGATCAATACTAAATCAATTTGAATATTACCAACCTTAACAAACCAACTTGAGTTAAACCAAAAGAACTCAGAATATGGATGAATGATTCTATATATTTTCAACCACAGGTTCACAATCAACTCTGACAATTGGGATATTGGAGTCATCAAAAGAAATAAATGGATTGGTTCTAATGGAAATAGGGAAAGTGTCAATTCCATCATCACCATCATCAAAAATATGTCTTGGAATTACTTCAACTATGACACCAAATTTAGGTCAAAGTTGTTTTTTGACATAAAAAACTTGTTTAGCCATTGATGCCACCACATATGGTTCTTCGATAGCAAGACTGTGAGTCATAATAATTATTCGAAATCCACAATCATCAATAAATTTTCCATGTCTCGTCATGGAATCAAAACAATGACATTTCATCCTTGTGACTCGTCCATGAGATTAATAATCCAATATTATTATTTTCTCAATGACTCCATAATAACCCAAATTTTCAAATCGCAGTCTACTATCTGATGCACTAGAATAACAATCTGTTGTGGAAGTAACCATAACACCATAATTTTTTATTCTCATGTAATTTTCTCTTTCAGTGACAATAAATTTGTACCCATTGATAGCAATTGGTTTAAAGTCACGAACCACGGTATTAGGAACAAAATCCAAAGATCTTATTTCCTCAGAGACAGTGTCAGCAGACAAACTCAATACCTGGAATATAAATGACTGATAAACTTAATTAAATACTGAAATAATTAATTTAAATAGTAATACTTTTACCTTCAATTTTATCAAAGTAGAAAACTCTTTCCTATGAGTGTCTCTATCCTTCTCAAAGATAAAGAACGATGATTCCTATTTATCATTGTTTTATGTTCCCTATAGATAAAACATATGAATATTTTAACAGATATATATGTAAGATATACATAATCAGTTTAGTTACTTGATATATTCATCGAACAAATCACATTTGAACAAAATTGTGTGATGTGCCATCTCATGCTCTTCATGGCATAATTTCTTCAATGTATATAATCCGGGAATTCCTCCTATTTCAGGAAGTGATGAAAAACCGGGTTCAATTTGCTCATACTATTCTTATTCATTTCTCATTATTCTGTTCAATCTTATAGTAAGATCAGAAAAATACATCAAGCAACAATCCATACATTCGTGAGGGAGGTAACCGTTCACGATAGAACTTTTTGGATGATTTCTGTTTCGGATATAAGACTTTAATGTGAACAAATTTCTTTCAGTTGGATACATCCAACGAAAAGAAACAGGTCCTCCGAGAAGTATTTTAGTGGGAATATGGATAGTCAGATGTATCATGCATGTGAAAAATGATGGAGGAAATATTTTCTCCAACTCACACAAAATTAATGGGGCATCTGTCAACATTTTTTGAAAGAAAGACTTGGAAAACTTTTTAGCCCAAAGATCGCTAAAAAAATGGCACAACTAAATAATATACATCCTTACATTATTGGACAAAGTATGACAGATTTATATTGGAAGCAACTCATTTAGTAGAACGTGATAATCATGAGTCTTCAAAGATTTTAGCTTCAACTCTCTTCAGTTAACCCATTTAGATATGTTGCTTGAATAGACATCAGGAACTCTAATAGTCTCTAATACTTCCAGAAATTGTTTTTATGCATAGGTGACATCACATAAGAAGCACATGGAAGTTTCCATTTATTTTTACTGATACGCACAGGATGCTATATGGTCTGATGCCCCAATCCACCAAGTCACACTGAGATCTTAAATCATCTTTTGTCTTTCCCAAGACATTTAGAAGAACAAAAAGCAACATTTCGAATATGTTCTTTTCAATATGAATTACGTCTAATAAATGAAATAAAAAATTGGTTTACCAATAAGGAAAATCAAAATAGATACTCCCCTTTCTCCAATTGTAATAGGTTTCAATGGAAACATTCTTTCGCTTTCTAGATTTCATTTAACCCTTCCCAAATGAAAAACATAAATCATTTAATTCATTAATCAAATCAGTTCCCGACATACGCTGAGGTGGATCATTGGTCTCTATGGTATTATCAAATCTTCAACGATTCATTCTATATAAATGATCCTTTGGAATGAATCATCGATTTCCCATAAAACTGAAACTGCAACGATGTTTTATTCATCTAGATCGTGTATTCTTCATTCAATCTAGACATGACAGTTTTCCCTTCGTTCTCCATCCATACATCATTTCATAAGCCAGAAAATCATTGATCGTCCACATAAGCATAGCACGCATCTGAAATATGTCTTTAGAACATGCATCGCATGTGTGCACACCCACATCCTAAAGATGTTTCTACTCTTTTATTAAAGGTATCATGTATAAATCAATATCAATGCTGGGATCAGAAGGACCAGAAATGAGTATACTCATGAATGTGAAAGGTTTTTTCATACACAACCATGGTTGAAGATTATAAATGTGTATAAAAACTGGCCATGTTCTATGCGAAGTAAGCATCTGACCAAACTGATTAAAACCCTTGCATGAAAGACTCAGCCTCACATTACGTACGTCAGCTACAAAATCAGGATGTTGAGCATCAAATCTCTTCCATGATAATCCATCTGCAGGATGAACCAACTCATCATTAGTCTTCTTTCTCTCGGTATCATGCCATCTCATTTTTATTTATATGTCATCAGACATAAAAAGAATCCGTTTTCTGGGGATCAATGGAATGTTCCAAATTACTTTCTGTGGAACGCAAGATGGTGTTCCATCAGATTTTGACTTCCAGCAGGATGTGCCACATTTTATACAATCATTTCATTCAGCGGTTTCCTCCCAGAATAATCATCAATCTTTCGAGTATTCATGAATTTTGTTTCTTGAAAATCCAAGTACCTCAACTAAATTCCATTCCATATAGTTGTTTGATGGAATATCTGCATCATCTAGAAGTAAATACATCAAGAGGGTAAGAATGTAATCGATTGATTTATTATAAATCTCATACATAGATTTCCCATAAACCAATCAGATTAAAAATTCCAGCTTTTTCATTTTATCTCATTGTCGATATATTGGAGTCGTGGCGGCATAATTCAATTTTCTCACCCTATCAATATCATCATTTTCAATATATGCATCAGTTGTGCTCATATTGAAGTCTTCTTGAGTCGAAATTGTTTCTTTTTCATGATGATCAATAAAAGGAAACCTATCTTCTAACAAATTCTACATTCCATTCCTATCATTTCGATCATCACCAATTTTGAGCATTCATTTTCTCCCCATTTTGATACCACACAAAGTAGTTTTCTGGAAAACCATTTTTGGTTATGTGGTAGCCGACTTCTTCACGGCTCAACCAAGGTCTACCAAAACAATTGGAACATGGGAACTATATGCGACCACTATCCGAAGTATTGTGAAATGAAAAATCAATAAATCTCTCCAAATTGTCTTGAAAATTGCTTGCGATCCGGTTGGCTTCATACATAAAACTTCTGTCCATTCTATAAAAATAATTTATATAAGTCATTTTGTCATAAAAATTTCAATATGATTGAAATTTAATAGAAAATAAATTTAATTAAACGTTAAAGGAAGAAGTTTCTAGTCGATGTAGTGAACTATTAAAATAATGTAAAGAACAAGTACTCATAAATTAAATTAAAATTTATTTATATTATTTTTCATTAGGTCTATAAGAGTCACATGCCTCAAGTACCATCATGTGTTATAGGCATCCCAAATCATTCAATCATTTTCAATAACTCATTATTGACACCTCTATGGCCATACCTTTCATTACACAATTACTTCCCCAAGTCAAGATCACCCCAAGGGTGAATATATTTTGGGATTTTACAGTAATAGGTTGTTAATAGATTATAAAAATATTTAATTTCATTAAGTATAGATAAAAAAATTTATTTTTAAATTTTAAATTAATAATTATGTATGTCAATGATAACAACATTACTGAATTAATCGTGTGACTTATGTAACATTTTATGGTGGTCTACACATGCCAGAATGGGTAGTAAAAAGCACCCCAACCTCATAAAAGTGAGTATTGGCCAAGAAGGGCACATAATATACAACGTATAATGAGAACCATATTTAGTTGACCCTAAAGTTATATTAGTACAGTCATCTTGGGGGAAATGGAATATATGATCCTAGTTAACTGATGAATTCAAAATCTCGTATTCCTTATGTTTCACAATATCTAAGTTAAGGAATCATATGAGGATGGGTTTACATTATTCATTTTCTTACATGCTAGTGATAATGAAGGCTTAAAGTAATGACTTGAGTTCACTTATACCATGTCAACCGTTATACACACCATTTGAACCCTTATACACACCATATGAACCCTTATACCATATCATCATTATTACTACCATTAATAACAACTTATTAAATAACATCACTTGTTAAAGAAAATAAAATTGAACATAAATCAGTAATAATATTGGATATATCAAGTAAAATGAAGTTATACTATCTTACATCCTAATTGACCACCCAGAACCATGATTAATGACCACAAAGCTCCCCTTTCGGCCAAATCAAAAGTGAAAACAAAAACACATAGTTGCAGAAAATGACTTCATTTGTGTGGAGAATAATAATATCATGGTCCTCATGATATTTGAACCACGCAGTAATGATTTTTGAGATGAACTTGTATCCATTAAACCATATGATAAACACGTTTCAGTACATGCATTTTTCTGATTTTCACAAGCATTTTGAGGAACCCCAAATCAGTGAATGGTCATTGTGTTTTAAAAAGGTGATTGACTAACAAATGTATGATGTCGAAGGCAGAATGATTAATGGTTATATTAGAAATACTAATATTCAATAATATTGAGAATTTGAAATTCTGTTAATTAGTTTCATGAAGAAGGAAGAAGTACTAATTAGGGTCCAAATACTATTTTGAAAAGTTAAAGAAGTTACTCCATATGATCTATTGTGAAAAGGATAAGTGAACAGTGTGTCATTATATATATATATATAGAGATTTTGATAGAAACATGATATATACTTGTTATGTAATACACATAGTGTAAAAAAAATTATGATGAACAAGATCTTCATGTTTGGAATGATCTTAATGAAAGGAGTGATTTTCAAGAAATAATATCAATAAATATTACAAACAATTTCTTATAATTTCATATACATGAATCTATAATATTTGAAGCATTGAGATTAAAAAAAACAATGAATCATCAAAATTAGAACACAATAAAGAGACATCATTCCCTTTTAAATGTAAATGTGTAATGAAAACATTAATTAGACATACACCGATATAGGGATTTGAGTACACAATTTGTGGAACAATTATAAAATTTTACAAAAACCCTAAGAATTGGGAATAACGAAATCGTTGAGAATAGAAGGATATGCATGAAAAGAGGTGGAACTATATCCTTGATAAAATATGGAAGGAGTCTAACCTGGCAGCTGCTGATCCGATGGAAGAGGTGGGGATTCTGAAGTGCTTCTACGAAGGAATCGCTTCTGGAGACTAGTGGAAGGGTTTTAGAATCATGGGGAGGCGACTGCCTGGATTTGGAGAATTTGGGGCTTTTGTTTCCTGATGGTTTTTAAAAACTGTTGGGAAAACTCAATATTTCCCCATCATTCTCAACGGTTTCATCAAACCATTGGGAAAAGTGATTTTCCTCATATTTCCCAATGTTTTGATAAAACCGTTGGGAAAAGTCACTTTTTCATGATCTTTACTAACAGTTTATGAAAACCGTTGGTAAAGATAACATATACTAACAGTTCAAAGAACCGTCGGTATACAAGTGTTGGGAAAATTCCTCCTTCCAGTAGTGCATCCCCATCATTTTGTGAATCTATGTTTAGTTTCTTAATTTCTAAATAAAAAACTTTCTTTAATTCAATCGGAATGTGACTTGGAATAACATAAACAAAATGGAACATTGTATCATCAATGGATGTTTTATATACAGCTCAATACCCAAAAATTTCATTATCTAATTTTAGAGTCCATTCCATTATACTTATAGACACTTTCTTTTCAAGAATTTTTTAATCTCTATATTAGAAAATTTTAATTTCTTGATTGTCTGTAAGGGGAAGGGAGTTCTAGTGTTCTTACATATTAAATATTTTTTTAGAAATACATTCAGTAAATTATTTTAAAAGTGAGTCAAAAAATCAATAATAATAAATGTGGGAAATAAAAATCTAGAGAACATGTTTTCCTATAATAATTTCATTACCACTATAGTTGGTTCATGGGTGGTGGCCTCAATATATACCCCACTATGAAATGTAGTCCATGTGGTCCAGGATTTTAATTTTCCATGAGAATTTTGGAATTGACCCATTAAACAGATTCTTCATATGTTGAGTATTTAAACATCTTGAATTGGATTTTGAATAACATGATTTATTTTTTCTAATGATTCCAATTTAATCAAACTATTCATAACATTGAAAATAACCACTCAAATTCCAATGGAGTGTGGTCAATAATAGTTAACTTTATAGGATAATATCCAAAGATCATCTGGCCCTATGATGTTCTATAATTGGTTATTTGTGACATGTATTGAGTAATATTTAAACATATTCTTCTGGGATGAAGCATCACATTAATCCATCAGCTCAGTGTTCACATATTAGTGGATCATCCTAGTAATAGTGTGAGGTATTGACCAAGAATTTCTTCTTTTTTTGGTATGAAAAGTGGGTGTAAAGTGATCCCCTAGGAAGATAGTTTAAAATATCTAAAAAACACATTTGTGTGGAATAATTATATTGAAAATCATTTCATCAAGAAAGTCTTCCTCAATTCAATAATTGTTGTTATCTTTATTTCTAGGTAGTGGATGTATAGATAAGTGATCATAGATGAAATTTCTAATCCTTTTTGTGACTCTAAAGCATGTAAAAATATTTTAGTTTAATGATCCACCATATTAATCATAGTTGAGAATCCTTTCCTACATATCATGTATCTCATTTAAACATGACTAATATAGACCAATACTCTATAATGAACAAGGTATGAGCAAAAAATTTCAAAAAATTAGAAATCCTCTAAAAAATATTTTTCTATGGCTGTATAGTTGACGTGTGTTTTATTTGGTTTGCGAATGGGGTAATATATGTGTTGGAAGATATGAACAACCCACTATCTTAGAATATTGCATACATAAAAATCACCAGTGTCACACATTAATTTCAAATCCTTAACCTATTCTGGTGATATGATGATAAGAGTGGCTTGAAGGATATTATTTAGAGAGTTTTATTTTGTCTAACACTCTTTAGTGAAGTTTAAATTAATTTACATGGAGAATTGATTTTTTTTGTGGGAGATATATTTTTAAAATGTCTTCGATGGAGCGGAAATAAAATCCCATTTCTCCTAGAAAACTCATTATATATTTCAAAATCATGGGATTAGTAGAGTATTGAACCATCATAATCATTTATATAACCACTACAATTCCATGATATAAAATATTTTTTCCATAGAATATGCCTATTTATACCATAAGATTACACTTTTCCTAGTTTCTCACTAGGAAATTATCATTATATAATTGTATAACTAGGTCTAGATTATTTAGGTTATCTTCGAAGGATCTTCCATAAAATAACAAATCATCCATGAAAATCTCATGGAATTCATCCTTCATATCATGAATGATGTGTATCATGAACCATTGAAATTTATCAGTGCATTTCTTATCCAAAATACATTCATATATACAATAAGGTCTCGAAAGGACATGTGAATGTGGTTTTAGGGTAATCTATTGTGTTGAATATAGTTTGATTCTATTATGAATATCGATCAAGAAAAATATTTCTTCCCAACAAGTCTCTCTAGTAATTTTCCCAGGAAGGAACCATAAAATGATCCCTCTGATCCAATGTGTTGATATTTTGATAATCAACACATAATAAACACCTGGTGACTGTCCAAGTAGTAATTAACTCATCTTCGTCATGTTTAAGAACTGTCAATTATTCTTTCTTCCTAAATAATTGTATAAGGAACAACCATTTATTTTCATGGATTGGAAATAGTTTTCTAGTGTCAAGAAACATCGAAACATCCATTTTGACTACGTATTTTATCATGGGGTATTCATAAATGGGTTGATGTTTGGATTTAGAACCTTATTGTACTAAAATATAGTTGGTAAATATTGTATAATTTATCTATTTAACTCTATTCACTCCAAGGAAACAGAATTTATGTTTCTTTTCAAGGGATGAATTTGTTTTACTTCTTTTATTTGAGTCTGTTCAGAACAGAAAATTACTAATAGTGAAGGGCATACTTGTAATAGTGAATACTTTAGTCTGTGGGGTATAGGTTTTAAATTTAAAATTTAATAAATGATGACTTATGGTATAGAAGGTGGGGTGGTATCCCTCATTAGAGATTGTTTGTAATTTATACCGTCCTAATCACTATATTAATTTTCATCATAAGACATGGTCTCTATATCATCCTCACTATTCCTATAATCAACATTATTACCATTAAGGAAGATGTATTAACCATGTAATGAATCTCCAAATTTTGTAGAAATTAACTAATTCAAAAAAAAGCTTATTTTTTATAGAATCTTAATATCAACCTTCATTGGTTCACATAAATCAAATTATTCAAAGTGGAATGAAATTATCTCCTGAGAATTATATGAATATATCTTTCTTATTCAGTATCTAAGATAATTAAATAATATGAAAATATGAACTTACCAACCATCACTAAAATATCCTCGATAATTCCTTGAAGATATTTTCCCATGTTATGAGGAAGTTGAGGAACCACTCCTATTTTTTATAATTCTCTGAGTCCTATCTTTTGGAAAACACTCCTGGAAATGAAGTTGATACTTTCACCAAGATCATACTAGGCTCTTGAGAAATTACATGTCCATATTTTTAAGTGAATATAGAATCATTTATGGTGTCAAATATCTATTATATGAAACCACTAAACAACTACATATCATTATTCATTTAAGGGTATAAAGACCATGCCTTATATGTTTCTTTATCTAGAATAAAAGTCCTTTAGAAACATGGCAAAATAAAGAATTTGAGAAAAATCTTCTACAAAGGTGAAGTTGATGTGTAATTTTTTAAACATATATAGAATCATTTTTATTATATTTGTATTTTTACTCATCTCGTAGCTTCTTGAAATTGAAGGAGGGACTTCTTTCATGGTTGTTCCACATGAACATATTTTTTTAGGAAGCTCTTGATCTAGAGAATATTCACTTTTATGTGATTTTCAATTATGTTATTTAATATCATTATTTATGGGATCGTTATCATTTTTACTTTTGATTGAATAAATGTTTTTGGTTCTTCAAGATTCATTTCCTCAACTCTAAATAGATAATGAAAACTAGTTAATTTTTCACTTATAATGACCATAACTTTAGCCTCCTCTCTTATACTAGTCCTGGGTATTAGTGGGATTTGTACTTATTAATCGATCAATTATAGTGTTTATATTTTTCATATTTAATTCTCATGGTTTCATAAGTTATCCCATTGGTTATTCATTTTGGATTCATTGGTAGTTATCCTATATCTATATTTTTCTCAAAGTTGGTGATCATGTTATCATGATTCATTTATGAAGGTGGGTCATGCTTTTACTACCACGGAAAAGAAATATAAAACTATGGATGTTGAACTCTCAAGAGAAGTGTTTATTATTGAAATTATTATCACGGTTTAGGAGATAGATTTGTTTGTGGGCACCATAGTTGTCCTTGATTCCATGGTGGTTCTTGACCACACATCTATTGATTTTACACTTGTTTTTGTTTCAGTAGCTACTGATATGATCATTAGAGATAATACAACAGCAGGTATTAATGGGGTTGATGAATCTAGTGATTTATGTTTATTATTATTTAGGTAATTACAATCTTGTATTTTGGGATCCTCAATAACTACACCATACATCTGATATGGGTGTGGCCCTCTCAACATTTCTAATTCATTGATCTCCTTAATAGGGGATGTTGGTGGAACGTCTATAGTAGGTATATTTGATTAATGAATCTTTATTTTGAGGGATTATACCTGGGACATTGTACAAGTATTTTCTTCCACTAGACTTCTTCCACATTAGTTAGGTTATCTATTTCTATAACACATAATGAAATCGTTGTACATATCATTTAATAGTGCTTAGCCGACATCGAGAATTTGGCTCATTATCTTGCCATCAAAAACAGTATCTATAATATTTCATGAAAATGGTTTGATTACTTGGTTTATATTATACCATTATAACCCTACATTATGTTTTTTATGTTTTATCTTATGGGATAACTCTTTAAAATGATCCCAGGCTTCCCAATTAGACTTTTTATCTATCTGGTTGAAAGTTGGGATCTCATTTATATGATTCCTTGTTTGTATATATGGAAATTATTTATCATAAAACATCTTTTAAATATCATCTAATGTAATCATGGATTTAGCCACTTATATTTTAATAAAATATTTGTCTCTATAGCATAAGGGTAGGGGAAAGAAACCAATTTTTTTGGAACTAGAGGATACACCTTAATTGAGAAAGAATTCACATAAATCTATGAAATTCGAAAGGTGTTCACGGGTATATTTGATATGTTCTTTACTAAATTATACCATCTTATAGATTATAATGATTATAATTAGACTTATTTACAATGAATATACCAAGTTAGGAGATCAGAAAATATTTGGCATAGCCCCAGTATTAGAAGGAATGTCATAGTCTATGATGGTGCACTGTTGGAATGATGGGAACTCTATCTAATGTTCAGGAGGAACATATTGGATGTATTGGGGGTGTGGACGAACAAAATATTTGTTTTTAATCCATGATTGAGCATTGTAATTTAGATTGGTATCTTTTAATCTCCAGAGAAAAAGTACGAGGTTCTTGAGAATTAATGATCTTCTAGTGAGTCATAAGGATCTGAGGCATGCACTAGGCTAAGGAGGAATATATGATGGTTCTAGTATGTATCAAAATGTTTTAAAATGAGGGAAATGGAAAATGGGGTGAGGTTAGGTAATCCTGTGTTCTGCTAAATGTTTACTGTAATAAGGTATAACTATCCCTGAAATCCTGAAATGTTTTTTTGGCCTGCATGGAATAATGGATTATGTTTGTGCATTAATTGGATATGAATTTTTATTTGTCAATATATACTCAAATACAACGTAGTATCATAGTTTAATTGTAGGTTATAACTCACATAGACATTTTGTTAATATGGAGCCTGGTGAAATGAATATTATGGAGGGATTCAACTTTAACTCTCTTAGGTTTGGTTTTACTAAAACAATGTATATTGGGTATACATTAGGAAAGTGAAAATGGATAATGGACAATTTTAGGATTTATGAAAAATTGTAATCCTAAATATAGTTTCAAATAAACCTATGGATTATAATGTGACGTAGTGAAAATTTCACCATTTGGTTTTGGTCCAACCAAATGGATCTACATAAGATATTACACTTATTTGGTCTATATATAGTAATGAACCTTAGTGTAGTATGTATGGATTCAATTAAGAACATATAATAATATATTTTTACTTTATTTCTAAACTCCAACTATGTATGAGTACATGGATTACATCTCCAATGGATAGGGTCATGAAAAATAATATGATTAACAATTTTTTTAACCTAATTACTACCACATGGATACCATATTTTGATTCATATATTACCCACATTTAAATAAACCCATACTCTCAACCCCTAACCCTATCCAGATTAGATACACATGATAATATTATATAAAAATTGAGAAACATGAAAAATGATTAACATAATAAAAAAATAGATTAGAATAGGGAAATCAGAAATTTCAACCATATAATTCATATTAAATACTTTCTTAAAGGAAGGAAAAGATAATAAAAAGAATTTGGAAAATTTTAATGAGAGTCAGAACTGGATACATATGCTAGAATAGAAGATAGGAAACAGATGAGTCTTGAAATTGTAATAAGTAACAACAGAATGATTAAAATGGGAAAATAAAGAAAAAAAATCTATATTTACAAATAATATGAAGTGAAATAAAGAATAAAAATAATGAATTATAAATAGGTCCAAGATCCCTATTTGTCGGGGGTTACTTTAATATTTATAGATTTGATAATTTCACGATGTGTAAATTATTCATGTCATGAAAAATATCTATGTGACTTATTTTATGATGCATTAATGGTGTGGAGGTGGATTTTTTTATTCACTTAAGATCCTAAAAACACACTAATGATATTGGATCACCAAAATATCCCTACTTGAATATTCATTTGTATTGAAGTTTTAAACATTACTCACCAAGTAATTCATTTAATCCATGTGTGTTCTATGGGATTTATATTACAATGATTCATTTAGTGTACTTAAATTTCACTAATTGTTAATGGTTCAAATCGTATAAATTAGATTCATGGGATGGAAAATGTTCTTCTAAAGGAATAAACAACGGGATTTTTTGTTTCATAGTGTGTAATATATTTTTTTCATGTCTTCTAGTATCTCCTCCTTTTAGTATTGATTTCCTATTTCATGAAAATATAAAACAAAATCCATCATATTATTGAATATATAATGATTAAACTATAAATAATTTTATCAAATATGTATATATAAATTTGGTTTATAATAAATCCAATCCATGCCTAATACAACATCAAATTAAACCAGAGGGAGAATTATGAAGTTTTTAGAAAGTAAATTCCAAGAAAATTCAACAGATCAATAATCATATAATTGAGATTTGATCACTATACCATTATGGGTTTTCATTTAAAATTTCGAAAATAATAGTTTGGGTTCCATTTTTATAGTTTTATAAAATACATTAGATATAAAAAATATGGTAGATCCAAATTTGAAAAAAAGATAGTATTTTTAGAGTGGATGGCAAGTGTATCTTTAACCAGGTCATTATAAAAACCATTGTCATAAATAATGATAACATGAGATATACCATTGTCTATCCTCTTAAGAGTTTGGTGATTTTGATCATCATCATTAAACTCTATTTTGGGGAACTGGTAAGAATAATTCACATGCTCACCATATTTAAAACATTGGAGTGTGGGTGGTGGATTCTGTATATCATTATCTATATTCAAATAATTATTTAAATTATTATCATTAGTTATGTAATCCATTTCACAATGACCATCCTCCCCACTAATAACATTTTTATTTAGTCACTTAAAACAATTTTCTCCATGTTTCTTTCCAGACATTGATCTTGAAGGAAATCATAACTTATTTTATCCATGGGTGTTAGTGTTTCAATTTAATTATATATTTATTTTCTTATCACAACCATAATATTGATGGGAAATTCCCATCCCAATTTCCTCCTTTATATAACATCAAAAATATTTCATAGCTACTGGAGTCCCTTATAGACAACGACCATTAGAAACTTGGTTTTATGACACTAATGAACTGATCTGCCATACATTCAAATTATAATATTCTATAATAAGAATACCATACAAGTCTTGTAAAATTCACCTTATAAGTAAAAATATATTCATCATCCTACTATTTTCACTCAAGTAATTCCTTCTATATTTTTTATATATAATATGAAGACAATACATTATTAAAAATATGTTTTTAAAATCATCCCATTAAAAGTAGTTAATTAAATATTGTTGACTCCTACCCTTTGTAAGATTCCACCATTGATCCAATTCACCTTCCAAATTATAGATATTCAATGTCACTCTTCCATACAATGATTATCAGAGTATATAAAATATATTTTCAAAAGCATATATCCCTTTTTTAACAATAATTGGATTAGTGGAACCACTTAAATAAGGGTGATGTTTCTTCATAAAGGACTGAAAATAATGGGTTTCCCACTTTTCCTCATTTGAAAAATCAATATGATTCATAGATTGAGAAATTTTTGCGAGTAGAAAAAATTGATATTTTTCATTATAAATATCATAAATCGTTGTTTCTCAATAGTATAATAATTTCATTTTCATTCATAGTATACATTAATAGGGTTCCTTCGAGTAGTACCTATTTAGTTGAACCAACAATCATTGTGTAAGAATAGATGATTATGACGGGGAGCCACATTATCATGAAAAATTATTAATATATTTTCTAAATCATGAATACCTTATTTTATTCTATGTTTCCTTATGATTAATCATGGTCATTCGTAATCATTATTCAAATCATCCATGATGGTTTAAATTGTTTTTGAGTTTCTAAAAAAATACATCTAAGTGTAAAATGTGGTTTGTAGTAAGGCTTCCTTCCATGCACTAAGTGATGATCGAGACTAACTCAATGAACCCTTTTCAGAGTCATTACCCCTAGGTACAACTATTCTAGTGCCATATACACTTATAGAATCAATATAGGGATATAATATCTATGGAACCAATTACTCCATACTTCACCCAAATTATAGTTAATTTTTGTACACATGGACATATCCTTATGGTTATCACAAATGTTTATTAATCATGGATGCTAATGGTTTAAATAATCCATAATATGATACTCATTGTAGAAAACCAGAATTCTCATATATAAATATTACATTTTAGTTACATAATATAATAATTCACCCTAAAAATATTTAGGTATAACACCATCAAGAACATGGATACATAAACAGTTTCATAATTGGATAACCACAACATATCCCACTAATTTCTTCATACCTATAAAACATTATATAAAGATCATAAAAAAAATTAAATCATAACATGGGTAAATGGAACATATTAAAGGGAGATATATGATGCCCAGTAATGGTAGATAAGGGGTATATCAACATAATGTGGGAATAAGTGTTTGATAATAAGAGAATAACATTCGAAAAGAATACACTTCATATCATATATAAAAAACATGAGTCATGGATTTAATATTTGTAGTTAAAAAGATATGAATAATAATAGATTCAGATAACATGATCCATAAGATCTTAAAATTGGCCTAAGACATAGATTTCATGAATACACATACATATAGAAAATTATTTCTATACATGTCAATTCTCATTTCCAAGAAAATCATTGTGGATTGGGTTTATTCCAAAAATCATTTTAGTATTTGAGGTTCAATCCCAAGACTATCAAATCAAATTCAGTTCATTACCCAAACCATCATAGTAGCCATGGTTTACTCCAACGACTATCAAAGTGGAAAAGGTCCCATACAAAATTGGGGTCACTTCATATTCAGTCTCGTTTATCGCATGAGTTATCAATCATTTCCCAAATAATTGTATAGAGATAAAGGTACCAACCATCACAAAAAAAATTGACCTAAAAGATTATATGAAATGGATCATAGTATAAATCATGACAAAAATTAGTATCATAAACATGTTATCATATAATAACCCTATGAAAAAATGGTTTCAATAAAAGTTTATTCATTTCATCTTAACATGTCATGTAGAAAAGAAATTTTATTCATAAAAAATATTATAATCAAAACCATAAACCACATAGATAAATAGTATGTATGATTCCTTGACCATATCCATAAGAAAAAATATGTAATATCAAAATATTTAATCATAGATGTAGAATTATTTAGAAAGATCACTTGGAACATTTCTTGAGGAAAATTTTTATTTTTTTACTTGAAATAAAATATTTAAAATTTAAAAACATTCCATATATTAATTGAAAAATATAATTATAAAATAATCTTGAAAAAATGTATAGGCATATTAAAATAAATGAGTGGTGGTGATGGATGAAAATTATATTCCCGCCCTGAATGTTAAAAACATATATTCCATTCTCATTTTCATGTAAAAGTAAAAACTACCTCCTTAAAAAATGATATAAAGTTTAATTTAAAACAACTTTTTAAAAATTTAATTATGTGTAATTTTTTTGAAATCATTTTATAATAATGAAAATATTTTATAATTGTTTTGGACTATGTTTACATTAAAGAAAAAGTTTTTTTTCTTAAAAGGGAAAACATAGATTATTATTTAAAAAACTATTTTGAAATACATAGTAAATAATCATAAAAAATCATAGTAAAACATGTATATTCATGAAATAATATTTGGAGATGAAATTTCCTGTTTTTCTTGACATATAGTTCCTAATATTTCTTAATCAAAAAATTAATCATAAGAAATCTCAATTTACACTGAAAATATAACATTAATCTTTTACCAATTTGGAAACACTAGAATCATAATAACAAGGAATTAAATTTAATTAAATGGATATTTAGATCACATAATTTCATGATAATTATATTAGAATACATTTATGAGTAGTATATAAAACATACTAATGAAATGAGTGGTGAATATGATGTATTTCCCAAGGAAATAAAAGTGAGATGGAAAACCCCTACATAAAGTCTCAAATTTCTTCATACACATTCATTCATGATATATAATAAATATTGGTTTATTATAAATCTGTTATGGAATATTTATTTTATCTATCATAAAATATATGATTTAACTTTAACTATTTATTATATGTTTATTATCAATTTTATGTTAAAATTATATTTTGGCTAAAACTACTTCATTTTTCATCTATGTTTTTCATTGGTATTTTTATTTCATTCACATTGATCATGGATAAATAATAAAAATAATCTTAAAAATTATATATTTATCATATATATTAATTATATATAATAATTTTTGTAATCCATAAAAGTTAGAGAGAGAAAACTAATTACATTGTTCATAGACATAGTCGATCATACATACACGGGAACATTACATCCATTTTTTTATGGTTGTAATAAAATAAAGGTAAATAATATATCAACCTAAAATAATCATTATTATTTCATATATATAACATAGGTTTATTAAATATACACTTTTTACATTCCACGTAAAGAGTACGTGAAAAATGAATCACATCGCTTTGCCAGGCAGTAGTCTGTTGTTCCCATGAGCGACACTATCGTATTAATAGGGAATGTAAAGTAAGAAGGTATATGTAATATTATAAATAAAAGAGTATATTTCTTTATAAATATAATATAAATATGTTAAACACATCATTATAACCTACCTAGAATAATGGTAGTGGATAACAAATTACATTGGTTCAAGAGGCAGTAGTCTTCCTTACACACGATAGATGGATTCATTTCCCACTTGATTGAAGAATAGATAGATTAAGGAAATGAAATTAACATAATAACATATTAATAAATTTTATATACATACGTTATTATATAATTTGGGTTTTATTTTTTTAATGGTTTATATGTTGAAAATAAATGAAAACCTATAGTTAAGAACTATACATTTTCTTTAGAGAACCCCTTTTGGTTTACACCTAAAGGTTTCATAAAAGGTTTTTACAATCAAAATAAGGTCTATAATATGTGGTTAGGTATGTAAGTAATTTATTTTTATTGGTAGTTTTTTGATGAACGTTTTCTTTATGTCTTGGGAGGGGAAAGGATTTGGAGGCCTTTATAAGTGGGGGAGAGGACACAATTATAATATTTTTAAAGAACAAGTTATATCCACATACTAAAAATTGAAAAAGGATATGATATATTTTCGATTCTTACCATAGAAGATATAAATTCTAAATATTTCCGTAAAATTCGAATTAGATAAGTTCTTATGTCATTTTAACCATTATCTTGTTAGTTTGACCCCTATTAAACACTTTTTAACCATAACCTTAGTAATTAATTTTTTCTATTTTTATTATTCATTTTGGATAAAAATGTAGTTTAAATTACTATTTAATATCAATTATTATGTTTAAAAATTTATAATCCAATCTCACAATTCCATTCATATAATTTTTAAAATTTAATTTATAAATAAATGAGCATACCTGGAAAAAAATTGGATTCTCAAAGAAAACATTTTTATATGTTGATAATTTTTATATAATATATATATATATATATCTATGTGTGTGTGAGTAAAATAACCCAAATTGTCTTAATAATAAAATCATTGATGTATTTTTACATTTAAAATACATTAAAACAATATAAGACTTGTTAAATACTTTGAAAAAATTAATTATTTTTAAAATCCATATTTTTCAATATTAAACAATTAAATAATATTTTTATAAAACTATATATTGGTATCCATTAGATAGTTCTATGTTTCATTAAAAAAACTAATATAATTTTGTCAAATCATTTTACTAAAAGTTTCAAAAATTTATTATATTATTTTTTCACAACAATCAATAAAAATCAATTTAAGTAAAATTAATTTTCAAATCATACAAATAATTTACTAAAAATTAAATAATTTTTTATAAATATATTTTATTTATCGAAAACCATTTTATATAATTATCAATGATTTTTATTCTTATTCATAACACTAAATTTAAACTCTAGGTTATGGTGTTAAATTATATCATGGTTTGTTAAATCTTGTTGTTTCATGCAAGATAATATATCAATGAAATTAAATTATTCAGAAAATGTATTTCATAAATTCTTGTGGTGTTAAATTATTCCTTATTTAAATTAATTTAATCCTCAAAATTATTTCAATTTATTACATACAATTAAGGATACATCTACCACATCACTCACTTAGGATCCCACATATCTTCCCCTTACTTGTGGTTTCACCAACAAACTTTGACCAAGTGAGGGGTCTTATTTCATAAACATTTATTTGCATGATCCAAAATCTCCCCCAATTTTTGCACACAATAAGGATATTTCTCCAGTGGTATGAACTTTTATTTTAGTACATGTGATAGATTAATTATTTAATTCCTTAGGGGAGATACATGGAATTAATACTGAACCTGACAGAGGTTCAGTGGAAGTTCTAAGGGATATTTTGTGGTCCTGATATGATAAATAATTTTAAAGGGACATATATAGATTGTTATTACATTTCTATTTTTTAAAAATATAATTATATTCTTCCAATGAGAGATCTTAAAAACATATTTAAAAAAAATTAAATTCAATATCACACCAATGATTTTCAACACCACCATTATACCAACATTGTGCTTCCCTTATGTGTTGAAAAATAGACAACATTATCCTCTAATTATTTAACAAGATTAGGCCCCAATTGAATTCTTTCTCAAAATAAATCCCAGTATATTGGAGTTATATAGTTCATTCTATAAACGGGTTCATAAGAATCCATCAAAATGACAGAGTAATATATATTCTTTTTATGAAAACTAATCTATATGAAGGTGTTGATCCCAAGAAAATTCTATACCCATAGAAAAATATCTCAGTATACCGTCTAGGGTTTCAATGGTTCTCTCATATCGATGGAATTTATGGGGATGATATGATGTTATGAAACAGAGCTCTATATCAAGAGAAAGTTGAAGTCTTCTCCAAAACATCGAGGTAATCCTTGATTACAAATAATATACAATTACATGTTGTACTATATGAAACATTACCACTTAATTAATATAATTTATATAAAAAAGTTCCAAATAGATATATCATATAATAGATATGAATTGAACTGACTTTGTTAAGAGACCAAATAAAACACATATAACACCATGCCCTTTAATTTTATCTGGAGTCCAATGAAAAAAATCCAAAATATTGTATTCTAATTTCCATTATACTTTGGGTAATTATTGTAACATACCCTTTGACATTTTTCTCTCATCATGGACGTTATGAAATACCATGAACTGTTATAAAAACTCTATAATATATCTCTTTTTGATATCCCACTATAATTAATCTCTTAAATATCTATGCATATTTTTACTTCTAGGATGAATAGAGAATAAAGAACAATGACACTCATCTAATAGATCTATCTTAAAATCTGGTACGAGTAGATCCCATAAACTAATACCAATCTATTAAATATAATTATGATCAATTTCAAAATCATGAATATTTATTAGCTTCTTCTGTTGCTCCATGTCATCCTTATGCACCTATTTCATCCTCACATAGATAGATAGTTGAACCCTTATTTGTGAAAGGTAATATTTTTCCACTTCCTTTAAGAATTAATTAACCATACTATAAAAATCCATTGATATTGGATCTTTTATAATACATATCATTGATAGTCTAGTTTGATAATTTCTACACAATGCATTGTTCACCTTATTCGGTTTTATAGGGTGGTAATGTATTGAGTAGTCATAATTATTATTCAGCTCCAACCATGTTCCCTAGAAAATATCAAACTCCTTCTATGTGAATATATACTTTGAACTTTTGTGATAGACATATATATCACACATTACTATGTAAAGATAATTCCTTAATATGTTCAATAAAAAGTTACCATAGCTAACTACAAATCATGAGTTGTGTAGTTTTACTCATGAAACATTATGTTTCATGAGGCATATGATATAACCTTGTAATTATTCTAGAGAATATATCATTTTCACATCAAGTATGAATCACTATAGATTATAAATCCTTATATAGTGTAGGGTAATGTAAGAAATGATGTAACAATAAATTTTATCTTCATTTCATTAAAATTTTAATTGGATTCATCCATCATTAGGAACTTGTATCTATTTCGAGTTAACCTAGTGAGTGGATTAGATGTTCCTGATAAATTCTCCACAAACCATCGATAATATCCAAATAAACCACGAAAACATTAGATCTTAGTTACTGTGTTTGGTCTCGGACAATGTTCGATTTCCTTTATCTTTTATGTATCCACCAATATAACCCCCAAGGAAAGTATAGAACCCAAAATGTAACCTTTTATATCCAAATATATCACTTTGTAAAATTTTCACACAATATCCCCTTTAATGCGTAGTACAATTTTTTAGTTATCTTATTTCTCTTCCTTTTTTGTATAATATATTATAATATCTTGTCTAAATACTAGAGCACAATGAATTTTTTAATATCTATAGAATCAATTAATTAAATCCATAAATATTTCAGGAAAACTATAAATAAAAAATGACTTACAATTTACTCATAGTGTTTCTATGTTGTAATAATATTTTTCTTAGGTATATACTCCTTATTTATCCATAATTTATGATGTCCAAAATGAAGGCGAATCTTGAAAAATTACAATTCTCCTTGCAGCTGAAAAATCATGTAATCAATATTTTAAGGATTATACGTTTTCTTGATTATGATCTTGATCAGTTCATGGTAATCAATGTAGATTCACATCAATCTATATTTCTTCTCAAAAAATAGAATATTTTCGCCCCAAGGTGACACACTTGGATAAATTATTCCCATTTCAAGGTTCTCGATGACTTTCATTAACCATTCCCATAACTCAATAAGGGCCATTTTATATGTTGTCTTTTAAATTGGTGGTCAACTTGATATGTTTTCTATTTAGAAGTCAACATCATGTTTTGGTGTAAGTAATGGAAGTATTTTGGAAATACATTAGAAAACCCCATAAGATATGTATATCATAAATTTTGAGTTTCTCCACAACAATTGGATATTAAATCCATTTTAATGGGAACAAATATCGTTACAATGGATGTGATCTCTATTGGGTGTTCATATCTATTAGTGCACTTATAGGCAATCATGGGTTCATTCATAATATAAAACATATCCTCCATTCCTTACAAATTGATGTGTGATTTATGTTGAGAATGAAAATAAATGGGTATTATAACATCAAATTTAACCAGAGAGAGAATAATGTGTTTTGTAAGATGAAAAATCCAAAAAATATTAACAATAAAAAAATCACAGACCTATGTTGTGATCATCTTACCATTAGGGATTTTTATTAATAATTCAAGATCTAATCATTGGGGATGAATTGTATACTCTTATAAAATTCATCAATTATAATATAGAGGGTATATCTATAGTCATAAATGAAATTGTCAATTATAATGTGGATGATATGTTTATATTTAACCACGGAATAATCACACACCTCATCAAAAATAGTAATCACAAGAAGTTTCACATTATATCTCCACTTAAGAGGTCCCTAGTTTTAATCATCATAATTAGTCTTTATATTTGGGAAGAGTGTAGCATAATTCCCTTACCCATTTCATTTAAACCAATGGTCTGTGGGTCATGTATTATTTTAAATGTATTCTATATTCAAATTATTTCCAATCTTATTCACATCACTTCAGTAATAAATATCTTGATAGCCTTCCTTAACAAACAAAAAACATCTAATAGAACCATTAAGTAACTTTTCTCTATGTTTTCTACCATACATTGATCATGATGAAAACCACTTCATCTTTACTCTATGGTTTTTATTGTTTCCTTTGAATTCTATAAATCCTTATGTATCAAACCCATCTGAGTAATATGAAATTAAAAACTATATTTTCACCATAATAAAAAATTTATTTAATTATTCATATATATTGACGACCCTTGTGGAAAAAAAACTTACAATATTTGGTTTTAAGACACTAAAGAATAGATCAAAAATAAATTCAAGTTGTATGATCATACTATAATCATAGCTCAAAATTACTATAAAATTCAACTCATAGGTACCAATAGATTCATCAGTCTTATACATTAACTACAATATTTCATTCTCTGTTTTATTATAATAAATATAAGAAAATAACATATTGAAAAATATGTTTTCAAACTCTTCCCATTCCATATAGTGAATTTCATCATGTTGACTGGTTTTTTTGAAATAATCTTCCATTAATATGATAATCATTTAAAATGATATCAAAATAAAGATAAATTTTCATTATACGAACATCATAAAATGGAAAATATATTTTCAATTGTACTTATCAATTTTTTATAAACTAGTTGAATAATAGAAACACTAAAATAAGTTGGATGATGGATCGTTAAAGTCACAAAACAAATGTGGTGTAACGTACCATATCCGAGTTAACCTAAATGGTTCCCTGTACCCAGTTGGACACATGAACTCAAGCAAATTTCCCCAAACTCTAGATGATGGTGAATAGAAGTGAGGGCCTATGGTGTGATAGTGGGGAAACTATTCCCTCATTGGTAGAGTGTAACATATAAAAATAAATAAAAACCAACAAAGGAAGTACTAAATAGAATGCATCTGAAGTGAACAACTAAATACAGAAAGATAAAGTTAATGAGAAGACATATAATATAAAAATAAAGATGCATGTCACATGTTCTAAGAAAATAGTGAAAACATTATACACTACAATCAAGTAATATATAGTACCATGGTACACTAGAACAAAATGAAACTCAGAAGCATCAAAATCCTCATCTTGGTATAATT
This sequence comes from Viscum album, assembly GCA_963277665.1. Taxonomy (NCBI): domain Eukaryota; kingdom Viridiplantae; phylum Streptophyta; class Magnoliopsida; order Santalales; family Viscaceae; genus Viscum; species Viscum album. Next base: position 1,991,827,637 of record OY728133.1, on the reverse strand, counting down.
CTCTCTTACTCTGAAACAATCATGTACTTGTATAGGTTGATTTTACCCTATCGACACCTGAAAAAATGTATTCCATTCAGGACCAAAAGCATGAACCAAACAGGGTGTAAGAAATAAAACCTGGTTGGAAACCACAAATGTATTGTGCCAATCTTTTAGTGAGTATATATAACAGTTGTTTATAGAAATGAAATGCAATAAACTAGTAGGAAATCATAAGTAAACAATCATACATGTACTCATATTATTTTATAGAGTTTACTATGTTCATTAGTATTTAATTAACTTGAAGTATTTATGTCCTGGAATTCAGCTTAAGCCCGATATTCCCCGAAGTAGAGTAAGACCAAAAAAAGTCTCAGAAGACCTTCTAAAAATTATGAAAAGTCTAAATCCATTCTCGTGCATTGTCTTGGAAGACATGTCACAATTCATTCCCTTACATCATTTATGTATAACCTGAGTCCTTGCTTGAAATTACTGTGGTGGAATTCAAGAATCACTACAGGTGTAATTATATCGACATATTATGAGTCTGTTCTCAATAGATCTTATAGAGAGCCCCCAGTGTCACTCTAAATTTTGGTATAACTTCATGCGAGTCCATCCTCGGTGGTCCAACAAGGGAGGCCAAGGTATCACTCTGAGTGAAAAATAAAATTATATCAATTTTCTCCATCCCTGTATGTCCAACAAGGGAGCCCAGGTATCACTAATAACATATAAATCAATATCCTCTTGATTCTGTCCATGGAATTCTATCTTGAACCCATGTATCTCCCAAGGAACAAGGTACAATAGTCATGTGAGTCTATTCAAGGTGTTCTATGCTAAACCAACGTATCACTGAATGATATTTACCATTTACTCATTAAAATTAATTAAAACATTTCATCCTTCTTAAAGAGAAAGACACTATATAAAAATGGTACAAACACAATCCCAAATCCACAATTAAACAGTTAAATTTATACAAATTTGAATTCTATATAAAATTGAAGTTCATTTTAAACGACACCAAATGGGAAAATGAAGGCATGTATATGGACATCCTAGGTCAAAATGGCTATACAAAAGTCATCGAAGGGAAACGCACCAACGGGTGGCCCTTAATAAAGAAAAAATAGATAAACATAGTTTAACTCACTGAATTAAAAACCATGAACACATTTAATAATAATGAGGATGAATTTATTTTCAAGGAAACACCATAAACATTGGTGTGTGGCACAATAAAAAATATAATCATCTTGATAATTAACGAGAGGCACTAGACCCCCTCCCAAAATGTCTTATCACTGATATAATCCAATGTAGGCCCTTGAATTGGCCTATAACGGCATAGATCTAAGAAAATATTTAAGAGATTAAACGTTAAATAACTCTATCAAGAGAAAAAATCACTAAGAATGGATCTAGAATAAGATATCCCTTACCTATTGGGTTTTAACATGATTTATGACACATGAATCGGGTCTTGGACGACGAAATTGGTGAAAGAAATGATCTAATAGCTCGTTGTCCTTCACTTGGAAGCTCTTCTATCTTGAAGAAGAGAAAATAGGGATACTGCCCATTTTAAGAAAAAAATTGGTGTACATGGAATGTATGTTCATACACATGGTGTGTATGTAATTTTACTGTTCTTAAATTCACCAACCTACTTTACACAACCCACACCAACCTTTGTCACATTATTATATGACATGTACTAGGAAGTACACATCTAATAAAGGAATTTTCTTCTCAACAAAGAAAAACATAAGGACACACAGAATATTCCCATCATATATGGACATAATACATGGCATGTACATAGGATTACATAGTGTATACTACTAAAGCATAACATTTCTGTAGTTTTCCATGTTTCCTAAAAAAACAACTCAAAGGAAAAGAAAAAGAAGAATGGTTTACCTCAGAATAAGATCTAGGATTGTACAAACATACCCCTATAAAGTAATTCATTCCCTAATTACTTTTCCTAAAGTGGTGAAGGAATATTTGAGAATAAATCTGGCCACTAAGAACATACGTTGACCACCCTCCACCATGTCTCATCCAGCACTCATCATTGATTCCATAACACCCATACATGATGAACTGACTAGACTCATATAAACATCATGCTTTTATCGACTATACAAAACATATTTTTCACAATGGATGCATCAAACTAAAGCATTACCTCCGTGTACTGAAAAATGTGAAATGGATCTGAGTGATAGAAGCATATATGAGATACATTGAAGACATCATGCATGGATTAATACCTCTCTGGTACCTATAACCATTAAGAAACTGACCCAACTAACTCTATAATCTCAAATGGTCCAACAAATATTTACTAAATATTACGCAATATCCTAATCCTTTTTCCCCTAATCATGGTGCGACATGTAGGAAAACATAATCCCAAACCGTGATCTCCAAAAGTCATCTATGGTGATAGGAATAAGATTTTTGATGAGAGTGTATAGTATCCGTCCAAATCTAAATCAACTAAACCTCCTTAGTAATCACCTGGACAAGACAAGGTCCCAGTGTAGCTACCTCTCATGCATCCAGCCAACATAGCTGGGATTGGAAAGGCCTCATTTACAAAGCCTCATATGAAGACATCATAATAGTATCCTCGAATCTATTATTATAGGTATATTTAACTTGGGGTGTATTATTCTCCTAGGATCCCCCAAAGTCTAGGACACATTCTCGCAACATGTCCTTTAACACCTATATCATACACTCTCTCTGTCCATCATTCTAATGATGGTATGTTTTTTTCAGAAGCACCTGTGTACTACGCCCTCTGAAAACTATGTCAGAAATGAGACATAAAGCATGAATCCCTATCTGAAATGATATAATGAGGAAACCCATGATGTTGTACCACCTCTCAAATATATATATTTTTAATATCATAAATACCCAAAGTCTCCTTGATTGACTAGAAGTGAGGAACCATTTTAATATTGTCAAATATGACCGAAACATCATTGTTACCTCTAGGAAACCTTGGTAACCCCATCACAAAATCCATAGCCACATTATCCCATTTCCACTCAAGAATGGGTTAATGGTCTAAAAGTCAACTGGACTCTAATGTTTTTCCATTACATAATAATAGGTGGAACACCTCATAACAAATCCAGTTACTCATTACATTATACCTGGCCACTAGTACTGATGGTGAAAGTCATGATACATCTTGGTGAATACGGGATGCACTACCAAATATGAAGCATGAAACTCCCACATCATCTCCTTGTATATATCCAAAGGAACCCAAAACAACCCTGGATATGCCGAGCATTATCCTCTCCTATCGTCCACCCAGGGGGAGTGTCCTCACCTGCCACACTCTCCTGTTGATCTAGGCCTTAAGAATCTGACTGCTTCCTAATCCTGACTCAGTTGAGTAGGGTAGAGGTAACTACATAAAATGAAAGATAATTCTATCTCTAATTGTCATGAACCACTAAATTCATCTCAGAGAACAATTACATAAGCTTCCACTCAACACTGGGCTCTAGCACTGCCTATATCTGAGTCATCCTGCTCAAGGTGTATTCCAATGCAATGATTTTTCAGGTGTATAGGCATGCTCAAAGTAAAACAACTGAAGGTATTCCACCCACATTCACTATCTAAAATTCATATCATGCTGAGAAAAGATGTATTTTAGATTTTTTGGTCTGTATACAACAAAACATTATCCCATAAAAAATAATTTCTGCCAAAGTGAAAAGAATGTATCACTACATCTCACTATAGATCGTGTGTAAGGTAATTCCTCTCATGTCGCCTCAACTACCAAGACATATATGAAACAACTCGATCAACCTGCATAATCACTTCTCATAGAAAAATACCCGATTCATCACAATACACAGTGTAACTCTTTTCCAGCTCTGGAAATATTAGTATCAGCACTAAAGTCATATGTAACTTCAACTCTTAAAAGGCATCATCACAATAATCAAACCACCCATACTTCAAAAGCAACTTGATCAAGAACATAATTGGAACATACAAGAGTGATAAGTCTTATATAAATTTTCTATAGTATTCGACTATCCCCATGAAACTCCGTACCTAAAAAAATCTTGGGATGCTCCCAGGTAACTCTTGCTCTCACATTATCTGGGTCCACTAATACTCCAGTCTCGGAGATGACGTGACCTTGGAAGTGAATCTTATCAATCTAGAATTGGGATTTCGAAAGTATAGCATATAATTGATGCACTCTTACTGTATTAAAAATGATCTCAAGGTGTTTTCCATCGTTTATATATTGTGAGAATACACCAAGATATCATCCACAAAAACCACCATAAAGGAATCTAGGTAAGGATGGAACACTCGATTCATTAGCGCCATGAAAACTGCTGGTGCATTCGTTCGACCAAAAGGCTTAATCAGGAACTCGTATAGACCATACCGACTACGAATGGTTGTATGAGGTATTCCAGTATGTGAAACATGTACTTGGTGATATCCTAACCTTAGGAAAATTATCAACAACACTCTATCTACTAGAAGTTGATCAAATAGGTCATCTATCTGGGGAAGGGGATATTAGTTTTTAGCCTTCAATTGGTTCAGTTTCCCATAGTCCATGTATAACCTAAGGGTACGATCGTTATTTTTTGCGAAATGGACTAGTGAACCCCAAGGATATGTAATTTTTTAGACAAAACCATTAGCGTAGAGATCTTGAGACATCCTCTTGAGCTCTGGAAACTCTGTCGTAGCCATCCTGTAAAGAGGAATGGATACTGGTGCAGCTCCTAGAACAAGCTCAATATTGAACTCCACCTCTCTAACTGGAACTAATCCAAAGAAGTCATCAAAAAATATGTACCTAAAATTATAAACCACTAGAGGGAAATCTTCCAGACATGTTCCCTAATCATCTACATATAAAATCACAATCTAGGCTATCATCCAGCATAGCCCATGATGCTCCGGTCTAGCTCGACTGGCCTGGACATCCCATTATCCCTAGTATAGAAACTACCCACCATCTGGGGACATAAAGATCACCCTGTAATGATAGCAGTCAATGAAGTCATGATTGGATACCATACAATCCATTCCAAGGATGACATCAAACCCTATCATCTCTAAGACATAGATATCACAAATTAAGTGACATCCACCAATCTCAGTGGGAACTTCTTTCATAGATTGACAAATACCATTCTAAACCCTAACAAATTTTCTTGAGTCAAAACATCATCATAATTATAAAAAAAATCCCAAGGCACTCTTAAAAAAATAATGTTTATAAAACTATGAAAAGTTCAAGTATCAAAAAATGAAGAAGATAAACCAGAGGTGAGTAGGATAGTCCCTCTAACAGTTGAAGGTCTAGGATCCTTCTCCTACTGGGTCTGTTGCACTAAAAAAGTTTAACCTACACCATGAACTTGAGACACTACTTAGAAACCCTGAACTGACGCTCCCTGCTGTCGTTGAGATCCTGGGGCCTGGCTACCATGACAACACCCACCTCCTTGGCCCGAATGCCTTGATTCATTCTAGTTTCTAGAATGGTGAGAAGATACTGGTCCTACTTATGCACGTGGAGTCTGTACAGAACCCCTCTTACTATCAAACAGTGTAATCTTCCTACAAAAAGACTATAGATGTCCAATCATTCTTCAATCTCAGCACTCAACTAGGTCCTTTTTGCACTTGGGCTTCATATTCCCCCACCTACCACACTAGTAGCAGCTGGCCTTACTTCTGAAATAAAGGTTCTGACTAATCAAATATATAGTGACCCAAAATTTTCTTACATTACTGTTACATAGTTTTAATGATAAATAACATAATAGTATTACACATAGATGATCCAATAGTTTAGTGTCTTTTTAAAACAAGGACCATACATAATAATTACAACATTGAGCATAAACATTTATTCAATTTTTTCTTCATTAGATTATTGTTGGAACTTGAACTCTCTTTAGTACATTTAGTAACATGAGGATATATATAAAAAGGGGTGGGCTAGAAGCCCAGTATGGGGATAGATAAGAACAATATAGCATGGTGTGAGGATAATAATAACATATGCAAAGGATCATTAATATAATAAGAAGCATAAATATAAGACTTGAAATGTGGTAATGCCTAAAAATGAAACATCATGTCTTAGTGGTTAACTACAAAACATACTTCTGAAAAAAGATAGAATCTTGTTCACAAATAATATACCATTTACTCATGAGATTCAACACTTTACCCTATGCATTAAAGCACTTTATAATTCCGGGTGCACCCCGTTACATTTAAACATTCATATTGTGCTTTATAATGTCAGGCGCACCCACCACATCCTAACATCATCATTTATCATGAATGCCACAATGAACCAAGGAGAACATAAATAACCCATGAACAGGAATTTGGTTCATCTTATAAGAACACATTTAAAAACATTGTGTTCCCAAAATAATGAGGGGATAATATACATGTTACAAGAACCACCAAACTTGAATGAGAAGTAAAATCGGTGTTTTTAAAAGAATAGTTATTTTGGAAAACAATTCGTTTGAAATAAATACTAGTGAAAACATGTATATCCCAGAAAAGGAGGGAAGTCATGAACAGATTATTTTCATGGAGTAACCATATCAAAAGGAGTGAAAGAGGGAGAACCTGAAGGATGAAAGGTTGGTTTGATAATTTTCCCCTTACCTTGTATCTGAACGCTTCATTCTCTTTAATTTCCTATATAATGACATTATGTTCAATAATTAGAAATTACAGAACCTTTTATACACGAATTGGGTTAATTTTGGTTTCATTTTGTTATTTAATTGGCCTTTTGATGAGTTATATGGTTTAACAACATTGTTCGGGAATGTTAGTTTTTATGGTTTTCTTGGATGGTTCACTTGTATTCTTAAATGAATGTTCGTGTAGAACATGGATAAACATCCAGAAATGATATTTCATGTTATTAATGATATCACAAAATTTTAAATGATATTATAATGAATTTTATTATATACAATGTGGATGAATCATTTTAAACGAATTAAATGATGATTGTTTGGGTTAATTTGGGCGGTTTTTTTTACCACAATGAACTTGTTTTGATTAATCATTTAGTAATATGCACATATTTTAGTTAAATAATTTTAAATAGGGAATAATACACACAATATTTTCTAGATGAACCATAAAAATGGTTTCATTACCAGATCTAAATGTAGAAATGGAAAAAGAAAACATGTCGTTCTTGAAGGTGATAGATTAACACTTTGCGAATAACGTTTTCTTTTATAAAATAAAAGGAAGTGGGAAAGAGGGTTGGATGGTATAATATCCCATTATTAACATAAAATTCCAGTAATTATATGATACTATCATTATAATAACATGTTTATGAAGATAGGAAGGGATTTAATAAGAAAAGAACGTCAAATTTAAAGGAAATAAAAGGAAAGAGGAAGGGAAATTACCTCTTGAATCATCCTCTTCAGATCCCCCTTAAGTGACGTAGGATTGGTCTTTTTATGATAACAGAATCTCTTGGACGTGGGGGAGGGTCTAAGGATGATTCTTGGGAATATTTTAGTCAAATCTTGAATCTTGAGAGGTGTAAGAGAATGAGGGTGTGAAGGGTGGTTTCTATAGTGGAAGGGAGAGGGGTTTTCTCCATATAAGATTCATTAGTTTATTATATCCCCACAAGAGAATGAATTGTGAGTCTACCATAACCAATAATAATAATTTTATCATGTTTTCCCAAACTAGGTGAGATTAAATCAGCAGAACATGACACATGACCCTATAATTATCTTATTTAGCTTATTTTTGTAAATTACGGTATTTCACTATTCATGAAAAATTCAACTACTTCAAAAAAATCACAAAATTTCACCTCAACAATTTTTTAATGTGTCAAATCCAGAAATAAAGTCCATATTTCAAAAATAATTTTCTAAATATGATTAATTGAATATTTAATTAAAATAATAATTTACATGAAAAATACATATTTGAAAATTAAAATTGATTTTATATTGCTTTCTAAAATTACATGAGGTCTTATAAAATTATCTTAAATCAAGATTACATAGATTTAATAATTTATGAAAAGTTTTTAAGAAAATAAATTTTGTTTTATATTAATTAATTAATTATAATTAATTATTTATTGCTTACAAAAATACAAAAACATTTACTATGGTCAAATATTCACTTTCTATGATGCCTTAATTTTATTTAATTAACCATGGGTAAGGTTACTCTTATTTTTCATGATTTACTATTCATAAGGTTTGTAATACTATTCATAAGGGTAGGGTACTATTCAAAAGGGAATGTTACTATTCACAAAAAAAATTATGTTTTTCTTATTGGACCCCAAAAATCATTTTGAAGACAATGGTGTTTGTTAGAATTTCAAAATTCCAATCACAGAAGTGAAAAACTGATGTTTAAAGGTCACTTAGCACATATTATTTTGTTATTTTGTGTTTTAATGTGATTTTATGACATATTTATAAGAAGGGAATTTCCATTGAAAATGTTGTTTCATTTAATTCTTCCCTCCTTAGGAAATTTCGCACCCAAATTTCACATTACACAAACTAGTGTGGTTTATTCTCCTTCATTGCCTCCTATGGATCCCAATTATCTTCTTCAAACATATGGTCCCTCCACAACACTTTGAAAAGGTGTGTTGTCTTGTTGCGTAGAACATTATCTCTTCGTTCCGGAATCTTTACTGGCATCTTATTATAAGAGAGATCATCTTCCAGCTGTACCACCTCTGAGTTTAGTACATGTGAGGGATCTGATATGTAATTCCATTGGAGTGATACGTGAAAAAAATCATTAACATGAGACATGTTTGGTGGAAGTGCCATCTGATAGGCCACGACTCATATATATCCAGGGATTTCAAAGGGGCCAATATACCTTGGGCTTATCTTCCCTTTCTTACCAAATCGCATGACTCTCTTCCATGGAGATATTTGAAAGAAGACTTTATCTCCAACTTCAAACTCCAAGTCCCTCCAATGGTTGTTAGCATAGATCATTTTCCAACTCAGAGTATCTTTGATTTGTTTTTGGATGACTTGAACCTTCTTTGTCATCTCTTAAACAAGATTGGGTCCATGTAGCTTTCTTTCTCAAACTTCATCCCAACAGGTTGGAGTTCTACATCGCTTTCCATACAGATCTTCATATGGAGAAATTTGAATACATGTGTGGAATCTATTATTCTATGGGAACTCAACCAATGGGAGATTTCAATCCCATTCACCATTGAATTCTAGGGTGTAGGCTCTTAGCACATATTCAAGAATTTGAATAGTCCTTTTATATTGGCCATCATTTTGGGGGTGATAGGTCGTGCTGAAATTTAATTCAGTACTCAAAGCAAGTTGAAGGCTCATCTAGAATTTGGAGGTGAGCATTAGATTATGTTCAGAGGCAATTGAGAGTGGAACACCATGATGTATCACCATTAACTTTACATATATCATTGCCAGTTGTTCAAGCGAGAGGTTTTCCAACATAGCGATAAAATGGGCAGTCTTGGTTAGTCGGTCAACCACCACCCATATCACATTATTTCCCTTCGATTTCTATAGGAGACCTGTGACAAAGTCCATAATAACATTCTCCCATTTCCACTTGGGTATAGGCAATGTATGCAACATCTCATTGGACTTTTGTCGCTCTAAATTAACATTCTAACATACCATGAACCTTTTGATATATTCTGTAATCTTTTTCATCATGTTTTCCCCCAAAAGTGTTCTCCGAGATCGCATTACATCTTGGTGATACCAGAATGGATATCGAATGTTGAGCTATGTGCATTATCCAGTACCTCCTTCTTTATCCTGGGTGATGAAGGCCCACAATTTCGCGTTCCAAAATGAATCGCACCATCATTTTCGATATGGAACTCTTGTAGCTTCCATTACTTTACTGCATTCACCATATTATGTATCTCAACATCATCCATATGTTCTTCCTTAATCTTCTCTTGGATGGATGGTTTCACAATCATTTGGGAAATGTGGGATGTATCCCCTGCCCTTATGATTTCTAAATCCATATTTTGTATATCCAAGAATATAGGGTATTTCTCAATCCGCAACATTGACAGAGTAGCATGTTCTTTTCATTATAGAGCATCAGCTACCTTGTTCACCTTTCCAAGATGATAGTGAATAGAGAAATCAAAATACTTTATTAGCTCTAACCATATCCTTTCAAGCTTGTTTATCTCCTTTTGTGGGAGTATATACTATAGGATCATGTTGTCACGACCCGCCCTCGGGGTCCGTGCCGTGACTACCCCAAGCCCGCCTTCCATAGGCCAGGGGCTGGCGACTAGCACCAAGGCGTAAATCCCGGTAAAAAGGGAAGGCATTGCCTTTGTAAAGTAAACAAACACCACAGAGTAAGCAAGCGGAAAGTAACACTAAGCAAAAACAGAGTACAACTAAAAGTGCGGAAAGTAAAAGGGGCCGGAAATACAAGCCCAACTGTAAAGTACAACTCGAAAAGGAAAAACAGCAACTGAAAAGTAAAGCTGCTACGCCGAGCTGTCCACTGGAAATCCCACCTGAAGGGTGGGTACAGATAGCTCCTCTGCTCCTCGGGTCCCGCCGTCTGCTCCGAGTATGTCCCGCCCAGTGGTCTGCCTCTGGGTACTGCCTCGTCGTATAGTCCACCTCCAGGTACCGTCCAGTCCTCGAACACTCGGCCTCTGTCAGTACTGGCCGTCGTCTGCAACCAACACAATGAGGTGCGGGCATAGCCCGTGCAGGGGTGAGTATAACGATACTCAGTAGGGACCCCGAGACCCTCAAGGTCTCACTAAAACCAACAAGGATAACCACAAGAAGATCACAACAGATAAACTCTACTTAGGTATATGCCCATACATATACCTAAGTTATCAAGTAACCCATCTCAGTCATGAGGAAACACAAGGATCATGAGATTAACGGATAACCACTGCCCAGGTATATGCCCATACATATACCTAAGTTATCAAGTAACCCATCTCAATCATGAGGAAACACAAAGGTCAAAGTCTCAGCTCAAACCAGGATTTTCATTATCGAAACCGTAACTGCTGAAGAGCTCCGTCTCTAGAGTGTACAGTGGTCCTATCACGACTCCGAGGCCGCCGCTCACTAGCCTAAGACTGCTGAAGTACTCCTCCTGTCGAGTACTGCGGGTCTGCTGCCAACTACCAGGCGCTCCGTCCGCTGAAGGTCTGCTGCCAAATACCGGGCGCTACCCAGATACCCTACTGAGGTACTCCTCCTGTCGAGTACCGCGGGTCTGCTGCCAACTACCAGGCGCTCCGTCCGCCGTGGGTCTGCCGCCAAATACCGGGCACTCCGTCCACTGGGCTAGTCGACTCACTCCAAGTCGTGTCGGTCAAGCAGTCGTCAGGTCTCAGCCGGCTACACGGTCTCCGTACTCTGCACGCTCGTCTCCGGGAGGGTCCGCTCCACGAGCTACTGGTCGACTCTCCAAGTATCACAAGGTCCCGCGAAGAAGTGACTCAAGGAACCGTCTCGTCACAGGGGTCTCAACGCAACAGACGGCGCGTCGATCGGACGCCCGGTCTGTGAGTTATTAGCTTTTTCGTCCCAGGGGCCCGGTTGGTTTCGAGAGCGAAACCAATCCCGGCCGTATCTCAACTGTACCCCGAACTCCCATAGGGTATATTCATAGGGACCGTTACTCAACGTAACCACCAACGCCGCAGACGGCTTGTCAAACGGACGTTCTGTATGAAAGATATCAGCTTTTCCCGTTCCAGGGGCCCGGTTGGATTTCGGGTGCGATCCAACCCGGCCACTACTAACTGTATCCAAAACTCGGGCGAAGGATACCAAAAGTTCCGTATCGTAAACAGGAACTCAACGCAACAGACAGTGCGTCGATCGGACGCCCGGTCTGAGAGATATTGGTATTTTCGTTCCCGGGGCCCGGTTGGTTTCGTGAACGAACCAACACGGCCGAACTCAAAGTAAACTGAAACCTTGAGTGCGATATACCGAAACGACCGTTTCGATCCAAGGATCGCGTTGCCGCAGACGGTTCGTCATTCGGAGGTCCGAGGCTCATGTTATGGGCTAAAAACCATTTCTGATTCGAAACGGGGGGGTCCGGGTCCGGGCCGACCCGGCCCGACCCCCCCCCCCCCCCCGGGGGCGGCGCGGCGGCCGGCGGCGGTGGGCGGCGGCGCGGCGGCGCGGGGTGCCGCGGCGGCTCGGGGTGCCGCGAGGAGCCGCACGCGGTGTCACGCGGGGGCTAAGCCCCCGCTTCTTTGGAGCGGCGCGGCCTTATGCCGCGCCTTTTTCAACAAACGGCCCCCACGTGGGGGCCGGTTTGATTCAAAGGAACCGGGGGGCTGCTGCCCCCCTTTCAAGGAACCCCCCCCCCCCTCATTAAGAGGGGGGTTTTGCTGAACGGTCCGGGGGATTTATTCCCCCGGTTTTCAGTCATCCGGCCGGCCAGCTGGCCGGCCGGTTTTTACCAACGGGACCGGAAATTCCGGTCCCGCCTTCGACTTCCGACGCCGGCGGCCCGGCCGCCGGCCTTCTCTTCCGCCGCGGCCCGGAACCGGCCGCGGTCTTCTCGCCCCGCTGCGGTCTGGAACCGGCCGCAGTCTCCTCGTCCCGCTGCGGCCCGGAACCGGCCGCAGTGTTCGTCGTCCGGCGCGGTGCGACGACACCGCGCCCCTTTCGCCGCACTTTAAGTTCTTTCAACGCGGCGCGATGGCGTCGCGTTCTTGATGTTTCTTCCATGGTGTGCGCGCGACGGCGTTGCGTAAAAATAAACGTACAATCATCCGCGTGGTGCGACGACACCACGCCACTTGCTTCCATCCACAAAAATAATCAAGAACGATGGAGGGGGGAATCGGCCGTGTTCGTGCGGTCCGGCCCCCCTCGCGTTAACAACAACACTTATATAAAATATTCAAAAGCCTCACGTAGACATGCAATCCACGAGCAAGAATGAAATAATTAAATATTAAATCAACAACCCCAACCTTGGTATAAGGTTCGAAGATCGTTCTACGTTCTGTGGAAGACGACGTCGCGGAGGTCGGGCGACGCGGTCGTCGTTCGTCAAATTCAACGACGAAGAGGCGCGTCCGAAGAGGCACGTCGTTGGCGAATCCTTGTACGCCGACGAAGGTTGTCCGAGGAAGATGCGGTGTTCTCTCTCGTTGACACCGAAGACGAAGAAGAGCGGAGCGGCGTTCTTCGTCGGAACTTGAGCGTTCTACGTCAAGTCTTGAGGAAAGTCAAATAAAAAGGAAACAACGAACTCAAGAACCCTTACCTCGATAGTCGCACGTTGACGGAGTCGTGGAATATCGGTGTCGATTCCTTTGACGTCAGAGGAAGAGTCGTTGTCGATGGAGTTCGTCGAGGAAAAGATGATGCGGAAGAAGAACGTCACGTCGTGGATATGGCGTCGCGGAAAGACCGTGTTCTTCGGCGAAGAAGTTCTTCGTTGAAGAACGGCGTTCTTCGTGTTTTCGTCAAGGTTGAAGAAGAAAGAAAAGCTCTCAACCACTCCAAGATGGCTAAGAGTTCTAACCCAACAAAATAAGACAAAGTCTTATTTTCTTCACAAAAAGAATTTCAAAGGTTTGAAATTCAAATAAGAGATAACTCCACATTTATTAACTAGTTGTCATGTTAATTAAAGAGGGGTTAAGGGAGTTTGAGGGAAGATGAGAGGTTTAGGTTTCGTGTGGGCCCCACCACACTTAATCCTCTCAGGGGAGGTTAAGTGGGTGTGGGTCCCACCCCTAACTCCCTTTGAGAGGAGTTAACCTACAAAAAGTAAAATAAAAAGAATTCACACTTTTTATTCAACTTTTTTATAAATCTCCCAAAAACTAACTTTCAACCCGAAACAAACGCAACTCCCGAAAAGGTCTCTTTAAGAGAATATCGGCGCTGCGAGTTCATCGGTGCCCTCGGATTTCAATTCCGAGCACCGGATCAAAAGTTAGGAATTCCCGCTCGTTCGTTCACTGAACGTACCCGAGCCAAACTTCGGAAATTAATTCCGGGCACTCCGGGCCTCGGAATCAGATGCCGTCTGAAACCGCGCTCTTGTAAAATTCTAAAGAAAATTAAGAAAAAAATTTCCTTGAATTTTACGGGTCTTTACATTACTCCCACCTCAGGGCTTTATGTCCCCGTAAAGCTACATCAAAAACTAGGGAAACAAAAGAGGGTACTGAGCACGCATCTGAGCCTCCCGCTCCCATGTGCTCTCCTGGAGATTCCCGTGCCGCCATCTGTTGCGCACAAGAGGAATCGATCGCCCATGTAGGACCCGCTCCTGTCGGTCCTCTATCTCCACCGGGACCTCCGTAAAAGTCACCCCATCGTCAACGTCAAGGTCCCCATGGTCAAAGATGTGCGTCGGGTCGTGCACGTATCTCCTCAGCTGAGACACGTGGAAGACGTCGTGCACCCGGTGCAACTGAGGTGGTAGAGCCAGGCGATAAGCCACCTCTCCTATCCTACTGAGGACCTGGAAAGGCCCGATGAAGCGTGGAGACAACTTGCCGCCTCGGCCAAATCTCCGAATACCACGTCGAGGTGAGACCCGCAAGAAGACGTGGTCACCATCCTCGAACTCTAGTGGCCTCCGCCTCCTGTCTGTGTATGACTTCTGCCGGCTCTGTGCTGTCCTCATCCGCTCCTGGATGACCTGGACCTCCTCTGACGTTGCCCGGACCATCTATGGTCCCACAAGAGCTGCGAGATTTCTTCTTTGCCGATAAGAGAAACCTGGTCTCATCCCCTGGATGAACCACATTCTTTGCCTAAAACAGTCAATCCTAACATGGATGATACTAATCCATACCAAGGATGACGTCGTAAGGCCTCGACGCTACTACTAAGAGATCCAACCGTTACTCTTGCCTCCAAGGGTTGAGTCACACTGTCGGCATCAGTGTGCGGTAACTGGTCTCCTCCAGTAGATGTCTCACAAGTGAGGGTCAAGTCAACAGTCAACTGGAACCTCTTAGTAACATCACAAAAGAGGACAGGAATGAAAACATCACAAAGGATGCGTCTTTTATTATTGCAGCTCATAATACAAGACGCTACACAAAAGCAGCAAGGAACCAGAAGTACAAGGATGTATCCACTAGTTCTGGTCCTGTCCATCGGCTCCCAGAGCTCCATGTTCGTAAGCTTCAACTGCCTGAAGCTGCGCTCTCGCATGTTCACCTACTCCCTGTGGTCGGGGTGGACCTCCTGGTGGTGGTGGTGGCAGAGCCTCAAAGCGTCGTCCACCACCTGCTGCTCGGCCAGCTCCTCTGCCTCGTCCGCCTCCTCCCTGCGGACCGCGACGGTCGAACCTCTGCCTCTGCCTAGGTGGTTCCTCAACCGTCTGCTGCTCCTCCGCATGGCGGGTCGGGCAGCCACGAGCCATGTGGCCTTGCCCGCCGCATGCAAAGCACTGTCTTCCACTCAAAAGACTGGCTCCGCGCTGTGTGCCTTGCACTCCTGAGCTAGTGCCCTGAGGTCGTCTGCCTGAAGGTCTGGTCTGTCTGGACCCCTGAGTCATCTGTCGGCTACCTGCTACCGAAGACTCCGCTACGTGCCGCCCTGCGGTGGGTCACTGCGCTGGTGAAGACTCAGCAAGGAAGCTCTCAATCAGAAGGGCCCGCTCCAGTACTCCTGTCTGAGTCGGTAAGCTGAGGGAGATCAGCGATGCCCGGATCTCGTGTCTCAAACCCTGCTCGAAGGTCCGGGCCCGGAAGAATGGGTCTCGTACCATGTCGGTCGAGTAGCGCGAGAGATCGGTAAATCTCGCCGAGTACTGAGCGACCGTCATGCTGCCCTGCCGCAGCTGCAGAAGCTCCTGGATACGCACCGCACGAAGGGTGGCTGGGACGAACTCCGAGCGGAAGAGGCTCTCAAAGTCCGTCCAAAGTAGAGATTCCTCATCGTGCACCTGGAGCATCAAGCTCCACCATCGTCCTGCTGCTGCGTGTAGTAGGCTCGCAGCGAGGATCACCATGAGGTCTGCTGGTGTCCTCACTAGCCTAAACACTCGTACCACTGCCTCCAGCCAGTCCTCTGCAGGCTGGGGATCCGTCTCCCCGCGAAACCTGGGCGGTCGCTGGCGCTGAAACTCATGCAGTGCGCTGAGGCGACGTGCATCGTCAGCGGCTGCTGCTGGAAGCATCGGGGGCTCGGCAGGTAGAGCTACCGCCGGTGCCACTGCTGACAAAGGGCCCTGCACCGAGGCCTCGTCGCTCGGTGGGCTGTCGTCACGTTCGATTCTCGGAACCCTAGCTGGCTGCCATCGTGGGGCCATCCTGAAAGAAACAACGTAACACGATCAAACGATTATACCTGGTGAGCTGACCTGGTTTGAGCTGTTTTAAGGGGAAAAACCTTTGAAAACACACACGCAATCAGTGTTTTCGTGCACAAAGTCGGAAATCAGTTGTCAGGGTCCTGGTGTATGGATACGTCGGCCGCCCGCACCAACACTGGACTCCCTGAACTGAAAACCACACTCGGTACCCTTAACACTACTGCTTCACAGAAAGAAAGATCAGAGTCTGCGGTAGAACCGACCACCTCTGATACCAATTTGTCACGACCCGCCCTCGGGGTCCGTGCCGTGACTACCCCAAGCCCGCCTTCCATAGGCCAGGGGCTGGCGACTAGCACCAAGGCGTAAATCCCGGTAAAAAAGGAAGTCATTGCCTTTGTAAAGTAAACAAACACCACAGAGTAAGCAAGCAGAAAGTAACACTAAGCAAAAACAGAGTACAACTAAAAGTGCGGAAAGTAAAAGGGGCCGGAAATACAAGCCCAACTGTAAAGTACAACTCGAAAAGGAAAAACAGCAACTGAAAAGTAAAGCTGCTACGCCGAGCTGTCCACTAGAAATCCCACCTGAAGGGTGGGTACAGATAGCTCCTCTGCTCCTCGGGTCCCGCCGTCTGCTCCGAGTATGTCCCGCCCAGTGGTCTGCCTCTGGGTACCGCCTCGTCGTATAGTCCACCTCCAGGTACCATCCAGTCCTCGAACACTCGGCCTCTGTCAGTACTGGCCGTCGTCTGCAACCAACACAACGAGGTGCGGGCATAGCCCGTGCAGGGGTGAGTATAACGATACTCAGTAGGGACCCCGAGACCCTCAAGGTCTCACTAAAACCAACAAGGATAACCACAAGAAGATCACAACAGATAAACTCTACTTAGGTATATGCCCATACATATACCTAAGTTATCAAGTAACCCATCTCAGTCATGAGGAAACACAAGGATCATGAGATTAATGGATAACCACTGCCCAGGTATATGCCCATACATATACCTAAGTTATCAAGTAACCCATCTCAATCATGAGGAAACACAAAGGTCAAAGTCTCAGCTCAAACCAGGATTTTCATTATCGAAACCGTAACTGCTGAAGAGCTCCGTCTCTAGAGTGTACAGTGGTCCTGTCACGACTCCGAGGCCGCCGCTCACTAACCTAAGACTGCTAAAGTACTCCTCCTGTCGAGTACTGTGGGTCTGCTGCCAACTACCAGGCGCTCCGTCCGCTGATGGTCTGCTGCCAAATACCGGGCGCTACCCAGATAGCCTACTGAGGTACTCCTCCTGTCGAGTACCGCGGGTCTGCTGCCAACTACCAGGCGCTCCGTCCGCCGTGGGTCTGCCGCCAAATACCGGGCGCTCCGTCCACTGGGCTAGTCGACTCACTCCAAGTCGTGTCGGTCAAGCAGTCGTCAGGTCTCAGCCGGTTACACGGTCTCCGTACTCTGCACGCTCGTCTCCGGGAGGGTCCGCTCCACGAGCTACTGGTCGACTCTCCAAGTATCACAAGGTCCCGCGAAGAAGTGACTCAAGGAACCGTCTCGTCACAGGGGTCTCAACGCAACAGACGGCGCGTCGATCGGACGCCCGGTCTGTGAGTTATTAGCTTTTTCGTCCCAGGGGCCCGGTTGGTTTCGAGAGCGAAACCAATCCCGGCCGTATCTCAACTGTACCCCGAACTCCCATAGGGTATACTCATAGGGACCGTTACTCAACGTAACCACCAACGCCGCAGACGGCTCGTCAAACAGACGTTCTGTCTGAAAGATATCAGCTTTTCCCGTTCCAGGGGCCCGGTTGGATTTCGGGTGCGATCCAACCCGGCCACTACTAACTGTATCCAAAACTCTGGCGAAGGATACCAAAAGTTCCGTATCGTAAACAGGAACTCAACGCAACAGACGGTGTGTCGATCGGACGCCCGGTCTGAGAGATATTGGTATTTTCGTTCCCGGGGCCCGGTTGGTTTTTAAGGCAAAACCAACCCGACCGTACTCCACCTGCGTCCAAACCTCAGGCGGAGTATGCCAAAAGATCCGTCTCACTTAGAGGATTCCATCAAAGTCGACGGCACGTCAATCGGACGTCCTGAACTCAAGATATGAGCGTTTCCGCTCCGAGGGCCCGGTTGGTTTCGTGAACGAACCAACCCGGCCGAACTCAAAGTAAACCGAAACCTTGAGTGCGATATACCGAAACGACCGTCTCGATCCAAGGATCGCGTTGCCGCAGAAGGTTCGTCATTCGGAGGTCCGAGGATCAAGTTATGGGCTAAAAACCATTTCTGATTCGAAACGGGGGGGTCCGGGTCCGGGCCGACCCGGCCCGACCCCCCCCCCCCCCCCCGGGGGCGGCGCGGCGGCGGCGGTGCGGGGTGCCGCGGCGGCTCGGGGTGCCGCGAGGAGCCACACGCGGTGTCACGCGGGGGCTAAGCCCCTGCTTCTTTGGAGCGGCGCGGCCTTGTGCCGCACCTTTTTCAACAAACGGCCCCCACGTGGGGGCCGGTTTGATTCAAAGGAACCGGGGGGCTGCTGCCCCCCTTTCAAGGAACCCCCCCCCCCCTCATTAAGAGGGGGGTTTTTCTGAACGGTCCGGGGGATTTATTCCCCCGGTTTTCAGTCATCCGGCCGGCCAGCTGGCCGGCCGGTTTTTACCAACGGGACCGGAAATTCCGATCCCGCCTTCGACTTCCGATGCCGGCGGCCCGGCCGCCGGCCTTCTCTTCCGCCGCGGCCCGGAACCGGCCGCGGTCTTCTCGTCCCGCTGCGGTCCGGAACCGGCCGCAGTCTCCTCGTCCCGCCGCGGCCCGGAACCGGCCGCGGTGTTCGTCGTCCGGCGCGGTGCGACGGCACCGCGCCCCTTTCGCCGCACTTTAAGTTCTTTCAACGCGGCGCGACGGTGTCGCGTTCTTGATGTTTCTTCCATGGTGTGCGCGCGACGGCGTTGCGTAAAAATAAACGTACAATCATCCGCGTGGTGCGACGGCACCACGCCACTTGCTTCCATCCACAAAAATAATCAAGAACGATGGAGGGGGGAATCGGCCGTGTCCGTGCGGTCCGGCCCCCCTCACGTTAACAACAACACTTATATAAAATATTCAAAAGCCTCACGTAGACATGCAATCCATGAGAAAGAATGAAATAATTAAATATTAAATCAACAACCCCTACCTTGGTATAAGGTTCGAAGATCGTTCTACGTTCCGTGGAAGACGACGTCGCGGAGGTCGGGCGACGCGGTCGTCGTTCGTCAAATTCAACGACGAAGAGGCGCGTCTGAAGAGGCACGTCGTTGGCGAATCCTTGTACGCCGACGAAGGTTGTCCGAGGAAGATGCGGTGTTCTCTCTCGTTGACACCGAAGACGAAGAAGAGCGGAGCGGCGTTCTTCGTCGGAACTTGAGCGTTCTACGTCAAGTCTTGAGGAAAGTCAAATAAAAAGGAAACAACGAACTCAAGAACCCTTACCTCGATAGTCGCACGTTGACGGAGTCGTGGAATGTCGGTGTCGATTCCTTTGACGTCGGAGGAAGAGTCGTTGTCGATGGCGTTCATCGCGGAAAAGATGATGCGGAAGAAGAACGTCACGTCGTGGATATGGCGTCGCGGAAAGACTGTGTTCTTCGGCGAAGAAGTTCTTCGTTGAAGAACAGCGTTCTTCGTGTTCTTCGTCAAGGTTGAAGAAGAAAGAAAAGCTCTCAACCACTCCAAGATGGCTAAGAGTTCTAACCCAACAAAATAAGACAAAGTCTTATTTTCTTCACAAAAAGAATTTCAAAGGTTTGAAATTCAAATAAGAGATAACTCCACATTTATTAACTAGTTGTCATGTTAATTAAAGAGGGGTTAAGGGAGTTTGAGGGAAGATGAGAGGTTTAGGTTTCGTGTGGGCCCCACCACACTTAATCCTCTCAAGGGAGGTTAAGTGGGTGTGGGTCCCACCCCTAACTCCCTTTGAGAGGAGTTAACCTACAAAAAGTAAAATAAAAAGAATTCACACTTTTTATTCAACTTTTTTATAAATCTCCCAAAAACTAACTTTCAACCCGAAACAAACGCAACTCCCGAAAAGGTCTCTTTAAGAGAATATCGGCGCTGCGAGTTCATCGGTGCCCTCGGATTTCAATTCCGAGCACCGGATCAAAAGTTAGGAATTCCCGCTCGTTCGTTCACTGAACGTACCCGAGCCAAACTTCGGAAATTAATTCCGGGCACTCCGGGCCTCGGAATCAGATGTCGTCTGAAACCGTGCTCTTGTAAAATTCTAAAGAAAATTAAGAAAAAAGTTTCCTTGAATTTTACGGGTCTTTACACTTGTGGTCAGTGTGTACGTCACACTACTAGCCATAAACGTAGGGCCGCTAGATTTTCAAGGTAAAAAATGATATCTGCCAGCTATAGATCATGTGTTGGGTTTCTCTACTCATACATCATCTACTGTTGTGAGGCATAAGCTATCACATTATTATATTTGATGAGTACAAAACCCAAGACTTTTTTCTAAGATTCACTGTATATCGCATAATTTTCTCAACTTTTCGTTAGTGTGAGTACATGTACAGTGATTAGCCTTCTCTTTAGCTCCTCGAAGCTTCCCTCGCATTCTTCTGTCTAGACATACTTTACCCCTTTCCATGTTAACTTATTTATCAGGCATGAAAATCATGATACGTTTCTCAAAAAACGTCGGTAGTACCCAACTAATCTAAGAAAACTATGGAATTCAGTGAAAATTGAGGGCCTTGGACATTTATCAGTCATATTTATTTTTGAAGGATCCACATAAATTCCCACACTTGTGATTACATGTCCCAAAAAAGTGACCTCCTTTTTCGAAAAGTCACCCTTGCTGAACATAGCACACAACATATCCATTCTCAGTGTTGCCAACACAAGTATTAGATGTTCAGCATGTTCCTCCTTACTCTTGGAGTAGATGAGATTATCATCAATAAAAACTAACTCAAATTTGTCAATGTACTGTCTAAAGACTCTATTCATCACATCCATGATGATTATAGGTGCATTAGTATGTCTGAAGAGCATCACCAAGAACTCATAGTGCCCGTATGTAGTATGGAAGATAGTCTTCTGAATATTTTCCTTCTTCACTATTAATTGATGATATCCAGAATAAAGATCCAACTTCGAGAAGTATTTATCTCTCCTTATGTAGTTGAAAAGGTCATAAATCCTTGGAAGAGGATACTTTTTTTCTATGGTGATCTTGTTGAGTTCCCGATAAACGATACACTGCCACATTGTTCCATCCTTATTCTTCTTGAAAAAGAGCACTGGTGCACTCCAAGGTGATTCACTAGGGAGTATGAACCCTTTCTCAAGATACTCATGTAGCTACTTCATTAAATCCTCCAGTTCAATAGGATCCATCCTATATGGGTACATTGCGATATGATTATCTCCAGGTATGATTTCTATTGAGAACACTACCTCATGATCTGTGGTAATTCTGGTTAACTCTATTAGAAATACATCACTGTATTCCCCCATTATGGGCATTTCAGAAAGGTTGGTATTTTTTTTACTCAACCATTTGGGCATGGTATTCTTCATCATTGGGAATCAACACCCACATCATTGAGGGTTTTTTAATGGAGATTCATGATCATCCTTTCATTTTTAGTGGAGCATGGTATGGTTCAGAATATGAGAAGATATTTCCTTTTCTCTAAAGTTGATATGTTCTCTATATAATGAGAGCCAATCCATTCCCATTATAGCATCAAATTCACCCAAGGGAAGTATTACTAGATTTGCTGGATGAATCTTCCCACATACACCATCAGGAGAAGAGTCAAACACTTGGGTTGCAATTATTTCACCACCTGGTGTTTTTAGAGATATCTATACTTCAAGGATTCAAGTCTTCGATTCTATATTTCTAGAAAACATTCAAGATATAAAGGAATGCGTATAACCATAATCAAAGAAGACATTTTCCATTATTGAGTGAATAAGGTGTGTACCATGTACGACATAATTATCTTTCTCCACTTCCGCATATTTGTAATGGCATAAGCCTTCCTTTGTTCCATTGGCTTTGTTGGATGCTGACACTGATTACCCTTGAGAACTAGAGGTTTAGTGCACTGTCTTGCATAGTTCCCTAGCTCTCTATTGTTGTAGCATTGAACCATATGTGTTTTCACCTTTCTTCGGCTACATTCTCCTTTATTTTGATATATTTTAAATACTATTGAGCATGGTGTCCTTCTTTCCTACACTTGAAGCACTTCCCCGTCCCTTTGAGGTAGTTCCCATGGTGCAACTTACCACATTTTTTTCATGTGAGTCGTTGAGTTTCCCCCCACATTTTCATTATATCGACCAAATTGAAACTCCATATTTCATTTATTATCACCATAGCCGTGGGACCATTTTCCAAACTCCATCTCCACATTTAGAGCACACCAAACAACTTCTTCAGAGCTCCCAAATTCTCAAATTTCTAGAGCCTTTCAAAGGTGTGGCTATAATCCCCTAATGAATCAGTCAATTTTTCTATCATTGTGGTTAAAAAACCAAAAATTTACCTTTAAAGCCTTGTAAAATTCACTACATATGTTGTGGAAGATTATTCTTCTTTTTCTTGAGCTCTATGTATTCTCTCTCCATCCTTTTTAAAATATTTATTGGGAAATACTTGTTTAGAAACCTTATGTTAATGTCTTCCTATTCCATCTATTCAATTTCCTCCCTTGGCTTAGTGTTCTTAATCAAATCCCACCATTGATCAGCCTCTCCATCTAGGTGATAAATGGCTAGAGTAACCTTCTCCATCTCAGAACAGTGAAAAACATGAAATATCTTCTCCATGGAGTTTACCCACTATTTCCCAACTAGTGTATTGGAAGATCCACTATACTTTGATGTTCGTTGCGTCATAAAACATTCGATATCCAGTTGCTCCCTCTTTAATGAAGGAGGACGTTCCCCATCATAATAGTAATTGTTCATAATCTAAGATAATTAGGTAAGCATCGCCATGATGTTTTGAACTCCACCTTCCAAATCATTGGGGATGTCATCTAGTCAATCGTTGCATTGGCCCTCACATGAGTTGTTGGCCAAGTTTCTCCAAGTTCCCACCATTTTCTAAAATAGAAAAGGGTGGGAAAAAATATTAGTCAATAAGTCATGAATAAAAAACATATTCATTTTCAAAATTTATACTAAAAGTATAATGTATGGGATCCATTTTTTAAGCTTCTTGTATTCATATTGGTTCTTAGTCTCATGTTAGAAGTTTTGTATGGGGTTCACTAAACATAATTACCAAATTAACTAAACCTTTACGTTCATACCAACTATAACGACCCAACCTATTATTACATTAATATTACATCATTTTAAAGATAAATAACATAATAGTATTACACATAGAGGATAAAACAGTTTAGTGTCTTTGGAAAACTAGGACCACACATAACAATTAATACATCGAGCATAAACATTTATTAAATTTCATTTTCTATAACTTCTTACTAGAACATGACCTATCCTTAGTACATGTTGTGACGAGAGGACTTACATAAAAAAGAGTGAGACGGATGCCTAATGATGGAACAAATAAGAACAATATATCTTGGGGTGAGAATAATCATAACAGAGGTAAAGGATCATGAACATAAAGGGAATAATAAATATAAGACATGAAATGTGGCAATGCATAAAAATAAAACATCATGTATTAGTGGTTAGCTACCAAAAATAGTTGTGAATAAAGATAGAATCTTTTTCAAACAAAATATCACATTTACCCATGATATTCATAAATTTACCCAATGCATTTTAGAGCTATATAATTCCAAGTGCACACGTCGCATTTAAACAATCATATTGCGCTATATAATTTGGGCGCACCCGTCACATCATAACATTATCATTTTTCATTAATGCCACAGTGGAAAAAATAAACATAACTAACCCATGGAAAGGATGGAGATTATTCTTATAATAACTCATTCATTAACATTAGGTTCCCAAAACAAAGAGTGAATGACATACATGTTACAAGAACTGTCAATCTTGAATGAGATGTAAAAGGGGATTTCATAAAAGAACTGTTATTTTGGAAAACATTTTGTTTGAAATAAATACCAATGAAAAACATGTATATCCCAGAAGATAAAATACAATGATTAAAAAATTATTTTTTAAGGATTATCCATATAAAAAGGAGTGAAAGAGGGATAACCCAAAGGATGAATTTTGGGTTCGAGAATTTTCCCCTTACCTTGTATCTAAACGCTTCCTTCTCTTTAATGTCCTGTATAATGACATTATATTCATTAATTAGAAATTATAGAACTTTATATATATATATATGGTTAATTTTTATTTCATAATGTTATTTTATGGTCCCTTTTATGAGTTATAGGGTTTAAAAACATTGTTTGGGAATGTTCGTTTTTAGGGTTTTCTTGAGTGTTTCACTTGTATTCTTAAATGAAAATTCGTGTAGAACATGGATAAACATCCAGAAATGATATTTCATGTTATTAATGATATTATTTAATTTTAAATGATATTATAATGAATTATATTATATACAATGTGGTTGAACCATTATAAGAATTAAATGATTCTTTTTTGGGTTAATTTGGACGGTTTTTTGACCAGAATGAACTTTTTTTGATTAATCTTTTAGTAATATGTACATAAGATAGTTCCATAATGTTAAATATTAAAGAATACATATAATCTATTCTGGTTCGACTAAAAGAAGGTTCATGACTAGATTTTAATGTAGAAATTGAAAAATAAAACATGTCGTTCCTGAGGGTGATGGATTAACACCTCACGAACAACATTTTCTTTTATAAAATAAATGGAAGAGAGAAAGGGGGTTGGATGGTATAATATCCCATTAGTATCATGAAATTATATGATATATATGATACGGGATTTACAATATCATATGATGAAGATAGGCTGATATAGAATAAGAAAAGAACATGAAATAGAATGGAAATTAAAGGAAAGAGAAAGGGAGATTACCTCTAGAATCCTCCTCTTGAGATCATTCTTAAGAGACCTAGGCATGGTCTTTTGATGAGACCAGAAGCTCTTGGATGTGGGGGGGGGGGTCTAGTTAAATTGATATGGTAGATTTTAGACAAGGATTAAATTTTGAGAGTTGTATGTTAATGAGGGTGTGAATGGTGGTTTTTATAGTGGAGGGGAGATGGGTTTTCTCAATATAAGATTCATTAGATTATTATTTCCCCACAAGATAAAGAATAGTGAGTCTTCCTTGACCTATAATAGTAATTTTATCAGTTGATACCAAACCATGTGGGATTAAATCATAAGAACATCACACATTACTCTATGATAACCTTATTCAGCTTATTTTTGTAAATTAAAGTATTTCCCTATTCAAAAAAAATTCAAGTATTTAAGAAAAATCCCAAAATATTACCCCAACAATTTATCAATGTGTAGAATACAAAAATGAAGTCCATTTTTCAAAAATTATTTTCTAAATATGAATAACCAGATATTTAATTAAAATATTAATTTACTTGAAAAATACATTTTTTAAAATTACAACTGATTTTATAATGCATTCAAAAATTACTTGAGGTCTTATAAAATTATCCTAAATCAAGAATGCATGGATATGATAATTTATGAAAACTTTTTAAGAAAATAAATTTCCTTTTAAATTAACAAATTTCTTATAATTAATTATTTATGGCA
This sequence comes from Viscum album, assembly GCA_963277665.1. NCBI lineage: Eukaryota > Viridiplantae > Streptophyta > Magnoliopsida > Santalales > Viscaceae > Viscum > Viscum album. The sequence goes on along the minus strand of OY728133.1, from coordinate 1,991,801,520 downwards.
TACAAAAATACAAAAACGTTTACTATGGTCAAATTGTCACTTTCAATGATGCCTAAATTTTATTTAATTATTCATGGGTAAGGTTAATCTTATTTTGGACGATTTACTATTAAAAAGGGTCATACTAATATTCATAAGGATATGTTAATATTCATAACGATTGGTCGTTATTCACCAAAAAAGTTTGTTTTCTTTACTGGACCCCAAAAATAATCTTGAATACAACCGTGTATGTCAGAATTTCAAAATTCAAAAAACAGAACTAACATACTACTGTTTAAAGGTCACTTAGCACCTAGTAGTTAATTATGTTTTGTTTTCATGTGATTTTATAAAATATTTATAAGAAGATAATTTCCCTTGAAAAACATTGGGTTGTTACAATATCCTCACAAGAAAGCCCCATATGGTGCTTCTTGCATCCTGTCGAGAAAATTCTATATCTCGGTGCACAACTGCCCATGATCCCACCTCTAGCTTCCCATAAATTATGCTATTTAATCATCATGTGATTTACAGTAGTACAGAATGATGTTAACCTGAAGATATTCACCTAGGATCAAATTTCAAACCTGAGACCATCCTAGAATCATCTATATTTAGATATATTGTCACCCATCAAGATAGGTGTGAATCGATGAATCACAGAAAACTGGGAAGAATAATCCCTAACTGATACTCTGACCAGCTCCAGGTGCATGAACTCCCCAGATCGTTCAACCATTAGTATCTTAAGAAAATAATAATCATATAAGGATGCTTAAAAGTCTTCACATGTCATATCCCAATGATTCCCTTCCTGAGTGATGACATAACACATTCTCTTGGAAGAATCAAGAAGCATATAGGTTGCAAGATTGACCCCTCTTTGGAGGGGTATCTCTAGATGATCAAAGATAGACAACCCTAATTCCAGCCATGATTTTGTAGCATCTGGTCTACCATCTCCTAAAAAAATGTGGATGTTCATGTTGGAATATACACATATTCTCTTCCGTAGATGTGGAAGCCAGCAGTGTTCTCTGGATGGTCTGCATGAACCTCACAAAACAATCTTGGATCTATTCATTTGCAACCACATACGGTATAATGGATGGTGCCACATCTTGTGCAACTAGAATATCCATTAGTAACTGATGGCTCACCATTTCTCGAGTATTCTCATTGTTTCTCTTCTGGCGTATAGCTCATGGTCATCGTGGTGACATGACTCTTAAAAATCCCTCACACCCAATTCAATACGAACATCACAAAAAACTGCTACTCATAAGTGCATGAATGGAATAGGTAAAGTAAATCATTCCATTTTTACAAAATATGGGGTAAATTATGTGTATAACCCTATACACAACGTATTCTCCTAGGACTTTACATGGCCATGTGACTCTACCCCAAATGGTTGTGTAACACACCACACACACGACTGTTCCTCCTAATACATGACATGTACTTGAATTTTCATTCCTTCCTAGAAACTTTTACACAGCCATACTTACATGGTTCTGTTGTTGTAACAGTGCACAGAGTGTTCACCCTTGACATAGAGTATACAACTATTTTTTCATCCACCCATGTCATTAGTCACATGGTCGGATACATGGCCGACATCTACATGGTATGTACTCACATTACATGGAGTGCCCTACTCAAAAGTCGTCAAATAGTGCTCCCTCCTTGCAAGGAACATTAAACAGTCAAGGACTACACGACGTGTGCCGGTAGTACATGAAATGTTCTTCTTAAAACATGGAACACATTCTTCCCTAAATAGCAAGAACCCATGGCGTGTTAGGCTAGACTACATGACGTGTATGATGGGGTTTTTCATGTCATATCCTAAAATTTCCTAGAAAACCCTTGTTCTTTAGAAAAACCAACTATAGGGATGCAAAATTCAGGTCCATGAGGGCCCATACTCCCCACAAATCAACTTTTGGCACCAAAGCTGAACATATCATAGTTCTATTATAGATAAAATGTAGATTCATGACTCCCCAAATTGCTATCCAAGGGGGCCCATACACCTTAGGGACCATTGTTTTTCATCCATTATATCCAAAACATATCACATACCAATACACCTATCACAACAGTATGCATAGCTATCACATCATCTATCAGAACATCATGCGATAACAAATGAATCATAGATTTATTGGAATAGTACAAGGAATGTGATTCTAACAAGTGTCTTTATGATGCTTTAGATGGAAAACCTTCATCACACTTGTTTCAACTAAACTAAAACCCACAATTTCATCTATAGTAATAGTATAAATCATGTGCATCACCAAATAATGAAATTGAATCAATAGTAATAGATCATAATCTAAAGATCACAATTCTATTCAAGGAAATTTGGATCTTCCCTATACTAGGGGCTGCTACTCCCGATCAAAATTAATTTCCAAATACCCATTCTTTCCTATCTTTATTTATAGGATCAAAATAGTAAGACAAGGAAGAAAATCAAAAACCCCTCTAATACAACTTGGTATCAACTAGGATCTAGGTGCCACTAAAAAGGTGCCCCATACAATATTGGACACATGGCCTCAAGTGAATTTCCTCAAATTCTAGTGGATACTAAATATCATCGAGGGACTAGAGAGTAATAGTGGTTAAAAGATTCCCTCATTGGCAGACTGTAACTCTGTGGAATAAATAATAACCAATAGTGGAATTAGTAAATAACATTAAACTTAATTAAAAAACCGAAGATTGAAAGACAAAGTTAACCAGAAGGAATAAAAAATCAAAATGATGTTGCATGTCACATGCTATATTAAAATACTGAAAACATGATAAATTTAAAACAATTACAATACAATACCATGGTGCAAGAAAAAAAAATGAAACTCAGCAACATCGTAAGGCCTAGGTTGGTCATATTCTATCCTGCTCTGAAGTAATCAAGTGCCTGTATAGGTAGCCTTTCCCCTATTGACACCTGCAACAATTTAGCCTATTTGGACCCAATAGAATACACAAATAGACTTATAGAAGTAAATCATAGTTGGAAACCACCAATGTTCTGTTCCAACCCATCAGTGAGTATATGGAGTACTTGTGTATAGAAATGAAATGCATTAAACTAGTAGGAACTCCTAAGTAAACAATAGTACACGAATTTGTATTCATTTATAGAGTTTAGTATTTTTATTTGTAGTTCATTCACATGATGTATTAAGTTATACGAATGCTGCCTAATCCCAACATTCCCTATTGTAGTTTTACGAAAAATAGATATCTTTGAAGACAATCTAACAAGTAAGTAATGTCTGAAACCAAGCTTGTTCTTTGGCTGGGTAGACTTTTAACAATTCATTCCATTACATCATTTAGGTATAACCTGGGTACATGCTGTAAATTTCTATGTTTGAATTCAAGTATCAGTACATGTATAATTCTACTGACATCATATGTGTCTGTTCTCATTTGTCCTTATAGAGAGCCCTGAATGTGACTCCTGGAGTTGAAAAAAGTTCATGTGAGTTTTTCCTCGACGGTCATACAAGGGAGCCCAAGGTATAACTATATGTGAAAAATAATATTCTATCAGGTTAATATATCCCTATTGGTCCTAATAGGGATCCCATGTATCACTGATGAAATATAAATCAAAATCCACTTGAGTATGTCCGTGGCATTCTAAACTAAACCCATGAATCACCCAAGGTGCAAGGGACAATAGCCATGCGAGTCCATTCATGACGTTCTTAGATGAACCCATGCACCACCCAATTATAATTAATGTTTACTCCTTAAAATATAAAAACATTGTAGCCTTCTTAACAAAAATACACTACATATTAATGTGGAAAACAAAATCCCAAAGCCATAATCAGACAAATTCAATTTCCTACATAATTGCAATTCCATATAATAATGAAGTTCATTTTAAACAACCCCAAATTGGAAAATGATTCCATGTCTATTGACATCCAATGCCAAAATAGATATACAATAGTCATCCAAGGAAAACAAACCCATAGTTTGGCCATTAATCAGAAGAAAATCTGAATATGTTTTATTCATTTAATTCATAACCATGAAAACATTTAATAATAATGAGGATCAATTTCCATTCATTACGACACCCTAAATATTTTTGGGTGGCACAAATATCCATTTAATCCTCTTGAAAATTGATGAGAGCCACAATACCACCTACCTCGATGTAACAACCTGAGATTTTATGAAAAATATTCTTTTTAATTTTATTAATGTATTGTGTTGTACGCTACACCAAAAGGAGCTTGCACAACACACATCCTTGACTTGCCTTTCATTACACGCAATCGCTACCTTCCTCGATAGCGTGTGTAGTACGCAATACCGAGTTTCACTAAACAACGATATGCTATTAAAATATTATTAAAACTAGCCGTTATGAATAGTAATAACCACTTTTTTTAAAAATTTAGAAATTTTAGCTCTCAAAATGGACTTCATTTTTGGATTCGGAATATCGAAATTAGCTTAGGGTGAAATTTTGGTAATTTTCGGATAAATTTCATATTCTGATGAATAGTGAAAATTACTAAATTATAATTAAAAACAACATTTTTAAACAAAATAATTAATAGTGATAAATTATTAATTTGAGTGGTTTTAAAGTATATTTAGAATATATTTTTACAATTTAATACAATGTTGGTCATTGGATGTAATTTCACATTTAAACCAGACATAAACAAGTGTCAATCTTTTGATAGATATTGTTTCTTAAAAACACGCTATTTGTTTTAACAGCGGGATTTAATTATAAAATTAATTAATGCAACTTCTATGTTATGAATTTGGTAAAATGGACTTCATTTTTGAATTCAGAATATGAAATATATCTTAGGATGAAATTTTGGCATTGTTCTGAAAAAACATCAATTTTTGATGAATAGTGAAACTACTAAGTGGAAGTTAAAAAACTGAATTTTTCATAAAACTTAATTTTACCGCTTCTGTGAATGGAATTTCAAAAATCCGAGAGACACAGTTGATGTCAGTATGTAAAATGTGGTTCAATGAGATGAAAATAATTTTTGGTGAATAGTAACTTTTTCCTTTTATTTACCACGGTTAAAAGTAAATAGGGTAATTAAGGGTAAAAATGATATTAATATTACCCTAACACATGTCCTAATCCTATTGGACAAATGTATCTCGACCAAAAAAAACCTTAAGTGTAAAATATTATCATTTAGGCCCACTTGGATTAGATTAGGACATTTATTATTATTTATTTCAAAGAAGAGTTAAAAGAGTTAAAATCAAAGTTTATTTACTAAAATTTTTTTAATATGGGTTTATACATAAGATAAATTAGATTATAAATATTCATTAGAAATATAAAAATATTTCCTACATAATGATATTTTATTTATAATTTTTAGACTTCAAATAAATTAATTTATTTATGACACAACGATGATGCAGTAATTACCCTTTTAAGGAAATGTTAACATAATTGATGTTATAAATGCTCAAATAAATGTAATTTGAGACTTTTTATGAATTCCACTAATTTTATAGGTTACTATGATATATTAGTGTTGATTTAATCGACTTGGTTCGAACATATAATTCTGTTATGACTTTCACAAAAATCATATATCAAATAGTGTCAAAATTGACACAAAATAGTTTTTAAATCAAATATTATATTATTAATTGTTCTTTTATTACTAAAAATCTAAGGTTCGTCCAAATGACTTAGATAAGGATATATGTATTAATAATAAACAATTTGGGGTTCGTTTGGCATGTTATAGTAAGTGTATTAACCATATAGCGAAAGAAAACAAAAAGACACGGTAAAAGATAAATTATTTAACTTAGAGTTAAATCTAATTGATAAGGTTAAAATAACACACTAAACTTGTCTAAATCCTATTGGATGATAGGATTTCGACCCATCCCAACTTTAGCTTCGAAATAATACCCTTTGGAACCATTATAAACCGATTTTGACATTAATATAAAATAATATTTTTAGTTATTCCAAAGGTGCCCCTCTCCTCCCTTATAAAAGGACACCTCCTCCCTCTCTTCCTCACACAACATTGAGACTTAAATATCAGCCAACTCCAGCCAAAATCTCTTCTCCACTTCTCTAGAAACATCCTAGAGCTTATGGTCTTCCTCAAAGACCAATTTTAGTGCCCTAAGAGGAGGTCTCAAAGAGGTGCTTCAAAGAAGAGCTAATTTCCGTTACCAATTCTTTCACCTTTATTTCTTCTTCCACTTCTTCTTCTTAGGTTGTTTCATTATGAAGTAATAACATCAGTATCACTCATATACGGATATGTTATTATAATTATGAAACAATCCTAATTCACCATCTATCCATCCTACGGAAAACGAAATCACCGCGCGTGCGTACGTACGGAATACCGTCTCCACGCCGCGGTGTAATATGTTTTTCCACCAACACCTTACATGGATGTGTATTATGGTGTAAATAATGACTATAAATAGTTATTATTACATCATAATGATTCTGATATATTTTATCATCCACTCCAATTCAATTCAATAATTATGGAAATGATATCATCGCTCGTGCGTACGTACGGACTACCGTCTCCACGACGCGATGAGATTCATTCTCCATGTTAACCATTTAAGAAGGATTATAAAGTATATATAAGCAATAATAATGAAATATATGACATGGTAAATCTACTGGATTTATGTATATATATATGTCATCTACTTACTTCCATTCAAGACAATAAGGAAAGTAAAACAGCGTTCATGCGTACGTACGGACTACCGTCTCCATGAACGGTGTTTTTCATTTCATTTATCTATCTATTATATATATATATACTGAATGTATATGATATATAAATCATATTTTATGTTCTGGAAGTATGTAAAACATTATATAAGTAATAATAATGTCAAGAACAACAAGTCAGAACACCTACGATAAATGAAACGATTTTACCCAAAACGCTTCTTTAACATGGAATTTACAAAAAAACGGGTAATATAATGTCATAAGTGAACCATATATGTTATCATAACAATGAATATGATTCTGTAATAAGTCAATGACATTATTTAAATCATTATACAGGAGGTTCGGACACATACGAAGAAAATCGGACCTAAGGTAAGGCAAATATCACAATCTCATTTTTATCCGAGATTGTTTATTCGTAAGTATTTACTGGGGTGTATTTTATCATCCACATCCATGTTTCATAAATATGTAATATTATTTCCATCCAACTACAATTGTTTAAATCCAATTTTACCCTTCGGTAAGTTTTTAGTAAAGGAAATGAAAGGAATCTTTTGTCGTTTTCCGTACGAGGTTTTTTTTTACTTTTCCGACAAAAGTACGAAGAATGTTTTTTTAACTTATACGGCTTGAATGGATTTTTAAAACATTATATCCAAGAAACTTCCTTTACAAGTTTTCAATTTTATTTTTAATCAAATTTTTTTATTTTAAAGTCGTATGACATGTTATGAAAGGAAAAATGATTTTTTTGAAGTAGAAAGGATATTTTCTTCAATAATGGAGTTCCAGTATTTTATCAAAATTATTTTCCATCTAAGATAATAAAAGGGTTCTGTTTTTATCCCTATTATTACATTGGTTTGATTATGTTGTGATGGAAATATTTTTATGAATTCCTTTATCTTATATGAATTGTTTTATGATGTCATGTTGTTTAAGAATCCCATTTTTATTACATGGGTTACGCTGTGATGTATGGTTTATGATTTTGTGGCACACATAAGAAAGGATTCATTATAAGATGGGTGGGACCTATATCTCCCTCCAATGCATTGGGTAAAGATTTTATATCTCATCAGATAGACAGGGCTGGAACAGTAGGTTATACCGGTTCAGTGAAACAGGACTGAAACGAGGGTTACTCGATTCAGAAAGGGACTTTGTCCACTAAGATAGTCTTGGCAATGAGTCTTGACTAACAAGAAATGATTCTCTATGATTATGTGTGAATGCCACAAAGTTTCATGTTTTATGTTATGATTATTGTAATTACATTTCACTGCCATGATTTATCCCATGTTATGAAATTATGCTCTCTTCTGCAAGTTAAGATTTCCAAAATGTTATGTTCTTATGTATACGATGTGATTGATATTTCTTTTGTTTACCCTTACTGAGCATTTGAGCTCACCCTTTTGTGTTTTCTTTTCCCCAGGATATAAAAAAAGGTTTTAGGTAAAAAAAAGGAATATCTTTATTGGATATGTTGAAGCTCTTTCACCACGATTAGAAGATTACGTTTCGAGTTTCCAAAGACACTAAACTATTACGATCCTTGTGTGTGTGTTTTTGATATATACTATGTATTCCGTAAATGTAATGTAATGTCAATGTAAGTTAAGGATTCGGGTCTCTACAGTTGGTATCAGAGGAAAGGTTTAGTCAACCTTTGGAAACTAGGATGCGAGAACTTTAGTGAGATCCCTAGAGATATTTCTAAGGTATGTCTAGGGATGTCCCTAAGGATAAGTATACGTATAAGATACAGTCCTAGAACTACGGTAACGATCATAGAATTTATCTTAAGAAGTTAGATATTTAGGATACTCCCCCTTTATAATGTTGTTTTCTCTAGCATGAATTTTGCCTCTCACAAGATTCTTTTTGTGTTTTAGTTAATGGAGGGAACCAGATGGAATTCGGTTAACATTGAATCCAATGGACAAATTGGTGACTATGAGCAACAAAATTGTGTAATTCCTAGAGAGATAGATCTTGCGATTATGCCAAATCAGTCATCGTGATATATGATTAACAAGGTGAAATTTAGTGGTATGCCTAATTCATCAAAGAAGAGGAAGATAAAATATTATGCATGTTCACATGTTGAGGAGCATAAAGAAAAGAAGATTGAGATTTCTAAAGAAAGGAAAAAGAACCTTGAGGAATACCTCAAATGGAGGAACCGATGTTATCTGTGTGGAGAAAAGGGTCATAGAGTGACAGACTGTTATGGAGTTCAATGTATTATTTGTGGAGAACATGGGCATTACCCAACTCAATGCCCTGACCTAAAAAGTTACTTCTATATCAAGGAAGGACTTATTCCGGGACAATAAATGAAGAGGATGGATTGAAGTGTTTATGTATTGGTATTCAAGAATAATGATGTTGAGGTACTTTTATTGTTGTATTATTCTATTGTGGTTTTCAATAATTTTATGGTACCGGTAACCATGAAAAGTGATTCAAATATTTTGGAAAGTAGATGATATGCGCATAATGAAGGGATAAGGAGAAAATGAAATGTTTGACATTATTTATGAGCTCATGATTAATATAAGGACTAACTGATTTCATGGTTTGAGTATATACAATTTTGAGGATTTTGGTATATGGAAGGTGTTAACTTTTAACTACATTGAAGTTTTCACTATGGTTCAATGGGTATTAAAGAGAATACATGATTAAGGCCTTTGAATGTTTGGAATGTGACCAACAAGACATATATATGGGGATTAACGATTGTATTAAATCTCTGGTAATCGTTTTCACTATATTATGAGAGTGGACTGCAGTATTATGGATAAGACTAAAGATTAGAATGGATTATGTTGGACATAATTTAGTATTGTTTAAGGATAGAAGATTTTAGATATTATTAATGGGATGTTATAGTATTATAGTTTTAGAAGAAGGACAACCTGCAGAACGGGCGACAACCCATCGCGTCGGACAAGGATGTGGGAATCGAACCCACAACCGAAGTGCGACTGGCCTTTATCGCCTACCATTGGCCTACAGGAAGTCCCTGTTTAGTAGAAACTAGTTTTATTATATTAAGCAGTATGATATATGAAGTATAAGTCCATTTTAGGAACCATATGTGATTAATCTCACTATAGATCGACTTATGTATATAATTTTTTCTAACCTTTTGTTTCAGACAGATGGAATGACCCGTCATTCTATCACATGATCTGCTAACACTTCACGAATAACAAATTCAACTTCATTTATTTAAGATACGAAGTGGAAATTGTTCAAGGCATGAACAACAATGATATTGTACCAAAATAAAGAAATTATTTATTCTAATTCAAATTCTTTAACTTTAGGGAAATGATCTTGAAAACCAAAAATGTTGTCCTAGTGATCTTATATCTGATGAATCAGATGGTACCTTAGATCTTCACAAATTTATTGCTTTGTGATTGCTGGATTTTCCATAGCATGTTCTCTACCACTCTCCATCAGAACATGATGGTTAGATTTCTCTTCCATATCCATATTTTCACCTATGTGGAAACCCAGTGATTAGTTTATTTGGGTAACAGTTACGTTTCATACTTTTTTTTTAAAGATTGGTTTTGATATTCCTTTTTACGATGTGGGTTTCTATTAAAGAAACTTTCGAATAGTAAACCATTTATAACCCCGACGAATTTCGAGGGCGAAATTCATTTTAAGGGGGGTAGAATGTAACAACCCGAGATTTTATGAAAAATATTCCTTTTAATTTTATTAATGTATTGTGTTGTACGCTACACCAAAAGGAGCTTGCACAACACACATCCTTGACTTGCCTTGCATTACACGCAATCGCGACCTTCCTCGATAGCGTGTGTAGTACGCAATACCGAGTTTCAATAAACAACGATATGCTATTAAAATATTATTAAAACTAGCCGTTATGAATAGTAATAACCACTTTTTTAAAATTTTAGAAATTTTAGCTCTCAAAATGGACTTCATTTTTGGATTCGGAATATCGAAATTATCTTAGGGTGAAATTTTGGTAATTTTCGGATAAATTTCATATTCTGATGAATAGTGAAAATTACTAAATTATAATTAAAAACAACTTTTTTAATCAAAATAATTAATAGTGATAAATTATTAATTTGAGTGGTTCTAAAGTATATTTAGAATATATTTTTACAATTTAATACAATGTTGGTCATTGGATGTAATTTCACATTTAAACCAGACATAAATAAGTGTCAATGTTTTGATAGATATTGTTTCTTAAAAACACGCTATTTGTTTGAACAGCGGGATTTAATTATAAAATTAATTAATGCAACTTCTATGTTATGAATTTGGTAAAATAGACTTCATTTTTAAATTCAGAATATGAAATATATCTTAGGATGAAATTTTGGCATTGTTCTGAAAAACATCAATTTTTGATGAATAGTGAAACTACTAAGTGGAAGTTAAAAAACTGAATTTTTCATAAAACATAATTTTACCGCTTCTGTGAATGGAATTTAAAAAATCCAAGAGACATGGTTGATGTCAGTAAGTAAAATGTGGTTCAATGAGATGAAAATAATTTTTGGTGAATAGTAACTTTTTACTTTTATTTACCACGGTTAAAAGTAAATAGGGTAATTAAGGGAAAAATGATATTAATATTACACTAACACATGTACTAATCCTATTGGACAAGTGTATCTCGACCAAAAACAACCTTGAGTGTAAAATATTATCATTTAGGCCCACTTGGATTAGATTAGGACATTTATTATTATTTAATTCAAAGAAGAGTTAAAAGAGTTAAAATCAAAGATTATTTACTAAAAATAATTTAATATGGGTTTATACATAAGATAAATTCGATTATAAATATTAATTAGAAATATAAAAAGATTTCCAACATAATGATATTTTATTTATAATTTTTAGACTTCAAATAAATTAATTTATTTATGACACAACTATGATGCAGTAATTACCCTTTTAAGGAAATGTTAACATAATTGATGTTATAAATGATCAAATAAATGTAATTTGAGACTTTTTATGAATTCCACTAATTTTATAGGTTACTATGATATATTATTGTTGATTTAATCAACTTGGTTCGAACATATAATTCTGTTATGACTTTCACAAAAATCATATATCAAATAGTGTCAAAATTGACAAAAAATAGTTTTTAAATGAAATATTATATTATTAATTGTTATTTTATTACTAAAAATCTATGGTTCGTCCAAATGACTTAGATAAGGATATATTTATTAATAATAAACAATTTGGGGTTCGTTTGGCATGTTATAGTAAGTGTATTAACCATATAGCGAAAGAAAATAAAAAGACACGGTAAAAGATAAATTCTTTAACATAGAGTTAAATTTAATTGATAAGGTTAAAATAACACACTAAACTTGTCTAAATCATATTGGTTGATAGGATGTCGACCCATCCCCACTTTAGCTTCGAAATAATACCCTTTGGAACCATTATAAACCGATTTTGACATTAATATAAAATAATATTTTTAGTTATTCCAAAGGTGACCCTCTCCTCCCTTATAAAAGGACACCTCCTCCCTCTCTTCCTCACACAACATTGAGCCTTCAATATCGGCCAACTCCTGCCAAAATCTCTTCTCCACTTCTCTAGAAACATCCTAGAGGTTCTGGTCTTCCTCAAAGACCAATTTTAGTGCCCTAAGAGGAGGTCTCAAAGAGGTGCTTCAAAGAAGAGGTAATTTCCGTTACCAATTCTTTCACCTTTATTTCTTCTTCCACTTCTTCTTCTTAGGTTGTTTCATTATGAAGTAATAACATCAGTATCACTCATATACTGATATGTTATTATAATTATGAAACAATCCTAATTCACCATCTATCCATCCTACGGAAAACGAAATCACCGCGCGTGCGTACGTACGGAATACCCTCTCCACGCCGCGGTGTAATATGTTTTTCCACCAACACCTTACATGGATGGGTATTATGGTGTAAATAATATCTATACATAGTTATTATAACATCATAATTATTCTGATATATTGTATCATCCACTCCAATTCAATTCAATAATTATGGAAATGATATCATCGCTCGTGCGTACGTACGGACTACCGTCTCCACGACGCGATGAGATTCATTCTCCATGTTAACCATTTACGAATGATTATAATGTATATATAATAAATAATAATGAAATATATGACATGGTAAATCTACTGGATTTATGTATATATATATATGTCATCTACTTACTTCCATTCAAGACAATAAGGAAAGGAAAACAGCGTTCATGCGTACGTACGGACTACCGTCTCCATGAAGGGTGTTTTTCATTTCATTTATCTATCTATAATATATATATATATACTTAATATATATGATATATAAATCATATTTAATATTCTGGAAGTAAGTAAATCATGATATAAGTAATAATAATGTCAAGAACAACAAGTCAGAACACCTACGATAAATGAAACGATTTTACCCAAAACGCTTCTTTAACATGGAATTTACAAAAGAACGGGTAATATAATGTCATAAGTGAACCATATATGATATCATAACAATGAATATGATTCTATAATAAGTCAATGACATTATTTAAATCATTATACAGGAGGTTCGGACACATATGAAGCAAATCGGACCTAAGGTAAGGGAAATATCACAATCTCATTTTTATCAGAGATTGTTTATTCGTAAGTATTTACTGGGGTGTATTTTATCATCCACATCCATGTTTCATAAATATGTAATATTATTTCCATCCAACTACAATTGTTTAAATCCAATTTTACCCTTCGGTGAGTTTTTAGTAAAGGAAATGAAAGGAATCTTTTGTCGTTTTCCGTACGAGGTATTTTTTGACTTTTCCGACAAAATTACGAAGAATGTTTATTTTAACTTATACGGCTTGAATGGATTTTTAAAACATTATTCCCAAGAAACTTCCTTTACAAGTTTTCAAGTTTATTTTTAATCAACTTTTTTTATTTTAAAGTCATATGACATGTTATGAAAGGAAAAATGTTTTTTTTGAAGTAGAAAGGATATTTTCTTAAACAATGGAGTTCCAGTATTTTATCAAAATTATTTTCCATATAATATAATAAAAGGGTTCTGTTTTTATCCCTATTAGTACATTGGTTTGATTATGTTGTGATTGAAATATTTTTATGAATTCCTTTATCTTATATGAATTGTTTTATGATGTCATGTTGTTTAAGAATCCCATTTTTATTACATGGGTTACGTTGTGATGTATGGTTTATGATTTTGTGGCACACATAAGAAAGGATTCATTATAAGATGGGGGGGACCTATATCTCCCTCCAATGCATTGGGTAAAGATTTTATATCTCATGAGATAGACAGGGCTGGAACGGTAGGTTATACCGGTTCAGTGAAACAGGACTGAAACGAGGGTTACTCGATTCAGAAAGGGACTTTGTCCACTAAGATAGTCTTGGCAATGAGTCTTGACTAACAAGAAATGATTCTCTATGATTATGTGTGAATGCCACAAAGTTTCATGTTTTATGTTATGATTATTGTGATTACATTTCACTGCCATGATTTAACCCATGTTATGAAATTATGCTCTCTTTTGCAGGTTATGATTTCCTAAATGTTATGTTCTTATGAATACGATGTGATTGATATTTCTTTTGTTTACCCTTACTGAGCATTTGAGCTCACCCTTTTATGTTTTCTTTTCCCCAGGATATAAAGAAAGGTTTTAAGTAAAAAAAGGAAGATCTTTATTGGAGATGTTGAAGATCTTTTACCACGATTAGAAGATTATGTTCCGAGTTTCCAAAGACACTAAACTATTACGATCCTTGTGTGTGTGTTTTTGTTATATACTAAGTATTACGCAAATGTAATGTAATGTCAATGTACGTTAAGGATTCAGGTCTCTACAGTTGGTATCAGAGGAAAGGTTTAGTCATCCTTTGGAAACTAGGATGCGAGAACTTTAGTGAGATCCCTAGAGATATTTCTAAGGTATGTCTAGGGATGTCCCTAAGGATAAGTATACGTATAAGATACAGTCCTAGAACTACGGTAACGATCATAGAATTTAACCTAAGAAGTTAGATATTGAATATACTCCCCCTTTATAATGTTGTTTTCTCTAGCATGATTTTTGCCTCTCACAAGATTCTTTTTGTGTTTTAGTTAATGGAGGTAACCAGAAGGAATTCGGTTAACATTGAATCCAATGGACAAATTGGTGACTATGAGCAAAAAAATTGTGTAATTCCTAGAGAGAAAGATCTTGCGATTATGCCAAATCAGTCATCGTGATATATGATTAACAAGGTGAAATTTAGTGGTATGCCTAATTCATCAAAGAAGAGGAAGATAAACTATTATGCATGTTCACATGTTGAGGAGCATAAAGAAAAGAAGATTGAGATTTCTAAAGAAGGGAAAAAGAACCTTGAGGAATACCTCAAATGGAGGAACCGATGTTATCTGTGTGGAGAAAAGGGTCATAGAGTGACAGACTGTTATGGAGTTCAATGTATTATTTGTGGAGAACATGGGCATTACCCAACTCAATGCCCTGACCTAAAAAGTTACTTCTAAATCAAGGAAGGACTTATTCCGGGACAATAATTGAAGAGGATGGATTGAAGTGTTTATGTATTGGTATTCAAGAATAATGATGTTGAGGTACTTTTATTGTTGTATTATTCTATTGTGGTTTTCAATAATTTTAAGGTACCGGTAACCATGAAAAGTGATTCAAATATTTTGGAAAGTATATGATATGCACATAATGAAGGGATAAGGAGAAAATGAAATGTTTGACATTATTTATGAGGTCATGATTAATATAAGGACTAAGTGATATCATGGTTTGAGTATATACAATTTTGAGGATTTTGGTATGTGGAAGGTGTTAACTTTTAACTACATTCAAGTTTTCACTATGGTTTAATGGGTATTCAAGAGAATACATGATTAAGGCCTTTGAATGTTTGGAATGTGACCAACAAGACATATATATGGGGATTAACGATAGTATTAAATCTCTGGTAATCGTTTTCACTATATTATGAGAGTGGACTGCAGTATTATGGATAATCCTAAAGATTAGAATGGATTATGTTGGACATAATTTAGTATTGTTTAAGGATAGAAGATTTTCGATATTATTAATGGGATATTATAGTATTATAGTTTTAGAAAAAGGACAACCTGCAGAACGGGCGACAACCTATCGCGTCGGACAAGGCTGTGGGAATCGAACCCACAACCGAAGTGCGACTGGCCTTTATCTCCTACCATTGGCCTACAGGAAGTCCCCGTTTAGTAGAAACTAGTTTTATTATATTAAGAAATATGATATATGAAGTATAAGTCCATTTTAGGAACCATATGTGATTAATCTCACTATAGATCGACTTATGTATATAATTTTTTCTAACCTTTTGTTTGAGACAAATGGAATGACCCGTCATTCTATCACATGATCTTCTAACTCTTCACGAATAACAAATTCAACTTCATTTATTTAAGAGATGAAGTGGAAATTGTTCAAGGCATGAACAACAATGATATTGTACCAAAATAGAGAAAGTATTTATTCTAATTCAAATTCTTTAACTTTAGGGAAACGATCTTGAAAACCAAAAATGTTGTCCTAGTGATCTTATATATGATGAATCAGATGGTACCTTAGATCGTCACAAATTTATGGCTTTGTGATTGCTGGATTTTCCATAGCCATGTTCTCTACCACTCTCCATCAGAACATGATGGTTAGATTTCTCTTCCATATCCATATTTTCACCTATGTGGAAACCCAGTGATTAGTTTATTTGGGTAACCGTTACGTTTCATACTTTTGTTTTTAAAGAGTGTTTTTGATATTCCTTTTTACGATGTGGGTTTCTATTAATGAAACTTTCGAATAGTAAACCATTTATAACCCCGATGAATTTCGAGGGCGAAATTCATTTTAAGGGGGGTAGAATGTAACAACCCGAGATTTTATGAAAAATATTATTTTTAATTTTATTAATGTCTTGTGTTGTACGCTACACCAAAAGGAGCTTGCACAACACACATCTTTGACTTTCCTTGCATTACACGCAATCGCGACCTTCCTCGATAGCGTGTGTAGTACGCAATACCGAGTTTCCCTAAACAACGATATGCTATTAAAATATTATTAAAACTAGCCGTTATGAATAGTAATAACCACTTTTTTTAAAATTTTAGAAATTTTAGCTCTCAAAATGGACTTCATTTTTGGATTCGGAATATCGAAATTAGCTTAGGGTGAAATTTTGGTAATTTTCGGATAAATTTCATATTCTGATGAATAGTGAAAATTACTAAATTATAATTAAAAACTACTTTTTTAATCAAAATAATTAATAGTGATAAATTATTAATTTGAGTGGTTTTAAAGTATATTTAGAATATATTTTTACAATTTAATACAATGTTGGTCATTGGATGTAATTTCACATTTAAACCAGACATAAACAAGTGTCAATCTTTTGATAGATATTGTTTCTTAAAAACACGCAATTTGTTTTAACAGCGGGATTTAATTATAAAATTAATTAATGAAACTTATATGTTATGAATTTGGTAAAATAGACTTCATTTTTGAATTCAGAATATGAAATATATCTTAGGATAAAATTTTGGCATTGTTCTGAAAAACATCAATTTTTTGATGAATAGTGAAACTACTAAGTGGAAGTTAAAAAACTGAATTTTTCATAAAACATAATTTTACCACTTCTGTGAATGGAATTTAAAAAATCCGAGAGACACGGTTGATGTCAGTAAGTAAAATTTGGTTCAATCAGATGAAAATAATTTTTGGTGAATAGTAACTTTTTACTTTTATTTACCACGGTTAAAAGTAAACAGGGTAATTAAGGGTAAAAATAATATTAATATTACCCTAACACATGTCCTAATCCTATTTTACAAGTGTATATCGACCAAAAACAACCTTAAGTTTAAAATATTATCATTTAGGCCCACTTGGATTAGATTAGGACATTTATTATTATTTAATTCAAAGAAGAGTTAAAAGAGTTAAAATCAAAGTTGATTTACTAAAAAAAATTTAATATGGGTTTATGCATAAGATAAATTCGATTAAAAATATTAATTAGAAAGCTAAAAAGATTTCCTAAAAAATGATATTTTATTTATAATTTTTAGACTTCAAATAAATTAATTTATATATGACACAACGATGATGCAGTAATTACCCTTTTAAGGAAATGTTAACATAATTGATGTTATAAATGCTTAAATAAATGTAATTTGAGACTTTTTATGAATTACACTAATTTTATAGGTTACTATGATATATTAGTGTTGATTTAATCAACTTGGTTCGAACATATAATTCTGTTATGACTTTCACAAAAATCATATATCAAATAGTGTCAAAATTGACACAAAATAGTTTTTAAATCAAATTTTATATTATTAATTGTTATTTTATTACTGAAAATCTAAGGTTCATCCACATGACTTAGATAAGGATATATGTATTAATAATAAACAATTTGGGGTTCTTTTGGCATTTATAGTAAGTGTATTAACCATATAGTGAAAGAAAACAAAAAGACACAGTAAAAGATAAATTATTTAACTTAGAGTTAAATCTAATTGATAAGGTTAAAATAACACCCTAAACTTGTCTAAATCCTATTGGTTGATAGTATTTCGACCCATCCCCACTTTATCTTCTAAATAAGACCCTTTGGAACCATTATAAACCGATTTTGACATTAATATAAAATAATATTTTTAGTTATTCCAAAGGTGCCCCTCTCCTCCCTTATAAAAGGACACCTCCTCCCTATCTTCCTCACACAACATTGAGCCTTCAATATCGGCCAACCCCTGCCAAAATCTCTTCTCCACTTCTCTAGCAACATCATAGAGGTTCTGGTGTTCCTCAAAGACCAATTTTAGTGCCCTAAGAGGAGGTCTCATAGAGGTGCTTCAAAGAAGAGGTAATTTCCGTTACCAATTCTTTCACCTTTATTTCTTCTTCCACTTCTTCTTCATAGGTTGTTTCATTATGAAGTAATAACATCAGTATCACTCATATACTGATATGTTATTATAATTATGAAACAATCCGAATTCACCATCTATCCATCCTACGGAAAACGAAATCACCGCGCGTGCGTACGTACGGAATACCGTCTCCACGCCGCGGTGTAATATGTTTTTCCACCAACACATTACATGGATGGGTATTATGGTGTAATGAATAACTATACATAGTTATTATAACATCATAATGATTCTGATATATTTTATCATCCACTCCAATTCAATTCAATAATTATGGAAATGATATCATCGCTCGTGCGTACGTACGGACTACCGTCTCCACGACGCGATGAGATTCATTCTCCATGTTAACCATTTAAGAATGATTATAAAGTATATATAAGCAATAATAATGAAATATATGACATTGTAAATCTACTGGATTTATGTATATATATATGTCATCTACTTACTTCCATTCAAGACAATAAGGAATGGAAAACAATGTTCATGCGTACGTACGGACTACTGTCTCCATGAACGGTGTTTTTCATTTCATTTATCTATCTATTATATATATATATATATATACTGAATATATATGATATATAAATCATATTTTATATTCTGGAAGTAAGTAAATCATGATATAAGTAATAATAATGTCAAGAACAACAAGTCAGAACACCTACGATAAATGCAACGATTTTACCCAAAACGCTTCTT
This sequence comes from Viscum album, assembly GCA_963277665.1. Classification (NCBI taxonomy): domain Eukaryota; kingdom Viridiplantae; phylum Streptophyta; class Magnoliopsida; order Santalales; family Viscaceae; genus Viscum; species Viscum album. The sequence continues at coordinate 1,991,781,996 of OY728133.1, read as the reverse complement.
TAACATGGAATTTACAAACGAACGGGTAATATAAAGTCATAAGTGAACAATATATGATATCATAACAATGAATATGATTCTGTAATAAGTCAATGACATTATTTAAATCATTATACAGGAGTTTCAGACACATACGAAGCAAATCGGACCTAAGGTAAGGGAAATATCACAATCTCATTTTTATCCGAGATTGTTTATTCGTAAGTATTTACTGGGGTGTATTTTATCATCCACATCCATGTTTCATAAATATGTAATATTATTTCCATCCAACTACAATTTTTTAAATCCAATTTTACCCTTCGGTGAGTTTTTAGTAAAGGAAATGAATGGAATCTTTTGTCGTTTTCCGTACGAGGTATTTTTTGACTTTTCCGACAAAAGTACGAAGAATGTTTTTTTAACTTATACGGCATGAATGGATTTTTAAAACATTATTTCCAAGAAACTTCCTTTACAAGTTTTCAAGTTTATTTTTAATCAAAATTTTTTATTTTAATGTCGTATGGCATGTCATGAAAGGAAAAATGTTTTTTTTGAAGTAGAAAGGATATTTTCTTCAACAATGGAGTTCCAGTATTTTATCAAAATTATTTTCCATCTAAGATAATAAAAGGGTTCTGTTTTTATCCCTATTATTACATTGGTTTGATTATGTTGTGATGGAAATATTTTTATGAATTTATTTATCTTATATGAATTGTTTTCTGATGTCATGTTGTTTAAGAATCCCATTTTTATTATATGGGTTACGCTGTGATGTATGGTTTATGATTTTGTGGCACACATAAGAAAGGATTCATTATAAGATGGGTGGGTCCTATATCTCCCTCCAATGCATTGGGTAAAGATTTTATATCTCATGAGATAGACAGGGTTGGAACGGTAGGTTATACCGGTTCAGTGAAACAGGACTGAAACGAGGGTTACTCGATTCAGAAACGGACTTTGTCCACTAAGATAGTCTTGGAAATGAGTCTTGACTAACAAGAAATGATTCTCTATGATTATGTGTGAATGCCACAAAGTTTTATGTTTTAGGTTATGATTATTGTGATTACATTTCGCTGCCATGATTTATCCCATGTTATGAAATTATGCTCTCTTTTGCAGGTTAAGATTTCCAAAATGTTATGTTCTTATGAATACGATGTGATTGATATTTCATTTGTTTACCCTTACTGAGCATTTGAGCTCACCCATTTATGTTTTCTTTTCCCCAGGATATAAAGAGGGGTTTTAGGTAAAAAAAGGAAGATCTTTATTGGAGATGTTGAAGATCTTTCACCATGATTAGAAGATTAAGTTCCAAGTTTCCAAAGACACTAAACTATTACGATCCTTGTGTGTGTGTTTTTGTTATATACTAAGTATTCCGCAAATGTAATGTAATGTCAATGTACGTTAAGGATTCGGGTCTCTACACTCGATGTCATATAACTGATATATTCAAACATCAACCCTTGAATCTTCCTACAATTACATCGATCTAAGAAAAGAGGTAAAACATTCATCCTTAAATAACTCTATCAAGAGGAAAAATTACTGAGAATGGCTCTTAATGAAAAAATTCCTTACCTATTGGGTTCTAAAATGACTGAAGACACATGAATCGGGTCCCATATGTCGAAATGGGGGGAAGGAAATGATCTCATGGCTCCGTGTTCTTCACTCAGTAGCTCTTCTATCAAGAATAATAGAAAACACGGCTACTGCCCATTTTAAGATAAAAATTTGGAGCACACGATTTGTATGTCCATATACATGGTTTGTATATCGTTTTACTGTTCATAAATCTTCCAACAAACTTTACACGAGCCTCACCTACCTAGCCGCCATTAATACATAGTGTGTAAAAGGAATTAGATGTTGTGTAATGGATGTTTCTTCTCTATTTTGGACAACACAAGAACAGACCATGTATCCCCATCCTACATGGACAAACTACATGGCGTGTACATTGGATTACATAGTGTGAACTACTAAAACATAATTTTTTTTCCCGTTTTCATTGTTTCCACAAAAACAACTCAATGCAAATGAAAAGGAATAAAATTTTACCTTATTAGAATAACTGTGATTTTACATTTTGTTAACTTCTTTTTGATATTTTATGTTTATCATTTTTTGTTGTTTTAGAGTCTTTTTTAGAATTTGAATATGATTTTTCATTTCAACTCCTATTAAATTTGATATTTTAGGAGTATAATCCTTGATGTTTCTATCACACTAAACATTAAAATGGTTCTTTTAGGATCCACCCATATACTAAGACCATAAATCATAGTTTAAGAAACAATTATCCTTATGGGGAACTATGTAATCATGAAAAATAATTAATAGGATATCTAAATAATGGTAAATTCTTTTCATTATATGCCACATGAGGATTAAACTACGACATTCATGGTAATTATTAAAATCATTCATGTTGTTTCTTAAAGAGTTTGGGAATTTCTAAAACAATCAACCTAGAGTGTCAAACTAGAAGTGAAAAATAAACTATTATCATTAACCAAGTGATGATAGAGTCCATCTCAATGAACCAAATTTAGAGATATTACACCTTTTTGTAATAGTTCTAGAGTCACATATATATCTAGTATCGAGAAAAGGATTTAATTTCTTGATAACATTTCACTATATTTATCACCAAAATTAGAGTATATATTTAAGTACTTACACTTTTCCTTATTATTCTCACTAAATTTTTATCATCCTAGTTTCCAGAGATATAAGATAGCTTTTCTATGAATCCAGTTATAAAGACCCAAAAAAACTCATACATTACCATTATAACGTAATTAAATAACATAATCCTCCACATAAAAAATCATTCAGGTCGAGGGCCTTTGGATACAGGGATACGTAAACAACTGGATCATAGGTGAACTAAATTATATCACACTGAGTTACTAAAAAGTATATCACTTAGTGAAAATATGTTAAAAAACTATCTTTATAACTTGGGAAAATAAAATAGAGTAAATGGTGAGCTTAGATGCTCAATAAGGATAAATAAGGAAGATATCAAACTAACATGGGAATAAGGGTATGTGAATAAGTGGATAAAATTTCAGAACCATAACATGAATATCATATATCATAAAACAAGTAAGGTAATAAATAATGATAGTTAATAATACATGTATTATAATGGAACTGAATAAAATGATCCATGAGAGATTAACATTGACCTAAGACAGTTATTTGGGTCATATACATAAGTACAAAAAATCATTTCCTTATAAATCAAAAATCATTTCCATGATTACCGTAGTTTTTTTGGGTTCACTCCACAAATGATTATAGTTTTCAATGACCACTACAAAAACTATAATAGAGAATTTGGTTCAATCCCAAAACCATTTTATTAATAAGTTTTCACTCCCTTGACTATCATATTGAAAAAAATCCCTTACTCAATTGGGTTTACTATCCATTCTAGACCTTTTTTATCTCATAATATAACAATATTTAACAAATGAATTGGCGGGATATATTTTTACCCCCATACACATAATCCATACACTTATGCACTATAATATCATAAAACATTAATTATATCAAAACCCATAAAAATATGTTGGTTTCATATACATTTTAACATAGAATAATTGTTGTTAAAGAAACAGGTTCAATTAACATTTCATCATTTTAGCAGAACATAACCCATGGAAAAAGAATAGTGTTCATAAACATGATGTATTAATAAATAAAAACTATGTATATAAATAATATGTATTTTATCCTTGGATCATTTCCCAAGTAAATCTTATGTCACATCCAATGATGTCTCCTTAAATGGAAAATGGTTCTGAAGGATTACTTAAAACATTTCCTCGGGAAAATATCCCTTTTTTCATTGAAATAATTTTTTTAAAATACTAAAACTTCCCAATTATTAAATAATTTTTTTCTAAAATAACTGTGAAATCATATGATGGAATATTTAAATAATTGAGCAGTCATGATGGGAAAAAATTTCTTTTCATGTCATGTATGTTAAAATAATAATTTCCTTCACATTCTCATTAAAAATTCAAAAGTACCACGTTTAAAATATGGAAAAAATATTACATATACCAATTTTTTTGAAAATTAAAACAAGTTAAAAAATTTATTTATAAATAATTTGGGTGTTTTAAATAATATCATTATAACATTTTATGAAATCATGGAAATGAATGGAAAATTATTTTTGATAGAAGAGGGAAAAATGGGATTTTTATTCAACAATTTCTTATATATTATTGAGTAAATAAATGAATGATTATAAAATGGAAAAATTTATTTTCATGAAATAACTATAAGATTATAAAATTCATTATTTTAATTATATATATTATAATATTTAATAATAATAATCTTTATCATAAAGAATCCCGATTAAAAATTAGATTATACCATAAAACGTTTACTACTTTATAATATTTTGAATCATATTCCTCATTGAGGAAGGAAAATTAACATTATATTCAGATATCATAATTTAATGATAATAATATTTAAATATATTGATGGGAAATATATACACCACACAAAGAAATGATTGTTGAATATGGCATGTCTCCCACAAAAATAAAAGCTAGTTGAAAATATCTTACATAATGTCATGAATTACATTGTAAATGATAGAACCTAATGTATAATAAAAATAGTTTTATAAAAAATTTATTAAATAAACATAATACTATATATTTTACCATATATGATTTACTGATACCCTTTTATTACCTATTTTTTAATAAATCCATCTTAAAATCATGTTTATGGTAAAAACTAATTCATTTTTCAAGTCTGTTTTGGTTTGGATTTTTTGGTTATCTTTCTCAGATCATTATTAACTAATTTCCTTATTTTTGAACATTATAGAATTATCATATATATATTCAATATATTTTTATTTATAGTTATCAATAAAAGTTAGTGATAAAATATTAATTACTCTATTCATGGATGTGGTAGACTGTACAAACGCATGAACGTGTTTTCCATTTTCTAAATGGATGTAATTAAAGGTAGTTAAATAATATATGAAATATATATATTATTTATTATTTATCATATATCACATATATTCATTAAATGTACTCTTATAACCTTCAATCTATATCATAAGTGAAAAATAAATAACATCACTACGCGAGGTCGTAATCCGCGATACACACGAGCGATGCTATCATTTTCCCTAGGAATGAAAAATAAGAAGGTATATTTGATAGTATAATTAAGAAGGTATAATTATGACATGAATATAAAATAAATATTTCAAATAATCCATAAAAACCATCTGTGATATGTTGTGATGGAAAACAAATTACATTGGTTCACGAGGCAGTAGTTCGTCGCACACCCGATTAACAATTTCATTTCCCATTTGTTGGAAGATAACACATATGTATGCCCTGAAATTATCTTAATAACATATTAATATATTTAATATATTAATTTTACAATATCATCATGGTTATATAATTTTTTTATGTGTTATGGGAAGAAATAAAATAAAAAAACATAGATAAGAAAAATATGTCTTCTTTGGGATCCCATTTCGTTTTACACATGAATCATTCTGGGTAGGGTTTTATAATCAATATAAGGACTCTAGGATGTGAGGAGAGATTTAAGAAGAAATTTTGGTGGGTAGTTTCTAATCTAAATGGTTTTGGATGTGTGAAAATGGTAGGATTGTGGGTTCCCATTTATAACTGACATATAAGACAAAATGAAATCATTTGAAAGGAAAAATGTGTACCCACATTATAAACATGACAAAACACAAAACAGTTTTTCATTATCAAATATTATATGATATATGGTCTATATATGGCCATAAAATTGTAGTTGTAAAAAAATTTATCTCCTTATAATCATTATTTTTTTTACCCTAGATAAACCTATTTAAACCTTAACTACGGTAATTATTTTTTATTTATTTGACTAATCATTTTGTTAAAAATTATGTTTTTGTTATTATATAATATTAATAATTATTATAAAAAATATTTAAACCATTTTTAAAAATTCCAATCACAAATATTTGAGGGTTTAATTTAACATTAAACCTACAAAGGCAATGAAAAAATGTGTTTTCAATGATAAAATTATCATAATTATAGAATATTTAAATATGAAATGTAATAATTTAACTCCAATGACCTAATTCATTTAATAATAAAATAAGTGAACTATTTGTTACTTTCAAAATAGTCATTAAAAATATTTCCCTTTTTAATCAAACTAAATGAAAAGTTGTTTTTTAATAAATATCTATATTTTCTACTATTCCCAAAAAATTTAATATTTTCATAAAATTATCAAAATTTTACCCTAAGATAATCTTTGCATGTTTTTTACAAAAAAAAATTATTTTTTTCTAAATTAAAATTTTGAAATTTTTGTGAAATAATTTCATTTTTCAATTTCTAAAATCAATGAAAATAAGTTTTTAGAGAAAAAATAATTTTTGGAGTGTATAATGACTTTTCTAAAAAATAATTACTTATTTAAAAATATATTTTATATATCTAAAAATATTATACATAATTTTTAAATTGTTGTTATTACTAGTCATACCACAAAATTTAAATAGTATGTTATAACAATCATGTTTAATATGGTTTGTCAAAAATTGGTTTTTTTTGTAATGAAAGCTATTGAGGAAATTAAATTATATGAAAAAAATAATCCACAAAATGATTATTATAGGATATATCCCAACAATAATCTATATTTTCAGTTTCCCTATAGTTCTCGGAAATCATGATCATCCCCATAAGAGTCTAAACCGTTAGTTCCCTCCACTATATCTAAACCTTGACCATCCCCACATGACATTGAACAATGAATGTATCCATTTTAATTTAAACCATGAGTGTATTACATTGAATATATACCATGACAATACCCATAGAATTGTAAACATTAATTTTACTCATTGTACTCTAAACCATGAGCTTCGTTAATATACAGTAAATTGTGTGTGTCTCCAAAAAGTTTAAACTGTGACCTCATGTGGGGAGCATATGATACCTTGGGTGATGTTCCCAAATATTTACTAGGGGAAAAGAGTATGATTCCCTATATGAAAATATTAATAAACCTCATCTGAAAATAATATGTTGCAATAAGTGATGATCCTAGGATTCCTTAGCTTATGATTATAAAATTCCTCATGTAACATTTTTGGGATACGCCATGTGACGAGCACACAATACCTATGGACATAAGACTAAAATTTCTTATATGAATAGCATAAGGTGCACTCATAACCCTATATAATGATGATATGTACAGATTATAGGAAATAAATTAAAATATAATAATTATTAACTGAAACTTTTTATCCCTATCAATGTATAAAGTAACATAATTAAATAGTTACTTCAATGATATGTCATTATTTACATGATTCACTCTCATGCCTTCAATATAGAGGAATGTCTTAGAACAGGAAATAAAATACTCAATTGTATGTGAAGACATCCCATCATGGTATTTTAATAATGATATTTTCACAATCACCCTGGTGGTGGAAGGTTGTATACCTTTTTAAATTCATATTGTGGGACCAAGATCTTGAACATCCACTATGAAACCTGACATAGTGGTCCCAATGGAATGTTTAAAAAAGATGATACCAAAAAATATTGTGAAGAGGAGAAAGGGATAAATTTCATTATATAAAATTGAATAAAATTATTTTGGATCTTATATTCAATACTTATAATGTTTTCAAAACCACCTAGATTTTTCTATTTAACAACATCAACATTTATCATCTAAGGAAGTGTTTTCTACAGTACATATAATTTTTTTCATAAGAATGATTCCAAATTTACAATACTATCCTAGTAAGTTCCATCTATTATGCTTCTATTTTTATATGGTTTTCATCTAATCTAATTTTAACACTGATGATGATATTTTATCTATAATTTTTTTTATTATATGAGTATTATGTTTTTAATTTTTTAAAAAGCAACTTTATTAAATGTGTTTATATTAAAATAATAATGCCTTTTAGATTACATAAATACCATTAGTGGTCTAGGGTATATATTGGACTATGATTTGGATATCTTTATAATTAATTCCATATATTATATATTAATACAGTTCATCATGTCACTCATATCATATATACATATTTATATTTGTACACACTACTCATTTCCAAGTCCATTATATGCATATTATTGAATTTTAATTTTTTTGGTATCCTTAACTTCTAGGTTTCCCAACTATATGTAACTAAAATAATATTTCAAAAATTCTCACCCAGTATAATTGGGGACACCCATTACATTTTTACCATTTAATAGAAAATCCATTGGAATACTAATTTGGATGAAAATTACTGGTTAGATGATTGATATATTGAATTCTTTTTCATAAAAAGGACTCTGACACTTTACTTTTTGAGTTGTTTTGTTATCTCATATACTTATCTCATGTACTAACTTTAAATGTGTTTATTATTATTATAATTTAGTTTTTTAAAATCTATTGCATTCAAAACATTAATATGTTCAATCCATATCGATGTATAACTATTTACAAAAATCAAAACATGGGTTACTACCCCAAATTAGCAGCCAAATATATCTACACATATCAAAAATCATTAAATGCATATGCTACATGAAATAAATTCATAAAATTAAATATAATCATGTTAAATTATCAATCCTAAAATCAATAAACATGTTGTGAATGGCAGCCAACCACCACATTTCTTAAAAGAGCCCAGGATATTATAAGAGTGAAAATTTCAACCTAAATTCCCTATAACAATGGTTCTTTACTTAAGATATACTTCAATTACATAATTATAATGACTCATAAAATACTTAAATGCTAATTTACATGTTTATACATATCTATAAACTAATATAAACCAATTTATTTCTAGGATAAAGCTAAATCAACTATTACACCCTACATGAAACTCTATAATTGCTTTCAAGAAAATATAACAAATTAGTCTAAATGAATTTAAAATGAAGAAGAAATAAATTCATAATATATCAATTTATCTCAATGAATAAACAATTGAATAAACTAAATAAATATGAAATCTATAATTTTAGACATGACAAAAAATAAGAATAATTATAAACAAATAAAATAAGGAACACTTCATAACTGAGGTAAGATTAATATACATTCTATAAAATAAATAAACACGAGCACTTTAAATTTTTACTGATTCTAAATATATAACTTTATTATTTTAAATGGTATTAATATTATATGAAATTTATGATAAACATTGTAATAATATTGACATCATAGATTTTACGTCAACAATTGTAAAAAAATAACAGAATTTCTTATAAAAATAATCCCTTTCAATATAAACACTTCATATATATCAAATATATACAATTCATAAATCAATAAAAATTATTATATCTATTGGATTATTTAATTATTTATAAACAATTTAAAACCTATCTGACATGTATTCCCACACTAACCCTATATCACATGTACAAAATATTTTTCAGTTGGGTTAAAACCCATAAAACATTCAGGAATTCATCAGTAATTTTTTTTTTGAATTTATTTTTTAAAAAATATTATTTATTTTAAAAAACATCACCCATAAGAATTATAAATATTTAACACACTATATCCTATCCTTGAGTTTAAAACGTTTCTAAGGGGAAGATCATCATTATTTTAGATAGAATCAATTCATTTTAATAATGATTTCATTGTGTAGATGTTATTTGACTTATCAATGTTGTTTTCAGAATACTATAGATTAGATAAGATCAGTTATTTCATAGTTGTCTTATAAAAAAAATATTTCATTCAATCTTTGACCATTTAAACCAAATATAATAAAATTTGGGTGATGTTTTATTAACATCCACACCAATGTGGGATATCATCATAGTGCCCCTGACCATGGTGCGATGTTTTAGTAGACATTCAATGGAAGTATTGAAAATTGATACACTAATTTCTTGTAACTTTTAAACTATTTTTTATATTTAACCACTTAAATTCACTATAATATTTATAACATAATTAATTTTGGGAATTCTGTTTATATCAAGGTTTATATAATTTCAATAACTATTCCCATTATTATCTTTTTTAAACATGGTCCATAAAATATCATTTTTCTATTTTATTCATTTATTCAATGAATCATTCCATTAGAAATGGAAATAAATAATATAATATAGAAGTTGGTAGAATATTAATTTTTTTTATATGAACACATCGCAAAAGTAATATATATGATCGTATCATATAACTCTATTTCCCTAACTCTATATGGTACTCTTATAATTAATAATTTATCCTTATGGTGGAAAGTCTCATTTCATTACACATTCACACATTACTGTTACCGTGAATCAAATAACTCATTAACCTTTTATTCAATTCTATTGAGGGGTTTAGAGGGAATATCTATAAAAACTGAAACATGACCAACCAATATTTTTTTGATTTATATTAAAAATTTCATCACTTATATACCCATGACCTTTTAGGTATATTGTATAATGATTTATGTAAAATCATTATATAATAAAATACAGACTATACTAAGTGACCATTTTTTCTATGGAACTGAACTCAAAAAATTATAAAACATCATTTGTAAAGGATAAAACCTATCAACTAAAAATCTAATGTTATAATTGTCCACACTCAACCTTAATTCCTATAAATATTATTTGATAATGTTTCATGATCATAAATATCATAGTAATAGTATAGAAGTATGGTACCCTTTCTGGATATTGAAATACTAGAAAACCCCTGAAAAATAATTTTCCATTCAAATAAATTAATTTGAGCTTGTATAAAACATTCACTAATGATGGAGAATGATATTAATTGGGAGAAGTGCAATAATACAACCTCCCATCGAAATGGATAGGGGCTAACACCATAATGGATTCCCTGAAATATTGTTCCATAGTTGGAGGAGGATCTCATTCCATGTTGAATGGAAAAGAAAGTGTGATCCTTACCTCCCCTTACTTGGAATAGTAGGCTTTGGGTCTCATGGATGAAAATGGTTAGACATGGTCTAATCCAAAATCCTATAGATTGGGAACTCCACAATACATTACCTATGGTATGGGTCTTCGTGACAATAAATATAACACATATGTTTTCCCAAAGATCCAAACCCTCTGGAAGGACAAGTGTGGGGAACCAATAAACATATAAATAAAAATCTAAATGGGAGAAACTATAATGTAGCTCTTCACTTGGTTTTGTAAGTCAGGGGGTCTTGGTTTAGGCTTTTATTTGATCCTTCTCATACAAGGGAGCCAAATATCGGAGAGGTATATCCATGGATGGATTTGAAGACCTCCCAATGAATGGATTAAACATGCTAGAAGGTAGAGAAAACCAATGATGTTCACGCAAGGATTCTCTATGCAAGTAGGCGTGGTCAAACTAAAACTAATTGGGTGACATACCACCTTTGTGAAAACACTAGGGAGGACTTTTATTTAGACTTTATGGGTATCCACAGGTGTTCCTATAGGTATGTCACATAAGTACCTATTTAAAGAGGGGACCATGCGATAATATTAATTCAGTATATAGTTAGTTGAATTCCTTGCAAATGTGATGTTTATTTCAAACCATTGGTGGACATATGAATCACAATTACCATTTATTTCTTCATTTTTTAGGTGTTAGAAAACTACCTAGAATGATTCATAGGACTTGAGTGAAGAACAAGGGTGATAAGAGCATTGATTGACCATCGGGAAAATTCATCCTTCCAAATGAATTCCCCAAGGGCCTATTTATATGCCAACATGAGACCCTGGGGGATGGAGTTACTCTATGATAGATATCAACACTAGCTATCAGCACTAGCTGATGCACGCTAGCTATATGTACTAGCATTATATGATAGTACCCTGTGTGGTGACACAAATCCCTTTATAAAATTTTCCAACTTCTGAGAGCCATAACTTATGATCTATGAGTTTTTTGGACCATTAAAATAAAATCTCTTAAAGAGATCCATGATTCTAGATATGGGGAATATTCCAAATCCACTCTGAAAAAACATATAAATTGAATTTTTATCCATCGATTTATCATAATCATCAAACATGTAAATTAACAGCCAACTCATGGGTGGGGGAATTTCCATTTTTCCATAATTCTGAAGTAGTATTGTTGAACATGGAAATGTAGCCTAAATATTCTATCAGAATGTATACACATTGTACAAAAACATTAAATTTATTTTCTATGTGAGAATCACATCATTAATTCTGAAGAAAAGTGCATGAAACACATTTTTCGATGTCAACAATCTTTAATCACCTATTCTTTTTAGATGAAAACATCTGTCAACAACTTTTTCAACTCATCATTTTTCAACACTCTTGCATTTTCAACTCATATTAGTAACAAATAAAATTATTTATATTTTACTAAAACACATTATTTCTTAGTGAGAGTTTTGTTAACACCATACATGATGATAATTTAATTTTTTTAAATGAATTTTATCCCATATTGATAAGGAAAGTATTAACCAATTTAAGATAGAAACATCCTCACATTGATCTTTTTTATTTAAAAAATCCATTTTTTTACTCCCCAAGTTTTTTTTTGTCCCCAATTTTTTATAACTATATATTTCAATTAATTAAAGAATAAATGTAAAACCATCTTATAAAATTATATCATTTTATTTCCCTTTGTCAAAATAAACCAAATCATAGTGAGGTGAATCCTTGGATATTTTAAGAACTTATAGGTGGTGGATGAAAAAGAAATTTCATCCTCAATTACTCAAAACTCTATTTTGGGAATTTACATTATGTAAACACATTCAATCTAATATTTGGTAGAAATATATTGTTGAATCACAACACTAAAATAAACTTTTCCTTTTATGAATTGAAACTAAAAATAAATGTTATTTGATATTGAGAATTTGAATTTTTTTAAGAAACATCAATTGAAACCTATTTATTACAAAGTATATTCAATGATGTGGAAAATTTCTCTTTTAATCATTTAGATGAACAGTCATCCACAAAATTTGTGCTTAAGATTATTTAGATGCAACATATTGGGATTCTGCAATGCTGAATGTTACTAAACTCTATTTCTTACTATTCCAACTCACATCAATACAATAAAGAAATTTAATCATATTAATGTTTATTCTCAATCATTATATTCTCTAGCCTAATCAACATCGATATAAAAATTTACGTTCATGTAACAAATTCTTTTTTCGCAATATCCTATGTGATTTTTTTTATTTAACATATCTCAAAATTATTTGTTCTACCAATAAATGATAATCTATAAGATTACTCAAATATATAGAACACAAATTTATAGAGTAAATAATATCACATGTTGAAGCTATTAGATAAGGAAAACATTGCATCAATTTTGGAAATTATTTACAATTAACACTTTTAATAGCTTTATCTTTACTCAATTTCATCCCAACAAATATAATATTGAAAATAGATTTGGATTATACAATGCTAAACGTTTATAATAATTCTATGGATTAACATGATTGTTGTAGGAAATTTTATTTTTCTATTCATTAAACATGTAAACATATGAATAATGTTTATTCTCCTAGCATAGACATATCCAAACACATCTTCATTTCATTTGAAAAATATTAACATATATTTTTCCTATCCCCATTAGTAATTATATCATCAACATAAACAATTATAAATATGGTGTTGTAGTTTTCTTCTATTACATATAATTTTCCATCAATTTTCCCTTTATAAAACGTAATCTTTTTAGAAAATTATCAAGATTGGAGTACCAATAACCTACTTTATGTTTTAACCCATTCAAGGATTTTTAAGCATTAAAACATTACTTCAATATTTTTCATGCAAAAACCCAAAATGTTTCTCATTGGAATCTTCATCTTTAGTATCCTCATTTATGAGAGATATATTTAGATCCATCTATTAAACTTTATAATTTAACATATAGCTCCTAAAATGAATATAATGATGATTTCTAACCAGGAAACTAGGAAAAAATATTCATAAAAGTCCACAACTTCCACATGTGAATGACCTTTACAAATAAATCATGTATTTTTTTCCTAAAAATTCTCTATGTTAATTGAACGCATATATATAACCCCATTTTTTCAAATAGTATTTTAATATTTTGGACATAAAAAAGCTTCTATTTTTCATTTTTCTCAATTTGATTGAACTCTTCATTCATTACATTCATCCATTATTTGTGTTTTAGTACTTCTGAAACAGAATGTAGTTCAATCATTGAAATTAGTGATGTATGATTTTATAGTATCAATCTTCTACATACCTAAATGAGGGATTTTTAATTCCATAGAATTTTTATACCATCCAACCATTTTATTAAAGTGAATTTCAAAGTTTATTTTCCTATTTCACTTTCCTTATCACATGTTTCCTCTAAGTCTTGATATATCTATTTGGTCTCACATTAAAAATCATTGGAAATCATCATTTTATCTTCCTCATCATTTTTCACATTGTTTTTTAAGAATTTTGATTTTTAATAAATTTCACATCATTTTAATGAAATTAATTTTAAAATCTTTGTATCCACCATTTGAAACTTTTTTGGTAGGCTGAATTTCCAGTAAACATTCTTTCTTTAACTTTCTCATCAGATTTCCCATGATATGGATTTATATTTTTATTAAACACGAACTTTATAAATACTTCAGATATCTCAATGGATGCTTTTTGTTATAAAAAATTTATAGGAAGTCTTATTGTATTCCGGCCTTAGTAAAAATCTGTTAACAATACATATATATTATCTCAAGTATATCATTGAAATATTGTACTCTCACAAAATCCTTCTTCCCATTTCCACCAATGTTTTATTTTTTTCATTTCATTAGTACATTTTATTAATGGATCTATATAGTACTAAATTTATGTTTGATCCCATGATTTTTTAGATACGATTTAAAATCACTACATGTGAATTTTTTACAATTATTATTTCTCACCATATTTTATAAAAATCAACTTTTCCCTCCCCATGTATTTTCTCAAATATCATAAAATTTATATATCTGCTATCTTATGTTTCATAAACCTAATGTTGGTTATCCAAGAAATATAATAAATAAAAGTAAAGTACAAATATCCTTTTGTTGATTGATTTCCCATTGCTCCAAAAAATATCATAGTGAATAATGTCAAGAGGTCTAGTACATTTAATTTCAACATTCTTTTGGATTTTACTAACCATCATTCATTTTTTGAAATTTAGTTGAAAACTAACATGTATTCTTTTCAATGTTGGTAGATTTTATAATGAATAAAATTTATAATGTTTGAAAATACTTTTATACCTAAGATTCCATAGTCTATGATTCAACAACTTGTTCTCATTTTTAGAACACATGTAACATGTGTCATAAATTTCCCAAATCTAAAGAAAGATCTTGTTGGTTCATTATAATCTTATAATAATTATTCAATATTAAACACAACTGATGATACAAGAATATTTTCTAAATATCATTTATTTAGAAAATTAAAAATGTTTATTCACACTGAGAATATTTTTCTTGATCTTATAAAAACATATGACTTATTTAGATCATATATTACAGGGCTCTAAATTGAATGTTACAGTTACATTAATATTAATTGAAATATCACATCTAAAAGTAACTACTCTACCACCATTATATTCATCTTCATTATATATTTTTATATCTCCCACCACGTGTGAGGTAAAACCACAATAAAAATACATAGTTTTTTCATTTTTCATTCTTTTTAGGTAGTCTCAATAATAAAGGATCTTTCAAAAAAATTATTATTTCCAACATGATTTTCTTTTATAGAGTTAAAACTTTTACCTAGATATGTAGTCATAAATTCTTCTATAATGAGATCTAGTCGAACACAACTTCCATGAAATTCCACTAGGTAGTAAAAATTATTTTTCATTGATGGTTCCATAAATATTTTAAATTTCAATTTTCATACATCTATTGGCATAGAAAAAATACTAATTATACTTCTACTATTACTTCCCTGCTTCATCCCTCCTTACTATAAGTGACATGTTATAACAAAAATTGTATTATTTGTTCCCATAAATTAAATTGAACTAGAAAAAACCATTAAATATATGTTTTTGGTTGAAGTATCATTTCTCTCAATAATTTATTTTAGGTTCAAAACATCTTTATATTCATTAATTCTATAGTAATGGGCCATCATTTCTGTTGAGGGATTTTTAAAATTTCATGTATGTGATAGGTATCTCACATACCTTATAAACCAAATTTTTTTTAAAAATTTTCTTTAAATCCATAAATTTATGAAAAATAAGATGTATATTTATGTTTAGTTGAGGAATATTTCCTCTAATTCATGGATGTATATATGTTTACAGCATTATATTATTAATATTTTACTTTTTAATTCTCGATGTGATTTTTATTTCACTTTATTAAGGTACTTTCACCCTCAATGAGTTCTAATTTAACGTTTCTAACTTTGACTTCTATTGATGCTAACTTTTTAATGATGTATTCAATCATCTTTCACTTTTCAACAATTCACAGATTGTATTTATGATTTCCAATATTTACTTTTCTTCATTCATAAGAATATATTTTCCTCATTAAACAACTAGTCCTTGTTATTCATGAATAATTATAATTTCCTTCTTGAGGGTTCTATTTTTATCAATTTATGCTACAAGTTATAATCTCAGCTGACACTCTATGTCTGTTTTTTCACCTCTGTCTTCTTCATCACTAATTGATGAATCATCCATTTTTATCATCATTTTCATTGTCGGTGTTAATAAATTATTAACATTTATCTTCTGATGAACTAATTTAATCTATGATATATTACAAATTCTTACTCAGTATGAATTTTCTATTTCTAATAATCTTTTTTTTCAAGAGTGCTCTTTTTTTCCTCCTAATATGATTTGATTTGATTATTCAATCCTGAATTTTCTATATGGTTATCTTTAAATTTACTAAAAATTTTCCTATGGTAATTCATATCATATCTCCAAATTCCACCACAAACAAAAAAAATTGGTATAATTTTTTCCTCCATATGTTACTCTTTCTATTCAATATTGATTAGAGATAAGTGACATGTTTTTTCATTAATCTAAAAATAATCCTTATCTTTATAATCATAAGGATAAATATATTCTGAATCAATAATTTTTATATTTATTCTATATTTAAAATATATTACATCTTTTATCTTCTTTCAGAATGATATAGAATTTCTCACTTCCTAGGCAATAATAATTATATGTAATAAATAAATGGATAAATTTCGTTTACCTCTTAAAGAATATATTTTTAGAATCAAATATATCAAAAATGTTTATCATGAGTTTCTTAATAATAGTAGAATCTTTGAAGACATCATGGAAGCCTATCAGGTTATATAAAACATCATTGAATCTGGTGAAATACTCATCAATAGTTTCTTAATCTTTAATTTTTATGTCTTAAAACATTATACCCCAGAGTTGTAGTTCAACTTACATCACATTATTATTTAATTTGAAAGTATTTTTCAACTTTTCCCATATTAACTTTTCTGTTTTGAGACCCATAAACTTTATGGGAATTTTTTGATGGAGACATCAAAATAGTATTTCTAGAGATTATAACAAATTCTATTTGTCTATTATCATAAATATTTATGGGATAGTCTTTCTCTATGTATGTAAACCCAATTGTTATGACAAATACATCCTCTATGAAATGAGAAATAATTTATGGTAACATGTGGTTTTCCCATCCATGATAAATTTTCAATAATATTTTAGAATCCCTCTATTATTTATGGATATTATATTTTCTATGATAAAAAATTAATGGGCGAACCTTCCCTATAACACCCCATGAAGTTCATAAGGATCATAGAACAACTGAGATGGGTGGAGGGTAAATCACTTGTTATATATTTATAAATTTATAGATTTATTAAACATATCCATGTATCTTGTTAGAGTAATTTACTTATAACCATTTAGTAAACTCAATTTCATGAAAAAGTATTAATGTAATAAAATAACCCAAAATTTACAAGGTTTGGCTTCAATGTGAGAACCAATATCCCTTCCATGTACACTCATGTAGGTTAATAGAAATTAACTATTATCATGAAGTGAATACTATTATTATATCAAATCCTATTGGAAACATGCAATGTACGAATAGAAATTATTATACTAGCTCCAATTAGATTACATAATTTTCTAGAAAATTAGAGCCCAAATAAATAAATGAATCCTTATGAAATTTTCATCAAAAAATTTTAATCTAGAAACTCATGATACTATTGCCTCTATTAGTTTCCTCTATTCAGTAATATATTTTGGATGTACCAATATCCATTGGCCTCCATCCAATTCACATTTAGTAAAACACCTCCAATTAGAAAAAATTTAATTCTTATAAATTATCAAAACTATGTGACTTTTTGAAACACTACATAGTTACTCGGTCTGATCTTCCATAGACTAATAGTCTTTATCCATTATTATATTATTAGACACTATATGATACTCTGATAAAATAATTCTTCTGTCCAGAATGTTTCTTCATTCCAAAACCCAAATTTTTTTTGAAACTAAAATGTTACACTATTATTCTCATGTATCAGATTTTTTAATGTCTATAAAATCTCCCAAACACGGTTGAACAATGCACATCTATTTATAGGTTCTCCCAAAATTGTAAAGGTGGGAAACCAAGCTTCCTTTCACATTAATTGATACTCAATGTCTGATTTTTATGCTTATTTTAATCTTAGTATGATTTTTTTCAACTAATGAAAAATCCATTGGAGTTTCTCTAGTATTCTCAAAAAATCAAGAAATCGTTAGAAATTACATAATTCTTATCATTTTTTATTTTCATAAATTTACAATGATATGTAATATTTCTCATTGAATATTGTTTTGTTGAAAAAACATTTTATTGAAGGTTACATTTGAATATTTCTTCCTTCATATGGTATTATTCAACAAATAATAAAATAATAGGATTTGCCTCCTCATTATAGTAATTAAAATCCACTTGAAAGAATATTATTCTTTCAATTTTGTTATGCCAACTAAAAATTAATGATTACATTGTTACAACCTCTAATGTCTTTAGTTTCCTATAATGACTCTCCAAAAGAAAATTCTTCATCTGAGTAACTTCAAACTTCCTTACATATATCAGTTTAAAAGTGATTATATTTTACATTCTATTTCGAACTATAAATGATATCTCCATTTCTTTTATCAAGAATTTGTTGCATTATTTATCAATTACAAACATATGCTTTATCGGTCTGACTGAAAACATGAATCTTGATTTTATTAGGGTTTTCACTAAATATCTAACGAGAAAAAAATATAATTTTCACCAAAATAGTTTTCTGAACATTATAGCTAGAATATTGTG
This sequence comes from Viscum album, assembly GCA_963277665.1. Lineage (NCBI taxonomy): Eukaryota > Viridiplantae > Streptophyta > Magnoliopsida > Santalales > Viscaceae > Viscum > Viscum album. The sequence continues at coordinate 1,991,762,525 of OY728133.1, read as the reverse complement.
ACTTTTTACCATGTTTGAATTTTATCAAGCTTTATCAAGTTCACACTTCTATCTTTCATGTAGTTTCCCTATATAATGAAATATCTTTTGAAATCAATGTCCAAATATATATACATTTAAAAAAACTTTTCTTATGTCGTTTCCTCTAGTAATATATATTTTATTTTCTTCATCCTCTATGAAGATTCTAGTGGTCTGCCTTTATATCTTTTTCTTGTGATTAACACCAAAAAACGTTCATTTAGACCACTATGTCCAGAACTATTTGATGATTTGTGTCTCATTAATTTATTTGAATTTTACTCCATACAAACTCAAAATTATAAATGGATTTTAATAATGATGGTACTTCAGATGGATTTTCCAATAGAAAATTTTCAATTCATAAATATTTAGAAACTTCATTAGATTCGTTTTATAAAACATTGACCTAATTAACAAAAAAACATTAAAAAAATTTAGTTGTATAAAATATAATTCATTCTAAAAATATCACTAAATATCTTCAATCCTGTGATTTTAAAATTTTATGACAATCATCATGTGTAAGAGTTATAGTATATATAAGGGTTCATGTGTTATCCAAAAATTCTAAATTTTAAATATAATAAAATTTCATCTATATATGTAAGTATTAACTACATTTCCATTATTTTTATAATCCAATATAAGAAAAACAAAAAATATTAATTTTAAAATAAAATTATCTTTAATAGATTTAAAATCATGTTACATTTAAATCTTCTCCCTTTATGGAATATATTCATATTAATAAGATAAATACAAATTAACATTAAAATAATTATATTTTATATTTTTATTTTCAATGATATCATAATGATTGAAACCAATAAAAAATTTATTGAATATATAAGGACTACTCGTCACGATCATTTATTCCACTATAAATAACCAGAAAATAATTTTCTCATTTATCATTAGAATGACTTTAATTTCTATAATTATTTTCCTTTTATACAATTATCTATGGTGAATTCATCTTCATGGGGGATCAGATTGATGTGTACTTTATTCTTACTATTCTTTTACATATTTTATTATTATTTTTCCATCATAAGTGTACAAATATTATGTAATTTTATTACAACCATATAATTTTACACATATTATTACATGATTCAAAGAATAATTATCCATATAATAAAAACAAAACATCTATTTTTCTCATGTATTTAGAATACTATGTACAAAAATAGAAAAAATGAAATTTAATGAAACCATATTTTTATTAATTTTCATAATAATATCTTAACTTCAATTGAACTTCTTTATCTTCATAGGATTACCTAGGGAATATTTAGACCAAATTTATAAGGAAAAAAGCCCATTATGGGAATAAACATGGGAATGAAAAATAAATCAAAAAGCCTGAGTTAGAAGTCATAAGATGATAACACAAAAGGCATAGATCATGAATAAAAATATGGAATCATAACATATAAAACATGGAATTATTTGATCCTAGAAGTTTTGGAATGTTTCAGCAATATACAATATTACATAAACATGTGTCATGTCTATCTATATCACATTGTAGAAAAATTACCCTAATAGATTAGGCTTACACCCAAATCCCATTCTCGATGTGACATGACACTAAAACAATACCCAATGCATTTAATCTATATTTGGTTTCACCCATCATAATAAGTTCATGAATATGTGCTCCACAAAAATAAATCTAACATAAGTGTTACCCATGGAATGAAATGGGTATTGTAATCCTGTCATAAGGCATAACCAAAGGGTGTATTATCTCAGTATCTGAGAAACAAGGAAGTTTAATCATTCACAGATATGCATAAGTAAAAAATTAATGATAATTAATGATAAATTATTTCCATTTAAAGTTAAAACGTGTAATTTTATTGATTAAGTGACCTTGGAAATGTTCCTATTAATTGGGGTTTTAAGAGAAGAGGTATGGTATCTTTAAATGGGGTAAGATAATAATATTATTTATAGAGAAATAAGTGATATAAAATGGGTTTCTAAATAATAAAGAGTGTTTTTTAAATAAAATAATTTCTAAAACATTTTCTTGACATGTACTTAAAATGAGACAAATAAAATAGATAAGTTCCCTTAAAATGACTTTTTGAAAGGAATGAATAATGAAACCATAAATAATTCTATATCCCTATAAAAGAAAGATTAAATAAACATGGTATATATGTGTCATACATATATAAATAATAGAGAAGAATTATATATGAATAATGAATTAATAAATTGAGTTGGATAGAGATAAAATATAACTTAAAGGAAATATCAATGTTTATAAAGATAACTTACCTTAGGTCTCAATGTTTTATACACTTTCACTTAATGTCATAGATAATCAAATAAGGTCATTTAATTAAACAACTCATAACCTTTTCTATCTATATTAGTTTTTTTATAATTTTATTACGTTAATTTTATCCATTTTTATGAGTTATAATATTCAATTTGATTGTTCAGGAAGCGTTCATTTTCTAGGTTTCATAGTCGGTTTACTTATATAAAAATATGGAAGTTTTATTAAAGTTTGAGTAATTTTAACGCATTTATTTATATTTTATTAATGAACTTCCATAAGTATAAATATCCAAATATATAATTTTTCTAGTATCCGGATGATTCATTTGATTAAATTTAAATGATAATTGTTCAGTTTATTTTTGCCAGATTTTTCAACCAACACAAACTTCTTTCATTTGATTGAACATCATGTTAATAAACTAGTTCTAGAACATGAAACAGGTTACAATATATATATATATATATATATATATTAAAACCTGATATAACCATAATAATAGTTTTATTACCACCCTTGAAGTCGATAATGGGGAAGGAAAAATCATTATCTATTGACACAGTTAACCACTATAATTTGGACAACAATTTAATTTAATTTTTGAATAAGAGGAGTGAATAAATAAGTAGATATAAGATATTAAATTAGAAATATAAACTTCCAATAAATAAATGAAACTACATTTGTAATTAGTTTATAGATGAATAGGGTGAGGAAAAGTTAAAATAATAAATGAAATTAAAAGAGGTTGTCTGAGAATGTTAATTCATGAATATCACCTCCTTGAAGGACCCCATAATATAAATTGAAATAGGTATTTTGGTAGAATTGTGGCTCTTGAGTGTGGGGGAGAGGATTGGGAATGTAATTATGAAGAATATTGACAAGATACGATGATTAAAATATGTGAAGATAAGGGGTGGTATTTATAGGGTAGGAGTGTTGTTATTTTATTATTATATTCATTATTTTATTATTTTGGATTAAGAATATAAATAGTGTTGATTGCTATGACTATATATAGTACAGAGTGAAGTATGGTTCCAAATATTTCATGTTTACATCATCTATAACTCAGAAATCATGTATTTATCTTAAACTATAATATAGTGAAAATTATTAAATTTCAATATTCCCTAAAATTTCCAACAAACCATTTTTTGAAATATAGATTTCAAAATACGCAATCGATTTTTTTAAATATGAGAAATTTAATATTTCAATAAACTCATAGTTTACTAAGAAAAGCTTATTTTAATATTATAATTGATTTTTTGACCCCTAAACAAATTAATAAGTTTAAATAGAGTTAAATTTTAATTATAATACAATATAAAATTAATTTTTGAATCTATTTAGAGAAAATAAATTATATTTTAAATATTTATATTAATTTTAAAATTATAAATATACATTTATGTTTTATAAAAATTGAAACACATAATTTATCAATTATAAAACATTTATTTTTTATACCACTATATAATTATATCATTTTCTATTTACTAAATACGTATATGTAATTTTATACTCAAATAGTCTAGGTTACTATTATAATTAACAAATTATTTTTCATAATGGCAAAATTACTATTCTTACAGTAAAATTTATAATTTTCATAAATGTTTTTTAATTTCTATATATACTACTTATTTCATTCATTCTTTTTTCAATTCTACATTCTTTCAAGGTAATATATTTTCAATTTCAAAATGAATATTATTTTATATGCATTATGTTTTACATCTATATATTTATTCATGAGTGAGGTTGAATCAGGAAAATCTAAATTTTCCCATTATTATTATTTTATTTCATATTTATTATACCAATACAATATTTTGAATCATTATTCATTTTTTGACTAATGTGTTATTCATAATTTATTTGAATATAATTTTTATTTGGTTACCAATATGACGTATGTTTTTTACGACATAATTAGAATAATGTAATTTTTTTCATATTATTATAGGTAATTCTAGTATTCAACAATATGATATTTTTACCTCAAAAATTCAATTTACATACTCGGTAAAAAAAGGTGAGGGTATTTTCCCTTCATCACATCATTCAGTTCCCAAGTAATCTATTCATATTTATGCTTTATCCATAGTATATTAAATAGGTGATTAGTCTTGCTGTGTAGAACATTATCTATATGGTCCATGATCCGCACAATCTTCTCCTTATAAGAGAGATCATATTCTAAATTTTCTACCTTTTAATTTATAAAATCCATGGGATAAGGTATATACTTCCTCAAGAGAGATTCATTGAATACATCATATATGTGATACATGGTTTGGGTATGTGATAGTCGATATGCCACAACTTCAACACACTCATTAGTCTCAAATGGGTAACTGTACCTGGGATGCATCTTTCCTTAATTAAAAAATATAATGACCCTCATACATGGAGATATGGAGAGGAATACTTTGTCACCAACCAAAAAATCTAAGTCCTATTGACAATTATCATTATAGATATTTTTTTGACTTTGGGAGGCAAAGATATTCTATTGGATTGTTTCCATGATTTCTTCCATTTCCTTTCCCATTCATGTTCTAATAGCTTACGTTCACCGACACCATCCCATCAAGTATATATTCTAAATCTTTTCACATAATGGGTTTAAAATGAATCTATTTGGATGAATTCATGGGAACTGTTATTGTATGTGAACTCAACCAATGGAGTTTGTTAATACCACCCTCCTCTAAATTCCATTATGAATGATCTCATCATATCATTAAATGCCTAAATAGTCCTCTCAAATTGGGCATCTGCTTGGGGTGTGATAAGCCATACTGAAGTTCTACTCAGTATATAGAGCATGTTTGAGTCTTTTGTAGAACGTGGAGGTGAATCTTGGATCATGATTAGATATTAATGATAATGGTAAACCATATAACATCACCATTTCCTTTAAATTAAGTATTATTATCTTATTTTGGTAATTTTTTATGTTTTTTGCTGATGTAGTGTATTGCAGCATAGTACACCACTTTCTAGTGATATAGTGTGCTATTTCATCACAGTGTGGCTTTCACCATTATCAACTCTATTAACTATGATGATAAAATATATCTATATTAGTTCATCAAAAAGCATTTATAAATCATACATTTATTAGTACAAATAAAGCACAGATAAATCGCACTTCAATATGTGCCTCTTAAAGAACTTTTAAAGGTTCTCTTAATCAGTGATAAATTAAACCGTTGATAAATGTGGCCTTTTATCAGTCCGTTGAAAAGTGGACAAAAAATAGTACATTTATATGGACTTTTATATATACTTCTAAATCAGCCCTTTATTAGTGATTTTTTAGCGCTGATAAATGATATGAACTTTTAACCACGCTAAGGTCATTGTTGCTTATATAGAATTGTTGAATGCTGATTATAGAATTGTTAAAATCATGTTTCATAGTAGTGAATAAGGAAATATGAATAATTAGAAAAACATTCCATTGATACATAATCCTGATCATAATATGTAAGGAATAAAAATGAATAAGTAATTCCATATGTACAATCATAGGAAAAATAAACATAACCATGAATATTCTACTAGTAAAATAATAAAATGGATTATAAATTACTAATACCAAAATGATGTAATTCATAATGATTGAAATATTATGCCTCAAAAAAAAATAAATGGTTCTGGCCTCAACGGAATCCATATCTAAATATAAATGGGAAAGGCCTCAACGAAGTACATATTGACAATGTCTAATGAGACCTACTATTGCATTAAGGGGATATAGAGTTCCCTAATCAATACATAAAATTTCCAATTAATTTGTCATGTTAATATAGTGAAATATAAAAAAACATATACATACAATATGTATGTAACTTTACTCAATTAGTAAACATAATCACTAATCATTCTAAGTAATATGGTGAATATTATTAAGATAACACATCCAATATCAAATTGATCCTAAAATATTAAATAAAATATCAATGAAGATATAATAATAGTTAAATCCCAATTATGAAAATTATTTTATAGAGGGTGTTGAAATAGATGAAAATAATTTTAAAAAAACAACACGTAATTATTGTGATAAATGCCTTTTTATACTTTGCAAATGTTAGTTCTTTGGAAAAAATTACTCACATTTTTCATAAAAAGTGGATTTAAATATTTATATCCAAGAAAATGAGGACAATAAATTTATGTTTGATGCCTAAATTATGTCTAAATGAATTGAAAACATATAAAAATATTTTTTAAGAAACATAATAAATTTATCACTTTAGGGCTGTTTCACGGAACATATAAAATATTCTATAAAGAATGAAAATGATTACTTCTTTACAAAAAATCATAAAATAGCTAAGATTTTTTTTCTTTATAAATATATTGATTTTTCAGAAAATTTTGTGTATCAAAAGTGATCATGGATTTTACTTTAAAATGTGTATGAAATCAGGACGCTGTCTTTAAACAGACATGCTTATTAGGAAGAACTAAGAAGAGAGCCCTTCAAAACAGGTATTTAAACATAAAATAACTAGGAAATGATCTTGATACCTTATTTTGAAACATATAAATTGAAAATAGAATAATTATATAAAAATAATTACTAATTACATAGCACTAATGTGAGACGAAGAGTTACCTGAATGAAAAATAGAGGTTTGGGTAGAATCCCTTACCTTATTTTGAATGTGTTGTGAACTTGTGGTCAATGCCCTGAATAATGAAATTTGATTCATTAATAATTATATTCAAAAACGTTTGAATGTTTATTTTATTTATTAAAATTTTTTTACGTTCATTTATGGTCATTTTTAGTAGGTATAATTTTCAATTTCATCATTCATAAGACTTCGTTTCATTGGGTTTCATGATTTGTTCACATGTATACTTGTACGAATGATCATGTGAAAGGATAATAGTAATCCAAAATTGAAATTATATGGAATTAATAAGATTATATAATTTTAAATGGTCTTATATATCATTTCACATATATATGGGGATGATTCATTAGAGAAAACATTAATGATATCCATTTGGATTATTTTGGCATTTTTTTGACAATCTTGCACTAGTTTCACTTTATTAATTAATATAATGTATATATTCTGGATCCAGAACACTAAATAAGTTGTAATATAAATATTTTAATCTGGTTTAAACCTAAATATGTTTTATTACTGGCCTTAAAGGTGGTATTAGAATATGAATGATTCATCATACACGATGGTTGTGAAAGGACACCTAACAAATGACATTTTAATTTTTAGAACAAAAAGGGGATGAGAAATGAATCAATGGTGGACATCCCAGCATTAAAAAAATTAATTATATATAATATATTGGATTTTATCATTCATTTTTTTATAGAGGAGTTATGAAAAGGATATGAAAAGAAATGTAATTGAATAAAAATTAAATGAACGAAAAGGGATATTACCTCCTGAATTACTCTCCTGGAGGACCTCTTTAAGGAACATTGAATTGGTATTTTGGTTGAGATAAAATAGACCATAACATGTGGGATAGTTTTTAGAGAGTTTTTGGAATAACTGTGAAAATATTAATAGATCTCGTGGTTTGAGGAGAAGTGGTGGGGAGTGGTGGTATTTATTGTGGAGGAGAGGGCTATTTGTTTATTATTTTATTCATTAGTTTTTTACTTTTTCTCAATGCCATCAATATTTTGAACCTTATCAAACATATATTAAATTAATTTAAGGTTTTTTGATATTATGGGATTAAATTATCCATAAATAATCTATGACTCAATAATTCATGTATTTTTTAAATGTCATAAATTATTATATTTCACTATTCAACAAAAATTTGACTATTTTAGAAAAATCACAAAAATCCAACACTGTAAATTTTTTATGAGAAGAATTATAAAATGGTCGCCATTTAATGAAAGTAATTTTCAATATATGATAAATTTAATTTTTAATTGAAATCATCATTTAATATAAAAATACCATATTTAAATTTACAACTCCTTTTATAAGACTTGGAAAAATTAGTTTAGGTCTCATAAAAGTATAATATAATCTTAAGAAAAAAATTATTATATAAAGAATAGTTTTATGGAAATATATATTTTTTGAAATCATTTTATTGATTATAAACTTTTAAATAAACAATTATGATTCACAAAAATATCAAATTTTAATTTATCGTTTTAAGGCATTTATTTACTTTTTTCAAGATATAAATATATCATATATTCATTTATAAGAAACCTAAATATTATGTATAATTTAAAAGGTGAAGTTAGTATTCAAATAAATAATATACTATTAATTTATTGAATCTTACAATTTTATAGAAAATGTTACTTTTAACTATTCTCAAAAATAAAAATATTTTTTGAAAAATTAAAAAATCATCCAAAATAATTTTAAAATTACACTTTTAAAAATTAATTTTAAAATTTCTAATATAAATTACGATTTTTTCAAAAAATAGTTTTAAAAAAGTGTTCCATTAAAATTCTATAAAACCATATTTATAGAGAATATTATTTTATGCATAACATGGGATTTATTCTTATATTAATCACATCAAACACATTTGTTGAATTTAAAAAAAATGATTCAATATGTAACATATAAATTTCATTAATATATTTCCCTAATATTAATTATTTTAATTTATTAATATAATGTTTCATCATGCTCATAAAGTTTTTTTTTAAAAAGATGCAGTTTATGTTGAATTGATTTTTGTTTTCATTTATTATTAATTGGTAACAATTGAATTAATTTTATAAACACATGTAATCTATATTTTGATAATTCACATAACCTCTTTCATTCCCTCCATCCAAATGGATAGGTTATAACTATCAATATAATAATATTTTATCATTTTTAAGCACGATGTTCTATTTAATTTACAAAATCATTGATGATAAATTTAAAAAAACATGCCTTAAAATATTAGGCTGTTATACACAATATATCTGATGAATTTACTCACTAACCAATGCCAAACACTCACATGAACATTACCCATTATTTTCATCCATCCTTATTATCAAATCCACCCATAAGGGCAACCTTACACCATCCATTTACAGACATAGAACTACCTGACCTCACCGAAGTATGAATTAATTTACTTAAAGAACATTCCACAACATACATTAAACCAGAGGTTGGTCATGAATTACCATGTCTGTTCCTTTTACCATATCATGTTAGACCACCCCAAACTCACTTTTCCCATAATAACCATCTTCCATTTTAGACACAATACAGCTTCACCTAATAAATCTGCCTTCTGTCATAAGGCATAAAACTATAGTCTAAATCACATACAGGGGTCATTCGTTGACTTCTGGTAAAATCTACCATCAAGGAATCTACAACTCTCCCAAAAATCTTCGTAGTCCACCACACCAATCAACATTTATAACACAAGCACTTCCACTATCCATCAACACATTTGTCCCTTGCTCCTAGCCGAGTAGAAATTTATTAAGCTGACATATCATGGAAATTCTCAGCTTCACTATTGGTACACTAAAAGATTACTTCACCACGATTTCTCAACCATTATGTTCTCTCCACATTCACCTAGTCACACCTACTATATTCTATGACTGACCTCCAATGGGGTCCCAAAACCCAACCTCCCTTCCATTAACTATTTTTATGTCATTCCACACCCTTTCATGACTTTCACACTAGCATCTCATTTTTCATTTAGAATGACCTTCAATACAAATCCAAAACATGGATCGTTAAACAACCACATAACAAGCCCAAATGGATTCCCCTAAGTCAACTGTACTCTCTTATTTTCACATTCAATAATAACGTAACACTACCCAAATTAGGAATGTCATTGTCACCTCTTTCCATTTGTAATTATAACCTCCATATCTCATTCTTAGATCCAAATATGAACCCCAACATTTGGAAACAGTCATCTAGATATTTGTAAAATATAGAATAAAACATCCCCCAAAACATGTTTACGTATTCCACGAACAACACCCATGGAATTCATCCAACCTTAGTCCATCGCGAGGACCTCACCAATAAATTATCGATGGAGTACATCCAACAATCCATCTCCACACATACCACCCCATGACAGAAACCTCTAAGTTATCTTGTAACCAACCAAATGACATTTAGGTTTATAGGTGTAAATATACAGTTCTATCAATATACCTAGGACTACATCAAGACGTTTGGATTGATCATCACTAGATAAAATTATTATAATAATTCATTGATGAACCCCACCATAAATTATCTATCATAGATATCACCTCCCACTATGGGGATACCTTGACCTATCAAAATACTCGAGATTCCACATCGCAACGTCTCATCAAATCTTAGACACCACAACTCTTGTGGTGTTACCAACCAAACTCACCACCACATCAAGACTCTCTACCGAGTATCCATGATCCAAAAATTACATTTTTACCTACCACCACCAAACCACACGAGTTCTTATAAAAGGACTCTAATGATTTAAAATGGAAACATAGGGATCCATCAAAAAAATCCAGAACCAAAATTACTCTCTTATAACTAGAGACTTCCACTAGTATCATTGGAGATGATATGTTCTTACTTCCAAGCCACCTGTGTACGTATCCAAAATGGCATTGTTCTTTCCCATAGTATGCACACATCTAGACCTCTTCAGATACTTTGAGGTTTTGAAAATTCCTATGACCACACACTACAACTGAGTTTAGATCACACAATCCAAAAATTAATCATTACTTGTCAAAACGCCTACTTACTCACCTAACTATTCCTCATATTCTGTCAGCCTCATTGGCCTCAAGGAAATATCAAATTCTCACCCAACAACCCGAAAATTCATACAAATAAGCCCCACTATGTGACCACTCTATCACGGGTGTCACCCTCAAAAAATTAATTTATCCATGCCTAGATCACCTTTTTATCATCTACCGGAAATCAACCTCAAAGCCTTCATTTAAAATTGTAAAAATAAATTAGTCTGATATTCAACTGATCAAACCCTTATATTCTAACATTACAACCAACTATAATCACCGAGGTTCCTATTTGAATTAATCTAAGGCATAACCAAACCATTTATAAAAGATTGATGGTACTCACTATGCATAATCTCCACCTTAGAAGCATATCCCATGATTCATATTTCCAAAATGCCTTCAAATCTGTACTAACCTCTATCAAGGTCAACCTCAATTTCCGAAAGACTATCAACTCATAGTCATAACTCATGTAGAGTCTCCAAAACTATTGATATTACTACTTATCTATCAAGGAAAAACCCTCACCTATAAAAATATAAATCATAAACCAATGGCTCACGCACCCACGAGAACTCAAGACAAGGTCGACTCCTCTCAAGTGTCACTCTTGAGGGTCTAATGATACTAAAATTCCGAACAAGGGTTTGGGGTAGCAATTAACTATGCCCTTTATCTAGGTATTATACATTAATCTTTGTACATGTCACCACTCATGAGTGACTCTCCTCCCCCCAATCTGAAAAAATGCATCCAACTCACAAAAGACATCATTTAATATCGGTTCTAATCCAATGATAATATAACCACCAGTAATGGTACCACAAACCTGGACATACATTTCAAAACACAATGAAACTTATATGATCACAATCAATGCTTGTTACCTCAATTGAAGTCAGATGATACCTCTCATACTCAATCTCATCACCTATATAAATGTATAATTAGGACATGAATCTATCCAAAACATAGAAATCAAAAATGTCTCAAATCTATGGAACTCTCACTACCCAACCTCCCAAATGCAGTGTTTTATCACAACACTAAAGATACTCATTTTTCATTTCCAATTATGTTTCAGCCTACCACATGCTTAAAACTCGAGTCCATCCACTCCAAAAAAATTGGAGGATGTGACAACTAAATCTCTTTAGTCAGATCAAGCATACTGGAAAAGAACCACCAAGGGTCTCATTCAATTAGTTTAATAAAATTCGTGAATTTATAATGGAACAAATCCTCCCCTCGATTTTCGTGGACCAATAAACATTCTTGCTCCACTACTAGTGGAGAATTATCTATGATATCCTATTATCTTCCAACCACCACACGTGTTCATGGTGGAATATTTTTCAACAATATAAATCATAGGTATTATAAAACATGACATATTGATTTCATAGATTATATAAAATATGTATCTCCATTTTCCATAAATAACAAATTTAACATACATATTCCTTAAAAATATTGTCACATAGAGACCACTACCCTAAACAATCAATACCATGGGTTATGGTTAACATGGGGAAATCCAAAATTAATAGTAACACGCCTCTCATTAGACACCCCCTTTAGGCACATTTTACATTTCACATATTTCCACAAATAGAAATTTAACTCATTTAAAATCCTTCATTTATCAAAATTCTGTAACAATTAATTAGTGTTCCTTTCTATTTACCCATTTGAATCATTTTTATTAGACACTATTTTTGTCAGTTTTTAAATAAGGAAAAATTCATCCTACTATTCATATCCCACACATGCATCCAACGTGTGCCTATCATGATGCTTGTAATCTATATCCCTCTGTGACTATATTGATATTTGAATGAAAAAAATGATGAAATAACAGACATGATAAAAATATCATTAAATTCTCATTCCACATATTATGTGAATCACCTAATAGTTTTGTATCATTCAACTGTGACAACACACACCAAGAACAACAATTACCCCCTGTGTACTTGGGTTTTACCTCATACATGGGTTGGCTACTTGCAATAAAAAGATCATTACCGACACCCAATAAATCCTAACATATCGTCTAACATCCCCAAATTTCAATTTATATAAAACACCCACAACGATTCCAATTTGTAGAATCCACGACCAAAACACCACTAAACCAGTGACTCAAGCCAGACCACTACATGAACTCATGCACACCCCTATGTATGCTAGAGGTTTATAAATATAAGAAATAGTATATTTGATCACATGGGGAGACAATAACAACATTACAATAGTAATCCACAATATATACCAATTGAAATAATGTATAAAATAAGCAATAAACAAGAAATAATCATTACTAACTGATTCCAAAATAGTGTACTATGGGAATCTAAACAAGGCCTTCGGGAAAACCGAGCCTTTAGGTCATTAAGGACTTAGGGCCACCGTATGTATAGATGTAAACCAGATGACCTATAAGGAACAATATCTACAAGAAGGATGAACAAGAAACTTTCACCACAACAGAAGCTAAACGGATTGCAAGAATGAGAGGGTATGACACCTACCATCGGGACAGGCCTGTGCATGCATATGAATGTCTTGTCGAACAGCTATGCGATGATGGAGAGATGATTTCAAGATGAAGATTATAGGGAAGAGCAGTTCCAAGTAATTATTCTGGGTTGTATTTAATGATTGAAGCCTATAGGAAAATGAATTCATCTAAGGCATACGGGCTATGTAATACTTACACTTACTGGACTTGTAAGGGTTCCACCTCACCCCTTAAAAGGTGGATTATAAAAAATCAATAAAATTGAAGGCCTTTGGGCCATTGGATGGATGAAACCAAACCATAAATATGTCATCCCAAGATTATTGTTCCAAAACTGATAAAAATCCAAAATAAAAACAGACATCCTAATCCAAAAAGGGTCCTGACTCCATTTCTGGATCCTCCACCATGCACGAACCATTACTAACTCAACCCCCCAAGAATAATTCATTTTACCTTGTATTGACATGTGACCATGAAATTTTCTCAGGTAGCCAATGGAGGCCCAAGCATGGTGTGAGTAATACTTAGTAGGACACCACCAACAATGTCTACAAAATATCCAGTCTAAACAGCTAATTTTTACAAGTATGAAATAAATAACAAAGTAAACTAAAAGGAAACATAGGTTCCATTATAAAGAAATAATCACTTTTATCAATTTCCATAGTTAATTCCACTTTATTCTATTATACAATATTCATCACTAAATTAATTTTTATCACATGTTCTATTGGTTAGTAATTACATCATTTACACAACATCTTAAGCTGATCAATTATCATGATTAATGGAATCATTCAAGTTCCAAATCTAATTAGGGATACAAATTTCATTAAAAATTACATCACACTTTCCATGTATCCTCAGTTATGGTATTCTCATAAAAAACCATTATAGGTATAGAGCCTAAATCCCCTTCCATGACCAATGCATCATAGGTCTGGGGTTTTGATCCTCATTTTAACATGAACCATAGGAATAGTTACTCTTGTCCAATACCCCACAACTTCCATGCCATGTGAACATTTCTATTAATCCATCAACCACACATACTATATCACAAACTATAGACAAAATAATACACATTCCATTTGATTCTCATAATCATTCGAAAGGAGGGTTAGCATCATGAATTCACCCTTTAGCACATTTACCAATTTTTTTTTCAATGCACATTTTACCAATTTACCTTTCTCATAACTTACCCCATTAACATAACCAACAATTTACATACATTGTCCCATTTTTCATATTAATAAATATCCAATAATTTAACAAATGTAACACAATTATCAAGTCATAATCATTTACCTAATTATCAGGTTCATCATTTTCACATGCATCAACCCACTTATGAATTTCAAGTAAAAATGATAAGTCATTTTTCACAATGTCTTTACATCACTAATAGAATTTAGTATTAACAAAAACAATCCCTTATTCTATTATAAAGGTATAGAAACAAATATCAATATTCCATTTTCAAATCAAAAAACCTCTCAACATTTTCTTTATGGGATCTAATTTATCACATGTAAAATATATGACTAACATTAAAATTTATAATTTTTGGACATATTGGTGCATCACATTGGTGGACCTAAATGGTCTAATCAATCTGAATTTTCACATAGAGATCACGAGGAGTCTATATCATCACTTCGCCATCTTTTTTAACAAATCTTACTAATGGAATCAAATACACATCATGAGGGATGAAATATCACAACAACCCATTAAAAATCAATGACTAGACTATAGGATATAAATTGTAGACCTCCTACCACGAATCTATAGACAAAAACTCACATAACCATAGAATTCGATTCATATTAATGAACAATTTGAGCATGCAACATATGATCTACTATAAAAAGTGGGAAATAGGGCGTCACTCGTAGAAGGCCAAAACCATAAGCTCTAATCCAGATAAGAGAAAAAAGTGGAGAAATAGTCTTACCTAAACCCTAAATTCCAACAAAATGACACTCTAAATTACCAAGAAATTATGTATATCAATCCTTGATACTTCTCGGTCAATATGGTTCACCACTACGGTTGCTGGAGAAAAAATTGGTGAATAAATCAGTTGATTAATCCTAAAATCCAATGTGGAAAAAATAGTAAAATTCCATTTCTAAGGGAGCATGAAATTTGGCACAAAATTTTTCCAAACTGTGCAACAACTTTTCTCCAGCCTTTGTCCAAGAGGGGATAAGTTACACTATTACCATGGGATGCCCACACTATTTGAAAAAATATGCACCAACCGAGAAAAATTCCTATGTCCAATGTTGCAGGGTTTGGCAATCCCTTATGTATATTTTACACCATCCATGCACCAACCGTGAAGTATAAACCTAATGGTTCCATTTTATATTAATCTCAAGTCACAATCCCAAGGAACACCCTCGAGTCACCACATACACTCAGAAAACATTTAATTACCCAAAATTAAGGGATTCAAAAAAATTTAAATAACAACATACCACCATGAATTCTTGGATATTACACATAAGAAAATATATTTTTATTGATTATATCGTATATTATTATTTTATAATGTTTGAAGATGTTTTGAGGTATGTGGAGGGTGAAAAAAATCTAAATCTTGCAGATAAAAACTATACATCTTCTTTTGAAAACAATATTTTCATAACACCTTGAATTATCTTAAATTGATATTATGACTACAATAAGTCATTTAGAATGTAGGGAAATATTATAAGAAGTAATTGGGGTAGGTATTTTTCAAAATATTAAATTAATATATATTACATTTCAATTAAAAATGGATTAAAAGTGAGTTATTCCAAATATAATATTATTATGGGTTTAAACCCCTTCATCCAATAAAAATTAGTCTACTTTTTAATATAATTCTACCCTTATATTTTTGCTTGTAACCGCCATTCTACCCCTTTATCTCATACCATGAAAACATGGATTTATAAACATCGATGGCTAATATAGTTACTATAAAAGGAAAAATGACCCATTAATGGTCTATATTTCCTGTTTCAAAATTCACCATAATAAATTGGCCTTATTTGAAATTTTTTTGAATTTTATATCATTTAGTAATATATTATTTACTATAAAATATTGATAACGTCAATTTTTTAAACTACACATTACATTAACATTGATAATATTCCTATAACATCTAAAATTTAAAAAAATAATTATATACCAAAATTACCATTATAAACATTAAATTTATTTTAACTCGTTATTAAAATCAATTTATAGTAGTTTAAAAATTATTTTTATGATTTATTTTATTTATTTCATTAATTGATAATTACTCCATCAATGTTGGGAAATCATACAATGTAAATATTCATTAATAATTAATTATAATTAAATTGAAATTATAAAGGTAAATCTATTTGATTTAAAAACATTATCTATAGTCTAAAATATAATTTGGATAACACTATATTAAAAATATTACAGTTATTAAAAATAAGAGTTTGAAATTTTGACATTACATTAAATAAAATACTATAATGTTTATAGTATCATGTGGCCCAAAAAGATCCTATATTTGACCCTTGGATGATTATGGTTGATATATATTCATCCAATAATATTTAGGTATGTGTTTGTGTTTTTTAAGAGTTCCTATCATTTTAATTTTATCCAGTAATTACTATATTTACCCTTTACCGTAGAAAAATAAACTACAATGTTTAATATTCATATTTTTCAAAAAAATAAAAGTTATATTTTTACTAAAATTGTAACCCCTAATTAAAAATTTTGAATACAATTTTATAAATTCATATAATATTAATTTTTGAATGTAATTATAAATTAAATTGGAAATCACAACAAAAATAGTTTTTCAAAAAAACTCCATTTTTAATTATAAAATATTTTATACTAAATAAAAGAATAAAATACATTTTTAAAAAACATAACTATATATTTTTAAAACAAAATAAAATAATTATAATTTAAAACTATTCCAAAAAATTACCTGGTAGATATTTTAAAATAAAATACAGTTTTCAATAAAAAATTTCATTTTTAACATTTAATTTAAAAATGAATATTTTCATAAAATTATCAAAAAAACTAATGAAAAGATATATTTCACATGATGAATTCAAAAATTAAATTAAATTTATCAAATAAATTTTATAATATTTTTTTAAAAATTAACCAAAATAAATGGAAATAAAATATTTTTTATGAATAAAATTATGTTAATAAAAAATATAGAGTGATTGATTTCAAATAATTAATTATTACATTATAAATGAGTAGGATAATTATGTATTTCATAAATAAGATTTTCATATTTATACCTACTAATTTGAAATCAATGATATAATGGACACATGTAAATATTAATATTCCATTTTTCCTTTATGTTTGATGTTTCATATCTTGTATAATATATAGTTTCTATTTAAAATTATTAGGATGTTACATTCACCCCATTTAATAAATGAAATCTTTTCAATTTCAACTCAGGATAGATAAACAAGGTTATAATATTAAGAAATACCATTATTTAAACCCAACATACTAAAATTCATCTACAAAATTTCCACTTAATAAGAGATAAAGGGAAGTGTAACGGATATCTAGAATAACACAGAACTAGGTTTCTGATTAGGATAACATAGGTGGGAAGTTAAAACATTGATAGAGATGAAAAAAACTCCAAATTAATACTAGAGAGTAATAGATGACATGTTTATAAAAATTCTAACCATCAAAAAACATTAATCTATGATAAATGAAAAGGCTATTGATTTCTCTGTAAGAAAAAAATATAATATTTTTGTTTCAGAATAATTTTCCAAAATTTGAGCAATTATTTTAATACCTAGGAAAATGCACATACATAAATATTTATACTTTAAAAAGTATAATTTCATACTTTAGTCATTCTCCAAAATAATCCCATCAATTTCATCAAACAACGAGTATCAAAGTTGAATTTTTCAATTCTGGAAGCACATGTATAAACTTCTACACATTATAAAATCTTAAAATTAATTAAAAAATTCTTCCCACTTCTTCTAGTGATTATCCAAAACCAAAATTAATAGCACATTATATTTTGATTCCCAAAAATAATAAACCTATATATGGGGAAAAATACATTAAATATCAAAAATTAAATAATAATACCCAATGCTTAACTTAGATCATTCAGTAAATAACTACTTATTAAATTCTTCATATTATTTTAGAATATGAATAAAACATGAAAATTAAAAGGATTTGAACATATCAACATCCAAGACAATTTTTTTAGTAATATCTAAAAAAGTATATTACCTAAAAATATAATCTTTAAGTTACACTAACCATTTTTATAAATAACATTAACCTCCAAAAATCCAAAATGAAGTCATATATTCCTCCCAAAGATAGGTCATCCTTTATTCCTCAAATAAAATCCCATAATATTTTTTTAAAATTAATCGTAATGGGATCCAAAAATAGAAAATAAATTCTAATGTATCATTAATAGATTAACACAAAATAAATTTCCAATCCCACAGATAATAATATGTTAAAACATATGTTCCAAAAATGAACATGAATTTCTTGTTTTAGATATTTTAAATAAATGAAATTATTATCATACAGACCAGGATATCATGTATTCCAGTTGTAGGTGCTACACCCATGTCTCCCATTAGTTGTGGGATCAATCTATGTTGTCTTTCTAGATGTGATCATGCCTCACAATACATGAATGTTTTCTTTCATTTCTAAAACTATATTAAGATATTACTTATAAAATTCCCATAAATGTGATAAACATACTGAAAAATAACATTAATATATTCAACAATAATGAGCTTCTTAAACCTCAATGGTTATATTTTACCATTTATTTTTCATTCTAAAAATTTATTAAGCCATAATTAACTCAAAATAAACAATCATATTAACCCTAAAGATTTTATATACATTTAAACATGCATCCAAAAAATTAAAATAGAATTATACCTCAAATAATATTTTTCACATGATAAAAATAATTGTTTAATATACATAAAAAATAAATGTCTCCCAAAATATCATTAATCGCTTTAAAATTTCATAAATTCAACCCTAAAAAATATTTACTAAGAAATTTAACTTATGGTAAATCATTAAATTATAAACACATTTTATTATTCATAACTATTAATAAAAATTATTATGAAATTTCCTTATCTGCAAATTTATCTAATCCATCCTATGATAAAAATTTTAATATCCCAAGACCTAGACACTTGGATAGAGGGATAAAACACTAACTCTACATTTCATAAATTTATACCGACAAACATGACCCAATTTCATACAAAAAAATTAAAAAGATCAATGGAAATAGTGGATCACATTAATATCAAAGAAACTATTGGGCTAGCATTTTACCAAATTTAGAAAAACTATTACATATATGGAAAAAATAAACTACTGGAACATAAAAATATATATCATTTCTGAGAATATATTTATGTCTACCACACATTATAGGCATACCATACTTAAAATCATTATTAATTACCTATAGAAAGGACACATAAGAAAAATGGTGAGCTCATATGCTTATTAAGGGTTTATAAATAAGATATCAGATATAAAATAACCAAAATATGAGCATAATGGAATAAGAACCTGAACAAAACATTTTAAAATTAGTTCTTATATATATAAGATAAAAATATTGAGTCATGGAATAAATCATGGAAGTTCAATATTTATGTATCATAATGGAACATTAACCCTGAGACAATACCACTAGCATAAAACATGGAAATTTTTCATACACATTGGAATAGAAAATCATTTCATTAGTTGTAATGGATCTTTAATTAGATTATCATTGTGTAATGGGTTCACTCCCCAATCAATTATAGTAGTTAATGTTCGCTCATAATAATATCATAGTGTATAATTTCCCATACTGAACTGTGTTCACTCTCAATTATATTCTTTTTTATCTCTTGAGATATCAATCTTTACCCAATTCATAAGAGGTATTTATAGGTCCAACAAATCTCATAATGAAAACCATATATATTTTTGATATAGTACCATATTTCAGTCATCATATCTTAACCTATTCGACGAAATGGGTCTCATAAACATTTCAACATAACATATCTCATATAAGGGAAATGGGTTTCAAAAACATTTCATATTTTCACCCTAAAAATAAACCATCTAGAGAAAGAATATGTATTTCATCCAAAAATAATAACGCTATTAATTAGTAAGTAAAATAAAAGTATGTAATCTTATATGGTATTTTCAAATATCACTTGAAAAAATTCATGGTGAAAATAACATTTCCATTTTAGAATAACAACTCTTTAAAAAACTAAAAACTTTTAAATGAAAACATTTTCTTTATAAAATGTGAAAATTTTAAAGTTGCATTCATACAATTAATTCTACTTGACTGTGGGAGAAGATTCATATGTTTTGTAAGTTTAAAAAAATTTCTTCTATATTCTTTTCAGAAAAGTCACAAAGTACATTATTTAAAAAAGAAAACACAGATTCCTTTCAAACAATTTTTTACAAATTCAAATATGTGTAAAAATAATATTAAAAATTAATAGTGTAATGTAAAAATAATTTTCAATTTTTTTAGAGAACATTGATATGGAAGATAAATATTCCCCAATAAATACATAAATATAAATAATCCCCAAAACTGATGAGATTAGGAAATAAATCCATTTCATTTTTTTTATCATTATAATATTAAGCCCAATGACCTAAATAAACAAAGATGGATATGAAATTACCTAAATTTTTCTATTAATGACCACACAAATATTCATGTAAATTATCATACTGCCCGAAAGTAACAAGTGGTATAAAAGTCATGTGTCCCACTGAAATATAAGTAAAATAAAAATACATTACATTGAGTTTGAATCATCACGCACATTATTTGTCATCCTGAATTAAAAACCTAAGTTATTTATATAACTAATTAAGAACATTTTTATGTTTATAATTATTTTATCTCACTTAATACCATATTTAAAAAATCATTTATATTCATTTGAGATGTTTTATATATATTTGGTACATAAGTACAAAATGACTTCGGTTGGATGAATATGGTCAAAGAAGTCACTATTCAATAATATACAGAATAATCATCATGAAATAATTAAAATTTTTATATATAATTTATAATATCAAATATTACTATTAAATAAGGTTTCAAAAAAAAAAGTATGACAGCATCATGGAGATGGTAGGTTATATGTACGCATGAATAACTTTTTACATATTTCAACAATAATTATGAGAATAAGGAAAGTATTATATTACAATTATATAATGATAATAATGTCATTTTTATCAATTAAAATATTTATATTTACTTTTATTTGTAACATCCACATTATGTGGTGATGAAAAACAAATCCCAATGCATCGTGAAGGTGGTAGTCAACATATACGGATGAATAATGTTATCATTTTTTAATGAATGAAAAGGTATGATAGAAAATGATATGATGTATTTTCAAAATGAGAAATCTTTTATAAATATCTTATATAAACATTAATTCCATAATTATAGCCTATATTGAAAATAGTGATTGAAAACGAATTACATCAGTTCATGAGGTGGTAGTTCTCCATACACATGAATAATGGATTTATCTCCCGTTTGATGGAAGATGCGACATATATAGGTCATGAAATAGACATAATATATCTTATTTATAAGTATGATACAGGATTTAATATTTCATAATGGATGAATATGGTTTGAGTGACGTGGAGGAGGAAACAAAACTAAAACATATAGATACAAACTATACCTCATTTTTGGAAAACCATAATTTATAAACACCTTATGACATATAAAATTTTTATTATTACTAAAAAAATCCATTATAATAAGATAAGGGATTATATGATGGGATTTTTTAATATATCTTTTAACGTAATTATCTTTTAAAGTTTGAAGGATTGAGAACAAGGTGTGACCATTTATAGGATAGGGGAGGGGCACTCTAGGCATTTATCAAAATATTATGTCAATATAAGTTACCTTTTCAATTAAAAATGAATAAAAAGTGATTTATTTTGAATATAATATAAATATGTTTCTGAATAACCTCATAAGATAAAAATTAGATAGGCTTTGACTATATTTATACCCTTATGTTTTGTGTTTAACCCCTATTTAACTCTTTTGACTCTTATAATGACAACAAGGATAATTAGTCATTGGTGTTTAATATATAAAATATAAAATGAAAAAATAACCCCCAAATTGAAAAATATTTATATTTTAAACCATAAACTAAACACATGACAAAATTTAATATTTTTATCATATAATAAAATATTATTTAATATAAAATATCATTATTGCCAAATCTAAGAACTATTTATCACATTGACTTTAAAAAAATCGAGGACAATTTAAAAATTAAAGAAAATATTTTATTATATCCCAAATATGTAATGGAAATATTTAAAAAAATTTGTCTCATTATTTATATAAAATTGTATTTATTTTATTTATTTTTAATATCATTTAATTTTTTTTTATTAATTAAACAATTACTACAACTAATTTGTTTAAGAATTTATGTTAATTATTTCTTCTATAAAAACAAAAAATATTTTTACAATGTTAATATAAATATATTATATTGAAAATTAATTTTTATATTTTAACATATGCAAAGGATAAAACCATATTACAAAATTATACATATTATAAATATCAGTGTAACATTTTTAAAATTTTATTAAATAAAATAATATAAAGGTAATAATCTAATTAAATATCTACAAAAGCTCATAAATTAGACCCATATATTATTATATTTGAGATATAATCATCAAATGAAATTTATTTATGTTTTTTTATTTAATAGATCATATAATTTTGTTATTAAAAATTAATTACCCAATTTAAACATTACCATTGTAAGAAAATACTATGTTTTCTATCAATGTTATCCAAAACTAAAAGAGTCCTATTTAAAAAATTTGGCACACCTAATTAAAACTATGGAATCTATTTATAAAAATTTATGTCCTAGAATTTTTATAATTTAATTTAAAAGTAAACCATTAAAATGCGATGAAAAACAATGTTTCCGAAAAATGTCAATTTTTAATGTAAAATGTTTTCATACTAAATTAAATTATAAAATAAATTTTAGAAAATCATAACAATTTAATTTTAATTGAAAATTAACTAATTAAAACATAAAACTAATAAAAAAATATCACATTGCATGTACATTAAAATAAAATAACGTTTTCAATAAAAATATGGGTTTTCACTATTCATTAAAAATAAATATTTGAAAAAAATTCTCAAAAATTACTCCTAAGTTAATTTCAAAATATGAATTTAAAAAATATAATTATTTTTAATAATAAATTTTCTAAATATTTTAAAAATTAACAAAAATATGGGAAAAACAATTTTTTGATGGAAATGTATTTTTTGAAAACATAGATGATTTTTCTATTTAATAAGGTTCTTATATTAAAACCCATTAACTAATACAATATCAATGAGTATGAAAATTTCATATTTCATAAATTAGTTATTCATATTCATACCTACCAATTTAGTGGGTAGGATATAATGGTCTCATTTAAATAATAATATTTCAGTGTTCATTAATGCTCAATGTTGCATATGACGTATGATATATAATTTCTATTTAAAAATATCATGATATTATAGTATCATCCTGAAACCCAGCACAACACATTACAAAGGTTCAAGACCACTATATTACATAGGTGACCAATTCATCATCCTACAACACTTCATTATAGTTGAATCCCACTAATTTACATTTAGTTCTTCATTCTCCACATGATGTAGATCAACAGTACTACAACATAAATCCATTGAAACAATAAACGAATCTCATTTCAAAATTCAGAAAATTATTGAATTGCTACAGTTATTTAAACACGACACATGAGTTTCTATATTTGTATCTTTTCATAGCTAATAGTTTCTTCTGCAGAAAATTAAATTCTGTATTTCTCAAATCAAAACTGATGAATGTGTCCTAGAATATCATTACATTTCTTATACACAATTATCAACATAGTTATAGTTCATATTTCTTGGTGATATATGCCAAACCACTTAATTCTATTTGGGAACACTCTTTCCCTTCTTCAGAAAAAAGACTATGGATCTTCACTAGCCCTTCTCACTTCTTCTTTTCTTTTTATTCCTCAAATGTATCAATTTAATAGTATAAGACAATTCATTAGCCTCCTATTATTCTAAATTTTATCTCAAATATGAAAATTATTGGATCTCTTAGTTTATGATCATCTTTCTCATTATCTTCTTGTAATTAATCAAGAGTGTTTCTAGTTCTTATTCTTACAATATGATATAGGTTCCCTTGGATTTAATCGACACCTCTAAATTTTATTTTTTATTTTTATACATAGTTCATATGAGAAATATATTTTCTATATATTAGATATAATATATATATTTTATATATTTACTATGATGCTTATTGAAAACCAATTTAGTTTTCTATCTACTTAACACCCGAATTCATTTTCCACACGGCCTGAAGGGTGTTCCCAATCCCTTTGGGAAGGAAATAAGTGATTTAACATATTTATGTATCCCGTTGGGAATAATTTTTCTAAAATGAAAAAAAGGCAATTTAACATTAACATATATGAAACCATAATAATTAAACATGCCATAAAATTCATAGCAAACCACACTGATCCAACCCATTTACACAAATAGTAAACATCACCCAAAAATAGAATTACACAACATAGTGAAATTATACATCACTAACTAAAAATAAAATATATACAATCCAACTAATGAAAATCCCAAAACCAACTCTATTAATTATATGGTTTATCACTACTAGCCTAATTCCCCCTTTTTATCCTCCAGTAAGAATAAATAAATTGAATCGAAAACCCGGAACCTAAATTATATAGGCACATGATAAAGGGTTAGTAAGTCCCCCTAACACACAATAGATATTAATTGTGTTTTATAAAGTAATTCATAATTACTATTTTCAAAAAAAATAAATGGTAGTCTTTTAAATTATTACTTATGAAAGGCCAATTCAATTCTATAATCAGTTTTTTAAATCCTCACATATTTTTTGCTAAAATAAACACATATGATTTGAAAAAACATTCACCTATCTATGAAATTTCAAAACAACACACTTATTTCCATTTCAAAAAACAAATCATTTGTTTTATTTAATTGAAAATAGCTACCTGTTAGACAGAAAAATGATTAGAAACATTTTTAAACCACAACACCCTTTTTTAAATCGATGTTAAAGTCCCCAAAAAAATCATTGATTTCAAAACATGTTTTTGAAACATCTTTGAAAACTAATTTTTCAATGGAAATGACCCAACACAAATGGGAAAACATAAGATATTTGATACCATATATCATAATTCATATAACTAATATTATCAAGAAATGGTGCATCACCAAAATAATCATAGGTATGTGATATAATAAAGTAAAATATCAAAATTCGACATGTCAGCAACCGATCAGAAAAAATAATATGTCATGATATGTACACTGGATCCCTAACGTGAGATTCATATAAGTTTGTTAATGTTTTTTCACTCCTAACCCTAATACCACCCTATGCTAAAATTGAATCCAAAAGTCATCCAAATATCCCATAAAATAATCATTGGGATGATACTCCCTCATAGAACTAGTTCCTATCAAGATTAGAGGGCTTTATGCATCGCATTACTAGTAATGTATTGAGGCGAAGGGATAAGAAATCCAAAAATAACATACAAGTAGTAAGAAATGTTTAACCCAAACCCCCAACACCATCATAATGAATATCCCAACATATATCCCATGCACTGGTGACATATAAAAAAAATTCCCACACAAGGGGAGAAACAACGCCACACAATGATTAAAAAACCCACATAAGGGATAAACAACAGAAGCGGGAAATTAAGGGACATATTAAACATAAACCATTATAACCCAAGGTTCCATACATTACATTAACACCATGATATGGTTCTAAATTCCACTCCCTTTTTCACATTTTGTAAAACACCACTTTAAACATATCTTAGGGAAACTATTGAAATCATAAACTGAATTAATACACTATCCAATCCACTATTAAATCATCGGTTATATTATTTGAAATTAAAAACATGAATCTAGAACAATCATTTCAATCAAATAATTTCTTAAAATATCCATTAAGGCATATATTAAAAGGGGTAAACCAAAAAATCTAATTAAAACAGTATTTTAAATTCATTAATAAACCCTTCTAAAGTCTCTCTAAAACATAGTATTCACTCAATGAAAACCAAAAAAACACATTAAAATAAAACATGAATCATGGGAACCATTTCAAAGATCCCCTTATAAAATTTAAAAATTCATATATTAATAAACAATTCCCATTAAAAACATAAAACTACTGATTTCTATGATAGACCATTAATTTCTATCCTAAAACACAATGAAATTTTATTAAAACCTCACATATTGCCATAATTTCAGAAGAAGGAAATTTAAAAATCACAAAAATCCATTTAAATCTAAAATTAAACAATTTCATAGAAAAAACCCTAAATATATGAAAACCAAGCCTAAATTATTCATAACATGTCACCATCAATTGTGAACACAAAAACCATAAATGAGATGGTGTATACAAACACTAGAAAACAAAAAACCAACAATATATCCCCATAGAACCTGAAAATTTTCCAAAAGAATTACATTGTTCATGATGGAATCCAAATCTAAGTGGATGGGTAAAAGGAAGGGATGAATAAATGAAGAGAGAATGATACGAATAATTACCTCAAAACATTATGGGAATTAGAAAATGAGGATGAAGAATATACAGGGGAGGAGGTTGGTGATCCTCATTAGGATCCCATGTGAAATATAATGAAAATGGTGTAGAATAGTTGGGAAACATTATTTAATTGAATAATGGAATATTTTTAAAACCCCAAAATTTTCAGACACTCAAACGCAACATGGTTTGGGTGAATGGTGAACCAACCATGCATATTCCACTAGCTAGGCCATGCAATCTCTCATGGTTTTACTACACAATTTTTTAAACCATGCACCAACCATGTGACAATATCTGCCTAGGTCAAAATGTCTACATGGTTTTTGAGGATCTCCAAAATATTTTTCCAACTATGTGGGGGCCATGAAAAACAACTTTATCACCATAATTGGATCTTCTATATGATAACCACATAGTTTCTCCTAGAAAAGATAAATGACAATGATTTACCTAGAAAACCACCAAAAAATAACAAATATTTTATTAAAACTACAAAAACCTAGAATTCCCCCAGATAAGAAAAAATTGAGAAACAAACTCTCTATTGTGACATGTCGGTGTCACAATTCTCCCCACCATGACACTTTATAACCCTAGAACGTATATGGTGGACGAAATATGGGACAAAAAGAAAAATATCCAATGTTAACCTAATTAGAAGATCCTCTAAACATGATTTTAAATCCACATAAAAAATATAGATACTAAAAAATGATAAAACTGTTCAACCACAATATATCCAAACACATAAAATAATAACATAAAAGTGAACCTCAAAAAAGAATTCCTACAAAAAATGTGATACATAATTTTTCTCCCAAATTTTTAAAATTTATCTAACATAATGTATCCAAAGAAAATAACTGAGATATGTAACCTCCAACAATTAATAAACCATGGGAGAATGTCACCCTCAATCTTAAATCACCTCTGAACAAAAGAATGAAATGGAAACCATAAGAAAAATCAAAATAACAACATAATATACCACTATGGGTAAAAACAATCTTGAATCTCCTATGTCCAAAAATCATATAACCCCCACATGGTGAATCCCTAATTTCCCAATTCAAACATAAGATACTATAAAAAATTCAATAGTCAGATCAAACACCCTAGTTACATAATCATTTTCCCATGTCATTCTCACGAATAAACAATAAGAACCTCAAAATCATAAGATTATAAGGGGTGATACCTATAAATATAAAGTAATGGTCATCCAAACAAAGAGGAATAAAAAATGATACTCAAGGCTACACATAAAATCTAACCATAATGGTTATTCCACAAAAAAAACTATATATTGTTTCAAAAAACTATCAAATCCATCCCTAAAAAATATCTCAAAATGAAAAATCCAAAAGATTCAAAACTATAAAAGAAAACACTCCATAATCACAACTAGGAGTAAAATTAGGGGAGATGAACTAAAAAATATCACATCATTACATGATTAATCCTGATACCTCCTCTGAAAACTTATATTAAAAACATATGAATATAAAATAAATAAAAATAGTGGTGGAAAATACTAAGAGACTTAATAAAAGAGGTAAAAATTCCCTAGATCTCGATATTGGAAAAACAAAAGGGATCATTTGTTACCATGAGAAAGACACTTTTATTTTATTCTCTTGATTATCCTTTTTTTCTCTTCACCCACTAGGTTTCCCTAACTCTCATTAGATTGATCCAAGGCATATACCACAACTAGATTCCATAATTAGACAAATTCTAAAAAAATGACCTCATTAACCACACAATTAAATAATGTTAGACCAAAACAAAATTATACATAAATAAATATATGGGGAATGACCACCTATGATTAAATTATCTTTACCAGTTTTTTTGACAACCAACCTCATATAAAATATAACTGATTCTAAAAAGTGATTGGTATAGTCCATCATTTATTGATCACCCCGATGAAGTATCACAAGCCCTAGAACACTCTCTTTTTTCAGAAAATTAGAAAAGGAAACATTGGATAATCATCATCACAACAAACCAATAATACATATAGTCATGCTATTGAGGTTGTACCATCTAATAGCACAAAACGTGGCTAAAACAAATAAGAAATCTTTCAAAATCTCTAACCCATGATGATTTTTGGAACTTTGAAGAAATTTAAAATCACATAAATCTCCTAAAATAACTTAATTACTTCCACTAAACATTAATATCAATTGAAATAATGTTTATATTGATTCAAGAATTACGAAATTAGGTTTTAGCCTAAGGAATGTTCCATGTAATCCAATATAATTGAAGTCTCGGTTAATACAAAAAATTAAGAGACCTTTCAAATCATTGTGGGAGGCATTAAACAAAAAATTTAAAAACATCAATTATTAACAAAAAAATAAATTGAAAGATTCATCAATAACATATGAATCAAGATGAAATTAAAATCCATCATGTAAGGCACACAACATTCATACTAATAAAAGAAACAATTCTTTTTAAGTTAAAAAATATTAAATTTGTTTTTTTATATCATAATCTATAAATATTTATTCTTGAAGACCTTTCTATCCCATTTTTTATTAAGGAAAAAATATCAACAGAACTCATATCTCCAAAATAATGCATGTCATAAAAATTCCATTCAAAACTCCATTCCATTTTGAAAACCCACCATCTGAAGAATGCCCTTAAAAAATTAATTGTATTTATGAAAACATTATAGACTTGTTTAAAAAATATATATTATCCCAAAACACTTTATAAACCCATTTATGAAATATTTTTTTTGAATACCCATGGTATTTTTTTGAAACATAAAATTTTCAAAAAATAATATGGGGAAAAATAATTTATAAATAATTTCTTTAAAAACCAATGAATCTCATCATCTAATATATTTCTTAAATCTAGGTTATGGAAATAGAAAATCTAAACGAATTATATTTATTTTAAAACATAAGTATTTAAAATCAGTCACACTCAAATAACCATACAAACATTCAAGCAAGGTCTATAAAAAACAACAAAACCACAATAATCCACACTTGAATCCACCACCAATAATTGAGAATCAATTTATGAGAAATATGAAATAAAGAGGAGTAAAAATAGCTCAATTAGGGAAGAAACATACCTATTTATATTTTTGTTACATGGCCTTGTAAACCACACACCAACTATGAAATACACTCTCTAAATGGTAGATCCAAACTGCACATGAAACACATGGTTCCCAAGCCCTGTGTGTGTTACCTTTTAGCTCTATTTATCATCAAATTTCACAATGAAATGAAGGAAAAATTCCAATATCACTTACATACTGAAAGGGGATCAAATAGTAATAATCCAAGCCAATATCTATAAGAAATAACTAAAAAAACACAATTCACAATTCCAAACCCATCTCACCTAGTATCTTGAGGTTGGGGGTGAGAAAGACCAAGCATGACTCTCCAAACCATTACCTATCTAGATTTTTTAACATAATTTCCATTCCAAAATGATATTCCCAAATAGTATGGGTTTATTAAGAATCTTATGTTCTTACCAATGAACCAAAAATCTTTAAAAACATTTAGTAGTTAACAAATCTGGGATGAAATCTACTTAGAACCTAAATCAGTTTTCTATAAGGCCCAAATATTTTCCCTAGTTCCCCAAGACTGGAAAATATTCCCTTAGAATCATAGGAATCATTTTTGGAATGATTTCATCTACATTAGAAATAAATCATTCTTTAACGTTAACAAATAAGAAACTAAAATATATAAGCATTCCAAACAAGTCATAACCAACTACACTGATGTAACAAATTTTTATAAATAGTATAAATCAACAAAAAATAGAATTGTACAAAATAGAATAAAAAATCTAAAACTGGCTATATATAAAACAAATAAAAACCAAGTCAATACTAGACCATAAATGTCTCCAAGAACCCTATAGTCGGTCACCACCACCAAACTCTCCCATGTAAGCACTATAAAATGATAACTAAATAAAGATAGAAACCTAAAACCTGAATGATAATTGTGGGTACTAAAGATCCTTGTATATTACCACAAACTTTATATACTATAAAATTTGTTTCAAAATTTTTGGTCGGAGTATGACACTTAAGTGGGGGAGAATATAATTACTATAAAAATTAATGTTAAAAACAATATTAGAAATAATCCCTAAAATCAAAAACAAGAGAGGTGAGTTAATAAATTTTTTCAATATATAATAGTATTACTGTTAAATTAATTTCTTAGGAGATTTAATAATTCTTAGTTAATACAATAAGAGATATTAATATAACTATTGAAGTTAATTTCCTAATAAAAAATTGTTATAAATACAATCCAAGACTAAATATCAAAGTGAAACATAGTTTTCTAAAATATATGTTAAAATATATATAACTAAATTTGAAAAAATATTAGATTAAAACAAAGATGTTTGGTCTCTTGTGGAGACTTAGCCCTCTCTACTTGGCGATCGCCTACCAATATGAATATAAAAAGCTGTGACACACCTTGGGTCATTGTTTATAGAAAAGTATAAAAATAGTCCAGGTCAAAAGAACTCTTCTGTAGTTTCTCATGGGAACTAAGATAACCGGATTACACATGACATCTACCATAGTTCTACATGGGATATAGAAGGTGTAAAGAGATGCTTGTATGAGGATGTTTGGTATCATTCAGTTATGTTCAGGACACAATGTGTGTTTAATAGACTGATTCACACACTTCTTAAAATATTTTAAAAATGCAAAAAACATTTAAAGAAATAAATATATATTGTTCATAAGGATATTTGTCTAGAGAAATGTAGCTTTGGACTCTTTGGATGTAGCATATGTGAATTTTTAGTTCTCATCTAGAAAATAAAATTGAAACAAAGTGTCTTTAGATATTTGTGTTCTAGTTTCCTTGAAGTTGATGTTCTACTCGTATTCTATTTTTTGGTGAAGAGTTTTTGAAACTTTGGTTGACATAAATATATCCTTTGTGATTAGTCAGTAATAATTAAAGAATTTCCCATTTCTTCTTCTTCCTATTGTTCCATAGTTCAGTATGGGTGCTCGTGTGAGTCATCTACTATATGTCTATGTGTATCTCTTATTTATCCCACATTATTTCATCTTTTATATTATGAATCCTGACAATAATCTTGGTTGGGGTAGGTTGTGTACCTCGTACTTCTGAAATACCAAATAAAACTATCTTCAAAAACAATAATTTAATCAGTAGCATTAAAACACTCAAATATGATTGTTCAAGATAATTTAAATAGAAGAAAACATAAACACTCATTCAGTTACTCCTATGTCGGTGATTCATTTTTTCAGTGACTCCTTCTATTAGTGATTTCTTCTATTGGTATTAGTGACTGATTCTATCAGTGTTTCATTCTATTGGTATCTCTGTATGTTAGGTACTCAATGCATTAGTGACTTATTTTGTTCTATCGGTGAGTCATTCCTTCTGTTGGTGTCTCAATTTTTAATTTCGGTGAGTCGTCTATTGGTGAATCATTTTGTACGGTTGGTGGGAAATTCCTTATGTTGGGTCTTCAAATGTACTATCAGTAATTCTTATATATGAGAGTATGTCAATACATTCGGTGAGACATTTACTTCTACAAGTGACACATTTACTTCTGTCGGTGTCAGTGAATCATACATAGATAATTATTTTATTATAACTATCTTATAACATGAAAGTCATTAGAATGTGATAGAAATATTTTGGAACATAGATATTCATAATTAGTCCTATTTAAACATGATTTAGTATAAATATATATGACTGAAATTATTAGACATGATTTGTTATTATTAAAACCCTATATGGGCCAACAATATCCTATGGGCCAACGATCTCACCCGTTTTGATGATCCAAAATCATGAAATTATAATGTAAAACTATTTGATGATTAATATAATTATTCCTATCTCTATCTCCCATAACATCTTTTCTTAAAAAATAATTTTTTTTGAAAAAGATAATGTTTAGAGGTAAAATAAAAAATTACTTATTTTCTCCACCTTTTTCTTTTTCTACCATCATATTAATGTGTTATATAATAGAATTATAATATTTAATTTATTTTTCTCCCCCTTTTGGGAATATAAAAAAACCTTAAAGAGCATAAATAATATAAATCAAGAAAGATAAAGGGACAACACAAATATATAATTGAAAATCAGTGAATTTTATAAAAAATATAATGTAGAATATAGTGGAATAAAATAAAAGTGATGGCAGTCAGACCTATCTAAACGTGATACAAACTAATATTTGGGATATTATGTTTTTCCTTTTTACTGTCAGAAGTATCAACAATAGGTTTAGTGGATAGAGGCTAAGAGACTGGAGGATTTGAATGAATTCACAGGGTTGAATGTATAATAGATTCAGGAAAATAAGGGGAAATGATAGGTTTGGTTAATGCACGAGGTTGGATAAACACTATAATGATAGGACATATCTAGCTCAACAATTGATAAACAAATATAGAATGGGGATGAATTAGAAAAGAAGTAATAGGAAAGATAAAGAGGTTAGAGGTGGTCTGAGTGGTGAAACAGCTAGATCTACTCTGGCTGATCTTTGAATATATAAATACATTTTGAAGAGTTTAATGATTTTTTTGATAATTTCACCAACATATTCCATGGCCTTATCAAAATCTTCCTTATTATCTATAATATATTCAAGAAGAGGTGTGAATTCCTGAAAGTTTTTTATCTTGATACATAAATGCTCGAGTAACTGGAGGCAACATTAGATTCTCTACTAAACATTTAAAGTGATTGGTCAGTTGATTGTAGGATTAAATGCATCTAAAATACGAATTAATTCTTTTTGTTACTTATTAATAAGTATAAGATGTTTCCATGGTATAAAATATGATTATATAATGCACACGATCATATTTCATCTCAGTTTTTACAAGTCTATCTAGACTAGTAGAACCAATCAATGATTGAAGATCTTCTAAAACTACTGATATTACCATTTCACGGTCAAAATATTTAGATGGTTGGCAAGAGAAAGAAGAATCAATATAAGATGATATATTTTCCTTAAGAGTATTAATAATTATCTCCAAACATCCTATATACTCATAGTCTATCCCATTTACGGTAGAAACTAGTTTTCACATCACATTCCAAATCTTGGCATTGTTCTCAACAATCCATTCAGCCATTTAAATTGAGTTTGGTTGAATCTCAACTATATCCTTCTATGAAAATTTGGCTATATCGGTATCACTCAAACAAATATCATAAACTAGATAAGGGGAAGCACGAATATACTATCTCATCTCTTCAATCAAATCCTTTAAATATTTTACCTCATTTACTGGAGTAGGCATTGACACAACCTGAGTGTGAATAGATTACCTAACATCCAATCATACTACTTCTTTAAAAATATAATAATCTACCTTAGTGACATAGTCACATGAAGGGATCGGATCTACTAATTTTCCTAGAACAAGCACAAAATCCTTATAATCTGAATCTGTATAGTCTAAACCAAGAGCTACATTTCCAGAAAACCTTCCCATTTAGACGTAACATCACCATCAATAGGGGTGAGGGTGTTAAGTCTCACTCTTCTAGATTGATGGTCCCCCTCAGCTTGAGGTCTTCTATCTTAAAGCTCCCACTCAATTGCATATCATTTTAGTTGATACTCCTCCTCATCTTAAGATCTTATTATAGATTAAACCAACTAAGGCATTGGAATTATTTGAGTTTTCACTTCACATTTAACATCAAACACAACATGTTCTATAGTATCAAATACTGAAGAACTAGTTGGGTCTATAATGGGTTCCTGATTCACAGTTCTAGAAAGATCTATAGTGTTATCTTGATCATCACTAGGTTGATCAAAATGACTATCACTTCCACTTCCTTTATCCTCTACATCGTTTCCATGATCTTTATTACTTATATCATCATGTTCTTTATTTTCTTCTTCCACTTCTCCACTACCACATGAACTTCCATTTTATTCTTCTTCTATGTTTCATTATTATACTCATTTTGAATACTCTTCAAATCCACGAGACATTCCATCATAATCAACACTTCATGACACTTACGTATCCGCAACACCATTTTCATGAAGAATTGGTTCATCGAAAGGTAAGTATAGTTGTGGAATATGTGGTTCATAGGTCATTCTTCTTGGGATTTCTACAATGTCTAGGTCACTCCTATCATCTATAGGTGATCTTTCCTCTTGAAGATGCATATTCCTCGTCTTCTTCATCTTAATATTCTTCTTATTCATTAGGTCCTAGACCAGGATAAACTACATATCATAGCCTAGATGGATGATCAACAAAATTAAACATTTCATAAATTTTCGCCTCTTCTCCAACCCATTACCTCTTCCAGGGATTCCAATGAATCTTCATTATTTAAAAATTTTCCATACAGAAAACATAATCCAAAACAAGTAGATACAGTATCCTTATCATCACTAACACGTTCCTTAATGTGCAGCATTACTGAGATCATCCAATGGTATAATAGGTAATTGGACTAATAGTAGGGCTTAATCATTTCTCTGATATGAATTTCAAGGTATCTGCACAGATTCACATAGATTAGTTTCTTTTTTAGGTACACTAGGTATACATCTTGGTACTTTAAGGATGAAAAATCCCATTTCATGGGATAGAGCTGCCGATGAATTAACTTTAACATCAATCATTTCTCACCACATAAATCTATAACTATTGGTATTCTGGGATCTTAATTTCTTGACATATAATTCATTACTATATCAAAGAAAAATATGTCACCTTTAGGTGTACTACATCCTTGATTGTCATAAAATTTTACTTCATGTGGAACTATGAGGCATTCAAGAAAATGAATAGAAGAAAAATAAATTATCCTTCGTTTGACTATAGATTTTATCCAACATACCTCAGTGCCTTCCAAAATTAATTCAACATATATGTAGAATTCGTGGAAAAAATTAGGATAGAATGGATTTTCATTAATCAAATACTAGTCCAGCCAACCTTGGGATTGAAGTACGTTTAACGAGAGAGACATACTCTCTAACATACATTATGAAAAAAATCCATTCTTTAGTGTTTCCACATAATTTCAAACTCTTGGATTGAGAGGCCTAGTCTTACTACATTCTCCCATCTTCTTCTTTATATGGTGTGATTTATCTTCAGATCCTCCTTCGAGTGCGCTCTTCATTGTCACTATTTCTAATGGTTCAACTGATGTTTGGAAGTTGAAAGGTTGAGGGTAATGAGTAATGATATGAGAGTGTAAGGGTTAAAGGAGAGGTTGAGTAGTAGAGTGGATAAACTAGAATTAATATCATTTAGGCCTTAGATATCAAATTCATGAACATGGATTAAAGAATTAAATTAAATAATATCGTTTTGATTAAAAATAAAATAAATCCTGATAGCAAGTATTATCGTAATGTGACATGCATCGGTGTTGACATGACACTATTGACATGACACTATGAGCATGACATTCTCAGCATGAAACATTCAGCATGAAAATGGTTTTGGCATGAATGTATCAACATGAAACTGTCTGTGTCGACATGACATTATCAGCATGAAAATGGTGTCTATTTAAAAAAAATTCAATATCAGCGTCACATTATCAGTGTCATCATGACATATACACATGTTTTTTATAAGGAGTTATCAACATAAGTTCCCTATAAATTGATAATCCCAAATTCACGTTTCATTGAATTCATTCTTTCAGATATCAATGGATTGGTGAATATGACATCAATACGATGTTAAGTTCCAATAAACTCTTGTGTTATATCACCATTTTGATAATGATATCTCAAAAAGTGATTACATACATCAATATGATTTGTTATATAATGAGAAACATGATTCTTAGAGATGTTAATAGCACATGTTTTATGACATTTTACTGGGAAATGTGTGAATTGATATCCATATTCTTGTCAAATTTCTTTAATCTAAAAAATCTATGTATAACAATTGCCAGTAGTTGTCATGAACTAGACCGGGTTGTAAAGACCCGCAAATTTCAAGGAAAATTTTATCTTAATTTTCTTTGGAATTTTTCAAGAGCGCAGCTTCAGACGACACCTGATTCCGAGGCCCGGTGTGCCCGGAATCAATTTCCGAAGTTTGGCTCGGGTACGTTCAGTGAACGGATGAGCGGGTTTTTCTATCTTTTGAACCGGTGCCCGGAATCGAATTCTGAGGGCACCGATGAAATCGCAGCGCCGGTATTTTCTTAGAAACTCCTCTTCCGGAGTTGCGTTTGCTCAGACGTGGTTTTTAAATTTTGCGGCTTTAAGTCAAAAATAAAATAATGTTTGTGCGACAACTTTATTTTATTTCACTTAAGCTACTTGGAAGCCACTTGAAGTCACTTAAAGGCGGCTTGAGCTGAGTTGAACTGGATAGGATGCTATCCAGAAATATCCTACCCCTTGGTAGGATATTTGTGCGGTGGGGCCCGCACGAGCCCCGCCGTTTCTTTCGCTAAGTAACGCACCCGCGAAAACCCGTCAAAGTAACTGAAAAGTCAACCGACGCGTTTTCTTTAATTCTTAACAGACCATTTAATTGGGCGGTTTATTTCGTGAATTAAATGGGCTGTTTCTTTCGTGAATTAAATGGGCTGTTTCGCTCGTTGAATTAATTCAACGAACTGATGGGTCATTACTTACGCTTTTGCGTTTGTTGGCATGTTTATAAAATAAGACCAACCTAAAAATCCATTGAAAGGATTTGAGAGGATCTTTGTCTCTTCATCTCCCCGCGAAGAACGTGAAGAACGCGAAGAACGCCGGCGACCGGAATTCGACGACGCACGCCGTGATATGCGACGTCGACGAGCCCTACCCGCGACGTTCTTCGGCGGCACCTCTTCTTCCGCGGCCGATCCTCGTTCGGCAATTAAGGTGAGAAACGAATCGTTTATTTCTCCCCTTTTTATAATTCAATATCAACGGATTTAAATTAATCCGTTTGATCTTGATCCGGAGATTGGCGACGTGACGCCGGATACCGCGACGACGCGACGATCTCCTTCATCCGCGACGAGCGATTCCGCGACGACCTCTCGTCCGACGACGACGACAAGGTAAGGGATGTTGGAATATTTTATCTTATTTCCCGTGTTTATTCTTTTAAAGTGAAGAACATGATCTCCGACAATTTTAATTTATTTAAAATTGTTGTTGATTATTCCTCCCGTGGTTTATGACTAACGCGGAGGGTGCGGGTCTAACGAACAAGACCCGGCAACCCTCCGCCGATCTCTTTTGTTGTGCGGATATGGCGGACGACGACGAACCACGCGGCAGGGGCGATCTGTTGATCCCGCAGTGAAGGTCGGCCCCCGGGAGGAGCAACGGCGCAGACGGGAGGCAAAACGGGCCACCGGAGCAACTCCGGTGGCCCGCGAAAGGTGGCAGCGGCGCCGGCGACCGGAGGCGGCGGCGCCCGGCGCGCCGCCGGAGGAGTCCGCCGCGGCCGAGCCGCGGCGGCGGCAAACCGCCGGACCGCGTCCGCGGTCCGGCCACCCAGCACGCGGCCCGCGCGGGCCGCGTTTCTCCAAAGCCGCGGGTTTGACCCGCGGCGGCTCACTCGGCCGCGCGGCCGAGGCCGCGCCGGCCGGTCCGGTCGGCCGGGCCGCGCCCAGGCCGGACCGGACCCGGCCGAGCCGAGTCGGGCCGGGTCGGGCAGACCCGGTTCGGGCCGACCCGGTTCGGCCGACCCAGGGGGGGGTTCGGGCCGGGTCGCCCCGGGCCCAGAACCCCCGTTTCGGGCCCTCTTCAGTCTTTCGCCCATATCGTGGGCCTGGGACCTCCGATTGACGAACCGTCAGCGGCTACGAGATCCTTGGATCGAGACGGTCGTTTCGGTATATTATACTCATGGTTTCGGAAGACTTTGGGTTCGGCCAGGTTGGTTCGTACACGAAACCAACCGGGCCCTCGGAGCGGAAACGCTCATAACTTGAGCTACGGACGTCCGATCGACATACCGTTAGCTGTGGTAGTTTCCTCTAAGTGAGACGGAACTTTTGGCATACTCCGCCCGAGGATCGGATACAGGCGGAGTACGGTCGGGTTGGTTTTGCCCTAAAAACCAACCGTGCCCCTGGGACGAAAATGCCAATAACTCTCAGACCGGGTGTCCGATTGACGCGCCGTCTGTTGCGTTGAGATCCTGTTGTCGATACAGAACTTTTGGATACATCAACTTCGGACTACGTGTCAGTTGATGTATCAGCCTCTCGGCTCGTGGAGCGGACCCTCCTAAACGAGCTCGCTATGTGCGGGAACCCTAGCGCTGGCTGTGACTTCGACGACAGAGCAGAGATCCTCCGTGGACTGCGACGACGGCAGAGCAGAGATCCTCAGTGGACTGCGACGACGGCAGAGCAGAGATCCTCCGTGGACTGCGGCGACGACTGTGCAGAGATCCTCAGTGGACTGCGTCGACTACTGCACTCAGCGATCCCACGTGGATCAGTGCTACATTTTCTGTGTGAGCCTGATCCTACGTGGGTCCTTACTACTGGTTCTGTGTGAGCCACTGCCTACAGGTTCTGTGTGAGCCCGATCCTGTGTGGGTCTTTTGCGGGGGTTAGTACCTATCGATCCTTCGTGGGTCCGACGACTTAGATGCATCAGTGATCATCTTTGACGTCATCTGAAAAAGTATACCTGGTTGAGCTGAATCTTATATTACTCTCCTTTGTGGATTGTGTTGAACTATCCTATGTGGATTTACTATTTACTCTCCTTGTGGATTTGAGTCTTGCTATCCTTTGTGGATGGAGTTGTTC
This sequence comes from Viscum album, assembly GCA_963277665.1. Taxonomy (NCBI): domain Eukaryota; kingdom Viridiplantae; phylum Streptophyta; class Magnoliopsida; order Santalales; family Viscaceae; genus Viscum; species Viscum album. Next base: position 1,991,722,216 of record OY728133.1, on the reverse strand, counting down.
TTGAGCTCGTGAGTAGAGCTAGAATTGGGGACTTAGGTATATGTATGGGCATATACCTAAGTCGAGTCAGATGTTACTTCGTGATTGCATCTTTCTTTTGTGCTATATCCTTTGTGGATTTCGGGAGACCTTCGGGGGTCTCGGGGTCCTTACTGAGTAGCTTGTACTCACCCCTGCACGGGCTATGCCCGCACCTTGTTGTGTTGGTTGCAGACGACGGACAGCGCTGATCGCGGTTGGGGCGTGGAGCAGGACGGTACCTGGAGGCGGACCACTGGGCGGGACATGCTCGGAGCGGACGTGGGACCTGAGGAGCCTGGAGGCTATCTGTACCCACCCTTCAGGTGGGATTGCCAGTGGACGACACGAGGCCGCCGTCTTTTCTTCAGTTGTTGTACTTTACTTTTCAGTTGTACTTTCAGTTGGGCTTGTATTCCGGCCCCCTTTACTTTTCTGCACTTGTAGTTACTTTCCGCTTGCTGACTCTGTGTGGTTGTTACTTATAAAGGCAATGCCTTCCCTGTTTACTGGGATTTTATGCCTTGGTGCTAGTCGCCAGCCCCTGGCCTATGGAAGGCGGGCGTGGGGTAGTCACGGAACGGGCCCCGAGGACGGGTCGTGACAAATTGGTATCAGAGGTGGTCGGTTCTACCGCAGACTCTGATCGTCTTTTCTTTCTATATGAAGCAATAGTGTTTAGTGTATTGAGTGTGGTTATCAGTTCAGGGAGCCCAGTGTTGGTGCGGCGGCCGACGTATCCGTACACCAGGACCCTGACTCCTGATTTCCGACTTAATGCATGAAAACATTGATTGCGTGTGTGTTTCAAGTTTTCTTTGTGATTACTTGTGTCAGCTCACTGGGTATACTGATCTGCTTTATGAAAGTCTCAAGTTTTCCTTGTGATTACTTGTGCCAGCTCACCAGGTATACTGTTCTGACTGTGGTGCTCTTGTTCTCCTTTTCAGGATGGCCCCGCGACGACAGCCAGCTAGGGTTCCGAGTGTAGGGCGCGACGGCAGCCCACCGAGCGACGAGGCTTCGGTGCATGGCCCTTTGCCAGCAGTGGCACCGGCGGTAGCTTTACCCGCCGAGCCACCGATGCTACCAGTACCAGACGCTGACGATGCACGTCGCCTCAGGGCACTGCATGAGTTTCAGAGCCAGCGACCGCCCAGGTTTCGCGGTGAGGCGGACCCCCAGGCCGCCGAGGACTGGCTAGAGGCGGTGGTACGGATCTTTAGGCTAGTGAGGACACCAGCGGATCTCATGGTGATTCTCGCAGCGAGCCTCCTGCAGGCGGCGGCAGGACGATGGTGGAGCCTGATGCTCCAGGTTCACGATGAGGCATCCTTGCTCTGGGCGGACTTCGAGAGCCTCTTCCGCTCTGAGTTCGTCCCGGCCACCCTCCGAGCGGTGCGCATCCAGGAGCTTCTCCAGCTGCGCCAGGGCAGCATGACGGTCGCTCAGTACGCGGCGAGGTTCACTGACCTATCTCGCTACTCTACCGACATGGTACGAGACCCCTTCTTCCGGGCCCGGACCTTCGAGCAGGGCTTGCGACAGGAGATTCGGGCGTCGCTGATCTCCCTCAGCATTTCGACCCAGGCGGGAGTGCTGGAGCGAGCCCTCCTGATCGAGAGCTTCCTGGCAGAGCCTTCTTCAGCGGCGAGACCTAGCGCAGGGCGGCAGGTAGCTGAGTCTTCGGCAGCAGGTAGCCGACGGATGACTCTCGGGTCCAGGCCGACCAGACCCCCACGCAGACAGCCTCAGGACACCGGCTCAGCGGTGCGGGTCACACAGCGGAGTGCCAGCCTTCCGAGAGGCAGGCTATGCTACTCCTGCGGCGGGCAGGGTCACATGGCTCGTGACTGCCCGACTCGCCGATCAGAGGAGCAGCAGACGGTGGAGGGGCCACCCAGGCAGAGGCAGAGGGTCGACCGTGGCGGTCCGCAGGGAGGAGGCGGACGAGGCAGAGGAGCTGGCCGAGCAGCGGGTGGTGGGCGACGCTTCCAGGCTCTACCCCCACCACCACCAGGAGGGCCACCTCGACCACAGGGAGCTGGCGGGCAGGGGCAGGCCCAGCTCCAGGCAGTGGAGGCCTACGACCCCGACATGCCAGAGATGATTCGAGGTACGATCTGTGTCTATTCCACCCTTGCTGTAGTACTTATAGACACAGGAGCAAGTCACTCTTTCATAGCCTCTGCCCTTGTTCGGAGCTCGGAGATTCCGACTGAGCCGTTGGCTCGATCCTTACGGCTAGAGACTCCTACGGGAGCAGACTCGACGATTACGCACTGGTGCTGGCAGTGTGAGCTTACTCTAGGAGGCGAGAGCTTCGGATGGGATCTCCTTGTAGCGGCGTCGAGGCCTTACGACGTCATCTTGGGCATGGATTGGCTATCCACAGTTCATGCCCAGATCGACTGTTTTAGGCGCAAGGTGCGATGTGTTCGCACCGACGGGAGCAGGTTTACCTTCACCGGTGAGAAGAGAACCTTTGCAGTACAGGATGGACTTCCGCGGAGGAGAGTGCAGCCCATCTCTCATCAGTTGGCTAGCCTCATCCTAGGAACAGTGGACGTGCGGAGTCCAGCTTTTCCTGCAGTGGTGGACCAGTACGTGGACGTCTTTCCCGACGACATTCCAGGGATACCTCCTCGTAGAGAGGTAGACTTTTACATCGACTTGTACCCCGGGACAGCCCCGATATCTACTCCAGCATATCGGATGGCCCCCGCCGAGCTTCGAGAGCTGCGGGTATAGTTGGAGGACTTGCAGAGCAAGGGGTTTATTCGACCCAGTGTTTCACCCTGGGCTTCCCCGATTTTGTTCGCCAAGAAGGCGGACGGGAGCTTGCGACTGTGTGTCGACTATCGTCGCCTGAACCAGGTGACAGTGAGGAACAAGTATCCGCTGCCACGGATTGATGACCTCTTCGATCAGCTCAAGGGAGCGCGGTGGTTCTCGAAGATAGACCTCCGGTCAGGCTATCATCAGCTCAGAGTTCGAGACGAGGACGTGCAGAAGACGGCCTTCAGGTGTCGGTATGGCCATTATGAGTTCTTGGTTATGCCGTTCGGCGTAACCAATGCTCCAGCAGTGTTCATGAGCCTCATGAACAGGATCTTCCAGCCATACCTCGACCGATTTGTCGTGGTCTTCATTGACGACATTTTGGTTTACTCGACGACTGAGGAGGAGCATGCCTACCACCTGCGAGTTGTGCTAGACACACTCCGAGAGCACCAGCTTTATGGAAAGCTCTCAAAATGCCAGTTCTGGTTACGTGAGGTCCATTTCTTGGGGCACGTCATTTCTGAGGCGGGAGTTGCAGTGGATCCCGCGAAGATCGAGGCAGTGCTAGCTTGGGAGCCACCCAGGAGCGTGACAGAGGTGCGGAGCTTCTTGGGCCTAGCCGGATACTATCGGAGATTCGTGCCAGACTTCTCCAGAGTTGCGGCACCACTCTCAGCATTGACAAAGAAGGGGAAACCCTTCGTGTGGTCAGACAGATGTCAGCAGAGCTTTCAGGAGCTGAGACAGAGATCGACCAGCGCACCTATCTTGAGGTTTCCTGAAGAGGGAGTTGGGTACGTAGTTTACTGCGATGCATCAGGGACTAGACTCGGGTGCGTCCTGATGCAGGAGGGGGCCGTGATCTCCTACGGATCACGTCAGTTGAGGCCGCATGAGCAAAACTACGCCACTCATGACCTGGAGTTAGCAGCAGTGGTCTTCGCTCTGAAGACTTGGTGGCACTATCTGATGGGCGAGCGCTTCACAGTCTTTTCTGACCACCAGAGTCTCAGGTATATCTTCTCTCAGAAGGACCTGAACCTGAGACAGCGGAGATGGCTTGAGTTCCTCCAGGACTATGACTTTGAGATAGTCTATACTCCTGGGAAGGGGAACGTGGTAGCCGATGCCCTCAGCAGGAGGACGGGCATTCAACTACTTGAGGAGGCGACAGAGCAGCTAGCCTCCTTGCAGATATCCTTCGTGGATAGAGACGGAACAGCCTTTCTTCAGTCTCTCACAGTCTCTCCTCCACTTCTACAGCGGGTCAGAGAGGCTCAGCGTGAGGACGCTGACTGTGAGACCCGGCGTGCACTGATATCCTCAGGTCAGGCGCCTGATGGCTTCTCCCTTGGAGCAGAGCACGACATCCTTTTCAGAGGACGTACCTTCGTACCAGTCGCTTTACGAGAGGAGGTGCTGAGAGAGTTTCACACTTCTCCCTTGGCGGTACATCCCGGAGTGGCGAAGATGTACCAGGATCTCAGACGACAGCACTGGTGGCCGAGCATGAAGAAAGCTGTGGCAGAGTTCGTTTCGCGATGCCTCACCTGCCAGCAGGTGAAGGCAGAGCATCAGGTACCAGCAGGCTTGGTATAGCCCTTGGAGGTCCCGAAGTGGAAGTGGGACGGCATATCTATGGACTTCGTGACTGGACATCCACGCACTTCCAGAGGTCACGACTCCATTTGGGTGATTGTCGACCGACTCACCAAGTCGGCACACTTCTTACCCATCAGAGAGCAGGGCTCAGTGGAGAGCTTGGGACGTCTTTACGTCCAGGAGATCGTACGGATTCACGGTGTGCCATCGTCTATCGTCTCCGATCGAGATGCTCGTTTCACTTCCCGGCTTTGGAAGGGGTTGCAGGAGGCGTTTGGGACGCGACTCCATCTGAGCACAGCCTTCCACCCTCAGACGGATGGTCACACGGAGAGGACCATACAGACACTCGAGGACATGCTCCGTGCATGTGTTCTCGACTTTGGTCGCAGCTGGGAGGACCACCTACCCTTGGTGGAGTTCGCGTACAACAACAGCTACCACTCCACCATCGGGATGGCACCATACGAGGCGTTGAACGACAGACCCTGCAGATCACCGTTGTGCTGGACAGACCCTGGGAAGTCCGCACTCGTGGGACCAGAGAAGGTCCAGATCATCCAGGAGAGGATGAGGACAGCTCAAAGCCGGCAGAAGTCATATGCTGACCGGAGGCGGAGGCCACTAGAGTTCGAGGATGGCGACCACGTCTTTTTGCGTGTCTCACCTCGACGTGGTTTACGGAGATTTGGCCGAGGCGGCAAGTTGTCTCCACACTTCATCGGGCCTTTCCAGGTCCTCAGCAGGATAGGAGAGGTGGCTTATCGCCTGGCTCTACCACCTAAGTTGCACCGGGTGCACGACGTCTTTCACGTGTCTCAGCTGAGGAGATACGTGCACGACCTGACGCACATCATCGACTTTGGGGAGCTGGACGTGGACGATGGGGCGACTTTTGCGGAGGTCCCAGTGGAGATCGAGGATCGACAGGAGCGGGTCCTACGTGGGCGGTTGATTCCTCTTGTGCGCGTCAGATGGTGGCACGGGAACCTCCAGGAGAGCACTTGGGAGCGGGAGGCTCAGATGCGTGCTCAGTACCCCCATTTGTTCCCCTAGTTTTTGATGTATCTTTACGGGGACGTAAAGCCCTGAGGTGGGAGTAATGTAAAGACCCGCAAATTTCAAGAAATTTTTTTTCTTAATTTTCTTTGGAATTTTTCAAGAGCGCAGCTTTAGACGGCACCTGATTCCGAGGCCCGGTGTGCCCGGAATCAATTTCTGAAGTTTGGCTCGGGTACGTTCAGTGAACGGACGAGCGGGTTTTTCTATCTTTTGAACAGGTGCCCGAAATCGAATTCTGAGGGCACCGATGAAATCGCAGTGCCGGTATTTGCTTAGAAACGCCTCTTCCGGAGTTGCGTTTTCTCAGACGTGGTTTTTAAATTTTGCGGCTTTAAGTCAAAAATAAAATAAAGTTTGTGCGACAACTTTATTTTATTTCACTTAAGCTGCTTGGAAGCCACTTGAAGTCACTTAAAGGCGTCTTGAGCTGAGTTGAACTGGATAGGATTCTATCCAGAAATATCCTACCCCTTGGTAGGATATTTGTTCGGTGGGGCCCGCACGAGCCCCGCCGTTTCTTTCGCTAAGTAACGCACCCGCGAAAACCCGTCAAAGTAACTGAAAAGTCAACCGACGCGTTTTCTTTAATTCTTAACAGACCATTTAATTGGGCGGTTTATTTCGTGAATTAAATGGGCTGTTTCTTTCGTGAATTAAATGGGCTGTTTCGCTCGTTGAATTAATTCGACGAACTGATGGGTCGTTACTTACGCTTTTGCGTTTGTTGGCATGTTTATAAAATAAGACCAACCTAAAAATCCTTTGAAAGGATTTGAGAGGATCTTTGTCTCTTCATCTCCCCGCGAAGAACGCGAAGAACGCGAAGAACGCGAAGAACGCGAAGAACGCCGACGACCAGAATTCGACGACGCACGCCGTGATCTGCGACGTCGATGAGCCCTACCCGCGACGTTCTTCGGCGGCACCTCTTCTTCCGCGGCCGATCCTCGTTCGGCAATTAAGGTGAGAAACAAATCGTTTATTTCTCCCCTTTTTATAATTCAATATCAAAGGATTTAAATTAATCCTTTTGATCTTGATCCGGAGATTGGCGACGCGATGCCGGATACCGCGACGACGCGACGATCTCCTTCATCCGCGACGAGCGATTCCGTGACGACCTCTCGTCCGACGACGACGACAAGGTAAGGGATGTTGGAATATTTTATCTTATTTCCCGTGTTTATTCTTTTAAAGTGAAGAACATGATCTCCGACAATTTTAATTTATTTAAAATTGTTGTTGATTATTCCTCCAGTGGTTTATGACTAACGCGGAGGGTGCGGGTCTAACGAACAAGACCCGGCAACCCTCCACCGATCTCTTTTGTTGTGCGGATATGGCGGACGACGACGAACCGCGCGGCAGCGGCGATCTGTTGATCCCGCAGTGAAGGTCGGCCCCTGGGAGGAGCAACGGCGCAGACGGGAGGCAAAACGGGCCACCGGAGCAACTCCGGCGGCCCGCGGAAGGGGGCGGCGGCGGTGCCCGGCGCGCCGACGGAGGAGTCCGCCGCGGCCGAGCCGCGGCGGCGGCGAACCGCCGGACCGCGTCCGCGGTCCGGCCACCCAGCACGCAGCCCGCGCGGGCCGCGTTTCTCCAAAGCCGCGGGTTTGACCCGCGGCGGCTCACTCGGCCGCTCGGACGAGGCCGAGCCGGCCGGTCCGGTCGGCCGGGCCGCGCCCAAGCCGGACCGGACCCGGCCTAGCCGAGTCGGGCCGGGTCGGGCCGACCCGGTTCGGGCCGACCCGGTTCGGCCGACCCAGGGGGGGGTTCGGGCCGGGTCGCCCCGGGCCCAGAACCCCCGTTTCGGGCCCTCTTCGGTCTTTCGCCCATATCTTGGGCCTGGGACCTCCGATTGACGAACCGTCAACGGCTACGCGATCCTTGGATCGAGACGGTAGTTTCGGTATATTATACTCAAGGTTTCGGAAGACTTTGGGTTCGGCCGGGTTGGTTCGTACACGAAACCAACCGGGCCCTCGGAGCGGAAACGCTCATAACTTGAGCTACGGACGTCCGATCGACGTACCGTCAGCTGTGGTAGTTTCCTCTAAGTGAGACGGAACTTTTGGCATACTCCGCCCGAGGATCGGATACAGGCGGAGTACGGTCGGGTTGGTTTTTCCCTAAAAACCAACCGGGCCCCTGGGACGAAAATGCCAATAACTCTCAGAACGGGCGTCCGATTGACGCGCCGTCTGTTGCGTTGAGATCCTGTTGTCGATACGGAACTTTTGGATACATCAACATCGGACTACGTGTCAGTTGATGTATCAGCCTCTCGGCTCGTGGAGCGGACCCTCCTAAACGAGCTCGCTATGTGCGGGAACCCTAGCGCTGGCTGTGACTTCGACGACAGAGCAGAGATCCTCCGTGGACTGCGACGACGGCAGAGCAGAGATCCTCAGTGGACTGCGACGACGGCAGAGCAGAGATCCTCCGTGGACTGCGGCGACGACTGTGCAGAGATCCTCAATGGACTGTGTCGACTACTGCACTCAGCGATCCCATGTGGATCAGTGCTACAGGTTCTGTGTGAGCCCGATCCTACGTGGGTCCTTACTACCGGTTCTGTGTGAGCCACTGCCTACAGGTTCTGTGTGAGCCCGATCCTGTGTGGGTCTTTTGCGGGGGTTAGTACCTATCGATCCTTCGTGGGTCCGACGACTTAGATGGATCAGTGATCATCTTTGACGTCATCTGAAAAAGTATACCTGGTTGAGCTGAATCTTATGTTACTCTCCTTTGTGGATTGTGTTGAACTATCCTATGTGGATTTACTATTTACTCTCCTTGTGGATTTGAGTCTTGCTTTCCTTTGTGGATTGAGTTGTTCTTGAGCTCGTGAGCAGAGCTAGAATTGGGGACTTAGGTATATGTATGGGCATATACCTAAGTCGAGTCAGATGTTACTTCGTGATTGCATCTTTCTTTTGTGTTATATCCTTTGTGGATTTCGGGAGACCTTCGGGGGTCTCGGGGTCCTTACTGAGTAGCTTGTACTCACCCGTGCACGGGCTATGCCCGCACCTTGTTGTGTTGGTTGCAGACGACGGACAGCGCTGATCGCGGTTGGGGCGTGGAGCAGGACGGTACCTGGAGGCGGACCACTGGGCGAGACATGCTCGGAGCGGACGTGGGACCCGAGGAGCCTGGAGGCTATCTGTACCCACCCTTCAGGTGGGATTGCCAGTGGACGACACGAGGCCACCGTCTTTTCTTCAGTTGTTGTACTTTACTTTTCAGTTGTACTTTCAGTTGGGCTTGTATTCCGGCCCCCTTTACTTTTCTGCACTTGTAGTTACTTTCCGCTTGCTGACTCTGTGTGGTTGTTACTTATAAAGGCAATGCCTTCCCTGTTTACTGGGATTTTACGCCTTGGTGCTAGTTGCCAGCCCCTGGCCTATGGAAGGCGGGCTTGGGGTAGTCACGGCACGGGCCCCGAGGACGGGTCGTGACACGGGTCGCCATCCGACCTGGCACCAGATCCGGCCAGTGACATGGCCTGAAGGGCGTCCCCGATCCACACGGGCTGGAAACTAGTGGCGGGCATCAAAACATGTAGTTGGGAATGATTTATCCTAGAAAATAAAATACATATAAAAAAATAAACAGAACAAGACAATTAAACTCTAACAGTGGGAAATAAAACTCTTACTCAAACCTCCATGCAATAGGAGAGGTGCGACATCCACACGTCACAAATGATAACCTTCACGAGAAGACCATAAACGACCAACCACCATCATTGAGAACGATGTCACAAACTGCATTAAACAAGAAACAAGGTCTACGTACACCCAAAGGTGTATGTAGGGTGAGAGCCAAGAGCCCAGTAGGACGTCACCCAACAAAATGGTTCCACATATAAACATTAAATGACAAATACATTTTCAATATTAACAAAAGAAAAGAAAATGAATGCATGAAAAGTTTAAAAGAAAAAAGGATTAATGAAAACAATTTCAAATTTAACAATGTAAAATAAAACCCACACACTCACTTTTTAAAATAACAAGTTTGTCACACTAATGAGCATAAGGTGACCAATGGGCACTAATACGGGAGGGGCCGCATGGGCGTTAGCTGGCTTGGGTCCCTAGATCTTCTTGTCTTGGTTAAACGTGGCTTAGAAGGCCACGAACCTCAAAAAACGTGGCTTGGAAGGCCAAAACCCTAAAAAAATGCAGCTTATAAGGCCACGACCCTCAGAAAACCATATATTTAGTTACTGTTGCAATCATCCCTACTACTGGTGAAAATGGGTCGAGTCACCTCCGGAACACTAGCTCACTAGTCTAGTCCATCCTCCAAGCTACTCGGGCTTCCCGGTTTGTGCTCAAACAAGTTTTAATTTCATGTAACATGTCACTATAATGCATAAAATCCAAACAGGGTACTTACACACGGAAAACACAATTTTTACACCCAAATCTGCTTTTAAAACTTTACACACTCCAAAATCTTTTCAAAACAATATTTGCATTGGTTACATACACAATTAAATCATCTCCACACTTTAAAAGACACTCATTGCTAAACAAACCACCACTTACACACATAGACACTATTTTGAAATATGGCTCACACTAAATCATTTTTCAAACATGTTTGGCACCATTTTCATAATTAAGTAAACCATAGATGAAATTATAAAGTAATAAAAAAGGTGTAACATTTCTTTTCACAAACTAATGTAACCATTTATAAGTTCAAACGCATTCACACGTCGCACGCACTCAAATAAAATTTTAATGTTTGACATGCACCAGCTGGGTAGTTTAATGGAAAAACCTTACACTATTCAAATCACAAATTCATAAACCACATAATTTAACAAGCCAAAAATAAAAGCTTAAATATATTTTGAAAGAAATCTCTTGGCATTAACTAGTAAACCAACAAGAACCCCTCTTTTATGACGAAACGCACACGACGTCATGTCAAGGATACTATTTTCAACACTTGCACAAGTTAATAAGCCAACCGCATGATAAAAAAATTACTAACAACTAAATAAAAGTTAACAGTAGAAAACACACACGTACATAAACAGGCTACTAAAAATTTTCAATCAAATCAATCTCTAATTAAAACTCACTTCACGCTAGACCAATTAATTAAATAACATGCTAAAAAAATTAAACTTGTAAATTAATTTATTAAATAATGATTAAACATGGAACCACCTACCTTGAGTGATGAATACTTCCAAACCTTGGTGCGGAACTCCAAATGCACATGAAACGCACCACAACGAATTTAAAAATATCCTATTTCAAGAATTTAGACCACAAATTTCAAATCAGAACCGAAAGCATCAAAATATTGGTGATTAAATCCTTGCAAAGAGGAGGGTTTTTCCAAGAGGTCCTGCCACCAGAACTTCACCAGAATGGAGGAAGGAGGTCATTGGTGTGGGTCGAGGCACAAAGGAATATCCCGTCAAAAGGGTGGTGCGGTGCTAGTCTGTTCTAGGGGGAGGAAGCGAGAATGCAAATGGGAGAGATGGATTCTGGCGCATGGTTGTCACTGGATAGTAGTTTCAGGTGAGCAGTTAGCTAGGCTGGGGGTCGAGGAGCAGGCTAGCTGAGAGGGGCGATGGCGCAACTGAGAGGAGGGAACTTGATGGCGACGGACTAGGGAGCGCGGTGGGAACAGAGGGCGACACCGTCTTGGAGGGTCACCGGGGTGGCCGGACGAGGGAGCGGCGCATGCAGGCAGTCGAGCAGTGCGGATGAGCGGCGGGCTAAGAGGGGAAATGACGCAAGTGAGGAGGAGGAGAGTCAGCAGCCATGGGAGAGGGGTGTGGGGTGTGATGAGAATGGGTGAACCTGGAGGGGTGCGGTGCAACAGAAGAGAATAGGGGCACTGTTTTGACGGAAGAGAACAAAAAAATGAAAAGGGGAAAGGGAGTGATGCGCCAAACCCGAGCACCTAAAACATAAAAAAACAATAATCAAAAATAAGGAAAATTATGCTAAGGAAAAACCCAACAAAATTATAATAAAGATAACAGTCATATTAATTATAATAAAACAAATAATTAAAAGATCAATAATAAAAAATAAAATAACTTAATTTTCATCATTAATATAAATAATAATAATACTCAATAATAATTAATAATATCCTCAAATAATAATATTACTATTATCTGTAAAACAATTAATTAAATTTTTATCTGACTCTTATTATTTTATTCTCTTTTTATTTTACGACTTAGTTAATTTTATTTCTTCACTTTTATTTCATTTCATTTAATCAACTGAACACCAGTAGGTCACTCGGTAGACCAGGTGAGGCCATGGGGTTTCAAAATTGTGTCTCGCTCGAGTCGCTTGGTCTCAAAATTTCATTGTATTTTCATTTTATTATTCATCGCATAATTTCCATCGGCCTTGAACATCGGGAAGGTCGAGCGGTGAACCAGATGAGGTCACGCGGTGACCCAGTCAAAGCCGCGTAGCTTCGACCATTCCCCGCTCATGAGTTGGACACTGTCAAGCCCAAAATATTCATTTATCTGCAAAACACAAAATTGAACGATGGGTGGGTCACACGGTAGCGCTGGCGAAGCCGCAAGGCTTCACAATTATGTTTTGCACGTGCGTCACTCATGTGTTGCACGCTGTCAAGCCCCGATGAGCCGGGTGAGGTCGCGTGTCAAAGCCAAAACGTGTATTTCATTAAATAAGAATCCAAAAGTTTTATGTCGTCTTCAACCCGAACCACCCAATACCTTGAAAATTAATAAAATAACTTATTTAAAGACAACGGGTGTGACAGTAGCTATGTATTCAGCTTTGGTAGTAGATAATGAAACAAAATTTTTCTTCTTTCTAAACCAATAAACCAAATTCATTCCCAAAAAGTTACATGTTCCAATGGTTCCTTTCTATCAAACGTAGAACCACCAAAATATGCTTTAGAATAAATAACTAAATCAAAAGGTTGTCCTCTAGTATAAAATAATCCTAATATGGTAGTATACATGACATTTTTTAAAATTATTTCAACAACATTAAATGAGATTCATTAGGGTTAGGATGAAAATGGACACACATACAGACACTAAACATAATGTGATGCTTGCTAATGGTCAAGTATAGTAATATCCCTATCATTACTCTCTATGGGTTTTTGTCAACAAGTTTTCTATTTTCATCAATATCCAAATTATAGATTATACTCATTAGATTATCAGTAATTTTTTGTACCATCAAGGAAAAACTATTTTAAAATAACTTAAGTTTATTTACATTTATATAAAATAACAACTTCTTCATTTTGAAAGATTTGAAATCCAATAATAAATATTAACTCCCCCATTAAACTAATTTCAAATTCACTTTTCATTTTTTTATAAAATAAATACATAATGTAGTTTTAGAAGATCCAAAAATAATATCATCTTCATAAATTTGAACTACAAAAACTAATTTTTAATAATGTTTTATAGAAATAGTAGGATCAACTGTACCTTTATTAAATTCATAAGAAAATAGAAAACTATATAGACTATCATATAATGAAATTAGAGCTTAATATTATACAAATAAAGCTTTTGTTAATTTAAAGGCATGATTTGGAAAGTGATGCTTTGAAAACGAGGGGTCGTTCAATAAAATCACTCTCAACCATATACCTATTTAGGAACATAATCTTAATATCCATTTGATAAAGTTTGAAATTAAGATGTGCTGAATATGCATGAATGATTATAATTGCCTCAATTTTAGCAACTGGGGAAATTTTTTCCTCATATTCAATACATTATTCATTCCTATAACCTTGGGAAACCAATCCATATTTATTTCATACTATATTTCCAACTTAATAATCTTTATTTTTAAAAGTCCATTTAGTTCTAATGGTCAAATATTCTATGGGTCTATTTATAATATTCTAGAATTTATTTATTTCAATCTAATTTAATTCTTCTTGTATATCCATTACACAATATTCATCATTTATTGCATCATTAATGATTTTAGGTTCAAGATTTGAAAAAAATGGTTGAAGTTCATTATGTATTCTTAAAGAATGTCTTCTGTGTGTCCCTTAAACTATTTCTCTAACTACATCATCTAAAGTATGATTTTTAAGGGTTCTAGAAGGTCTAGAAAAGATGGGATAATTATTTTAGTTTCATTAGTAGGTTAAGCATCATCATGACTAGATTCTATAGAATTTATAAAATAGGAATATTTAATAGGTTTTCTAAAAGAAAGGATACAAGATTTATCATTTATGTCTAGATTTTATATATCAACGTAATTATTTTTTAGGCAGCTATTCAGTTCGTGTGGATAAATTTCATCAAATTTGACATGTAATGATTCTTCCACAAACATATTTCATTTATAAAATACTCTATATGCTTTAATAGAGATTGATTAACCTAGAATTATCACTTCATCACATTTGGATGAAAATATTTCAATATTTTCTTTTGTAATAAGGATATAGACTTTGAAAACTAAAATATTGATGAAACTAACTTTGTGTTTCCTACTATTCAATAGTTCATATGGTGTTTTCATAATAATTGTTCAGATTAAGAGACTGCTAATTATATAAAAATTTATATTAATAGCTTCTGCCCAAAAATGGATGGGTAAGTAATATTCATTAAGAATATTTTGGGATATCACTTTTAAAGTTATAAATCTTCTTTCTAAAACCCCATTCTATCAAGGTGTCCACATAGTAGGGAAGTTATGACTATAGCCATTTTTTGAGAAAAAAGATTCAAACTCATTTTTTCAAAATAAATGCTATGGTCACTTCTTAATTATTTAATTCTATGAAAACTTATGTTTTCTATTATTCTATCTTTTATGGTGAATTGAGATCGAGTTTCACTTTTGTGAGAAAGAAAGAAAGTCTAATCATGTCTAGAATAATCATCTAACAAAATATAGACCTAGTGATTTCCATTTAGACTAGAAACTCTAGATAATCTAAACAAATCTAGGTGAACCAAATCAAGATTTTGTGAAGTTGAATATTATATATCTGGTTTGAAATATATTTTATACTGTTTACCCTTCGAAAAGGGAATAAAAACTTTTTCATTAGGAAAGTCTAGTTTGGGTAGATCCTTTAATAGTCCATTTGTAGTAATATTTATACATGAATGAATATTAAAATGTCCAAATATCTTATGCCAGAGTAAATAATCATTATGAAAGGCATTTAATCAATAAAAGTTTTGAGAAATTAATGAATCTATGTTTACAACATACACATTTTCATTTCTAAAGGTAGAAAATATAATTTTTTTAGATTAAAAAACATTGCATGTATCATTTTTAAATTTAACATTAAAACTATCATCACATAACTGAGAGATGCTATGAAAATTGAACTTTAATCAATAAAAACTGATCTTTGAAAATAATATCTGAATTAGAGTCACCAATTTGGCCAAGTATAATGATTTTTCCATTAGCATTGTCAACAAAAGTAACAGGCCCACCATCAATCTTTATCTGATTCTTGAAGCATGAATAATCTATTGTCATGTGTTTTGAACATCAGCTATCCATGTACCATAGACTTATATAGGAATGCATAAAATATATTTTCTAAAAATAAAAATTAGAAATGAAAATATATTTGTACCCATATTTATTTGGGTCTAGTAACATTAGTAGAATGAGATTTGGGACCCAACATTTGTTTCATGGGTTTTCTATACACAGTTATTAATATATAAGAAAAATAAAAATTATTTGGTCTAGAAAATCATGAAATAGTAGAAGATATTTCATTACTGGAACATGATGAAAATTTTCTAGAACACGGAATAAAACCAGATTTTCTAGATTTAGATACAAAATTGGTTTTGACACAATTACTTTTACTAGGAATATAGAAAATACCACTATTTTATTTCGGTGAATTTTTTTACAACTAATTTGAATTGAGATATATTTTACATCGGTATATTTTCCTAAATCCCTTATCAATAGATCAATGGTCAATTTAATTTCATTGTTTTTTAAGCAATTGAGAATTATTTTTCTTTTATATGGTATGTTCAGATTTAATAGTAGAGGTGAGAGAATTATGTTTCATTAATGATTTATATTTATCTTTCAATTAATTTCATATATATTTAAGTATTTGTAAATATTCAAACATTTCCTCATTAGTCATATTTTTAGAATCCCTTTCATCTCTAGAATAATAAGAATTTTTTACAGGAGACTCAATGGTTACCTGAAACATGTTTTTCATGAAACACATCTTTTCCTTGTCACCATTCCCATCATGTGATGATTATGACTCACTAGATCTACCATCATAAGAACTATAAGTGTTATTTATATCCTTCTCGTGTATTTTATAATTGTCCTCATATATCATTATATATTCTAACTATGGATTTTCATCCATTATATTTTCTCTTCTCATACATTCATAATAAACAATCTCATTCCTGTTATCATTGTTTTTTCATTACTTTTTATAATTTCCTTATCATCATATTTATGTTTGTAAATGAGATTCAAGAAATTTTTATCCTTATATAAAACATATTAAACCTTCTAGATAATTGAGAAATTTTTTCATCACTATCTGATGGTGAATCTTTATCACTGGTACTATCAAAACGGGTTTCAATCATTTCCTTTTCTTTATTTTTGGATTTAGTGGTTTTGAAATCCGCTAACTGTCTCTTAGGTTCACCCTCCTCCTCCTTGATGACCATTAATTATTCCTCATACATCTTCATCTTTACCATCCGCTCCTTGGTTTAAAACATACTGATTTCACAAGATACCATAATTTATATAGAGGTTCCTATCTATAATTAAGGTACACACATATGCATCTTCACGAGTTGTTCTTTGGGGCCAATTTTATTCCCAATAGATCTCATTGTAATCAACTTTAACTTGATATACATATCCAAAATTTCTTCATTAGGATTCATCTTAATGATACAATATTTACTAGTATAGGTATTAACTCTCATTTCTTTAACATTAGTGGTTAATTTGTGTGAAACAGTTATGGTATCCCAAATTTCATAGGCCAATATACATGAAGATATTCTATAAAATTCTACATTCCCTAAAGAACAAATTAAGGCATCCATGACTTTACAATTATTATTTTATGAAATATTTTTTTAATAACTCCATGCAGTTCTTGGAGTGTCTGGTAACTCATATTTATCTTTTATTATAGTCAAAATATTAAATACCATGCATTCTAAGTTCTTTTTCCTATTTCTTTTCCACTGGCCTTAATTTATACCATTTAAGAAGAAATTATTGTTGGTAGCAAAACCTTACAATAAGTTATCCATAATAAAAGATAAATACATGAATTTAAAGAGGTAAAAATTTAGAACTTATAGAAATGTAGAGTTGTTTAAAACATAACTAGAATCATATCTGAAAATATTTGAAAATAGTTCTTTAAAATATCACCCAAATACCAAATATTTGTTAGAGTAGGAACTCAAGATGATGGTTAATCGATTTCCTATAAAAAATTATATTAAAAATATAATGGGAAAGAATCCCCCAAATCAAAAACAAGAAAATATAGTTAATATAAGTAATAAATTTATAATAGTATGATAGTTCAATTAACTTCTTTGAGGATTAATTAATTATCAGTGACAAAAATTTGAGATATTGATAAATGTTTTCAAACAAATTTACTAATCCAAAATACTTGTAAATAATATTCATGACTAACTATCAAAGTGAAACCTAGTTTTCTGAAATATGATTTAAAATAGAGTAAAATAAATTTAAAACATAGAGGATTAAAAAAAGAGGTTCAGTCTCATTATGAGACATAGTCTTCTCCTCTTTGTGATCACTTGCCACAATGAAATATATAAAAATATTCGATCCACACCCTGGATCGGATTTTAAAAAATTTATATATACTGTCCATGTCACAATACTGCTACAATAGTTATTCCTGGGAAATATAATAGATAGGTCACAAAATACCGCAACCACAGTTCAACATGGGATATAATAGGTGTAAAAATTTGTTTTTTATGATATCTTATGTTATTTAGTTCAGTACAAGAGACAATGTGTGTTTAACAGACAGATGCACACAATGATCAAAATTTCATAAAAGTGAACAAAGTATTATGAAATAAAGAGGTAGAGTTTAGAAATATTTATGTTTTGTGAAATGAAGTTTGGGACTCTTTGGATGTACCAGATGTGAATTTTGAATCATCTTCTAGAAATAGACACTAAAACATAGTGTTATTGAATATTTGGGTTTTGGTTTCTCAGAATATGATGTTATACTCCTTCAGTTCAATTTTTTTTGTGAAAATGTGTTGGAACACTGGTGAAAAACATGTTCTCTTTTTTGTCTAGTCAGGACGAATTAGAGAATGCCTTGTGTGTTCTTTTTCCTTTTGTTCGTAGGTTCAGTATGGGTGCTCAGGCGAGTCCTCTACTCTATGTCTACATTTCTATCTTCATTAGCTCACATGTTTTACACTTTTAATATTCTGTAGACCAAAAATATTCATTATTTTGGGAGTCTGTGTACCTTATACTTTTAAAAAACCAATAATTATTGTCTACAAAAAATATTAATTTAATTAGTTGCATTAAAAAACTCAAATTTGACCATTAGAGAAAATTTTAAATAAAAAAAATTCAAACTATATGTCAGCGACTCATCTATCGGTGATTCATTAATCTAGCAACTCTTTCTATTTGAAATTCCTTCTATTATTATTGGTGAATCATTCTATCGGTGAGTCATTCATTCGGTATCTCCATGCATCGGTGACTCATTTCATCATTGACTCATTTTTTTCTATCAGTGAGTTAATCCTTATATTGGTGTAACATTTTTAATGTGAGTGAGTCAATATTTACTGGCGGTGAGACATTCCTTTTATCAGTGGCTCAATTATGTTGTTACTAAGTCATCTATCGGTGAGTCATTTAGTACTATTGGTGAGACATTCATTCTATCAGTGAGACATTTATTTTTATCAGTGTAAGTGAGTCGTTCTAAGAGAGTTTTTCTATTTTAACTGTCTTATAAAATAGAATTCAATAGAATGTGTTAAATATATAATGAAAAATAAATAATCATAATTAAAAATAATTAAATGTTATTTAGTATAAATAAACATTATTGAAATGATTAGGAACGACTTTATATTATTAAAACCATATAAAGTCCAATAATCTTCTGTGGGCCAACAATATGGAATCTCAGAAATGATATCATTAAAATAAACTATAAGGTAGTATTTTCAATTATAACATACAAATAACCCAAAAAATTTAAATTCAATTTTCAAAATATTCACATGCATTTCATAAACTATTAACATAAATATTGAAAAAACATCCACTGGACGAAGCCATTTCAAAACCACAAACCCATTAGCACTTACAAAAAAAACTCATTTGATTTTTAAATAAAAAAGTTCACTTGATAAAAATTCTACCATCCAATTCACTATTTAAACCAAAACACTCCTTTTTAGATCGACATTAATTCCCCACAAAATAGTATTTGTGATCAAAGTTTGTTTTCCAATAATCGTTGAAAATTTATTTTACTAAGGAAATGACTTCAGACGCATGAGTCAAAATAATAAACTTGGAACCATCTATCATAAGGAATATGAGTAATATCTGAATGAAATGGTGTAACAACAAAAAAACTCTTGCTATAGTGATAGAATAATACATTAGATGGAAATCCCATATTTAAACAGTCAATCATGCAATTTAATGTTTCATTGGATCTACCCTAGATCGATAAATATAGCCACATCATGATTATTAGAATTTTATCAATCATGTATCAGTTAAATTCCCATATATAAATCCAAACTATATGTCATCCATCATTCCAACATAAGAATCACTATAATGAAACCTCCTTCTAGACCTACTTCAAATTAAATGTAGAGGGATACTGGCTGCGAGTGGATAAAGTAGTGATACATAATTAGGTATCGAACTAGTACCTAGGTTACCATAATAAAAAAATATATTAGGTGAATGAAAATGAAAAATTATACTGACATGAAAGAAATGAATAAGTGACTAACCCTCACCCCAACACCCTTACAAGGAAATTCCACACATAAAATAAAGGAAACAAAAACATAAAGAAGAAAATTTCCACACATAGATAGAAACTACGTCACATAGTATTAAATAACCAGAATAAGGGGTAATCAATTAAAGGGAGAAATAAAGGGGAATATTTCATTTCCACCATTTAAAATAGTGGTTCTGTTACGACCCATCCTCGAGGCCCGTGTCGTGACTACCCCAAGCCTACATTCCATAGTCCAGGGGCTGGAGACTACCAGCAATGGCGTAAATCCCTAAGATGGGAAGTCATTTCCATTACAAACGTAAAAAAAACAACAGAGTATGCAATAGTATATAAACACTATGTAAAACTGAATAAAAAAGAGTGTGCTGGAATGTAAATGGGACAGTATCCAAACCCAAATAAACAACAAGTACAAGTTAAAAAGGGACAAATAGCTGAAAGTGAAGATCATCTTCTGTATCATCCTCAGGGGTTTCTACCTGAAGGGTACGTACAGATGACCACCTTTGCACTCACATCTGTCAGTCTCTTCCGTGTGCCTACCCATTGCAAGGTCCACCTCCGGGTACTATCCAGTCATGGTGCTCTCAGCCTCCGTCAGCACAATCCATCATCTACATCCACCACAATGAGGTGCGGGTATAGCCCGTGGAGGGGTGAGTATAATGATACTCATTAGGGACCCTGAGACCTGCAAGGTCTCACAATATCCACTAAGGATAATCAAATAATAAAGATATAATAACGAAGTATCAAACAACCATACTTAGGTATATGTCCATACATATACCTAAGTTACCATACTCAGTCCGGCTCCAACTCTCGAGCCCAACCACAAACCAATTCAACAAAGGAAGTATAGTCAATCACCATGATGATAATGGTTTAATGACACGACTTAGTTAACACAGGTATGCCTCAATAGTAGATAGATATAGAAGATTAGATGTAGCCACTAGTTCATCTAAGCTGTCAGATCCACATAGGATATAGGACCAACTATGCTATCCGAACCACACAGGATAAAGGCCAGCTACCTTGTCCAATCTATCAGACCTACACAGGATACAAGACCGACTATCCCGTCTATGCTATCAGACCCACATAGGATACATGACCAGCTATCTCGTCTAAGTTATCAGACAAACATAGGATATAAGCCCAAATATTCTATTGGACCCACATAGGATATAAGAACAGAAGTCAGAACTATCGAACTCATGAAAGATTCCAGTACAATAGTCGTTACTATCAAAACCACATAGGATTCTGGTTCAGTAATCATCTCTGTCGAACCCACGTAGGATTCTGGTACAATAGTCATCGCTATCGAACACACGTTGGATTCCGGTACAGAGCACACTCGATTCATGGAGGGTCCGCTCCTCGAGCCCAGTGTAGATAAATCAACTATCACGAAGTCCTGAGTTGATGTATCATGTAGTTCTGCCTCAATATAAGGAACCCAATGTGATAGACAACATGTCAATCAGACTCCTAGTCTGATAATTATTGGAATTTTTTTTCTATGGGGCCGGTTTTATTATGGGTACAATCCAACCTGGCCATACTCCAACCTCATCTGAATCCTATGTGTAGTATGCAAAGAAGACAATCTCATAAAAAAATACAACGTAGTTGACGTCGCGTCAATCAGATGTCCAGTCCTTAAGTTATAAGTGTTTCCGCTCCAAGGGCCCTATTGGTTTCATGTTCGAACCTACTCGGCCATAAAAAAATTTTCCAAATCCTTGAGTGTTATATAAAAAACGACCATATATATCCCAGGAATCCTACTCAACTGACGGTGCATCGATCAGAGGTCTGTAGCTCATGTTATGGGTGAAAAACCAAAAGTTGTCCGAAGTGGGGGGTCTGGGTCCAGTCCGACCTGGCCCAACCCACCCTGGGTCGGCCCGAACTGGGAGACCCGACCTGGATCCAGGTCCGGCCTGGTAGGGCACGGTTCGACCCAGCAGCTGCGGCCTAGCCCAACGTGGTGGCCCGGCCTAGGGAGCCGACTCAGGCCACGGCGGTGGCCCAGCCCTCGCGGTGGCCCGGCCCACGTGGTGCGGTGGCCCAGCCTACATTGCATAGTGGCCCATCCCTCATGGTTGGGGGCTTGAATCCCACCTAGTTAGGGAGACAAGGTGGCAGTGGCACCCTGTGGGGCCCATCCTAAACAGTCAAGGGGGGGGGGGGGTTGTTGCACCCCCTCACCCTTTAACAGAACTGGCAGATGCCAGTTCTTCTCCACAGAACCTAGTCGGGTTCTGCCCTGGCGCCCCACACGCCGGCAGCAGACTCAGCCAGCCGCCCTCCAACACATCCATCGCAGCCAGCCGTGGACTCCCCACCAGTGCGGCACGATGGCACCACACCCTCTCTGACTATCGCGTCCCGCATGGCAGCATCCCCTCTACCGCACGGCACGACGGTGCCCCACTTTCTTCCGACCACCGCGGCCCTCCTGGCCGTGGCCCCCTTCCTCCGGCGTAGTGGGACGGCTTCGTGCCCCTCCGGCATTGTCATGGCCCGTGGTGGATGTGGTCCCATTCTTCACATATCTCTAGAGACCCGATGACAAATGTGTCGCTGATGTTTTATGTGGTTCTCTCTAGTGGTGGTGGCATTGTGCCACCGCCATCATCAACAAATCAAGAACCAACGGAGGGACATCAGGCCATGTTTGTTTGGCCCGTACCCTCTGTGTTAATTTATAACAATTAAATAAAAAATATCCACAATAAATGTTGGGGAATGAGGATTTATTTTAATCAATTATGATTCCTACCTTGGATCGTTGTTTGTGGACAACATCACGGAAAGAGAATGGAGTTGACAATGTTCATTGCATCTGCCTCACACTTCAGATCTGAGATTGAGCATCAGAGACTTGTCGGGACCTGATCTCCATTGAAGGATTATTCTTCATTGAGGATCTTGGGAGATCTGTTGTTAGAGAACAGTTCTTCATCATCAAGCCTTTCACAGAACCCTCTCCGTTCCAACGAATGGTCATTCCCTAGCACAATGAAAAACTAAATTATCACCTTAAGCTGAGTAGCGCGTTTAACAAAATTAATCAGTTCATTAAATGGATGGTTAATCCTCTAGTGTCATCACAATCTTAATTATCATCATTAAATGAGGAGTTTCATTTGTCGGATGGTCCCTACACTAAAGGAGTTTTAAAATTTCAAAATTCAAATAATAATAAAATAAAAAGTATATTTAAATTTTATCCCATGAAACCTCAGAAATCCAACTTTCACCCCGACTCAACTGCGATTGAGGAAAAGGTTTCCTTAAGCGAATACCGGTGCTTTGAGTTCAACGGTGTCCTTGAATATAAATTCCGAGCACTGGTTCAGAAGATAGATTTTCCTGCTTGCACATTTACTGAACATACCAGAAAAAAACTTCAGAAATTGATTCTAGGAACACCGTGCATCAGAATCAAGCGTTACCAAAAACTATGGCCTCGTAAAATTATCAAGATTTTTAGAAGAAGATTTCCTTGAAATTTTATGGTCTTTAAATTACCACAACCTCAGGGATTTACGTCCCCGTAAACTACAACTCACATTAAAGGATCAAAAAACGGTATTGAGCACGCATCTGAGCCTCCTGCTCCCATGTGCCTTCCTGGAGGTTCTTGTGCTACTAGTGAACACAGGTAAGAGGAAGAGACCATACAAATAGGACCTACTCCTATCCATTCTCAATCTCCATTGGATCCTCCGTGAAAGTCACCTCATCATTGATATCCAACTCCCCATGGTCGATGATGTGGGATGGTTCGTGCATGTATCTCCTCTACTGAGATACACTGAAGAAGTCGTTCACCATCTGTAACTGAGGTGGAAGGGCCATGCAGTAATCCACCTCACCTACTCTCATGAGGAACTGGAACGACCCGATAAATCATGGAGATAACTTGCGACATAGGCCAAATTGCCGTAGACCTCATCATGGTGAGACCCGTAAGAAGATGTGTTGTCCATCCTCGACCTCCAGTGGTCTCCGTCTCTTATCATCAATGGACTTTAGTCTGATCTATGCAGTCATCATCTGATCCTAGATGATCTGCACCTTCTCCATCATAGCTTGCACCATCTCTGATCCTACAAGTGCAGACTCCCCTTGGTCAGTCCAGCACCAAGGTGATCTGCAAGGCCGGACATACAATGCCTCGTAAGGGGCCATCTCGATGGTGGATTGGAATCTGTTGTTGTACAAAAACTCCTCCAAGGGTAATTGATCCTACCAAATGATACCAAAGTTGAGGACACAATCACAGAGCATGTCCTCTAGAGTCTGAATTTCCCTCTCAGTTTGACCATCCATGTGAGTATGGAAGGCGGTGCTCAAGCGATGTTGTGTCCCAAAAGCCTCATGTATCCTATTCAATTGCCGCGAAGTGAAACGAGCATCTCGATCCGAGATGATAATCGATGGAACACCATGAATCCATATGATCTCTCGAACATAGAGGCATCCTATGCTCTCAACAGAGCCCTGCTCTCTGATCAGTAGGATGTGGGATGACTTCGTGAGTCGGTCTATGATCACCAAGATAGAGTTGTGTCCTATAGATGTACGTGGAAGTCCCATCATGAAATACATCGATATCCCATCCCATTTACACTATGGAACCTCTTAGGGACGAACTAAGAATGTTGGAACCTAGTGCTCTACCTTAACTTGCTGACAAGTGAGGCATCGAGTGAAAAACTCTTCTACTGCCTTCTTCATACTTGGCAACCAGTTTTGTCATCTGTGGTCCTGATACAACTTCCCAACTCATGGATGTACCCCTAGATGGGAAGTGTGGAAATCTCTCAACACCTCCTCCTGTAGAGTAACTGGTACCACAGTATGTCCTCTAAAGAGGATGACGTGTTCTCCATCTTTAGAAAACCCATCAGGATCCTTCCCTGAGGATATCTGAGGAGGTCACGTGTCATATTCAACGTCCCCAAGTTGGTCCTCTTTAACTTGTTGAAGAAGTGGAGGAGTGACTGTGAGAGACTACCGAAAGTCTTCTCCCTCTCTATGCACAAAGGATATCTGCAATGCAGCCTGCTGCTCTGTGGCCTCTCCGATTAGGTGAATGCCTGATCCCTTGCTGTGAGAATCTGTTACAACATTCCCCTTTCCAGGAGTATAGACTATCTCGAAGTCATAGCCCTGGAGGAACTCAAGCCATCATCGTTGTCTCAAGTTCAAGTCCTCATGAGAGAAGATATACCTGAGACTCTTGTGATCTGATTATATGGTAAAACATCCACCCATAAGATAGTGCCTCTACATCTTAAAGGCGAAGACCACTACTGCTAACGCCAGGTAGTATAGTTCTGCTCATGCAGTCTTAACTACTAAGAACCATACGAGATCACTTCTCCCTCCTGCATCAGGACACACCCGAGTCTCATCCCTGATGTGTCGTAGTAAACCACATACCCATTGCTCTCCTCCAGTAGCCTAAATATGGGCTCACTTGTAAACCTCTGTCTTAGCTTCTGAAAGATCTAGTGGCATCTCTCTGACCATACAAAGGGTTTTCCATTCTTCGTCAATGATGATAGTGGTGCTGCAACTCTAGAGAAGTCTGGCACAAAGGTAAGTCTGGCTGACTCCTGGGTGATCGACTGTGCCCTTTTATGCATGAATCTATCTTGTGCTGCCAGGGTTTTCCTTTTCTCCGACCATGTAAAACCCCATCCCAATGTTATAATATACCAAAAACGTTTTTCCTAATACAATCAATATGTGTATGAACTGTGGTTTCCTAGTCCATACCCAAACTGACCTTGTAAGGCCTCGACACTGCCACCAAGAGATTCCAACTGAAACTCTCACCTCAAGGGTCAAATCACACCACCGTCTTAAGTTTTATTAATGAGTATCCTCCCAAATTTATCTCCAGACGTGAGGGTCAAGTCAACGGCTTAACCAGAAACTCTAGGTCAGTGACAAGATTTTTGGAAGGAATGATTATTACCTATGTATATTGATACAGTAGATAATAGTAGACACATACCATACCTCAAATCATTCATAGAGTCATTGGGTCACACTCCTTTACCGCATGTAGAAATTCTCTTCCCCTACCCTCCAGCTCCCTAAGCCATGAAGGGGATACAAAGGCGGGTGGTTGTAACATGTGGAAATGTTCACCACTTCATGGTGCTCTTTTAGCTATACTTCCACATCTTCTTCCCTACGGATTCATCCATCCAT
This sequence comes from Viscum album, assembly GCA_963277665.1. Lineage (NCBI taxonomy): Eukaryota > Viridiplantae > Streptophyta > Magnoliopsida > Santalales > Viscaceae > Viscum > Viscum album. The sequence goes on along the minus strand of OY728133.1, from coordinate 1,991,696,404 downwards.
AACACATCCTATTCTCAAAACATTCTACATGCTCAAGTCTCTGAGACTAGTGCCAGTTTCATGCTTTCCAACTACTTACATTCATAGGCTGTATCTTCTCAGTCAATGAACTTTCAACCACAAAGGTTCTCTCTAGAACCCTAACATAAGTATAAATGAATAGAGGAAAAAGTGTTGTCTTTGATATCCTTAAACACACCCTACTCAGAGGTCCGAGCCCTAAAGGACTAATCGAATAATATTCATCGAGTACCAGGAATGATCAATATGCCTCGATGAATACTCTGAAACAGAACCATCATCCTGTTGAAGCTTTATAAGATATAAATAAATCTCATCCACCTCTTCAATTTAGTCCTCAGCTGCCTGTGGGTCGGGCTCACCTCAGAAAATGGGAAATATCTGGTGTTGAAACACACGTAAGGCACTAAAACTACAGGTGTCCTCTACCAGTACCGCCGGTAGTGACTGCTGACCATCGACAGTGATACAGTTGGCACACTGTTTGAAGGTACCTTCTCAGAAAATGATCCAAGTACCAAAACATCATCACAATACAGACCATCCTCATGGCCAATCACTATAAAACATTAGTATATAAGATCAACATATGCACTACTAGTGTCTCAACTAGGTAGAAAAGTCCAATAATCGCCTCCATCCTAACCTTTTACTCCTGAGAATCTATCATGCCTCGTAATCTCACAAGCCTCTGCCATTGGAATTCGTGCAATGCTCTCAGTTGGCGTGCATCATCCGCCAGTGCGGCTCGTGGAATCTACTGATCAACAAGTGGTGGTACTACTGGTACACCACCCGAAGGTGACAAAATAGAAATAGGGCCCTACACGGAGCCTCGTTTCTCGGTTGGCCATCAATGTGTACTCTCTCAGAACTCTAACTAGCTATCTGCATGGAGGTATCCTGATAAGGAACTCGTGAGCCACAGTCAATAAGTTGTACCTAGTGTGATGAATAAAAGAGTTCACAAAAAAGACTTTTGAAAAAACACACGTAGTCTGTGTTTTTGTTCAGTGGGTCACAAATCAGAGGTCAGGGTCCTAGATTATGGATACGTTGGCCGCCAAACCAACACTGGACTCCCTGCACTGAGAACCACACTCAATACTCTTAACACTATTGCTTCATCGTAAGATAGATCAGAGTCATATGTTATGCGGTAGAACAAACACCTATAATACCAATTTTTCACGACCCGTCCTCGGGGCCCATGAATTGACTTCCTCAATCCCACCTTCCATAGGCCAGGGGATTGTGACTAGAACCAAAGGCATGAATCCCTAAGATGTGAAGGCATTGACTTTATAAAAGTAAACAAACACAACATTGTACGCAATATGATGTAAAAACTAAGTAAAACTGAATACAAAATAGTGTGTTGGAATGTAAATGGGCCAGTATACAAACCCAACAGAAGAACAAGTACAAGGTAAAAAAGGAAAAACAAATGAATGTAATGAGTAGATCCTAGATCATCCTCTGGGGTTCCTACCTAAAGGGTAGATACAGATGGCCACCTCAACACTCATGTCTATCAGTCTCCTCTGTATGCCGACTCGTCGCAAGTTCCACCTACGGGTACTATCCAATCATGGCCCTCTCGGCCTCTGTCAGCGTTGTCCGTTATCTGCATCCAACATAATGAGGTGCGGGCATAGCCCATTCAGGGGTGTGTATAATGATACTCAGTAGGGACACCAAGACCTGCAAGTTCTCACAATATCCACTATGGATAAAAAAATAAGAAAGATACAATCACAATGTATCAACCAACCCTACTTAGGTATATGTCCATACATATAACAATGATACCAAACTCAGTCCAGCTCCAACTCTTGAGCCTAATGACAATCCAATTCCACAAAGGAAGTAAACTCAATCACCACGATGATAATGGTTGAACGACATGACTCATCTCACATAGGTATGCCACAATAGTAGAGAGATATAGATGATTAGATGTAGCAACTGGATCAACTATGTTGTCTGACCTACACAGGATACAGGACCAGCTAAGCTGTCGGACCCACAGAGGATACATGCCAGCTATATCATCTAAACTTCTGGAACCACAAAGGATACAAGACTAGATATATCTTCTAAGATATCAGAACCACATAAGATATAGGACCATCTATCACGTCTAAGCTGTTAGACCCCCACAAGATACAAGACCATGTATTCTGTCAGACCCACACAGGATACAGGAACAGAATTTAGAACTGTCGAACCCACACCGGATTTCGGAATAGTAGTCATCGTTGTCGAACCCACGTAGGATTCTAGTTCAGTAATTATAACTGTCAAACCCACGTAGGATTCCGGTAAAATAGTCTTCCATGTCGAACCCACGTTGGATTTCAGTATAGAGCACAATCGATTCCTAGAGAGTCCTCTCCTTGAGCCAAGTGTCAATACATCCACTATCACGAATGTCCTGATTTTTTGTATCTTGTATTTCTGTCTCAATATTAATAACCCAACATGACAGACAGTGCATCAATCGGACACCCATACTGAGAGTTATTAGCATTTCCGTTCCATGGGGACGGTTGGATTTCGGGTACAATCCAACCAGTCCATACTCCAACCTCATATGAATCTTATGAAGAGAATGCCAAGAAGACAATATCATCAAAAGGAATCCAACATAGTTGAAGACACGTTAATCAGACATCCGGTCCTTATGTTAAATGAGTTTTTGCTCTGAGGGCTCAGTTGGTTTCGTGTTCGAACCAACCCGACCATACCCAAACATTGCCAAAACCATGAGTGTGATATACCGAAACGATCATCTTGAACTATGGAATCCTACTCGACACTCTTAATCATCCTCATTAAAAGAGGAATTTCAATTTTTGGGTGGTCCCCACACAGAAGGAGTTTCTAAATTTCAAAAGTAAAATAAAAATAAAATAAAATGTTTATTTCATTTATTCCCACAAAACCTCAGAAAACCAAATTTCACCCCAACACAACTGCAATAGAGGTGATGGTCTCCTTAAGCTAATCCCAGCACTACAAGATCAACAGTGTCCTCAGATTTCAATTCCGAGCACCAGTTCAAAAGACATATTTTCCCGTTCGCATGTTTACTGAATGTACCCGAACAAAATATCAGAAATTGATTTCAGGAACACCGGGGCTCAGAATCAAGCACTGTCAAAAACTGCGGACTCCTAAAATACCCACTCATTTACGAAAAAAATTACTTTTAATTTCTAGGTCTTTACATGTTCCGACAAGGCTATTAACAGCAATACATGTCTATGAATACTAACATATTTTTCCAACTCATAAAACACCAATTTATGAATCTCTATGTATACCAATGGAAAGAAACCCTTAAAACATTATTCTATTTCTTTAAAATATAAAACATGTCCAAAGGTCTGCAATTTGAATCAAAAAAACATTTAAAAGTTCAATTAATGAATATGTCATAAGTGGTAAACCATGAAATGAATTTAAAATAAAACAATTAATATTCATTTAATATCACCTTTATAAATCATTTTGAGGTCAACAAGTATCTTCAAAATGAATATATCATTAATAAAAGTTCACTCATTGATAACTGAAACCAAATGAAAATTCAAATTGCATCATGGAAACCATTTTAAATACCAACTCATGAACATAAAAAACTATTAGTATAATAAATCATTCTATTTCATAAATGAAAACCTGTAATTTAAATGAGAACCCCCTTATGGACATCTAAAAACAAAATTGAGTGGTTTTAGAACATAATATATAATCATACTTTAAATATAAATGAATTTAGAATGAACAAGATCCCTCTGAATACCAAAATTAAATAATTTCATATAAATAAATATATTTAAGATATGGAAAATAGTATGAAACTCCTCAAAACATGTAACATTCAATTAAGATAACCAAAACAGGGATATAGATAATATAAACAAACTCTTGAAAGTAAAAACAACAACATTGGATACTCGAGGAACCATAAATTTAGAATCTTGTGTTTGAGTGTTCTTAGAAGGAACCAAATTTTTGAGGAATGAGAGAGAAGGGAATAAGAAGGAATTTGAGAAAGAATTATAACTAAAACACTTATAAATCACAAAAGGAGGAAAAAATCAATATGGGAGGTGGTTAGAGATCCCATTTCGGATACCAAGGGTTACAAAATGAAAATTATGGGATAATAGGGGGGAAACCATTTTAATTATGGATGTTTGTATTTTGAAATTTTAAAATATTTTACAAATTTGGTACTACATGTTTTTAGAAAATTGGGCAGCAAACATACGTAAGGCACTACATAAGCTAAAATCACTCTCATGATTTTTCCTCATTGTTTCCCAAATCATGTTTTAATAGTTAAATGGACTCTTCCTAGGTTAAAATGACTTCTTGGTTTCTTTGGATCTCTGAACATTCATGAAAACTACCAAAACCATGAATGACACAATATATGTTAATATAGTGAAATTTAAGATCTACAGATTCATATGTGTGTCATAATCCATCTTATTTTTCTTCATTTTATCATTATTTTTATGTTCCCACTATAATTATTTTATCATTTCCAATAAAAAACTATCTCATGTAAATTAATTGAGTACCCTTGAAGTTTCTCAATTAATTTCTTCATTTTTCTTGACAACACTAATATTGTATATTCTTTTCCAAAATCCTTCCTAAAGGCCTCAACTTCTTTTATTATTCCTACTCACTTATTCATCTTATTAAAATATTTCCAAAAAATTATCAATGGTTGAATGATAAATAATAGAGACTTACATATTATTACAAAATTCATAGATTTATGGCTTCCACTATTTGATATTTCAAGAAAGCTTCAGTTGGTGACATGAATAAATGTACCACATCACAAAATTCAAATAATGACCTTCTACATTTTTTGGTATTTAGTAAATACAAATAAATATTTTAATATGGTTGAAAAATTAAAATAAAATCTCATCTTGAATCATATTATTTTATCTCAATAGTGACTCACAACTCTCTCAGATATTTAGATAATTTTAAATTTGTCACATAGTCATCAAAATTAATAATATTTCATACCACAAATGATTATTGTTATATATAAAAATTTTAAAATTATAATATAAATAATAGTGATCTACAGTCATATCTCTCTCATTAAAACATTCCAAAATCAGGCTTAAATCATGTCTCTAAAAATAATCATGATGTTTAGATAAATTGTGAAAAATTAAGGAATCTTTTCAATTTATTTTCAATTAATTCTTAGTGTTTACCCATTTAAAAAATCCTTAAATGTTTAGTAATTTCGTAGTTTCTTTGATACCGTTTCACTAACTTTGATGAAAAGGTTCTTAAATTTCCATCTAAAATAAATCATTATTCTATGTGTTTTTTATATTTAATTATATAACGAAGAGTCCATGTATATTCCCATTTAATTTCCATATTCACGTATTAAATTTTAAAATCATGGATTTTCATTATTGAGTTTTATTATATTTTATTATGCTTTAAATGAATCTTATGGAGTGTAGGTCGCAACTACACTAGTCCCTTTGAAAATTAAAAATCAGAGTGCACACATACATCGTATACAATGAAACCTATATAGACCTTCATTGACATATATTGTCATATTCCTTTTCTAGATTTCCATATTTGTTTATTACCATGCATATACTGACTAGCATGACCCATACACAGAGGTAGGTCACATATATATAGGGGAAGATTGAAGTATATTCTCCTCTGATATAACACTTATGTTGGTTAGACATAGCTGATTTTTTAAAAATCAAACTTCAAAAAACCTATATCTTGTAAATTGAAGAATCTCTAGAAAAATAACTAAATGTTATTCTAAATGCCTTAATATAGGTTTTTCACACTAATTATAGTTTTAAATCACAACAGAACACATAGATGTTTTATCCAATACGTATCCAATTCATTTATACGTTTACAAAATATTTTACCTCTAAAAAACAAGGATTCTACATGTTATTGACCTATGAAAAAACATTTCTAAAAGGTTTGTTATATATATCAATTGAACTCATCATTCAATCCTAGTCTTGTTCAACCATCAAGAGTAGTTCATCCAAACATCTGTTGTGTGTTTTAAACTATATGCTTCATCCTATCCAAAAAATATTTATAGGTAGTATCAAATATATTAGAAGTATTTTTCTTACAAAATTTTAATTGTTACAAATTTATTATTATAGGTTATGTTTTAAATATATTTTTAATACAGGTTATTAAAATCCTGTGTTAAAAATATTTTTCTCATAAAAAATAAATAACTTTCTGTGATGGTTTTTTTCACAACTAGTGGTGAATGACTCACTCTATGACTTCTGATTATACTTTTAGTAACAACTGATGTCAAAAGTGGGTCAAAATATCTTTTGACATTAGTTTCGTGTAATATAAGACATTGAATGTCCCTTTATACATTTCTTATAGAAAAAACTGACATCAAAATTCTGTATTTTTTTAAAAAAAGTGTTCAGTACTAAATACTCAGAATGATGAAAATAAAAGATTTATGATGTTAAAATGTTAAAAATTAAATGAAATATATAATATAATATATAAATCATAATTTTAAAGATTCAACTTAAATATTTAATTTAGAAGGATCAAAAAAATTATCAATAATGTAAAACCATGTAAAAATGAAATGAAATATTTAAAAAGTGAGCTAATTGTTCAATTAAATTTTTATGCAAAATGAGGTGTCTATTGACCTAATTCAATTTGTAAAGAACATCTCATGAGGAATATGAAGTTTTGGTCTATATGTAAATTTAGTTTCTTGATAATAATTATCATATGAAATAATTATACTTTTAACTAGATATAATAAAGTATGATTTATCATAAAAATTAATCATTAAAATGTAAATTAATAAATGAAACTAATCAAAGATAAATTAAATAATGAGAATATAATAATAAATACCATTAAAAAATAATTGAATGAATTTTAGTGGAATGGTGGTGAGGACCAAAAGAGTAGATTAAAAATAAATAATCGTGGATAGTGAAAACATATAAAAGATGAAAGAAGAAGTATTACATGATATCATGTATTTTATACAGAATCTGAAAATCTATAAAGTGCACTGTGAAAAAATTAAATACCTCTTTGACATGATATGAAAATCTACATTTAAAGTCAATTATATACGCAACAGATGATAAAAAGTCCAACATAAATAGCATTAAAATTAATTTTTAATGAAAACAAAAATTTAAAATTTAATATATATAAAAATATATGTATATGCATTGATTTTTAGTAAAACATATGTAAAATAATATTGTAAAATTGTATATTGTCATTTTTACATAAAAAAGATGTAAAATGTAACAAAATTTCTACTACTAGATTTAGAAAATACTATAATAAAAAATTATAAATAAATTGAGGTTATTTTATTACAAAATAATGCTAAAAGTATAGAAAAAGTACTTTTAACATTATTTTTAATAAAAAATATGTTCAATGTCCATCTATGTTCATTGTAATGTAATCTTTGGAAAAATTAATATAAAAATGATTTTGATGAATCATACCTTTATACTATTTCTGTTTACTTATATAACTATTACTCATGTATCTACATGATGCATATAATCCCTTTTCCTTAATAAGATAAAAATAATTTTCAATTTAATATATGAAAAATATTCATCCACTAGTACACATTGACTTTCATCACATTGATAGAAAAATACAATCCAAGGTTATTCAAATCTAAGGGAACTACATATTTCATATCTTATTTTTTTCTATTAGATTAAGAAAAAATGATATCTTGTATATATGGATGAGGATTATGAAATATGGTTAAATATATATATATATATATTGTACTAGAATATATCAATTAATAATTTAATAAAAAACATGATCAATGTTATTATTTACAAACCCACATGTTATTTTTGTTATATAATTAACAAATTCACTCAAAGATTGAATTATATGTATTTATAGGATGGTTATGTTTCAATAATTCAATATTTTCAATTATTATTTATTATATTAAAATAATGACCTTTACATTTATGAATATAAATAGGAAAATCAAGTTATATTTTCAACTTATTATATAAAGAAATACTTAGCTCAATGAGGATACATGAAAGTTGTTTTTATAGTTATATAAAACAATTAAATGTTTCACACATTAAAAATAATGTATATAGTCTAATTTGTAAGTTTATTGGGATAATTTGATATGATAAAGGTTAACACTATTTAAACTAATAATTAAAACTGACCACAAAAAAGTGAAAAATAATATCATACATAAAAACAATTGAGATTCTATTTTTTTATAAGAAAATTATATCCTGTTTAATAAAAATAAATGTCATTGTATGATATATTTCATGTGAATTTAATTTTTTTCAATAAGAAAAATTTTACAATTACAGCATATGATGTTTTAGTTTATGAGAAATTTAATCTGAAATCATGAAATATTTCTTATTCAATGTTATTAATTAGATATTAATTTGTTATTATATGAATAGTATATTAGAAAGATAATTTTATTTAATTGATGTGATACATTTCATGGGAAGGATTTTATAATTAAATATTCTTGTGGGATGAAATTATAAACATAATTATGTTCATAATAATCAAATAGAAAACGCTCTGAAGATAAAGTTTGACATTTTTGAACAAAATATTAATAAAACTAAACTCAATCACAATACATAAATAGATTAATGAAAAAATTGGGTTACCAAGAGTAACTTTTAATTTTGTTAATCCTTGTGATAATTTTTCAGAAATGATATATGGGAAATTCTCCTTGATAAAGGATATAGTTTTTATAATATCTTCTTGATATAGGATTTGGTGAAACTAAAATACAAATCACGTTTTGAGAATGTCCACAAATTGTTAAAATTTGAATTCTTATGTGTATAGGAAGATCATATGAGGATTTTTTTATAATTAATGACAATGAACAACTCATTATAATATTTATTCCGATGAAATATTCCAAAATTAAATTTCTCAATAAAATTTTATGTTTTAGTTAGTAATAATGAATTAATAAATAAAATGGTTAACAATGATACATTGAACATAGAAATGTTCAAAATTGTTATTTTTTTAGAAAATAAAATCTAATAATATTTGATGTTATGACGAAAAGTGTATATATAAGTAATTAAATTATAATACATAAGGTATACAAATCCTCATCACACTATTTTAAAAATAATATTTTAATTTAAATAGTCTCATTAATGATTTTAGTGGATGAATTTATTTTAAATTTGGAAAAATGATGATTTATAATTCAAATTACCACATATTTAATTTTATAATATTACCTACAATATAGTGTAGTATTAAATTAAATTATTTGAAAAATTATTAAAATTTAGTCTATGAACCCCAAAAAAACATGAAATATAGGCAATATTTTAATCATTTAATGGAAATAATGATTAATAAGATACATGGATATAGAATTCTTCTACTATATAATACATTAATGTCAGTTTATTTTATTTTTATAAATCTTGTTTGAGTTTCTTTTTATAAGCTCCAAAATATGGAAGGAAAAATATTTTGTAATAAAATTATAATATAATGTATATTAATTTTTATAATTCCTTTATTTATTTATTTTCATTAAATATTCATCATTTACTTATTAATGTCTTTTGGTATTTGTGAATAGTGATTAGTTATTGAAGAATTTATTTTAAATGTGTAAACAATATGTTTTGAGTTTCATCGTGGTCATTAATTTAATTTGGGTTATAAACAATTCAGCAGCCTAAATATTATGATTATTTTGATTTGGACCAAGGAAAATGTTAGTTCTATAATTGGAGCACAAAAATTATGCAAATAATTTATTTAGAAATTATTCCATTGAGAAAATTTTATTCATTAAAAATATTGAGGTCTATTTTTTTATAGTCCAAGAAATTATAAAATTTTCCATGTTTATATATTTTATCTATCTTAAAATTATTTTACTTCATTTTAAATAAAATAAAATAAAAATTATACCAAATTTAATAACCAATTTTGATTAAATATGATAGTCTAGGTATCAATTTTCAATTTGGTATAAAATTTAGAATAAATATATATAATGATTGTTTTAAAAATTTATATTTTATATATTTAGATGGTTTTATCATTGATCATAGTTAATTTTATATAATGGTGTTAGAGGAAATTAATTTTTATCTCACAACCTCCTTTGTGTTGGAAAAAACTACAATCTAATTTTTAGGAGGGATCCAACTAATGACCTTGGGACTAATATACTGTTTTATTTTTTTCTTAAATATTTTGGAACATTTGTAGTGGATATTTTTCATCGGATTATAAAGGTTTTTGGAACTCAATTGATTTAAAGATTAATATTAATATGGAATACATTATTCTTATTTCAAAAAATAAAAACCAAAGGATATCATGGGACATTCAGCCTATAATTTTGTGTAACATCTTCTATAAAATATATTTTAGGGGAATATATAGTATTAATAGGAAACTACTTCAAATGATTATTTCTTTAATGAAATGTTTGTTCCCTCAGGGGTATAAAATATTAAGGATATTTCTATTTCATTTAAGTGCTCTCATTGATTTGAAAAAAAATTAAACGTATGGGAAAATAAAATATTACAATTAATGTTATACATGAGTAATGAATATGGACATTTGGATTGAGATTTTTTGGATTTTTTTTGAGAAATATAATGTTTTATTCACATTTTATATTTCAAATCATGTTATATATTATAGCTATAAAATGTTATTTTATTATCAATGTTGTGGTTCATGGTGGTGTGCAGATATAAAGGGGGATTAGATAAAAGTATAAACTATCCCAGTTTTAAGATCTAAACTACATGAGGGTTTCAAAAGTTTTTTATAGAGTGCTCAAATAGATGGGATTATTTAGGATGCCCAGATTACTTGAACAAGAAAAAATGTTCTCACCAAATTTTAGTTTGTGTTTTTCTTAGGGTGGGTATTTTATATGAGTTGTATTTTTTATTAAAATTTATTTTTTTATGAAAAATTATATATATGGTAGGTAAATCATTGTAAAGAATAGGTTTTAGAAAAAATTATTATTTGACAGTGAAGTATGAAAATAAATGTCGTATCTATTTTTAGAAAATTAGCAATCATTATCATTATATTGGAATTACTTATTTAATTGGTAGGACATCAATTCTTTCATTCATATATTTTAAGGAAATTGTTTCCTAGAGGATCCAAGGTTTTAAGGGAAGACTACATTATAAATCTAGAAATGGGATATTTATTCATTTAGTTGATTTTTTATTAGTTGTATTTTGGAAGAGCTATATATTCATTCTAAAAATAATCTTATAAATAATTAACATTTTATAGATTTTTTTGGATAATTTGACCAAGGGAAAGGAATAGATCATTAGAATTTATGGTACCTCTATTTTTAGGATAATTATTATAGGGGCCATGCATTTATTGTTTTCAATTCTTTTAATATAGTGATACAGAAAAATAAGGATACAATATGATCCAATAGCCTAAAATAGTATAGTCTTGGGATTTATTAGATAAATATTTCATAAACAAGAATTTTTTTCATATGATTTATGATATGGTAATTATTATATTTAGGTGTATTTTAAGATTGGACGACAAGTCTTTGAGATGGAAAATTCTATGTAATATGGGAATAAGAAAGATGTTACAAGTTTGGTTGGGTTAATTATTTTCAAATATCTCAATATTTATGGTTTTATCACCTTGAGGGTATAAAAATATAAACCATAGAGTTTTCAATTTGATTGATCCTGGGGGTATGTGATGGTATAAGGGGCATGTAAGTATAATTTTTTTCTTTATGAGCTTGATCCATTATTTAAAAAATATTTTTATTAACTATATTGTTGATATTATTAGTTGGCCTTGTAGTCCATAGACATTAATTCTAATGTGTTTGATAAATAAAATGGAAAAATATTCCTATATGCATCTATTTTAAGAGAAATTGTATTCAGCGAGGGTCGAAATATTTGTTAAATGAGTCTTGATGCTTTCTATAAGATATCATAAATTCATGTGCTTGTAATCTTTTCATAGCATTTTTTATCATTGGTTATTTATAATTTATTTATTTATTTATTATATACTATTTATTATGTATTATGTATTATTTATTATTTATCTCATCCCCACCATGTCGTGGACCACCTATAACTACCTAGAAAAATCAAGCATATATTTGGATTGAGTGGGATTTGAACCACTTATCTCATAGTTATTATGAAGATCCTTAACCACTCCACCAAACTCTTCATCAGGCGACTAAAGAAGATTTAATATACTCAAATATATATACACACTCATGTAAATTAATATATAGTGTGTAAATATATTTATTCACGGTCTATATATATATAACGTAGTAGGGTTTACAATAAAATACACACCTAGGAACACTAGTGGGTCATGAATCATCCCTCCCCATAATGAATTTAAAGAACCAACCAAACCACTTTTATCACATTTGCGTGGAATGAAGACCCAACAGAACAAAGGCCTAACCAAGGATGGATTAAAGGCCCATAAAGGTGATGTCCCAAAGGTCTAAAAAGAAACTTTCATGATCTATTTCCCATGATCATAATCCTTAGATCCCCTATTAGTTGTCACCGTATAATGTTGAATGTATAAAAGATTCCCTACCCCCCTACCATGATTCATGGAATCGAGCTTCCCTAAAATGAACTCTGGAAGTGAACCCATCCATCAGACATCAGAGATACATGTTGGATGTTGTGTAGATGACAGGTACAAGAATATCTATCTCTCTTTCGAGCCACCCACCAGGTGATGTATGTGTGGTGACTTGCAGCATCAACTACCTATTTCGTTACATCATCTGAAGACTCCCTCTATGATGAAATTCACATAGAAGGGAACCCATATATCCCACATCAAAAAATATATGGAGACAGAAAGTTGGTTAATGAGCATTAGTGTCACCATACCACATTCAGGACCTCCCCCTCGACAATGCCTTCTTGTCTCCACAAATAAATATACGTATAAATATATAAAATTTAAAAATTATTTTGTAAATATATTAAAAAATATTCTTAAATACATGTTAATATCATTAAAAATATTTAAATATAATAGATTTATATAATGATATATGAAGACATATATATATATATAACTATATATAAAATTACATATATATATTTATATATTAACATAAAATATATAAATATATATAAATATTAATACTTATAAATATCTATAAATATATATATATATATGTAAATTTATATAAGTACATGTAAATATGTATAAATGTGTATAAATCTATATAAATGTAAATAAATACACACACCCACACACAAACACATTGCCACATCGTTGGTGGTGGGGGTGATAAAGGCTAGGGTTAGTAGTTAGTGTATGTTTGCAGAGTTATGTCTCCAAACTAGTGTGTTTACTATATGTTTTTACCATTTTTGTGTTCTACGGTGGCATATATATTTGAACATATATATACATCGATATCAGTGGAGAATAGAGCCTGATGGCTCTCACCCATTTATTATAAGGAAGAAAAAAATGAAAAATGAGAATATGGGGTTAGAAATAGAAAATTCCCCCATAATTAAAATATACAATAAACTGTAATGAAAAATAGAAGGAGAGAGACAAGGATTCTCTAAAAACTCAACATCAGAATGAATGTTATTAATTTTATTGGTCTCCTGACCACACTTTCCAAGGGTGATGTCCTATTCTATTTTTAGGAGACATGCAACGTTTATGATTCACTACAGGAAAATTTATTAAAAGGAAACTGAATGAAAATGGGAGGATATGGAATCAAACATGGAATATTACCCATATTGAAATTATAAAATACATCATAATGAAAAAAATACTGTGGGAGAAAACGATTCACAAAAAACAATGTAAAATAATGAATGTTCAAATTGTGCTAGGACACCCGACCAAACATACCATGTGGTTGATTACATCAACTCCATTTAGGATCTATAAATGGGTTGTTACAAACCCTATCATGATTATTATGAGTTTGAATTATCCCACTACCACTTTTCTCCATAGTAGTTTCACCAGCATCAATATTGGTGAATGCGATGGAAGTAATATCACTTCATTTCACCATTTTAGACACGAGTGGTCCTAAATATATAATTTTAGAAGAAGGAGAATCAAGAGCCACTAATCTTTAAGTGTTGTACATGATGATACAAATAATATGTGTAAAAATAGGTGCATCATGACCAACCATCTATTATAGTCCATCTAAAATCCCACTAATTTTATTAAATTATTTTTGTGATTTTACTTTCATAATGGTATCGGCATCCATATTTTTATTCCCTTTGATATCATAAAAATAATGTAAAATACTCACCTATATAAATTTTTTGTTATACTTATTTTTTATTCATAACAATTTAACAATTTTATCATGATCAATGTCAAAAGATTTTTTCAATGACCAAGGAGCATTGGAATGATCTTACTCATAATCAATCTTACCTTGCTCCAAGAATGCATGTACATTCCCATCGAGAATGGGAGTAACAATATAAATAGGATGAATGTATTACTCCATTGAACTAATAAAAATATTTTTGAACTCTATATAAACAAATAACCATATTTCAAATAGTTAATTTTCAACCACATCTTTATCATGATTCTCCACATCCATACTATCTATAATAGGTTGTTCAACATGCTCATTTTCGACCCTTTACAAATATATATGTAAGACCATGATGTGGCCTTGTATTCCTATTACCATCAATGATTGAACATTGGTCCATTAATAAACTAGAACCACTATTCCACTTACCAATTTATAGTGATTCCTTTTCAAATTCCCAAAGACCACTACCAAAATCTGTCATATTTCTCGTCATCTTCTATTTCAAGATAGAAGCATAATGCCCTAGCCTGGATGAAAAGAGAGAAATAAATATCTCATTGGAACTTCCACTTATGATGCCCAATCATCTGTGTCCCAAAACAAAAATTGGTTTTAAACTGAAAAATAATCTTAAGACTTAAGTAATCACGAATTGTAGAAATATCATCTTGTTTAACCAATGTTGGAAGAGGTCTTCTATGAAAATAATCCTTGAGAAATGTAAATATAAATTGATATATATATATATATATATATGAACATATAACGATATATAACTATGCACACACACACAAACACGTAAACAAATAAGCAAATAATATATATAAATATATTAAAAATACACATTAATACAAATAAATATAATCAAACATATATAACAAAAGATAAACATACATAAATATATATAAATATTTTTATTTTTACATATAACTATCTATATATATAACCACATAATATATATATATATATATAAACAATGAAATACATATAAATACATATTAATATCTATAGATATATAAATATATAAATATATTTACGTAGATATATATATATATATAAATATATAATTTTTACATAATTATGTTAAAATTGAAATAATATATATATATGTATGAGTGTTTATTTAAACATATATATATATATAAATAATTACTAATAAATAATTATTAAATAATTCATAAATCATTAGTATTTAATTTTTTAAAAAATAGAAAATAGAGAATAGTACAAATAATAATTAATAAATGATTTTTAAATATAAGTTCTCAAAAAATAAATAAGTATTAATTTATTATTAATAATAAATACCAATTATTAATTTCATGACTATTTTTTATAAAATTCTTGTATTTGTTTAAAAAAAATTGAAATTTTAAATATAATGATGGTTTTAACCGCAACTAAAAACTATAGCTAAAATGATAAAAATTTGGTAATTTTGATTTGTTGGCTTTTTAAAAACACCTTAATAAAAAATGAAATATTTTGGAGTGGTTTTCAAAATTATCACAAAAAATACTAGTTAAATATAATTTTTCTTTTTGTATTAAATTGAGAAAATAAATCAAACTCTGCATTTCTCACACATGGATGTGGATTTGGCATTATGGTACACTAAAAAAATTAATGTCTTTATTTTGACTAATATCCATGATTATTTATTTCTAGTTTGATGTAGATAATTTTTTACATAAACGGTAATTTAAAATAGTGGTTTTCCACTTATCCTCTATGTGATATATCACAATCCATTTTCTATAGTCCCTCAAACCTCTTCAGAATAAAATATCCTTTCATGTTTCTAAAATTTATGTGGATAAATATAATTTTTTAATGTAATTTTATTATACTATTAAATATAGTAGACATATAAATGTAAATTAATTATTAACAAAATAAATTAATATAAAAAATATGCATTGAGTTTGTATAAGATACATAATACTAATGTATTAATAATAAAATCATCTAGAGTATATATACGATATATATATTGTATGTTTCAAGAAAAAATATTAAATCCTTATTTAATTGTCAACATATTAGTTTCCTTCTTATAAGAATCATATTTATCATGACCTTGACCAACCAATAAGATTGGTCAGGCTTATATGAGAATCATGGAAATATATTATGTTATATAAAAGAGAAATATATATTATATTGTGAATAATTATTAATACATGATGTGTTAACCGAATAAAATTTATTCATATAAGAACAACATAATAAAGTTCATCTGTTGAATTTATGAAGATATGATCCCTTAAATAATCCATTAGTAATTGATATAATTTACAATAGTTTTTACCTAAATATACCTACCTTAAGAGACTATATATGTTGAGTTAAGGCACATGTAAATTTGGATTATAACCAACTAAATTATTTATCATAGTTAGGGTTATTATTTTAGTGAGATTGTATTCAATAAAAGAACATTCCATAATAGAATGTATAATGTAAGTAATGGAATATATATATATATATATATATATTCATGGCCTCAAAAAAATTCAAACATTATCATTGAGTTTGACCCATGGAAAATAATATTTTAATGGAAATAATTTCATTAACAATGATTGTGAGTATATACCAGTATAATCATGGTTAATGACAATGAGTAATTAGTAAGAATAGCCATATGTTCATGTAAATTATTAATGACACATTAATAATCATCACAAGTTGGGAAGGGCTAGTTATAGAGGGTCACACCAATGATAGTTTCGAAACTAAAAACACTTTATATCTTAGTTAATATTTCATCCATATATAGTGGTGGGGTGGGATGGAAACATTTGAAGAAAAAAATAATGATTGATTTTATAATATTTGTTGAATATATGACAAAATATGATGTGATTATTTAATTCTTTTAGATAATAATTTTTCCTACTAAACTAAGAGTTGAGCCAAGTAATATGTATCTATTTAAAATATGTAGGATAATATTTGAGTGGTTACACAATCATTAGATCTCATGTATCACTATAGATCCAAACATATTATTCATAAAAATTATATCATTAGGGAGATTTTTTATTGAATACATTTTAGGGTCTATTCATTTCTTATTGAGTATAAATTTGTATATTCCAAAACAAACCCCTTATATAAAACAATCATGAATAAAATGCCATCCCTTTTGGTAATTTATGCATAATTGGATTTATTTAGTACCATTGGTTGGTTAAAAATGTTTGTCCCCTAAAGAAAGATAAGTATTATAATCCATGGGATATTCTGTATCATGTAATGTATATTGTTGGAAATAATTTATTATTAATTTATGTTTATATCACAGTACATGGGATATGATATGATAATATCGACCAGAATATATATTAAATGGATAACCTTTATGGATGATCATCATATTTGGCTATGAGGATATATTAAAATTAGTACAAGTAGGATCACTTTTATCGAGATACAACTGATGAATCATGTATAAAAGATAGTGAACTCGTATATTGATCGTTCCATATAAATTACAACACATTATTATTTTTTGTAATATAAATAATTTTTTTGTGTTTTTTCTGTAAAGTAGATCAATTTTTTGGGCATAGAATTATATGGTATCACGTAATATATCTCAGTGGAAATACTTTATCTTTATTTATATTTTTTTGGGTAAAACAAGAGTTATGATATGATAAAATGCCACTAGAATACACACACACACACACACATATATATATATATATATTACTAGGTTATATGGATTTGATGACCATTCTGTTTGGTTGTGAGGATTTTTTAAAACTATTATGATTTAGATCACATATATAGAGATAGAACAGATCACTTATGAGTTACAAGTTGGACAATATGTATCTAAATTGACACACATAAATTACACTACATGGATTTCATATATATATATATATATAAATATATATATATTTATAATTATAATGTCATGAGAAAACATTGGTTATAAATCCTTTAAAATAATTATGTATATTAATTTCCCTACTTGATTGGATTCATACAATGATACCTATGTAAATGGATTCATTAAATTGAATTAATTTAATGTGATTAGGTATGATATTAATAAAGTTTAGGAGTTTGATTAATCATGATAGGATGTGTATAGCTATATGTTTGGTGTAAGATAACATTTGTCTCTATTAAGTTATGCCTATATAGGTTCATGTCTAGTACATGATAATTACATATAAAATATATATATGATTTTTTTCATCTTCATTATTGGGTGAAAGAGATATTCTACATATGGATGCCATTATCTGTGTATCCTTCAAAATCTGAATGTTATGAAAAAATAAAGTATTCTAATGGATTTGTGGTGGATTATATCAAACCAAACACCAGTAAAATTTAGGTATCTATTACATGTTTATAGATACTTATCTAATCATATTATTATGAAGGAAAACATAATGATTTAAAACAATACAAATGGAACTTAGTATCATATATAAGATATTGCTAGTTTTAATTTTTAGTATAATGTGTTCCACACATACATAAATATGATTACATTTATAATGAAAATAAGTAGGAGTTTTTTAAGAAATAAAAATAATAAATTAATTAAAATTTATTTAAATAATTAATTAATATATAATTATGACATAAATAAAGTGTTAATTGTATTATTAATAAATAAATATGAGAAAATAAAAATTGTTTTAGTAATGATACACATAGTTATAGTAATGAATAAGTAGTAATAAAACCAATCCATGTCCATAATATGTAAATTATTGATATATTCTTTAAAACAAGACATAAATTGTATTAATTTTTTATTTCATTGTTTATAATATGAAATATGTCATAATATATGAAAACATGAAACCATGGCACATTGAAATCCTTGGAAATGATATTATTACATGTTATATAAGAGAGAATTTATATGATAGTAATTATATTGTAGAGTATGATATTGACATATCATAAATTTTATAATGTTGGATAATGATATTATACAATTAATATAGGCATTCAAATAATTAAAATTTGGTACATAATCCATATTAGGATATCATTATTATAAAATATCAATATGTTGAAAAGTATCCAAAAATAAATAGAACCATTTAAATGATAAATTCTATGACCACATGTCTTAATCATACATTATGTAATATTAAATTTAATATCATATAAGTATAAATGATAATATACAAGTCACAAAGGATTCCATTATAATAAAATGGTAATCTGGTCTATGTGTGATTCTTGTCAAATCTCTCAAAAATATGCTCTTTCTCATTTTTTTCCTTTACACTCATGGTATTAGAATAACCTCGTCATAAATATAATATTACACTAGTGTTGGATGATCCAACAATATAAGGATAAATTTGGGGGGAATTGATCCTTTTATTACCTATACTTCTTCCTCACAATAAAGATTTTATTATAGAATGTGGTTTAGAAATCACTGTGTAGTGATGTAAGTATTCATTTTATATTATATAGTCTTTTAGTTTCAGAAAATGGATAATATTTGTTTATGGTCTATTTTATTATTACTACTAGAATAAGTATAATTGATTCTTAAGAAACCCACCATTGGTATCAAATTAATGTAATGAAATTTTATTTTTTAAATCATGTTTACATTAAAAAATACATGAAATCATATTTGGTCCTCTAAAACATGATTTATATTCTTCTATAAAAATGAATATGATATTTGTTATAGTTAAATATGATATATATATTAAATAGTTTATGGTTTTATTTTATGATATGTTGTAAGTAGTGTTATGATCATTCCATATGATATATGAGATTATAGATTATGACATAGTGTAATTACATCTGTTTGAAGAATATCAAAAGTTATTTGTTGTTTTATCATGGGAAGAAATATATAATTTATTATTTTTAAAAAATTATTGATTGAAGGAATAATATTCTATGATAACATCAATAACACTTATTTTTATTCAGAAAACATATAATTTTATTACCTTTAATATATAAAACATGTCAGAAAATACAAATTTCAATATGGATGGATATAACATGCAATACTCATAGATCTATTGAAGTTGGTTCCAATACAAACTAACTTTATTACCTTTGATTACCGGAATATTAAAAAAAATATTTTATTATATGGTGATTGTTCTCCTATATTAAATTAATGTGATAATTCCCTTAAAGCAATTATCACATACAAAGTTTATTTTTCCATTGATATATTTAGAACATAGGAATTCTGTAAAAAATAATCTAAAACATATGTCATATGGCCCAGATAAAATCTATTTTATAGGAAATTGTTGATTTTTTACTATTAGGTGTTGAGATCTCATAATATTTGAACTTCTTTCTCATGAGTTTCTCATGTGATAAAGTCTAATAAGTGAGGAAATGAAAGTGGAATCCCCAATAATAATTACCCATGTTTTAGTTGTAATGGGATGATCCAATATGAAAATTTCAATATTTTTTATAGAACTGGTATTATTGTTAATGTATGTCATGAATTGCGTACTTTGACGTATGGATTAAAACTGTGATGATATATTCTAATGAAAATGTAGTATTAATTGGGTGCATCATAAATGATATTTAATTAATTGAAATTGTGAAGAATGTAATTTTCCCTTCGAGATTAATGAAACAATATATCTCAATCACTTTTAATGAAAAGTAACTTTATATTTTAATCTACATCAACAGTAGTCCATAAATGAGTTCATTTTTTGATGCCAATGCAAGATAAATCAATAATATAGGATGATGAAGAATGTATGAATCATTATTTATAAGATATCATGAAAAATATATTATATCACATAGTATCATTCATTTTATGGTTGATTTCATTATGAAATTAAATTCTTTCTCAATGGGTTCCTAAATGTGGTGATATACGTTTATCTAGGATTTTAGGTATGATCACTTAATTCCACTATGAATTAGGCATAAAAGTTCACAAACTATGTTTATCTAGAATATCATTAAATTATATTGATTTAAATATTATAAGTAGATATTATATATGACTAGTTTAATAATTATTCATAATGTATTTCTGATCACATAAATTCAATCATAAGATAATGTAATTTAGAATAATGGAGTTTAATTTTCTCTTGTTTATTATTCATAATAAAATAAATATATATTTATTTTTTTACCTTTTCTAGAAATATAATTATTTAAATATTTATTTAGATATTTTAATATTAAAATATATATTTATTCTTTGGTATAGTGAAAATAATTTTTTTTATTTGTTAATTGAATAAAATTTATTTGATTAAATATTTTATTATTTAAATGCTCAATAAATTCCATTGAGGATTTAAATAATGGGATAAAGTCACAATAAGAAATTACATATTTTATTTAATATCATTTAAATTCATTTAATTTATTTTACTCATCAAATTATATTAAAATAAATGCATGTCAAAATTTAAATAATATTATGATTATAGTTATTTGTAATGGGGAACTAATAGAGTAAACAATTTGACAAATGTATTTAGAGAAATTATTAATTTATCAACCCTGGGCATAAAATCCTGGTTATATTATTTTATAATGTGAGACCTATTGTGCACCATAAAAACAATATTGAATTTTGAAAATAACAATAGAGAAATAACATCCCAACCTTCATCTAAATAACATAGAGGATATAAGGTAACTCATTATTGTAATAAATGAAAATAAATATGAAATTCTAGGTTCCCCTATTCTATCACTCAGAATTCCAGGAATGTTTATTTATTTCCATGTTGAATTTCTAGGTAAAAAGATTGGATCTTTCATTTAGACTCTCAATGAGAATGAAAATGTCATGAGGGAGAAAGAAAAAAATATCAATAATGAATTCCTGATTTGAGGTAATTATATTTTTAAATTAAATATAAATTTATTTTTAAAGAACATTTTTTAAGATGTTAGTTTTTTTATCATGTTTTTCCGATTTATCTATAGAAACCAATGAAACACTAAATTGGGAATAATCATATAAAATCTTCTACATTAAAAAACATTTAAATTTTATCGAAATAGTCACATTGAAATTTAATTTAATTTATAATTTATTTGATCAATTTCATGTGCTTATTTTTTATCATTTAAAAAAATTCATTCCTAATCCAGAAGATGAGATAATGTGTTTTTATATTTTTATAAAAAAATATTCCACGACATGTAATGAACTATCTAATATCTCATTTTGATGTGTCGATGTCACTAGTTTCATAGTATAAATAGTGGGAATATAATGACAAATTATGTCTCATGTACCATTGGTTAATCATACATGGAGAATGTCTTAAAAATCTATGAATACCATGTAGATCCGTATGTGATGTCATTATAATTTTCATATTGAATGCTAGTGTGGAATGTTTTAGATACTATTTTGATCATAGTTATCTATGTTTTCATATATATATGACATCAATATATATTATTTATTGACTACTAGATAAGAATCATTGAATGATATTAATTATATAGTTTATAGATAGTTCTACATATCTGGTAACTTGTGACAACCCATGAAAGGTACATAAATATTTTTAGGCATGTAGTTTGGGTAATCATATTTGAAATGTTAACGGAGAAACAAAATACACAGTGTGTAGCTGGTTTTAAAATATGACTAAAACATGGAAACCAATGAAAGGTACATGGTATTTTTTAGACATTCCATGTGGGTCAACATGAAAGACAAGTAAAGAGATCCAAAAACCGCATAGTGTGTAGCTGGGTATACATGACATGTGATTTGGATCATTCTCACTATATATAGGCTGTGTTATTTTCCACATGTCATATGTGTATATAAGAAAATTAATTAATATTGTTAAAATTATTCAACTATACAACATGTAACAATTTCCAAATAAACCATTTACATTAAAATATTTTTGTTGTTCATGCCACATATATTTATGCTGGTTGAAATGGTTATACAAGTTGTGAAATCCTAGTGAATTGTGCCATGAAAGTACATGTTATGTATATCATGATGTGTTGGGTAAGAATTCATGTTATGTAAGAACATAATAAACTACAAGTGTTTTACATAGCATGAGTCAACCAATTTGTTGAGTGATAGTAAACACTATGTATTTATAATATTCTATAAATTGATTTAATCTAATGTAGAAGTTACACACTATGTCTCCCATATAGTATGTGTCATGGATATATTAAATTCCAAAAATGGATTTAATCTGAAATAGAAGTACAATTCATGTGGTCTTCACATTAAACACATTTTATTTAATAATTTTAAAATTTAAATGTAAATATTATATTTATTTTATTTTAAAAAATATTATATGAATGGAATGTTATGGAATTTAAAATTCAGTTTGGAGAAAATGTTAAGTTAAATAATTAATTAATCCGTTGATTGTTTAATACATTAAATTTAATAAATTTATATTAATTTCAAATAATTGAAATGATTTATATAATATCTAAATGTGTAGTCATTGAATGTTTTAATTGATCTTGAGCTTGACAGGCCTATGTTTATGTTGGATTTATCAAATAAAAATTCCTATTTTCAAGTGATAATTTACAACAAAATTAATAAGATGACATAGAAATCATACATACCTCTATTATTATGTATGGTCCTATATGTACAAGATTTTTTTATTTAATAATAAACCACCAATATGCTTCAATTGTGAGGGAGTAAAAATTTGTAATTGATATAGTACCAAGGATTAGGAATTTTTTTAGTACATTAAATAAGGTTAATACATATGATAAAATAGAAATATTGTAACTCAATATAGGGATGATATCATTGAGATATTTCCCCTATGGTAATGTATTATATATCTCAACCTAATAAACTAAGCATTAGATAAAATATCATGGTAATATCATATTTAATTTTATTTTGTTCTTGCATGGTAATTTATTTATTGATATAGTTCATGGGTTATTTTAAAAATTAATCAAGATCACATGGAGTAAATAAATTAGTTGTCATGGTAAATATAAATTATAATTATATTATTATTCATAAATTATTTTGGTGGACGGGGTTAATTAATTATATACATTCCACAAAATGTTGCTAAAATGTGAATATTAAAATAATTTACATTAATTCATAGGCTAATGAAAATTCATCATTCAAAATATTTTGTTAGTAAAAGACTTCCATCACATGAGTTATATTGCAACCATTTTTCAAAGGACTTGTCTTTACCACATACAGGTTCTTTCATTTATCATGGTTTTCTTGTAAAAGCCTTAAGTGAACATAATGTATTTTTCAGTAATGATATGCATCCTTATCAATACATGGTGTCACAGGTTAGAAAGAATTAAGGAAATATAATTTGAGTATTTATAAATTAGGGAGTGCATTCAAAATATCAAGGAGCTACATGTTAATGTAGTTTATTAAAAAAATTACCAAAATACCTTTGAATGATTTGATACGACCTCCGTCTTGGCTATTTGAAGGAAAATTTATATCTTTTCCACTTCAATGTCCATGTAACCTACCATTCTAAATCCAACGTTATGGGATATTAGTATTTTATAAAATATTTGGAGAATAATTAATTCATTAATATTTCTTAACTGGTAATCAAGATAGTGAAATATATTTTATTTTATTTTTTGAAGAAATAATGGAATAAAAAACCTATATACATTGTTAAACAATTCCTTAAAAATGAAAATTTCTTCAAGACACAAATTATCATGACACTATAGGAACTTCTATACTGGACTACTATCATAATTGTTTTATTATGTACTAGAATCCCTTTATCCAAATTAGCTATATCGTTAAAAACGATGAGGAGAAAATTAATCTTAAATGTTTCACATTGTAGATGATACATATGTCTGTCACATCTTCTTATCAACTATTTCAAGATAGAGAAAGATTAAAAATAAATACCTGGATGAAAACATAATGACAACTAATCTGCAAGAACATAAAATGTAGAAAGAGAGGGTAAAAATAATAAATATTTTCACTACACTAGACTAATAAAAACTGGATGATACGTATAGAGAAAACTATATTTTATTCATGATGTTGAATTAGATCAATCACTTATTGATGTTGAGATACCATATTTAAAATAACATATAAATTAATATCATATTACCATATTCGGAACCTATATTCTTTATATTCATTAATAATTATAAAATTATTGGTAGAAATAATCATCTAAGTAATGTTTGGACTATTCACTACTAGGATGTTAGGGATTAGTAGGATCATTTTTTCTTCACCCATTATGGTGAATTAAGTGAGGGAGAAGGTGGAAAATACTATGATGATTTTAATATTCATTGGTTTCATTATTATTCCCATCAAGGATGGAAAATATTCATAGAGAGAATAATTAATTATAAGATATTTACATATTATGTGAAAACGAAGGTAAAGAGAAGTGAAGCTACAATGAATTAAATAATAATAAATAATATGATTATAACTGATGTATATTCATAATTTCATGTAATATTTTTAATTCTCTTACTAGGTATTAAATATATCAATTATATCTAATATCAATATCCAAATATGAAAAATAAAGAAAATGTAAAAATATTACAAGAAAATAGGTGAAATTTTTAATAACATTATTGATGGTGATTCCTATGTCCTATAAAAGAAACTTGAAACCTCCCATTTCTGTGTGGATTAAATTTCATTAAAAAATCATTTTGTAGTGAGTGTCACAAAAAACATTTTCTTAGATTATTGTTTAAGTCATAATGATACATTGTTTAACATTTGAAATGGATGTTATTATAGTATATCGTACATAATTAATAGTTTATAATATTTTAATTACAAATTTATAATATTAGAAAATAATTATGAATATGAATGATATAGCTAAAATAATACCCATATGTAGAAGGATAATTCTTATTCAAAATAATGTTAAATTGAAAGAATAAACCAAAGATGTGATTTTATATCCACCTAGATAGAGAATGTAATATTTGATAAGAATAAATAATTCATTAAGGATGTGAATAAAGTAAAAAATATAACATTATAAGATACACATGATTTTAAAAAAATTAAATTTACCAAAATATGGTTATGGCTTTTTTCTATTTCTCTAGTCGATGAAAGTCAATAGCATGTATTCAAAAAGTTAATATAAATTAATGGTAAAGTTGTTACAAATAAGTAATGATTGGTATTTTGAGACAACTTTGTTATTATTGAATATATTTTCAACTAATATTATGTAAATAATAATGATTTCATTATTAATTGAGGATATTTAATTGGGATAAATATGATGTTCCCATATTGGATAAAAAGATAGAATAAATTGAATAAACCTAACAAGATAGGTATAATTATAGGTTGAGTTATGGACATTATAAATGGATTAGTGAAACACCTTGATGATTGGGAGTAATTGGATTACATTATTCATATGTATAAATGAGTTTCTACATTTTTTGTATGATAAGAATAATATTCAAACAAGATAAAAATGATTTAGTTAATAAATGTTCTCCTTTTCTAGTAACATATTACTATTATATATTATCATGGAGATGCATTCAAATTGAAAGGTTCATTGGATCATATTTTGAGCTATTTCAAGGAAATTAAGTTTCAACTTAGGATTTTTAAATAAGTTGAATGAACTAGAAAGATAGTGTGAGATTCATCTGAAAATAATATTAATTATATTTGATGAAATTGAGTTACTTATATTGGACTAGTTGAGATATGTATATTAATGTGAAAATATTTTTAGTTCGTACCCACATCAATATTTTAGGAATTATATTCATTTGGTAAATCTAGTTAATTATGTCATTAAGGTTAATGTTCAGAGTATGATTAAATTATATGTGTCTACAGTTAAAATTTTATAATATGAATAATTTTTAAGGTTGCAATATTAATTATTTCCATGGAGTGTAATGAATTATATATAATCAAACTCTATGAAGAAGATAATAAACTTGTTATGAGTTTTTGACGGTTTATCCCTATGTTAACAATGAAAGAAAACTACCAAAAGTTGAACAACACTTAGATGATTTATTCTTATAGAAAATATAGTATAATGGAATAATATTTTAAATACAATAAGTATTATTTTTATGAAGATTTAATTTTTTTAGTAAATCTAGTAATTATTGAGGAAATAATTATATATTAAAAGATTAATTATTTTTTATTTTTTGGAAATAGAATCAATAAATTATGTTGATAATATTAGGGTTTATTATTGAATTAAATGAAGTTAATTTTAATCTGTTATTTACTACTGTTATTGTTTTTTCAATATATATAAAAATATAATAATGTCAAAAAATTATGGAATTACGTGTTTTTGAAATATTTATACATTTATGATATTTAATATTACAAAAAAAGTTATAATTTGATAGAGAATTAAAAAAAATGTAATTTGTAACATTTTTTTTAATAATCTCATACATTAACTACAATTCGATAATGATTTAACAACACTAGATGATATGAAAGATTTATGAACATGTGATTTCATAATGGTTATCTTGTCCATGGAAATTGGAAATGGATGGATACTGTTCTTGTTGATGTAAGGGTAATTCACCCTTCCAATGAGATTGAAAACTAAAATATAGAAAAGGGATGATATCATTTGAAAACCAAAATATCCATAAAAATTTCATAATGTTCATATGGTGATTTCATAAAGGTAATTAGAACAATTTATAATGGTCATCATTTGAATTTTTAAAAAGTCTAAGTAAACCCTTGAGAAATATAAGGGACTTGAATAGAGTCTCTGAGGATCACAATGAAAAAACATATTTCAAAATTTGGAGAGATATATAAATTAATAGTGAATATTTGAATGTTAAACATTAAAAATAAGAAATAACATTAGATGATTAATGTTATTCTCTTTAATGTTCCAAATATAATGATTAATGTTACTATCTTGATTCAATATAATTGTTTTTACATTAATGAAAAATGATTAATTTGTTATGCATCAGGTAGAATAAATCGATTTAAATAAGATGGTAGCGGATTGATATAAACCAAATATTTTTTTATGTAGTTACACAGAAATAGTAATTTCATGTAATAGTTAGTGATGAGAAGAATGTTGTGATAAATCTTCATATTGGAAAAAATTATTCCACACATTAAATTTTATGATTTATGTGTTTTCTGGCAATGTTTAAATATAAGACTAAGATTTTTATAGAGTATTGTATATAAAATAAATTACAAGTCTCTTAGAGATTTAATATTGGTTTATATAATATTTTTAATAAATAATTGAATAAAAAGTTAGATGATTAGGACATTGATAAGATTCAGTGGATATTCATATACTCATATATATAAAGGTAATATCATGTGATTCATATTATAATAGAGAGATAATAAGAGGAATATTAAGGGTGTCTTTCTTAACACAACCTTTATTAAAATAAAGCCACGTGTCAAAAGGGAGAAGAAGAACCCAATACTATATTCTATAAAAAAAACTAATGTTGTGAAGATAGGATGAAATGATTTATAATTTAATGGGATTTTTATGTGTAACAGAGATATAATAATATATGATAATTTTATCACTATTAATATATTAGGTTCCAAATAATTAATTATTAACAATGATGTCATATGTGTTAATAATTATAAATTAAAGAAGAATAAGAAGAAGGGAGAGAATGGACTTGTTCTTATTGATTAACATTCATCTAAAAGAAGTGGCATTGTGAATATTGCCTTATTATATTCTGATATCATAATACTAGATAGAGAAATTGTAACTACAATATTATTATTATATCATCCCTCCTTTTTATAACATAAAATTTCATTTCATTACACAAAACTGAGGATCTTTATGGTTTAGTGTCTTGGAAACCAGGAACATAAAACCTGAAAACATAAAACATTCTTCTTAAACACTTGAAAGGCTTCTCTTCATTTCATCCTAGGTTCATTACTGTATCTCATAACCTGGGGACATACATCAAAAGAAAGGGGGAGTAGAAGGCCCATTAAGGGAAACAAGAAAAACATTTTACATGTGAACTTGAGATACTTCAATAAGGCCAAAAAAAGAACTATAAGGCATGAGAAAGGAATCATGAGGCATTTCATAATAAAAATAACATTTTTCATAACTTGAAGTTGTGTCTACATCATTTTACATATAAAATCATGAACATATCACCAAGGTCCATCCCCAATGTTTCATTTGAAAATTTCCAAGGTTATTCACCAAGGTATCGTGAAAATTGTAATCTCTAGTGGTTACATCATTACCCAATGCATTGGGACATTATCAGGGAGCACCCTTAAATTTTCCTTTATTATCATGTGAGACACATATATCATCATAAAACATTTCATAAAGAACCCATATATCACAAAACAAATGGGTTTCATAATCATAATGTTTTACAAACTGCTTTAAAGACGTGATCTTAATGTCACTTTTAACCCATGAAAAGGGAAAGTGTGTCTCATGTATGTAAATCCCAGAATTTAAAATAGAAAATTTGATATATATGTGAATAACCTTATATAAATAAGAGATTTTAGTATTCACTTTATAACATAAAATAATTTTGAGAAAAGAGAGAGGCATTTTGAGATGAAAATTCTGCAGCATAACGACTATGTTACATGGTTTTAGAAAACATTGAAAAGAGAGGGGAAATGGTTCACCCACTCATAAATGATCCATAAAACATTATGGATACAGAATATAAGGTATTTAAGAACATGGTAATTAAATTTGAATGATATACCA
Source organism: Viscum album (assembly GCA_963277665.1). Lineage (NCBI taxonomy): Eukaryota > Viridiplantae > Streptophyta > Magnoliopsida > Santalales > Viscaceae > Viscum > Viscum album. The sequence goes on along the minus strand of OY728133.1, from coordinate 1,991,666,127 downwards.
TATTAAATGAAAAACATGGAAGTGAGACAAAAATAAGATTTCTCTTATGAAAATTCGGCAGCCTAATGACGTTACATAAACTTCAACCAAAATTGAATTGATGAGATAAAAAAAGGTCTCTAATAATATGAAAATAATATATCAGTATTATATATATATATCATACCCCAACATAATAAAAATGAACTTGCAAGACTTGACATGGAATTAGAACTTTGAAAAGGGAGAAAGGTGCAAGGACCACTTAAAAATTCAGCAGCCCAACGACACCACTTAAACATCAAAATAATGAATTGAAGAGATCAAATGGGTTCTCTCATAATATGGTCATAAAATATAAGTATGATAGATATAGAGATCATACCCCAACATAATAAAAAGGAACTTGAATGAATTGACATGAATGTAGAACTTCAAAACGAGAAGGGTGAAGAACCACTTAAAAATTCGGCAGCCTAACGGCGCCACATAAAACTTCAAAATACTGAATTGAAGAGATCAAATGGGGTCTCTCATAATATGATCATAAAATATCAGTATGATAGATATATAGATCATAACCCAACATAATAAAAAGGAACTTGAAAGACTTGACAGGAAAATCGAACTTGAAAAATGTGAAGGATGAAAGAATCTCTTAAACATTCTGTAGCCTAACGGCGTCACTTAAACATTCATAAAATGAAATGATGAGAGTAAGAGGGGATCTCTCATCATAAAAACATGAAAAAGGAAGTAAGAAGAATATAAAAGAATATCCTATCACATAAGAACATGGAGCATAAAAGGAATGACATAAAAGAGATTACATGAAAAGAAAGAGAGAGGTCAGATCCCTTACCTTAAAACGTAACTCTTAATACTCAAAGGTTGGGACCTTGAGGGCTTGGGGGCACCTTGGGAGGACTTCTTGGGAGTTTAGGAGACTAGAACTTAGTTGAGGATTGTTTTTGGAGTCGAAAAGATGAGAGGAGGGCTTGTTATTTATAGGGAAAGTGAGGGGACAAGGCATTAATGGCCAAGGGAGACCTCAAAAGTGGTTTTCTCAAAAGCATGGGCCCTCCCATGGTAATTCCCAAAGAGTTATGCCACATGGGGACCCCCACAGAATAATGCATCCCATTTAGTCGACCATACCTTAAAATATCTCATGACATCATCATGAAATAGTTATGATGTCATTATACATACCGAAACCCTAAAACTATATTTTTACTATTCACTAAAAATTCAACTTTCTCAGAAAAATCCCAAAATTTCACATTAACCAAATATCAATGCTCTGATTTTAAAAATGAACTCTATTTTATAAAAATAATTTTCTAAATATTTTTATTTCATTTTTTTAAATAAACACACTATTCACCGAAAATTCATTTTTTTCAAAAAAATCCCCAAAAGTTACCTTAACATAATATCGATGCTCTGAGTTCAAAAATGAAATCCATTTTATAAAAATAATTTTCTAAATATTTTTAATTTAATTTTTAACTAAAAAACACTATTCACCTGAAAAAACTAATACTTGAATAATAATTTATGAAATTGTTATTTAACAATTTTATTGAATCTCATTACTTAATCTAGGTGTCTAAATTATATTAAAACTTTCTTTGAGTGAAATTACTAATCCGTTTGGTCACATTACTAATCCTAAGCATAAAATCACTATTCATAATTTACTATTAATCAAAAATTAAGTTGATCTTATTATACTCTAAATTCTGTACTAAACATAATTGTAGAAGGCTATTTTTTGAAAATCATTACACATTTTTAATTATTTAAGGTTTACATAAACATTTTTTTTTAAATATCCTTTCTCTAAAATTCACCAAAAATATGCATACTATATTTATCCGGACATTTGAAAAGTCATAAACATCATCATAAGAAGAAATCCCAATTTTTATTTAAAACAAGGGATTACACAAGGTAGTTACGGTCTCCTTACATAGCCCCTTATCACACCAGCATAGGACCTATGTATAAGGTCTGCTAAGGTGAGAGAATCTGAGGGAGGCTCGACCAACATCGCACGAGTAGTAATTTCTATCAGTTTGAACTTCACACGAAGGCGATCCCGTTCTAACTTCACATGATGAAGTTCATCTTGGGTTTGGTCCAGAGCAAAGCCTAGCGGGGCTACCTCTTTCCCAAGTTCTGTTAGATGGGCTTCGATCGGTCGAAGACTATTGGGTGAGGCCATCAAATCTTATTTCTATATTAATTAACCATGATTACTTGTATTTGGAGACAATAATCAAAATGTTTAGTTTCCAGCGGTCATATTGACCAATGGTCATATAACAGTCAAAACCCAATGGTCTCATTTTAATTATACTCAGGTTATCAAATGAAACATTTTTGTTGAGTATAAAAATAAAATAAAATAACACAAAAAAATCAGGAAACAAGATTTATTCAAAATTTCGGGTCATTACAATCTTCCCCCCTTAAGAAATTGCATCCTCACAATTTTTAAAATTGGGTTTTGAAATTTCATTGAAGGTCCCACATCGGAAAAGGAGTCAGTAACACTATTACTTTAAAAGAAAGAAAGGAAAGTACAAAGGTCACCTGAGTTAACCCATACTAGGATTCTATGGAGGAAAACATGGATATGGAAGAAAAAAACAAAGGGTCAAGTTCTGGGGAAGAGTGATAGAAAACATGATTAGGAGAAAGTTAACCATAAGAAAATCCCAAACTTACGATGTGTGTAAATGGTCATTGATTACCTAGTAGGAAATGTAAACCAACAATGTTTCTGTTTTACGTTCCTTTTCATAATTTTGAGGAATTCGTTTACTACATATAACAAAAACATAAGAAAATATACCTACCTTCAAGTAGAGTTTCATCCTTTAATAAGTATCTACCAAAACTAATCTTTTCTCCAAATGATGAGAACTCAAAAACACTTGGTCTCATCATAAGCACAATAATCATCTTCTATAGAATCACACAATCCACAAAAGATTAACCTTCGATTTCATCTATATTTAAACATTATCCCAAAAACAGAAAGGGTAAGGTAAAACAACTCTTCAAAAAGAAATAATTCCATAGGAATGGAAACTACTTTTAAATCATCAAAGTTCCATGGTACTACCTAGAGTTCATCATAGACCATTCTGTAAATAACAGTCCTTAAAAGTCCTCAAAATAAACCAAACTAAGATTGAAACCCAAATACATGAAGGATTAGATATCATAGTCTTCCAAGGTAAACTTTATCATTCATCTCCAAACAACATCAACCACTCCTAACATCTTATAACAAAAGTAACTAACCTAAACATATTTACCCCAAGATAGGTTAATCATTTCCATAAGTAACCTAAATTACTATAAGTCCACCTTAAATTCATTAATTCTTCAAAATATAAGTCAACCTTACTTCTCAATGAAAATACTGTAGTAATCTATTTACCTCGATCATATAGGGTCCCCAGAATAGTGAACGTCTTCCAAAATAATAATCATCTTTTAATTCCCTAATCATACCTGTCCTATTAATATTGCAATCATCGCATTTCCTATCACATTTGTTGTTGGGACATATTCTTCCATTTCCCACCATTAACTAAGTAGATAATGTATAATTAGGGGCTTAAATAATTCGCCAATAATCATGAAAAGGAAACCTTAAGCATAAAAGGATAAACTTGTAGAATAAAAATATATCCTGACTTGCGATCCCCTAGGTTCCAATCTTGGTTATCCATGATCATATATTCTTATGTGAATATTTATTTTATTTTATTTTATCTTTGTTCCTTTAATAATGGTTCATACTAAGCTTATGAATTTACCAAAGCATATCCCTCGGGAGTGTCGTAACCAAGAGTGCAGCAAGGCCCATTGTCATGTACCTGTTCCTGTTCGATTCTAGCTCAATGCGGGATTTTCGGGTTTTACCTTTATGTACATCTGTGCCAGAGCCACCTCTACCTGCTCGTATCCAGACATGGATGTATTTGCTTGGAAACCCCATACTCAATACTCACCAAAATATCTAGAAGATTTCCTATATTTAAACCTTTCTATAGGGTTCTTCCTAAAGTTTTCATATCCTAATTTCCACATATAACTAAACCTCCCTTTGATACCAACTATAGCATCCCTCCTTTTTATAACATAATATTTCATTTCATTACACAAAACTGAGGATCTTTAAGGTTTAGTGACTTGGAAACCAGGAACATAAAACATGAAAACATAAAACATTCTTCTTAAACACTTTAAAGGCTTCTATTCATGTTCATACTAGATTCATTACTGCATCTCATAACCTGGGGACATACATCAAAAGAAAGAGTGAGAAGAAGGCCCAGTAAGGGAAACTAGAGAAACAGTTTACATGTGAACTTGAGATACTTCAATAAGGTCAAAAAAGAACTTTAAGGCATGAGAATGGAATCATGAGGCATTTCATACTAAAAATAAAAATTTTCATAAATTTAAATGTGGCTACATCATTTAACATAGACAATCATGAACATATCACCAAGGTCCATCCCTAAGGTGTCATTTTAAAATTACCAAGGTTATTCACCAAGGTATCGTGAAAATTGTAATCTCTAGTGGTTACATAATTACCCAATGCATTGGGGCGCTATCAGGGCGCATCCATAAATTTTACTTTATTATCATGTGAGCCACATATATCATCATCAAACATTTCATAAAAAACCCATATAGCACAAAATAAATGGGTTTCATAATCATAACGTTTTAAAAACTGCTTTAAAGACATGATTTTAATGTCACTTTAAACCCACGAAAAGGGAAAGCGGGTCTCATGTATGTAAATCCCAGAATTTAAAATAACAAATTTGATATATATGTGAATACCCTTATAGAAATAGGAGCTTTAAGTATTCAATTTATAACATTAAATAATTTTGAGAAAAGAGAGAGGCATATTGAGATGAAAATTCTGCAGCATAACAGCTATGTTACAAGGTTTTAGAAAACATTGAAAAGAGAGGGGACATGGGTCACCCACTCATAAATAATCCATAAAACAGTAGAGGGACAGAATATAAGGGATTTATGAACTTGGTAATGAAATTTGAAAGATATACCATGTGAAATGAAAAACATGGAAGTGAGACAAAAATAAGATTTCTCTTATGAAAATTCGGCAGCCTAATGACGCTACATAAACTTCAACCAAAAATGAATTGATGAGATCAAATAGGGTCTCTCATCTTGTGAACATAAAATATAAGTATGATATATATAGAGATCATACCCCAACATAATAAAAAGTAACTTTCAAGACATGCCATGGAATTAGAACTTTGAAAAGGGAGAATGGTGCAAGGACCACTTAAACATTCAGCAGCCTAACGACGCCACTTAAAATCAAAATTCTGAATTGAATAGATCAAATGGGGTCTCTCATCATATGGTAATAAAATATCAGTATGATAGATATAGATATCATACCCCCAAAATAATAAAAAGGAACTTGAAAGAATTGACATGAAAGTAGATCTTCAAAATGAGAAGGGTGAAGAACCACTTAAAAATTCGGCAGCCTAACGGCGCCACATAAAACATCAAAATACTGAATTGAAGAGATAAAATGGGGTCTCTCATCAATGATAATAAAAGATCAGTATGATAGATATAGAGATCATACCCCAAAATAATAAAAAGGAACTTTAAGGACTTGACATGAAAATCAAACTTGAAAAATGAGAAGGGTGAAAGAATCTCTTAAAAATTCGGCAGCCTAACAGCGTCACTTAAACATTCATAAAATGAAATGATGAGAGTAAGAGGGGATCTCTCATCATATAAACATGAAAAGGGCAGTAAGAGGAATATAAAAGAACATCCTCTCACATAATAACATGGAGCATAAAAGGAATGACATAAAAATGATTACATGAAAAGAAAGAGAGAGGTCGGATCCCTTACCATAAAACGTAACTCTTAAAACTCAACGGTTGGGACCTTGAGGTCTTGGGGGCACCTTGGGAGGACTCCTTGGGAGTTAAAGAGACCAGAACTTCTTTGAGGATTGTTTTTGGAGTCGAAAAGATGAGAGGAGGGCTTTGTATTTATAGCGAAAGTGTGGGGACAAGGCATTAATGGCCAAGGGACACCTCAAAAGTGGTTTTCTAAAAAGCATGGGCCCTCCCATGGTACTTACCCAAGTGTTAGGCCACATGGGGACCCCGACACAATAATTCATCCTCTTTAGTCGACCATCCTCTGAAATATCTCATGACATAATCATGACATAGTGATGATGTCATTTAACATACCGAATCCCTAAAACGGTATTTTTACTATTCACTGAAAATTCAACTTTCTCAGAAAAATCCCAAAATTTCACATTAACCAAATATCAATGATCTGATTTCAGAAATGAACTCTATTTTATAAAAATAATTTTCTAAATATTTTTAATTCATTTTTTTAAATAAACACACTATTCACCGAAAATTCATTTTTTTCAGAAAAATCCCCAAAAATTACCTTAACATAATATCGATGATCTGAGTTCAAAAATTAAATCCATTTTATAAAAATAATTTTCTAAATATTTTTAATTTAATTTTTAACTAAAAAACACTATTCACTTGAAAAAACCAATACTTGAATAATAATTTATGAAGTTGTTATTTACCAATTTTATTGAATGTCATTACTTAATCTAGGTGTCTAAATTATATCAAGACATTCTTTGAGTGAAATTACAAATCTATTTGGTCACATTACTAATCCTAAGCATAAAATCACTATTCATAATTTACTATTCATCAAAAATTAAGTTGATCTTATTATACTCTAAATTCCGTAATGAACATAATTGTAGAAGGCCATTTTTTGAAAATCATTACACATTTTTAATTAGTGAAGGTTTACATAAACATTTTTTTAAATATCCTTTCTGTAAAATTCACCAAATATATGCATACTATATTTATCCAAACATTTGAAGAGTCATAAACTTCATCATAAGAAGAAATCTCAATTTTTATTTAAAACAAGGGATTACACAAGGCAGTTACGGTATCCATACATAGCCCCTTATCACACCAGCATAGGGCCTAAGTGTAAGGTGTGCTAAGGTGAGAGAATCTGAGGGAGGCTCGGCCAACATCGCACAAGTAGTAATTTCTATCAGTTTGAACTTCTCGCGAAGGAGATCCCGTTCTAGCTTCACATGATGAAGTTCAACTTGCGTTTGGTCCAGAGCAAATCCCAGTGGTGCTACCTCCTTCCCAAGTTCTATTAGATGGGCTTCGATTGGTCCAATACTACTGGATGAGGCCATCGAATCTTCTTCCTATATTAATTAACCAAGATTACTTGTATTTGGAGACAATAATCAAAATGTTTAGTTTCCAGCAGTCGTATTGACCAATGGTCATATAACAGTCAAAACCCAACAGTCTCATTTTAATTATACTCATGTTATCAAATGAAACATTTTTGTTGAGTATAAAAATAAAATAAAATAACACACAATAATTAGGCAACAAGATTTATTCAAAATTTCGGGTCGATACAATTATATTATATTATCCAGTTAAGTTCAGGGTAGCCATTTTGGAACCTACAATTTGATGAAGAATATTAGAACCACATTGACCTTAAGGGAAATGATTCAATAATATTGGTCTTACTTTAATGAGGGTTAATTATTTTATTTTATTCTTGTAATAGAAATTCATTTCATGAATTTTAACTAGTTGTTCCAAGGATTATGTGCCAATGTATATTCCATTTTATAATATTTTTATGATAATAAAATATAATTTTGGTTTGGGAGGTGGGGAAACCTCCATAAAACAAGGATGTAGTCATCCGACATGATGGAGAACATCATTTAAAACTCATAGTTTCTTTTTTTCTATCATGTTAATAGTACATTAATTGAAACATAATTTTGGAAAAGCTAGAGCAATCCAATCATCAAATATGTGTATAGGTAAGGTAGTTAAATTATTTTAATTAGTACTAATCTATACAACCCTTATTCTCCTCCCTCAATGTTATTCTAATATCTCATATGATTCAATAAATTGGTAAAAGGGATAGGTTCCACCACTAATTGGGTTCCCAAAATATCTATATTTGATAAAATTTTTTTTTTTTCAACTTCGACTTTTAAATGGATTTATGAATTCAATATTTAAAAAACCTTGGGCCTTCCCTATCAAATTAAGCATAGAAGATATGAATTCTATGAAAGTGAAGAATAAATGCAATGAAAATAAATGTAATTAAAACAAGTGAATAAAAATTATAGAATGCATTATTAAATAAATAATATAATAATGATTCTTTACTAATTTATGGTAATCAACGTACAACAATTCCTTTAATAAATAAATTTGAAGATAAAATTTTTTACCTATATTTTTATCCTAATAAAGAATAATATGTAATATAAGAGGAAAACATAATGATTTAATAAATTAATAATAATATGGAAACAATTACCATATTTTTTTCAAATAACTCAATTTATATAATGGAAATTAAAATCCCTTACCAAAATATTCTTACATATTATCAAAGTACAAGTTGGGATGATCACATTTTAGAGGATACAAAACATGGATCAATTGGTGCTTAAATGTAAATATTGAATAATTTTACTTATAAAATAGTCACATTTATTTGAGATAGTTTTAAATTAGTATAATAGGATATCTCCACACATGAGGAAGAATAAGAATGTTCAGAGAAATATCTAGATGAAAGGGTATAAATAAGATAAACTCTCTCTAAAAATGTAAAATCCTTAAATTATGTTAATGTGGAGCTTGAAGAAAGTTTCTAATTTTTTAGAAAGATTGGATATATAAAATATATGCGAGAGAATAATTAAGAAATTCGATTATGCGATTATCTATGAAGTAGAATAATATTATAAGGTTGTCATTAATTTCAAGAAAACCCAATTATAGATCAATTCATCGAGAATAAAAGAGAATATCCACTAATTAGAAAAAATGAATAAATTCATGATGCTTTTTAGGATCATATTTTAGAGATGAGAAATTAATTTTAAGAAATATTGAATTTATAAATGTTTGAATAACAATTACTTAATATGAGGACTCCTTAATTGGATATTAAATAGAAAAATGTGTGTGTGGAACAAGATGAGTCTACATAACATACTGAGAAATGATATTCATAAAAAACAATTACAAATAGAAAAATTATAATCTAAGACCATTACCTAATTAAAAATTGTTATTGATATAATCCAATAATTAAAAACTTGAAATCATAAAAATAAAAGCATCAAAAACCCTCAGTTTAATATCTTTTTACTAATTCTTCTTTCTAGAATAGTGTCAGATTAAAATTAAAATATTTATTAAAATATATAGAGAAATATGATGAGGATATTACCTCTATATAATTGGTGAATATGAAGAATATTTTTACAACATATTCCCCATAAAATTACAATTAAATAAAAATAATAAATAATATTAATAATAAAAAAATAATTCAATTATGGATAGATTACAACTCGAGAGAAGAGATCAAGGTTTGTTAGAAAACACTAGTGTCCAAAATTGTTCATGAAAAATTATATATAAAGTTATAATATCATATATACCACTATAATAAAAATATTGGTACTATAGGGGGTGGGGTGGGGTAGTCCATGAAATTATAGAAAACATCGAAGAATGATCCAAAACTATTTAACAAAAACAGAAATCAATGTCCTGAAAAATTATATAGATTTTGTAATAATAGTGGTCAAACTAAAGAAGAATAATATTACAAATCAACTAATCAAGTATAAAAATATCTAAAGTGATAATATCACTAGATACATATATAAATTCATGGGAAGAAAAAAGGATATTACTCTGTGGGTTCATTTCAGAAACTTAAAGAGATACAATGATTGTTAATTGCGTAGAATAAGAGTACGTGAGAAAAAATTATATAATAAGAATAAGATCACAAGACATGAGATTTATGTGGTTTGGTAATAGTACCTACATCTAGTTATAAGAACTAATCAGTCCTTATCAAGGAAAAATTTATAGGGTATTCTTACAGAGTGAAAAAACCCTTTCCCAAAATTAATTCATAATAAAAAATTGTGCTAAATTACTATGCATCAATATAGTTCCACATTTTCATATTTTATACACTATTAAATAATAAATGTTGAATTATATTATATAGATACAATAGAATTTTCAAAATACACCATAATACCTCATCAGATTCCATATTTCTAAAGTAATATTTTAGATTTATCCTGACAACTCTATAGTAGTAAGGGAAACTAATGGTTGTCCTAGGTTAAAATGATAGACTAGAATCCATGATTTTTATAATCTCTCAGTTGGAGATTGAATTACATAATTGAAATTCATCCATGGTTCCATCTCAAGAAAACATTCTTAATCTAATAACATCTTCTAATTTACCAACTTATGGGAACATTCAGATCAAAGATTCAATTTCTTGTCAGCAAAATTATGAAAGGAAAAATAATTTCAATTCAATGATACAATTTTTAGATTATGATTCATGATATGAAATATAATTTCCTTATATTATCACCTACTTTTTTCCCATATTCTTCATATTAATATCTATTTATTAATGAGGACCAACTGAGGCATAAACGTTCTTCAGCTTCTCAATCACTATCCACTTCATTAATAGGTCTGTCATAATATTGGTTCCATGAATATTTTTTAATACCCACAACCGTAAATGTATTATGTTCCTAATAAAACTGTGGTTAAACTATATATTCTGAATTATGGAGTGTAAAATAGGGTTCCTTACATTATGTATAACACTCAGAAGGTTATAGTGAAATAAATTTTCATTTTAATTTCAATCCTTCTCTCCAATAAGGTCTTTAGCGAAGTCATACCCTTCTTGGTATCTATTAAAACAATGTACTATACCAATAGAGTTGGTATAACTAAAAACTGTTATAATTAAGATATCCATTTCAATGAGGTTCTTCCAAAAGTAAAAACATAACATGTGGAACTCTTCCTATTGTCAACACCACCTATAACAGCAGCATCTAAATAAATGGGTAATGATTTTTGTCTCCCAACATATAAATATATTTCCTGGATTCTATTCAAATACCTCAGTATCCATGTCACATATTTCAAATGTTTCTTTTTTGGGTAATCCCTGTACATACTCTAAAATCCCACTACATGAGAAATATCTGGCTTAGTAAAGACTATATCATACAAAAAGCTTTCAACAACTAATTCATAAGTGATATTTTCAATGTACCACCCTATTATATTGTATATAGTGATATAAACTATTAAAATTAAAAAATATTTTCAAGGGTAATGTAAAAACGTATTTTATTATAGTATACTAATTATTATTAAATCTTGTACAATGTATTCATCATGGGATTATATCATGGTTTAAAAAATTAAGTCTCTCTTGATCATTATCCTTAAAATAATAAATGCTTTTCTATGATCATTTAACATAAAATCCTCATATATCTACCCTTTAATATCATAAATACTCTATATACATTATCCTTAAATGATCACTAATTATATATAAAAATTAATAATGTTTCCATCACCAAAATTAATGAAATAATATTATTTATCCATGAAACATCATTTATATTAATTTATACTCATTAATGAATCAAATTTCATATTCCACTACGAAGGATCATTATTTAACACATATACACTCTTCTATAGTTTTTACACTACATATTTCCATATTGATTAAAAAAATTATTTTGTTTATATAAATATTTTCTTCAGATATTTTTAAAGGAAATAAGGATTTTGTTTAATATGCTCTGTCTGTAAATCCTCTAATGAATAAAAAACAAATAACATCATGTGTGTTTGTATAATTTTCTATATATGATAAAATTTTAGTGAAATCCACACCGTATTTATATTTAAATCAATTAAAAAATAGATTTTAATTATATCACCACTTACAATCATATTATTCCTTAACCCAATATAACCAAGAGTTTTGTAATGCTTTATTTTCTTATGGAAAAGTGTCAGATCCAATGTATTTTATCATTTATTGAATAATTATAATCTCTTATAGCAAACTCAAACATTATCGATTCCTTTAACTTCATTACTTATTAAAATAATTATGTATCTCCATCATTAGAAAATAAAATATAGGGTAAGGATAATTAATACTGAATCAAATAACTTCTTACTCTTTTTGATCTCCCTAAATCCACTGAAGTAGTAGGATGCACCGATTTTGGTGTCATATGCTCAGGAACACCTTCAATCATCAGATTATCATGGAACCACTATTCCGTATTTCTACCACAAATTTATATAGAATGGTGGTCCTTGGAAATGAATCGTTCATTAAATATTACCTTTTATTCCCTGATTTTCTTCGTATTTTTATCATCCCTAAAATAATATCGGAAATATATTTCACTGTAATGAAAAATGAATCATTATTTTAACATAGAATAATTATTTTCAATTTCATCAAAATTTATATTCACATATTCAAAACAACCAAAGGATTCGTAATTATGGTTTTTTTCCTTATTTTTTGGCTAGAGTACCACAAGTAAACACTCTCAAAATAGTATATATGGACTCTCATTTTTGATATACACTACCATATTCAATAATTCTTCCTAGATAGTCTTAGGTAATATAATGTCGATCCACAAACTCCTAGAACATTTATTAATTGACATATTTATCCTTTTTATCACATATTCATGTCATGGTGTACTAATGGCACAATTCTCCCACTGATTTCATTATTAGTATAGAATTATCCATAATATTTGTTTTGAAAATATCATCCATTTATAGACATCATGAATTATAAAATTTATTCAAGCATATTCTCCATAATAGTACTCCTATTTTGAAACATTAAAAACACATCATATTGTTTTTATAAAGTAAATACATACCTTGTTTGTAGATTCATAAAATAACGATGAATAATATGGTGACTCTATAAGGTAATGTAATGATCGAGGACCCAAAAGATAAATGTTACCTAGTTCAAGTATCTCATTTTCTCTTCTATAATTTTTTTTAAAATAAAGTCATTTGATTTAAAATATATATAATTTGACAAATTCTAACATTCTACAGATTTCGATCTGATAACATTCGATTTATTTCTGGAACCTTCACCCCTTTTCACTTTTCTATACTTTATGTTATCCTAGCATTAAATACATAAATATTATGATATTTATTTTAATATTTCAAATATTTAATAAAAAATATGCACCCTAAAACCATAATAGAGTAATGTATTTAAACACTAGATATATAATAAACTTATTCAATCAAATATATTCAATATCTCATGCACAAATCTTCTAATATATAACCCTTCATAGAAATTCATTATCATGGACCATCTCAATGGGGCCCATGGGGTGACAACCAAACCCCCCCCTCCAATAGTCTATGGGATGATGGCTATAAATAAGCAGGAATATCACTAACATGAGAGGCCTTAGACAAAGTAACAATACTCACAAAGACATCTACAATCCCATAAAATGATGAAATATAAAAATAACTTAAGTAATGATCCATCTATCAAATATAAAAGCCACAAATATTGTAAGAAGAATGAAATGGAAAGTAAAAAAGGGACAAATACAAGCTCAAAAAAAGAGTTTGAAAATATGTCTAACCTAAATAGTATGGTTGGGGATTGTTGTCAAGATACCACATGAATAATACATTTTCTATCTTCTATCACTAATCACCTCCTAGTACATGTCCATTTAGGACTCTTTCAAAAGGTCGATTATCAGCCTATGACACCCCAAGTGCTGGGAAAGATCAAACTAGGGTGAGTATAAAAATACCAAATAGAACACCCCCAAACCACAGTGAATATGAAATAATAAAAACAGTCATCTATTAACCTGTATATTTATACAACACATTAAGAATAATATCTATATATATTAAAAAATACCAACAATTACAAAGTAAATTCCTAAGTATAATGAAATCCTTGGATTCAAGCTCGAAGTTTCCACATAGCACACATCTAGGAGAGGAAAAAACAAGAGTCAGGTACTATGGATCACAACTCTCTAAGATGTACATATTAGTGGGAATTTTGAAAAGAAATATACATTGGATATCTTAATATGGAAGATACATAGATTTGGATCACTCCCATGACAGTGGTGTGTACTAATAGCTCCATTTGGATAAAACTGCTATGTAGATGATCAACACCCCTGATCATTCCTCTACAGAAGTACATGACATTTTTCTTCTTATGTACTTTTTCCCTTGAACCAATACATGGATAAGCCTATATATATTTTTTCCTAGATGTATCTGTGTGGGAGTACATGTTGTTCTCAATATTGTTCACTCTATCATGTGTCTATATAGCATTGTTGGTACACATTGAGCTATCAGGGTTGGGTGACATGCCATCTGATAGGGTCAAACACCCTATAAAATTTATATTTTAATGGAAAACCTATCCACTATTGATAGGGGCCCACATATCATGTTCGTCCAAAAACAAACACATTGTAACATGAAAATCTCCAAAAATATAGATCCAGATTTCCCATAACTTTTATACTCCTCTAGTCATTAATATGGTTATTCCCCTTGACAAAACCAAGGAGTATCATTGGCCATGACATTCAATCCTAGAATCATTCAAATCTGTCCATAAAATTTGTTTGGAGAACTCCTTCAAATATTTTAATTCATTGTGCACTAATGAACACAAAAATTGGGTATCTACTTCATGTGATCTTCTTCAGCCTCCTTCATCGCATCACCATCATATCGTTTTGAAGCATGATATATGATATTGAATAACTGCTTTATGAAATGGGTGCACAGTGATTAATTCCTAGAGGTATTTGGAACAACGTTCTATTGAGTAACAACCATGGTGAGGGAATAATTAGGGGAGAAAGGAACATGTAATAATCCTAAGGTATTTTCCTTGAATGATGTTCATTTTGAACATGATTGATTTCCATTAAATTAATTAATTAAGAAATTATTAAAAAATCACAAATAAATTCTCCCAGTTAACAATTAAAAGTAACACTCCACATAACCTCCAATTTCCTGAATTTAATTTTTTAATGGATTAATTTTTATTCTTAATAAGAGTCATAAAATAGGAAATAATCCAATAAAAACAAACATCCTTCTTTGATTTTTATCGATCAGCAATGAAGAACAATGATATTCCATGACAGATTGTGATATCTTTTGATTCTGTCTCACATAAGTCATTGATCTTCTTCCCAGTCATTGTCTGGGAAATAAATCTCTTTCAACACCCACCAACAGTCCATTAGATCTCTAGGTTTTCGAGGGTAAACTATCGAACCCACCCATTAATATATAACTATAGAATATGTTAGGTTACTGTGTTAATGAAATTAAATAAAATAATTTACTTAATTATTTTAGTAATATTACGCCCATGATTTATTTTTCAAAAAAAAAACCCTACCAACAATGGTTATGTATCATGTTGGGTAAAACCAATATTCTTTACTCAATGTTGTACTCCGATTTGTGGTATAGTCCCCTGATTATATGTTATTCCACATTTTCAGGAAACTTTTTGTCATGTGATATTTACTATATTTAATATATATCAATCATTTATTATAGGAAAATTAGGTCTCATAATAAAATACAATTTTAATTTATAGTCTCAAAAATAATTCATCCAATATACAAAAATATTTAAATTACGAGTCTCTATAGTTTCCTAGCCTTGGAGATTTACATCTGAAAAATCCAAAACAAGGACCATAGAATGTGATGAGGTTACTGAGCATGAATATGAGAATCTCCCTCCCATTTTATCTCTAGATGGTTTTCACTCCATCCTTGAGGTCTATCTCACCCTATTCGATATTGTGGCAAGGTTCTTGTACCTTCCTCATCATTTTTTTCAGAAGGAAGACATAATGTACTTAGTCTAACTGCAATAGTATAGCTAACCAGTATGACACCATTCTATCACTATGTGGTATATGATAAGGTCCAATGAACCTCAGAGATAGCTTCCCCTAGGAAAAAACTCTATAATAAATATCATGGTGAATCCCTAGGAAACACATGGTCTCAATCATCTATCTCCAACAACATCTCTCGTTGGTTAGAATCAGACTTTTGATAAATCTATGGAGTCCCCATCCTCTACTAGATTATTTGTACCATCTCGATGGTAGTTTGCACCAAATTTTGTTACATAACTTTTGACTCTACGGGGCCAGCCTAGTAATGTTGTGACATATAAGGTCACCCATAAAATTCCTTGAATGGTTCCATATCTATGGTGGAATGGAATCAATTTTTTTATGTAAAATACACCAATGGTAGATGTTTGTACCAACTAAGGATAAAGTGGAAAATTCATGATTACAGTATGTCATCCAGAACATTAGTGGTCTACTCTGTCTAGCCATCATTCTGGGGGTATAACATTATGATATAGCTAAACTCAGTCATGAAACCCTCATGTAATACCTTCCTTAATTGAGATGTAAAGCTAGAAAGGTATTCATAAACAATAATTGTGGGCACTCCATGCAGTTTTACTATCTCCAATACATATATGTTTACCAGTCTCTCTACTTAACAATTCTCCCAAATCGCAATGAATTGGGTTGACATGGTGAGTGGGTCTATGATCACCCAGATGGCATTATGTCCCATAGACATACATTGAATTCACTCTATGAAGTCCATGGATATCCCATACAACATCCTCTCTACAACATCAAGGGGTTGAGATAATGGAACTTGGTGTTCTATGTTAAATTCATACAATAATATCATCAAGAGTAATATTTGTAACTCCATTCATCATATATAACACCCAAACGATTTATATAAGGTCGTGGTACATCATTTAAACACCTGGATGTACTGCCAAAGGATATCTTTAAAACTCTCTCAGAAAATATTACTGAAATTTCATTTGTACCATTGTAGGTCCTCGAAAAATAATTACATACTTTAACCCTTCAGAAAATCCATAAGAGGCATATCTAGTGGATTTCATAGTATGTAGAGTATCACAGGCCACATCCCCAAGCTTTACCTACCTAACATAGTAGAAGAGAGGAGGGGTAATAATCATCGAATTGAGTTAGTTTTCCCTATCTCCATCCAAAATGTATAACTACAATGATTCCAACTTCTCTAATGCATCTTTCAACAAATAAAAACAAGATATCTTATTGAGAGAATATATTACCACATTCCCCTATCTAGGAGTATATAAAATCATTAATTCATAATCATAGAGGAGCTCTAGGAAACTCCTCTATCTCAATTTAATATCATTCAGATGTAACATATACTTGATACTCTTATGGTAAAAATAGACGATAAACTTCTCACCCATGTGGTAGTGTCGCACGTCATTAGTGTGAAGACTACTAATGTTTACTCAAGATCATGGGTCACATATTTCTTCTCATGTGGTATTAAATCATTTAGACCATAGTAAATCATTATATGCCAGTACAACAAAAATAATCCAAGTATTATTCTTGATGAATTATAGATAAATATGTATATGACACTGTCCTATGGAGTTCTCAAGTTGGGAGAATAATTAAATATATTCCTCAACTCATGAAAAACCTTTGAGAACATATATATCTATATGAAATACTACCCCGTTTGGGTCATGGACTCTATTGGTGATGATATCATAGAATTTTTTTTAGGAATATATAATAATGACCTTCGAACTTAAGTAATCCCTATACGTCTCTCACACTCTAGGGTGGCTACCATGATAAGAGGATAATGAACTTTTCTAGGTCAACTTCTACACAATATACTAAAATAACATGTCCCAATATGTCGACATTCAAAATCCAAAACTAGAACATTGAGAGATTTTCATAAATCGGGTTTTCTTTGTGTCAGTCCAGAACCTTGATCAAATGTCTCATTTTCTCCATCTCAACATCAGTGTAAACTAGGATATCATTGATGATGTCAACTATGAACCAGTTGAAGAATATGTGACTAATTTGTTTCATGTGTCCCATGAGAACTACTTGGAAATTCATAATACTAAAGGGAATCACTATGTACTCATAATGACTGTAGTGACATCTGAATGTCATATTTAGTATTACCTCATCTCGTACTCATAGTCGGTGATCGCAAGATTTTATGTAAACCTTAAATTACCATTATACTCCACTGAATAGGTCTAATAGGTCATCTATACTTGGTAGTGGATACCTTTCCTTCACACTCACCATATTTTGGAGATGATAGTCCACAGAAAATGTCATGCTCTTGTCCATCTTCAAGGATAAAAAAACAGGGCTACCTCATGTAAAAAAATAGGTGTAAAAACTAACTTCTTCTACAATCCCTCTAACTACACCCTCATATTGAAAAGTATTGTGGGGCTATATGATATGATGTTGTAGACATCAGTGTTGTCCTAGGGTGAAAATCATTGCAAAATTCTATGTCACAATGGATAGGTAATTCTAGAACATACTCAGGAATGATTTCATCATACTTCCCCACTACTTTGTGAAAAAAATGACTTATAACATCCACTCCACCAAATATTATACTAAAAAACTGATGAGTAATCATCTACACCCTCATATTCATGGGTCCACCCTATGCTGTTCAGATCTCTTTTTCACCCAAAAGGAAAACCTAGTCCCATCATAACATATACACAACATCCTCCTCCCGAAATAGTCAATCAGGGAATAAAATATAGTTAACTATTCCATAGCTAAGATGATTTCATAAGGCCTCCTCACTAAAAAAATATATATCCAAAAGAAAACTCTCACCTCTAAGATTCAGGTCACACTGTCGACACAAGTGTGTGTATGCTGAGTTGTCTCTAGTAGTGTTCTCCATGAGGAAGGGTTGAACAAAGGGATCAACTGGAAGATTTATGTCTTGAACCAGATTTTTGGAAAAAAATGAATAAATAGAACTATTATATATTAATACTATAACTAAGGTGGATAAGACACATATTATTCCTCATATTATTCTCGAAGCCTCTAGTTGATAAAACTCAACATCATAATGTTGCCCCCACCCCTATCCTATAGCCCTCTATGACTGGTGTGGACTACCTTAGGGTGGTGGTGGTTACAAAACAATTCATCAGCCACATCAAGATGCTCTCCCTAATCCTCTTCCATGTACAACTCCCTACAAATCTACCAACCCCTACCTCTACCTATAGCTCGAAAACATATCCATGATCTCTATGTTTTATATATATAGGGGATAATTATCATGAAGTACATACCATTCCATCACATGAATATCACTTCCAATTTCTAGGATGATTGGACCCATCCTGTGAGCATTGAATCACCTATTCTTTTTCCAGGGACCTCCAACTGAAATATCTTGCACATCTTGACCCGGGAGAGTGATGTCATCTCCATCACCCAAAGTATATACAATAGTGTTGCCACTATGACAGCCAAAATTTATGAATTCTCATCTAGGTAACCCTCAACTGCTAAATATCTCTATATCTCCCCAAGATCGGTAGGAATTACCAAATTTATAATTCTTGATTTGATTTCTATAAAAACACTGCACTTGAATGTATGATATCAAAAGAAATAATCCCAAACCATGTCCGATAAGTACCTGGAAAGGTTGTTAAACCTCAAGGAACATGAAGATACTTTATCATTTCCATACTAACGTTTTAGAATCTTGTGGATGTCTACATCCCTCAGCATAGCTTGAGATAACTTGTATTTTAAAATGTTCTCAAACTATGACCATGATAGAGTCACCTCATCAAAATATTAGGTCACTAACCCCCACCATTGACCTATTGAGCATTAAGGAAGGCTTGCCGCCCAAACCAACATCTTATCTTCTTGTATTAAAAATAGATCAAAACCCATGTCACTACCTCAAACCATTCCAGATCATATTATGGGTCGAGCATACTTTAGGATCATAGGGGTTTCTACCATTAAATCAAAGGAAGTATGCTCATTCTAGGTACCTCATCTCCTTGTACTATGGGAACTATATGATTCTCTATAGGTGGTGGTATAGCCGATGCACCACCTAGTAGTAAAACTCATATAACTAGCCCACGTATTAATAACCCATCATTGAGGGGATCATCCTTATGATCGGGATTCTAAATCATAGCTTGAATATGTTGTTGATCCATATTGAAATAAAAAATATGTACCACAATTAATGAGTATACCTAGAATTCTAACTCTAGAAGGATATGGAAACCACAACCCATTACTACATGATACTTGTACAGCTATTTTACTCAAACCAGTGTTCTGATATACCGAGTCATATAGTTTGTGATTATAGTTTTGGTTAAGGGATACATAGGCTAATACACCAACCCTAGAGTCCCTGGCCTGAAATCGAAACACAAAACTCTTAAAATTGTTTCCCAAGACTAACCACGCAGACTCCCAGTCCTAAGGAAGATCCTTCATTTGATACTACTATCTCATGAACCATCTCAATGGGGAACGTACCATGACTCTCCATGCTTTTCTCCAGTTATCAATGTTATTTCGAGTAGGATAAATTTGGAATATCACTAATATGGGAGGCCATAGCCTAAGTGCTAGTATAAGAATATATATCTCGAATTCCACACATTATCAAAATGTTAAAAAAATTGAACAACACTGTTTGAATGAAATCTAAGACCCACAAATAGAGTACCAATGATGTAATGGAAATTAAATAGTTCCAACCAGAATCCCACCATAGATTCTAAAAATGAGTCCAACCTGAATTGTAAAAATAGGAACCAAATTCAAGAAACCACAAGAACAAACCTCGATCAATCCAATCTCACCAAGAACTACCTGGTCCGGGTCCCGCTAGGACTTTGTCAAATAGCCAATCATCTGTATAAGACAAAACATGTGTATAAAACCCCATTAATGGGAGAGTATATCACTATAAAGTAGGTCACAATGAACTACAAAGCATATCACAAAATAATAATAGTCTGACATACACAGGTATATTTCTACAAGCCATATAATTGAAATATCCAAATATAATCAACAAAGACACATATCCATATGGTAATGTCATAACCCAAATTCCATCCTTGGAATCTACCTAGAAGGTTACACATAGAACTAATCTAGGAGAACAAATGCCTCGAGTCAGACAACATAGATGTTGTTCATCTATGATGTACATCTCATACAGTCTTATCATAAAATTATATACAAAACGTATGAATAGATACAATACATAAATGAGGATCACTCACAAGGTCATGGAGTTTAATAGAACCAAATATGAGTTAACCACATTAGTATAGGATCATTACAAATATAGTATTGAGAATATTGATAAAATAACTACACCTGTTGCATCAAGATGAATAGAGGATCTCACTTCAAGCATCATGAAAGGTTTCCAACAGCTCTACACATTTAATCTTGTTGAAGGTATTTCCATCCTTTGTGTAGGTGATGATTCATTACAAACCCATACGGAATGGATATGGGGAACACACCCTAACAAATATTTTCTAGGATTTAGAGGATAGTTACTCTATCTCAACCCTGATTGAGTACACTACATGATCCTTTATCCTTGGGCCCTACACATGTAAATGGCATGTTCTCATGTCCATGTGGAAGTACAATATGTGACTTTTAACATATACTTTTTCATGTGTTCCAGTACACAACTAAACCCATGTACATTTTCCATTGGTTGTGTCTTTGTGGGAGTACAAGGGATGACCAAGATTTTATACTCTAGTCAATTTTCATGAAGAATCCATGGTACACATCGTGTGAAAAGGTCAAACACCATGTTATCCTTATAATTATACAGATACCCTAGTCACAACTGAGAGGGTCCCACATGTAATTTTCCATTTAGAAACATTCTGTGTGACTAGGAATTCTCTTAAATTGAAGATCATGAATTTTTGGATTTTTTCTACTCCTCTATCATTCGATCTGGCTATGCCCCAT
Organism: Viscum album; assembly: GCA_963277665.1. Classification (NCBI taxonomy): domain Eukaryota; kingdom Viridiplantae; phylum Streptophyta; class Magnoliopsida; order Santalales; family Viscaceae; genus Viscum; species Viscum album. Next base: position 1,991,644,094 of record OY728133.1, on the reverse strand, counting down.
GTCAGGACCAAGGTGTATCATCATCAATGACTTTATGTTATCTAATCATATAAATTGAGTGACAGAATCTATTTGGAAAAAATATATGAGTTTTTTTAATTTATACGCACAAAAGAACACAAAAAACCATGTATATATATCATATGATCTTATAACTCTTCCATCATTACATCATCGCTAAATCATTCTAATCCTAGATCTATGATATTTAATCATTTCACCAAGAAATGGTTGCACAAAGATCAATTCCTTAGTCTATGTCAGACCATTGGATAATGAAGAATATATGCGATCAAAGAATAATTGGAGGTGGAAATTACATGAATAAATCACGATGAATGAAACTCATTTGATATTCATTTCATCCTTAATTAATTTCCATTAGAATACTAAATAAAGAGATAAGGAATTAAAAATAAATGAATTTTCCCAATTCATATAAAAACAAACACATTCCATAACACACATGACAAATGACTTCACTCATCATTTGGTCAGTTTTCATTTATCAATGAAATCATGAAACGGGAAAGAATATAATAAAAACATATTTATTACCCCAATTTAGATTGATCACTAATGAAGAATGTATCAAAACCATGACCATCGGTGATTTTCCTATTGTCTCCTTTTTTCTCCATCTATCGGTCATTTATCAGGTCATAATCCTCAAAAAAAATCTCCTTCAACACAATCAAATGGTCCTTTAGAGATATCGATTTAAGTATATAAACATAATAATCACCCAATAACAATATAGTTATAGAACATGTTAGGTCACTAAATCAGTGAAATAATATAAAGTAATTTATATAATTATGTTATATATTTTAATCAAACAATGACTCTTTCACAAATTCATTATGACGACAATGGTTATATTGTGGCTTAGGTAAAAATTGTGTTCTGAATTTAATAGTTCCTTTGGATTTCCGATCTGATCACCCCTTTAGATGTCATTACACTTTTCATGGATAACTACGTGAATGATATTTAATATATTTAAAATATTTAAAATATTTAATAAAGGCACATTGGTCCTTATAATCACATACCATATCAGCGCCTAGTCCCAAAAATAATCAATACAATATCCAAAAACAACATATGGATAATCTGAGTTGCATCATTCACAACTTATAACCATTAATTACATCTTGGGGAAATTTAAACATTAGAAAGGGTGAGCTTATACTCTCAATAAGGGTAATCATAGAAAATATCATTCAATGATCGTATATGTGAATACAATAACAATAATTTCTCGATCATATGATCATAACTCACTAAATTCATACCCAAATAAGTATAGTCTCATTAATCATGATTCATGGAATAATTAATTTTCATTAACAAGGCATAAGTCATCAGATTGTAGAATTATCAATAATGAATCATGATCTACGTGAACATATCCTAATCCTAAGATTTTTTTTGGATGCATATAGGTATAGAAAATAATTTTCTTATACATGGATCACCACTACGACTATAAAGGTGGAAAACATCCTATAATATATTACGATCACTCCACATTACATCATTTTCTTAGTTAAGGATCACTTTCAAGACTATTATTGAATAATGAGTCTCATATTGATCTGGTTTCACTCCAAATTCGTTTTTATATTATCTCATGATAAGTACTTAATTTCCCAATTCAATAGAGGGGAATATAAATTTAGTTCCACCTTTATATAATGAAAACCATACATAAATGTGCCAAAATATCATCAAAGCATTCAAAATTACATCATAGAATAACTCATGAAATGAAATGAGTTTTATGAACATTAAAACTTCATATAATCTAAATTCTTATGGAGAATAGAAGTATATTCCATCATAAAAATAATTATTAGTTCATCATAACTTGATGAACCATTGGGAAATAAATTAGTTTCATTAAATAACACATTAAAGATCATTATAACAAGGCATATAGATAAATAAATTGGATTTTATGAAAATACCATATACCAAGTTAAATATAAAGACCCCTAAAGTATGATGAAATAGATTAAAAAATGCCTCTGAAAGATCATTCTAATAGTTATTTGAAAAAAGGAAAAATATATTTTTCTTTTAGTTTCCTTAAAAACAAAATAAGTTAAAAATATGGAGAGATATTTTTTATTTAAAAATAATTAGAAAGGTATATAGAGGAACATTAAAATATAAGAACATTAAAGAGAATAGAAAAATTCATTCATTTTGTATACATTAAGAGAGAACATTATTTTCATATTTTTTTAAAAGTAAAAAGTGAGTTTTTATAAAACATTATAAAAATAAAAATTTTAATAATTTTTAAAGAAAATAATTGTTGGTAATAATATTATTTATTAAAAAAAATATTCACAGATAAATAATTCCAGAAACCATTTTTATGAACATCGATATTGAGGAGAAGGATTTTCGACCTAAAAAGATGAAATATGAATAGATTTTCCTAAAAATCATTCTATATAATATTAACTACCCATGAATTATAATAATATAGTGAAATTATTTAAATTAAAATATTATAAAAAAAAATATTTTGGGTTTAATGTATTAGGATTAATAATTTCCGTCAAAGGAAATATAATATATATAATAAAAAAAATAAAATAGAATATATCAAAAAAACATCCCTCTAGTCCAATCATTCTTCATATGTGTTTATACCTCAAGTATAATAAATATATATTTATTTAAAATATATTATATTACCATATTCATATATAAAATATTATATATAATTCCTTTATAATTTATACTTACAATTTTATTAAAAATTACTCAATTAAATGAACATTTTGGTGAAAATTAGTCCCTTTTCCATGCATGTTTTTGTTCAATGTTTTCATTCCTTGCAACATCGTCATGGTTTCATATTATAAAATAATAATCATGTCATAATTTCCATATTTATTCATTATTTTTAATTTTATAACCATGCATATGAAGTGGTGGTGAAAAAAGACTTACATTAATTCATGGAGATGGTAGTCCGGATGCATATAGGAGAAATATATCCACTTTTTGAATTATGGATCAAAATAAATTTAGATAATAATTAAAATTAAAATTAAAATAATTATAAATTTAATGTCAGATTAATTCAGTAAATATTCATTTATTTTCATCCATGAAAAGTGTTATCTAGGAACAAATCTTATTTCCTTCTGGATATAGTAGTCCAGACATACTCATGATCGAAGTTGTCATTTTCAATATGAAGGTAATGAGAGTTATATATATATATATATATTTGAAAAAAATAAGAATTTGGTAAATATATTGATTCCACCACATTAATATTTTCATATATCATATGGATTAGGATTAATAATAAACAAATGTGATGAATATCGATAAGAACATATACTTATTATTTTGGTATCAATATTTAAAAGAACCTTAAGGATTTTTGGATGTGTATTTTGGGAGTAAGATCCCCACAAGTCATAGATAAGTTTTTTTGTATAATTTTTGGGTTGATATTGTATAGTATAATGTGCTCAATTTTTTTTGAGGAAGTGAGTATATTAGGTTACCTTTTATAAGTGAGGTGGGTTGGAAACATGTAAAAATTAAGAAAACTAAAATATGAAAATTTTACTGTCATGGGATAGTGGATCAAAATATAAAAAAAATTAATTATAATATGTGTAAGGTATAAATAATAAAAAATATAAAAATAAATAATTTGTTTTATGATATTTTAATCCTTTTATCTTATGTTAACACATAATTTAACCATTTAAACCCATACTATAGTAAAAATATTTTTACCAAAGAAACTATACATTATGTTCAAAAAATATGACGACCATTTTACCTTCTAGTTATTATTATGATTGAAAATATGGAATAATTTTTATTATATTGAATTTAGTGAATTGGGTTTTTTTAATTCTTATATCTTTATACAAAACCTGTACAACACATTTTAGAGAATTGTATTTTTAAGAATAAAAATGGTTTCATACCCATTCCATGGACAATAAAAACTATTATATTAATGTGAATATATTTTTTATAAATATATTGTATAAAAATTACATTATAAGCATTAATAAATTTTGATTATATTAATTTTATAAGATAAAAATACATTTTTCACTCGAAAACAATTGTCTAAAAAAATAATTATTTTCCATCACATGATAGTATGTTCTCTTATAACCAATTAATAATCCATAAATGAATAATTATTCATTTTTATACATTAAATACATATCAATTAAATTAAAATCATTTTTTATTAGAGACAAAACTACATAGCATGTAATGAAATTAAATAATTTAATTTCTTGATCTTTTAACATAAAATGATAATATTATTAACATTTAGAATTGAGTATTTTTCCTCATATATAATCAATACTTTTTCAGTTAAGAATAATGTTAAACAAGTTTTTAGAATTTATTCAATAATATTAAATACCACTAATACTACGGCTAGGTGATAATAGTGACATTTAAAAATAATATTTCAATAATATATCCCTACAATTTGTTTAATCTTAATGTTGCATATAAAGAAATATATTAAACACATCAAATTTATTTAAAGATAAATATATCATAAAATCTTGGGTATTGAAAGACTAGAGAGTAATTATAAGATATTTAATCCTTAAAAAAATTTGTTCTTTCAATCATTTTGAAGAATATTTTTTATCATTTTGTGTAGGGTTCCATTATTTAATCCATGAGCCATGAACCTAACTCTATTGGTAGTTTTTTATGAAACACTTTTTGTTGTTGTGAAAAATTCTATAAAACTGAACTACTTGATAGAAATAAGTTACCTTCTTAATCCATGGATATATCATACATTATTTAGTTTGAGAAAACTCTTAATGTTGGCTTTGATCTGAGTATCACCATCCCTAACAATTTATAAGGGTCATCATCCATATGATGAACCTCAAAAAAATTACTTGAAGTTGATTTATTTAGGAATCCGTTTTATGACGTGGAATATAATAATTCCATCGATTGTAATATTTATGCCTCTATAGATCGATCCAAAACATGCATTGAAATAACATCAGCTCCTTTAGTTGTTTTGTTTTCTAAATTAGTTTCAAGTGGATTCTATTTTTCTCTAAACTCATTCTTGATGTTTCCTTTATTCCAACACATCAATCATGTGGGAAAATAAAACATTTTCTTGAATGTTCTCTTTTATAAATACTTTGATCATACTATTTTATTATCCTTATACCTGGATCTTCCACATGTTTCCATGTGGAGAGAAGAACCAAATTATATACTTGATTCCCTTATTTTAATATCCACACAATGTATAAGATATCACACATCGTTCAATGTCACTTTTATATTACCCAAATATATGTTCATGAGTATTATAGACAATACCATCTATTATGTAATGAAAAATGTAATACCAATTTACGTACCTATTAATCTATCTTAGTTCCCACAGATATCAGCTTACATGTTATGGTTTTGAATTCATGGTTTTGTTTATTTAGAATAATTCCTTGAATAATCTTGGTATTGATCAGACTTTTCAATTGTTACACTTTTTTCTACAAAGATTTCTTATCATATAAATTAGTGAGAGTTTTAATCAACTAATACATTTGGTTCACCACTTTAATTATAAGAACCCCATTTCTTCCAATATAAGGGCTACAATGACTATAAATGTTTCATCTCATACTCCCTCTTGGTTTCCTCCATCCCAATTTGATTAAATCCTAGAAGTGGAAATAAAATCATTATAAGGTAATTTGTATAGATCTATATCCTCTAGTAAAAAAAGATATATTAATTTTAGAAATCAAGAATCGTCATGAATTATTATATAAACATCAATTAATTAAATAATTCTGAAATTGATCATCTATACACAGGATTGGATTCAAGTTTTTAGGAAACAATAGGAGAAATAATGAAATTAAATTCCTCAAAATGGGAGTAAAATGGAAAAAAAACTATAGAATAAGAATAAGTCCATGTGAAACATAATTTACATGGTTTGATAATGACACCCATGTATATAAATATGTACAAAAAATTATTATTTTAGGAAGAAAAATAGATGCACTAACTTGATTAGAGTACGAAAAACACTATGCCAAAATAAGCTCCTAAATAAATACAGCACTATAGTAACCTAGGATTATAATGTTCCAAAACTATAAAATCATTCTAAAATGAAATAATAATTATATAGGAAATAAACATATCTATAGCAATAATATCTCATAATGCTATTGTACCATGTTGAAGTCCACATCACTAAATTATCACTGTTAGTTTAAATGGATAGAATTGATATAATATGGGATACTAGAAGTTTACCTAAAATTATATTGTGGATTAGGATACATTATTATATCAATTTTATATACCTAATATATTTCGTTATAATAACACAACCAATAAATATAATTAGAATGAAACACCAATGAAAAATATTTTATTCTATTATGGATGGAGAAAAACCCTAAGACTCATGAAAAATTAAGATTCTTTAACCAGTTTATCTATCTTTTTTAGTGGTTGATAACTAAAATAAAAATGTAATGAAATATTAACACTATTTATAAAATTTCAAATTTTATTTTTAATTGTGGTTATTTCAATATTGATTTTCCTTAATCCTAATTATCATAGAGGCCCTAACAATCCTCCTATATTCTCTATCATGTGAAGCCCACTAGTCCCCCTTAATTTTTTAAATATTTCCTCCAAATTACCCCATATACTCTTTACACCCTTCTATGAAGCACCCTCACATATTTTATTTATTTCTTCAAACCATCCAATCTCTCTTATGATCTTTCCACTTCTATATTCACATTATCTTCTTATTATTCATAGTGGGTTCTCCTTCTCCATCATCAACAATTTGAACATCTTTCCTTTATGTATACAATACATCCAAAAATAATGTATCTTTTTAGAATTTATAATCCTATTTTTTTCTTTATTATTATCTTATTTATATGAACTATATGAAATTTTCTTAGGGATATTGAATTTTGGATTTAGGGATTTATTTAATAGATATACTATATTTTTTTTCCTGAATTATAGATATATTGATTATATTATTAAGTAATATTTTTTAGTTTTGATTTATTTTTTTTATTATTTATTATATATTATGTACTTACTTTTTATTTTTCTATCAATGTATACTTTTTTTGGATTTTTTTGAATTGTATTCTATCGATGCACTTTGAATTTTGGTTTTTTTCATTTTATCTATTTCTCTATTAATATATTATCGAGTAATCATTATTTTATTATTTCAAATGTATTTTTCTATATGGTATATGATATTTTTCTATCCTTAAATATGAAATCATAATATTTGTTGATTTTAACTATATTTTATAAGGTGATTTAATATTAGTCAATTCGATAAATTCTTATATTTCATTCATAGTTATGTTTTAGTTTTATCATGGTTTTATTTAATTAATGTGAATTGTGTTTCTATATAGATATTTATAATAGGATGTGATAGGATAAAATTTAGATTATGTAACACCATAATATAACTAAATATTTTAAGGGGTAAGAGTCATTTTTAGATTTATCAATTACTAATCGATTCATTTATTGAATAATATTATATTCATGTTTTGATAATAATTTCATATAATGGTTGAAAATAAAAGAAGTTTATAAAAACATGATATTGGAAAAATTTACCAATGGCATCATAAGATGGATATAACATTGTCAATTGAACATTATATAAATTTTTACATGTTCCCTTCAGAAGACTATAAAAATCACTTTTAAAATATAGAAGGATAAAGTTTATACCTTGATTAAAGATTTTTTGGAACTAAAATGAAAAATTATGAATATTATAACTTAAAAGTGTGGTTGATTTTCAATTTTCCAAAGATTAATATACCAGATATACTGATAGAGAAATAAACTGAGTTTTAGGAATTAGTTAGTGTTGGAAATTTTATGAAAAATTAATTTTATTTAAAATGTAAAAATCCCCTTTTCTATAAATGTTATAAAATATAATGAGCCAGTGTGAAATTTTCTTTAATGAAATGTGGATTCTATTAGAGTTGTTATATTTTGGTTTTTTCACTATGATGGATGAATCATATAAAAAGATGAATTATGTTGTTCAAAATATTGGTCTCAAAAATATAATGATACATGTATACCCACAATAATGTATGATTAAATAAGATGAAAAAATGGGCAGATAAAAGTGTAAAATATTTCATACTTCTAGATAGAAATTGGTGAATCGTGATGACTTTTTGAATGAATTTACAATGAATAATAACATAGTAAAAACTATTATGAATTTTTCTCATTACATTCCATAAATCCAAAATTGTGAGGATTTTTCATATATTATAATATAGGGGATGAAATGAAGCAAAATGTCATTGGAAACAATAATTATGTATTTATACGACCTTTAATTGATTAAAAATCTAATATATGAATTAATTATTTAATCAAAAATTATCTTTAAACCCTAATAATACAATATAATATGATATGACCAAATATAATAAAAATTACATATTATAATAATTTCACTATTTGAGATTTTCATCTCGTAATAATCACACAAACCAATAACCAAAAGGTATAGTGTCATTTGAGATTTGTTACATAATGATATTATTATAAACCACTGTCCATAATAGCATTATATTTGACCTTATTCTATACATCTATTCATTTAAACTCATATTCATATCCATTTTAATGGAAAACATGAGAAAGACGTGCGATAAAATTATTAGTAAGGGGGAAAATATTATCAACATGCCATTAATGGGTATATCATAATCATAATGTAAAGGTGTTCAGGTTAAATATATATTACTATTAATAAAATAGATCAATAATATTTATCCACAAGTAAATATATAAGGATATTTAATCAAATAGAAAAAAAAATACCTTGGAATAAGATTACAAATAAAATAGAAAATAATAATGGGACATGAAACATAAAAAATGCACACAACATTGAAATGTGGTATATAATTAATCATATGGACACATAACATTGTGACCATAATTACCCACAATCATTTGAACACACAACATAATTACCTCATGTGACATAACAAATTAACAAATACATTATGAAGATTTAATAAACACAACCCATTTCAGGGCTTTAGCAGACCAAAATAATTTTAATTATTTATCCAAGTCAATCGACATTAGGGATTTTTAGGAACCAATACTTCTCATAAATTTATCAAACACAATACAGCTCAAGAATTTATCATACACCAAAAATCTAAGGACTTTATCAAACACCACCTAACTTATGGATTTATAGGGACTATACTATCATGTGGATTTATCAAACCTAACCCATATTAATGATTTATCAGACCCAACCCATCCAATGGATTTATCAGACCCAAAACATCTTATGATTTTATTTGATCCAACCCATCTTCTAGATTTTTCATACTAAACTAGTACCATAATAATTTTCCATAAATGTGTCTTCTCTATGAAATCAATCATTTTTGACCCCATAATGAACATATGTATGAAAACGGGTTCATAAAATTTTTAAATAGTGTCACATAAAATGACATCAAAAATAAAATTAGTTCGTACCAAATTGTCAGTCACTCAAAAAAGACTATTTAATAAGATTATTTGAAAGTATATTCATGAAACCCAGTTATATTAGATATATATCGTTAGAGGTTGGTAATAAAATAGATACTAGAAAAAAAATATTTTCTAAAACATTTGTAATTCTGTTTTAAAAAGATTATGTTATGTGTCACTTTCAAAAATATATTTCATTAACATGTTATTAAAAAAATTTAAAATACTATTTAAAATAAATCCCATTAATGGATAATTAAAAATTTATAAAGACATTCAAAAAAAATTAGATTTAAATATAAAATATAAGAGCATGAATGTAAAATCCTTTAAAAAAATTTAAAATACATATAGTGGCCCAATAATTTTATGTATATTATTACATGATTTTTAGATATAAATATCTATGAATAAAAAAAGGATCATTAAGGCCTATTATTGTTGGAATACAAGGTTAGTATAACATAAAAAAGAAAAGAAAACATTTCATCATCAATTTATTCTCCAAAATGAGCTCTAAAATCCTTTGGATCTCCAAAAAATACATAGAATAATCAAGGGAATACATACATATTTGGGTTAGATAGAAATCCATTTAGAAAATAAACATGATAAGAGAACATAGTATGTTAGTCAACGTTATATTATGACATCATAAAGTATGATTCTTCTGTATAATCACATAGAAGCATACCATAAAGGAAAGGCTTTAATAAAATAATGGAAGCATAGGATATGTGGGAGAAAAATAAAACATGACATAAAAATAAGTTTAGCTTGTAAAATCGTGACCTTGGATCCACTCTACTGATGGCTATGATAGTGGATCACATGTCCCCATGCATGCCTCCCCGTAGGCCAATAGTTTCCAACTAGTATCGAGGGTCTAAGGTCGAATAGCTATGAGACTATCCTTATATAAGAGTATCAAATCAGATAAGACCAAAAACAGAAAACAAATGATTCTTTTATTCAAATATAACATAACGGAAATAGTAAAACAATGAATTTTTGAAGTATAAATAACCACTAAAATATAATAATATCAAAATTCCAAAGGCTTAGTCATATATAATGATGCCACAGAATATTGATAGAAAAAAGTTAGAAATAGGGGAAAACCCTATTCATTATTCAATAAAAAAATAAAAATGGTTAAAAGACTACACCACTAGAATCATAATCATATTCTTGGCCCTCTCCTCCCATTTAGTAACTATATTTAAATCATATAGAACATCTAAATCAAAGATTTTTCCCATATCCATATCTGAAGAGATAAGGTCTACTCAAGTACCAAAGGCAGCCTATGAATGGTGTGGGATAAACCCAGTAGGCTTCCACCAATATTGTCTAGAAATAATCCTACCATAGTACATAGATATGTAGTTTAATGGTCTATATAAATAATAAAAATAGATGAATAATAAATATCAGTTAGGTCGGGTTCCTTCCAGACACCTGGGTAGGTCAACCTACTTTAGCATATACCGTTGTAATAGTCTGATCAGTAACCATGTATATAGGAACCACATATATATGTAATTATATATCATATAATCATATATTCACTGAGTACATGAGGATATATGTATGAGAATACATGGATACATGGTGCTTGTTGGACCCAAGTCATAACTCAAGAATCCATAACTATCCTAAGAAGCTTATAGGCTTGAGTGAAGAGTATATTACTTGAATATCATAATAAATGTGATAAATACTTCCCTTCACTTGATATAAAATTCCTAAGATATATTTCTCCACACCTATTGAAAGGGATAGTAGAGAACCATTCCCATCACCTACGTGTAGGTATACCAATGAGAGTCTTCATGATGACACATGATGTAAGAGAGCATGAAATATCATGATCAACAAGTCTATTTACCATTGATCAAAAGACCATAAAAATGGAATAGTCATAGTAATATTGGTATCATTAGGGATAACATATAATTCATTATAATAATCATTCCCTATATGACCAAGGAAATCCAGTTCACATAATCTATATAAATAAAAGCATGCATCACTTAGTGTGGAATTTCTAAAAATCATCATTCATTATAATTAATCCATTTAATTAACTACTCATGTAAATTAAACTCAAGGACACATTGAATACATAAAACATGTTTCATTTCATTAAAGATTATATAAATTAGGGAAAACTCCATTATTAAGAAAATAGAAACACTTAGACAGATTTTGGTTATTTAAAAAATTTTGATATGAAGGGGTCATTGTATTCTACACACGGAAAGGGGAGGCCATGGTTGGGGTTGGAATCCTCTAAACATTAATTAAGGGTCCACAGGTGTATAATCACATGTGTATACATTGTTTTGAGCGGGAAAACATATTTGAGGGAAATATTCAAAAATCGGTGGTGTACAAGACTACATGGAAACTATGAAAAAAATAAACATTGATCAAAAAAATCATACCACGTACATTAGGGACATAGATGATTCTTCATCCTACATCAGCTACTAATTTTAAAAATATGTGATGAAAAAAAAGAACAATCTAGTGCCTTAATATTTGTGTATATGACCTTGAAATATAATATAACAAGACATGGGAATATATCCTAAGAAATAAATCAGGATGACTAAGTAGATAACCTATAGCTATCGAATACTTCTGATAGAGATCCACTTGGAGTTCGAATGAAAGAGAAACATTCTTCCCTAGATTAGGAAATGGGAGAGATATATAGGGGAGGATGATGGATTAAAAATCTATAAGTGAAGGGATAAAATATGGTGATGGATTTTAATATCATTAAGGGTATAATCGTAAAAACATTGTATAGTACTAGGTTACACAGTTTGCCTATATGGTTGGCCAAAATATGCACCAAACCACTACTAAAGAGGGAACTCGGACAAGATAGGTTCTCAATTTGGCTAGCCGTGTGTTGGCTTGCATAATTTCTGACAAACCATGCATCTTCCTACGATATGTTGAGTTCCCAACACAGTTTGTACTTACAATGTACTAACTGTGCATGCCACTCTATTTTTCTAATTCAATGTGATTATGGCTTCAAACAAGCCCCATGTGCTCCTAAAACATTCCATATTCTGTAGGGCATTTTTTCCAAGAAAAACAATTAGTTGTAATATTGATAAGAATATGGGTTTTTCCAATTATTACATACAAGGAAACATCACATGGTGGAAAAAGTCCCATAATTTATTATTTTCAATCCCTAATCCCATAAATGAGATATAATGAGACTAAGAAATTAACAAATTATTTTGAGGTCTATATAAAATCGGGTCACCATTCAAATTCATTTAATTTATATAAATATTTATAATATAAAATAAAATAAATAAATAATTCAAAACATTAAAATATCCTTTGGAAATAAATGGTTTGAATTTTCATTTCTCATAAAATAATCAAAATTGAATTAATAAATAATAAACTATTATAAATGAACTGAAGGAATGTATTACCCTATCAAAGGAAAAAACTAGAGTTTATATATATATGTAAGAATATTATATATATATAATAATGATTCATTCCATAACATTACTTGTTTTTTTCATTGATTAATTAAAATAAATTTACAATTTATAAATATATTCTTGTATAAAATTACATGTTCAATTTTAAAATAAATTTTAGAAAACTAAAATTTCAATGAAAAATATTATAAAATATTATTCTAAAGTTTCCTTGTAAAATTTTACAGTAATTTTCATGTTTTTTATTTTTCATGTCAGTGTGCAATTGTACACATTTCATGTATGTTAAAACAATGATTTTATACACATTTCTGTAATAAAAGTCCAAAATACCTTGTTTGGAAAATGATACACAATTCCTTTTAAAACATTTTTTAAAATTATAATCATGAAAAATATGAAATAAAAAATTCATAGGATATTATTAAAACATTTTTTTAAAAAAATTAAATAAAATATAAACATTTAAGAGAGGTGTTTCAACTGAAGAGAGAAATGAAGGTGGTTTTCCTTTAAAATTAATTTTATCAAACATTATATATCCTATGGAGAGGGTGATTGTAATTTTACAAGAAAATTTCATTATTAAAAAGAGTATAACAAAATTAAATGGTTTAATAATAAATTTTTATATAATTTATAATAATAAAAATTTAGGTGGGAATAATCCCGGTTAGAATGAGATTGAAACATAAACCATTTATGCTTTGTTAATTATTAAATAATAACTCCCATAAATGATTTATGTGAATTGTAACTTAATGTACCATGAAGTATGATTGATTTATTATATAATAGGTAAATTGGTATTATATAATTCATATAAAATAATTTAGGTGTATAAAAGATCATGTGAATAAAATAAGGATGCTTTGAGATGTAAACCCCTACCTTGAGTTCATTATTTGTTGTGTATATATTTTATCTCATGTATAAAAAAATATTAAAAAATTTATTAATAACATTTTCTATTTTTAATCCATTATATGTAAACCATTAAAATCATTAATGTTAAAGGAACTATTAATTAAATAGTCAGTTATGTCCTCGTCCTGTGTTTTGGGGACACTAGGTTCATAATTTCAAAACGACGTTAGGGCGTTGCCCATAGTTATATGGTTCATTATTCCATCACATCTAGAATAATAATAAAGTTATTATTATAATCAATATACATTAATTATTTTTTAAAACTAACCCTGAAACATTATTATGAAAAATATGTATATTATATCCTTGGAGACGGTTGGTTATACAAATGAATAAATAATGTTTAATTTTTTAGCAATAATTATGGAAGGAAGGTATGTATTATTTTCCATTTAGATAATTATAATTTTATTATATATATAACATTATATCATTAAATAAATATACATATAACAGCGATTTGAATTAGTAATAAAAAACTAAAAAAATGAATCACATCACTTTGTGAGGCGATATCCTTCAGTACAGACGAATGATGTTATATTATTCAAATGATGTTAAATTACGAAAGTATATGATGAATTATAACGACCCAACATTTTTAAACATTGATTTAAAATCTACAAATATTATTATTAAATAAATAATCATAATATCCACACCAAACCCATCAATGATTGAAGTCTTTAAAGATTTCATATTAAATAATAATATTTCATGAAGGATCTTCCACATCATCCACAATGATGTAGTCACATAATAATTTTCTTTGGAATACCATACCTAAACCATTAATCATCACATGGGGAATGAGAGAATAAAAAATGGAGAGCTCAAATTCTTAGTAAAGATAAACATATGAGATATCAATCAACGATCATATGAAATCATAAGACAAAAAATAAGGCTATGTGATCATAAAAGTAACTTACCATATTCATAAAAAACCTATCATAGATAATAAACACGATTCAATTTATAACTAGTATAATTTCAAAAAACTTGGTCCATATGTGTGAGAAATCATCATAAATCGATACATATTTATAATCTCATGTCATAAAAGTGTGGAACCATTATAAATATTGAAAAAAAATTATATGTCAATGTAAACTACCAGGACCATCAACATAGTGGATTAGGACATTCCCATTTCCCATAATATATCAGGACACATCTATTTTTTCTAATATATCAATCTCATCAACTATTATCCCTTTTCTATATCATGAGATTTAATATCATTATCCACTTTATTTTTAGGATTTATAGGTTCCACCCATCATTGGTTATAACACAACTCCCTTCCAGGGTTATAATGTAACCAATATCCTTGGATATAAACTAACCATGGTCACATAATTAATAACTTGAATATGTGTGAAAAAAGATTATAATTCATTCCTCATATCATAACCCATATACAAATATTGTTTTATAAACATTTCATCATAACATAACTCATTAAAAATAAATGGGTTTCATAAAAAACAAGCCATTATAAACATAAACCTTCTGTAAAAATAATAATAATAGTATCCTTGGATAATATCCCCAAAAAATCATAATTAACCTAAAATAACAATACATTATATGAAAGAAATGATATTTTGAAATATCACAAGAAATAATGTTTAGTTTTTACCCATTTTCACATTATATATTTTTAAAGATCCATGAAATTGTTTTGGGAAAATTTTTATTGAAAAGAACCTTTAAATATTATAAATGTAACATCAAACCATTAATACATCATGGAATTGTGAAATGATTCTCATGCTTTATATGGAAGAAAAGATTCCTTCTTTATTTTTGTCAAAAAATTAA
Source organism: Viscum album (assembly GCA_963277665.1). Taxonomy (NCBI): domain Eukaryota; kingdom Viridiplantae; phylum Streptophyta; class Magnoliopsida; order Santalales; family Viscaceae; genus Viscum; species Viscum album. The sequence continues at coordinate 1,991,628,243 of OY728133.1, read as the reverse complement.
AAAAGAACATTGTTAAAAAATGATAAAGGAATATTTTTAAAGTACTTTTTAAAATGACATACATTAGTAAAAAAATTAAAAAACATAATATAATATGAAAAAATTGCAATAATTTTAGAAAACCTGTACACTAGAAACAAATAAATTTCTAAGGGAAACTTTAAAAATATTTTTTTTAAATAAAATTCTAATATAAATTTAATATTCTTGCAATCATAATTAATCAAATGAATAAATTTTGTATATCACATGTAAATCCAAATTAAACAAGTGAAATTAAAAAAATAAGACAATCTAAATTAATCTCACACATAATCATAACATCACACAATCAATGATATAGTAGTTTAACCCAATAAATGTAAATTGAGTTAAAAATCTCACAGTATTTTTTCATCAGTGAAATCATATTATCCATAGAAGTAATAATTATCAAATAAATAATTATATTCCATAAATATAATGAAATTTATGACATGGAATAGTATATGGAATTATATACACTACATAATAGAATATGTTTTGAGTAAAGAAAATATCTCACATAAGAAAAATTGATATGAGAAACCCTTGCCTCATTCTTCCCTTCAGTTTTGTGTATTGGAAACACCTATAATATGATTTAGATAATGCTATAAATTAATTACATAATTTTTATAAAATTTATAATACCTTATAATATTTTTTTATATCATCCCACCACCCATTCATTAATTATATTTCATTACTCTCATTTTTTGGTTGTGTTCGTTTCGTTGTTTCATTGTCTGTTCATTTTTCTATAATTATGTATTTTTTGGAAAAATGGGAATAAATCATTAGAAGCAAAACAAAATGGTCTTAATGAAATTCTATAATTTTATGTGGAATCAAATATTATTATTATTTCGGTTTTGATGATGATTAATTTGATGATGTTATAATGCTAAATTCTTAATTTATTTTGGTGCTTTTTCTAACTATAGAAAACTAGTTTCATTTTTTTTATTATTATGTATGTACATTTGTTCTAGAACATGAAATATATAATAGAAAATATTTAAAAATATTATTTAATAATAATAATACTTTTATAACCATCCTTGATGGTGGTAATCAAAAACAAAAAATCCTTATTCATGAAGTTAGTTAACCATAATTTTTGGGGCAATGGTTTTGTTTTGTCAAATATGATTAAACAAGAAAATGGTGCATAGAATTTATTCTATTGGAAATATAAAATTCCAGTATATAAAATGATACTATAGTTATTATTTTTTTTCTTGATGAGGAGAATCAGTGGTTGAAAATGAAATGAAATTAGGAGAGGTTATTTTGAGAAAGTTACCTCTTAAATTTCCATCCGTGAAAGACCTCTTAAGGTATGTAGAATTTATCTTTGTGATACCTGAAAAAAATTGGGATTTTTAGATATTCCAGAATATTTATGGATATTTAGCTCAATATTGGTGGTGAGGATTAGTATTTTTACATTTTGATGGATGGTTTTGAGCTGATTTAATAATGATTATTTTATATTTAATGCGAACCAAATTTGTGTGGAATTAACTTCAAGAAAATGGAAGATGATTCATGTATTAAGTTATGGTAATTTTTGAATAACACATCAAACAAAATTTTAAATTTTTAGTATTTAGTTATTTTATGGTTTTACCTTTTAACATTAAACCACTACATTATTCTACATATATTGTGGTCAATCATTTTGTACGATGTTAAATATTTTATGCCTAAAAATGAAAATATCCATATAACATAATTTGAACCACCGTATTCCATATATAAAAAAATTTAAAAATAATTAAATGCCAAAAAATTTCCAAATTTCATTTCAAATTATATTTTTATAATTAAATGAAACCCTATTGTTATTAAATGGGGTTTTAAGATGTCATGACCCCCTCCCACCGAAGATGCCCCTCCTGAGCTGGCAATGGTGAAAGGGAGATAATGACCCCCGAGTCCCGCCTCCAGTAGGCCCCGGGTTGGCTACTAGCACCAAGGGTATTAGTTTTCACAAATATGGGAGGCATTACCCTTTTTTATTATTTTGGATCGCGAAATAGGACAAGTCAACCACCAAAAAGGGAAAAGAACAAGTGTATATAAATAAACCCAAACCAAGCCCACATGCATGTTTAAACAATTTTTATAACAAGGTAGAAGTACAAGGAAGCTCAAAAGTACAATGCCAAAGAAAACAAGAAAAAAACAACTACAACAACTCCAATTGCCCGACTAGTAGGGTCCCGCACAGCCCTGGTAGTCCTCTTGGAAACCTGAAAGTAAACGTAGCATGAGCATACAAGTATACTCAGTATGGAAACCTAATGCTCTCGTGCACAAGTGGGGAGACACCCTAAGGTCCCGTGAGAAAACAGATGAACCAGAAACTAACAAGGAAAAACTATCCACCCAGCCTCACTGGTCACACTCACCAAGTAACACAAACAAGTTTAGTATATATATAGAACAAAAGTATTGGGTACCCCGCACCATTTCCCACTTAATTAGATGTTGCTCTTCCTAACGGAAAACGTCCTGACGCTACCACACTCTTCCCGCCCGCACACACCTGGGCCAAACCACGCATCCCGCCCGCACACACCTGGGCCTCACAACCACGCATCTCGCCCGCACACACCTGGGCCACAACCACTAACCCGCCCGCAGACACATGGGCCTCATCCCGAAGGATCATGGGAATGGTAAGCCTGCCCGAAGAGTCTTGGGCTAAAGGTCGCCTCAAGCCATCACAGCCTCCGAGACCTACCCGAAGAGTCTTGGGTGTAAGGTCACCTCAAGCCATCATAGCCTATGGAAGAAGGAGCAGGAAGGAGCTAGTAACTAAGGGGGAACACCCTCTCCCATAAAATGTGAGTGTTCGGCACTAGGTGCCTGACATGGGTGTGGTGCGACAAAACACAAAGATACAATTATATATATACATATACCAAACACACAGCCCAACCTATGGCTTCTTAAAAAGAGAAACTGAGCATGTGCCTCGGCACTGCTACCACAAAGCATGCATCAACAACTAAACAATCATCCCCCAACCCCATTTAGGTTTTCATGTTTCATGCAATGGTTTAACATATTACTACTACTGGGCAACTATTATCCAGACAAAACCTTTCACAAACATATCCCTGCCATCCACAACCAAGGTTCGGTAAAACGCAAGCAACCACATGCCATTTCATTTACATAAGATTATCACAACCATACAACATTCCATCATTCATTTATTTCAAAGTTCCACACATAAATCCCTTTCCACACACAAACATTTCCGCATTTGAAAACACCTTTTTACTTCAAAACACTTTTCATAATCAAAAAACATTTCATAAATAAAGGCGTTTTCCACAACCAACCACTTCCCATTCCAACCCCATCGTTTACAAAACATTTCACACCTCCACGTTTCCACCATCAACCATTCCAATAATATCACCACCCAAACGTCGCAGCCCCGCTGCTCACCCAAACCACAACAGCCCACAAAACACCCCCAACACATGCCACGTAACCAAGACAACACCCACATGTTCATTATTCCATTTTGGTCCAACCGGGGTGATCACACAAGGGTTATATATTTTCATTTAAAAAGTAAAATTTACGTGATTAACCAATTTCCACATTCCATGAAGTTTTCATCCATAAGAAAATACAGAAGGAGAGGGAAACTTTTAATTGCGTAAGCAAAGGCCCCCAACGACTGTGATTTTCAGTAGGTAGAAGCTCATTCAATTCACAAATATAATATCACAGGATATAAAAAGTAAGGTAACAACAATCACTAACTTCCTAGCCCCATTCTTTAACCAGTTATTATCTTTATTTAAAGGTTCAACCATTTCTCATGAAAAAAAAGGATACCCGCCACACATGATACACAAATTAGAGAGACAAAGGTGAGATCCCTACCTCAAAAGGTCCTGATCACGCCGCTTCTGACGACGTCCTTCAGTGTCCTCCGCCATCGCCAAACCCAACAAATGACTCCTAGGATGGAAGATGGAGAAGGAAGGCTGGAAGGAAAGGTGAAAAGTTTGGGCATAGAAGCTTCGTCTCGTCTCTACGATCCTGTGGCCGCTGACGGATCGTAATTCGGAGCTCGGACAAAGAAGTTAGAGGAGGAAGACTTCTTGATCATCCAAGAGTGTCGTCGTGCGGAGAAGAAGCGATTGGTCTGGAAATAATCCGCGACCCTTTCTTATATAGCCAATGAATAGGTAAAACAGTATGCAGCGTGTATTGATGAATACACGGTGTGACTGTACACCCATTACATGTTTTTACTGGTCAACACACGACACGTCACGCGGTTTCCACGCGTTTTAAAAAAAGTCGTAAATTTTATTAATATGTGTGTTTCGTTGACCCGAGACATAACTCATAAAAAGGTATCCATCACTGGTCTTAGAATGACCGTCTTAATTACAGGATTACACTGCCGCTGACGGTTCGTCATTCCGACACCATAAGAAGAAGTTATAGACCTTTTATGTTTTGATCACCCAAAATAATAATAATATTATTTTATTATTATTATAATTACTTATTTATTTATTTTTATAACTCCAAATCAAACATGATTTGGTCTCTTTCACGTTGGAAACAAACACTCCCTCCTTTTATATTTATTTTTCTTTTAATTTTATTCCCATTAATACCTTATAATCATTATTATAATATATAATAATAATGACTTACAAAAGAACCTACTCAATCCCACGCCACCACAAAAGTGGCGCCTCCTTGGCTCCATGTCAACCACGCCCCACCCCTTATTGATTTCCTTTTTAATTTAACTTATTTGTTTTATTGCATTAATTTTTAAATCTTTATTTCCTTTAACTCTTTCTCTCTCCAATCTCCTTTAATGTTATTATTAATAAAATTAATAATAACACTCATCATTAATGTTCTAATTTAATACCATGAAATTAGATTACTATAATTATTCTCATATTAAACTAAAATCATTCCAGGCAACTCAAAACCATTTCATTTAATTGAATTAAATGTCAAAACAAAATTAATATAACTTACATATTCAACCCCGTTTTAATACATTTAATTTCATTAACCTCTCACACATAGTTTTACGTCATCATTGTTATTTATTGCTTTTCAATAATAATACCAATTCATCAACTTATTTTATTAACTCATCACCATTATTATTTTTAATAATGATAATATTTATGCTCATCGCATTGACCACATTAAACCACCACGTTGGATATCTGAATATGACCATGCCACTTCAATGTTGGATAACATCCGTCAATTTAATTATTTAATTCTATTTATTTTTATTTCACACTGATTAAATTGAAGCCACTTTTATTAAATTAAAGTCATTCAATTTAATAAACCCAATATATTTTTACACCACCATTATTATTATTATTTAACATAATAATAATAACGAACTCACCTTTAATTTTATTAACGCACCACCATGCTTCCATTGTGCATCTTCATTTATTTGTTCGCAAAAAATATCATAACTCATTTTATTAATTTCTCAATTAATATTAAACTAAACGCCTTTTTTTAAATTCTTATTTAGAATTAAACCCCCTTTTAATTTAATTAATCACGCACTTTATATCACCATCTTTATTATTTAATATAATAAACTGACAAATCATCTTTTAATTTTTTTATAAATTCTTCTTCGTTTTTATCATTAATAATTATCATTATTACGCGCGCCATGTTGACCACATCTATTTCAACAAAAGAATGGTCCGGAGAGGTCCGGGCCATTACACCAGATACCTCTCAAAACATTCTCGTCCTCGAGAATTAAAACCAACCAATAAAAGGGGGAAAGGTCAGGAAAACCACCCCTCAAGATACCTCTCAGGCCTCTTGTCATAACAAGAAACAACCGACAACCCTAATTATGTGAGTTAGGAATTCCCTCTCCTATGTCGAGATATTATCCGCTTTAGGCGGCACCGACTCGCTTGCACGGGTTTAATTGCATCCGCATTAATGCCTCTCGATTAAGGACTGAGCCTTCCCACTTCCATATATTAGGATTTTCCAACATACACTGCCCCCCAACACCATACAAAACATCAATAAATTTCCCGAACACATGGCTTGAGGAATTCCTTCTCCCATGTCGAGATATTATCCACTTTAGGCGGCACTGACTCTCCTACACAGGTTTAATCGCATCCACATTAATGCGTCTTGATTAGGGATCAGGTCCTCCTCTCCCCACATGTTATGACTCTTCACACACATTTAAAGGAAAGAGGGAAACAACTTAGCATTATAAATCCATGAAAAAAAGTTACGGGCCCAAAGCATGGGAGAGAATGAGTTTCAACAAAGGAGTGTGATGATCTTTAATTTAAACAAAACATAAGTGAGAGAATTTAAGTAAAACCGGAAACATCTCTCTCGATATCTGGCCTTGCTAGGGTTGCCACTTCTATTGCATGAAACTGTCTGTGTCCCACTCCTCTGTCGTTCTGTTGACGTCCAGGTGCCATAGTTGTTCAGTTACCAAGGAACGCCTAAGCCCAAGTAGTAATGAAAAACTCAAAGTTTTAATTATCATTTTATTTTAATTTCTTTCCCAGAACACCCAAATCAAGTAAAACACAAACATGATGATGTATGTACCTTCCCCAGGGTCTCTACCCTGCAATCAATATAGTCTCACTTGGTCATTCGGTAGGCTCAGAGTCCTTGCATCGGATCACGGGGGGCCCTAAAATCCCGTGTCCTAGCTGGTCTTCCCTGGCCTATGTCACGCACCAAGATTAACGAACACTGTTACCCTACCATCCCATGCAATCCTCACTGTGCCTAACTCCAGACTCCATCCTATCTCTCAACCATCAGCCTCTGATACCATTCTTTCACGACCCCCTCACACCAAAGATGCCCCTCCTGAGCTGGCAATGGTGAAAGGGAGATAATGACCCTCGAGTCCCGCCTCCAGTAGGCCCCGGGTTGGCGACTAGCACCAAGGGTATGAGTTTTCACAAATATGGGAGGCATTACACTTTTTTATTATTTTTGATCGGGAAATAGGACAAGTCAACCACCAAAAAGGGAAAAGAACAAGTCTATATAAATAAACCCAAACCAAGCCCACATGCATGTTTAAACAATTTTTATAACAAGGTACAAGTACAAGGAAGCTCAAAAGTACAATTCCAAATAAAACAAGAAAACAACAACTGCAACAACTCCAACTGCCTGACTAGTAGGGTCCCACACGGCCCTGGTAGTCCTCCTGGAAACCAGAATGTAAACGTAGGGTGAGCATACAAGTATACTCAGTAGGGAAACCTAAAGCTCTCGTGCACAAGTGGGGAGACACCCTAAGGTCCCGTGAGAAAACAGAAGAACCATAAACTAACAAGGAAAAACTATCCACCTAGCCTCACTGGTCACACTCACCAAGTAACACAAACAAGTTTAGTATATATATAGAACAAAAGTATTGGGTACCCCGCACCATTTCCCAATTAATTAGATGCTGCTCTTCCTAACGGCAAACGCCCTGACGCTACCACACTCTTCCCGCCCGCACACACCTGGGCCAAACCACGCATCCCACCCGCACACACCTGGGCCTCAAAACCACGCATCTCACCCGCACACACCTGGGACACAACCACTAACCCGCCCGCAGACACCTGGGCCTCATCCCGAAGGTTCTTGGGAACGGTAAGCCTGCCCGAAGAGTCTTGGGATAAAGGTCGCCTCAAGCCATCACAGCCTCCGAGACCTACCCGAAGAGTCTTGGGTGTAAGGTCACCTCAAGCCATCATAGACTATGGAAGGAGCAGGAAGGAGCTAGTAACTAAGGGGGAACACCCTCTCACATAAAATGGGAGTGTTCGGCACTAGGTGCTTGACATGGGTGTGGTGCGACAAAACACAAAGATACAATTATATATATACATATACCAAACACACATCCCAACCTATGGCTTCTTAAAAAGAGAAACTGAGCATGTGCCTCAGCACTGCTACCACGAAGCATGCATCAACAACCAAAAAAATCATCCCCCAACCCCATTTAGGTTTTCATGTTTCATGCAATGGTTTAACATATTATTACTACTGGGCAACTATCATCCAGACAAAACCTTTCACAAACATATCCCTGCCATCCACAACCAAGGTTAGGTAAAACGCAAGCAACCACATGCCATTTCATTTACAAAAGATTATCAAAACCATAAAACATTCCATCATTCATTTATTTCAAAGTTCCACACATAAAACACTTTCCACACACAAAACATTTCCGCATTTGAAAACACCTTTTTACTTCAAAAAACTTTTCATAATCAAAACACTTTTCATAAATAAAGGCATTTTCCACAACCAACCACTTCTCATTCCAACCCCATCGTTTACAAAACATTTCACACCTCCACGCTTCCACCATCAACCATTCCAATAAGATCACCACCCAAACGTCGCAGCCCCGCTTCTCACCCAAACCACAACAGCCCACAAAACACCCCCAACACATGCCATGTAACCAAGCCAACACCCACATGTTCATTATTCCATTTTGGTCCAACCGGGGTGATCACACAAGGGTTCTAGATTTTCATTTAAAATGTCAACTTTACGTGATTAACCAATTTCCACATTCCATGAAGTTTCCATCCATAAGAAAATACAGAAGGAGAGGGCAACATTTTATTACGTAAGCAAAGGCCCACAGCGACTGTGATTTTCAGTAGGTAGAAGCTCATTCAATTCACAAATATAATATCACAGGATATAAAAAGTAAGGTAACAACAATCACTAACTTCCCAGCCCCATTCTTTAACCAGTTATTATATTTATTTAAAGGTTGAACCATTTCTCATGAAAACAAAAGGATACCCGCCACACATGATACACAAATTAGAGAGAAAAAGCTGAGATCCCTACCTCAAATGGTCCCGATCACGCCGATTCCGACGACGTCCTTCGGTGTCCTCCGCCTTCGCCAAACCCGACAAACGCATCCTAGGATGGAAGCTGGAGAAGGAAGGCCGGAAGGAAAGGTGACAAGTCCGGGCTTAGAAGCTTCGTCTTGTCGCTACGATCCTGTGGCCGCTGACGGATCGTAATTCGGAGCTCGGACAAAGAAGTTAGAGGAGGAAGACTTCTTGATCATCCAAGAGTGTCGTCGTGCGGAGAAGATGCGATTGGTCTGGAAATAATCCGCGACCCTTTCTTATATAGCCAACGAATAGGTAAAACATTATGCAGCTTGTATTGATGAATACACGGTGTGACTGTACACCCGTTACGTGTTTTGACTAGTCAACACACGACACGTCACGCGGTTTCCACGCGTTTTAAAAAAAGACGTTAATTTTATTAATATGTGTGTTTCGTTGACCCGAGACATAACTCATAAAAAGGTATCCATCACTGGTCTTAAAATGCCCGTCTTAATTACAGGATTACACTGCCGCTGACGGTTCATCATTCCGACACCATGTGAAGAAGGTATAGACTTTTTATGTTTTGATCACCCAAAATAATAATAATAATATTTTATTATTATTATAATTACTTATTTATTTATTTTTATAACTCCAAATAAAACGTGATTTGTTCTCTTTCACGTTGGAAACAAACACTCCCTCCTTTTATATTTATTTCTCTTTTAATTTTATTCCCATTAATACCTTATAATCATTATTATAATATATAATAATAATGACTTACAAAAGAACCTCCTCAATCCCACGCCACCACAAAAGTGGCGCCTCCTTGGCTCCATGTCAACCACGCCCCACCCCTTATTGATTTCCTTTTTAATTTAACTTATTTGTTTTATTGCATTAATTTTTAAATCTTTATTTCCTTTAACTCTTTCTCTCTCCAATCTCCTTTAATGTTATTATTAATAAAATTAATAATAACACTCATCATTAATGTTCTAATTTAATCCCATGAAATTAGATTACTATAATTATTCTCATATTAAACAAAAATCATTCCATGCAACTCAAAACCATTTCATTTAATTGAATTAAATGTCAAAAAAAATTAATATAACTTACATATTCAACCCCTTTTTAATACATTGAATTTCATTAACCTCTCACACATAGTTTTACGTCATCATTGTTATTTATTGTTTTTCAATAATAATAAAAATTCATCAACTTATTTTATTACCTCATCACCATTATTATTTTTAATAATGATAATATTTATGCTCATCGCATTGACCACATTAAACCACCCCGTTGGATATCTGAATCTGACCATGCCACTTCAATGTCGCATAACATCCGTCATTTTAATTATTTTATTCTATTTATTTTTATTTCACACTGATTAAATTGAAACCACTTTATTAAATTAAAGTCATTCAATTTAATAAACCCAACATATTTTTACACCACCATTATTATTATTATTTAACATAATAATAATAACGAACTCACCTTTAATTTTATTAACGCACCACCATGCTTCCATTGTGCATCTTCATTTATTTGTTCGCAAAAAATATCATATCTCATTTTATTAATTTCTCAATTAATATTAAACAATATGCCTTATTTTTTTTAAAATTCTTATTTAGAATTAAAACCCCTTTTAATTTAATTAATCACGCACTTTATATCACCATCTTTATTATTTAATATAATAAACTGACAAATCATCTTTTAATTTTTTTATAAATTCTTCTTTGTTTTTATCATTAATAATTATCATTATTACGCGCGCCGTGTTGGCCACATCGATTTCAACAAAGGAATGGACCGGAGAGGTCCATGCCATTACATAAGATCTAAAACGTACATATACCAAAAGAAGTTATATATATTATTTAAATTCAATTAATTAGATTATATATAACCAAATAGTACTTATTTTACTTTTAGTTCAATTTTAAGTCATAAATGACTTATAAATATAAATAAAATGATATTTTTATAAGAATATCTTCTTTTTACAATTCACTGAAAATTAAAATATTTAGAAAATTATAAAAAAAATTAATCTAAATATAAATTTTACATGATAATTCCAAATATTATGTTCAATTTATAAAATTTATTTTATAAAATATAAAAAGATTATTATATTTATTTTATCATAGAATGAAATAAAATTATTTTTGATGAAAACTTATATTTGGCGAATAAAATTAATTTTATAAAAATTGTGTTCACATGCACCAAGAATTAATTAAAACATTAACAGTGTTTTATAAAATTATGTATATAACAAAGTGGTTAATACTATTCACTCCATACAATTTAATTGATAGGTTATGAAGGTGATGTTAAAATGAAAAAATTTTGGAGTTTCTTTAAACTTGGTATTCTGTGAAATGTATGAAATAAAAGGGAATAAATTTATTTTAAAAGAGAATTACAATAAAATCATGGGGTGTAAAAAACTACCACAATTAAAATAAATTTCTCACTCAAACTTTAATACTCAGTTATAGATATATTATGTCACCTCTTCATCGTCACATCCTCAGGTTCCCACGTAGCATCCTCAAATGGGTCGGTTGACCAAAAATATTTTACTAGTTGAGTGGTATAATTTTGTATAAATTTATATCTACAATAAAGAGTCACTACTGGTTATTATTCCTAAGAAATATCATTATCTTGTGGTAAAACCTATGATTTTAGTTCATGTTATGGATTAGGTATGTACTTACTCATGTGAGATATGTGGAACATATCATGAATTTGAATGAGATTTTGTGAAAACACCAATCGATAAGCTATATTCTTAAAATGATCGTGAATTAAAAAATAATATGTCCTCTAAATTCTAAATTTTACTTTAATAACAAAATGTGGATATTTGGAAATTCCTTTCTAGGAAACACACATTAAAAAAGTGTTTATAAATCATTCTATTTAAAAGATGTGAATTAAAAGGTGAATATCATTCAATAATGAAGATTATGATTTTGAGAACATTAGTTGAAAAAGGTAATTGATATCATAAGAAATGATGATAACAAGAAAAAAAATTTATTTCGAAATCCATTGATAAGATATGCTTACTATATTTCTTCTCATATGTTCAATATCACTATTTGGTTGTTACTTGAGCAATTTTTCCATATTTTATTACTCCAAGAAATAAATTAGGAATTGTAATTTTTAAAGAGATAGCAGGTCGTGAGACCCGTAATGGGATGACAAGTCATTCCTTCATCACTAGTTATCATGATATCAAAATGGTTAGAACATTTTATCCAATTCACATAAATATTAATTTGGTTATGGAATTCATTACTCTCTAAAACATTTTCCAATGTTCAATGTAAAAAATTTCATAGATGGTAATCCTTATAAACCTTCCAAATGACTAAAATTTAAAACATTAGAATGAAGGTCACAAAAATTATCAAATTAACTTATCATTAATCCCCAAAAAATATAGCTCTTAATTTTCACCCACTAAAAATATGAATATTATTTTCACGTACTATCTTGAAAAATTTTAATAATTAGAATTACAATAAAAAAATATTAAAAACATGCATGATTTCAAAAATTAACTCTTTCATCAAACCATAAATCAAAATAATTTATAAAATCAATCCATAAACCGCTTTCCATCATGTTATTAATATATTACAAGATCATCAATACTCTCCCATTTATTTTATCATTGGGAATCATCGTCATATATTATTATTATATTAATATTAAATGTTATATTTCCCTTAATTGTGTGTTATCCAAATATATATATTTTCCACCTCAATAGAATATCATGATTACCAAAAACATTCACCTTATACCTTCATATACTTAAGGAAGAATGTAGTGGAATAATCCTTGGATGTTTCATTATACTGTAATAACACAAAATTACTTCTAAAAAATTTTCTTGGTATTTAAAATCATAAAAAATCAATAATTCTGCTTCATTCATGAACCATAAACCATGATTTTTTATTACTTTACACTTATTCATTCTCATATGTCATTTTAGTTCTCTTGATCATCTGCAATATATCCATTACACATAAAATCTCATAGATTCTCGTCAAAAAAATTTCCCAAGGGAATTTATTTACCCAATCCACATATATTACGAATATAAAATCATTAACTATTGATAATGAATTATTAATACCATTATTCTCATCCATATGTAGTCACCATAGAACTCCATATTTTCCTTATAAGATGTGTAATGAAACTCAGAAAATTTGAGTTTTTTGATAATATTATGAAATTACTGATTATGAATAATAAGAATTATTCAACCTTTTAATCTCATTTGATTTTTTCCTATATGGATGATCATTCAATTTTCCATCACATTCATTATTAACAAGAATCCACCTCGTCCAAACAATTGAAAAACCCAAAAAACATATTGTGAGATACACCTATCATAGTTGGAAAACCACATAATAAATTTAAGTTACTTATATAATGTAAACCCATTAAAACATTTGTTTAACTTATGTTATTCATGATCGTTCACAAAACTCTTGGATTTTAAACTGTACAATTTATAATATCTAGTGTTTTAATAATATATTTATGACCCTCTTCTCCAATGATTTTCTAAGAAATTATCAATATAATCTATAATGACCCAATCCTTTTATACATAGATATTAAATCTAAATAGGCTAATATAAAATACATAACTATATATTCCATTATAGAAGCATAATGGTTTATAGACATGGGATATTAGATATACAATATTCATATTTTATGAAATATATTCAACACATTTCAAAAAGAACTTGTAACATTATAATCTTCATTGGAATAACCTAACCAGACATTTCTTTATTACCTATTGATGGAAATATTAGAAGGTTTTAGATCATATACGTAGCATTGATAAACATATGTTACATCAATCAATGGTCATGTGAAATCACTAGATAAGAATAAGGATTTGTTATCATAAATATACCTTATGAAGTCCACACCCAATATTTTAAAGATCTTAAACATGATTCATCGAAGAAACATTATCATTTCAAAAAACAATGGACCCTAAGAGTGAAAAATCCTCATAAATCATTAATTATTTCTTTGATTGTGACATAAACGTGTGGAACCATCATAAAAACTAGAAAGGCATTCCATTTCTCAAGGTTAAAAACCAAGACCTCCAATATAGTCGATCAAAACACACATGTATCCCTTAGTAGATCAAGAAGCACCTATTTTGGGCAGTGGATTAAGTCCATAAGCTTGTTTCCCATTGTTTTCTGAAGAGATATTACATCATAAGGGAATGTACTGGAGGGATATATAGGTCCCAAGTGTCATTGGTCAAAATGTAACCACCATCCATGGTTATAAGGTAACCTCTATCCTTGTTATGATATAACCATTCGACATTAATGAAAGCTATACATATTTTTACCACAAGTACACATGTTATGAATCATATCATAAACCATGTAATGAAATGAGTTTAATAAATATTTCAACCCATCATAACTCATGGAAAATAAAAATGATTCAGAAACATAATTCAATTATAAACAAAAAGTTACCATAAAAAGAATAAGGATATTATCCTGGGATCATATCCCTAGTAAAGCATAATTAATATAAAATAATCATACCATAGATTGTAAAATGATTTTTAAAGATCACTTAAAATAAATCTTGAAAAAAATAACATTTTAATTTTAATATAATCTCTTCATAATGAGATTTGAAATTATAAAGAAAATCAATTTCTTTTAAAATTACCTTCTAATATTTTAATGGAAACATCATAACATTATAGCATCATAATTTGGGAAAATATTCTCAGGCCATATAAGATAATAAAATGTTCCTTCAAAATTTTTTCAAGAAATACCCAACGAACCATGTTTAAAAATGAAAAAAATAATTTTGGGAAAAAACATCAAGGTATCATCTCAGGTTTTTTGGGGTGATTAAGTTTGTTGAAAATGTGAGATATCTTATAATAAATATGGTTGGTGTTGCCGAAGCAGATGTTTAAGGTGGCACAATTTCACAGTGTTTTCTAAATATTCGGGCCTCAAAATTGGGATTATGTTTAAAGTAAATGGATTGTATTCAATATAGGATTTTGTGCATCGTAGTTCTAGAACACAATGTGACGTTAACAGATCATGAAGGAGGTACGTGAAATTTTAAAAGGTCATGTTCCCATATAGTAGCACTACAAACACCACATACCATGATATGAAACCTAAAATGTGATGTTATTGGGAGATTTACGTTTTTTTGATGAGGATGGTGATTTTATATACTGTAACGGAGAAATTATTTATGTAGACTGTGTATCAAAATCATTTTTATGAAGACTCATAGTTTACAAGAGCCTTTTTTGTGGTTTATAGGCAGTTATTTAATGATCTGCAAATGTTTTTTCACTTGTGGATGGAATCAGAAACCACAAAGGAGAAAGGAGTTACAAAAAAATGAATGACTATTCAGAATGATGTGTCATCAACCAACCCAGGATACTAAGGAACTCGATATCCAAGCCATCATTGACATATCTTGAATGGAGTTCCAGATCCCCATTGGTTGGTGGATAGAACCTATCATCATACAAACAAGAAGTGGGAACACATTTTTCAACTAAAAATGCATAAGTAAAACAAATAAAGAATTAAGAATAAAAAATAAATTCCACATATAGTAATGTACCATTAGTTAAATTGGAATTAAATCCCCAAGTGTTACAACCCATATTCTAAAACAGGAAAAAACATCCAAATTCCCTAAGGACACAACATACCATGTCTAAGATACAATAGATAGATCCACCTCTAAGATATAATTTATCTTTTCTCAACTTAGGAAGGATATAATCTATAAACACCTGAAGTTATAAGGAGGGTGTGAGATAGAAAGCCTAGTAGGGTTTCACCAAGGGATCCATAACAGAATCCAACAATATATTTTCAAAGGGAATTATTTCAGTTTTAAAATAAATATTTCTGAAATTTTAAATCACATTTATTCAATAAGTATATACATATAAAATGATGGAAAATAATTTAATAAAATCCTCTACATTTGAACGAATATTTAAAAAAAAATTAATATTCTTTTTATATAAAATAGTTTATATAAATTTATATTGCATGTAAAAAAGTGTAACAACATTGGAATATAACTATATCTCAAATATAATGCATGTTGGATACATGGTAATTCTTATAAATATGTAGTAATGTTCCAGCATATAGGACTCTACACTCTCTAAGTGATCATGGTAAATTTTTTATGCATACGTCCTTTGGAAATTAGTCAGAGAGGACTTATGACCATCACCTAAGGAATGCGACCTGTTGCATTTAAGTTTTAGAATGATGTATAATCATAGAGTCTGTCCAAATAAATGACAATATACCTATGTATTTCTTGTTCTATAACATAATAAATTATGGGAAATTTATTTTAAGACTACTTAAAATACAATTAAATCTCATTTTTCCATTTCAAATGACAATTTTCATTTTAAAATGAAATCATGTTTTAATCACAAACATGCATTTTTAACAATATTAACCCATTAGATTTCTATCAAAACATTTTTAGCAATTTTTAAAAATTTACAATTTCATTCAATTTTGTTTCAAAAATTAAATTTATCAATAAAATTGATACCATTTCCATCCATTTTAAAACACACCCCAATTCAATGGAATTGTGGGGTTTTCCTAATTTCTTTTCAAAACCATTTCAAATCTCCAAATTCAATGGAATCCATTTTTAATCAATTCTAAATAAAATAAATGTCAATCAATTTAATTTAAATAAAATACTGAAATAAATATTGTAATTTAGGGTTTAAAATTTGACCAAATGTGATAGAATCGACTACCTTTTTCTAGAAATACATCACCCGTAACAAAACTCACCAATGAGAAAAACGAACATAAGAACATGAAACTCACCCAAGAAAAGAGATCCAACGACACTGAGTATAGATACATCATTTTCAAAATGACCTATTAAACCCCATTGAGGATAAAGAGAAAGAGATGAAGAAAAATGTAGATCACTTACTCATGAATTCACACCACAAACGAAACAATGATCACATGCCAAATGAATGGACCCAAATGGGTTGGAGGGATCCAATATTGCATGGGATAGGCTTTAGGTTCAGTTAAATAAACCTCAAGAGGATAAAAAATGTTAATTTCATTGGAGATGCTAGAATATAATCAAAACAAAGGTAATTATATGATTTTTAACCCCAATAAACATCATGTGATATATAAATTATATAACCACAAATAACATAACACATTCAATTAAAAATAGATCTTTAATTAACACATGATATTAATGATTCATAACATAGCATGACTTCATAGTTTTAAACCTTCTCATGAAATGCACTTAGAAACTGTTACACATTGTTTACCCAAGTTATGAAGCATGAAAACAACATATATCTTGAAAAAACAAAAATATAAAGCTTAGAGTCTAATTTTTTTTTTGACTTCTCCATTATAGGTATCCTCTTAATTCATTCTCAATCCTACCGAATCATTGAAAAGGAAAAAAACACTAAAAGGTTTAAGACGTACCATTCATAATAGTAATGGAGGTTATATAATGTCCGTACCAAATTGATATTTTAGGTAACTCGGATTAGTGGTTTTTCGGGATCTATTTTTCATATATAAATACCCCTAATAATATCATTATTTACATTAAAATTCCTTATAAAATTTCATCACTTTGGGAATAAATCATGGATGTGTGATGTAGTTCATGAGGGAGAATTACATGAAGAAAAAGTGTTAATGAGGAAGGATTCATCTCAATAGAAGAGCTAATAAGTGATGATTCAACAAATCGTGAATTATTTATTGGTTACAATTATACAAAAGGGGTTTTCGGGGATCTTTATCCTACAATGTAAAAACTGCTGCATAGTAGAGGCAGCCCATAATACATCATCCATCTATAGAAAAAGGGTGGCCAAAGAAGGAAGGGCTTTAAGTGAAGAACTCATGCCATGCAGGGCAACATAATTTATGGAGGATTTCAGGTAGTTTGCGGAAGATACAAGACAGTTCGAGATGAGTGAAAGGAATTTTGTGAATGGAAAAAAAACATTATGCCTATGAAATTTTCATAATCCAATAGAATTAGGCAAGGTTGATTTCATATATTAGGTTAAATGGGACCTCAATAGAAAATATACCTATAATTTAGGATTCATTAAATATTGATAATGAAGGGACCTTGAAGTCCAAAAACTGTTTGTGGATCCTTTCTAGATTAGTGGGAAATGGGAGAAAAAGAAGGTGGTCTTTTCCACGAGTAGTGATCTTGAGAAATAGACCCACTTAGTGACCCTTGGGAAGTCTATTAGGTGACCCTAAATGTTTTAAATGATGTTATCCTAGGATTAGAAGTAATCTTTCCAAAACCATTGTATTTGGTAATAAGGCTACGTAGATTTGGTACATTGGCACATCTGTGTAGTATGCTCCAAGTAATAGCCTATTCAAGGTAAACCAAATAAAATTTTGGTGCTAGATTATGATTTCCTATTTATATATATATTCTTACGAGAATGGAGAGACATGTTTTTTTTATTAATGATGAAACAATATCTTAAGGGGTACTTTTTTTAATCTGTAATACCCAAATTCACCCCCTCTTATGGAACTTACCTAAATTAGGATAACAAATAATCATTTCAAACCATATTAAAAAAGTAAATAATGAGTAAAAATTTTATTAAAAAATATGATTATATTAAAAATCCTTTTTAAAAAAAATTTTAGAAAACACGGACATGGAAAAAAGGGGGTTTTAAGGGAAACATAAAAAATATAATTTTTTTAAAAGAAATACCCTTATAAATATCGTATCATTGACATGAGAAATAAAATATTTATATAATCTAAATAACATCTATAATTACACATAACAATTGTGCAAATAGAACTTAATATAATCCAAATTCATCTACCACATATTCTTAACATGGAATAGTCACTGAAGTAGATGTTTAACCGAATGAATTGAAATTGAGTTTTGAAATACCATACTACATTCTAATCAGTTGAATTGTATACCCCCAAAAAGTAATAATTATAAAATGAGACATTTAATAACATGAATAAAATGATATTATTTGTAAAATATATCAAATGGAATTATATACAAAAAAAAAAGTTCTGAGTAAAGCATATATCTCATAGAAGTAAACGTGAGATGAGAAAACCTTACATCGTGATTCCATTTAGTATTTAATATTTTAAAATCCTTTATAATTTTTTAAAAATTGTTATTAATTTATTACACAACTATAATAATATTTATAATATTCTATATTATCTTTTAAAACATTTTACCATACATTCATTAATAATATTTCATTATTTTCTTTTGGTGTATACGGTTAATGGTTTTATGGTTGATTGATTAGTGTATTAGTACGTATTTTCACATCATATAAAAATAAAAGTCAATAAGAGAAATGAAATCGTATTTATGAACATTCATGAGTTTAAATTACCTCATATATCATTTTTATTTTTGTTATGAGGATGATCATTTGGTAAAATGTTAACTACAAATGTTATGTTTATTTGGGTGATTTTACCAATCATCATAGACTGGTTTCATTTAATTAATTACTATGTATATATAATAGATACAAAAAATATCATATAATAAAAATTTTGAATTCATAATTAACCACAATAATACTTTTATGATAATCCTTAAATGAGTTAATGAAAAAAAATAATTCTTATCCACTGAGACTATTAGCCGCTATAATTTGGACAATGTTTCTATTTCATTGAATAAGATGACCTATTAAAATGGGTGGAAAGACAATATGACATTAGTAATATAAAATTTTAGTATATACAAGATAACTATATTATTATTAATTTATTGGATAAGGATGTGAAGAGAAGGTTGAAAAGGAAATAAGTTAAGAGACGTTGTTTGAGAAAGTTACATCTTGAATATCACCTCCTTAATGAACATCAAATTTTCCATTGGGTGAGAAATTATGAACATGGATAGGGGGAGTGGGGAGGAGAAGGTTTATTAAGGATTATATAATAGTCAAGGCCTTTTAGGTGAGATGGGTTGGTGAGGAGTGGTATATATACTTGAAGATGGGTGGTTTTTATGATCTTAAATAATGATTATTTTATATTTAATGTCAAACACATTTGGCTAGAATTAATTTTTATGAATTTGAATGATAATTAATTATTTATTGATAGGTTACGTTCAAAAAAATTCATACAACCATTTAATGTTGTAGGCTTAATAAATTTTATGCTTTTACTTTTTAATATTGACTTGTCTCATTATTTTACATGCACAGTGATAAATCCATTTTTTCCCAAAGTAAATTTATAATGCAAAAAAATGAAAATAAACGTATAAAAAATTCAAACCAACTAATTAAAAAAATGGAATCCATTTATAAAAATTAAAAAAATATTTTATATAAAAATTCATTTAAAATAAAATACTCAAAACACAACAAAAAAAACTTTTAAAAAAATGTGTTTTAAAGCACTGAAATGAATTTATAACAAAATAAGGTATAAATATTGTTAATGTAAATTCATTGACCCCAGTTCCATAGATTTAGTAAATTATTACATAACATTGGCATGATCACAACGGATCATGTCCCAAAAAAAATTAGTTCATTAGAATAGTATTTATAGGATACCTAGAGATCAAGGAAAATGCTCAACTTTCAGTTCCTCTTTTTGACGCCACTACTCGTGCTAGGGTTTACTGGATCTGACGATTCCACTAGCCCTGCTTTGATTTTATAGTTCCTTAATGATGCTCGGAAGATTTGATCCTGAATGCAATCTTTCATTCAAACAAAAAATCCTAGTTCTGCATGATGATATTCTCGCGAAAAATAAGCCGACAAGCATCTCCTTCATCGAGGCTCTCAAGGGTATTGATCTTTGAAAAACCTCAAAGACGGGTGCGACTCGATGCAAGAAACTCGAAGATAGTAGATTTACGGTTGAGGTTGATCAACGTGAACTTCACCAGAGGTCACTGCTCTATATGTTCTCTTCCTTGTCCTACATTTATTAACTAAAAGGGGACAAGACCTGGTCAATCCCGGAGCTCAATGACAGAATTGCTAGTATCTAGGGTTTTTCTGATTGAAAAATTGTCCTCCTCGGTATGGGTTACATCCATCTCTTACTGAAATCATCAGAGGACTTGGATAAAGTCTGGCCTTCTAGTGATCCCCATCTCAAACTAGGTTCCCTTCGTATATCGGAATGGGAAATTTCTTTTAACCCATACAACACCAAGAACTCCTTAGTCTAAATCTAGGTGTGTCTACATGGTTTAAATTGGTTTTTTTTTTCACCATAAGATACTCAATGATATCCTTTCGTGTATCGGCACGCCACTGAAGATCGATCAGAGGACTCTTAACGAAGATCATGTAATGTATTCTTGCATTATAGTAGAGGTCACATGGATGAAAAAATACCAGATTTCATCATCTTATATGCCAATGACTATCGTGCCGATGTTCGCATCGAATGTGAATGGATGCCGCCATACTTTGAACTCTGCAAATTAGTTGGCTATTCATTCATGAAAATTCATGTTTTTAAGAACCATGTCTCTCAACCGGTGGATGGCTGGTGGACTGAGGTGAAGAAGAACAAAAATGGTAAGGTTGTGGCTCCCATCGCACTTGAACCACTAAAGAAAAACCCAATGTCTGGGTTAAAAAAACGCCTCTTCTGGTTGAGAGCTCCGGTGTCACCTGGGTGGAACAAGATAAAGCTGATGAACTTATAGATCTCGATCATGGAATTTTGGATGACATTGAGCAACCAATTCTGGTCACCTATACCTCCGATCCTGGCCTCCATGAGGGGTAGGATGTTGATCCTCCTATATTGGTCTTGCCCATTTCTATTCCAGTGTCACCTAAGGTTAGCGGAAAGGATGACACCCTGGTGGTAGTCCATGCTACTACTCGAACCCTCCCTCAAGGAAGTGATGCTCTAGATCAATCATGTGCACTGGTTCTGGCTCATGTTGACACATCCCAAGCCACTACCTCTATAGATGGTACTCCATGAATGATTACTACAAACTCTCTGGTTAAACCTGATGGTGACATTGATTTGAGTTTATATATTTCTTCTTCACAACACACTACCTTACTTCCCTTGTAGGACTCTAATCCTGATTTCCAGCACTCACCTGTACTGCCTCTATCTTCCCGAGCAGTAGACACAATGGATTCTCCAGTGATGGCTGCTACCCCCCAACCCCTAAGCCTAAAAAGAACATCTTCTTCACAGACTGATTTCATTGAGACAGATTAACTTGATAATTAAAAAACAAATGAACATTTTAAATAAAAATATCAACTTTTTTTCTTCTCCTATGAGAAAAAAATTTAAGACTACTCCTTAGGCCTCATCATCCAATCACACATGATCTAAGAGGAACAAGGGCTCAAAAGGATCCAGAAAGAAAAAAAGGAGCTCGGGCTCAAAAAACAGGTCATAATGGATGTCGTTTTTTGGAATTGTTAGGGTTTAGCAAACTCTAACACCCTTTTGGTTCTTAAAATACTTGTTTCAACTCATGATCCTTAAATTGTATCTCTTGCGGAACCCAAAACTAATTTCTCCATATCATTTATGAATCACTTTATTGCTGGTTACAATTTTATTGGTGCTTGTACAAATAATAGAATTTTTTATTCTCGTTGGATTCTTTACCCCAATTGTTTGAATGATATACAAATTAGTATTTCTTATGACCAAATGATCTCTTGTGATTTTACCTATGATAACAAGAACTTTTTTTCACCTTTATTTATGCCAAATATAGATATAAGGATCATTGGCCCCTCTAGAATGACCTTGAATCAATAGTTAACTCTACGCATGTCCCCAGACTAGGGATGAGGGACTTTAATTCCATTCTCTATCCTAGTGAGAAGCTGGGTCCTTCCCATTCCCCCATAGTTTCCATAGAATTTAGAGCCTCAATTGATGATTTAATCCTAGTTATAGTTAATTTCATAGGTACTAAATTCACATGGAATCATAGGCATTATAATCGGTTTGTTGTGTGAAAACATGATAGGGCTCTTGTGAATTTCCCGACACTTGATGTGTGGGATAACATCTCTAGAAACACCTTATAAAAACATAATTCTGATCATCATCCCATTCTGTTATCCTTTCACTCAAAGAATCCAAATCTAGTATACCCTTCAAAGTCAATAACCCTTGGTCCAATGATCATGTGTGCCCTCATCTCATTCAAAGTTTTAGAAATTCTATGAGTCATCACTCTGATTTTTTTTGCATGTATCATTAAGCTTAAGGATCTTAAACTATGTCTCAATGGTTGGTGTGGTGCTAAATCCAAAAAAATTGACCATCAAATCTCCAGGCTTGAGACAAATCTTAATTAAATTCAAATCTCCTCTGCTAACTCTGACTTTACATCTGACCCAAAAACCAAAATAAACATTTTCGTTAATCTCAACTCCATTTTATCCCTCAATGATAAGCTTCGAAAATAGGACATCAAAATGAAATGGCTCACTAATGTGGAATGAAACACAAAATATTACAATTCCATTCAAAGGATCAAGAAAATCAATTTTCCTCTATCCTATCTGAAAGATAATAACAATATTCTATTATTTGAAGCTTTCATATCTAATCATGTTGTCAGTTATTTTGAAAATATCTTCAATGGTCCCCATATTAACAAGAATATTCTTCCTGGGATCATTCCAACATTGATCAATGAAGTTGAAAATCAATTTCTCTTTTCTCCTCCCCTGGACCATGAAATCAAAGCCACGGTCTTCAGTCTGAATCCTGACAGTGCCACTGGTCTTGATAGATTCAATAATTGGTTGTTTCAACATCACTGAGAAGTTTTCCACACAGATGTTCGTAAAATTGTTAAAAAAATTATAAGACACGTTACCTTCCTTAGGGACTAAACACTCAATTTCTCAGCCTTATCCCTATGGTGCCCAATTCCTATGAAATTAATCTATTTAAGACCACGGATCTAATGTAATCCATTTAGAAAATCATTACCAAGCCTCATTCCAATTGGATTTCTTCTCTATGTGACAACATTATTTCCTGGAATCAATTTGGTTTCATCAAAGGTAGATCTATAAAAGATTTCTTTTGACTTGCTTCAGAATGCACCAAATCTTTAAACAAAATCTCCTGAGGAGGTAGTATTCTCATAAAACATGATGTTTGGAACGCCTTTGATACTATTTAATGGACATTAATTTTCAAATTTCTTCATGCTTTTGGCTTCAGTGATGTCTTCCTTAGTAGGACTCGTTCTCTCTTCAACTCATCCTCAATATCTATTCAGGTTAATAGCTCTCCCAAGTGTTATTTCAAATTCTCTAAAAAAAATTTCAAGGTGATCCTCTTTCTGCCATTCTCTTTGTAATTGCAGAAGAATACTTTAGTATATTTCATTCCTCCCTTATTTCTCAAGGTAAACTGAAACCCATCTCGGCTTACAGGAATCTAACTATCCTGACCCATCTCCTTTATGGCGATGACATAATTCTTTTCATAAATAAAAATAAATGGAATGTTCTTAACCTTAAAAAATCCTTATCCTACTATGAAGAGGTTTCAGGGGAAATCAATCAGTTTGAACAAATACATTATTTTCTTTAGTAAATCATTCTACCTCCCCCGAAAAGGTCACATTATAGATAATCGTGGCATCAAAGAAGGTTCATTTCAATTTACCTATCTTGGAGTTCCCATTTTTTGGGGTAGAACAAAGGCTATTTTTTTAATACTGTGGTTGATCATGTGATTAATTATCTTGCTTCCTGGTGAGTAAAATCCCTATCCATGGATGGCAAGATTCGCCCAATGAAACGGACCATTATCTTCAAATTTGTTTATTCCCACATGATCTATAAGTGGCCGCATGGTCTCCTCAAAGTAATTAATACTTATATTAAAAAATTTGTCTAAACTGGCAGCATCATTGAAAGGAAACTTGTCATCATCCATTGGTCGGCCCGCTGCACCCCTCTTGAGAAGGGTGGCCTTGATATTAAAAATCTCAAGTTGTTCAATGGGGCCCTCCAAGCTAGGCTTACTTGGAGACTGATAAATAACACCTCTGATACCCTTGATTTTATTAGAAATAAATTTCTCATTAGGGTAAAAAATGGGAGTCTAAACTAGGTCTGATCTTCTCTTTGGCCCTCTCTAAGAAACTCGTTTGTCCACATCATGGATAACTCAAGATGGTTGGATATCCTGGACTACAAAATTTGTTTTTGGCAGGATAATTGTACTGGATCCCCGCTTATCTCCATGCATACTCCTAATACTTCCCCTAAGAGCATTAACTTCAATATAATGTAAGTGATTCATTCCAGAACCTTAGAGCTACCTAACTCCATCATGCAGGTGGTTGATGGATACCCTTTCTTTAGCAAAGATGACCTTCTGGTTTGGGAATCGGGTCACAATGGAATACTTGACTCTAAAAATTTTTACAATCATTTTTTCTTTAACTCTGATTCTTATTTTTCTTGGTTAAAATTTTTAATGAACCTTGGATTAAACCATCCAGAATTAATCTTATTTGGATCTTGGTTCACAATAGTATCCCTACTAAGACCTGTCTCCAATATTTTGGCATTCATCTCTATTCTAAACGACCTCTCTATCACCATCACCGAGAAGATATCAACAATCTCCTTTTATATTGTCCTAAGGCGTTTTCTATGTGGAATTTTATTGCTGACATATTTTATTGCAGATGGACTCCTTTGACAATATCCTCTTTCAGCTAAAGTATTGTGTGGAGCTTAAATTATTTCCCCAAATCAAAAACCTCTTCCTATCTGCCAAGTCAGAGCTTCTACACTTTATCTGGTTTGACAGAAATGCCACTATTCACAATAATCACTCACCCAATCTCATTACAGGTCGCTCGAGAATCCGGATTGTTATTAAAGATGCTAACTTGATGCAGAATGTCAATTGTTACAACATGATTGGTGACTTTGTGATCCTACGACGACTGCAGATTGAAGGCATATATCCTCTTCCAAAACATTTTCTTGAAGTCTATTGGCAAGCCCCGCTTCCTATATGGATCAAAATCAATGTGGATGGTGATTCCAAGGAAATCCAGGCCCTGCATGTTTTGGGGAAATCTTCAGAGACTCCACAGGCCACTGCTATGGTTTTTTCTATGGTATCAACGGGGTCACTTCCTCCCATGAAGCTGAGATGCTTGCTCTCATCCATGCCAATCAATTTGTTAAATATAAATGCTGGAACAATATCTGGATTGAAAGAGACTCAACCCCCACTGTTCAAGCTATTGGGAAAGGGGGTGTCCACCTCTCTTGGCCTCTTACTGTGAGTTGGAAGATCTTCCTGAACTCGCTTTTGGAGATCGGATATATTTCCACTCATGCCTACCGTGAAACTAATACGGTGGCAGATGCTCTTTCCTACAAGGCGATCAACTAGGCCATTATGTGGTTAGATGAGTTGCTGGATGACCTCCAACCTCTCCTTACTAAGGATTTTAATAAAATTCCCTCTTTCAGACTTCTGTAATCTCTCGCTTGATAATAATATTTTTCGTCTTGGTTGTTGACCAGTACAATGCCTTTAAATAAGCAAGATACATACATAAATATTACATTAAATCAGGAAATAAAAAAACAACATTGTGACCCTTTTGAACACAATCATATCATTTGTCCTATCCCTATAGGTTAATCATAATACACTTCTTCACATCCTAGGAAAAATAAAATAGGAGAAAGGGGTGAGCTCAGATTCTCAATAAGGATAACAATATAACGAAAACTATCATAAATACGCTTAGAAATTTATGGCAATGTATTGGACTATAAAAAAATCCTTTCAAACTTAAAATTCATTATTACATGGGATAGTTAAATCAAATAATTCCATTTAATTATTTACATGGATATTCTACTAGTGAAATAAAAACATGTAATATCAAAAGATAATTTCATAATGATATAATGCATAATGCCGGACATCATAACCACATAATCAAGGCCTCGTGCCAAGACTAAAAATAAGATTTTTTTCAAGGCCTTGTTCCAAGACACTAGATTTTCTCATGAGACCTCCCGATGCTTCAAAGAGATACATCGGGATCCAACCATCACTTATTATGTCCAATGCATTCATCATATGTATAGGTTGAAACATGACATAATCATTAGTATTAAAACTAGCATATGAAATGTTAAAACTTTAGACATAAACCATGAATGGTATAAAAATTACACATCCACAATCAAACATATCACATAAACATTAATATAATATGGATGATTGTATCATAATAAATCAACTTCAAACATCTGTAATTTATATCAAAGAATGTTAATATAGATGAAATAAAATCTATAAGAGGGAAATATCTCGTTCTATTTTGAAAAAAATTTAAATGTAACATAATTATAAAAGAAGAAATTTATATTCAAATTATTCTTATTATCCTCTAAGTGAATCATCAATGATGTTATAATGGTAGAAAATAGCTTCACCCACCTTTTATGTTAAAAAACATTCTTACCATAATTTTGCATAAAATTTCCTAAAGTACCTTTTCTGGAAAACGGCGAAAATAATCCTTTAGAAAAAATTATAAAAATTAAAACAGGTTTATAAATGTCTTCAACAAATATTCTTGGAAATAGTAAAAATGTTTTGAAATACATTTTAATGAAACACGGATGGGAATGATAAATAGGTCCATGTAGATACCCATGTATAAACAATCACGAATAATAAAGTGATTATAAAATTAACCCTTACATTGTACTTTTACTTTCACACGATTATGCTAACCTCCTGTATAACATTTAAATCATTGTTATTAAATTATACAAGAACCACATAAAAAATATGATATCATATATGATCTTCTAATATTGTTTGGTAAATAATATTTCAGTAGTATCATTGTTTAAGGTGTGAAATGATTCATTTTCCATCATACGTGTCTAATGTAAGTCATTTTTCTCCTGGATAGGATGTATTTTATTCATATCTGGAATGATATTATGTTCTTAAACATTATTTAAAATTATTCATTAATGTTTACGATGGTAAATGAATCACATAGGGTTCATGAAGACAATAATATGTATGTACACACAAGAAAAAATATCATTATATTGATGATGAAATAGTATATAATTGGATGGTATATTACATATAAAGAATCATGAACATGTTATATTTATTATTTAAATCAATTATTTTCATTGTTATACCCATCTAAATAATTATGTGTTGAATAACAAACTACACCCTGACCTGGAGATGATAAGTTGTACGTACGCATGTATGGTGACATTGTCTTTCATAGGATGGATAGAATAATAAAAAGGGTTTTACCATATTTATATAAACATAATAGTATGTATATGGTACTGTTGTTACTATTTTGGTATGGAGAAGACAAAGAAAGAGGATGCATAAGAGTAAAAATAACTTTGAAATTGATGATGAAATTATTACCTATTCTTCGGGTGCTTCCTTTTGATTTGATCAAATGGGATTCTTAGGCCAACTTTATGACCAAAGTAAGGACATTAGGAATATTTGAGGGTACTTGGGAAGATATTTTATTAGGGTTTGGATGAGCCAAATTTTATTGGAAACATGATTTTGAGAGAAGGGGAAGTACCTATTTATAAGAGAGGTGAGGGTCACTTCAGGAAACGGTGGAAATAATATTTTATTACAAAATCATTCTCAGTTTATAATGTCTTAAAATGAATTTATTTCCCATCTAAACTCGGGATGGGTCCAAATCCTCTCAACCAATAGGTTTTATACAAGTTTATGTCACCATATTAACCTACTCTTTTAGATTTAACTCTTAGTTAAATAGTGTAACTTTTACCATATCTTCTTCTATTTTTATATTACATAGTTAATAAACATAATATAAAATGCCACGATAATACCAAGTGGTTAATTTTTGATATATAAATAATTATATAAGTCCTTTGTTCAAGCCATCTATTTTTAGGAATATTATATCATTTAATAATATAGTATTTGTTTAAAAAACCTATTTATGTCAATTTTGATACAATTTAGTATTTGGTTTTAGTGAAAATCAACAAAATTTGATTACTTAGAAAAAAATACATCTAATCAATCCTAAAATTTCATATTAACCTATAAAATTATTTTAATACATCAAAAGACTTAATTTTCATTTATATGGATAATTATAATATCAATTAATTTAATATTTCATTAATAACGTAATTACTGCATCATCATTGGGAGAGAAATACATTTAATTATTTAATGTCTAAAAAATATAAATAAAATACCATGATGTATGAAATATATTTTTAGCTTTATAATTAATATTTATAGTTGAATTTATATTATGCATAACACTATATTGAAAAATGATTTAGTTATTGAAATTTGAATTTAACACTTTCACGTCATCTTAAAATAAAATATAATAAATGTCATAATCATATCCCAGTGGATCAAAAAGGATCATATTTTATTCTTATGGTTTATTTTGGTCGAAATACACAAAACTAATATAATTAGGATATGTGTTAGGGTTATTATAATATCATTTTTACCTTCAGTTACCCTATTTACTTTTAACCGTGGTAAATAAACTTCTAAAGTTACGATTCACCAAAAATTATTTTCATCTTATTGAACCATATATTACATATTGATGTCAATTATTACTATCACATTTATGAATTTCAATTCCACGAAGTGATAAAATTTTGTTTTATGCAAATTTGTAAATGTGCCCAAAAAGTGATTAAAAGGCGTTAAAAAGTTTATTAAAGATTTATATATCTAATCTTATTACAAAATGGCTGCAATTAATTAAATTGCACTGATATAGGTATTATGCATCTATTTTGACATTAAAATATATTTAAATTACAAAATTATTATTTAAATAAAAATTTAGTATTATTCACTATGCATTATTTTTCACTATTCATCAAAAGTTGAATGTTTTCAGAAAAATACAAAAAAAATCACCATAATCTCATTTTGATATTCTAAATCCAAAACTGGTGTCTATTTTACGAAAGTAAATTTTTAGGAGTGTCTAATATAGTTAAAAAACCTAAAATGTAGCTCTTTTAAGAAAATAGTTTTTCTAAATATATAACTTTTTCTACAAAACATATACCATTCATTATAAATATGTTTTCATTCTGTAAAAAAATTTTAAATAACAATATAAATTTATTTGTTAATATTAATTTCATATTATTTAATTGATAAATAATTATACAATTCAAATATTTATAATACTACTATGTTGTTTCACAAAAACTCAATATTTCATATAACAGAAGCCAAGTTGGTGTTGCGTACAGTATAATCCATTAACTAACTTTAATGATATAGATAACTATGATATCTTTTTGTTTTACATTCTACCCGCCTTCAATAAATTCTTTCCTCCCAATTTTAAATTCTTCTTTGAAAATAAAAGGAAAAAAATTGAAAATACAATTGTGAAAAACCCGCATTAGAAAAATGATTAATAAAATTTCGTCTTAATAAGGGGGAAATGGAAATGAAAAAGTCACAAAAAATTAGGATTTATAGTAGAAGATCATTGATGGAAATTTCAGAAACATAATTGGAGGGAAAACGTAAATATTTATAGGCAGTGATTGAGATCATCTGTAATGTCCCGCCAATTATCATTGGCTTGAGAGTTTAACGAGTCATTAGATGGACTTAAGAAACATCCCCAAGGCGCCAAAGGCTGGAAATAAATGTCGAAGGGTTTCAAAATACATGGGGGACGATTTACCCTTTAACTGAAAACAACCCAAAATCCAAAAAAAACTAGATAACATCTCCAAGAAACCACTATATGATGCTTGATTTAAAACCAAACCAACTCAACCATTATTTACATAAACCAACCAACAGTACCATAGTAGAAACCAATACTAAAACATCAGAGTAAACAATGGGAAGAAAACTCAAAGACTACACGATAAAAACCCAACACAATGCTCCACAAGATCCAAGCTCCAACATCACGAACCTGCCCAAGTATCATGATGCAATGATCTAAACATGTGACACATTACCTTTTCCAACATCTCGGTATATGACATCTTCAAAAGCACCAACGTGCCAACGAAGGGGGCGAGTAATGAAAATCAGTAGGATTTCACCGATGACTTCCGAACCCATGCCTCTAGGATAAAACATGTCATCACATTTATATAAAACAATTTATATAAAACAAATCTGAAAAATTGTCAAAATATAACATGTTCCATGTCAAAACCATTTTCCAACAAAAATCATCATTCTCATGAAAAGCAACCAAGAAAATTTCACAATTCCATTCACATTTCCATTTGGCACATTCATTCCATTTCACCAAGAAACACAATCAACCATGCATGCAACCTGGACCTCCCTATACACATGAGTGGTGAGTTATCCTTCCACTAAGTCATCACTTAGTGGACTACCTTGACGGGGGTACGTCACGACCATATCCATCCCAACCTATTGATGGGGTTACATCTCACCCTTATCCATCCCAATGCATATGAACACACACCAAAACCCATTCAATCCATGTCTAAAATCATGTGTGTTCAAAACATTTCAATAAAGCATCACCCTTTTATTGAAAACCATTTCATTCAAGAAGAAAAACCATAAACAATTTAAAATCACCATTTGAAATTTACTTTGACAACCTCTTTCCCAAAATACACAAATTTTATCACTCGTTACTAAAAAGGGGTTTCAACCATTCTTTCATAACAAATAAACAAAACATTTTAATCAATGAAAACAATTTTGAAACTAACCCTTCATGTTCTATGAAAGAGGAATTGAGAGTGAAGCAACCTACCTAAACAAATTGGGAAAAACCAAGCCACGGATGAAGAACGCTCAAGAACACCAGGTCAAAACTTCAAAAACTCTCCTTAGATTATTATCCTAAAATAACCAAGAACAAATCTTGTCATATTTGGCATCCAAACCCTTATATCTACTCATAACGGGTGTATATCTAAGAAAACCGGTGAAGAAGAGAAGTATATCAAAGTATATCTAAGAAACAGATCATGAATGATCACATACCTTAAGAATCCGGCTTCGATTCGCCAAGGGAAGCCATCAGATCGCCTCAGGAACACTTGGGAGAAGTCTTCCAACCATCAAGGGAGAGTAATCTTGAGTTAGGGCCGCTTTGGTGGTTTAAAAAGGAAATTAAAGGCAAAAAGAGTTAGATCCACAATGATAGGATTTAACTTTAAGTTACCACACAGTTAGTCCCCACGGTTTGAAAAATCGTACGCTTACCGTGATTTAGCTTCTGCCTTGGCCAAACTTCATGCATGGTTTTGCCGCACGGTTAGAAAAACCGTGTGCTGACCATGCTGAAGCCACTTCCTCCAAGACTCAATGGGCATGGTTTGGCCGCACAGTTAGACAAACTGTGCGCAGAGTGTGTGGTTTCTCCTTTGCCTCCAAACATCATTCCAAGTTCTTCTGACTCACCCATTCAACACCATTAACATTAAAACCCTGAAAATCATCAATAAAGGGTTACATACGAAAAATTGTGGGTTCTAAATTCTCCCCACCATTTTCTTTTGTGTCCCCAGAAAGTAGAAAACCATTGCTTGACTGAAAGAGTTCTGGCCACTGCTCCTTCATTTATTTCTCATGTTCCCAAGTCTCTTCCTAAATACGACCATGCTTCCATAAAACCCGCACTAGACTGATTCTTTTTCCACACAAGACTTTATATTGACTATCCACTATCTATATAGGGATATGTACCAACGAATCCTTTGGCTCTAGGTCAATGTGACCCTATCTGATCACATGGTCAGGATCGGGTTGATACTTCTTTAACTGAGATACATGGAACACATTATGCACTCCACTGAACCGTGGTGGTAATGCCAACTATTACGCCACCTCACCAACACATTCCAGTATCTCAAAAGGGCCTATATATCTAGGAGATAACTTGACCTTCTTCCCAAAACGAAGTTGTCCATGTCTTGGAGAGATCCTCAAGAAGACATGATCACTCACTGCAAATGACAACGGTCTTCAGCGATGATCTGCATAAGATTTATGATGACTCTATTTTGTCTCCGTCCTCTTTTTAATCAACTGGATCTTCTCTGTTGTTTCTTGGACAAGGCTCAGCCAACTACTGAATTCTCACCTGTTTCCACCCAACAAAGTGTAGAACAACAAGGATGCCCATACAATGCTTCAAAAGAAGCCATACGTATCAAGGCATGATAACTATTATTTAATGAGAACTCCACTAAGGGTATATGCTCCTCCAATGAGCCACAAAAAACCATTACACAATCCCGAAACATCTCTTCTAATGTCTGTATCATCCCCTCAGATTGCCCATCCATCTGAGGATGATACACCATTCTTATAGTCATCTGAATCCTATGGGATAGTTATAACGATTTCCAGAAATGAGATGTGAACCTTGGATATATTTCTGAGATGATAGATACTGGTACACCATGTCTCTTTACCAGTTCGTGGATATAGTTTTTTGAAATATCTTCCACCATATGGGTTTCACGAATCATGATGAAATGTTCCGACTTGGTTAGAAGATCTACTATCACCTAGATGGAATCATGTTTCTGGACCGTTCTTGGAAGACCTGTAACAATATCCATTTCTATCTGCTCCCATTTCCAAACTGGGATAGGTAAGGTCTGTAACATACCAGCTAATCTTTGATGCTCTGCTTTAACCTGCTGACAAGTTATGCATCACGAGACGAACTCAGCCACCTTCCTTTTCATGCCGCTCCACCAAAATTGTGCCTTCAGCACCTTATACAAATTATGTTTACCTGGATGTACAAACCATCTCGAATGGTGGTATGCATGAATGAGTTGTTCCTGAAAACCCATAGGTACAACCATTCTATCTCTGAAACACAAAACTGAACTCCCATCCAGCTTCCATCCCTCAATGGTCTCCCCACCATTGAGTTTTGAACTCATTGAAACACAGTCATCATCAGATGCTTGTTCCTTCATTACTATCTCCACCAAATCAAGATAAAGTGTTGCTGAGAAGAAAGTGGAAACGTCACCTCGGTTTTCGTGTTCCACATGCGTGTAGGCTAAGATAGACACCAACTGCCATTCATCTAATTATTCCTTTGCCAACTTAGCATATGACTTCTTGCTTAATGCATCGGCCACCGAAATACACTTACCATGTGCATACATTAAGTCAAAGTCCAAAATTTGAAGATACTCCATCCATCTCCTCTACCTCAGATTCAAATATTGTAGTGAGAAAATTTGTTTCATGCTTTTGTGATTCGTAAACATAGTAGATTTCTCACGAAAGAGATAATGTCTCCATGTTTTCAAAGCATGGACGACTGTAGCTAACTCCAAATCATGTGTTGGGTAATGTTTCTCATTCACTCTAAAATTTCTTGACCCATAAGAAACAAAATGGTCTCCTTGCATGAGAACACAACCCAACCATATTCCTGAAGCATCACAATACACCACGTATCCTTTCCCTGATTCTAGAAATATTATGATAGGTGTTGATGTAAGGAAAAATTTCAACTCTTGAAAAGATCTCTGACATTACTCAGTCCATTGAAATTCACTGTTATTATTTGTCAAAGATTTCATAGGTGAAGATAGTCTTGGTATGTCACGATCAAAGCATCAGTAATAACCAGATAGACCAAGAGAAATTCGTAATTTCAATTGAATTTTTCTGCGGTTGCCAAGAAAGAAAATATTCTATATTTTCTGGATCCACTGAAACACATTTCTCAAAAAATTCATGTCCCAGAAAACGTACCTCTTATATCAAAAGATTTCACATTGATATGTTGGCATACAATTGATGGTTCCTCATGATTTTCGATACTGTCTCTATGTGTTGCTCATGATCAGTCGTTGATCTTGAATACACCAATATATTATCCATAAAAACCACAACAAAAGAATCCAGATATTGTTGAAATATCCGATTCACCAAAGCCATGAAGACAGTTGGTGCATTCGTTAAACCAAAAGGAATGACTATATATTCATAGTGGCCATATCTGCTTTGAAATTTTGTCTTCAGAATATCCTCTTTCCAAACACGCAATTGGTGATATCCTGATCGCAATTCAATCTTGCATAACCACTGATCTCCCCTTAATTGATCAAGCAGTTCACCAATGCATGGAAGTGGATATATATTCTTTATCGTAACTTTGTTAAGTTTACGAAAATCCACATATAGCCTCAAAGATCTAACTTCTTTCTTTACAAACAAAACAGGTGCTACCCACAGAGACATGCGTGGCCGATTGAAACCCTTGCCTTCCAGCTCCTCTAAATGAACTTTCAATTCCATTAACTCTGTTGGTGCCATCCTATAAGATGGAAGTGTTATAGGACTGGTCCCTGGAAGGAGATCAATCATAAACTCCACTTATCTTATAGGTGGTAACTCAGAGAAGTTTTAAGGGAAAAAATCCGGAAATTGATTCACCATAGTTGGAAAAATATTTTCCATGATATCATCCAATGATGCCAAGGACATCACTACCAATTGTAAAGAGATCATTCCCACCATTGGGGCCAACAAACTCTTTGTGCCGTTCCATAATATCTGATCTCCCCTGAAGAGATGCTGTCTGTTGTCCTCAGTCGTGAAACTAACCGTTCTCCTATAACAGTCGATGTGAGCCTTAAACGTTTTCAACCAATCCATACCCAAGATTATATCATAGACATCCATATACAACATGGAGAAGTCCCATTTGAGCTCAACTACATCAATGGTTATATAACATGCTCTACACATGAAGGCCTGACATTATCCTTCACCAAGTGGAGTTTTAAATTTCAAGAAAGAAGGCATCATTTCCATTTTTTAACATAGCTAGTCAATAGCATGAGAAGTAATGAAGGAATTTGATTCATGAGTATCAAACAACACTTGCACAATGTTATAATTCAAAATAATCTTACCTCTTATTGTTGATGGTCTAGCCCGATCATCAACATTCATCTCCTTAGCTCCATAAAATTACATTGTTGCGGCACTATTCTCCTTGTGGCCTTGCTAAGATTTCCTAAGTTGTGGAGTCATGGTATTTCGAGAATCACCATGTCTAGCTCTGTTATGATGACAAGACAGACTCTGCTATCTTCATCCATTCAAATAATATGATGCTTGTGACACCTGGGAAGTGTCACGTGCACTCGACCTCAGAGTATTTCTACAATATAAATGTATATTCCCCATTTTCTTGCAATTGTGACATTGTCTAGGTTGCTTCCTTCACTCTCTCTTTAAGTGATTAGTAGAGACACATTGAAAACACTAGGCTTTCATAATGGGTCATGGACGAAGGTTCACCGATCCAGCCGTATGATTCTGATTCACACTCCTACCTTGGAAGTAGGCCTTCGTCTTCCGCTTGTTCCTAGCATTAGAGTTCCCACCCTTTCCTGTGGATATCATCTTGCTTCCTCCTATAGATCCCAAGATATCACGTTTAGAAACCGTTGTTTTGTTCACCATCTCTGTATAATCCATAATACAGAGCATAGCAATCATCGATTGAATCTCTTGCCTTAGCCCCAATTCGAAGATGCGTGCCTTTAAAGAACCACTTGCTGCAACCTTTGGTGCAAAACATACTAAATTCATGAATTTAACCGCATACTCTAGGACAGAAAGGCTCTCTTGTTTCATGTTGATGAAGTCCGTCATTTTTTGGATCTTGAACGTGTGAGGATAGTATTATTTATTAAACAATTATTCAATATCCTCCCATGTAAGGCCTTCATGAAATTTAGCCTTTACCGCTAAATCGCACCACTAACAAGCAAGATCCTAGAGTATATACGTCACCAGATTTACTTTCATCTCTACTAGTGTGCTGATGAAATCGAATATACGATTCATCCTGTTTAGTCACACCTCCGCCTTCTCGGGTTCAGCATCACCCTGAAAGATGGGTGGATTCTGCTTCTGGAACTGGATGGAATGGTTTACAAGCCTTGACTCATCCCTCTGATTCCCTGCGTCCATATCCTAGAACGATTAAACGATACTCTGAACCTTCTCTTGGGACACACGTGGTTTAGGTGCAACCGCATTCTCTGCAGCTTCTTTGGGATGGTTTCTACGATGCCAAATGGGTGCCATTTTCTATACAAACAATGCATGTCGTTAGTCTCACTTCCTAACAACTGAATTCTTAGCATTTCAATTCCTATCACATCAACTAACACATCATTTTTTCGATACATCAAGATTTTCCACATGTTCATCCATTTTTGAAAACATGCCACATACTTTTTGAAAATCAACCCGTTTTCAAAATATACTAAATATCCATTTTTCAAAATCATTAATTTGAAAATCAATTTCTTCATTTATAAAAAGTTTACACCTTTCCCAAAATCATAAATAATTTTTCACAATGAGATATTCCATCCTAGTGTAAATTCATTCCTCTAATGCATGTCATTTTAATCTCATTGGATAAATCCATGACAATGAGATTTGTATCATCTAGAGGTGTATGCAAAACACAAATGTACCCAACACCCTGGTAACTAGATGTTCAGAAAAAATGGGTTAGTAACATCAATTTATGATATACATTTCAAGTTCCAACAATCCTACTCTTGTATAAGATGATCAACCATGGAATAGACAAGAAGGTATTTCAACTCCAGGACAAGAACATCAGTGACCACTTGTTAGGCAAGGACCGAACAAGCTTATAACATTTGTAATGACCCGCCAATTCTCATTGGATTGAAAGTGTTACAAGTCATTACTTGGCCTTAAGTGAAATCCCCAAGGTGCCAAAGGCTGGCTATAAATGCCGAAGGGTTTCAAAATACACGGGTGCGATTTAAACTTTAACTGAAAACAACCAACAAGTCAAACAAACCAGATAACATCTCCAAGAAACCATTATATGTTGCATGATTTAAAACCAAAACAACTCAGCCATTATTTACATAATCCAACCAAGAGTACCACAGTGGAAACCAACACTCAAACATCAGAGTAAATAGCGGAAAGGCAACTCAAAGACTATAAGGAAACAACCCAACTCCATGCTCCACATGCTCCAAGCTCCAACATCACGAACCATCCCAAGAATCACAAAGCAATGATCTAAACATGTGACACTTTACCATTGCCAACATCCCAGTATCTGACATCTGCAAAAGCACGAACATGCCAATGCAGGGGGTGAGTAATGAAACTCAGTAAGTTTTCCATGATGACATCCAAACCTATGCCTCTAGGATTAAACATGTTTGCACATTTATATAAAAAAAATTTATAAAAAAATACATAAATAGTTCACAATATAACAAGTTCCATGTCAAAACCATTTTCAAACAAAACCCATATTTCTCAAGAAAAGAAACAAAGCAAAGTTCCCAATTCCATTCACATTTCCATTTTGCACATTCATTCCATTTCACCAATACACACAATCAACCATGCATGCAACCTAGACCTCCCTATACTTGCGAGTGGTGAGTTATCCTTCCACTTAGATGTCACTTAGTGGACTACCTTGACAAGGTTACTTCAAGACCTTATCAATCCCAACCTATTGACGGGGGGAATTCTCCCCCTTATCCCTCCCAATGCATATGAAGACACCCCACAACCCATGAAATCCATGCCCAAAACCAAGTTTGTTAAAAACCGTGAAAAAAAGAATCACCCTTTTATTGAAAACCATTTCATTCAAGCAATAAAACCATATCCAATTTAAAATCACCATTTTAAATTTACTTCAACAACCACTTTCCAAAAATAGAAAAATTTCATCACCTGTTACTAAAAAATAATTTGAACCATTCATTCATAACAGATAAACTAAACATATTAATCAAGGAAATAAATTTGAAACTAAGCCTTCAAGTTCTAAGAAAGTGGAATCGAGAGTGAAGCCACCTACCTCAAAAAATTAGGCGAAACCAAGCCACAGACGAAGAACGCTCAAGAACACCAGGTTAAAACGTCAAAAAAACTCCTTAGTTATATTCTCCTAACAAATAAAAGACCAAATCATGTCATATTTGGCATCAAAACCCTTATATATACCCATAACGGGCGTAGATCTATGAAAATGAGAGAAGAGGAGAGGTAGATATAAGTAGATCTATGAAAATGATCATGAACGATCACATACCTTTAGAATACGGCTTTGATTTGCCAAGGGAAGCCATAGGATTGCCTCTGAAACACTAAGGAGAAGTCTTCTGTCCTTCAAGGGAGTGTAATCCCGAGTTAGGGCCGCATAGGTGTTTTATACAAGGAAATTAAAGGCAAAATGAGTTAGATACAAAATTTTAGGATCTAACATTAACTGACCGCACAGTTAGTCCGCATGGTTTGAAAAATCATGCGCTAACCATGCATTAGCTTCTACCTTGGCCATACCTCATGCACGGTTAGAAAAATTGTGAGCCGACCGTGATGAAGCCACCACCTCCAAGGCTCACTGTGCACGGTTTGGCAGCACTGTTAGACAAAATGTGCACCGACCGTGCGACTTCTCATTTTCCTCCAAACATCATTCCAAGTTCTCACGACTCTCCCATTGAACACCCTTAAGATTAAAACCATGAAAAGACTAAGGAAAGGGTTACATACCAGAAACTGGGGGAACTACGTCATCAATCACAAACATGTGATCAACACAATGAAAAATGAGTGCCTTAATGACATAAATATTTAATGTCATAAAATATCATTTGCTCATAAAAAAAGTTATTAGGATAACACATTTTTCGTTTTAAGATCATTTTCCGAAAGTTTAAGAATTAATTTCTTCATAGAATAACAAATAAAATACTTGACAGGTCGAGTTCCATCCTTCAACTAATTTGTAACACAAAATCATATTTCACTACAAAAGATAATAGAACTCAAAAACATTCTATTTATCTGAATCATATAGGTTTTTGAAAAAACTAATTTTTAATTCATCTATCATATAATTTAAAAAACTATAATATATAAACTAAGACATCACGTAGGCCAGTGGTAGCTGATGCACCATTGTCACCCTCAACTGTTAGTTCTAGTCTCGTGGCCTTGCTGGATGTGACGGGTTGTCCCCCCGACCATTGGGTTTTCCATTTTATAAAAATTCAAAAATAATATTATGAAATTCTTTGACCTTAAACCATAGTATAAAATTTCCAAATTAATCCATTCCATCCTTTAGACTTATCTAAAATAATTGTGTCTAAACTCATAGTCAAAAAATTTATATGGAAGGTCAACATAACATAATTAAGATCTCTTTTTTCCACATAATAACATATGAGTACCTTCACCATGTATAACACCCTAAATTACCATAAAACATTATTGATTACATTCATTCTCACTGATTCATTATAGAAAACCATAAATATTCTTTATACCCCAATGATTTGAATACTCTAACAATGATGGAATAAAAAAACCATTAATTAGGTCCAAGGTAGATAATAATATCTAATATAATTTATCCAAATCAACCATATCTTATTCCAAAATCACTACCTCAGTATTAAGACCATATTAAGGTCTATCCATCCCTCCCCTTTGTATTTTCTAAAAAGTTTAACTTATAGTTGTGTCACTTTTATTAGTATCATATAATCACAAATCCCCAATGAAATAGTACTGCAGTTAACTCCATATTTATAAACAGTACATCATTGATACAACACTCAAATGACATAATTCATTAATAAAAATACAAGAACACTAATTATTCCTATTCATCTGTGATACTATCATAACATGATTACTATCCAATAGCGTCATTTGGGGTATACTATGATGTTCAGGGAATTGATTCGGGCAGTGTCCCAACTCATTTCAGATGAATAATTGTACATTTTAATCCTTTTTCTAACCCTTGCAATCACGTACATGGTGTATTTTTTCTCCATAGTTATAACAATCTCCCATTCCCTACAAGCATTTACCAAGGCGATTATTTCCACAATTATCGTATATGGGAAAATCCTTCCTTTCATTCTTCCCTTTTTCAATCTTTCTCTCAACCATTATTTCCTTATCTGGCTTCCCTTCAAATCCATAGGACTCATAAAAGTATTTACTTACCTTATTAACAAATGATTCAATTTCATCAGATGATGAGAATACATGGGAAACTATTTATCACTTAAATTTTGGCTTAAGACCCTGAAAAATGTTACCCTTCTTACTCTTTGCATCATGTGTATTTCTAGAGTTCTCATTCCTTCAACTGGGCACCATTTCTAAACAATGGCATACAATAGGATAGTTTATGAATCAAAATGCATAATCAAAACCTATCAAATACCTAACATTAATTGAAATGTTTATGCATATAAACCATAATCATAAAAAAGGTTTTATTTGAGATATATTTACTGAAAAATATATCATAACATTTTTTAAATAAAATTTGAATTATTCTAATCCTATCCCCAAGGATTGTCGTGACGTAGAGTGGAACAAGGCCCGTTGGCATGCACCAGTTCTCTTTCAAGTCTAGCTCAAAGCAGTGTTTTCGGGGTTTACCCCAAGATACTTCGGTGCTAGATCCACCTCTACCGACTCGTATCTAGATAGGGATGTATTTCATGGAAAATTATCGAAATCTGTACATTACCAAAATTCTAGGAAGTTCTTATATACTAATATTCAATTTTTATCTTAGGATATTTTTCTCAAATAAGAGTTTATCTAAATCTAATTTCCAAGGATTGTAGAAAACTTCATCTAATACCAACTCTAACGCCCTGACCCCTGTTACCTAGAGTATGTGCATTATTACATAACATTGGCATGATCCCAAGAGATCAATTATAGAAATACCGATTAGTATTGTAGCCCTGGAAGTATTAGATACATTAATAAGTTTTACATTGCATCATGAAATAAAAAATCAACATTTTTTCCCTTTTGAACACACTAATATCCTTTGGCCTATCACTCTAGGTTAATCTTAATATAATTCTTCTCATCTGATGAAAGGGAAAAGATAAGAAAGGGGCGAGCTCAGATGATCAGAAGGGATAACAATATAGTAGAAACTATCATAAGTAAGCATAAACATTGAAGGCAATGTATAAGACTAAATCACAAGATTTTTAAACGTAAAATTCAGCATAATATTACAATGGCAAAACAAAAAATTCCATTTACTTATTCACATGGATATTATACTAGTCGAATAGTCACATGTAATATTAATATCTAATTTAATAATAATGGAATGAATAATGTCAGACATCATAGACACATAGTAAAGGCCTCATTCCAAGACTAAAAATAATATCTTTTCAAGGCCTTGGGCCAAGAAACTAGTTTGTCTCACTAGACCTACCTATGAATCGGGGAGCTATAGCATCCTCCACCCATCAGTTACTAATTACAATGCGTTCCTCATATATAAAGGTGGAAACATAACATAAACATTCATATTAAAACTAGTATATGAAATGTTAATACATTAACTGTAAACTATGAACGGTATAAAAAAACACATCCACAGTCAAACATGTCACAAAATCTTCAATACAATATGGAATATTTTATCATAATAAATCTAAATAAAACAAGTATAAAATCTATCAAAGGATGTTGAGAATGATAAAATCAAAACTATTTGAGAGAAATATCACTTTCTGTATTGAAATCATTTAAAAGTCACATAATTATAAAAGAAATCATTTATTTTGAAAACATTCTTATAAACATGTAAGGAATGATTCAAAGATGTTATAACGGTGAAAAATATATGCACCCACTGTATACGTTAAAAAACATTCTTACCTTAATTTTTCAAAAAAGTCTTAAAGTAACTTGTTTTGAAAATTAACAAAAGATTCATTTTAAAACATTTTATAAATATTAAAACAATGGTATAAATTAATTATATCCCATATTCTAGGAAATAGTAAAAAAAATTAAATACATTTTTATGAAACATGGATGTGGATGATAAAGAGGTCATAGTAGATACTCACGTATGAACAATGTTGGATAATAAACAGATTGTAAAATTAACCCATACCTT
This sequence comes from Viscum album, assembly GCA_963277665.1. Taxonomy (NCBI): domain Eukaryota; kingdom Viridiplantae; phylum Streptophyta; class Magnoliopsida; order Santalales; family Viscaceae; genus Viscum; species Viscum album. Next base: position 1,991,585,031 of record OY728133.1, on the reverse strand, counting down.
ATAATTTTCCATAGTAGAGGGTACATTAACATCTTGGATAATAGTTAAATCATTTAATTTAAATTTTACAAGAACCACGTACATAAATATGTTATCATATATGATCTTCTAATATTTATTTTGTAATAATATTTCTGTTGTATCATTGTTTTTGGTGTCAACTGATTCATTTTACTTTATATGATTTGTTACTTAATTCATGTTTGTTATGAATATGATGTATTCGATTCATATCAAGAATGATATTATGTTCACATTCATTATTGAAAATTATTATTGAATGGTTACGATTGGCAATGGACCTCATCGTGTTCATGGCGACGGTAATCCGTACATATTCACGAGTGAAAATGGAATTCTATTGATGGTGAAATAGTATGTAATAGGATGGTATATTACATATACTGAATAATTAACATGTTAAATTTATTATTTACATCAATTATACTCTTTATTAAATCCATCCAAATAATGAAGTTTTGAATGAAAAACTACACAATGACCTGGAGATGATAAGTCATACATATGCATGTATGGTGACTTTGTCATCCACATGATGGATAGAATAATGAATATAGTTATTCCATATTTATAATAACATCACTGTATGTAGAAGGTACCAGAGTTACTATTTTTGTATGGAAACAACAAAAAAAGAAAAATTCGAAGAAAAAACATTGAAAGAGGTGATGAAACTATCACCTCTTCTTTAGGTGCTTCATTTTGATTTGATCATATGGGCTCTTTAGGTTGGCTTTATGATCCAAATAAGGCCTCTAGGATTATGTGATGGTAGTTTTGAAGATATTTGTGTTGGGAATGGCTGAGAATACTGTATTTGGAGGTGTGATTTTGAGAAAAGGGGAAGTACCTATTATAAAAGTTGTGAGGGTCAATTTAGGAAAAGCTTCAAACATTATTTTGTTATAAAATACTATTCAGTTTATAATGGAAAAAATGCATTTATTTCAAGGATAATGTGGGGATGGTTCTAAATACTTTCAACCAATAGGTTTGAGACAAGTTTAGTCACTATATTAACCATATCTTTTAAATTTACCTCTTAGTTAAATAGTTTAACTTTTACCATTTCTTCTTGTATTTTTATATTAGATGGTTAATAAACATACTATAAAATGACAAAAAACCCAAATGGTTAATTAACGAAATATATATCATTATTTGAGTCCTTTGGTGGAACCTTATATTTTTTAGAATATTATATCATTTATTAATATAGTATATGATTTGAAAACTCATTTATGTCAATTTTGACAGTACTTCGTATTTGGATTTTTTGAAAGAAAAAAACATGGTTACATAGAACAAAATACATTAAATCAATCCTAACATTTCATATTAACATATATTATTTTAATTCATTAAATGTCGCTATTTACATTTAATTTTATATTAATAATATCGGTTTTTTAAATCTTTCATTAATAAGGTAATTACTGCATCATCATTTTGTAACAAACAATTTTAATTATATAATTTCTAAAAATAATAATGAAAATACCATTATGTATGAACTATGATTATCTTTATAATGAATATTTATAGTCTAATTTATGTAATGTATAACAATATATTAAAAAATGTTTTAGTTATTAAAATTTGAATTTAACACTTTTAAATCTTCTTTAAATAAAATATTATAAATTTCCAAATCTAATCCAAGTTGGAAAAAAGGTTCATATTTTATTCTTAAGGATTAGTTTCGTTGAAATACACTTATCCAATATAATTAGGACATGTGTTATGGTAACTATAATATCAATTTTTTCTTTAATTACACTATTTACTTTTAACCATGGATAATAAAATTCAAAAGTTACTATTCACCAAAAATTATTTTCATCTTATTAAACCACATTTTACTTACTGATGTCAACCATTTCTCTTGGATTTTTGAAAATCAATTCATAGAATCTGTCAAATTATTATTTTACGAAAATTTGAAAATTTACCTAGATGGAGGGTAAAAGATGTTAAAGAGATAAATAAAATTTTATATATCTAATATTATTATAAAACAACTTCAATGAATTAAATTGAAATTATATAGGTATTATGTATCCATTTTGACATTACAATAAATTTAAATAATTTTTTTTAAAAATTCATTTTTAATGAACTAGCATTGTTTTTCACTATTCATTAAAAATTGAAAGTTTTCATAAAAATAACTAAAATTCCCCCAAAGATCATTTTGATATTATAAATCCAAAAATAAATTCTATTTTACAAAATAATTTTTTTTTAAATGTCAATTTTAATGAACTAGTAGTATTTTTCACTATTCATTAAAAATTGAATGTTTTCAGAAAAATACATAAAAATTCCCCCAAAGATCATTTTGATATTCTAAATTCAAAAATAAAGTCTATTTTACAAAATTCAATTTTTAGGTGTCTAATATTGTTCAAAAAATGACCTATAAAGTTTCAAATTTAATAAAAAAGTAATCCTAAATAAAAAACTATTTTTACAAAACATATACATTTTATTATAAATATGTTATATTTGTGTGAAATCGTTATAAATAACAATAAAAATTTATTTATTACGAGTAATATCACAATATTTAATTTATAATTAAATATATCGTTTAAAGAAGTATAATACTAAAAAGTTGTTTCGTAGAAACTCATTCTTGTGTATAATGCAAGACAAGTCAATCTTACGTGTTGTATAAGATATTGGCTTACATTAAGGATATAACTTTCAAAGAGATCTTGGTGTTTAAAATTCTCCCCTACATCAATAAATTATGTCCTCATAATTTTAAATTGTTATTTGAGAAAAAAAAGATAAAAATTGAAAATACCTTTGCAGAAACCCCACATTAGAAATATGGTTTACAACATTTAATCTTAATAAGAGGAAAGGGAAATGAAAAGGTCCCCACCAAATTTGTATTTCGAATATAATATCATTTTGCGGAATTTGAGACACATAATTAGAGGAAAAATGTAAATATTTATTGGGAATGATTGAGGTCATCATTCACAAACAATTGAATAATAAATAGAGAATTGATGGCCTCAAATCCATAAATCTATGATGTCTAAAAATATCATTAGTTCTTCAAAACATAAGGTATTAGCATGACACATTTTTTGTTTTATGAACATTTCCTTATTATTTTAGAATTAATTTAATCATACAATAAGAAACAAATACTTGACCAGTAGATTTCAATCATTTACCTAATTTCTTCCAAAAACTCATCTTTCACTCCAAAAGATAATTGAATTAAAAAATATTCTATTTATCCTAATAGTATAGGGTTTCAAAAAAATAATTTTATAATCCATCTATCAGATCATTTATCAAAAATACATTATACAAAATAGGACAACACATAGGCCAGTGGAAGGTGATGCGCCCTTGTCGCCATTAGTTGTAGGTTCAAGTCTTGCGGCCTTACTAGATGTGACAGGTTGTTGCCCAAACATTAGGAATCCCATTTTATAAAAATCAAAATTAATATGGTTAAATGTTTTAACCTTAAACCATATTATACAATTTCCAAATTAATCCCTTCCCACATTTTGACTTATCCGAAATACATGTGTCCAAAACTCATAGTCCAAAAATTTGTAAGAAAGGACAACATAACATAATAAAGATCTCTTTTTCCCACCTAATAACATATGAGTACCTTCATCTTTTATAACAACCTGAATTACCATAAAAACATATTGATTACATTCATTCACCGTTATTCCATATAGAATACTAGATATATTCCTAATATCTAAAACATTTTAATACTCCCACAATGATGGAATAAAAAAAACATTAATCAGTTCCAATGTAGTCATGAATATCAAATAAAAATTTTCCAAATAAACAATCTCTTTTTTCAAAATCACTTCCTCAGTATCATGACCATATTATGGTTTATCCTTCCTTTAAAAATGTATTTTCCAAAAAATTTAACTTTTTTTGAGTCACTTTTCTTATTATTATAAAATCTCAAATCTACAATGAAATAATACTATAGTAAAATCCATATTTATAACTAGTATATCATTGATAAGACACTCAAATGACCCTATTCATTAATAAAAATATAAGACCTCTAATTGTACCTCTTTTTCTGTTGTAGTATCATAACATGATTATTATCCAATAACATCATTTGGGGTATGGTCGGATTATTGTAAATTGATTTGCGTAGTGTCCCAACTCCTTACAGATGAACCATTATACATTTGAAACCTTTTTCTATCCTTTGAAATCACATACCGGTGTCATTTTTTATACACTTATAAAAAACTCTCATTCCCTAAAAAAATTTACCAAGGTGATTCTTCCCACATATATCACATATGTGCAAATCCTTATTTCCCTTCTTCCCTTTATCCATCTTTCTCTCTAAAATCATTTTCTTCTCTGGCTTCCCTTCAAATCCATAGGACATAGATAATTATTTACTTATCTTATTAACACTTGATACTATTACTTCATATGATGAGAATACATGGTATCTTATTTCGATTCTAAATTTTGGCTTAATACAGTTAAATTAATGAACCTTCTTACTCTTTGGATCATGTGTATTGTTCTATTTTTCATTCCTTCTATTGGGAACCATTTCAAACAATAGAATACACCAGGATAGTTTATGAATAGAAATTTATAATTCCAAACATGTAAAATATCTAACATAAATTGAAAAGTTTTTTCATATAATACATAATCATAAAAAATGTCTTCTTGGAAGATGTATTTACTCATAAATACTTCGTAATGGTTTCTAATGAAAATGTGAATTATTCTAAGCATATATCCCTTGAGTTTCATAACCAAGAGTGCAGAAAGACACATTATCGTGCACTAGTTCCCATTTGTGTCTAGCTCAAAGTGGTGTTTTCAGGTTTTACCCTTAGATACATCTATACTAGAGCCACCTCTACCAGATCATATCTTGATAGAGATTTATTTCAAAGTAAATTTACAAAATATGGATATTACCAATATTCTATATAAGTTATTTTATACTAATCTTCAAATATTACCTTAGGGTAATGTAATCCAATCTGATTTTATCAAAATATAGTTTCCAAAATTTTTATTAATATTCCTCTGATACAAAATGTAACCCCCCCAACCCCAATTTACTAGAGTCGGTGTATTATGACATAACACTGGAATAATCACAAGAGATCATGACTCGAAAGGCCGATTAGTTTACTATCCTTGGAAGTACTAGATACATATATAAATATTACATTACATCATGAAATATAAAATATTGTGTCCCCTATGAAAACACTCAAATATTTTGGTCTATCCCTTCAGGTTAAACCTATTATGCTTCTTCGCATACTGGGAAAATGAATACATAAGAAAGGGGTGTACTCAGATGGCCAGTAAGAATAACAATATAGTGGAAACTATCATAAATAAGCATGAACATTTAAGGAAATGTATAAGACTAAAACACAAGACCTTTAATCTGAAACAACATCATAATATGGAAAAGGTAAACTCCAATAATTATATTTACTTATTCTCATGGATATTATACTAGTCAAAAAATCACATATAATATCTGTAAGTATTTTAATAAAGATGGAACACATAATGTCGGACAACATAACCACATAGTAAAGTCCTTATACCAAGACTAAAAATAAGATTTTTTCAAGGCCTTTTGCCAAGACACTAGTTTGTCTCATGAGACCTACTGATGAATCGATGAGTTATAATAGGCTCCACTCGTCACTTACTAAGTCCAATGAATTTCTCATAAGATAATGTAGAATCATGACATAAAAATTCGTATTAAAACCAACATATAAAATGTAAATACAATAACTGTAAGCCATGAATGGAATAAAAATAACACTTTAACATTCCATCATTTCACAAAACATTCAATAAAATATGGAATATTGTGGCATAATAAATCAACATTAAACAAGTGTAAAATCTATCAGCAGATGTTGACATAGATGAAATAAAAACTATTTGAGAAAATTATCTCTTTCTATTTTGAATCCATTTAAATTTAAAATAATTATAAAAGAAAACATTTATTTTGAAAAAAATCTTATAATCTTGGTTGGGAAGCTTCAAAGATGTTATAAAGGTGGAAAATAGTCGCACCCTCCGTATACCATTAATAACATTCTTACCTTAATATGATGAAATTGTCATAAAGTAACTTTTTAGGATAATGACGAGAAGATTCATTTGAAAATATTTTATAGAGAGTCAATCTAGGTTTTAAGTGACTATATTCTATATTATCGGAAATAGTAAATAAAATATGAAATACATTTTTAAGAAACATGGATGTGCATGATAAAGTGGTCACAGTACATACTCACGTATAAATAACCTTGGATAATAAAGAGATTGTAAAATTAACCATTACCTTGTACTTTTCCTTAGTCGAGTGTATGTTAACCACATGTATAATTTTTAAATAATTTGTATTATATTATAAAATAAAAAAATAAATAAATATGATATCATATATGATCTTCTAAAATTTCTTTGTTACTAATATTTCAGTAGTATAATTGTTATGGGGGTCAACTGATTCATTTTCTATTATAAATTTGGTTTTTTAAGTCATGTTTGTTATTGATAGGATGTATTTGATTAATATATATATAATGATATTATTCTCTTGAACTTTATTGAAAATTATTCTTGAATGGTGATGATGGTGAATGAATCTCATCGTGTTTAATGAGACTGTAATCTGTACGCACGTATGAGCGAAAATATCATACTATTTATAGTGAATTTTATGTAATTGGATTATATATTATATATACAGAATCATTAAAATGTTATCTTTATTATTTACATCAATTTTACTCATTATTATACCCATCCAAATAATTATGTGTTTAATAACAAACTAGACCATGACGTGGAGACGGTAAGCCATACGTATGCATATATGGTGACTTTGTCATTCATACGATGGATAGAATATTGAATATGGTGGTACCATATTTATAATTACATCATAGTATATAGAAGGTTATATAGTTATTATTTTATTATGGAAACAAAAAATAAAGGTGAAGTGGATGAAGTAATGAACTTTGAAAGATGTGATAAAATTATTACCTCTTCTTCGGCTACATCCTTCTGATTTGATAAAATGGGATACATAGATTGGATTTATGATAAAATTACGGCCACTAGGTTGATGTGTGTGTAGTTGGGAAGATATTTTAGTAGGGGTTGGCTGATCCAAATTGCTTTGGAGAAGTTATTTTGAGAGATGGGGAAGTACACATTTATAAGAGAGGTGAAAACCACTTTATGAAAAGATTCAAATATTATTTTATTATAAAATATTTTTTGGTATATAATAGATTAAAATGGATTTATTTCGAGGATAAGGTGGGGATGGTTCGAAATAATCTTAAACAATAGGATTTAGGGAAGTATATGTCACCATATTAATCTTATTTTTATATTTAACTCTTAGTTAAATAGTTTATATTTTACCATGTTTTCTTGTATTTTTGTATTACATGGTTAATAAACTTTCTCTAAAATTCCAAACGAACCCCTTGTGGTTAATTAATGATATATATATCATTATATATGTCTATTGGTTGAACCTTATATTTTTAGGAATATTATATCATTTATTAATATTGGTTTTGTTTTTAAAATTTATTTATGCTAATTTTCACTATATTTAATATTTGTTTTTTTTGAAAGTCAACAAAACAAGATTACCTCAAACAAAATACATTATATCGATATTAACATGCCATATTGACAAATAAAATTAGTTTCAATCATCAAATGTCTCAATTTATATTTATTTCGATATTTATAATATCAATTATTTTGATCATACATTAATAAGGTAATTACTACATCATCATTGTTTCATAAATAAAATTAATTATTTAAAGTTTAAAAATTATAAATAAAATTCCCTTATGTATGAAATATTTTATATTTATAATGAAAATTTATTGTCTAATTTATATTATGTATTACCAGGTCCAGCCCTAGGGCAAGCCCAAGGAGGCCCAGGGCTAGGGAAACATGCAAGCAAAGGAACAAAATACTAAAGCAAGGGTAATAATTTCACCATTTCATTGTAGCTCTTAATACATTTTAGGGAAAAAAATTCATATGTTGTCTTGGGTAACAAAATTTACCTGGCTGCTCCAGTGTATAACCCTATATTATATTTTTTTAGTTTTTAATATTTGAATTTAAAACTTTTAACTGTTCTTTAAATAAAATTTAATAAATGTCCTATTCTAATCGAAATGGATTAAAATAAGATCATATTTTATACCTAAGGTTTTTTTCTACCGAAGAACACTTATCTAATATAATTTGGTCATTTTTAGGGTAATTATAATTTCATTTTCACCTTTAATTACCCTATATACTTTTACTAGTGGTAAATAAAATTCCAAAGTTATTATTCTCCGAAAAATATTTTCATATTATTGAACCAGATTTTACATACTAATATCGACTGTTTCTCTTGGATTTTTGAAATTAAATTCCCAGAAGCATTAAAATTATGTTTTATTAAAAAAATTTAATGTGACTAAAAGGTCGGTAAAAGACATTAAAAAGTTAAATAAATTTTTATACATCTAATCTTTTTATAAATTAACTCCAATGAATTACATTGGAATAATATAGGTATTTTGTATCTACAGTGAATTTAAAATAAATTTAAATAAAAATAATTATAATTTAAATAAAAATTCATTTTCATGTAGTATGCCGTATTTTCACTATTCCTCAAAAACTGATAATTTTCAGAAAAATACCAAATATTCAATTTATGATCATTTTGATATTCCAAATCCAAAAATGAAGATTATTTTACCAAACTAAATTTTTAGGAGTGTCTAATATTGATCACAAAAGGACCTAAGAAATAGTTCTTTTATGAAAATAGTTTTTCAACATATATAACTATTTTAAGAAAACATATACATTTCATTATAAATATGTTTTGTTTATGTGAAAACATTATAAATAACAATAAAAATTTATTTTGTACTATAAATTGTAGAATATTTAATTGATAAATAAATATATCGTTTAAATATTTATAATACTAATTTTCTGTTTCGAAGAAACTCAATCCTACGTATAACACAAGCCATGTTGCTGTTGCAAGCAATATACACTAATTTCACACTTTAAAGATATAACATACAATGAAATCATATTGTGTTACATTTTTCCCTCCTTCATTAAATGGTGTCGTCAAAATTTTAATTTTTTCTTCAAAAATAAAAGGGTAAAAATAGAAAATACATTTGTGGAAAACCCACATCAGAAATAATGTTTATAAAAATTAGTCTTAATAATGGGGAAAGTGAAATGAAAAATGTGACCACCAAATTATGATTTTTACTAAGATATCATTGGTTGAAATTTGAGATAGATAATTGGATGGAAAATGTAAATATATTAAGGGAGTGAATTAGGTCATCAATAAAAAACTGGTGAACAATAAATATAAAATTGAGGGACTCATTGCCATAAATATATGATGCCATAAAATATCATTGGTTCATCAAAACATAAGTTATTATGATAACACATTTTTTGTTTTTAGATCCTTTCCATAATGATTAATAATTAATTTCTTCATAGAATAAGAATAAAATACTTGAAAAGTACAGTTCCATCCTTTAACTAATTTCTACTACAAACTCATCTTTCACTCCAAATGATAATAATCACAAAGATAAAATATTTATCATGATCATATAGGGTTTAAAAAATGAATTTTTAATTCATATATCATATAATTTTAAAAACTACATTATACAAACTAGGCCATTATATAGGCCACTAGTATGTGACGATCCCTTGTCACCCTGGTTTTCCGGTTCAAGTCTCGTGGCCTTCCTATATGTGATGGGTTGTTTCCCGACCATCAGTTTGTCCTTTTTATAAAAGTACTAAAATAATATTAAGAATTTTTTTAACCTTAAACTATAGGATCCAATGTCCAACATAATCCATTCCAACAATTAGACTTATCCAAAATATATGTTTCCAAACTCATAGACCAAATATATATAATGAAGATAATCATAACACACTAAAGATATTTTTTGCCACATAATAACATATGAGTACCTTCATCATGTATAAAACCTTGAATTACCATAAAATATTATTTATTACATTCATGCTCCTTTATTCCTTATAGAATACTAGATATATTCCTTAAATACAAAAAATAATGAATACTCCAACAATGATGGAATAAAGAAACCATTAATCAGTTATAAGGTAGTCTAGATTATCTAAAATAATATTTCCAAATCAAGAATCTATTATTTCAAAATCACTTCCTCAGTATCAGAACCATATTAAGTTTCATCCATCCTTGAACCATATATTTTTCAATTGGATTAACTTGTTGATGAGTAAATTTTTTTAGTATCATATAATCTCAAATCCTAAATCAAATAGTACTGCAACACAATCCATATGTAAAACTAGAAAATCATTGATACAACACTCAAATAACATAATTCATTAATAAAAATATAAGAAAACTAATTATTCCTCTTCATCTGTAGTAGTATCATTACATGATTATGGTCAAATAGCATCATTTGGGTTATACTCTGATGATTATAACATTTATTTTCATAGTGTCCCTACTCTTTGTGGATGAGGAATTGTAGATATGAAACATTTTTCTTACCCTTTCAATGATATACTTGGTGTCCATTTCTCTACACTTATAAGAAACTCTCATTCTCTACATGAATTTACCAAGGAGATTCTTTCCATAGTTATCAAAAATGGGAGAATCCTTATTTCCCTTATTCCCTTTATCCATATTTCTCTCTCCCATACTTTTCTTCTCTAGCATCCATTCTAAGCCATATTACTCATAAAATTATTTTCATATCTTGTTAACACATTATTATATTACTTAATGTGATGAGAATAGGTGGGATATGATTTCCCTCTTAAGCGATGGCATAAGACCATGAAATATATGATCCTTAGTACTCTTTGGATCATGTGTATTACTGGAGTTTTCATTAATTGTACTAGCAACATTTCTAAATAAATGCATGTACTAGGACGGTTTAGGAATCACAATTTATAATTCAAATCATGTAAAATACCTAACATAATAGAAAATTTTATGCATATAATTCATGATCATAAAAAATGTGTTTTGAGTAAGTATTTAGTTATAAATCATTCATAATGGTTTCTAAATAAAATGTGAATTATTCTAAGCATATCCCCAGGAGTTTCATAACCAAGAGTGATGCAAGGACTTTTTTCATGCACTAGTTCTCGTTCGATTATAGTTTAATGTTGTGATTTCAGGTTTTTGACGTAGATACATATGTTCCAGAGAAACCTCTACCTGCTCTTATCTAGATATAGATATATTTCTTGTTAAATTCCCAAAATCACTACATTACCAAAATTATAAGAAGTTAATATTTACACATTTTAAAAGATTATCTTAGGGTAATGTTCACTAATATGAGTTTCTCTAAATCTAGTTTCCAAGGATTATACTAAACATTCTCTTATACCAAATGTAATGCCTCAAAACCAGTTACCGAGAGTTGGTGCATTGTGACATAGCATTGGCATGATCAGAAGAGATCATGTCCCTAATGAAAAATTAGTTTATCATCCTTGGAAGTACTAGATACAAACATAAGTAATAAATAATATCATGAAATAAAAAAACATTGTGTCCCCTTAGAACAAACTCATATCCTTTTTCTAATCCCAACATGTTAATCATAACATACTACATCACAATTTCGGAAAAAATAAAACATAAGAAAGAGGTGAGATCAGATGCTCACTAAGCATAACAATATAGCTAAGACTGTCATAAATGAGAAAAAATATTTAAGTAAATGTATAAGACTAAAACAGAGGCCTTTTAAACATAAACTTCATAATAATATTGAAAAGGTAAATCAAATAATGCCATGTACTTATTCCCATGGATATTATACTAATCGAATAATCACATGTAATTTCAATAGTTAATTTTATAATGAAGGAATGCATAACGCCAGACATCAAAACTACATAGTCAAGGCCTCATTCCAAGATGAAATATAAGATTTTTTTCAAGTCCTTGTGCCAAGACACAACTTTGTCTCATGAGACCTACCAATGAATCGAGGAGCTATAGAGGGCTCTACCTGTCACTTACTAAGCCCAATGCATTATTTATATGAAAAGGTTGAAGTATAAAATAAACACTCGTATTAAAAATAGCATAAAAATGTTAATAAATTTACTATAAAGAATGAATGTTATAAAAATTACACATAGTTAAATATTATACGAAACCATATATACAATTAGAAGATTGTATCATAATAAATCATCTTCAAACAAGTGAAAATCCATCAAAGGGTGATAACATAGATGATATAAAAAATATTTGAGAGAATGTTCACTTTCATTTTGAATTCATTTAAAAGTCACAAAATTATAAAATAAAACATATATATTTAAAATATACATATAATCATGTAAGGGAATCTTCAAAGATGTTATGACAGTGTCAATTAGCACACCCTCCATATATGTTAAAAAACCTTCATACCTTAATTTTTCAAAAAGGTCATATAGTAACTTGTTTGGAAAATGACAGAACCATTTTATAAAATGTATATCAAGTGTATAAATGAAATTATCTCATATTCTAGGAAATAGTAATTTTTTTTGAAATACATTTTTATGATTCACGGATATGGATGAAAAAGAGGTCCTAGTAGATAATCACGTATCAACAACCTTGGATAATAAAGAGATTGTAAAATTAAACATTACCTTGTAATTTTCCTTTGTCGAGGGTACGTTAAACTCCTATAAAATAGTTAAATCATTTGTACTAAATTATACAGGAATCACATACATAAATATGATATCATATATGATCTTCTAAAATTCATTTGTTAATAATATTTTAGTAGTTTCTTTGTTTCATGTGTCAACTGATTCATTTAACATTATATGTTTTGATATAAAGACTTGTTTGTTATGGATAGGATGTATTTGATTCATATCTAGAATGATATTATGTTCAAAAAAATTATTGAAAATTATTCTTGAATCTTTATGAAGGCTAATGAATCTTATCGTGTTCGTGGAGACGATAATATGTACGTATGCATGAGCGACAATATCATTCTATTGATGGTGAAATAGTTTGTAATTTGATGGTATATTTCATATAAACAATCATTAACATGTTATATTTATTATTTACAACATTAATAGACATTATTATACACTTCCAAATAATAATGTATTGAATAAGAAACTACACCACGATGTGGAGACGGTAAGTCGTGTGTACGCATGTATGGTTACATTGTCATTCATAGCATGGATAGAATAACCAATATGGTTGTACCATATTTACAATAATATATAATTATATTAATTTTAATGAAGTTTTTATTTTTTTTATGGAAACATCAAAGAAAGGGGAAGTGTAAGAATAAAAGAACTTTGAATGAGGTGATGAAATTATTACAACTTCTTCGGGTGCTTCATTTTTGTTTGGTAAAATGGGATACTAAGGTTTGCTTTATGATCAATGTATGGACTCTAGGTTGAAGTGAGGGTCGATGGGAAGATATTTGAGTTGGGGTTGGCAGAGCCAAATGGCTTTGGAGGTGTGATTTTCAGGCATGGGGAAGTCCACTTTTATAAGAGAGATGAGGGTCACAATAGGAAAAGCATGAAATTTTGTTTTATTATAAAATCATTTTTGGTTTATAATGGATCCAACTGGATTTATTTCGAGGATAATGTGGGTATGGGTAGAAACTCTCTCAACTAATAGGTTTTAGACAACTTTAAAACACCATGTGGTTAATTAATGACCTATATATCATTATATATGTCATTTGGGGGAACCTTAAATTTTTAGTAATATTATATCATTGAATAATTTATTATTTGTTTTAAAAACTCACTTATTTCATTTTGAAACGATTTAGAATTTGGTTTTTTTTGAAAGTCAACAAAATTTGATTTAATTTTTTTAAAATAAATTAAATAAATCATAAGATGTTGTATTAACCTAAAAATTAGTGGAATTCATCAAAATTCTCAATTTACACTTATTTGGATATTTATAAAATCAATTATTTTTATCATTCATTAATAAGGCAATTACTGCATCATCATTGTGTTAGAAATGAATTTAAATATTTAATGTATAAAAATAATAAATAAAATACCATAATGTGTTTAATAATTTTTTATTTCAAATTAATATTTATAGTCGAATTTATCTCATATATAAGAAAATATTAAAAAAATTAATAAGATTTTAATTTTAATCTTTTAACTCTTCTTGAAATAAAATATAATAATTTTCCTAATCTAATTCATGGGGATAAAAAGGAACATATTTTATTCCTAAGGATTATTTTGGTCTATAAACACTTACCCAATATAATTAAGATATGTGTGAGGGTAATTATAATATCATTTATACCTTTAATTACGTTATTGACATTTATTTGTGGTGAATAAAATTCAAATGCTACTATTAGAAAAAAATTATTTAATCTCATTGAACCAAATTTTACTTAATGATGTCAATCATTTATCTCAGATTTATAATATTCAATTAACCAAAGCGGAAAAATTAGATTTTATACAAATTTGCAACTGTGCCTAGAAGGTGGGTAAAATACGTTAAAAATTTCAATAAAATTTTATATATCTATTCTTTTTATAAAATGACTCCAAAAATCGCATTGGACTAATATAAGAATTATGTATCTATTTTAAATTTAAAATAATTTTTAATAAAAGTAATTATTATTAAAATAAAAATTCAGTTTTTATATTTTATGAAGTATTTTTTACTACTGATAAAAAATGGATAGTTTTCAGAAAAAATACCAAAAAATCACACTAAGCACATTTTTATATTCCAAATCTAAAAATGAGGTCTATTTGGCCAAATTCAATTTTTAAGTATGTCTAATATTGTTCACAAAATGACCTAAAAAGTATTTCTTTTAAGAAAATAGTTTTTTTCTGAATATAAAACTTTTGGTAAAAAAATATACGTTTCATTATAAATATTCTTAATTTATGTGAAAAAAGTATAAATAAAAAAATTATTTTTTACAATTATTATCAAAATATTTAACTGAAAAATTAATATATCGTTCAAATAATAATAATAAAAATGTGTTGATTTGCCAAAACTCAATCTTTCATATAGGGCAAGACAAGTCGGTGTTGCCTGCAGTATAAGCAATTGAAATATGTTAAAGAGATAACATACTATGAAATCTTGGTGAGTTACATTATCACCTCCTTGAATAATGTTTTTCCTCTCAATTTGAATTTTTACTTCAAAAATAAATTGTTAAAAATAGAAAATTTATTTGGGGAAAACCCACATTGGAAATAGGGTTAAAAATAGTCTTAATAAGGGGGAATGGGGAATGAAAAATTCACCACCACATTAGGATTTATAAAAAGAGACCATTGGTGGAATATTGAGATACATAATTTTAGTAAAACGTAAATATGTATAGTGAGTGATTGGGGTCATAAATCACAAACAATTGAAAAATAAATAGAAAATTGAGGTCCTCAAATCCATAAATCTATGATGACTTAAAATATCATTGTTTCATAAAAACATAAGGTATTCAGATAACACATTTTTGGTTTTAAAATCCTTTCCCTAATGTTTAAGAATTAGTTTCTTCAAAGAGTTAGAAACAAATACATGAAAATTAGAGTTCAATCCATTAAATAATATCTACAACAAACTCATCTATTACTCCAAAAGATAATAGAACTCACAAATATTCTATTTATCAAAATTGTATTGGGTTTTGAAAATAAATGAATTTATAATTCATCTATCTGATCATTTAAAAAAATACATTTTAGAAACTTTGACATCATATAGGCCATATGTAGGTGAATCACCCTTGTCACCCTTAGTTGCAGGATCATGTCTCATGGCCTTGCTGGACGTGATGGGTTTTCACCCAACCTTCAGGATGACCTTTTTATAAAAATACAAAAATAATCTTATGAAATGTTTTATCCTTAAACCATAGTATCCAATGTCCATATTAATCCATTACATCCTTTGGACTTACCCAAAATACTTTTGTCTAATGTCATAGTCCCAAAAAATATAAGGAAGGTCAACATAACATAATGAAGACTTATTTTTTCCAGATAATAACATATGAGTAACTTCATCAAGCATAATAACTTAATTTACCATAAAAACTTATTGATTACATTAATGATGCCTTATTACTTATAGAATAAAATATACATTCCTTATATCCAATATATTTGAGTAATCCAACAATGATGGAATAAACAAACCATTAATCAGTTCCAAGGAAGTTAAGAATATCTAATATAATTTACCCAAATCATCCATCTCTTAGTCCGAAATCACTACCTCAGTACATTGACCATGTGATGGTTTATCGTTCCTTCATCCATGTATTTTACAAAACGTTTAACTTGATGTTGAGTAACTTTTCTTATTAACATATAATCTCAAATTCTTAATGAAATATTACTACAGTAAAATCCATATTTATAAGTAGTACATCGTTGATACAACACTGAAATGGCATAATTCATAAATTAAAATATAGGAACACTATTTATACCTCTTCATCTGCGGTAGTATCATAACATGATTATTATCCAATAGCATCATTTGGGGATACTCTGATGATTGGGACATTGGTTCATGTAGTGTCCCAACTCTTTATAAATGAATCATTGAACATTTGTAACCTTTTTCTTACCCTTGAAATCACATACATTGTGTCCTTTTTCTCCACAATATTAACAAACTCCCATTCCCTAGAATCATTTACCAAGGTTATTCTTTACACAATTATCACATATAGGGAAATCCTTCTTTCCCTACTTCCCTTTATCCAAAATTATATCTTCCATTCTTTTCTTCTCCGGCTTCCCATCGAAGCCATATGAGATAGAGAATTATTTATTTATCTTATTAACACATGATATTATTTCTTCATATGATGATAATATGTTGGAGAATATTTCCCTATTAAATTTTATCTTAAAACCATGAAATTTATGATCCTTCTTACTCTATGGATCATGCATATTGATGGAGTTATCATTCCTTCTACTGGTACAATTTCTAAATGATGGTATACACACGGTTAGTTTATGAATCTCAATGCATAATTCCAAACGAGTAAAATACATAACCTAAATTGAAAAGATTATATAGATAATTAATAATCATAAAAAATGTTTTCATTGAAAAGTATTTACTCAAAAATCCTTTATAAGGGTTTCTAAAAAAATTGATTTATTCTATGTACATTCCCCAGGAGTGTCATAACCTAGAGTGTAGCAATGCTCATTGTCATGCACCAGCTCCCATTCGAGTCAAGCTCAAAGTAGTGTTTTCAGTTTTTACCCCTAGATACATCTGTTTTAGTGCCACCTCTACCTACTCGTATATTGACAGGGATGTATTTCTTGGAAAATTCTGAAAATCATTACATTTATAAAATTCTACGAAGTTTGTCTATAAAAATCAGAAATGTTTATATTAGGGTAATGTTTTATAATCTGAGTTTATCTAAATCTAGTTTTTAGGGTCTGTACTAAACTATCCATGATACCAATTGTAAAGCCACAACCCCAGTTATCCAAAGTTAGTGATTTTTTACATATCATTGTCATGATCACTATATATCATGTCCCAAAAGACCGATTTTCTTAGTATCCTTGGATGTACTAGATACATACAAAAGTATTACATTACATCATGAAATAAAAAACAAAATTGTGTCCCATTTGAACATGCTCATATCCGTTTTCCTATACCTATAGGTTAATCGTTATATACTTCTTCACATCCTGGAAAAAAGAAATCATAAGAATGGGGTGAGATCTGATGCTATTAAAGACAACAATATAGCTGAAACTATCATAAATAAGAATAAATCATTAAGGTAAAGTATTAGATTGAAACACAACTCTTTTAAACTTAAATATTAGCATAATATGTCAAAGGTAAACAAAATAATTCCATATACATATCCACATGGATACTATACTAGTTCAATAATCACATGTAATATGAATCACAAATTACATAATGATAGAATGAAAAATGTTGGACATCAAAACCATAGAGAAAAGGCCTTGTGACAAGACTAAAAATATGATTTTTTCAACGCCTTTTCCAAAGACGCTAGTTTTTCTCATAAGACCTACTGATGCATCGAGGGGCTATAGTGGGCTCCACCCATCACATACAAAGTTCAATGCATTCCTCGTATTAAAAGGTTGAAGCATAACATAAATATTAGTATTATCATTAGCATACACATTGTTAATACTTTTACTATAAACCATGAATGATATAAAAATAACACATCCATAGTCAAACATATCACAAAACATTCAATAAAATATGGAATATTGTATCATAATTAATCAACATCAAACAAATGTAAAATCCATCAACGGATATTGAAATAGATGAAATCAATATTATTTGAGAGAAATATCTCTTCTTATTTTCAAATCATTTAAAAGTAACATAATTATAAAAGGAAACATTTATATTTAAGATATTCTTATAAGCATATAGTATATTCTT
Source organism: Viscum album (assembly GCA_963277665.1). Taxonomy (NCBI): domain Eukaryota; kingdom Viridiplantae; phylum Streptophyta; class Magnoliopsida; order Santalales; family Viscaceae; genus Viscum; species Viscum album. The sequence continues at coordinate 1,991,566,358 of OY728133.1, read as the reverse complement.
CAAAGAAGTTATAATGGTGGAAAATAGTTGCACCTGCCCTATATGTTAAAAAAAACATTGTTACATTCATTTGTCAAAAATGTCAAAAAGTACCTTGTTTGGAAAGGATGGAATGATTCATTGAATTTTTTTTATAAAAATTCAAACAATAGTATAAATGAATTTATACAATATTCTATGAAATAGTAAAAAAATTTGAAATACATTTTTAAGAAACATGGATGTGGACGATAAAGAGGCCCTTGTAGATACTCACATATAAACAACTTGGCATAATAATGAGATTGAAAAATTAACCCTTACCGTGTACTTTTGCTTAGTCAAACGTTCATTAACTGCCAGTATAATAGTTAAAAAATTGATATTAATTTATACAACAACCACATACTTAAATATGATATCATATATGATCTTCTAATATTTCATTATTAATAATATTTTAGTAGTATCTTTGTTTTGGGTGTCCAAAGATTCTTTTTCATTTATATATTTTGTTACGTAATTCATGTTTCTTATGGATTGGATGTATTTGATTTATATCAATAATTATATTATGTTCTCAAATATAATTGAAAAATATTCTTGAATGGTTATGATGGGAAATAAATCTCATTACGTTCGTGGAGACGGTAATCTGTACGGACGCATGAGAGACAATATATTTCTATTGATGGTGAAATCATATGTAATTGAATGGTATATTACATATACAGAATTATTAAAATGTAATATTTTTTATTTACATAAATTATACTCATTGTTAAACACATCCAAATAATGATGTGTTGAATAACAAACTAAATCACAATTTGGAGACGCTATGTTGTATATATGCATGTATGTTTAATTTGTTATTCATAAGATAGATAGAATAATGAATATGGTTGTACAATAATTATCAAAACATCACAGTATGTATAGATTACTGTATTTATTAATTTTTTTTGGAAACAACAATGAAAGATGAAGTGGAAGAAGAAAAAACATTGAAAGAGGTGATGATATTGTTACATCTTCTTCGGGTGTTTCCTTTTCATTTGATCAAATGGGCTCCGTAGGATGGATTTATGATCAAATTAAGGCATCTAGGTTGAATTGAGGGTGGTTGGGGTGATATTTGAGCAGGTGTTGGCTGAGCCAAAAGGATTTGGAGGTGTGAATTAGAGAGAAGTGTAAGTACCCTTTTATAAGAGAGGTGAGGGTCACTTTATGAAAAGAATGGAATATTTTTTTATTAAAAAACCATTTTCAGTTTATAATGGCACAAAATGGATTTATTTCGAGGATAATATGGGGATGGGTCGAAATCCACTCAACTAATAGGTTTTAGACAAGTTTAGGTCACCATATTATCATTATCATTTAGATTTAACTCTTAGTTATATAGTTTAAGTTTTTCCATGTCTTCTTGTATTTTTATATTTCGTGGTTAATAAACATACAATAAAATCCCAATAAAATCCCAATGGGTTAATTAATGACAAATAAATCATTATATATGTCATTTGGTTGATCCTTATATTTTTATGAATATTATATAATTTAATAATATAGTATTTGTTTGAAAAAATCATTCATGTCAATTTTGACACTATTTAGTATTTTGTTTGTGTGAAATTATACAAAACATGATTACTTTAAAAATATATACATTACATAAATCCTAACATGTCAAATTAACCTATAAGATTATTATAATTCATCAAATGTCTACATTTTCATTTATTTGGTAATTTATATTATCAATTATTTTAATATTTTATTAATAAGGTAATATCTACATCATCATTTTTTATAAATATATTAAATTATTTAAAGTATAAAATTTATAAATAAAATAAACTGATGTAGGAAATATTTTTATATTTATAAGGATTATTTATTGTCTAATTATTCTAATGTATAACCCTATATTAAAACAAATGTTTTAGTATTAAAAATTTGAATATGAATCTTTTTTACTCTTAATTATATAAAATATAATAAATCTACTAATATAATCCTAGTGGATAAAAACATATCATATTTTATTCCTAAGGATTATTTTGGTTCATATAAACTTATCCAATATAATTATAACACGTTTTAGGGTAATTATAATATCATTTTACCTTTAATTACCCTATTTACATTTAACCGTGGTAAATAAAATTCATATGATATTATTCAAAATAATATATTTTTTACTTATTGAACCATATTTTACATACTTATTTCAACCTTGTATTTATGATCTTTTTAATAAAATTTAGAGAAGCAGTAAAATTACATTTTAGGGGAATTTGCAATTTTGCTTAGAAGGTGGGTAAAAGACATTAAAAAGTTCAATGTCATTTTTTATACCTAATCTTATTATAATATTACTCAAATAAAAATAATTAGAATAATATAGTTATTCTGTATCTATTGAGACTTTAAAATAAATTTTTAAAAAATAATTATTATTTACATAAAAAGTCGGTTCTACATACTATGCAATATTTGACACTATTCATCAAAAACTAAAAGTTTTCAGAAAAATACCAAAAACGCACCAGGAGCTTAATTTGATATTCTGAACCAAAAATTGGAGTCTATTTTACCAAATTAAATTTTTATAAGTTTCTAATATTGTTAAAAAAAGGACCTAAAAAGTAGTTCTTTTAAAAAAATAGTTTTTCTAAATATATAACTATCTTAACAAAACGTATACATTTCCTTATAAATATATACTATTTTTGCGAAAACATTTTAAATAACTATAAAACTTTAGTTCTTAATATTCATATCACAATAATTAATTGATATATATATATATATTGTTTAAATAATTATAATATTGTGTGTTGTTTCACAGAAACTGAATCTTGCGTATAACATAATCCATTTCTTTTTTGCGTGCAATATGAGCTATCGAAATACATTAAAGATATATATTACTACGAAATCATGCGGTGGTTCAGATTAAATTTTATTAATTATAATATTTTTTACTAAAGGTAAGTTATGTAACTTTTATATAAAAAAAATATAAAATTACTTTTAAATATTTTGAAAATTAGAGTTTTATAAAATATTCTATTTTTTAGATTTCACCAAAAAATAAATGATTCAGATAATTATCAAAATTTGATCATAAGATTTTTTTGTAATTATAAATACTAATAATATATTCATTTTAAAAAATAAATTTTCCAAAACTTCCAATAATTAATTATATTTGTTTTTTAATTGAATGTAATAAATATATCTTATTCAAAAAAAAATATATTTGAAAAATAAAATGACATTACAAATAATTTTTATCATATTCACAAACAATTAATTAATGCCCTAAAAATTATTTGTATAATTATATATTTCAAAAAAAAATTAATAATATTCAGCCCATCCATTTAACAGCTATGATATAATGGGCGTGTTGAAATAATAATATTTGGAGTTCGTTTAAGGTCTTTGTTCTGCGCAACATAAGAAATAGAAGAGATTAAATTTATTTAAAAAGATAAATACCATTTATTCTTTGGGTTTTACATGTTAAATATTTTAAATATAATTAATATGTAATTAATATTATGTATATCCATTAAATTATTCCTTATTACCTTCCATGTAAATCAAAGGTGACAAACAAAACTCATCGCTTCACGAGGCTGTTGTCTCTCATACACATGAGTCGCATTATCGTATTCCCTAATGAATGAAAAAAATGTAATGGGATTTTATAAATAAACAATTATAATTCCATCCTTAATATCATATATAAACCATAAATATATCATTATATCTATCCATGATAATCTGTGATGCAAAATGATTTACCTTTATTTATGAGACATTAGTCTGTTCTATAGAAAATCAATAGTTTCATTTCCCATTTGAGAGAGTATGATATGGATTTAAGTAATTACCATAACATAAAATATATATATATATTTTGGATACTAAGTTTATTATATCATCATGTTTTAATAATATTTGATGAAGGTGGAAGAATAAATAATATTAAATGATCGCTTATGGATGTGGCCACTTCATGAAACAAAATCATTATGTTTTCACCCAAATCCTTTCGAGGATGGATTTCTGATCAAACCAGGGATTATAAAATTAATTTATTGAATTATGGAAGTTATTCTTGTTTTTATTTTCCAAAAAAATGTGTTTTGGATGTTTTAATAGGATAGGTATCATGATGCCCTTTATTAAGAGGGAGAGAGAGGACACAATTGGATTTTTTAAAAAAGTATAATTAATCTAATGGTTTTTCTAGAAAAATGGCACAATAATAGACTAATTTTTAAAAAGAAAAGAGTTAATGTGTTATAATTACAATTAAATAGAAATTATAATTTTCTTGGGTTATTTTAAACTCTTATATTTTTAGTTCAACCCCTGGTAAACCTGTTTTAACAAAAATTACATTAATTAATTTTTAATAATTTCATAATTCATTGTTTAAAAATTTTATATGATCTTATTAGATAATATAAAATTGTATTATTAAAAATATAAAATAAGTTTTCAAAATTCATGTAACCCGAGTGTAATAATATAATTTAAAATTAAACCCACAGATATGTAGGATAAACAGTTCATCAATAAATGTATTTTTTTAGAATATGAATATATTATAATAAATATACGAAAATTAATCACAATTAAATGACATTAAATACATATTTAAAGAAATTAAATATATGAATTTAATTGAATAATTCTTAATTAGGGGTTATTTAAATTAATTAAAAGAAATAATCATTATAATCATTAAATAGTTGTTGAAAAAAATATAATCCAAAGAATAAACGTGTTACAAAATATTGTATAAATATGATTTAAATGAATATTTTAGATTTAATATAACTTAGTAATACTTTAGTTAATTTAAATTCAAATTAAATGAATAAAATTAGAATTAAATTACTGAATTTATTATAAATAAATGAATATTTTATAAAAAGAAATACATTCACTATTCATAAAAAAAATAATATTTTCCAAAAACACAAAAATTATAACCTATGATAATATAGATATTCTAATTTTAAAAATTACGTAACTTTTATAAAATAAAATATTTCATGGGACCATAATATTATTTTAATATTTTCTCACAACGATGAAATAAAAAATACTTTTAAAATAAATTTATTTACTAAATCAGAAGCACTTTATCTTATATGTTTATAAATAAATTTATATTTGGTAGTAAATTTTTATACATTTCATATATTAGTTAATTCTATTCATAACCCCTAATTTTATATCTACTAGTACATCTCCCATGCAAATTTACGGGACTATTATCATTCCCATTAAATTATAAGGTTCAAATCATTCAATTACTAGGACATATTGTCGAGGAAAAAAAAGATGAATATAATAGTACGAATATAGTAGGTAGTCAATAGAGAAATAATACTAAAAAATGGAAAATGAAATTGGGCAGTGAGGAATGAAAATAAATAAATAGATTGTTGAATTTAAAATAAATGATTAATAAATATGAAATAACAACATTAGTTGTAGGTATGAAATACTACATCGAAACTGGAAATATGCAAAATGCATTTTCCAGAGGTACCTAATACATAACATGCAGTGAGTTTCCTAACAGAATTAATAGTTGGTTTAAGTACTGCATTACAGGATGAAAACAGATGTTAGTAACCATAATTTTCAAGACTTATAATTGTTCCCTTCAAACTCCACCCATAATTATCATTATGTGCAACTCCCCCTGCATTCCCCTCATAGCATTCATGGTTCCTGAAAATTATAGAGGATCTGAACACTGTACAAGGAATTTAAATGAATGAAGACAGCATCATATCAAATAGTAAATACCACAATAGCCTAAATTTCTAGTTTTAGTTTCTCTTGACGTTTGTTGGGTGATGTGCATTCCATTGCAAAAAAATCTATAATATCAACGTTCTTAGAGAGGGATGAATAGTTTCAATTAATAGGAGATGGGAAAATGAAAACTGAGAACCAAAATATTATTTTTATTTCAACGAATATCCAAAATATTTTTTTTGTAAAATGTATTTATAACTGTCCAGGTCCTTTATTGAAACAAACTTGTAGTTTTGATCACAGTAGTCAATTTTCCAGAAATGATTAATGAAAAAACTTTTATCAAAGTACCTTAATCAATGCGATTTCAAAGTTACAAATGAAAAATGTCCCTTCAAAAGAATCAAACAAAAGATGTGGATACAAATTCAAATTCAACTCTATACAACAGTTGTAACTTCCATACCCATGATGATACCAACAGTAACCAGGTTCTTAATGTCCATTGTGCGATATCTTAAGTATTTAGTCAAAAAATGACCAAGAGAATAAATGAACACTAGAAATGTAACAAAATATAATGGTCTGTTTTCATGGTTAATTGCACACAAGAAACAAAGGGAGCAAGTCAAAAGAGTCCAGAATCCAAAAGTCCTTACATGAACCTCAGTCACTCCAACCAATAATAAAAATAAAAGAAGTTTTTAAAGGGTTATGTCATGAAATGTGTTATGTATCATTGGAAAAACAAATATATAAAAAATGAGGTTACTCATTAATACAACTGAATTATAATTATTTTTTCACATCATTGTACTTGTTTTCAACCGAAACCCAGAGACCATAGGAAATATAGAATTTCTATTAAATTTTATTTTTTATAGAGAACCACAGACAAAAAAATGATACATGCTAATAGTTTAACACATAATTGAACCAAAAAATGATACATGCTAAAAGTGAACAACAATTGATTCAACCTAAATGTTAGAAAAATATTATTGTATAGCTTGAATAACGGAAAAATTTCAGGTTGAATGCTATTTTCATTGACCCATGATATACTAATAAAATCAAAATAAAAAATGATTATTATAATAAATTTTAAATAAATTGTTTGTACTCTATCTAATGTAATACGTATTTCACTACAATTTTAATTCTGAAAACAATAATGAAATGAATTCAAATAGTGAATATGTATGGTTACCTTGTGTTTTCAGTAGCATATTGTAGTCTATTTTTTCAGTTTTCCTGGGTTATATCTCCCCTTGGTATGGTGTGTAATTCAGAAATATAAATTTTCATAGCAATGTGGTATGGAGAGGTTATTCCACTATGTTGCAGACCATCCCCACTATCAAAATAATTCGATAGATTGATCTGTATAGAGGATACTGCTAGAAGAAATAGAACCTAGAAACTAAATTAGTTGACCAACACTTCTAAAAAATATCTATTCATAATTCCATGTTAGTAATAGCCTAGTGGGAATGTTTTCTGATTTTTTCGTAGTGATCCAACACTTCTGGATGTTGGTTGATAGTAATGTCAATCCCTTCAACAATTAATAATAGTTGAGAAAAAAGAAGCAGCGAATGTTGTTCAATGTACAGTATATACTCATTAGAAAGGAAAGATACTGAAAAATAATTCTGATGTTTACCTATTTTCATATGAGAACATAAAATGAAATTTAGTTGTAAGAAATCTAATTTCACTATTGGTGTCGACTCCTAAACATCTAGCACATTCAATTTTCTACAATAGAAGTGTAAAATGAATATAAAAATAATGTGGCATATGGTTTCTAGTAAATATAAAATAAAAAGGTAAAATTAGATCCTCTTATTGGTCAATGGTAATACTTGTGAAGATTCACTACAGTGATGATCCTATATAATATGGTTAAAAAGAATAGTTGTTATATGAATTTTATAAGGTTATTAATGAAATTTTTGTAATTTCAATATATAGTTACATAAAAAGATTATATATCAATCCCTTTTATCTGACTAATTTCATGATATATACCCATATAGAAGTCATTTTTGGTTTCTAGGTATTGTGTTATTATGTTTCCACAATCTCCTCATATGATGCAGTTAATATGTAAGCCTATGTAAAAAAATACAGAAACATTGTTGTTAATTATAACATTTTAATCAAATGAAGTTAGAAGAGAAACATACTGACATCTTGTCCTATAAAACAAATTGGATGTTTTGGTTGGCAGTAACAATTATAGGGTATGAAGGATAAATATGTCAACATTTTCAAAAAAATTAAAAACCATTTGGAAAATATTAAAACATTATGACGACACCCTCTACTAAAACAGTATCATATATTACAGGAAATGATCAAACTCAATACTATGAAGTGGAACCTATAATTGTGTTAAAAACTTGCAGTAAACATGTCTTGAATAATCATTGAATTTCAAACACAGTATTGGTTTTGAAATGTACCTATTAAGTGTTGTTCCAGGTCCTATTTCTGAAAAATTTCATAAAAAAAGTGAATTCAATTAGTTGGTCTTAAATCACATTAATTGTTAATCACAATACAATTTCAATGTGATGTTTAATAAACCATGTTCAAAATATAGCCCTGAAAAGCTAAGAATAGAACTAAAATAAAACACAATTGAAGAAAGGGAAAGAGAGAAACCATGAATGCCTCATCTTGTTCCCAGCTGACCAGAAGAAATAGACATGAATTGAATAGATTCTAATGATAAGGCAATCAATCAATTGTTTTCCTGAAGGAGCATCCCTCGGTGAGCTTGGAAAACCCTAAAGTCAGCTAGGAAAGCACTATCTAGAAATTGTTGCATACCATAACAGTCTGAGAATTAATGAAGATGGTCACGATGATGAAGCATCCCTAAAACTTGACATCCATGAAAAATGAGTTTGGGGACAATATGAGGAGTTTCATATTATGCTTCCCCTTATCCAATTCAGTGAGAGGGTTTTCAGATCTTTACCATTGGAAAGTGAAATATTAGTAGTAGAACAGACATCCTGTCATGACTAAGGAAAGAAGCTTCATATGATCCAACACATTCCCATGAGAAAAGAATATATTCGATGTGAAAAAATCACATGAAATAAATATAATACATACATTAAAACCATAAAAGGTAAAAATCTGAGTTAGTATACATCATAGAACAAAAAAATAAAATAATATAGTACACATTTATAGATAATATAGAGAGAAAATAGAAGATTGAAAGACTAAGGATAGTAGCTTCATATGAACCAACAATTTCCCATCAGAGAATGTGTGGGTGTAGGATCCAAAGACATCGTGTCGAGTAGCAGCCCTAACCGTAGAGTTGGGAGGTAGATCACGGTGAAATCATCGGATGAGGAGAAGGCATAGTTGGAGGAGCCGAAGTCGGAGGATCTGAAGTTGGATGATCTAAAGGTGGAGTTTCCAGTTGTAGAGAAGGCGTAGGTAGAGTTGTTGAAGATGTAGTGTCAAGTAGCAGCCCTGACCGCAGAGTTGGGAGGTATATCATGGTGAAATTGTCAGATGAGGAGAAACCATAGTCAGAGGAGCCAATGTCTGAGGAGCTGATGTTGGATTCGTGGATGGAGTGGGTAGTCTGGAAGGGGAGGGGAGGGGTGCGGGAGAGCGGATTCAGGGATGGGGGAACCAGGGAGGGGTAAAGGAACCCTAGAGCAGGGTGAGGGGAATCGAGGAGGTGATTATGGGGGCAAAGTGAATAGGTAAGGAAAATATCTATAGGGGTCGGGTTCACGGGAGAAATTTTCTAGATTGGAGGGATGGAGAAAGAATATGTGTGGACATGGATGCATGGGAAGGAGACATGTAAGCATAAAAAAACCCTTCTTTAGTATATTTTTAGATATTATATCGGTAACTGTTAAAAAAATATTTTAATATTATGTCGTGGTTTATTTGAACATAATGTTTCATGTTGAGTATGATATTGGGAATAATGTTATTTTATAATCATGAGGTGTTAGATTCTCCCCTCCCCCCAATAAACTATGTCCTGAAAATTTGAACATGTGCTCACTAATCGAGGTTTTAAAATTTAAAAATTCATTTGTTGAAAACTGACATCATAAAAAAGGTTAGTGATACTTCCAATCAAAAGAGGAGAAATGGAAATACAATGGCCATTCGGAAAAACATATGACTATGTTTCCATGTTTGAAAAAATTAGTTGGATGTGAAAATATGGACAATGAATAAAATTTTAAATAATTATCTAGAGTGATAGATGTCATTGATCAAAAGAAAGTGAATGATCGAGATAAAGTTAACAAACATGAAACTATAAATATATGATGAATTAAAATATTATAGACTCATTTGATATGAATGTAATGAGATAATTTTTTCACATTCCCCTTCATAGATTTGTGGGATTTTATTACTATTATGATGTATAACAAGACATAATATATTTGTTTGGTATCATTTTTTTCATAAAACAAATTTCATTTTATTGATGTTATTCGATCACATTCCACTTAATCTATTAATCTATAGAAAAAATATAAAAAATAATTTTCATTACTGAAGAACTAAAATTTAATTTTAATGTCTCATAAAATAAATAAAATAGAACAGGATATTAATCCAATATTTATTAAAAATAAAATGCTAAGTAAATGTATGTTGATACCCAAAATTAATATATTAAAATCCAAAATTTAACAATAAAACCAATGTTTAATCTTTGATCATTCAATAAATAAATAATTCTATATCCCAAATAACCATAATAATCTCAACATGATAGCTGTTTTAAACCACAAAGGTTATCTCATACACTTCAACACGCATGTCAAAAAACATAAGATCATTATTGAAAAAATACTTTTATATTAGACATGAAAATTATATATATATCTCAACACAATAAGAAATTTCCTAAAATACTATTAATAACAAAAAAAGTAAAAAATAAAAATATTGTAATCATCTAATATATTCCAAAAAATAAACATAATATTTATACACCAAAAAAATTATATATAATAAATATCACACTATACAGTACATCATGTAGTCAAGTGGTAGGTGATGCTCCCTTATCTCTCTTCAATTATAGGTCAAGCCACAGAACCTTGGAAGATATGATGGCTTGTAACCTAATAGTTTTAATGTCCTTTTCCTATAACTATATTTATATAACTCATATATCATTACAAAAGATATTATGAACTTCATAAGGATAAAATAAATCATTTAATTAATTTTTAACCACAAAAGTATTTAATAAATCATATTTTCTAACAAAATCAAAAAAATCATTATTGAATATTATTACCAAAACATCTAGGATTGGATAAATCCTAATGTTTACTAGTTGTTTTGAAATTATGTTATGAAAATAAATAGGTATTCTTACCCAAATAACATTTTCACTATGAATCTATAATAAATACATGTGTTATATTAACATAAATTTCTCTTAAAATATTCTTAATCATCATAGATTTCCATAACATTTAAAACCAAAAGGAGTTACTTATGAATTTAAATATATGATATAAATTTTTTATTTTTTATTCTTAGAATCATTAGGTTTAACCAAGATCATATAATATTATCATCTATTCAAGTCTATTAAGATGGTTTGTATGGATTTTATGAATTTACAAAACAAATCCCCTATGAATTTCAAAAAAGGTGCACAAGAAGGCACATTTTCATGTACAAGGTGAGGCACAAGTCAATCCTAGCATGAAGTTTTAGAGTTATATAACCTATGAAAAATTGTTCAATTTTCTACCTATAGTATCTGAAAGGGGATTTAATTTCACAAAAACAAGTCACTTTGTACTTCCCAAAGATTCCATAATATTTTTCTAAAATTAGTTTGACATTTAGACTTATACCTATGGTTCTAACTAATTTTTTATTCATCAAAAAATGAAAAGTTAAACTAATATTTTTTATAATGACTCTCGTGATAAAATCCTTCTAAACATATTACTAAATTATTTATAAACCTAAATATCCACTAATATAGTAGAAGGATCATAAAAGCCTAGTATTCTTTGAATACAATGTTCATATTAGATAAAATAAAACTAAATCCTAAAATAATAAATTTATTATCCATAATTCTCACCTAAATACCCTTTAGTTCCAAAAATATCATAGGATAACATGTGTAATTCTTAAAGGAATTGGTGAGATAAAAATTCTTATATGGAAATAAACAAGATAAGGAAACAAAACAAATGAGCCCAAGGTATAAAGTGATATCATAAAATATAAGTGTCGTGAGTTGTCACATAAAAGAATAACATAAAGAACATGGTATAATCATATCACTATAACATACAAAATGTTATAGAAACATCAAACATGACATAAACATAAGATAATAATAATTACCAATGCAACATCACATAGTGGGAAAAGTTCCATAATGTATTTGGTTCATTCCAAATTCTCATAAATGAAATCATATGAAAATGAAACATTACAAATTGAATTGGATAGATATATAATTTTGGGCCTACCCATCACATTAATTTCATGTACATGTATATGTGTTCCATATATGGAAATCAATCCTAAGGAATAACATAAGATCTTACCATGGAATGAAATGGATTTCATAATATTTCCTTATGAAATAATCAGAATGGGTTTCTTATAAATGTAATTTTATAACTGAACCATATAAATATATTAACCTATCTTAAGAATATATAGTTATCTAGGTATAAATTTAAGAGACACATATATTTAATTTAAAATCATTTCCAAACATTATAAGTTTTTTATTTGTTAATCAAAACACTTTTTAAAATATTAACAACATTATTGATAACAATAAAATTATCACATTAAAAATGAAATCTTAAAAACTAAAATTTCATTAAAATAGTATATATGAAAATTTGTTTAAAAACCCAAATGGATTGATATAAATTAATCTTCAAATAGTTTAATTTTCATTATTGCTAGTAATTAATTGCATGTTGAGCATGTTAAAATAAATATTTCATTCACATTTTTTAAAAAAAAATTACAATGTACAATATTTGGAAAATGACAGAAATATTTTCATGAACGAATTTTAAAAAAATCCAATCATTGGTAAAAATGAATTAAAAATTAATAGGATAATATTAAATCATTTTTGAGAAAACATTAAATAAATCATTAACATGGAAGAGAATGTGTATTCAACCAAAGAGAGAAATGAAATTTTTTAGATAATGATTATATAATTTCATACAATAGAACTTCATGCATGAATAATTAAAATTAGAATGTGATTGAAACATAAACTCTTACCACTGTTGTATGTTTTGGATCATAACTACCATAATTGAAGAAATTTAATTTAACATAAATTATTATATAGTAATAATTCTTAATGATATAATATGTGAAGGTGTAATTTATACACCAAATATTGTATATAAATATCATGGAAGAATATGTGTATCAATGAAATTTGTTTTGAGACCGAAACCCATACCTCGAGTCAAGGATTTATCATTCATGTATTATGTATCTTGTATAACAAAAATATATAAATTATGTGAATTATTAATATACTTTTTCTATTATAAATTTATATTATTAAACAACTTATATTAGAAATAATAATTTATTTATCAATTAAGTATTCAGCAATTTCTAAGTCAGATGTTTTGAGGATGCTCAGTTCATAATTTCAAAAAGACATTGATGTGTTGATTGTGGTTAAACAAATAATTTTATCATCACCTATAGAATAGTAACAAGAAATAATTATAATTTTTATACCTAAATTATACTTTTAAAACCAACCATCAAACAAGGTATTGAAAAATAAATTATATTAAAATCGTGGAGATGAATGGTCATACATATGCATGTGTAACGTTTCCTTTTTTCAATGATCATAATGGAAGGTAAAGTTTTGTTTTATATTCAAAAAATGATTTTTATATCATATATATCATATTATATGTTTATATACAGTTACATATACTATCTATGTGATTATGTGGTAACAAAATTAATTAGATGAATCACATTGCTTCATGGGGTTGTAGGCTACCGTACACATAGAAAAGGTTACCAATTTCAAAATATTTTAAAATTGGAAAATATATGATATATTAAATTTATATAATGGTTAATATGTCATTTTTATTCTATATAATCATAAAATTAATCTTTTTTAAGTTCCATGTAAATAATAGGTTAAAAAATCACATCACTTCATGAGGTGGTAGTCCATCATACAAATGAGTTGTATCATTGTATTCCCTAGGAAATGGAAATTAAGATGTCGGGTATATAACCAAAACTCAGATAAAAAGGTATTACATGTATATACATTAATATTAATTTCATTACAAAATAACAAGACTAAGGATTTTAAATGTATAGTTCCTTTGGGTGACTAGAAAGAAATTTTTTTAATCTATGAAATATCATCATCATATCTCGTAATGATCTTAACAAAATGTACTATACATAGAAATACCCTTCATAAAATATTTATTCACATCCTGGGTAGAGGAAACATAAGAAATAAAATTCCCAAATGCTTAATTCTGGTAAACACGAGTGATATGTAGTCATAACATAAGTATATGTGAATGAGGACATGAGAATGATGAAAAAAAACCTTACTAAACTAGGCTCACTCCCTTTTCCAATACTATAAAAATATAATAAGATATTAATCATTACAGAATGCATTGGAGGTAGATATAGGTCCCACTAATCATATAATGAGAGTTAAATATAAATGTGATACAAGATCATAAAATAGTAATCATATCATAACTCATGAAAATAAATGGGTTTTATAAACCATTCATCATAACATAAACTATGTAAAATATTTATGTTCCATATTCATTTCATCATAGTATAACCGATGAAAAAAAGCGATTTTCATGGGTATTTCCTCATGCTATAACACATGGAATAAAAATAAGTTTCATAAAAATCATCCTATCAAAAGCATAAACAAATCACAAAATTAATTAGAATGGTATACATATATAATATACTCATTAATGTATAGGTATCATCAATCAAAGTAACCATTGAGAAAAAAAATTTTAAGAGACCCAAGAAACATTTCTGGAAGAAAATAATATTTATTAAAAATATATTTTTCAAAACTAAAAAACTTATAAATACATATTTTAAATCCATTTCGTTGAAAATAACCCAGGACTATTTATAAATGAATATTTAAAAATAATTGAGGACCTTTTAAGAGGATAATATCCATTCCACTTTGAGAAAAAAAATTAAAACATAAAACATTTTGAAATAATTTTCATTGAAATAATATTCAAAACATATAAGAAATATTAAAAAAATCAAAAACATATCTTAATAAAAATCTATTTTTTTCATTCTACATATATTTATTTTTTTATAAAAACTAAATTTCTTTTCAAATCATCCTAAAAATATATAATTTAATTTTCAAAAATAAATTAAAATATTTTTTGAGGAAAATATATTTTTCCTTTCTTAAAAAAACTTTTTGAGATAATTTTTTTTTGAAAATATTATTTTGGAATATAAGCTAGAAAAAAAATATAGTATGATTCAATGAAAATAATATTCATGATGGTTGGATGTTCTTTTCATACTGTACATGTTAAAATATATATTCATTTCACATTTTTCTGTAAAATAAAAATGACATTTTTTTTAGAAAACCAAATGAAGATTCCTTAAAGAAAATTAAATAAGTAATAGATGTGTAAGATATTTTAATAAATCATCTAGATAATGTTATAAAAATTTGTAAAAACAGTAATAAAACATGGTTTTGGAAGAAAATTGAGTTTTTACCAAAGATAGAAATAATGATGATTTTTCTGAAAAATCATCATATACACTATTGAGTATATAATTATTGAAAAGTAAATGGAATATTTTATTCACCATAAACAATAAGATAATAATAAAATTAATGATATTATAGGTAGATAAGTCATAATATTTAATCATTGGATTCACAATCATGTAAAATACCAATAAATAATTAGTTTGTAACATATAACTCTTACTAATTTCATAACATTGAATCACAATCAACATGAAATAAAAAAATTATATTAAAAAATAATTAAAATAAATATATCCATCATATAACATGTCATGGGTGAAATATATAAACCTCATAAAATAAGATATGTTTATGCTATAATACGTATCTCATTGAAGGAAAATTTAGAAAAAAATACCTTACCACATTAATAACTTTTTAATTGAAAACCCCATGAGAGAGAGATACTAAAATGGATATTAATTACAATTAATTTTATCTATAATAATGAAAAAAACTACAATCATATTTATATGTCTAATGTTTAAAAAAATGACAATTATTTCTGTATTCATTATCAGAAAAACAATGCCTTTTCCTCACATAAGCCATCATATAATTAATTAATTTTCAATTATTTTCAAATTATTTCTGTATTCATTTAAAATATTGTTTCACCATGTTATTCATTACATATAAATGTGTAAAATTTATATTTTAATAATTTATCTAATAATATTATTACTTTCCCTTCCATTTTATATGTGATAATAATCATATTAAAAAAATATAGAAATTGTATTTCACTATTCATTTAAACTTTGTTTTTTGTGTGAAATAAGTTACGGTCATTATTTCATGTAAAGGAAACTAAACTCAGGGTAGTGGGAAATTAAAATTGTTGAAATGATTAAATTTATTAGACAAATATATATTTCACAAAATCATAGAGTATCATATTCTACATGCTTAAATAAAATTCATCCAAAAAAATTTATATTGTTCTCGAAAAACAAGGATGTATTATTATAAAATACTTTTTTGGAAAATACACATCATAAATGGGGTTCATAAACAATTCTCTTAAAAAGAGATAAAGTGATGTGTGATGGTCTTCTAGAATAAAACATATTAGGGTTAAAAATATGAGAACATTGGTATAAATTTAAAATATGGACATAGTGGAGAAAAATAACACTTAAATACTGATGGTCTATGATAGGAATCAATTTTAGAAAATGTATAATGACCAATATTCTATAAATATGTTATACGTGAAAAGACAATTCATTCATCATAAATGAAGTTAAAAATATTACATTTTATTTAAATTTATTTTTTATAATTGAATAATTTTTATGAGAAGATATACGTATATAGTTTCATTTTATTTGATTATTAAAATATCATCATTTGGTTATGTCATAATCAATTCCAATCCATATTGTTTACTCTAATAGATTAATTTTTTATTAAAGAATCACTAATGATTAATAATATCAATAAAAGAATGATAATAAATTCCTTCTATCCCAATATATTCTAAAAAATAAAATTTGTACCACCTGTAATCTAATAACATCCAATGTTAAAAAAAATTCATTCCATGAATAGTTAAACATAAGGTAACACCATGTCCGAAAAAATTGAAATCCAAAAACATTAGAATAATGGTCAGTAAATTTCTAAAAAAAATTATCATTAATCTCCCAAACAACATGATGTACATCATAATTCCAAATATAAAATATGTGAATACATTGATCCTAGAATCTTATGAAACATGGTAATATCCAAAATTTCCATTAACCTAAATTAAAACTAACCACCTCTCAAAAATAAATTATTTCCTAATTAAATAAATAAAATAACAGATTATGTAATACATTACATAAATATAGAATATTGTTAAATCCAACATTGATTAAATAAAATAGTTTTTCATCAAATCATTAATTGGTTTAGAGGTAATTAAAACTATTTAATTAAACCTATCCATATAAGTCATCTATTTATCCTAACTAAAAATAATTTCCTCAACAAAAATAATATATTATTGGTTATCATTCCATAATAAAAATATTATCTTTCAAATAATTGGATTTTCTAGGCCATTAGTATAATTTAACATGATCTTGAAACTCCCTAATGATAAAATATTGTGGATAAATCCATTACTATTTCATGATTCTAATTACCAAATACCAATAATAAAAATATAATTATTTGAATCCCAATACATAAATACATAATATATTCCAACTTATTCATACAACATTAATAAGGCTCCATTGCCTTATTCATTAAAAATTATCTCCATTTTATATTTTATTTGTAGTCTCTTCATAATCATTAATATAAAATTTACTCATACAACCATACTAATTTTATTCATGAGATTTCAATTTATAAAATTGATTTTTACAATTACCATACATTATACATTTCAAACATTCAACAACTGATGATATCAAGGGGAGACCATCAAACTCTTTAATTGATTTACCCAATGTTTTCATTTTTCCTCGACCATTTTTTGATTTTTTCGTTATTTTATACACTTAAAACATCTTCCAATTCATTTAATACATACATTGGGTTCTTCATTACATAATATTGACACATATGAAGTTGAATCTTATTTCATCTATGGACTCCACAAACCTAACATCTAACAATCCCTATCTTTTTCTCCTTTGTGACTCTAAAATATGGTAAAACTTTAAGTTGTTAATAATATATTTTTTTAACTAGTTAATAAATCTAAAAATATCCTTTACTCTTGTCATCATCCAATTTGGTTTCTCGTAAAAACGTTATCTATCAAAATAAATATTAATCTGATTCCTCATAGTTTACGACATTAACGAATACCATAAAACATAGTGAAAAAAAAAATTTGATTTCAGAAACCACATAATTGTGAAAAAATAGTTATGGTTTGTCTAATTAATGAATCCTTATTTCCAATATATGTAACCATAGGCATAACCTAGTTAATTAAAGATCATTATTTAAATCCATTAACATTTTTCATAATGATTTTTTGAATTTCCAAATAATATCCCATAGGTTTGTCAAACTGGGAGTGTAGTAATGCCCATTGTCATGAAGTATTTGGAAATCATGTCTATCTCAATGAACCCATTTCTGGGTTATTGTTTATGGGTAACACTGTTCTAAATCCAAATAAACCTTACTATTTATATATATATATAATTATTGTAAATCAATCTCTCTATCTTATATAAAAATTTGAGGATATTTTCTTATACTCTAATTCAACCTCCGACTTATCCTTAGATGTATCCCTAAAAAATCCTTATAAATATCCCTAGGTGTCTCACTAATGTTTCATTTACTACTTTACAAAGGATAATTAAACATATTAATTTATTCAAAAGGAAGTTACCTATGCATCTAATATATAGATATTATATATTTTTAGACGAAATTCATTACATTACAAAAACACAGGAAAGAATATTTTAAATATATAGTCCCTTTGGACCCTAGACCCAAAATATTTTTATTTGATAAATGTTCGTTAACATCTCCAATAAATTTCTTCCCACATTATAAAATTTTTATACATACCCAACATAAATCTTGTATTCATAACATGGGGAATGGAATCATTTTAAAGGGTGATATAACATACATAGTAAGGGTAAACATGGGAGATAAAAAATAATAACATGAGCATAACATTATGGATCAATAACCTGTATATAAAATATTGTAATATTAGGTGATGTCATAAATATTGACAGTTCATAATACATGAATCATAATAAAATCAAATAAAATGAGTTGTGAGAGAATAACATTGACATTAGACATCAAATTTTCTAATATAGATAAACAAAGAAAATAATTTCTATCGTATTCAAGGATTATTTAGAAGCATATAATTGGTGAATGGGATCAATCTTCTAACCATAATAGTAGTCATGGATCACCCACAATACTATCTTAATGGATAAAGTCCCTTACTGAATCAGGGTCACTCACCATTATAGACTTATCTATCTCATGTGATATAAATCATTACAAAATATTTTAGAGGGATATATATGTCCCCCATCACATAAGAAAAAGAATATTTATTTTTTCCCAAATATTGTAATATATTTATCATATCATAATAAGTTAATTGAAATGGATTTTATAATCATTTCAACATATCATACACTGTGGAAAATTTAAATAATTCATATAATTTAATCATAGCATAATACGGGAAAACTAGTGGGTTTTCATAAAAATTTATTCATGGTATTACACATAGAAGGGAAATATTTTATATAAACATCAATACAACATAAACTTACACCATTAAGAGAAATAATAATAATGAAATTCTTATATCATATCCCCAATAAGGAATATGTGACATCAAATGATGTCATCATAGATGGAAAATTACTTTGAAATGAAACATTGATAATTTCTTAAGGGAAATATAATATAATTAAAAATAATCTTATAAAACTAAAAAATCATAAAAAGGTTTGGAAATTATTTTCCTTGAAAAAAACAAGAAAAAATATTTAAAATATTTAAAATCGTTTATAAAATTTATCAAGGAAAATAACTTTTTATCCTTCACAAACCCTTTTTAAAACATATAATAATTCGGAAATCCCGTTAATTGAAAATGTTCATGAAAATTTATAAAATAATATTTAAAAATGATTTAAAACATTTTTAGAGAAAAACCCCATTTCCCCTTTGATCAGAAATTTAAAATATAAATAATTTTTAGAATAATTTTATTTGAAAAATACCTTGAAAACATATCAATAACTCGTTAAAATTGTCTATGAAATTTATGAAGAAAAATTACCTTTTTTCATTTAAAAATAAATTTTAAAACATTAATTTTCTAAATAATGTTTTTTGAAAATAAACTTGAAAATTTATAAGGAATGATTCAAAATAATGGAAATTGTGGTATTAAATTTTTTATATGCCCTACAAGTTAAAACAAATATACCTTTCAAATTTTTGGTAAAATCCAAATTGTCATTGTTTGGAAAATTAAATGAAAATTACGATACAATAATTTTTTTTTCAAAATTCAACATTGGTAAAAATTTATTTCATAAATATTTTTTATAATTGAAAATAACCTTTTTTCAGACAGATTTTGAAAACATGGTTCTAGATTAAAAAAGTGATTTCGACCAATGAGGGAAATTAAGATGATTTTTCTAAAAAATAATCTTATTCGATATTGAGTACATAAAGAAAGTAATATAAAAGGAAATTTTTTTTCTCTATAAATAACTATTGGATAATAAAATCTATGAGGTTAGTGATATATATATCATATTATTCAATAATATAAGCATAATCATGAGTAATCCCGATAAAGGGTGAGATTGTAAAGTAAAACACTTATCACTTTCGTAAAGGTGAATTGTAATACCCACAAAGTAATAAAATTAAATTAAACATATAATATTTTGGAAAGAAGTATATTAATGACATAAATTTTTACATATGTATTATATAAACCAAATTAGATAATATAGTTCCATAACTTTACATATGTCTCAAATAAGTAAAATTGAGACAAAAATGCATGTCATCTTTGGTAAATTATGAACCATAAAACCAATGAAATAAATATATTGAAATTGATATTTACATTAACCTAATATTATATACTATAACCTTAAAATAAATTCACGGTAAATAGATAAAAGACATTAAATAAATACGTGGTGAATGTTGATTTTATCTCATAAAAATAAATGTGAAACCGAATTCCCATAACTTAAGACTCAATACCCATTTTATACATTTTAAACTCTTTTATAATAAAAATTTGTTTATTATAAATTTATAAAATAACTAAAATAATATTTATAATTCCATATATTATTTACATATTTTCTTTTGTTCCCCATTAATCTACAATCCCTTATTAAAATCATGTTTTGAATAATAACTATTTTTTTGATGTATTTTGTATTTTTTATTTTTTAGGAAATAGTAATATAATCAGGGTTCCAAAATATAAATTATTGTATTAATAATTTAAATAAAATATATATTCATTATAAATTTATTAATAGTAGTTCATAAAAGTTAGAGAGTGAAAATGAAATACATCGTTCATAAAGACATTTGGTCAAACATACATTTGCATGTTGCTTAAATTTTATTGATGGATTGAAACAGATAATGGTAACTAATATATACCCATTATAGAATAATTTTTCATTTCATATAAATCACATATTTCCATTTATATTATCCTTATTACATTTCATATAAAGTGTGAATGAATCACATCGCTTTGCGGGGATGTAGTTCATCATACACACGTGTATAATTATCATATCTTTATATAATGGAATGTAAGAAGATATATGTGATATAATAATTATAAAAGTAGACTAATATCAAAAATATCGTATATAACCATTTAATACATCATTATATTCATCCATGAGAGGTGTTAATGGAAAAAATGAATATCATTAGTTGGTGAGGTGGTTGTCCTCCGTACACATTAATGAGGATATTATAACCCATTTGATGGAAGAGAAGAATTATTTAGGTTATTCCACTAACATAATAAAATATATTTATATTTAATATACTTAGTAAATTATATCACATTGTTTTAATAACAATTTAATGAGGTGAATGAAAAAATAATATAAAATGCCTAGTTAGGGATGTTGCCACTTCTTCAGAAAACATTTTTTTTTTGCAAAAAAATGTATATTATGGTTGATTTATGATTAATCCGTGTATTATAATAATAAATTACTGAATTAATTAATTTAATTTTTTATGTAATTTCAAAACCAATTGTGGTTTTAAGGGTGAATAGAATATTAGAGGGGTGGACTTTTATAAGTGATGTGAGAGGCAAACTTTTTTATTTTGAAAAGAAAAATTTGTATCAATTTTTCTACATAAAAAAGGATGAAAATAAAAAAAATATATGTTCAAGATGATCTAATGCCAAAATATATCTATAAAATGGGTTTTGTAAATGTTTTAAGACATTTTTAACCCTTATATTTTTAGTTTAAGACCATGTAAACCCATTTTTACATTATATAAGGTAAATAATTATTACAATTATTTTTGATTTGTTATGTTAAAAAAATTAATTTCTACTTATTAGAGAATAAAAATTATTTTTATTTCAAATACAGAATTTATTTTTACAAATTTAATTAACATAAATGGAAATATTTAATTTAAAATTAATCTCATAGTTGCGATGAGAAAGATGTTTTCAAAAAAGAAATTCTCAATTGTTTAAAATGTTTTTACAAAAAATTTCAATATCAAATTGATTAAAATGATATAAATTGGATCAATAGATATATATAATTTAACTAATATTACTTTTAAAACATTTTCATATAATTTTTATGTGTTTTAATTTTTTAAAATAGATGATGATTCGTAATAAGAATCAATATTTTCACTATCAGTCAAAAAAATTATCTTTTCATTAAATTATATAAAATTCCATAAAAAGTAATTTTGACAGGTTGATTTTAAAAATGAATTCATTTTTTTTCAAATAAATTATCTAAATTAAAAAAGTTCATATTAATATATGATTACAAAAGTTGAAAAACAGTTTATTTGAAAAATATAGTTTCTAAGCCTAAAATTTGTTTTATTATTACATATTTTCTTGAAAATCCAAAAAAAAAAATAATTTTCACATTATATTGAGAATTTAATATATAAATTTATTTAAAATAATTCACCCTAAGTTTTTATATATTTTTTTGAGGTAAAAGTTTTTTAGAACCATAAAAATAGTTTTTACAAAAATGATTTCCTCAGTTTTAAAATGGTTTTAATTTTAATTTATAATTAATTGGTCAGTAAAGAAATTATTATGTAAAAATATGTAAACCATATATTTTCATAATATATTTAATCTTATTTATACCCTTTATTCCAACAGCTATGTGACTACTATCATATTTAATAATATTATTTTAAAAGTATGTCATGTTTTATTTAAGATTTTTGTTTCAAGTAATGAAATATAAAATTAGTGTTTCTGGAAACACTATAAAAAATCAGTGTTATGTATAACACAAAATATTTAAATGAATAATTTTTTTTGAAATTTTTTTTAAAAAAAATCATATAGTTCTATATGGGTTTTGTAGTATTATAATTCCATAAGTATAATTAAATAATGAATATAATATATGAACATTAAATACATAATTATATCTATCCAATCAAAGTGGTGTTGGAAATTGAATTACAACGGTTCTTGAGGTGTTAATCCATTGTACACATAATCAATAGTTTTGTTTCCCATTTGATGGAGGAGGAGATAGTTTTAGATCATTACCTTAAAATAAAAAATATATTATTATATATATTACACTGAATATATAATATAAAAATAGTTTATTAAAATATAAATAAGGTGGGATTATTTATACAACAAAACACTCGATTAAGGATGTTACCACTTATTTAGAAATCAACTTTCAGATTTCACTAAAAGACATTATAGGTCTGATTTATGATAAAAATGATTATAAAATGAGGGGATGGAATTAAGGAATTGCTTTAGGTAGTTATTAGCCAATATAATAGTTTTTGGATGTGATAATTGGATTAGTGAGGGGTGTACTTTAATTAGCGGAGCCAAGAACACACTAGGAATTGTTTACAAGAAATAATTACACTCAAATTTTTCCCATTCCTTAACTCTGCAAAATAGATCATTTTAGATCATTAGAATATAAAAGCTCTAAATATATCCATTCAACTGGAATTATGAATTTTTGGTCTAATTTTATCCTTTATCATTTTATTTTAACTACATGGTAAACATGTTTTTACCTTAACAATGGTAATTATATTTTACTCTTTTTACAATTCCTTATGGATAAAAAATATGTTAACATTAATAGAAAAAATAAATCATTATGAATAAAAATATGAACTCCAATTTTTCAAATTAGACTCATAGTATTGGGAAATATTAATTTTAAATAAATCTCACAAATGTGTCAAATTACAGTTTTCCATGAAATGTATTTTCCATGAAAATTTTCATCTTATAATTATTATATTAAAACTAAACATAATATACTTTTTTAAAATTAATATTTGATGATATATAATTTATACATTTAATTTTAATAAAAATTAATTAAGGTTTGTTTTAATAATTTAAAATGCATAATGATTATACACATTTAAAAAGTTTTAAAAAAACTGTACTTTAAGCTTACTAATAAATGTATAATAAAATCAGGCATATAGATGATTTATGTGTTTTAATTGGATTTAAAAAAAAATTAATTTTAATTTTAATTTTAAATACATTTTTAAAAATAATGGTTATTTAAATTAAATCATTTATTAAAAATAAATGATAATTTGTTTAAATTCTAGAGTTTTTACTATTCCCATATAAAATATTATTTTCTGAATCATCCAAAAATTTCACTCAATGTTAATATCGATATTTTGATTTCCAAAATTATTTTATTTTAAATAAATACCATTTTAAAAATTTCAAAAAATAATGATAAATAATTCTCAGAAAAAATAATAAAAATCCATTTCAGAAGTAAATATTTTTATTAAAACATCAGTGTGTATTCCAAAGTGTTTTTAAATAACAAATTTTTATATAGCACCATTATATACTATTCATAAATTTTTTAATACAACTCATACTCACCATTTTAACCACTATATTATATTTTCCATGTTTAAAAAATAGTATTTTAATAGTATGCCCAGTACATTTAAATACATCATTACGTGTGGAATACACTATTGTACATAGTTTTATTTAATCTCATGGTTTTACAATACCTTTATTGAAACATACATCATAAAAAGGATGATATAATTTTATTCTAAAAATGGTTAATGGAAATAATATAACTTGGGAAAATATATAATTGGGTTTCGCAATAATAATAGAAATAATTTGTTGAAAGAATGAATTTTTACATATAAGAAACCACCATTAATTTGGATGTGGATTATTTTTAACAGTGTTTCATTTTTATGAGAAAATAAGTCAATCAACAAAAAATAAATGAATTAACCACCCATAAAGAAGGAGATGGTGAGAAAGAAATGTAAATCACAAAAAATTAGATGATGTAAAATATAATTCAATAATAAAGTGGATTTTACCCAAAATATAAGTATAATGATGAAGAATGATTATCATAACATAGAAAAATAAAATTGTGTTAACAAAAAACCTTATGAATATGTAAATATTTTACATTAATGATATTGAAATCGATAAATTGAAATATAAATTTTATATACCATTAAAAGAAAAATAATCATAATTTAATTTGTCAAAATATATATATATATACACCTTTGAAATTAATACAACTAAAAATATGAATCTTCTCTCAAAGAAGGAAAATTGGAAAAAAAACCCTTACCTTTACTATTTAATTCCAAAAATGTTAATTAATATATTATATTAAAATCCAAAAAATATTAAAAATCACTTTTATATACTAATTTATATATACCACCTTTTCTAAAAATTAATTAAAATTATTTAATATAGTTTTATTAATAAGTTATTTTTTATTTTTATCCTTGAGTGGTAGTGATCTCTATTGCATCACACATGTTTTATAATGTCTATAGTTGCATTTGACCATGAGAAGCACTGGGGGATAAATCAATGGGGAATTTTTTACAATTAAAATTATTCAAAATTAATCCTTAAAACTAGTATGACTTTTTATCTTTATAAAATTCTTATAAAAAAAATAAGTATGATGTGGTAGGAATGTAATGAAAAAAATATAGGATTTACATGGTTCAGTCTCAGTCTATGAACAAACATTTATTCCATGGAGACTCATGCCTGTCAATTGAAATTCACTATTGATAATATGTTATGAAAAAATGGGCCAAATTCTTTTAGAATATTTCTATCTCTAAATAGGTATGACTATAAGAACTCCTGTTAGTTAAAAAATATATTATTATGATTCCCTGATTGAATGAAATGAATCTCCTTTTTAACATGCCACTGAAAGTTTTTCCAGAATTACTCCATTTAGTATGTCCATCCATTTTTATCCATCATAAAAATAAATTTATAGTGTACCCCACCTTCATCCTATATTCTTTATATAGTACACATTTCTAAATATATTACTATTTTACTAACATTGTTTAATTTGATGAACTAAACAAGTATGCCACATTTTTGATCTAATATCTATTTTTGGAAACTCATACCAATATCTTTTTCTAATACATCTGACTAAAATACTATTCCACTTACACTAATCAAACCATATATCATATGTTATAAAAAGAGACTTTGTTCTGTATTTCTATATCAAAAAAGGAATATCATTCCCAAACTCACAATACAAAAACCCTTCATTATTTCAAATTTTTTCATGGCTGAATAATGTTAAGTATTGTTGCACTTTTCACCCCCTTTTAATGGGTTCACTCAAAATATAAATGGCAAGAACTCAATTTAATTTTACTTATCGACACAACTCACTAAAGTATTAGAAATATTTCCAGAGTTTTCTTGAATCTTCATGAATACAGAGAATCTCAAACCTCCTTGAACTTCTATAATCCTAGGGTTAATGAACTTATTTAATCTTCTATATCTTAACTAGACAAGTAAGTGTGTATAAAACATCATATAATAATCAAGGTAAAGGAGCCTTAAAAATTTATGTAATGTTACCTATAGTTTTTTTCCTGAAATATTTTTTTCCAGTGATTTTATTAAGAACAATCAAATTGTTATCTCTTTCAGAGATTATTCTTTCTAATCTACCTTAACTATCTAAAATTTTCTAATTTCACTTACTGTTCACTCTACCATAGATCAAATTTCATATATAGACTTAATTTAATAATGTGGTCTAGTTACTTATCCCTGAATCATCCATCTGATGATTTCATGAAGGTTTTTTTGATATTCATTCGACCGATTGATCTTTTTCCATAAGTTATGTTTTGGATGGACTTGATATGATACACCAACTTTAGTAGTGAAATAAATGAATTAATCCTTAACTGTAGGAAAATCCATAATATTTATGGATTATTTGATATGGGA
Source organism: Viscum album (assembly GCA_963277665.1). Taxonomy (NCBI): domain Eukaryota; kingdom Viridiplantae; phylum Streptophyta; class Magnoliopsida; order Santalales; family Viscaceae; genus Viscum; species Viscum album. The sequence continues at coordinate 1,991,538,660 of OY728133.1, read as the reverse complement.
ACCAATTATCGTCCCAAATAAGTAGATATTGGCGATGGGAATTGGGTTCCTGTCGCAAAAGGTTTGGCGTATCTTTCATGCCAAACCACCAATAGGGTATTTGTGAAGGGTTTTTGTACCTATCGCAAATACCTAGAAATATTTTTAGTATTTGATATTGTATTTATCTCTGATCGCTAATCGTATGTAGACGTGTCGGAATTTACGAAAGGTTAGGTCGCAAATACATTTTTAACCGCCACCCTTAGTTAATAGCAGGGTTGGTATTTGCGTCCATAACTATCACAAATACTATAACCTATATATACCCACAACCGATTATTTCACATTCCACTTCGATCTCTACCCCTCTCTCACACTCTACATACATTTTCACTCTCAATGTTTTCCAATGTTTACGATACTACATCATATCAATATTCAAGTCTTAAATCCTACGACATAGTTAGTTTCAAGGTATTTATTGTTTTATTTAATTTTTAAAATCAATTTTAGTTTATATTAGTATTTATTATTGTTAATTAGCATCAATTAGAATACATTAGAATTAGATAGTTTTTTTTCATTATTTATTATTACAAATAATTTCACGGGATTAGTATTTTATACTAATAATTAATAGTTATTATATTAATCATTATTAACTAGTAGTAATTAGTATTAATTAGAAAAAATATTATTAAATATTACTAATTAGTCATAATTAGTTATAATTAGTGACAATTAGAAAAAATAAGAGATAATTAGGAGGAATTAGTGATAATTAGAAATAATTTGTAACAATCTGTGGTTACTATTAAAAGTAAGAAATAATTAGTAATAATTAGATGGGAAATTGAAAATTAGTGGTAATTAGAAATAAATTATAATAACAATTAATAATTAGTAATAATTTATAATAACAAAAATAATTAGTAATAATTTGGAATAATTACTAGTAATTAAGAATAATTAGGAATAAACAATAGTGGATTGTAATAATTAGTAATAATTAGTAACAATTTGAAATAATTAACAATAATTTGGGTAAATTAGTAATAAGTTATAATAATTAGTAATAATTATGAATAATTAGTAATAAATTGAAATAATTAGTAATAATTAGTAACTATTAGTAATAATTATAAATAATTAGTAAGAACTCGTAATAATTAATAACAAATAGTAATAAAAAGTAATAATTTGTAATAACTAGTAATAATTATTTATTTGTATTATTAATTTGGAAAAATTAGACACAATTAGGAATAATTTGGAAAAATTTTGGATTAAATAGTAATAAATAAGAATAGTTCGGAATAATTAAGAACAAATTGCAATAAATATGAATAAATTGGAATAAATAGTAATAAATAGGAACATATAATAACAAAGAGAAACCAATAGTAACAAATAATGACAAATTATTATAAATAGTAATAAATAGTAATAGATAGTTATAATGTTTAATTATCCATAATAAAGAGAAATAATTAGTTATAATTAGTTATAATTATTAATATATATGAATAAAAGCAAATAAATAGTAATAAATAGTAATAAATATTAATAAAAATTAATAAAAATCAATGAAAAGTAATAAATAGTAACGAATACGAATATATATCAACAGATATGAATAATTAATAATAATAACAAATAATTAATAATAATTAGTAATAACTAGTAAAATTTAGTAATAATTAGTAATAAATGGTAATAAATAGTAATAATAAGTAATTATTAGTAATAATTATTTATAAATATTAATAAAGTGTAATAAATAGCAATAATTTCCTATAATTTTCAATAATTAACAATAATTGAAAATAAATAGAAATAATTATGATTTAATTTCAATAATTAGCAATAATTAGATATAAATGGCCATAGTTGTAATAATTCGGAATAATTAAGAATAATTAGGAATAATTATAAATAAATATGAATAATTAAGGCTAATTAGGAATAATTAGAAAAAATTAAGAATATTAATAATTAATTAAAAATATTTTGGTATAATTAGAAATAATTTGAAATAATTAGTAGTATTTAGAAATAAATATAAAAAATTTGAACAAATTTGAAGAAAAATAAAATAAATTAGTAATAATTACGAATAATTATAAATAATTATCAATAAATCAACTCAATATTTAGTAGATTAATAATTATGAATAAAATAGGACAATTTATAATTTATTGGAGGCATCTATTTTTCCCAACGGATAATCTCATGGAATTTATTTCCCAAAAAATCACTATGATAAATCTTATCCCATGTATGGATATCCATTTTCATATTCATGAGAATAGAGAGCAGCATAGTGAGGACTCCCTACTCTCCATTCTCATTTATATGAAAATGGATATGCTTATGTTGGAGAAAATTTTTCATTCTAATTTTAGTTGGGGATTGTTTCAATGAGACGAGTTGTGAAAAAATTCTCTTTTACCTAATGAATCATCTCCTTGCAACATTATCTGACTAAACTCACTATGAATGTCAAGTTATAATTAAGTATATCCATTTTTATTTATGAGAATGTAGAGAAACATGGTGATGACTCAACGATCTCCATTATTAAGGATAAAAATATTGATATTCATATGCTTGAAAAGATTTTTCTTAGGGATTCTAGTCGGAGAATGTTGTAAAGAGATGATTCCACTCGAAAAAGAGTTGCCACCAATTTGAAAAATATTATGCCACCCATAATTATTATAAATTATCTATAATTACTAATAATTTGTGGTAATTAGTATAAATTATTATAAAATAGTGTATATTAGTATAAATATTAAAATAATATAAGTAACAATGAAATAATAGAAATTATTATAAATTTATCGAAATGTGAATTTAATTTTCTTCACATCATTGGATAGTGTGTTACTTATAAAAAAATATTAAAAAAAATTATCTTTTTTGTGAGATATAGAATGTGTACATAGACAACAATCATTATTATATAATCATGAATGAATAAATCATCACTGGTATCCCAATGTTTCTGGTTGAAATCTTGTATACATTGAAGATGTTTAATATTTCATATCATTTCCATCATCAAAACCATAATTTGTTTCTGATGGTAAAATTAAGTGTCCTTGTAAAAAATGTTCTCTGAGGATGTTCGACACATTGACAACGTTGCGGGTCATCTATTGCATTTTCTTTTTAAACCAGATTATATTTTTGGTTTCAATATGATGAACAGAATTCCTGGGAAGATAATTTGGTTCCAAAACAAATAAATTTCCAAAATTTAATACATGATGTGTTAGAACCATCTTTTCAAAAAATGATAACACAAGATTATATGGATTTAACTCTTGAGTTGGAACAATCATAGTTTTATGAGTTGTTGTGGTCTGATGAGTATGCCTTATATCCTGGTTGCAACAAAAAAAATTTAATGTGGTTGTAAAATTAACGTCTAATAAATCATAAAATGGAATTATAAATAATTTTTTTTATCTTATATCATATTTCGGAAAAACACTATTACAAGAATGAAATGTGTTTCCTATAACTTTCTATGAGAGAAAGAGACTGGTTCGTTATCTGAGACATGGTTATCAGAAAATTAATGTGTGGTCATATGATTTCATCTTATAATATATGGAAAATGATTCATTTGATAGTTGGACCACATTTTGAAATTATAGGTATAAAGAATATCAACTAGAGAAATCTAGATACATTTCAGTAATATAGTTCAGATAGTTCCCACATACAACCAGATTGTACTGCTTATCTATGTCTTATAACACATCGACATTGATGTCATGGAAAAAACTAAAATTTCAACCAGTAAAAGCTTAAATCATATATTTGATGCTGAATCATTGAGACATTTTGACCAATTTTATCTGTACTTTTCCTTAGAATCTTGAAATTCTTGATTGGGTCTTTCTACTGATGACTTCTGTCAATTTGGTTCTTATGGTAGTTAGTATTCAAGATGTCATTTCTTTACAACATTGTAAAATTTACCTCCATGGATGTTGATGATGGATCCATTTATCCATTATACCTTATTAAATCGAGGACATCCAAAAAAATAATATTTATTTTTATTTAAAACCATTCATTGATGTGTAAAATTCATTATGGAGTAATGGTGACAGTACATACGGTGTTACTGTAAAATAAATCCTTCTATGAAAATATATATTAATGAGAAAAACTAGTGACATCCTAGTATATGGAATTTTATTTGGCTGGAGTACACATAATATAAAATCATTTTTGTACTATATGATAGATATAAATGAATTTTTTATCATCACTAGAAAAAAACCCTGTTTTTTTAGTCACAAAACAGATTCATTCTAAAAAATCATCCTTTTCAGAGGAATAATTATAATTTCATAAAATACACAATTGAAATTGACGGAACTCAAACAATGATCCTAGGAATAGAGTTAAAATCAAGTGTCTATTCATTACCGCCAATCACATTTAGACAAATAATAAATCAATAGAAATTTGATGGATTTGGGAAAGAAGATAATTTAATAAAAGTGAATTTTTTTTGGAATCTCTCATATCATTATGATTTATTATACCTTTATATGTTGGATTTTAAAAATATTGATAATTACTTATTTTATAATTTATTTCATTCATTTTTGTAATCACTTGTTATGACCAACGTTTATGTAATGGTATGATAAGATCACGCCCAAATTACCAAGTGACAAGAAATTGAACAGTTTTAAAATATAAGATCATAGATGTTAATGTGTAAAAAAAGCTTATACAATATCCAAAGAAAACTAATAATTATTTTTTCAGTGGATTGCATCTATGATATTTTCAGATGACTATGCTTCCAATTTGGGAAACTATGTCAGAAATGGTAATATTATCGAATTAGAAATTCATAATTTTCATATTATAATTGAAATACATATACTAATTAGATTAATAGGGTTGTTGAATTATTATATATGGCGTGTGATAATAGTCATATCACATATTTTCTGAGACATTTGTGCGGTGAAAATAGACTACGATGCACTAAGAATATATTAAATATATTTTGTTTAAATTTTATATAAACTGAAGAAATATTACAACCAACATTATTTGACTCTATGGGACATTTGATTTTACATTTTATGCATGAATAAAAAGTTGAAGGTCTAGTACAATTCATATGTCTGTACCTATTCAATAGATACATGTCGGAATTGAAGATAAAATTTAGTAATAAAGAATCAGTCGATGGCTCAATTGTATAAACATACATTCATGAGGAATTTTTTTTCTTCGCTCTTTATTTTCAATCTGAAAATCCCGTAAAACACAACATGATGTGATATAATGAGAGAGATTTTGATGTTGAAATGATAAATAAATTATTAGTTTTTAATCTTCCCAAACCCATCTTCAGTGGATTTAATGAACGATGGCTTTCAAATGATGAATAACACAGAGCTCATATATATGTTATTCTCAGAAATAATCAAATGAAACCATTAGTAATATTATTTCTCCTATCACTTATTATATAATACTTATTACAGTTAATTAATCTTGTTTTTTATAGGTTATATGATAATCATATCAGGAAACAACTTCCATAAATTATAGAAGTTTCTCCTGAAGAAACTCAGAAAAAATATCCATCAGGTATCAAAAATTAGTAACAAATATTATTTATGTTTGAATGTATAAAATAAATTTATTACATATTATATTGATAATTGTGTTACAAATTTTCTATTTTATGAATATGTAAAAAAAATTATAATAGATTGTGTGTATTTAGTAACCCTCCATTAAAAATGGTTGAATCTTATAATTCATATGTGGTGAATGGTTTTTATTTTCATACACTTGAATATTGAGAATAAAAAAATTGAATTTTTATGTTTTCTTGAGAGTATCTCATCATATAGAAAATAAAAATGACTTTTATGGCATGCTGGAAAATATTATTAAATAGTGTCATGAGGGAAAAAATTATATAATGATTTATAAATCGCAGTTATTGGATATTGAGAGAGGAATGTGTGTATATCTGATAAATTAAATTGTTGATATTTAATATAAATGTATTATATTAGTAAATAAACCATTTTTATTGGTTCACCATGCACGTAAAATTTATTATTAAAATTATTATTCTACTTAAAAAGAGTTTGGTGATTGGTGGAGCATAAAAAAATTAAATATCTGGAAATTTAGTTTTCTCTATGCGATTGTGGTTCCAATGATGTGCATGAAATTAAAATTTTATAGTAGACTGCTAGAAATACATCTTTTTCTTGAAGTGAAACGAATAATGATTATAAAACCTTATAGATAAGGGTCGATGGTGATGATGATGTTAATGATGTTTCAACTGAATCTGAAATGATAATAGATGATGAATCATAAACTCATTTGGAAATTGATGATGCTGATGAAAAATATAAAGACATTGACATCACCAGATATGAATATTAGGGTGTATATAAATATTTACATGGTTGAATGATGGTTATAGTCATATATAATATATATCAATATATAATAGTTGTTTTTAACTATTTTATGATAATAGTCATTTTGTGTTTCAGATGGAAAAGGATATGTTTTGTCGATTTCTGAAGGCTGAGCAATGTTTGGATGAGAAGTATTATGTGTCATATAACCCTTAAACTACTAGAATTTCATAGAGGAATTGGAGGGGGCATGGTCTTGCTTGGTTGATGATTCCTATCCCAATCATAGAGCGATGCCCACATCATGGCTTTTTTCCAAACATACCGAGGTATGTTTACCTGTGTATTTTAGTTGGTTTATATTAATTTATTTATATAGTAATTGTTGGATTATTTTTTATCTTTTTCAAATATTTTCACATATAACGGTTGGATAGGGGAGAACTATATTTCATAATTATTTTTTTGATACATGGGTCGTATGGGATCATATTCCCATTAATGTTCGGCACCGCAGGTTTGGTCACTTGATGGTATATAGGTAAATAATAGTTACCAGGAATTATATTTAATTAATAACATGATATTTTAATTTATTTTAGGGTTTTTGGTATCCTATCAACGAAATCATGTGTGCTGTTATTTGAGAGGCTTGGGAGGGGTTTTTTCATGAGCATTGCCATTAGTTTTTTCATAATTTTAGAAGGAAACCAATGAGAAATATAGGAGTGACAGATATTGATGAGCCTTTTTGTGCCCACCAACCTAATTACATTTCATCTCAAGTTTCAAATGGATTACGTTCACACTGGATGAGTGGTCATTTGCAGAACAGTTCATTGGTAGGTCGAAAAAACTAGGGGAGATAGGACGTGACACATCGCGCTAGTAGTCATACTTTTATAACTCCTATGGAACATATGGTAAGTATTTTTTTAAATAATTTATATAACTTTATGGGTAAAATATTTAGTTTATATTTATATAGGTAGCTGAAAAATATGATATTACAGAGTTCAATGTTTATTGGTGAATGTAAAGTGAACTAATCATTGGAAAGATTAAAGGAGATTGTTAGTGTCAAATTGTGGTCAGTTTAAATTATTTTTGTGTTCTCAAAATAACTCTATATAATATTATACCTATTTTAATTTTTAAATATAATTGAAAGAGTTAGAAGAGGTTGCGACATCTCAGACACTGACTATGATTTAGGCTATAAATAAGGGTCAGACTAGTGCCCACCAATTTGATGAGGTAGCATTGATTCAGTTGACCATGTATGGCTTCGATAAAAGAAGATTTGTTGGTATAGGTTTGCAATTGATGCATGCGAGTTATTATAGGACTTCTACAATGTAGGTATCCAGTTTTAGACGAGGTCATAGAGATTCATCGTCATCTACAGCACATTATTAGGAGGAACTGTGATCTCAATGTGAGGATATTGTTAGTATGCATAGAGAGCAGTTAGAGCTCTGGCGAAAGTAGTAGCAGTAGGTGAGGATATTGTTAATATTTGATTATTATTATTATATATAAAAATAATATTTATATATAATAATTATTATTTTAATATAAATTTATTATTATTATTATTATTTTATATTATGTTACTATTAGTAATTTTATTTAATAAATTTTATTAATATAATATTTTTTTATTTTATTAATAATTTTTCGGACGGGCCGGTCGTAAATAAATATTTTTTTAATAAAAGAGTAAGATATTTGAGATGGGTAATGTTATCATCGAAAATATGGGTTTTTGAGATGAAATTTAATACAATATGCCATTTTTGACAATATCCCATCTCAAATGACCCATCAAAAATAACTAAATTTTCAGCAGTTCTTGAATTTTATATATATCATGAAAAAAACATGTCTTCTTTTAGAATATACAAACTATCGATACAAAAACTCCATTAGCCTTGGCCAATTATACTCAACCCATTAATGTGTTCAAATATTGTCTTGAATGTTAAAGAGTTATTTTAATGACTAATTTTACTATATGATTACAACACCCTTGATTAACATAGTGTTGGAGATTAAATTTTATGCTAACTATCGGACATTAACTTCTTAGAAAAATCTCATCCGAAAATAACATTATTTTCCATCTCATATCTATGTCCATATTCATTAGATAATGGAGTTAAGTTACCTTTATAAATTGGGGGTACTACCATTACATATCACCTATGGGATTATAACTTATGAAAGTTTCTTATTAGATTAATCAAATATAAAATATCGGTATATACTGTTACGAATTATTCACGAATCAGTATGACACTTAATTTGAATTTTTACTTTTCCTTAAATTTATTTCTATTTTTATTTAAAAAAACATCTTGTGAACCATGTCTTGTGATTCCAAATCGCTTAATTAATATTCTTTTTATGATAACTTCAACCATGATCATTCTATTAACTGCATCAGGTGTTCAACATGTACTTCTCTCACCATGTACTTTAAAGATAACTCTTCATTTGATTATCTCTATCTAGTGATTTTTGTCTCATATCCAGATTTCACACTTTCCACGAAGGTGTAAAAACTCATCATAGATCATGATGTTTATTCATTATATTTATAACTTGATTAAAATGTTTTCATATTCTAAATTATGAATATTTTTTTAAAATGTTAAGAAAAATTCATTCCCTTCATTTAAAAACCTAATATGGAAAATGATCTTAAAAACCCTTATAAACACTTTTCTCACATATTATAATAAATGTTAAAAAATATATATTTTCAACAGATACAAAGCATGTTACAAAAACATCCAATATAATATTCAATTCCACCATTTCAATTTTTTGACATTATTCAAAATGACTTCTGAAAAAAAAATTAAAACATAAACAATATTTATCAACATTTTATCAAACCATATAATATTTGGAAAAGAATGTCCAATTGTACCTATGTTCAGTTAAAATCCCCTTTAAATGTTATATTCACTCACCCATCTTATGATAAATAAAAATTTATATTCGTAATAAAAAGCATTATATCTTTTTTTAAATTTTTTATCTTACTCTCCCACTTTTTCCACATAATACAATGCATGGTTAATGATGTTATATACATACTTTAGGATGTCATTGGAGTAGGAGGAAAATATAGTCTCATCATTTATTCTATAATCCATTCCCTTGGAATTGATTTTTTAAATACATAACCATTTTGATAATTTGTTTTGATGTACTGAAGTAAATGATTTCCACCATAAAATATATATTTTATAAAGTGATACATTATATTAATTTTAATTGATCTAAAAAATAATAAATTTATTTAAGTGGGATCAATAAAAATTTAATTAACACAGAATATATTCAACTATGTTAAAACACTCATTCTAAAATATTCCAAAAACAATCGTTCAAAACATATTCATACAAGAATGGGATGTTACAAGATATTATATTTTGTCAATACTAATAGTCACATAATTTTTTTTACTATAACAGTTCAAACAATATTCTCTTAAGAAATATATTCCCACTGATGTAGAGTATATATCATTATAATGTCTAGGACAATAATTATCCTTGTATCCAAGAATGTTCATGTAAAAATGAATTTTATACAAGAAGCCATAAGAAAATTTCATTTAATATACACTATTATATATTAAGCATCCATAATATGTGATTCCTTAAGATCCCCAATATATATATCCCAAAATGTATCATAAATATTTATGGCCTAAAATATATATGATAAATACATATTTTATTATGTTCTAGAAACTTTTCTGACACAAATACTTTTTTTCATCAACTTTACTCATCATCATTCTAATAGAAATGGGATTAGAGTTTTTTTTTGTAATTTTCCTTAAAACCCATTTATATAAACTCTGTAACATAATTTTTTGATGATAGAAAAATTTATAGTATCTTATTTAAATTTTATTCCAATAAATTAAACTCTATGAGAATTGAAATTTAAAAATTATTTTATATTATCTCAAAAAATTATTCATTTGAATTTTTCATATTGCCTGAAAAAATTATGACATCAATAAAACACTAAAAAGCAGGGTATATGTTCTCTTATGTATTAAAATCAAGTAAATATATGCATTTCCTTCAGAAAAGATCTATATTTTTAGAGGAACTATCAATTTTATAGTACTATTTTTTAGGATACTATTTATATCCATAATGAACATTATCTACTATTCATACCATGGAAGTTGGGGTAGTAGAAAATTAGAAAAGAAACCCAATAATCCTACCTTAAATACATGTTTTTATTTCATGAAGAACAAAATTTTATGGGGTGTAGAATCTGGTATGTATTGGCCTAAGAAGGCGACCCATTCATGTAGTGGGATAGAGGTGGTGGGGTTATCAAGCTCTTTATCTGAGGCAGTCATTAGAGGTTCATGGAGGTACTCATAAGTCATTAGCAGTGAAAATGATAGAGAATCGGTAGGATATCCAATGTAGTGGGATGTCCCTATCATCATAGACTATGGCTGTTTGCTCAAGCGGTGGAGGAAGATGGATCTAGTCACAAACAAGGTGATGATGCATGGACCAAGGTGACTAGAGGAAGGATCATCCAACACTATAAATGATGGAGGAAAAAATAACAAGGCTTGACCGAGTAGTATATATCTAGATGATGGATTCAAAGAAAAAGAACATAGCTTTGTAAGGATACCAGATTGGAAGAATGAGAGGGTATGTCATATTCCATTGGTACCAAGCACCGTGCACCACTACACATGGAAATGTTAACTATGTAGGCATACAGGGAATGAATCTATGATACATTGTAAAATAAATTGGGAAGGGTCTTATCTTATGATGTCATGTCTTTTTGGCTATCAATTTTCATGTATTAGGAATTCCTAATATTGGGCATATGGTACATATTCTTTTCCCCCTTAAACAAAAAAAATGTTATTAATAAGAATAAAAAAAATGTATGACCTTTCTGGATATCAAGACAACTCATATACCATGGTTCTATATTTATCTACTAATAACCCACTACAATTATCAACATAAAAGTTTCTATAAACAAATCTATTTAATAAAGATGAATGAAAATACTTTTTCTAAACATTGTTCCAATAAAGTGAACAAACATCGAAGAACATTCTTATAGTTTCAAGCATCACAAAAAGTATAAATGCTTATTCCAAATCAATAAATTCCAATTTTCATTAAACTTATCAAAAAATCCATTCTTTTTTATTTAAAATTTATCCATGTTCGTTGAACATGTTTCTCAACACCCACTTTTTTACTATAATTTTCTTTGATATTAATCATAGAATAATATCCCATGTTTCATTTTTCTATATTTGATATAACTAAAAATTCTTATCTTCAACCCATTATTTATGTTCCACTATCACTGAATGTCACATAAATGACTTATTTTGAAGTTAAATTTCATTTATTTTCCTTTAATTCTTTGTTTTTGATGGTTTCCAAAGGTTTTATGGAGAAATTGATGAGTTTTCTTGAATTGGGCCAAACCATGAGCCCAATTCCAGATTTAAAAATAAATTTTGTTTCCTTTATAACAATTTCATTTTTTAATATTTTTCCCTCATTACATTTCCTAAATGGTATCCTCTGACCTATTAACACTAGAATATAAATTTGGAGCCTTTATAAATCCATAATCATGGTGGATATGGGTTTTTATTTAAGATATTGGTCCTACCTGAAGGCCCATTTCCCGCATTAAAAATAATATTTAATATTTTTATATCTCCTTCACTATTTTCATTTTTTCGCTGGTTCTACCTCCCTCTCGACCCAAAGAAACCCAGGCGCGCCCCCATTGCCTTTCCCCCCTACTTAGAGCTCTTTGAAATGGAGAATGGGGGCTTATCTTCATAGTGTGTCTCAAATCGGCCAGAATTAAAGAGGTAACTTCATCCCTTCTTAACTCTCTCAATTCTTACTCTTTCCCCTCCATTCGTGTTCCTAAATTACCTTATAAATCTTGTTAGAACAATTCCTGAATTTGGGCTGTTTTCAATTTTAGAAACTATTGTTTTTGGAGTGATTAATTCAGGATACTCCAATTATGTGATTCTATTTATTTCCTATTTCAAATTACTTAGGGTTTCTTCCCTAATTACTGAATTATAAAAATTTCAGAAGTTAGGGTTCGTGCCTAGGATATAAATTACTGTATTTTTGGTGAAATATTGAGGTTTTTGGTTTCTTTTAACTTCCTTGAGGTGCGGCGGTCGTGCGGTTGATGTTTCGCCCCAATATTTGAGGGTTTCGACACATTCGGTAGGTGATTCCATGGGTAACCATTTAAAGATGAGTTAGTTTGCTTGATTGAATAATTTTAAATGTTCCTTATGTGATGTGCATTATGAGAAAACCATTTTTGGTAGTAATAGTAAAGCATTTGTTTTTAAAGGTACATTTTTTTCTTGAAGTGTGTATTTTTCAAATGTATTTCATGTGTTATCTCTTGTGGTGGTTTTGTAAAATGTGGAAGTGATTTATTAGTTGTTGAAAGGGGATGACAATTATGGTTGGGTGATGATATAGTTCCATGTGGGTCTAAAAGGGGGGGCGTATTTGAATGATTTTATTTGTATAACCTTGTTATACTCCTTGAAAGTGTATTATGGATTTGTGTGTTCTCATGGGTGTATTTTGTGATATTATTCAAGGTGATTATATAACATTTTAAATTAGATTATTACATGTTTATTGGGATGACAATTCTGTTTTGGTAGGGTCTTTGTGTGCTTTTGGATTAAAAAAATGTTTTTGAAATGGATTTTATGTGCAATGTTTGGGTATACTCTTTATAATTGTTTTATGAAAGTTTTGAATGGTTAATTTGGTTTCATAATAGGTGAAACTATATCATCAAACTATTTTGGTAGGAGTATATTATTAAAAGGTCCATTTCATTTGTGAAGAGGCTGTTATGTGATATGTATCATCTTGGAAATATTTTATTAAATTGTTTGAACGAGATATTGAGGAGTGAAAGTGATGTGGAGTGTTTTGTGTGAGTGTGATGTGACAAATTGAATTTTTTATTATGAAATAAGTTTTATTTTCCATGTGTGTGGGCTGTTATATGAGTTTAAATATCTTATAATTGTTTTATAAAATTGTTTAATGGTTTTGTGGAAGTGTTGAAGAAATGTGAAATGTGTTGTGGGCTATTTTGGTGTGATTCAGATTTCAAAATCATTTTGAATGAAAAATGGATTTGTGTGGCTTCTGTGGTATACATATGGGCTGTATGGTGAATTTTTGATGTGGAAATGATATTTTCATGTTCAATGTATATTTCTTGACTTGTTCAACTTGTTTGAGCACAAGGGAAAAACCTGGGTATCTAGGTGGGTGGACGTGTACTAGTATGCTAGTGAATCCGTGGGGTTTTTGCATTAGTTGCACATAGCAAGATTGATTCTTACAACTCTAAATAAACTATGATGATGATGATTGGGGACCACTAGTGTATGGATATGTTCCCTAACAGTGGCTCATGGATTAGAATGGATATTTGTGATGGTTACTCTCACCGAGATACGAGGTATCTCGGACCCACAACTAGCTGGTGCCTAGGGGTTATTTCCAATTTCTTGTACTCATTATTTACTTTGTACTTACCGTTGGCATACATTATAGTTGGATGGAAAATTCACTAGTGTTGACATTATTTTTAAAAGTTTTGATTCTTAATGATAGCCCACTTGAAAACAGTTTTTATTCAAAGTTGCATCTTTTAGAAATTGTAACTATTTTTTACATGTTTTTGAAAACATGAATGATTTTCGTCTTTAAATGTTTATCACATGGAATCTCTTAGTGGTGGTATCCTACTGGTCATTGGATCATACCCTACTTACACCCTTGGGTGTAAGTAGACTTGGTTATTTTTGTCGTCGCAGGTTGGGTACAGTTTTTTTGTTCCAGTTGTTCGAGTTTCTAGAAGGTCCTTGGTGGTGATGTCTTGTAGAGGTGGCTTGAGGGTGGTTCCCCATGCCATGAGGGTTCTTGTGCTATCCTTATTTGGTTTTGTACCTTTGTTATAGACCTTTTGAGTTTTTTTAAGCTATGCAATTCAGTTCTAAATTTTTGTAAAAGATTTTTTGGTTTGAAAAATCCAGATTTGTTTCATTGGATTCTTTTGTTGTTTTATGTTTATAAACTCGGGTAAATCATTCCCAATTTTCATTTTATGATACCCGGGCACTTGTGCCAGCCCGTGGGGATCGGGAACGCCCTTCGAGCCTTGTCACGGGCTGGGTATGGTGCCATTTCTGGTGGGGATCAATTCGGTTCGTGAAAAAATGGTATCAGAGGAGGTTCAGGTTAATTCTTTGGGTCATGTTATTTGGGGAAGAGTCAGGATAGTCTGGAGTTAGGATTGTTGGGACATGGAATTCTAGTTTTGGGTATTGTTCTTGATCACCATACCTCATATTGTGATTCATGTTTCCAATAGAAGTTGGGATTTATCTAAGTCCTTCATTTTTCTTGGTTCGATGATGATTAAGGGAAATAAAAAGAGAGTTGGGTTAATAGTCCTAGTGAGCTCGCAGGGCTTGGCAAGCCATGTGGAGCCAAGGATATTCCCTAGAACACTCTCTGTGATAATGAAGTGATTGTAATATGGCCTCCAACCATATTTCCAAGTCACCAACTGAGACTAGTTTCCTCTCGCACTGTTTTGTGCTTAGGTTTTGAAATCATGGCACTTTGGTTTTAAGAAGTGTAAAGTTTTTGTGAAATGATTTTCAAATAAATAGGGAATGGTTTGGTTTATGAAATGGCAGAACTGAATTTTCAGAATTGTTTTGAAATGTAAAATGGTGTACTTAAACCTCTTTGAAAGCAGAAACTATATTGAAGTTGGTTTTGAAGTGTTTCCAATAGAGTTTTCTAAACAATCAGAGTGTGTTTTAATGGGATGAGATGTTTTGAAATTTATGTGAATATCTTGAAAGTAGTTATTTTCTAAATGGTTGTGACTTTCTGAATTTTTTTAAAGATGTTAGTTGGGATTTTGATCTCGTGGTTAGTAGTTATGAGAAAAAAGGATGTGTTGGTTGACAGTTTTGGTTTTGAAAAGTGGAATGAATTTTTGTTTTAACCTTTGGTATTTCCATTAGCGACCACATGCATGGGGTTATATGGGATGATGGATGGTTGATGGAATGACTGGATGTGTTACGGGATGGATATGAGGAGGGTGTCTCGTGTGGCACAAAAACATGCATGTGTGAGGCGCCTGCGGTACCATTGGTGGATACGCTTATTGCTAAACTGTTTATTCTCAAAGAATTACTTTTAATGAAAAACATGATGTCTTGAAGAATATTTTTGTATGGTTTGTATTATGGGTTTTTGAAAATGTTGATGTTATGGGATGTTTTGATTCCAAGAACCCCTTCTGTTTGAACTCTGTTTTGGGTTTGTGTTTGATCGGTAAGCTGTGTTGTAGGGACGGTTAGTGGTCTCTTTTGAAAAATGTTTTGGGATGACTTTACGATGGTTCCCTTCATGTTTATGGAGCTGGTTTATGGCTTTTTTGACCAATGTACCAGATTGTTTGGGTCATTAGGTTCTCTTATTAGATAAGGTATGCCCCCATTAAAGGTTAGTGCATAACTGAATCCCAACCCAGATTGTTTCTCCATTAGAAAATTGTCCAGTTGATCAATATAAGGAATCTATTTCTTGAGCTTTTTAGATTGAGTATACACCCTTTCCTTTATTGGTTTTGTGTATCCCCTTGTAGTGGGAGATTGATTATGGATGGTTTAAAGTGACCTTAGCCTCTTAAGTTTCCTAATTTTTCGAAGGTGGAAGTGTTCTGGGGTTGTTAGCATGGATGAGTATTTGGATAGTGTCTAAGAGGAACTTTTGGTCCTTCATTGTCTCTTCGAAGAAGAAGATCATGTTAAACTACTAGTGTGGGAAATCTGGTCATGAGAGGATATTATGGCCACTTTCTAGAATTGTGTGTTGTTTGGGGATGTTGTACAAGTTCCATCTCTACTCATTGTTTATATCTGTCCCAATGGTCATGTTCGGTGATTCCTTGTGATGTCATGTGCTCGATTGACTGTAAAGGTGAAAGTTAGGCAATCATTTGAGAGTCTCAATTATGTTGGGAGAATATCTGCCTTAAAAAAAAACATAAAAAAATATTCCATTTTAGAGGAAGGTGAGTATAAGGGTTTTTACTTCTATTGTTTCTCATCCGAACAAACAAGGTGTAATGTGTGTACATCTTCTAATCCCATGTTTAAGTGAAATATCAAGTTAGGGTAAAGTGATTTTGGAATGTGTTATGTCTTGGAAAAACTTATTGGGGATTGAGGTGTAGTTTTTGTTTGCAATGAAAGAAGAATTATCATTGGGGTGGTTTCCAAAGACTAACTACGAGGTCGAAGATGCTTCAATATTTTGTGCTCCAGCCGTAGGTCCCGGAGAGAAGCTGGCGCGTAGTCAGGGGAAAACCCAGTATCATTTAAACCCTTGTGAAAAGTCCTATCCTCAATATGAAAGATAATAAGAGTTTAAACCTATGGTGTCATCATATTTCTTCTACTATTCATATTCAGTGGAAATAGGTGGATGGCCTTGTACCCATGTCATCGCCCAATGTTATTCCCTCCCCCTTTGGTTTCCATTGAGTCTTTAGATAAAGGTATGAAGTTTGGCTAGACAGGTTGACCACACGGTTTGCTCATGGTTAGTAGTGACCATTCCCCCAAAAACAACCATGTAGATAGAAGAATCTCTACTGTTATTTCATGGTTTCCCAAACCGTGAAGACTAACCATGTGGTCGTCCCAACACTTTATATTTTGGGGTCTTTCTGTATCGGCCCATGCTGGTCGATTAATATTATAGGTTCTTATGGTGGGGAGCCTATTTTTTCCCTCGTACCAATAACTTAGACTTATCCATGGTCATGGATTGGTGGTAGGTAGTCTCATTTGGATCTGTCAAGCTACCTAAATCATCCTTGGGTAACCATTGATATTGGAGAGTGCCCAATGGTTTAGTTATAGCAAGGTATGTGTAACGTTGTTCGATGTTGTTTTTCGTTTGAGTGAATTTCTTGAGTCTTGTTCGGATAGTGTTTGAGGAGTTTTCCTTTGGGATAAAGCCTGAATGAGTTTGATTGTTTCAGTAAAGTGGTTTATGATTTTGTTGTGAAGTATTCCTTCCTTAATTGATCAATGGACGTGTTTTGGCCTTTGGGGGAGAAACCTGGAAAGGGAGTACATCTTGGGTTATCAGTTGGGTTTGGCCTTCATATCTGGCCTTTCTGTAGCTTTCCGGGAATGGAAGGATTTCATGGTGGGGAGAATTTTCACATACATGACATATTTTGAAGTAAAATTTCATTCATATTCCTTTAATTCTTTGTTTTGGATGGTTTCCAAAGGTTTTATGGAGAAATAGATGAGTTTTCAGGAATTGGGCCAAACCGTGAGCCCAATTCCAGATTTAAAAATAAATTTTGATTCCTTTATAACATTTTCATTTTTAATCTTTTTCCCTAATTCCAATTCATAAATGGTATCCTCTGACCTATTAACACCAGAAAATAAATTTTGTGCCTTTATAAATCCATAATCATGGTAGATATGGGTTTTTTTTTAAGATATTGGACCTGCCCGAAGATCCATTTCCTGCATTAAAAATAAGTTTTAATTGTTTTATATCTCCTTTAGTATTTGAATTGTTTTGGTGATTCGACCTCCCTCTCGTCCCTAAGAAACCCAGGAGAGCTCCCATTGACTTTTCCCCCCTCCTTGAAGCTCTTTGAAATCGCGAATTAGGGATGATCTTCATAGGGTGTCTCAAATCGGCCAGAATTGAAGAGGTAACTTCATCCCTTCTTAACTCTCTCAATTATTACTCTTTTCCCTCCATTCCAGTTCCTAAATTACCTCCTAAATCTTGTTCGAACAATACCTGAATTTTGGCTATTTTCAATTTTATAAACTATTGTTTTTGGAGTGATTTATTCAGGATTCTTCAAGTAGGTGAGTCTATTTATTTTATCTTTCAAATTGCTTAGGGTTTCTTCCCTAATTCACGAATTATAAAAATTTCAGAAGTTAGGGTTCGTGCCTAGGTTCTAAATTACTGTATTTTTTGTGAAATATTGGGGTTTTAGGTTTCTTTTAACTTCCTTGAGGTGCGACGGTCGTGCAGTTGATGTTTCACCCCAATATTTGAGGGGTTCGACACATTCGGTAGGTTATTCTGTGGGTAACCATTTAATAATGAGTTAGTTTTCTTGATTAAATAATTTTAAATGTTCCTTATGTGCTGTTCATTATGAGAAAACCATTTTTGGTAGAAATAGTAAAGTATTTGTTTTTAAAGTTACATTTTTTCTTGAAGTGTGTATTTTTCAAATGTATTTCATGTGTTATCTCTTGTGGTAGTTTTGTAAAATGTGGAAGTGATTTATTAGTTGTTGAATGGGGCTGCCAATTATGGTTGGGTAATGATATAGTTCCATGTGGGCCTAAAAAGGGGGGTGTATTTGAATGGTTTTATTTGTATAACCTTGTTATACACCTTGAAAGTGTTTTATGGATTTGTGTGTTCTCATGGGTGTCTTTTGTGATATTATTCAAGGTGATTATATATCATTTGAAAGTGGATTATTACATGTTGATTGGGCTGAAAATTCTGTTTTGGTAGGGTCTTGGTGTTCTTTTGGCTTAAAAAGAGGTTTTTGAAATGGATTTTATGTGCAATGTTTGGGTATACTCTTTATAATTGTTTTATGAATTTTTTGAATGGTTTATTGGGTTCTGTAATAGGTGAAACTATATCAGAAAACTGTTTTGGTAGGAGTATATCTTTAAAAGGTCCATTTCATTTGTGAAAAGTATGTTATGTGATATATATCATCTTGGAAATATTTTATTAAATTCTTTGATGGAGATATTGAGGAGTGAAAGTGAAGTGAAAGTGATGTGGTGTGTTTTGTGTGAGTGTGATGTGAAAAATTGAATTTTTGATTATGAAATACATGTTATTTTCCATGTGTGTGGGCTGTTATATGAGTTTAAATATCTTATAATTATTTTATAAAATTGTTTATTGGTATTTTGGAAGTGTTGACGAAATGTAAAATGTGTTGGGGGCTATTTTGGTGTGATTCAGATTTCAAAATCATTTTGAATGAAAAATGGATTTTTTTGACTTGTGTGGTATACAAATGGGCTGTTTGGTGAATTTTTGATGTGGAAATGATATTTTCATGTTCAATGTATATTTCATGACTTCTTGAACTTGTTTGAGCACAAGGGGAAAACCTGGGTATCTAGGTGGGTGGACGTGTACTAGTATGCTAGTGAATCCGTGGGGTTTGGCCTCAGTTTCACTTAGCAAAATTGACGCTTACAAATCTAACTAAACTATGATGATGATGATTGGGGACCACTAGGATATGGGTATGTTCCCTAATAGTGGCTCGTGCGTGAGAATGGATATTTGTTATGGTTACTATCACCGAGATACGAGGTACCTAGGACCCACAGCTAGCTAGTGCCTAGGGGTTATTTCCTATTTCTTATGCTCATTATTTACTTTGTAATTACTTTTGGAATACGGTATAGTTGGATGGAAAATTCACTAGTGTTGACATTATTTTTAAAAGTGTTGATTCTTAATGATAACCCACTTGAAAACTGCTTTTATTCAAAGTTGCATCTTTTAGAAATTGTAAATAGTTTTTCATGTTTTTGAAAACATGCATGCTTTACGTCTTTAAATTTTTATCACATGGAATCTCTATGTGGTGGTATCCTACTGGGAATTGGAACACACCCTACTTACACCCTCGGGTATAATTAGACTTGGTTATTTTTGTTGTCGCAGGTTGGGTATAGTTTTTTTGTTCCAGGGGTTCAGGTTTCTAGCAGGTCCTTGGTGGTGATGTCTTGTGGAGGTGGCTTGAGGGCGGTGCCCCATGACATGAGGGTTATTAGGCTGTCCTTATTTGGTTTTGTACCTTTGGTATAGACCTTTTGAGATTTTTTATGCTATGTAATTCAGTTCTCAATTTTTGTAAAAGATTGTTTGGTTTGAAAAATCCAGATTTGTTTCATTGGATTATTTTGTTGTTTTATGTTTATAAACTCGGGTAAATCATTCCCAATATTCATTTTATGATACCCGGGCACTTATACCAGCCCATGGGGATCGGGAACGCCCTTCGATCCCTGTCATGGGCTGGGTTTGGTTCCATTTATGGTGGTGATCAATTCGGTTCGAGACACTAAAACTGATTCTATTTTAATATATGAGGTATGTGATGTCTAATTATTTAACCTCAATATTAGTCTACCTTGAGCTAGACATTTTTGATTTCCTGTGATGTTTTCAGATTATACTTGTTTATATAGGGAAGTAAATTTAAGATATTTTATACATATCTGGATTTATTCATCACATGATTAATCTAAATTTTCATTTACATGTTTTATCTGATATTAATCATCACATTTATTATTCTTATCAAATTATTCTATTTATCATGCATAACATATTAAACATGTTTTGATAAAGAATTCATATTTTCAACAACCTCTTCATCACAAGAATCAAACAACTTTTTAAATTTTTTTTTGCAACTTTCATAACTTCTTTTATTGAATAATTTCATCTAGAAATTCCTTGATCAAAATTTTCACCAAATATTACAATATAGATATTTATGATCTTTACTAGGAATAGACTTCCAAAAATCATGAAATTTTTCAATGATGATTTTTTCTTATAATAAATCGCATTGAAATCCATTTAATATTACCACCATAAAATAATATTTTATTCACATCAAAATTAGAACTAATAACTTATCTTCCTAAAATTGTAGAATTATATTCATCTAGTATACTTCTTCTCATTTCCACCAAATGCATTTTTTTCATTTTTACTACTCATTTTGTTTCGAAGAGTGGATGAAGCACCATATTAGTGTTTGATTGCAGATTTAATTACAGATAGTTCAAATGATTTTTTCATGTACTCTTTTTCATTTTATGTTATCAAAATCAGAATACAAATTCCCATATCACTTTAAACTTCCTTTCTAATAAATATAAATATCTATATGGCCTCTTATTTATGTTACAAGAAAATTATGTTATCTATTCGATTTAATTCATCAATAAGAGTAAAGAATTTAAAATCACCTTTTTTTATTTAGGTCTCATTTACACAAAAATATTATACAATATAAGCTCAATATGTATGGTTGATTATATTTTAACATTCTCATGACATCCACTATCAAGTTAATCTTTAAAACATGTTTTACAAATAACTGTTATTTTCATTTTATAAATAGAAAATTTTTTCCATCCTTTCATATAAAAATTATTCTTATACATTTTTGGAATGGGTTACCAAGTCATATATTCTAAAACTTATCATCCATATTAATTAAATAACATGAGATCTGAGAATCTCAAATCATGAAAAGTTCCGTCTGGTTTCTTTCTCCCTTGGTTAGAACGTTTTAACATTTTTAAATTATAATGATGTCAAAATATTTCCAAAAGATAAATTCCCTACCATTATCCCAATTTTTAATAAAACATATTAATTTTCGTTTGATCACATCAACATATAAAATATCTTTTGTTTTGAATTTTTTAGAATCAACATCAATAGTTCATATTCCGATGATTTTTTAGGAACAATCATTTACGAATGTAACTTATACTACCTCATGTTAATAAATATATTTCAATATCATTATATATGTTATCATATATATATGAATAACAACTATAATGATTCAATTTTTTACTACTTTTGGTGGATTTTAGATCCATCTCAACAAAAAAATACTTTTCCCCAACATTAATCTTTCTCGAACCAGTTTCTCTACTGGAATAAAAAATAATTCCTAAATAACATTTCCTAAATTATTTTGTAATGTGACCCTATTTGAAACAACATCAACAAACTTCCTCTTAGAAATCAAAAACATTTCTTATTTCAATATTTATATCATCTTGTGATTTTTACATTCTTTCTTCCTATAATATAAGAAAGGTTCTAACCTTTCATCTACTATTTATCCCCCACTAATCATGTCTATCCCCAGTGATAAAAATTTTGCTCCAATAGTTTTATGTTTTCTATATATAAATTCCACAACACTAACAAATACCATCAAATATCAGTGTTATAAAAAAAATTATTATTTTTCCCTAAAAATGATTATTGATGTTAAACATATCTTTCTATATGAGAAACTCCCTGGATTGATAATTCAATCTTATGAGGGTTTTTAAAAAAAATCACATGATGGATTTCTCACATCCATTATCAACTAAATAATTTCTAAAAATTATTCACAATGACTATATTTTTCCATTTTATGATTTGGTATATTTTAAATAATCTTTTTGATGTAAGGCACTATGTTAGCATGAGATTATAGGGCCTAAATAGGATCAAAATTTGTATAATAAAATTACTAAATATATTATATTATGAGTGAATAATTTTCATGAATTAATGTAATAACTCCTAAACTGATTCTCAGATTATAAATTTGATTCCACGGATTAATCAAGAATGTGGGTATTACCCTAGACATGTTATAATCATTGTATGCATTAGGTGTTTGGATTGACCACCATCCTAGGGGGGATAATAATTTTAAAAATTAATATATATTTATTTAAATTCTATAATTAAGATAAAACATAATTTACCCGTATAAAAATCTAGTAATAGTAAATTTATAGGGTTATCTAGATAACCCTTTTGTTCAATATCGGTTCATTAGGAGGGGATTATTGAATGATCATTGAAGGATCACGAATTAACAATCGGTGTGACAAGAATTGTTATTGGAACTCACTGATGACTATGAAAAGTTACCATTATACATTAGTGATGAATCTAGAATCAAGGTATTGAATTTTTTTCATTGGTTTGTTTCCAATTTTATTATCCCAGGATGAATGAAAATCAACTTCACTAATAGATTGATTTGTCAGTCGATCAGGCTTTACTGGTGCAGGTTAACCATCATGGGATTTAGGGAAATTATATTATTTCATTTTGTATATCCAATCATCATTCTAATAGAATTTAATCAAGTTGAATTGAATAATTTCCATGTATCATTCAACTTTATGAATTTTATGATTTTATTCCCTCGTTATTCACATGTTAACAATCATTATTTTCTTTGGGTAGAGGTTTGACCAGTACCGAATAGAATATTATTACACAATAATTATTTGCAAAAATGGATAATAACCTTGTGTTTCTGTTTTTGTAGTAGTGAAATAATAATAGCGGGAGATCAAAGGTGGATTAGGATAAAATTAGTGTTACCACATTTAAAGGTTGGAATGTGGTGTCGACATTTTTCAAAGAGTATCAATTTCTATTTGGATTAGGAGAAAAAAATATGCCACAAATAATAAAAAATATATATTTTCAATAGATCTCAGTTCTATGGTGAGAATAATAGAAAGAAAGGGTCCTTCAAAGGTACATGATTAATTCATGTGAAAGTTCATGGAAAATCATGACTACATAAAATGTTTTCTAATGATCAATTTCCATGTAGTGTCATAAATATGGTGGAAATTGTATTAGTGAAAATATAATATAACACCCCATGTGGTTCCTAATACATGTTGTGTGACCCATTATTGGAGAATCAAAATATACCACTAGGTATAAGTCCACAAACATGGCTACTTGCATGGGATGAACAAGAGTACATGGGCATGCCCCAGTACTCGAACATGACTAGGTATGGGATAGAGTATATTGGCATGGATAAAATCATATTGGAATGGGCTAAATCCCAATGGTATATCATGGTATGGAACGACACACCATTTTCTTTAAGTACATTTCTTCTAATTTTTCCCATGGTCGGTTGAGGACGTTTTTCTCTTCAGTAAGAACAGGTTTCCGTAGGGTATATTCCCTCGATCCCTCCTCATGAGGGTATAGTGATCCATCACTTCCAAAAAAATGGATTTCTCCCCTCTGTATTATTATTCATGGATAGAGTTTTAGGGATCCCTCCATATGGCATGGATTTCTATAATATATTATCATACCTAGGTGGGGTATCCTAGAAATTGGCTTCACCAACATACATGAGAATCTTTTCGATAATTAGATATTTATTCTATATAGGATCAGGTATACCACATTGCAATTACTATGATCACATATCAGTGTATCAATCAGTTCAATTCCCTATCATCTACTACTCCATAGAGGGTCATAGTGAGTAGATCCCCTAAGATCAGTTCCACAATCATTACTAGACTCCTAGAGTGAATTGTTCTGGATGAGTGTTAAAATAATACCACATTTAATTCCATGGTAACATTCATGTTACAACATTACCATTGAACATAGTGTTCATATTGAGTTTATTTGGGTTATTAATTTTATGTAACATATTCTTACAGACATGCCTACTCGTTTTGAGCTAACTGCTCTGTTGATTCATTATTTTTTTGGGGTTCCTTACTAGTTATTTTTATACTCACACATGCATGGGTAAATAGAAAACATGTCTGGTATTATATATATGATAGGCCATTTGGTACGGTCCTTTGTGTACCAGAAGCATATCAATAATCATAGATCTTGGTAATCATTGATTTCTATTATGGGTTTCTTTGATAGTATTCCCCTCCCTATAGAATCATAGACATATTTTAAACCTCTGGTGGACTGATATTTTCATTTTATGTTTTTAGTTACCCATCCATACACTTATTATAGGATATATATTTTTTAATTTATTGGGAACTAATTTTATTTTCTTACCATTAATTAATGTATAGGTATTTAAAGATAGGTGTGTGTTTAAAAGCACTAGTGTTAAGGCCTTCCATGTCTTTTATATGACTTATTAGTGATTTTGTCTATACCATAGCCCAAAGAGGTGATATTTTTGTATCAAATTGGAATTATGACCATCATTGTGGGCCCTTGTGGGTTAGTTTATGATAGAATGGTATCATATGGGTTTTATCATAGAATTTTGTTTGGATTTTTTCTAGATGCGTTGTTTGGTTAGGGAACTAGGGAAACAATGTTAATGTATTTTGAGTATATCTCTCAGTGTACAGAATCCAGTGTTAGTGCAACATCTGGTATATAAATTCCTCATGACTCTAATAACATTATTGTTGACATAGTATACGTAGGAACTAGTTGTGGTGAAAAAATTTATACATGCATCATATAGAATAGTGTTGTTGTTTACATGACCTTCTTAAGCCATCTCCTCAGATAGAGTCATGAATGTAGTACATATTTTCTATTTAAGGATGCAACATAAAAAATTTAAATCTAGGATTCCATAACATGATGAGTAGTATGATCCAATAAGTGATGAAGTTGTGATATGGGGACATATTTAGGAGGGGATATCTTTGGATGGTTTTCCAGTCCTACCTCTACCCGTCATGTATATGGTTGCACCATAAGTACTAGAGAGTGAGGTGCACAAGCCGAAAAAAATTCATAAGTTCTAAAGGTAAATAAACCCTCATTTTTGGGCTGACCTATACCCCTAGGAACGAAGTACTCTCTTAAAGAAGTTACATGCGATTTTTCCACATTAGGACACCTGTAGATTAGACGGTGGCCTTGGAACCAAGCCTTCTTCATGGGTCTTGAAAAGAATAATGGGTTTGGATGACACATTCATATGATGAGGTAAATATTTCTTGTTTATTTTGAGTGTATTTTCAGAGAGGAGATCTCTCCAACCATGTTTTAGACAGTGCTCATCTATGAGCCTCTATAGATTTAGTACGAAAGAATGGTTGGGATAAAATTATTTATTGAGGTTCACTAACCTCTCATGATACTCTATGATTATGGATCATAAGCCTTTCTATTATGCATGGAAATTTGAGTGGGAAATATTAATATATATCTGATCTAGTTTGATACGTCATTGGATTAATACATAATTTGGAGTGGTCAACGTTTATATGGTTGTGGAGAGAATATTTATGGATAAGATGTCAGATGATGATGATGGTAGTGTGCACACTAGAGATGATAATTTAGAAATGGGTAGCTTATTGGATAAATAGGGCTCCCAAATTGTGTGACAATTTAAGAGGAATTAATATGGTATTGTTGTTTGAATTCAAGTCTATCAATATGGTTATCATCCTCCCAGGGAGAGTTAGTGCTAATCTTATGATGGTTGAGGACATCTTGTGTGAGATTGTCTAACCCAACATGAATCTAAGATATAAATGTTATATACAACACCACAAAAACTAAACTATAAAGATTTGTGAGTTATATAGGGTTTAAAAATTGGATGAGTAGAATGGATACCACCTGGAGGTGGGAGATAGTTTGAGTTATTGCCACCATAACAACTAATTGGTCCCTACCAAGCTCAAGGAGCTAGTGGTTAGGGATGAGAAAAACTATAGGTAGTGAAGGCTTACTAAACTATGTCTCTAGGGATAATTATTGATACAATATGTGCCTTCTATTTCTTATGAATTGTATTGATAAGAATAGGCTCAAGACACTCATTTTGTGTAAAATTATTTATTTGATACCTAGAGATTCTTGTTGAGTCATTAGCTCGACCATTGTATTTAGGACCCTGTGCTATTAGGGATTCATAAATCACAGACTTTTATGAATAATTTTACATAGCAATTATTAGAAATAAATTACATAGGGATATAGTTGTAGTGACAATGAAGTCGTATTACATCATACTTGATATGGAATTATAATACATAGTTCATGCATAAATTGAATATTTCAGGAAGAGGATGTGGTGTGTTCATATAGATGTGACAAGGTTTTACTAAATCAGTTATAAGAAACCCCATAAAGTGTACGATGGGCACATACAAAGGTGGATACTACCAATAACTCATTTTTGTCTAGTTTTACCCTTTGAGCAAATGATTATATGAGATCTAAGCTTCTTACTACGGTTGGGGAGTTGAGGACATCTTTCCAAAGGATGTTTCTCAATTGACTCCCCTACAAGAGATAAAATTCAATATATACATCCACCTAGGGACTGTCTCAATAGATATTTTATTATATAATATGGATCTAGTAGAGATTCATGAGTTGAATGTATTTTTTAAGGAGTTATGGATAATAGGATTTTTCATAATAAATGTGTGGCCCATGATAGCCACCTATATTATCACATAGAAGGTGGAATGTACCTTGACGTTTTGTGTAGATTACTATATCATAATCCAAGTGACAGTGAAGAATAAGGGTCTACTTCCATGGATTGACGACCTCAAAGATCAAGAGATGGGGGAGAGGTGGTTCTTGAATATAGACCTCAATTCGGCATATAACTAACTCTGATTTTAAGATGAGGACATACCAAAATTAATATTCTAATTCATGTATAATCACTATGAATACATGGTGATTCCTTTTATAATACAAATATCATTAGAAGTATTCATGGGTCTCATGAACCATATCTTTTAGTACCTCTAAGATCAGTTCATGGTGGTATTTATCATTGATATCCTTATGTACTTCGCATCAAAGGAGGAGTATGTGAGACACTAGAGGATGGTCGTAGATATACTACAATAGCACCAATATTAGGGGAATATCTATTAATGATTGTACCAGATTCAGTATGTCTACTTCAGGGTACATGTTATCTCGGAAGAGGTAGTATAGGTAGATAATGGGAAGGTTGAGGTATTTTTATCATGGAAGCCACCAAAGTGTGTGAGTAAAGTATATTACTTCTTTCGGTTGTAATGTTATTATCAAATAATCATACCTAATTTCTCTCGAATTTATGAATCCTTCATCTCTTCAACATGAAATGGGAATTCTTATGTGTGTACCAAGTTGTGTTTTTAGGATTTTCATTATTTTTCATAGAGGATGATGAGAGTCCCATTATATAGATTTCAAGAGGATGGTGCCTAGTATATAGTGTTTTGTGATGCATTCGAAACCATGATAGGTTTTTTATGTAGAGAAATGCAGTGTTAGAATATGGGTCCTAATATATGATAATACATGGGAAAAAATATTTCACCAATGATTTAGAGCTATAAGGAATAGTCTTCATCCCAAAGATATAGGGAAACTATCATATATGTGACTAGTTAATCATATATTTAAACCATATGAGTCTCAAGTATATCTTCATAGAATATGAAATGAACATAAGGTAGAGGTAATTACCATATATCCTCTTGTATTATGAATTTGATATAGTGTATAGTTCTATAAGGTGACATGGTTTGAGATTCTCTCGATAAGAAATATTATCCATAGCACTTGAGCGAGGCATCCGAGTTGTTAAACATGTTTCATTTTTCCATAGTGGACAAATATGTGGTAGTTTTTCTCCAATAGAGGGTATCCTAAACTCTAATTCTAAAATTTTTTATGGTAGTTCATCTTGGAGATAACAATTGAGAGACTATGTGTATTTAGATATCCACTGAATGTGATTTTTGTGGATTTTATGATTGTGTTAATCACATCCTTATTATCCAAGGCCGGAACATGGAACTAAAAACATTGTATTATTCCATAGTTGATGGGGATTATCATGTAAATATTCTAATATAATGACATGAACATCGGGTAGAATCTAGGGCTTCAGTTTCTCTTGGTTTATGACACCGAGATAGTCTATACTCATAGAAGGGGACATGGGGTCAAATTCTCAAAATAGGAGATCTATTTTATAGTTTTTGATTGAGTTGTCATATTATTAATCCAAATTTTAGTTGCCTATATTGGATAGGGATGATGTGGATTACCTATAATTAATGGTATTTTTACCTATAATTCTATAATATGTTAGGTTAGATCATCATTGAGATACCAAATGCGTGTCCAGGTGTATTCAAATATCCCCTGAACATGCTTCTGATATATTTTATGATAGTGTGGATAATTTCATCCTTACCAAATGCCTACCAATGGTACTATAAATGTTGTTAGAGTTCGATTTGAGAAAATTTAATACATCCCCCTTTGTGGTATATCATGTTGTTTAATGATGCACCATGAACTTCATAATCGGTTTTGGAATCAAAGAATGACGAAGTATGTGACTGAGTTTGTCTATAAATGCATAACCTTTCAGTTAGTGAACACATAGAACCAGGTTCTATTGGGTTTGACTCAACCCCTTAAGGTTACATAGTGGATTTAGGATGGTATCTCTATGGGCCTCATCCTGGACCCCACATGATAATCTAGGTGACAAAATTACATCATGGTGATTGTACATTGACTCAGGAAGTCATCCCACTTCATATCATTCCGGGAGAAGAGAATATTTGAGTGTGTCGGATTTCATTACATGCTAAATATAGTATGGATTCAATTATTTCCCTTGATTATCATTTCAAAAGTGATGCATTCTTGATTTCATGGTTATAGGGATGATTTTAGGTGTCCTTGGGTAATCAATTGCATTTGAGAATGGAATTTCACCCCCACACATATGGCCAAATAGATCTGATCATTCATGTTCTGGAGGATATATTTTGGGATTTCATTTTGAAATTTGGTTGTATTTGGGAGGATCACCTACCCTAATTGGAGTTCATGTAAAAAATATATACATTTCACCATTAGTATAGAACCATTCAAGGCCTTTTATGGGAGACCTTGTGTGTAAACAATGTATTTCATTCTTTCAAGTGAGTCTGCAATTATGGGACCCTAGTTGGTGTGAACCACAATAGAGAAGGTTTATATCATCAAGGAGTGGATTCAAACTACTCTGATCCATCATAAGTTATGTGTGGATTGATGATATAGGATATTGGATTTCAAAGAGGGAGTCCATGTGTTCTTGAAAGTATAACCTCATTGTGGATTGCGATGATTTTCTCAAGGTGAAAATATATCTATAAGATTTATTGGAACCTTCAAATACTATTTAGTGGTAGTGAGGTGAGATACTACATTGTACTACTACCATAGATGGACCAGGTAGACAATATCTTACAATTGTCACAGATGAGGAGTCATTTTCATGACCTGCCACATGTTATCATTTGGGAAAGAATAACATTGAGGCCATGTATACCTTTGTAGAGTACGTAGTTTAGATTTATTAATGATAGGATAATATCCTTTGGGGGTGATAAATTACAATTTTGTGTATCCAGTGTCAACATGCTAATATTTAGGATATATCCTTGAATTAGGATAACCATATGTCATCCAAGTGATATCATCTTTTTTGGAAGGGTTTTTACTTTCTGGAAAAATATATAAGGTGGATAGAATGTAATGACTATAGTTTTTAAATTTTCGTATTTGTAAAAATGTAAATATTATATTCAATTTTAATCATTGAGTTAGCATGGGATTTTGGTTCCATGGGAGGCTTGATAATGATATAATAAAAATATAAAATATATTATATGATGTGCACACATTTTTAATGAATTAATGGAATTAATCCCTAATATAGTCTCAAATAAGTAATATACGACCATCAATAAATCTAGAATGTTGGTTTACCCTATGGATGAAATAATATTTATTCCTTTTGGGTGATCAGCTTGAGCCCCATCGTGGGTGGAATAATAAATAAATTAATTAATATATATATATATCTAAATTTTATAATTAATGTAAAAAAATACTACCTTAAAAAATCTATGTTGTGGAAAATCTATAGGGTTATCTTCATAACCCTAGAGATTTAGTGAGGGTTGATAGAGGTGGATTCTCCAACAATCAGTTACATATCATGGATTGGAAATTAGTGTGCCAATCCGAAAATGTGGATATCACCAAAAATATGATTGCTAATAATTATTTATTAGTGATTGATCTAAAATCAATATAGAGAATTTTTCCATTTTTTGATTTCCTATTATGTTATCTGGAGATGAATGAGAATCTTCTCCACTAATAGATTTATTCATGGGTTGATCTTCCATTGCGAGTGTGGGTTTATCTTAATGGGATTTTGGAAATATATATTATTTGATTTTGGTTCTTTTTTCTTCATTACAGATAAAAATAATTGTTCCACAAAAGGTATTGGTTTTATCCTATTCTTATAGTTTATGTATTGATTCCACCATTATTGTAATGTTTAACACAGATATTTTATTTGGTCAGTGATTCAGCCAACAATGGGTGGATTCTCATTTTGCAATGATTATATGGAATAATTGATTATCATGTTTGGTTTGAGTTAATGATTAATGGATAAATTGATATGTGATGATGAATGTGGATTATCATAGGCGGATCTAGATAGTATCAGTGTTACACCATTTATATTTTGGAATATGGAAGAGGCATGGTGAAATAGGGGTCGATTTAAGAATGGATTAGGTGGACAATACCCATCCACCTATGATGGAAAATCTCAATCAACGTTATATTTTGGTACTACATGGAGAATCATGGTGGGATCAGTGGTATCAGAAGTGTAGAATAAAGAAGAACACACACTGCATAGTACCCTGTCTATGGAAGCTATAGTTTTGGAGAATATAAAATATCGCACATCATGTGGGTCATACCACATGTTGTGTGACGCATTTATGGAGAGTCAGAATGTATCCTCATTGTACAAGGATATAGAAACTTACAGGTACATGGGCAGGCCCAGAATACATGGGCATGCCCATAGTACATGTGCACCCCTCTATACTCATACATGCCTAGGTCCACAAGGATGCCCAATGTATATGTACTTGAACTGATGTAAATTGGCATGGGACAGAGTACACCAGAAGAATCAAGGAAATAAGGACACCCAATGTACTCCCAGTACATGATGTATACTATTCCCATAGTAGGTTGATACTCTTATTCCATTAAATGAAAACATGTTTCCTAAGGGTACCTTCCCTATGTACAGAACTATAAGGGTACTATGATGTATCACTACCCAAATGAAGGAGGTAATCCCACTATATAGGATTAGTCTTAGATAGCATTTTTAAAATCCCTTTTCATGACCATGAGTGGGTTCCTCTATTGTATACCCGTGGTGCAATATTTTTGGAATCAACATTACTATCATACATAGGTTGTGATCCCCTACTTAGTGAGATTTTCTAAATAAGTATAGGTATACCCCATATTTATGGGAGTTATCCCTTATTTGTGTATCATTATATTATATGTTAAATCATGCTCTTCTTTATAGTGGGTCACAATAAAAATTTCCTATTAGATGAGAACCATCAGTGTTATAATAATTTCATAATGGGTTCTATCAGACATGTTTTACTATGATACCTCATAGAATCCTACAAAGGATTTATATTTGTGACATTATTGTGGAATATAATTACTATGTTATTTATATATAGATTATTATTACTATTATTTCTCATATTCTAATTAACTAACCTTATGATGTTGACCTAATTACTATCTAAATTAATTTTTGATTGGTGATTTTTGGGTGTCCTAATAGTATATTTATACTCACCCCTTTAATAGAATAATTCCAAACAGGTCTTGTCTTATATAGAAGAAATGAAATTCGATGGGGTCTTAGGTAGACAATGATTAGATGAAGCATTGTTGAGACACAAAGAATGTGGTTTAAACCATGATTTTATTTTATGATAGTCCCCTACCTCTTGTATGGTGGAATTATTTTATAGGGTTGGTTTTCTTGTATTTGTCCCTTTATGATTTTCAGTACATTTTTCATTCTCTAATAATGGGATATGGATGTATTCATGAATTGTGGATCGGTTTTAGTTTTTACCTTTTAGAATTTTATGGGTATTTGGAGACATGTTCATGTGTACATATACTTATCCTAAGGCTCCCCATGCATGATATATGTGTACTCATAGCTTTTCAATAACCCATTTACTATCAAGGATGGGAATGGGGATTCAAAGTCATCTTATCACATTCTATGCGGGCCCCATTAGGTTGGTTCATGAAATTGTTTCTAACAAATACAATGTTATAATGATTAGTTCAATTTTTATGTTTAATGTTTAATGATATCACTATATTCGTGGGAAGAGTTTTCTTAGCATCTTGAGTTACATCAACACTTATCTATGAATCCTTATTCAAATTCTAACTCACATACTTCAGGGTAAATTTAACCTCATGAAATATTTATTGTGTTTTATAAACCTCATTTTACTTAAAAACGAGTATATTTTAAGTATTTTCTAATATCGTTCATTACTTTGAAAATATTAGTTTGAGGTTCCAAATTCTCTCAAATCACATATCTATATTTTTAAAAATATTATCCTTTTCTATATTCTATTTCACACAATTTTTCTTAATCATTCTAATTTATTTCTTCTTTTTTGAGTTTTTATAAATAGTTTCCTACTGTTGTGATCTCATTTGATATTATTTATTGGTTTCTTCACCATATTCTTCTTCACAGATTAATTTATACTCTTATTACACCCTATTTGTAAATATGATTATGAACAACTCTTGATTTTTTAAATTTTGATGAATTTTTATTATTATAGTCAAATCCAAATTTCGAAATCATTAGACAATATATATTCATATTAAATATAATGTTACCACTATAGGATATATTATATTCCCTAAAAGATTTTTTCTATTTATTTTAATGAGTTTTTTTTGACAATAATATTCATATTCTCTTACCTTATTCTTATTACAATTCATTGGAAACTTCACAACTCTATGCACTCAATAATAATTAATTTGTAATTTTTCTCCATAATTTTCACTACCTTTGATATGGTTTTTTTGAAATAATATATACAATATTTTCATTCATTTCACCATCTTCCTTATATTATGGATCAATGAGGTTGATATTCAAATGATCAAAATCTTTCATTTTTGTGTTTCTCAAAACACAAAAAACCATTTCATTCAAAAATTATTTTCGAATGATGTATATTTTATCATTTAATATAAAACCTGATGGTTTTTTAATTACAAATAGTTAATCCAACTTTTCTTCCAAAGTTGAGTTTTTAGAATTGAACATTTAAGGAATTTTCTCAGGATAGTAGAAAATTACCTGGTATATTTGAATATTATGATATCAAAAAAAACTTCATTAACTCTTTTTTGGTAGAAATCAATAATTTCTTCATTTACCATTCTAATTTCATTGAACTCACATTTCTACATATGAATCTTTGGTTCACGAATATTGATATTTCTATGGAAGACACTTTCCTTTTTTTCCTAAATTTCATTAGTTATATTGAGACCCATCACCATCATTAAATCATTTTTTGATGATTATATTAGAGTAATATTTCCCTATGTCCCCTTTATATAAAAATTATTCATTTGTTATAAGATGTTATACATTTATTTTTTCTCAATGGGTGGAAACCAAATTATATCAACATCATTTACCTTGTGGCCAACTGAGAGAAAATAGGGTATCAATCAAATTGATCAAACATTATACTTTTTTCCATCAAAGTTTAGAATACCTATATATGTAATTAAATTGATTTTTTATATCATAAGAATCAATCATGGTAAGCTTGGGTATGATAAAAATTTATGTTTCATAGGATCACAAGAACCACTGAGAAGGGGGTGGGGATGAATCAATGTTGAAAATTTATCAATTTTGATTCCATAAAATTAACCTTTATAAATTATTAGAGTATTTATCCTTATAAATTTTTTATAATAGAATACCAAAAATGAAATGATTGGAAACTGATACAAATAAAAAACATATTATTAAGGATTACTCTCAATTTGGGAATTTATATCCATACCAGGGTGACTCTAATTTATCTAAGGAAATTCAATATTTAATAGTAGTGAATACAACATTAGAGAACTCCTGTTATACTCCTTTTATATTCTGGTAGGTTTTATTATAATGACTCATGTTTATTATAAATTTTTTATTATTATTTAATCCAAAAAAATATTAATAAATTATTTTCACCTTTCATAGAATGTTTTTCCATAATTCCTCCATCTAATAATTATACATGATTTATTTTTTCAATAATAGAACATTTAGTGTACTATACCTTCAACATGTATTTTCCATCCTGTGAACCTAACTGAAACTGCACCTATTTTCATTACATCATTTTTTTAATGAACTAAACCAATAGTCCTCAGTCTCTATGAATTATATCTATCTGATCCTTATGAAATGTATTATCTTGGACTTCTTCAAATATAAATCCATGAATGATTAGAGTGATAAAAAATAATAACTAATTATTTGAAATGATTCTTTGTTTGGTAGCTCCTCGTCAACCAAAAATTAATCTTAATTATAAATTGACACTAATAAATTAGTATCCATATAATATTTTACTATTAATGGATAATGTTTGGTAAAATTGTGAATTGCACTAAATTTATATAGGTTTACTCATATGAGAAAATGAGAGAACAAATTTTATTTTTCATTGTCAAATGA
The DNA here is from genome assembly GCA_963277665.1 of Viscum album. Taxonomy (NCBI): domain Eukaryota; kingdom Viridiplantae; phylum Streptophyta; class Magnoliopsida; order Santalales; family Viscaceae; genus Viscum; species Viscum album. The sequence continues at coordinate 1,991,502,788 of OY728133.1, read as the reverse complement.
AATCATTGATGTATTTTAAAATATTATAAAGTATTTTATAATACTAATGACTACTCAATATCTCAATAATTCCTAAAAAGTCCTTAACATTAGTATAAAAGAAAATTTTTAAAATTTATTATGTCAGATAGGTTACTAAACATTGACTGATCAATATAATACTGTCTAGGTAAAGTGGATTTAGAAAGCTATGTAATGATTCCTAGAAAACATCATCTATCATATGTTTTTCCCAACAGTTTGTTAAGAATTTTCCATCTAGTAACTTTTTTTATTCAATTCTATATTATCTAATTTAACCATCATACATTTTTTGATAACTCAATATAATTATATTTCCTTATTTTAAAGATAATATTTTTCATTAAATGAAAAATTCTATCTTATAGGACATCTCTAAATCTGTAATATTATGACATTGTTAATATCTTCCAAATACTTGTTCATCCAATGGATGTTCATTTGATAGATTTACTTTTGATGGATGTTTGTTAGATGGATATGCCTCTTATGGGATCAATCCTATGTCCCCCCTTTTTGTAGAAAACTACATGATATTGAAATATTTATCTTCATAGAATTTGAAAGAAAAATAGTCTAGAAGGAAAATGTACATAATATCTATTTAAAAAACCATGGGCCCTTATCCATTAAAATTAGGTAATTGATGTGTTATAAAAAAAATTTCAACTTCTATAAACACCTATTACAGAAAATCTTCTATATCATGTTACTACATTCAAGATCTTTATAGTATTGCAACTTCGACATTTTATTGTATCTTGAACATTAACTTCTTACAAAGTCATCATCAGGAAACATAATTATGTTGCAGATCATATATTTTTATTTTTTCTCATCCTTATGGAGTTCAATTTCAATTAAATATTGGGTATACTACCCTTAAATAGTTCCTTGGTAATTTAACCTCATTCGAGTTTCTTCTTCTTTTACATAATCAATAGAACTCAGTTTGAACCCTTACATAGGATTATGGAATTTTGGATGATCCTTACATATCCTTTATAGTTTGATTATAATTTTTAAAAACAATATGTCAAGGAAAATCCATCCAGTGAACTATTTCCAAGGATTTGAACTCAGCTTCTTTCAAATCTATACCTTATCACTTTAACCATAGTCTATCTGATAAAATATATATAAGGGTTTATATCAAGTATTAAAAATTTAATTATCTCTCGACAGACATCACACATTCCTCATTATCTATTCACCTCATTTTAGAGATATCTGCATTATATACATGATTTCCCACTTTTTGTAGAAGTGTAAGACATCATATTTGATCAGGAGATTTCTTCATAATGTTGAACACTAAATAAACAACATAGAATCATCTAACCTAAGTAATGATTCTTAACATATATAAGGAACATTTCATCACTTACAACAAAAAAAATCATAAGAAAAAATGTCATAAAATATTTTATAAACACCTTCGTTGAACATTTAACAAAAATAATTCTCAAAAAATATATTGTTAAAAAATAGAAAACATGTTAATAAAATATCCTAAAAGATCTTCAGGGTGGATTTTTATCCCTATAATTTGATAAAAATTTAAATATTCTAATATTAATTATGTTATTGTAATACATGTTAATTAATTATTATTAATGTAATAATAAAATTCCATGAGAGTTTTAGTCATCATTCTTGAAGGTGAAATCATATAATAGCTTGTTTCAGGTAATCTACATATATCAAAAAATTACATTATAAGGACCATTAATTTTTGTTTCATCCCATAAGAAACATATTCATAGAATATATTTATAGTTAATATCATAGATATTCATAAAATATTTTTTAGATATTTTTTCGTACGGTGGTGATGAAAAATGGAACACATCATATTAAGAGATAGTAATCCACATATACAAATGAGTGATGTTTTAATATTTCAACGGATAAAATGGAATAAGGTAATTATTGATTTATATTTATAGAATATTAATCATGTAATATATATTATTTGTATTCATAAAATATATTATTAGATCCATCCATATAGGAAGGTGATGAAATACAAAACAGACCATCCCTAGAGGTGGTAGTTCGCTCGTACACATGAGTGAGGTTTGCATTTTTTATGTGGATGTGTGGGAATAGGTAATAGTTATAATATTGATAAAATAAAATTTATATATTATAATGATACTTATTAAAAAATAATAACATGGTTATAATTGGTTATGAGGTGGATTTATAACAATTATAAAGAAGCAAATTCTAGAAGTGGATATTACTCATCGTGATCAATTTAGCCTTCTCTTGAAATAATTATTTTAATTAGAGTAATTAGTCCACATCATTATAACTAATGGTAGAAAATGAGAGTATCGATTCTATGAACGATAATATTTATAGGGTATCACAAAAATTTAGACGTATATGTGTGTCTCAAAATGGGTGGAAGTGATCACCATTTATATTTGAAAAAGAAAGACTTTAATTTGTAATTGAATGGTTGGTAAGGGATAAATATGAAATCGCATCGGAGTTAAGAGAGTTAGGTAATAAAATTTTTGTGAGACAAATATTTGTTCATTTAAAACCTAAAGTGTTTCTTCTATATGGATTTTTTTCTTATTAGGTTGGAAAAATTTGACCTCTCTGTTTTACTAAGTTTTACACTTATTTAACTGGATTTAAAGTTAACCATGGTAGTTATTTTATCAGAATTAATATTAGGTAACCCCTTTTAAAAAAATTCAATATTGTTAATATGTATTTTTAATTAATTTAACCTAATTCAATTTTTAAATATTTTTCAATTATCGTAAAAATTGAAACACATTATATAGGAAAAATTTTGTTTTTTTGTAAAAAAATGACTTTCTAAACCTTTCATGTTTTTATACAAATTGAGTTTTAATATATATTTTATTATTATTAAGAAACCTATTAGAATAATAATTTTAAAAATATAAACATACTATATTTTGACAAAAACTACACAACAATTATAGAATCAAATATTTAAAAATAACTATTTTGTAACTGATAGAGGTGGAAATTTGGTATGTCATAATAACATTATATTTAAGTCAATCCAATTTGAACATAAAGTTACACAAATGTATTAAATAATTTATTTTTTATGAGTATTCTTCATTCCATATCTCACCCAAAAAAAACAAGGGATATGGTATGAGATATTTTTGGCCCTTTCACCATAATTGTTCTTTCTACATAATTTAATTTTATCGCAATAACACATATTATACCTCTATAAATGGTTTGTACGAATTAAAATTGGATGAATGTTATTACCAAATTTATATATTTATATTAAAAATATAAAACTATTATATATTATTAAATTTATGATAGTGATAAAAAATAATTTCAAATTTTTAAATGTATAATGTACAAAATATAGTTTTAGAGAATAACATATCATAGGTTTAGAAATTAGAATTAATATTTTTTAAATTTTTAACAACACTTATAATAATTTCCATGATTAATAATTTTATATGAATTTAAAATATTCATATATTCTAATGATGTTAAAAAAGTGATGGTATTTTTAAAAATTGTAATTTAAAAAATTCTAATAATAGTTCATCTTTTTAGAAAAAAAAATATTTTAATATACTATTAATATGATTAATCCAAAAAAAACCCATTTTATAAAATTGAAATTCTAAATTTTAAGAATTTAACTTTTTAGAAAGTATAATGAATACTTGACTTTATAAGAAAATTAAAATTTTCAAATATTATCTATTCTTATTATTTCTTCATATCAATTACTATTTAAATTAGTTTTAATATATTATTCATAAAAATGTATGATCTTTTATCCATAATATATTTATTTTCTTGAAATAAAAATTCAATGAATATACAAGGGTAATTTAAAAAACACATTTAAAAAACAACATGACTTGAGTTATTTAAAAAAATTAAATGAATTATGTTAGTGTATTAGTTATAGAAATCACCTTTTTCCTATTTTTAAATGTATTTCATAATATTGTTACTTATATTTTTATACTATAACATAATGAATAATTTACAATGGTTATATATATTACTTTTAATTTTGTTTTAATAAATTCTATCAGATCTTGTTTTAGTTATGTGGTGTGTCCGAATCAAGATATTAATCATATTATTTATTGAAATTGATGTTATTTCTAAAATATTAGGGTGTTTCAAACTCCCCCCTTAAATATATAATATTTATGTATTTTATATATCCTTACCAAATGAAATATCTAGGGGTATATATATGATTATAATGAATACAAACATTGTTTATAAAAACATATCATCCTCACTACCAATGTACAGACTTTAAAATTTCCCTTTTTTTAAAAGGTGTATATTTTGATATTAATTATACATAAAAATTTTTCCACATAATTGAATTTAATTTTTTCATAATACATTGGATTTTCTAGAGAAATACCTTTCACAACTTTATTTTAATGATGTTGTTTCTAAAGAAATTATAAAACCAAAATGGCTATGTTGAGACAGAATAAAATCAGATTATATCATTATATGAATAAGAAAACTCAAACCTAATATGTATTTTTCAATGAATCATTCATTCCATCTATTGATAATTACAGTTCAACAATGATATAATTTTATGAATCTACAACTTATTTTATTTAACCTGTGATTTCTATATTCATTTTTTGATTATTTTCTATAAACAAAATAGTAACATATTACATCACCAACTTATATTTATCTCATTTTTAGTGGTTCATAAAGAGTATTTGAATCAACAATAGATTATTTTAATTATGTGTTAAACAATGTCTGCATTTATATTCCTTTTTCATGAATCAAGAGAAGATTGATTTAATACATAACCAAATTTGTTTTGTGTTATTACCATTTGGTGCAACAACACAAGAACCTAGATCTAGTACATTATATCTATACATGGATGATAATGCTTGGAAGACAGAATATCTATAGATAACAACATTTTAAAAAATATTTTACTAAATTTATTATTCTCTCTAAGGGTTTTCAAAATTCATTCCATCCATAAACATAGAATAACAAAAATAATCTCAAAAAATAAATGAACCCTAAATTTATACCAACTATGGTGCCTCAAACCTATTTTCATGGATCCAGTGCAAAAACTAAAAAACATTTAAAATAGGATAAAATACCAAAAGTGATAAAATAGTATAAAAATGAATATATTTTTTAATAATTTAATTATTCAAACATTTCATCTTTAAATCATCCCATTATCCCTGAACCCAGAGGTTTAGTGTCTCTAGAGATTCGATAAAAAAGATATTATTATGAACATTTAACTATAATTTCACCATAATAGACCCCATTATATACATATAATAGCGTATATTCACATTTATATAATGTTTGATATAATACATATGAAAGGGGTGATAAAAAATTCCTTTTCAGGGGAAAAATGTACTAAAATGTCATCAATGGTAAGATCATAAGAACACGACCAACATTATCACGGGATAAATTTATTATTAAATAGAATATTGATCTATAAGAGTGGTCCAAATATCATGATATAAGTAAATTTAATATCAACATTCCAAAAATATATCATTTATTATTATTCTTGAATGAAAATAATCATAGTATGTGGAATATAACATAGGCATATCATATATAAACGTTGAATAAAATAAATCATCAGAAAAAATAAAATTGTGAACATGACTAACCATAATCATCCCATGATAAATAATTATTATTATATGGTCAATATACATCTAAATAAAGAATTATAGAGACTTTATAGACCCAAAACATATCATTTCATTAGTAGACCCAACTCAACTTAGGTTTTTATCAAACACATCATTTCTTATGCCTTTTTCAAACAGAAACCATCTTAGGTCATTATCAGACCCAACCCATCATTGGGAGTTATTAGAAAAATCCCATATTAGTTATATATCATAATATACCATATTATGGATTTAATAGACACAAATAATCATTAGGAATTACTATACCCAACATTAATAACTGATTTATTATAACCAATATTTCATAGGGTGTCACAAATCGAATCTGGTCTCCTTTGAAATTAGCATCTGACTCAGCCTGTGATAAAAAACTAATATAATTCTATATCCCCATGGTCTAGAACACATACCCAAGTATCATGTATTATTTTATGGGAATGATTCACCCGATTTTTGAATCCTTTAACAACCATAAACAAACCATATAAAAATATAAAAAATTCACACCAATGTATCCTTAATAATAATTCATAACTAAATAAATATGTTCAAAAATGAAAAAATAAGTATAAACACACAATAATTTTGAGTCTAAAAATCCCCAATTACTCCAAAAGTCAAGGGGTCAACACTCAAAAGCTGTCTCTTTGACACCACATCAAGAGTAGGACCTAGCAATCAAAACCGCCATCACCCAAGCCCTTGCCTTTACCTTCCTAAAAAATGAATAAGTATACATATACCCAGGTGGTCAAATTATGGTGTGAGACTAATACCAATATTAAACCACCTATTGTATTCCATATAGTAAGAAATACAAGATAAAAAACATGCCAATTTAGATAAACAAGAAGTGGTGGCAATGATTTTTAAGAATGAAACCTTTGAAGGTAAACAGTTTTGAAAGGAATTTTCTAAGAGTTAGAAAATTCCAATAAAACATGTAATATACCTTATTTTCCATCTAAATCCCCCATAATAAAATTATAATTACAAATTTTCAACAAGAACTAATTTTGGAAACACCCCTAGGCACAAGTTAGTGTCGAACCCAATATACCATATACCTCGATGTAATGTAACCATAGGAAAATATGTTCTCATGCACGAGCCACAAGTAGGTAAAAAAATGATAACCTAGTAGTCACCAATAATATACAATATTGTCTTCTTGTGTTCTATTTTTTTAATTTTCTCAGTGAAACATGGATAAAAATACTCGAAATCACTAGCGTAATAGGACACATCCACCCACCTAGATACCCAAGATCCCCCCATTGCGACCAAACAATTTTCACATGTTACCCCAATAAAATTGAACATAAAAAATCAATTATTTCACTAATTAACTCAATATAGTATCTACACATACTTCACAACATTTACAAAACTCAATAAACCTTGAAATTTCTTCATAAAACAACTCCAAGATTTACAACTAAACAATATGCATGAAATATATTTATAATCCCTATATGAAAACCATTGACACACCAATATTACCCTAAAATGTAATTGGAGGCACTAAAACATTTTAATTAAACCATTACATGAGTTATAAAACATCTCCAATTGGTATAACAATGAATAGACATGTAAGACACCTAATTACACACAACATTGGTACTTCAAATCAATTTCTTAACTTATGACTCAAAAAAATTCACTACAAGAAATATTAAGTAGTAGTGTGCTAAAAATTAAAATTAATCAATGTTATCTCATCTAGTAGATCATATACATAGAATCACCTACCACGAGTGTTAAAACAACAAATCCTTGTACTGAAGTTCACCCGCACCACCACCTCACAACAAGGGAGTTTAATAAAACATAAAACAAAAATATTATACACATAAAACCATGATAAAACCATAAATTAAAATACCCACTTTCTTGGAAATTAGGAACATCATTAATAAATGAATGAAACCCAAATAAAATGGATGAAACCATAAGCTAATGGGATGAAGAAGGAAAGAGACCCACTTACTTGAGGGATATTGATGAAATTTCCCCAAATAAACAAGTAGATGAATTTAAAATATCCAAAAATGAAATTTAAGTTTATATAAGGTTGATAAGGTCATGCGAGAGCTGAAATGTGGGAATGAGAGGAAAAGATGAAGGAGTTACAAAGGAAACAAGTTACCTCTTCAAATCTGGATGTTTTGAGAAATCCTAAGATGTTTTTCCATAATTTATAATACATATGAGCTCCATAGAGGGGGAAATATAAATAGGGTTCTTATAGGGCGAGTGGGTTTAGGTGAGAGTTGGAATCACTGATTAAAATTGAATAAGATATTGAATATTTTTTAAATAAAATTGGAAATGGGCTTACAAGCTAGTCCAATTCCATAAATAAAAACCCAAATCCACCATGACTATGGATTCTTAAATGGTCCGAATTGATATGGTGGTGTTAATAGGGTAGTGTAGGCCATGTTGGAGGTGGAATCTATTAAAAATATTTAAAAATGAAAGAGTTATAAAAGAATTGAAATTGCTTTTAAATCTGAAAATGGGCTCATGGTTTGGCCCAAATCATGAAAAATTAATATTTCCTCGAAACATTCAGGGAAAACCCCCACAAAAAAGAATGAATGGAAATTAAATGAAATTTAATTTTAAAATAATACATTTATTTGACAATTATCCCCACCATGAAATAAATTATGCCCCAAATAGTCAATCTGAAACATGATTGGAAAACATGAATGGGTACTCCTCAACCCACAACATCCGCTCGCCAGTTTTGTGGACATAATTCCCATGCTACCAAAGTACCCAAAATAGTGGAATATAGTTTCCTAAAATCACCTTATATTTAGAATCAACTAATCACACAGACTGCTAAAAAATAGACAAATTGGGTTCTTGGTTAAACTCTTCCTACATCAGCACATGGGATATATTCATATTTTATATTTTCAATTGGGAGACATGGATGAAATCTAGAATAGATATAAAAATATAGGTCAAATATACCATATATTCCATGTTTCAAATATGATCAATAATCTCAAAATGTCTGGCATATCTTCAGGTTATCTTGCACAATTTTCCAAAGCAACAATGACCCAGACGAGGGGAAACTTTCAACAATACCAGATCATCCACTGAAACTCTTGGTCTCAATGACTCTTATTAGAATAATATTTATGGTGAATTTGAGATATCAATAAATGTTTCCCATTCAATGTGACCTTCTCATATGTCTCATGTTCAAGACTCAGTCCCAACAATGAGGTTTTCCATACCTCATCCCAACATAGAGGGAACCGACAATCCTGACCATAGAGTTCCTCAAAATAAACCATTTAGATCGATGATTAGTAACATTTATTATAAGTGAACTCAACCAATACCAAATGGATATCCTAGGAACCTCCAATGTTCAAAACATAAGCACAATGCATGTCCTCCAAAATCAAATTCTCCTGTTCTATCTGACCATCCGTTTTAGGATGCAATGTCGTGCTCATCTTAATCTGCGACCCCAATGACTTTTGAAGGCCTTAACAAAACCCAGAAGTGAAATGGTGAGTTTTATAAGACAAACGCTAATGGCACACCATGAAGCCTTACCACCAACTGGATTTAAAAACGACACAACTCATCTACTTAAGAAGTATCTTCGATTGGAATGTAGTGGGATAATTTGGTCAAATGATCAATCACCACCTGAATAGCATTCTTAGCCTATGTTATACGAGGTAGGACAATAATGATGTCCTTAGAAAACTTGTACCACTTTTAGGTTGGAATCAGTAATTGATAGAGAAAACCGGAGGACCTTTGGTGCTCCTCTTTCACATGGTGACATGTGTAGCATCGTGAAACAAAGTCAGTTATCTCCCGTCTCATACCTGACTACCTGAAATGCTGACGCATGACATAATACATCTACATGGAACCCAGATGGACATCCCACTATGACTGGTGGCTATCCTAGTTCACCACCATCCATAGAGACGATGACACTACTGAACTGCCCTTGAAGCACAAGATGCCCTCTGGAGATGATGGCCAATCAGAATATTTCTCCCCACCATGGAGAAACTGCCTCAATCACTGAAAAATTTCATCAATAGTCTATTCCCGCTGAATCAACTCAACGAGTGGAGTCAAATTAATGATCACCAAAAATGAACTTCAACTATTCTCCTTTATCTCTACATGTATCTGATCAAATAGCCCCATAAAAGTTGACTCGTCACTGGGGTTCCTCAAGGATTGCACTGGTACATTTATGCTCAAAGAATATGCCACCACATTACCCTTTCCCGCGGTATAAACAATGTCAAATTCAAACCCCTACATTTACTCAATCGAACGACACTGCCTCAGATTGAAATCCTTCTTCGAGAAGATATTGGCCATGATTTTGTGATTAGTGTGGACCAAAAACATCTCCCTAAATAGGTATTGATTCCATGTAATCAACGTATGCATCACAGCTGGTAACTCTATTTCATGGGTAAGAAAAGTATTTTCATGTGGTCAGAGTTGGGGGGAGACCTACACCACCACATGATCATCTTGTATGATCACACACCCGAGACCCATACCAGAACAGTCAAAATACACCATATACCCTTTCCAGCCTCTGAAAAAAAGGCACGAGGGAGGTAGTGAACTGTTGCTTTATCTTCATGATGGATTCCTGACATTCTAGGACCCTTATAAACTTCACCACTTTCTATGTGAGTGCGGTCATGGGAGATTCATGTTGAGAGAAATCTGGAACAAACTGCCTCTAGTAAGTAGTCAGGCCGACAAAAATCTTGATATATATCAAATTCATTAGCTGCTTCAATGAAATAAATTAACTGATCTTCTTGTGGTCCACTAAAACACCATGGTATGAGAACACATTCCCTATAAACATAACATCCCTGATCTAGAAGGTGCAATTGGACAGCTTGGCATAAATGGGTTGATCCTGAGAAGTTCCTAACAAAATACGCAAATAATGTTCATGTTCCTCCTCATATCCTAAATAATGTAGTATTTCATCCATGAATACCATGACCAAGAAATCAAGATAATTATGGAACACCTTGTTCATGAGTTCTCTAAAGACCACTAGAGAATTGGTCAATCCAACAATCATTTCCTAGTACTCAAAGTGGGAATACCTACATTTGGAAGGCTCTCTTTGAGATATCTACCTCATTTACCCTGAGATGATGGTATCCCAAATGCAAGTTTATTTTTTAGAACAACTATGCCCCCTTCAACTGGTCAAACAATTAATCTATTCATGGAAAAGGATATTTTTTCTTGATAGTTACCATGTTCATCTTCCAGAAATCAATACATAGTTGGAGGGACCCATCGGCCTTCTTCACAAATAGATCACGAGAGGTCCAAAGTTATATGATAGAGTGAATTAATCCTTTTGATTATAAATCATCCCAATGAATCTATAATTTCCTCAATTTGGTGGGGGGCCATTTGATATGAGTCCAGAGATCAGTTCTGTTCCCGACGCCAAATCGATTAAGAATTCTACATCCTACTCTAGGGGAAATCCAAAGAAATCATCTAAGAATACCTCTGAGAACTCATCCACTACATGAGGTAGTCCACCTTCAGAGGCATGACCATATCCCTCTAGTGCAAGAGACGATAATTGGATGATAAGATTCCCAAACTCTTGGATTGGAGGCCCCGCACGACCTGACCGAGGACCATATTCCCCACAAAAACCTGCAAACTACCATCTTGTGTCATGAAACTCACCATCCTCGTATATTAATCAATGTGAACCTAAATTTTTTTTATATAATCCATACCAAGTATCTCATCAAATATATCAATATATATGACCATGTGGTCCCACCCCATCTCAACCCCTGACATGGAAAGCACACACGATGGGCACTTCAGTCCCTGATCTTTCTTCTTTCCTATTGGCATCACCATTTCTATCGCAAGGAAAATCTCTTGGATTGAAAATTAATCATGTTCACACTACGGGTAGAGATTAATTGAAATAAATCAACAGTATCAAAAATATATGTACATATAGAAGTGGAAATCGGAATGGTACCTTTATCCATCGATGATCCCACCTTAGATCCTGCTAGTTCCTGATCCACCACATGAAGATTCCTATATTCCGCCTGAAATAGATGATCACATATATCTCTTACCTAAACTATATCATTCTAGAATATGATATATCCCTTCAACCAAGACCACCAAAGTGAGATCCCTACGTCCTCGACATCTCAAACTAAGTTGTCACTCCACTAGATTCCACTTATCCTAACTCACTAAGGTGTGGACGTGCCACCCAGAAAATATGATGCAACTATCTCATACCACCACATTAATAAAATCGAATTGGTAAAAAATGAATCCCGGTCATATGTGACCAGGTCTCCCACACTTGTTGCACAAAACAGACCTCTCATTATAATCCACTGAAGAAAACTGCTTGGATGGTTGGCCTGAGCTGTGACCTCCTTTCTTTCCATGCTCCTCCTTCTTCATTTTCTTCTTTTTGTTCTAACACTTCCCATCACTTACATTTCCCCATAAAATAAATACCTAACATTATGATCGATCACCACCATGAAATCACTATCAACCACTTTAGTATAGGTTTTCAAATTAAACAGAAATACATGGGAACAGATCTATGCCCGCAAACCCTATACCTCTTAGCCTTGATCTACTCATTGGATACCATTTCCACATCATATTGGACCAACTCATCAAAAATTTTGGCATAATGCATCATAGAATGAATTACTTGAACAAGATCCATAATCTATCGTGATCAAGCATATGAAAAACAACATGGGAGTACTAGTCTGTCAAGATAACCTTGAAGTCTTTCAAGCTCATCTGCTCATGTTTCCCATCTTGATTCACATATTCCCACCACCATCACCTAGAAACCACTAATAGAAAAGAGTAATATTTCACCCTGACCACCTCAGATGTGGTTAGGAACCCAAACATTTACTTGATATTTTCATTTAACTCCTCCACTTCCTATAGTTTCATGCTACCCTGGAATGTATGAGGCTTGTTTTTAAGAAACTCCTAGGATTGTTCCATCCTAGTACCAGTATCGTATTCCCTAAACATATTTGGAACATGAGCCAATCCCTATCCCAGATCTTTTACAGCTTGAACCACAACTTGTACTAGCCAATGATCAACTATTGAGGGAGTTATCTCTCTATCTTTTTTTCATACGTGCACATGGGAATTCTAGGGATGTATGTTACTACAAAATACAATAGTCACAAAAACAAAAAACATTAAAAGTAATTTTAAAAAATTGAACCATAAAATTGAATATAAATAATCGAAACACATTATAATTATAAAATAAACAACTACATCTCCCCCACCTGATGTCCACACGCAGTCTACAGCACACACATCTCACCTAGAAGTGAAGTAAAACAATGAATTCCAACATCCCACGGTGACAGAAGTTTCTTATTTAGAGTGCGGGCTAGGAACCCTACTCCCAACCTAAACTCTGATCCCTGATAGTCATAGATCCTATATATCCTGACTCATCCCAAAATAATAATATAACCCCAAAACATTATCTTCTTTGGATACCATTTTGTCAAGAAACAGATCTAGTCGCTGTCAAAACCGGACCCAAGCCAGCCCATGACAAGGCCCGAAGGAAGTTGCCTATATCCAAAGAATGGAACAAGTGCCAGGGTATTAGGAATTATGGTTTAAGAATGATTTACCTGATTTTATAATCATTATAAAAAAATCAATAAACTGAATCTGAAAAATTCACACCAAATAAGGCTTAATTAAAATTCAGAACATAATATATACATCCAAACAAGATACAGGAGGTCCAAATACACATTAAATTAGAATATAAATATCCCAATGAACTCCACATGACAAGGGGTCATCACCAACAATCCGTCTCCATGACACCACACCAAGGGAAAGAACTACTATCCAGAACCGCCATCACTCAAGGCCTTTCCTTCACCTGCCTCAAACATGAAAAAGTATACATACAAACATGGGGTTAAATTCGGGTGTGATACTAATCCTAATATGATAACACTCAAGGGATTCCATATCGTAAGAAATATAAGATAAAAATAATTCCATTTTAGATAAATAAGGAGTGGTGGAAATAAATTTTAACAATGAAACTTTTAAAGGTAAATAGTTTTCAAAAGAAACATTCTGAGAGTGAGAAAATTTCAATAAAACATTTAAAATACTTCATCTTCAAGAAAATAACACCATAATCCAATGATAAATACAAAAGTTTTGATGGGCACTAATCTCAAGAACACCCATATGCACTAGTCTGTATCGGGCCACACACACCCTATACCTTAGTGTAAACTAACCTTATAAAATTCTTTTCTTGTGCAGAAGCCACTTTTAAATAATATACCAAAAAACCTATTGTTTCCCAATAATAACCATTATTCTTTTTTCAGTTTTTCTTTTTTCCAATTTTCTCTACGAAACATAGATAAAATCACTCTGGATCACTAGTAAACTAGTACACAACCACCCACCTAGATACCCAGGATTCCCCTATTGTGCTAAAACAATTTATACATGTAAAAAATCTATTTTCAAATAAAAATAATAATTTTTCTCCATACTCAACACAAGATTGTAGCTACACATTCTTCTCACCATTTACACAACTCTATAAACCATGAAATTTTTTCATAAAACAACTTCAAGATTTACCACAAAACAATGTGCATGAAATTCATTTAAAATACCTCTTTGAAAACCCATTACCAACAAAGATTACACCAAAATAGAATTTGAATCACTAAAAAATTTTAATAGATTCATTATAAGAGTTATAAAATGTCCCCAAATAGTATAACATTGAATGGACATGTAAAACGCCCAATTTCACAAAACATTGGTACCTAAAATTGAATTGGATAACAAATGCCACCAAAAAAAATTCGTAATAAATAAAGGAGGAGTGTGATAAAAATATAAATTAATCAAAACTAACTCTTCTAGTAGAGCTTACTCATGGAATCACCTACCACAGTGTTAAAACACCAAATCCTTATGTGAAAGTTCACCAGCACTACTACCACACCACAATGGAGTTAAATAAAACCTAAAATTATATTATTAGACCGATAAACCCAATATCAAACCATAATTTCAAATCCCCACTTTTTTGAACTTAGGAGCTTCAAGAATAAATTAAAAACCCTAATAAAGTGGATGAAACTATATGAAAATGGGAGCAAGAAGGAATGACGCCCAATTACTTGAGGGATCTTGATGAGATCTCCCCAAATACATATGTATCTGAATTTCCAATCATCCAAAAATGAAAGTGATGTTTTAATAAGGAGGATAAAGTCATGCGAGAACTTAAATGGGGGAAATAATAAAAATTGAAGGATTTCTTTAAGGAAACATGATTCCTCTTCAAATCACTACGATTTGAGAAACCCAAAGAATTTTTTACCGAATTCATGATTAACATGAGATCCAAATATGTTTAAAAGTTAATTAAGAGTGACTAGGATCAGTGGGCTCAATTTAGAGTTGTAATCACAAAAATATAAAAAATTGAATAAGATATTAATAAAATATTTTTTTAATACATGAAATGGGCTTATAGGCTGGCCCAATTCCATAAATAAAGACCCAAATCCATCCTGATTATGGATTCCTAAATGGTAAAAATTGATATGGTTTTTTTAATAAAACAGGTTATGTAACTCCCCAAACATCCATGATACTCTTCTCTTTGAATAATACAGTAGCGTGTGTCGTACGCATCATCGAGTTCTAACACACACCACAACCAATCAAACTAGCCATTATGAATAGTAATACCCACTTTTTTAAATTTTATAATTTTTATCATTGGAAATGGACTTCATTTTTGGATTCAGAATATCGAAATTAGCCTAGGGTGAAATTTTAGTATTTTTCTGAAAACTTACAATTTTTGATGAATATTGAAAAACATTGAGTGATGGTTTAAAACCGAATTTTTTTCTAAATACTTATTTATTTTATTTAAATTTAATTATGGTAAAAATGGAAACATAGTACCTATATAAGATCAATTTATTTCATTGGAGTTAGTTTAGAATCATTTTAGATATATAAATATTTTATGGAACTTTTCACCGTCTTTTTCCAACCTCCTAGGAGAATTTGGAAATTATCATAAAACATAATATTACCTCTTCTGTGAGTGGAATTTTGAAAATCTAAGAGACATGGTTAATATCAAGGAGTAAAATTTGGTTCAATAAGATAAAAATAATTTTTGGTGAATAGTAACTTTTTTACTTTAATTTACCACGGTTAAAAGTAAATAGGGTAATTAAGGATAAAAATGATATTAATATTAACATAACACATGCCATAATTCAATTAGACAAGTGTATCTCGACCAAAAACAACCTTAGGAATAAAATATCACCATTTAGGTCCACTTGGATTTGATTAAGAAATTTATTATTATTTAATTCAAATGGGAGATAAAATAGTTAAAATCAATGTTTAATAACTAATTTATTCTTAATATAATGATATACCTAAGATAGATTCAATTATAAATATTCATTAGAAAGCTAAAAATATATCCCACATAATTGTATTTTATTTATAATTTTTAGACACTATATAATTTAATTTATTTATGACACAATGGTGATGCAGTAATTTCCTAATTAATGAAATATTAAAATATTTGATATTATAAATATCAAAATAAATGTAATTTGATACTTTTTATGAATTACACTAATTTTATCGGTTAATATCAAATATTAGGACTGGTTATATAAATTTCTTTAGAAATAATAAGGATGTTGTGGAATTATCAAAAACAAAATACCCAATAGTGTCAAAATTGACATAAGAGTTTTTAAAACAAATATTATATTATTAATTTATATTCTATTCCTAAAAATCTAATGTTCGTCAAAGTGACTTAAATAATGATAGGTTTGGAATTAATGGAGAACATGGGGGTCTCTTGGATGTTTATAGTATGTTTATTGACTATATAATATAAAAATACAAAGAGACATGGTAAGTGTCAAACTAATTAACTAAGAGTTGAAACTAAATGATAAGGTTAATAAGGTGACCTAGACCTGTCTAAAACCTATTGGATGAGTGTGTGTCGACCTATCCCCACCATAACCTTTAAATAATCCACTTTAGAGCCATTAGAAACAGAATAATAATTTATTATAAAATAATACTTTATGTTTTTCCTAAAGAGCCCCTCCTCCCCCTTATAAAAGGACACCAATTCTACCCAATTCTTCACACCTTCATAGCCTTTTGGTTCGGCCAACCCCTTACAACATATTCTCTAAACTTCCCTCACTTCAACCTAGTGGCCTTATATTGATCATAAAGCCATCCTAAGGAGCTCGTTTGATCAAATAAAAGGAAGAACCCGAAGAAGATGTAATGTTTTCACCACCCTCTTTCAAGTTCCTTTATTCTTAATCTTATACATTCTTTGTTATTTCCATTCTAAAATAATAACTCCAGTATCTTCTATATAATATGATGCTATTATAAATATGGTACAACCATATTCAGTATTCTATCCATCCTTTTAATGACATGTCACCATACGTGCGTACGTACGACTTACCGTCTCCACGTCGTGGTGTAATTGTTATTCAATAACATATTATTTGGATGGGTAAAATAATGATGATTAATTAATGTAAATAATAAATATAACATGATAATTATTATTTATATATGATATATCATCCAATAATATATTATTTTAATGTTAAATGAATGATATTTTCGCTCGTGCGTACGTACGGACTACCATCTCCACGAACGAGATGAGATTCATTCCCCATCATATCCATTCAAGGATAATTCTCATTTGATGATTAAAAGCAATTTTTAAGAACTTTATATCCTTTTGGAAATGAATAAGATACAAACTATCCATTACAAACATGACTTATGTATCAAAACATATGAAAAAAATGTGTAAGTTAACACCCAAAATGATGATAATACTAAAATATTATTAACAAAGAATTATTAGAAGATCACATATGATATCATAATTATGTATATGGTTCTCGTATAATTTAATAACAATTTTTTAACTATTATACAGGAGTTTAAAATACCATCAACAAAGGAAAAGTACAAGGTAAAGGTTTATTTCACAATCTCTTCATTATCCGAGGTTGTTTATACATAATTATCTACTGGGACCTATTTATCATCCACATCCATGTTTAATAAAAATTTATTTCAAATAATTATTTATATTTTAAAGACTATGGGATAAAGTCATTTATACCCTTGTTGACTTTTTATAATAATTTTATAAATGAAACTTTTTGTCATATTCCAAACAAGGTCCTTTTTAACATTTTCGACAGAATTAAGGTATGAATTTCTTTTTTAACTTATACAGTGGGTGACGATACTTTACGCCCTTATAAAATTCTCGAAGCATCCCTTACAATCTAATAAGAATATTTTCATAGTAAATTTTTTATTTTATAATTAGGTGACTTTTAAATGATTTAAAAAAAAGATATTTCTCTCAAATAGTTTTGATTTCATCTATGTCAACATCCATGGATGGATTTTAAGCTTATTTGAAGTTGATTTATTATGATATAAAACATAAATATTGTATAGAAGGTTTTGTAAAATGTTTGACTATGGATGTGTTATTTTTATACCATTCACAGTTTATGGAGAAAGTATTGACTTTTCGTATGCTTGTTTTAAGACGAATGGTTATGTTATGTTTAAACCTGTTCCTATGAGTAATGCATTGGACTTAATAAGTGATGGGTGGAGCCCACTATAGCTCCCCGATGCATCGGTAGGTATCATGAGACAAACTATTTTCTTGGAAAAAGTCCATGATAAAATCTTATTTGTAGTTTTGGCAAGAGGCCTTGACTATGTGGTTATGATAGTCTGGCATTTGTATTCCATCATTATAAAAGTGGCTATTGTTATTTCATGTTATTATCCGACTATTATAATATCCATGTGAATAAGTAAATGGTATTATTTCATTTTATATTTTCCATATTATGCTGAAGATCTAGTTTAAAAGTATTTCTTTTAGTTATACATTGCCTTAAATGTTTATGCTAATTTATGAATGTTTTCAGTATATTGTTATCCTTACTGAGAATCTCAGCTCACCCCTTTCAATGTTTCATTTTTTCCAGGACGTGATGAAGTAATTTAGGAATGACTTGCTGGTATAGTATGAGGGGATATGAAGAAAAGCTGTTGTAGTAGTAGTTTTCACTTTATGATGTAATGTAAACTTTATTAATGTATCTAGTTATTCCAAGGCTACTAAACTTATCGGTCTTTCGATACTTGATATTTTGTTATCATGCCAATATTATGTAATTATGTAGTGACTTGGGGTAACTGGGGTTGGGGTATTATAGTTGGTATCAGAGGAAGTTTAGTACAATCCTTGGAAGCTAAATTTAGATAAAATCTGATTAGAGGACATAACCCTAAGATTGAATTTGTGGATTATTATAGAAGAACATCCGAGAATATTGGTATTGTAGAGATTTTGTGAGTTTTCCGAGAAATACATCCCTTTTTGGATACGAGCAGGTAAAGGTGGATCTAGCAAAAATGTGCCTAGGGGTAAAACCTGAAAACACCACTTTGATCTAGACTCGAACGGGAACTGGTCGGTGACAATGGGCCTTGCTGCACTCTTGGTTACGACACTCTCGGGGGATATGCTTAGGATAATTCTCATTTTATTTACAAACTATAATGAAGGGTTTATGAGTATATACTTCCTCAAAGAAAACATTTTTATGATTATGTATTATATCCGTGAAGAGTTCAATTTATGTAAACTGTTTTACAAGTATGAAATTATGTATTTTTAATCATAAAATGATCTAGATTATGACATTTTTTAGAAATGGTGCCTAGTGGAAGAAATGAAAACTGTATAAATGCATGCACTCCATGTAGGGATTTCCCACCTGCTTAAGATAATTATAGTGGAGCTGGTGATGCAAGTGTTACTGATCAGCTAATCACCATACTGGGACAACTCACTCAGGTTATGAATAATAACCTTACCCGTATGGGGATCCCTGATCCGCATCGTTGAGTATCAATATTATATCTCTTCATGAGGAAACAACCACCAACATTCAATGGGAGTACAAATCCCTTAGTAGTTGAGAAATGGATAAATTTCCTAGAGAATATATTTCTGGCTTTGGGGAGTAGTGAAAGGGAAAAAGTTATCATGGCAGTTTATTGCCTCACTGGAGATGCTGATCAATGGTTGTCCTTGATTCAAAACACAAATGATGATTTGGAAGTATCAAATATTGGATGGAGGGAGTTCAAATAAATTTTCTTAGAAAAATACTTTCCTCGTGACCATCAAGGAGATATGGAAAGGAAATTTCTGAGTCTGAGACAAAAGGAGGATGAGAATTTCACAATGTATGAGGATAATTTTTCATGGATATCAAGGTTTGAGGGAGATTATATACGTAACCCAAGAAGTAATATTGATCATTTATTTGATGGGTTAAAACCATTTCTCCTTCGAGCATTAGTCTCACAAACCTTCTTATTGTACGAAGATATTGTCTCATATGTTATCAAGACAGAAAAAAAATTCTCTAAGTCTTATGACATTAAAGAAAAAGCAGGAGAAGAATAGATCTACTGATTACTTTGGGAATTGATATAAGGGGAATAAGGGAAAAGTTGAATATCCATCCCTGTAGTAAATGTGGGAAGAAACACCCTGGTACTTTCTTAAATGTAATGATAGTCTGTTAAAAGAGTGGTGTAAAAGGCCACAAAGATCGTGATTTCAAGGGGAAGAAGGAAGCTACCGATGTCTAATTCTACAATTGTAGGGAGCTGGGACATTATTCCAATGAATGTCCTAAGTGTCTGGGGAACATACCTCAGAAAAGGCCATGGGATCAAGGCCAAGCTTATATTATCACTACTGTTGAGGAAGAAGCTCTAAAAGACATGGTGGCAGGTAATTTAATGGTTTCCTCAAGCTTATAAAACACTTTATTTGATTCCAGATCATCGCATTGTTTCTTATCATCCCAGTTTTCTAAGAAAATTAGATATTTCCAATTTGATTTAACGTTGGAGTTGTCAGTTAAAACTCTTAAGGGAAGTAGCATTACAACAATGTTTTGTGAATTAGTCCCCATTAGAGCACGTAAATGTTCTTTATCTACGGATCTCATCATCATACCTATTATTGAATTTGATGTAATCCTTGGTGTGGATTGGATTTGGGACCATGATGCAAAAATTTATTGTAAGAAGGAAGAGGTTACTATTTTTGAGGATGATGATAAGGAACACCTTATCTTTAGAGAAGAATCATCACCACCTGATTCTTATCTAGATCCACCCCCAGTAGTTCAACTAAATTCAATTATTGGGGAGGAAGAGAATGAAATAACTGTGGGTAAGGTAAGGAATGTTCAAATAGAGGATGTACCAATTGTGAGAGAATATGGTGATGTGTTTCCAGAAGATTTACCCGAACATCCTCTAGAATGAGAAATTGTGTTTTTTATTTTTTTAATTCCAAGTTCAAGGCCTATATCAAAGACCCCTTATAGAGTGGCCCATGTGGAATTACTTCAGCTAAAGAAACAACTAGAGGGATTGATTAATGGGGGATTTATTCGCCCAAGTGTTTCTCTATGGGGAGCCCCTGTCCTTTTTGGTAAAAAGAATGATGGATCTATGAGGTTATGTATCGATTACAGGGAGATCAATGCTATAACAATAAATAAAAAGTATCTACTACCTCGCATTGATGATTTATTTTACCAACTGCATGGAGATCAATACTTTCCTAAGATTGAACTTCGATCTTGACACCATCAGTTGTATGTGAAGAAGGAAT
Source organism: Viscum album (assembly GCA_963277665.1). Classification (NCBI taxonomy): domain Eukaryota; kingdom Viridiplantae; phylum Streptophyta; class Magnoliopsida; order Santalales; family Viscaceae; genus Viscum; species Viscum album. The sequence continues at coordinate 1,991,481,107 of OY728133.1, read as the reverse complement.
ACATTCTGAAGATATCGTTTCAAACCAGGTACGAGAATTACGAGTTTAGAGTAATGCCTTTTGGGATGAATAATTCACCCTCTGTATTCATGGATCTAATGAATAGTGTTTTCAAGGAATATCTTGATGATTTTGTGGTGGAATTTACTGATGATATCTTGGTATACTCCAAAATCTATGAAGATCATGAAAATCATTTGCGCATTATCTTGAAGACTCTTAGAAGACATGACTTATTTGGGAAGTTTAGTAAGTGAGAATTCTAGCTTAAAGAGATTTATATTCATTTCCATATTATCTCTGAGGATGTAGTCTTTGTTGATCCTTCTATGACAAGAGCAATCCATGAATGGCCTGCACCGACGAGTATAACTGAGATACTCAGTTTTATTGGTTTAGTAGGTTATTATCGATGTTTTGTCCATGATTTTGCCCGGTCGGCTAACCCATTAACAAAACTCACGCGTTAATGGGTTAAATTTGTTTGGACAAAATATTGTGAAGAATGTGTCAAAGAACTGAAGAGAAGATTATTCAATGCTTTTATATTGACTCAACGATTAGGGGATGATGGGTCCGTTATTTATAGTGATTCATCAAAGAAAGGACTTGGTTGTGTCCTTAAGCATAATGATAGGGTTATTGCCTATGCATCACGATAGTTGAAAATTCATGAGGAAAACTATCCTACACATGCTCTCGAGTTATCAGTTGTGATATTTTCTTTGATGATATAGAGACACTACCTCTATGGTGAAAATTGTGAGACTTATACTGATCACAAGAGTTTGAAGTATATTTTCTCACAGAAAGAACTCAACATGAGGAAAAGGTGATGGCTTGAACTACTTGAGCATTAGGATTGCAGAATACACTACCACCTGGGGAAGGAAAGTAAAATGGCAGATGCTTTGAGCAGAAAAGATCATGGAGTTTTGAACATGATGAGAGTAGAAAGGGATCCAATTTTCATGGATCTAGTGAAGATGGATATGGGAATCCTCATAGAAGGTGAAACATCAATGCTATTTCAAATGGTTTCCAAACCATCTTTATTATAAATGATTAAGAGTTCTTAGACCAATGATGAAGAATTTCAAAGAAGATTAAAGTTGTGAATGATGGGAGATTGAGAGACTTTGTGTGTGAAGAAGGAATTTTGAAATTTGGGAAGAGACGTTGTGTTCCCGATATACATGATCTGAAGAGGGAATTGTTAGATGATTCTCATAGTTCAAATTTCTCTATAAAACCCTAGGAGCTCCAAAATGTTTAGAGATTTGAAGGAACATTTTTGGTGGGACAACATGAAGAGGGAGATTGCTGATTTTGTGTCAAGATGTATGGTTTTTCAACAAGTGAATGATGGAAGGAAACAGCCTGGTAGAGTATTGAAACCTCTTCCCATATAGAAGTGGAAATGGGATAATATTATGATGGATTTTGTTATGGGGATACGAAAGACTCCTAGAAGGAACGATGCAATATGGGTTATTTTTTATCGTCTTACCAAGTCAGCACATTTTCATGCTATAAGAGAAGATAGACCACTGGAATGTCTAGCAAGACTATATCGTAATGAAGTTGTGTGACTTCATGGAGTACCCCCTATAGATTATTTCTGATCGTGATCCCCATTTTACTTCAAGACACTGGAAGAGTCTTCAGAAGGCCTTGGATGCTGAACTTCGTTTGAGCACTACCTACCACCCTGAAACAGATGTACAATCATAATGGACTATTCAAACCTTATAAGACATGTTGAGATATTGATCACTTGACCTTAAGGGTTTGTGGGATCAGTATCTACCTCTGGTATAATTTTCCTATAATGATAGCTTCCATTTGAGTATTCAGATGGCACCATATAAAGCATTATACGGAAAGAGATGTCGCACACCAACCTGTAGGGTTGAAGTTGGTGAATGAAAACTTTTAGGTCCATAACTAGTGGAGGAAAAATGGAAAAGGTAAAGGTAATCCAAAACCACATCAAAGTAGCTCAAAGTAGGCAGAGGATCTATGCCGATAACCAAAGCAAGGATTTGGAATTTTAGGTAGGAGATCATGTTTTCATGAAGGTATCTCCATGGAAGGGAGTTATACATTTCAGTAAAAGGGTAAATTGAGTCCCATGTACATCAGACCTTTCGAAATTTTCTAGAATGAATTGGGGTTGTAGCTTACCGTTTGAAAATGCTTCCAAGTCTCTCTAAAGTTCATGTTGTGTTCCACGTATCACTGTTGAGGAAATACATTCCTGACCCAATGCATGTACTCAACTATGAGGAGTTAGAATTGGAACCCGATCTGTCTTACTGCGAAGATCCCTTCAGGATTTTTGATACGAGAGAACAAGTACTGAGAAACCAGACGACTCATCTGGTAAATGTTTTGTGGAGAAACCATAATATGGAAGAAGCAATGTGGGAACTCGAGGAACATATGATGAAGAACCACCTCAAGTCTATTCATGCAGTAGTATTCTAGAAATTTTGAGGATGAAATTATTTGAAGGTGGAGTGAATATAAATTTCCAAGCATCCATATTACGATTCTCTTTGAATAATACAGTAGCCTGTGTTGTACACAACTTCGAGTTCTAACACGCACCACAACCAATCAAACTAGCTGTTATGAATAGTAATACCCAATTTTTGAAATTTTATAAATTTTATCATTCAAAATGGATTTCATTTTTATATTCATAATATCGAAATTAACCTAGGGTGAAATTTTAGTATTTTGCTAAAAACATTCAAATTTTGATGAATAGTGAAAAAAATTGAGTTATGGTTTAAAACCTAATTTTTATTTAAATAATTATATATTTTATTTAAATTTAATTATGGTCTTAATGGATACATATTATCTGTATAATTTCAACGTAATTCATTGGAGTTAGTTTAGTATCATTTTAGTTATATAAAACTTTTATGGAACTTTTCACAGTCTTTTACCCACCTCCTCGAAGAATTTGGAAATCCTCATAAAACATAATTTTTCCACTTATGTGGGTGTATTTTGAATATCCAAGAGACACGGTTAATATCAAGGAGTAAAATTCGATTCAATAAGATCAAAATAATTTTTCGTGAATAGTAAATTATTACTTTTATTTGCCACGCAGAAAACTAAATAGGGTAATTATGGGTAAAAATGATATTAATATTATCCTAACACGTGTCCTAATTCTATTAGACATGTTTATATCAACCAAAAACATCTTTTGGAGTCACATATTATAATTTAGGTAAACTTGGATTATATTAGGACATTTATTATTATTTAATTCATAGAAGAGTAAAAGAGTTGAAATCAATGTTTAATAACTAAAATATTTTTAATATATGGTTATAAATAACATAAATTAGATTAAAAATATTCAGTATAAATCTAAAAATATTTCCTACATAATGGTATTTTATTTATATTTTTTATACACTATATAATTTATTTTATTTATGACAGAATGGTGATGGAGTAATTACCTAATTAATGAAATATTAAAATGATTGATATTTTAAATATCATAAAAAATGTAATTTGAGAATTTTTATGAATTAAAATAATTTTATAGGTTAATATGACATATTAGTACTGGTTATATAAATTTTTTTTAATGTAATAATGTTGTTATGGAATTATCAAAAACAAAATAACCAATTGTGTCAAAATTAACACAAAAGAGTTCTTAAAACAAATATTATTATATTAATTTATATTCTATTCCTAAAAATCTAATGTTCAGCCAAGATACTTAAATAATGATAGTTGTATCCTTAATGGACCACATGAGGGTCACTTGGAAGTTTATTGTAATTTTATTTACAATATAATATAAAAATACAAAGAGACATGGTAAGTGTCAATCTAATTAACTAAGAGTTAAAACTAAAAGATAAGGATAATAAAATGACCCAATCCTGTCTAAAACTATTGGTTGAGTGGTTTTCGACCTATCCCCACCGTAAAATTTAAATAATCCACTTAGGAGCCATTAGAAACTGAATATGAATCTATTATAAAATAATACTTTATGTTTTTTCTAAAGAGTCCCTCCTCCCCCTTATAAAAGGACACCAATTCTAACCAATTCTTTACACCTTAAAAGACATTTGGATCAGCCAAACCCTGCCCAATTATTCTCTCATCTTCCATCACTTCAAACTAAAGGCCCTAGTTTGATCAGAAATCCAACATATGGAGCCATTGTGATCAAATCAAAAGGAAGAACTCGAAATAGTGGTAATGTTTTCACCACCATCTTTCAAGTTCCTTTCTTATTCAACATCTTCTTTCTTTGTTATTTACATTAAAAAATAATAACTTCAGTATCTTATATATACTGTGATGTTATTATAAATATGGTACACCCATATTCGGTATTTTATCCATCCTTCGAATGACATTTCTCCATACGTGCATACATACAGCTTACCGTCTCCACGTCCTGGTGTAATTGTTATTCAATAAATTATTTTTTGGATGGGTATAATAATGATGTGTAATTCTTGTAAATAATAAATATAAAATCATAATTCTTCTGTATATATGATATACCATCCAATTATATATTATTTTCAAATCAAAATAATGATATTGTCATTCATGCAAACGTACAGACTACCGTCTCCACAAACGTGATGAAATTCATTCCCCATTGTATCCATTCAAGACTAATTCTCATTTGATGATTAAAAGAAATGTTTAAGAACATTATATCATTTTGGATATGAATAATATACAACATATCCTTAACAAACATGACTTATGTATCAAAACATATAAAAGAAAACGAGTAAGTTAATCCCAAAATGACAATAATACTAAAATCTTATTAACAAATCATTATTAGAAGATCATATATGATATCATAATTATGTATATGGTTCTTGAATAATTTACTAACAATTTTTTCACTATTATACAGGATGTTAACATACCATTGACTAAGGAAAAGTACAAGGTGAGGGTTTATTTCACAATCTCTTCATTATCTGATGTTGTTTATACGTAATTATCTACTGGGACCTCTTTATCATCCACATCCATGTTTCTTAAAAAAGTTTTTCAAATGATTCTTACTATTTTAAAGACCATGTGATAAAGTCAGTTATACCCTTTTTGACTAAAAATTAGATGTTTATAATGAAATATTTCTATCATTTTCTAAACAAGGTCCTTTTTAACCTTTTCGAAAAAATTAATGTAAGAATGTATTTTTCAACTTATATGGCGGGTGCAGCTATTTTTCTCTGTTATAAAATCGTAGAATCTTACATTACAAGATTATAATAGTATTTTCAAAGTAAATGTATTATTTCATAATTATGTGAATTTTAAATAATTAAAAAAATATATTTCTCTCAAATATTTTTGATTTCATCTATGTCATCATCCTTTGATGGATTTTAAGTTGATTTGAAGTTGATTTCTTATGATACAAAACTTAGATATTGTATTGAAGGTTTTGTAATATGTTTTACTATGGATGTGTTATTTTTATAAAATTCACGGTTTATGGAGAATATATTGACATTTCATAGGCTAGTTTTAATATGAATGTTTATTTAATGTTTAAACCTGTTCATATGAGGAATGCATTGGACTTAATAAGTGACAGGTGGAGCCCGCTATAGCTCCTCGATGCATCGGTAGGTCTCCTGAGACAAAAATATTTCATGGAACAAGGCCTTGACAAAATCTTATTTGTAGTCTTGGCACGAGGCCTTGACTATGTGGGTATGATAGTCTGGCATTATGCATTACATCATTATGAAAGTGGTTATTAATATTGCATGTGATTATTCGACTAGTAGAATATCCTTGTGAAAAAGTAAATGGAATTATTTCATTTTATCTTTTCCATATTATGTAGAAGTTTATGATTAAATGACTTTTGTTTTACTTATACATTTATTTAAATGTTTATGCTTATTTATGAAAGTTTCCGTTATTTTGTTATCCTTACTGAGCAACTGAGCTCACCCCTTTCAATGTTTTATTTTTTCCAGGATGTGAAGAAGTAATTTATGAATGAACTGCAGGGATAATATGAGGTGATATGAAGACAAGATGTTGTAGTAGTAGTTTTCACTTTATGATGTAATGTAAACTTTATGAATGTATCTAGTTATTCCAAGGATACTAAACTAATCAGTCTTTCGAGACTTGATATTTTGTGATCATGCCAATATTATGTAATAATGCACCGACTTTGGGTAACTGGGGTCTGGGAATTATAGCGGAGGCCATGTTGGATGTAAAATTGGTGAAAATATTGAAACATTAATAAGTAATAATTGAAACAAAAATCGTTTTTAAATCATGAAATATGATCACGGTTTGTCCCAAATTTTGAATACTCTCCCTTTCCTCCAAAAATTCATGGGAAAACCCCACAATAAAGAAATAATGGAAATTAAATGAAATTTACCTTTAATACAAGTCATGGATGTGACATACACTGTTATTATATTGAACCTGTCTTGGAGATTTATCGGACATAACACATCTTAGGCATTTATTATAGCCAACCCATATTAAGGAATTATTAGAACCATCCATTCCCATAATAAAAATTAATACATGTGGGTGAAATAGGAACTAAATAATTTATGATATCATAAATAATCATGTGAATAAAATGGATCTCATAACATTTTCAAATGGTATCATATTAGATGACCACCTGAATTGGATTAGTTGATAATTATCATTCAATAACCCAAAAATTATTATTTCATAATATAATTTAGTGGGTTATTAATAACTAATAACCCCATAATATATAGATCATTTTTAGTTATAAAATAGAATATATGTTTCATCAAAATAGATTTCATAAAACACTAGTAAACATGTTTCAAAATATGATGTTATGATCCATTTCCCAAAATCATTTTTCACGAAGATATCCTTAAAGAATTTTTAAAACACCGAATTAAAATAAATTCTAATAATGTTTACTTAAAAAAATAAAAATATATGTTTCCATTAGGTAATGTGTATTGGCTGGAAAAACATATGAACATGAAAGTAAAATGGTTTTAATTTTTTTTTTAAATCCCTTTACTAAATCTCACATTTTAAAAATAAACACAAAAAAATCACTCGAAAAGTGGTAAATATAAATAAGAAGATAAAATGGGATAAAGTACTTTTTTAAAAAATATTAATGGAATTAATTAGTGGAATTAATGTATTTATACATTGGTGTAGAACCACTATTTAATAGGATGAGGATTATTCCTAACAACATTACATATTTTGGAGGAAAGAAGGTTATCAATAGAGTAGAATTAAGATTACAACCACTACAATATTACTTCATGAGAAATAAATTTTAATGAATTTATATTTTAGATTAATTACAATATAAAAAATATAGATAATATTTTACTCAGCATATATGAATAAATTTCTCGAACATCAATCATAACTCAATGAATAGAAATTTAGTTAGAAAAACAATTCTATATTTGGATACATCATAAAAGATTCATCATGAAAGAGATAACTTTAAATTTTCATTCGAATATCATAGATATAAAAATCATAATTATATTATATATAAAAAAGTTATTATATACAAACTATACGTGAAAATATGGGTAAAATACAAATCACGTCTCAAAGATATTTAATCGGGAAGAAAAACCTTAGCTATACTCCCAATATACATATAGGTATGGTAACCTCTTGCATAAAAAACAAAAAATTTATTAATAAACTATTTCATTTTGTAATTCCCATATAATACATTTTATACCACTTATTTTTAATAATTTAGTATTCATTTATTTTTTAATTATTTTTTATTTTCGTTATTGATTATCAGTTATTTTTATTTCTTCACACTTTTTTTATATTACTGAGTTTGATCCCCACACATTAATATGAATTTAAAAATTATTATATTATTTATGGTACTAAACTTGAGGAAAAATAATTATTTATAATGTTATAATTTTATTCCATGATTTTTTATTTATGATTTATGATGATAAAATCCATGAAGAGATTATTTAGGGAAATCTATGAATATTGATGAATTATATTAAAATGATCATTGATTTTTTTTCATTCATTATAAACAATATTAAATAAAATATATATTAATAAAATATATTTTTATAATAATTTTTGTAAGTAGGTGATGAAAAATTAAACAAGTCATCCATAGTGGTGGTAGTTTGGACGCATGTAAGAGCAATGTTTACATTTTCGAACATGTAGAATGAATTGAAGGTAAATAATAAAATATTATTGAAAAGTTATAATTATGTCATATATATAATATATATTCTTCAATTACTTCATTAGAACCACCCATGCATAGAGGTAATGAAAAATGAAAATCTTCTTCCATGGAGGCGATAGTTTGCATGTACGCACATGATACCTTTTTTATTTTGTTTAATTGATGATAAATGAGTAGAAATAATTTATTCCCCATATATAAAAAATTTCAGTATACAAATGATACTGATTTAATTATATTAATAGGTTTATATTATGTTTGGATTATGATGGAATGGAAAAATAAATATGAAAATGCTCTAGGGTGGATATTAGTCACGTTGACAATTTGAGTCTTATCTTGGAATACATCTTAGTATTTTAAGACATGGGAGATTTTATTGTATCAATGGGAATAAATATGTTAAAATAGATTTTATGAGAGGTGAAAATGGATGTTTTTGAACACATTAGTTTAGTATAGGTGTCACATTAAGTGGTTCAAAGTGGTGTCCTTTTATAGTTGAAAAATAGAGAATTTTCCTTAAAATTAAATGGTATGTAAGGGGTAAATATTGGATAATAAGGATGTTAGGTGAAGAAATTATGGTGAGTCATGTATGTATTAATTCAATTACTAAGAATAGAATTTTATATTATGGTTTCTTAATGTAAATTTAATATAATTTGAGCCATTATATATAACTAATTTTAACTATATTCAAATTGATTAAAAATTAGAAAAGGTAATTACTATTTTTACTAAAAAAATATGTTCAACCCACTTACTAATTAAAAAAATGGCGAATAAAAATTAAAAAAACAATCAATATAGTTAAATATAAAATTATTAAACAAATTATTTTTAAATTAAAACCAAATTTACTGAAAAACACAATTTTTTCATAAAAATATTTTTATTGCTTATGTTTTTCTATTAAAAATGAGTGTTGATATTTTTTTTATATTTATAACAATTATTATTCTTATTTTTTGTAAATTTATAATTAATTTATTTTTCATCTATTTATATTTTTAACATTATGTTAAATAATTATTTATATATATAATATATCTGTTTTTTAAATAAAAATATGAATTGTTTAAATGAACAATTTAAGAAAAATATATTTTTTTAAAGAATATTTATTTAATAATTTTTCTAAACTAGTTGAATTTTTATATGAATTATTTTAGAACATTGAATTATATATATATATATATATTATGTGGTTACTTATATTAATACTCCCCATGATAAAAGCTAAATTATAATGGTTATATGGTCTACTATTAATTTTATCTTAATAAAATGTATCATTGTTTATTTAAGTTTGGTGTTGTGTTTGAATAAAATCTACTAAATATAGTATTTAATTAAGTGGAATTAAATACTAATATATCAGGGGCATATCCCCCCCCAAATAAATTATTCTCTCCCAAATTTTATTTATCATTAATAACTAAAATGGATAAGGGAATTTATAATATAGACACGACTAATGATATAATTTATAATGATCTTTCAGTTTGATTGTGGTTTTCAGATCACATTTGATACTTTCAACTAACTTCAAGAATTGGGTCATGATAAGATGAATGGGTGTCCTCAAATTAAGGAAGGCGATAACATGAAATTTGTTAAAGAGGATGTTTTGAGGAAGGAGATGGATGTTGGTAATGTTTTTGTGGATTATACACATTGTCTGGATATGATTGATATCAATGGGAATTATGCGCAGAACTGGACCCTGACTGATGCGTTCCAATAAGTGGAAATTACTGGAAAATGCGGGGATTTCTCGGATAGTGACAAGGAAAATACTTGTGAATTGTCCAGACCTCACTTTAGTGATGTTGTCATGGATGAGGAGAACAATTATGGAAATGATGAAGGTCCACTAGTTAAAAGAACAATGAGGAAGGTTTATTCTGACTTGCCAAAGATTGTGTAAACTAGGTTCTCTGTCAGGAAATCCTCTACGGAGTTTTTATCCTTAGAAAAAATGAATGTCAGACGGAAATATGTGAAGGTCCTATGAAACAATGGTAGCCCTGAATGGGAATCTACTATTGCGGAGGAAGTTATATATCACGGGTGTGGCATGGGGTATGACTTTTATGACATGTAACTGGTTTTTCTTTATTATTGTGCTTATTCAATTTACATTTCTCTTTTCATAATTAATTTTTAGAGGCTTTACCTATGACAGAAATTCTCTAGTATAATGCGATTTCAGCCTTATTACCATATGGTAGACAAGAATAAATTTACTTTTCAGAATAATATTTGTATATTTACAACTTGATTAGTATAAACCATTTTTCCCCTGATGTAACATTTACTAGTTATACGTATTTTATGTTTATAGACACTTACAATTCAAAATTAAATTTTAATGATTCTATACCCAATACAATACCTAAACCAAAATGGATATGATCATATCCAATAAAATATAATTAAATAATCATAATCATATGAAATCTTAATAATATGATGTATTATCCTATTCAAACATATTCTTAACCAGTGATACATTTAATTAAACTATAATATATTTAGATCAATCTATAAGACATTGAGATTATCATAGGATGTTCATAGTAATTTTATGGTTTGTTTATCTAAAAAAAATAGTTAAATATTATATTATCAAATTTCTTTTAAATCCTTATTAATTTTTAATAAATTGTATGTGAATAAAAACAATCATATCCCCCAGAAGATTCAAAAACTGTTTGAAATTAAGCCCATTTTTCATCCATAAAGTGAATATTGAGAAATTAATCAATAGAAAATTTTCATTTCATTTACCACTAGGATAATACGTCCTAGAACCTAAATCATCTTTTTTTTTCTAAATAGGGATGTTATATATAAATGAGGCTACACACTCTATTCATTAAAAAATTTAGGATATTTTCGTAAATTTATCCTTTTCCCATAAGTATTTCTCAAATGTACTATAGTACAAAACCCCTAAAATAAAAAATCTATTCATAAGAAAAACCAAACACTCATTTGAGACCAACTAAGGAATCTCATAACAACACTCTAACCTCTATATATTAAAAAAATATAAAAAATGGATTCATTAACAAGTTATATATCACAAGAAAAACATGAAAATATGTTCAATAATTAAAATATTTACACAGTTTATATCATAATAATCTCAAAATTTCATAACCCAAAGTTTATTTGTCTCAATAGATTGTCTAAAAATATTAATATGATCATTTATTCATAATGTCACTATAGAAGTTCCCCTTATTGAAAAATAAAATGTAATAATCATCTTCGTTTATCAGGGAATTGAAAATATAAGAAAAGGATGAGTTCAAATGATCATCAAGGAGAAAATCATATCAATATTTCATCAAATTTTAGATCCTAATAATATGAGAAACGTGGTCACATGAGATATATTTTATTAAAAATAACATCAAAAAATTTGAATTCTCCAAAATTCAAGATAGAATGAAATTTATTCTCAAATGAACACTCATAAACTATAGCATATGATTGTAAAAATAAATGATAATAACAATGATATTCCATTGAACAAAACTTAGGCACATCAGATACAATTATGGTATAAAATTCATCATAAGAAAGTATAAAATTGTTAACATCGATACCTATAATCATTTACATACACAACATAACTATATCATGTGACATATAGTTTGTCCAATTAATTAGGGTGATTTAATGGACCCATCTCATCTTAGGGATTTAATGGACCCGACCCATCATAGGGATATATTGAACCCAATAAATCATAAGGATTTATCACCCCCCAAGTTGTAATAATGATTCATGTGACCGTACCCATTATTGGAATTTATCAAACCAATCTCCTCTCATAGATTTTTCAAACCCAACATGTATTAGGGATTTATCTATCCCAACTCATCAAAGGGATTTATCTTACCCAACCCATATTTAAGAATCATCAGACCCAACCAATCACTGTTATTTATCATACCAAAACCATTATAAGGATTTATCAAACCCATCTCATATTAAGGATACACTAGAAGAAAATAATCCCATACTAATAATACATTCTTGTTTATGTCACATGAAATCAATTATTTATCAAATTATAAAGAACCCATGGATGAAAATGGGATTCATTATATATCTAAATCGTTTCACATAAAATGGCCTCATGTGTTTCATTGGAAAATACCAAATGTTCACTCACAAAAAAGGATTATTTAAAAAGGTAATTTAAGGTGTGATTCATGAATAAATATATATTAAAAAATCCTATGGAGGAGAAGAGTATAATTAATGTTACATCATAAAAATATATTTAATAAAACTTTTGTGACATTATTGTAAAAAAAGATAGGAATCACATCCTCAATCATATTCTATATGGTGACATTAAAAATGTTTATAACAATTAATTACATTAAATACAATGAATTCAAGACTCAATAAAGAATAAAGGATTACAATACTAAATTTATAGTGGATGATAAAATATATGTCATGAAAGCTAAATATGTTTTAAATATTTTAAATACCACGATTGAAAGTTGCATCATATAAATGATAAAAAACATTATTCTTAAAATAAGTAAATAGAAATAAGAATAGAATATGGGATAATAAATAATTGTGTTTAAAAATAAGAATGTACGAAATTTTTGGAATGTAATAACTTTTAAAATTGTAGAGACATTTCTATTAAAATGTTGAGGATAATTCTTAACAATATAATATTTTTGTGAAGAAATTATATTACCAACGAAGATGAATTGAGCTATCAACACATCAAAAATGAGTTCATGAGACAAAAAATAAAAATCTAAAAAAACATGAAATGATGTAAAATATAAATATATCATAGTAAATATTGTATCCCAGTTATAAAAATAATGTTGAGGATGGATATTCAAAACTCAATAATGGTAAATTGAGTTAAAAAATCATTACGACTTTGGCTTCATTTTAATCAAATTATATAGGAAGATAAAACATGAAATATAAAATTAAATTTGATAAATTTTAAAATATTAAAAATAGAATATATGAAAAAATAATTTTATACACTAAATAAATGAAAATAAGTGAAATAAATGAAGCATCTCTCAATGAAGGGAAATTATGACGAGAAACCCATACCTTTAATCTCGATTTCACTATATGTGATTTAAACTTATATGTAATAGAAATAAGTATTTTAATAACCTATTTTAAAACATAATTCATATCCAATAATTTTTCTGCCATTTAATTATTATAATATATTATACATTTATGTGTTAGTTATTATTCATTTCCATCATTCGGTGTTTGTGGTTTTGATTACTTCACACTTATAATGTTGATGTTGATACTAATATGTTGATATGAATTTAATAATTATAATAAGATTTAAGATACTATAATAAATTTTATAAAATTATTTATAAATATATAATTTCATTTAATGAGATTATTATTATCGATTCATGATGACAGAATCAGCGTCGAGATTTATTGGGCAATCTACTCATATCAATAGACTAATTTATGATGATCAGTGATTTCTGAGTCATAATTTATGAATCATATTAATGAAATATATAATGTTTTAATATTATTTATATTCATTAATACACTTTTTAGAACAATATTTGTATAGAGGTGATAACAAACAAAACTCTTCATCTATAGAGTTAGAAGCCTCCATGTATGAGGAGTGACATTTTCATTTTTCATGTGAAGAAAATAAAAGAGTGTAATTAATGATTTATATTTAAAAAATAATTATTATTTCATAAAAATAATATTTAATCGATAAATACATTCTCATGACCATCAATTAAAGTCAGTGATGAAAACAATTATATCATCCATGGAGGTGGTAGGTCACACATACAATGAAACACCATTTAATTTTTCGAATGGATGAGAGAGCGATAGATTATGTCTATAAAATGAATATAATTAAATTTTAGTATAAAAATTACACTAATTTAATTATATTAATATGGTTATAATAGGTTTAGTGAAGGATGGATTAGAAACTCAATGATGAAAAGGCTAAGGTTTTATATTAATCATGTTGAGGATTTGAGTCATCTCTTGAATGACGTCATAAAATAAAATTGAATAAGACAATTTAGTATAGAAAAATGTCATAAAATTCATTACGGTGTTATAGGATAGGAAAAATGGGTATATTTTTAAGGAAATTATAATATAGAGTTATACCTTGGTGTGAGGTGATGGGAGCTACTTATATAGTTCAAACCTAGAGACTTTTCCTTGGAATTGAATGGTAGATAAGAGAGAAAAAATGGAATCAAATGGGATTTATGGGATTAAATATTGGATAGAAATGTATGTATGTATTTAAAACCTAAAAATAGTTTTCTATATAGTGTTTTCTTCATGTAAATTTAATAAAACATGACAAACATTATTTTACACATTTTTATCCTTATTAACATTCACTAAAAATTAACCTTGTTATTTTTTAATACAAAATTATTAGATGAACCCTATTAATCAAAATTACACATAGAATTCTAATATAAACACGGTTAAATTGATATAAATTTATAAATTTTTGTTACATAATTTTTAAATGAAAACATATGATATAGGGAAAATAATTTTGTTGAAATTCATATTTTATATCATAAGTGTTTTTATAATAATTGAGTGTATATATATTTCTATATATTTAATAATAAAATTATAATATAAATATAAAATATATTAATTAAATTTATTTATATAAAAATTAAACTACTTGTAATAATCAATTATTTGAAGATAATCATTTTGTATGTAAAAGTGTTTTTAATTTTAAAATATTCATAATATTATAGTAAATGAATGACAATTTCAATGGATTTTGGATACAAAAGTAGAAAACGAATAAATAGGTTGATTATTGTGTTATATAAAAACTCCTAAAAAACAATGAACACTTTTTTAGTAATTTTACAAACATTAACATTAAATTAACAGTACCACATTTTTTAACTCTATAAAAAATTTTATGAATATATATGAAATAATGCTTATTAAATAATTTATATTTGATTCATCTCAATATTAAACTCATTTTTAAATATTAAATGTACTATTTTGATAGAAATTAATTTTATAATAATAATTGTGTAACCCATAAAATATTAATTAATGAAAATTTTTAACTTAGGTCTTAAAATTCAAAATATAGGTTTATAAATTAGAATCATTATTTTTAAAATGGAAAATTTTATAAATAATATAAATATTTGGTCAATAAAATTGAATCATAAATTTAAAATTTATTTACATCCTAATGATATCATAAATGTGATTGTACTTATAAAAACATTATTTTTCATTATCAGCATAAAAATAAATCATTACTGCATAATTAAAAAAAATAAACCTAAAAAAACATTTATTATAAATAAAAAATATAGTTCATTTAGTCAAATTAAAATTCAAATATTTCGGAAATTAAATTTTGAATAATATATAATGAAAATTATTTTAATAGGGAAGTGATTTTTTTTCAAATATTTTCCATTATTATTATTTTCTATCAATTTACAAATGACATTATATTGACATAATTTCCATATTAATAATATATTATATCATTAGTTAACTATAATATATTTATTTTTTTCATATAAATGGTGAAATTTGGAGAATTCTTTTTATGCATAAATTGATTTTAGTTATTTAGCTACATTAATTGAATTTTACCCATTAATTAGTACTAAAAAATTGATATATATATATATATATATATATTGTAACATGGTTTCCTTTATTTATAGTTTCCAAATTAATAATTATATTATAATGATTACATGTTGTACTCATAGTTGTTTACTTAATAAAATGTTTTGTGGTTTATTTTAGATTATTGTTGAATATGAAGGAAGATGTCATGCATATTATTAATTTATATGTAGGTCAATATCAAAATATAAAGGTGTTACAACCCCATAAATAAATTCAATTCCTTCAAAATTATTTAACATTAAAAAATTTATTTGCTAAGTGTATAGATAAGATAATGATTACAGAAGATATAATTTATAATATGATATGAGGCTAACTATTGTAAGATAGACTGGAGAAATAATATTTTTCCTCATAATAGGTGTTTACTAAGATCACCATTATTCATTAATTTTTTCTGACATATGCCTACATAATTGATTATAAGTCATTGGAGTTTTAGAAAAATTACCATTCAAAACATTGTTTTTATGACCCTCTTTCCAAAAAAATATCAAAACCAAAATGGTGTTGATAATATCCAATAAAATAAGACCGAATGATTATATTAATTTGAAAAGTCAATCCTAATATGTTTTCTCCTATGAGCCAGTCTTTTAAAACTATGATTAAATTGGTTCAACTATAAAAAAATTGGATTAGTATACAATTACATCCATTTAAGATAGGTTCTCTATAGTTATTTTCTAATTATATACTCTCACCTAACTAGATATATATTATATCATCAAAATTAATTTAATGCTTCAAAATTAATCATAAAGATGTTCTAAATCAATAGGAGAATATACCATAGGAGTGTCAACCCAACTATAAGACTTGGTCCACTTGAACTGCACCAAGAGAAGATTATTTAATACTAAAACAACTTGTTATAGGTTTATTACCCCTAGGTGAATCTATGAAAGAGTCTACATCCATATTTTTTTTATACAGACGTGTATGTTATTTTTCTGGATCTATACAGTCTACACATTACCACAATTTTTTTCCAACATTTTTTATTTTCCTATTTAGTATTCACTAACGTTCCCGTGTACTAAATCTATAAAATAACAAAATTAATTACCAAAATAACATAACAATGATCTGGTATCAACTGAGGCCCCTATGAAACATGGTCTTAGATAAAGCTAAAAATACTTACTTTATATACATTTTTCAATACCATGGGAAATGAATCAAGAAATAAATTCATTTCACAATAGTTATATTATTTAATATTTTCATATAACAATAATCTCACAATCCATGAACACAGGTTTAGTATCATTGTTGATTAGATATATAAAAAATGAATTTTGAGCATTTCATCATAATCCCACCATAATGGATCCGCACCTTGACATATGTTAGTTCAGACTCATCTTCATAACCAATGGAATGGAAAACATAAAAATTGGGTGAGATTAAAATATTAATAAAAAACGTATCGATATATAATAAAGGGTTAGATCAAAGCATATAAGAAACCTGATCATGGGAGATATATTATATTAAAAATATCCTGAATAAAATATAGTTTTCCACACTTCATGAAATAAGGTCATTTATAACTCAAATGGACCAATATATATAATAATGAACTACTCTATAATCTAATGAAAACAATTATAGTCCCTGGATTATAATATATGAATGTCGTATTTAAATGTTGAATAAAATTAAGCATATGAAAAGATATAAAAATAGGAAATCATACCCAAACCCAATATAATTATCACTTGTATTATAAGAACTAAGAAATGAATTGGATGGATTTAATGAACCAAACCATCTAAGAGATTTAACACACCCAAACCTTCATTGGACTTTATTAGAGTCAACCTTTCTTTGAGAATTATCAGAACCATTCTATCTTAGAGATTTATCAAACCCAACCTCTCTTTGGGATTTATTATACCCAACCCATATTTGTGATTTATGAGGCCTGATATGTATAAGGGATTAATATTACCCAAAAATAATGGATTAATCAGACCTAGCATGCCTTAGGGAATTAGTAGACCTAAAACTCCATTAAGATTCATTATACCCAACCCATTTTAGGGATTTTTCAGACTCCACCCATATTATGGAACTATTGATCCCAACCCATCTTATGGATTTATTGGACCAAATCATCCCTTAATAATCATTCATACAAGTGCATAAAACATGAAATAAATCACTTATCTAATAATAAATTACCTAATGAATAAAATGTAGTTTATCACATTTTTAGATGTTACAACATTAAATGACCATAATATTAATATTGGTGTTCATCACTCTTTCATTGGGGTGCACTAGCATCCCATGTCTGAATACATTCTTGGAGTTTCATTTTATTTTCACACATTACCAATTTCTTAAGGCAACCATATTTCTTTAGATTCATCAGTGATGTATGCTACTTGATCGAAACAGGATGACAGGATAATAATTTCTCCATTAATTAATTTATCATTGGAACATATATCATAGTCTAGTTCTCCCTGATGGAGTTATGTCATTTTTTTGAAAATCATTCTTAGTTACATATCATTATAGAAGTCGGTAAATTATGCTTCATATTTCTAGAGATTCATAGGGCCTAGATTGGGGATAAATCCTTCAGTCATAAGATTATTCACATTGGTCATCATCAGCATGTATAGAGTCTAGGAAAATTTGTTTCATGTCATCTTCCTCATTAGAGGGAATCTCATGGAGGTAGCATAAGTACATAACCCGAGGATTCTTGTGTTTTTCATGAGGTATCTAATGCCGAAGTAATATCTTATATGAATTTTTCCTTAGGAATCCCATGTTTACCATGAGGCAGTCAATGTATTAGGCACATATCAACCATGTATTTCACCGTAGACATCCTTTTTTAAGTATAAGGTATCCATTATGTGCAACAAGTTTAACATTTTTTGGAGACAGAGTTAGAAAAATATGAATTCTCTATATAGGTAGATCAATGATGTTTTACCCTCTAAGGGAACTCTTGGAAGGTTTAGCAATGGATGGGTCAAAATTATTTATGGTGGTTTATCTAGGATTTACTTCCCATAATGAATAGATATCACACTATTATGGTTGATAACATAACTCTTGGATATAGATTAGGGAGGTTCACCCCTTGGAGGGGGAACTAAGGATTTCCATTGGTTTGGATTGAGCCATAGGGATGCAACATATGTACCCTTCCAGATGGTTGGGATTACAAAACACATATTTTGATGATGAAATTTCAGGCCGTGTAATAGTACCAACTCATGAATTTTAATTTCACATGTTAATTATTCTTACACCATAAAAGGGCCATCTAAAGGTGATGGTATATGGATTACGCATGGAATATTCCATTCACAAGTGGATTTCTCTTTCTTGTATTTGATGTGGTGTGGGGATTACACATTGAATTTTCCCTATTAAAGGGGATTACTCTTGTTTGGAGTTGTTGTGGTATGGGGTTATGCATGTAAGTCTCTCTTTGTAATAGGATTTCTCACGGTTGGAGTTGATGTTGTGTGGGGCCTATGAATGGAAGCTACCCATCGCAAAAGGATTTCTCTTGGTTTTAGTTGATGTGGTTTGAGGCTTATACATGGATGATTCCCTTTATAATAGGATTTATTTTTGTTGGATTTGATGTGGTGCTTAATCATGGATTCTACCTAGGAGGGTGACATGAGTTTACCAAGATTTGGTAGACCGGGGAAAATCATGGTGGATATTGATGTAGTGGATGGAGTTGAAGGAGTGGAAGTAGTTGATAGAGTGGATAAAGTGGACGGATTAGTTGAAGTGGTGGGATTGAACCTTAAATAGTCACCCTATATATCCCAATTGTTTGGGAATCAAATACCACAATGTTTGAGAAGGGTAATTGGGGCTTACAGCTGAGGAAGAGGCCCATTGAAATGAAGTATGTGGTTTTCAGGGTTTACACTCCAAAAGACACCCATACTTGAAGGTGGATGGGCTTCATGGTTGATAATATCCTCTAAGACCATGTGATTCGTACTCAGTGTTAGGATAAATAGGATGAATACGGCCTGATACTTGTGTCATGAAAGATGCACCAATAAGAGAAGATGCGGGGCCTACACATGGAAGTTTCTCATGGAGGATATCATTCCATGTGAGGAGGGCCTCAATATATGTGAGGAATATATAATCCCACATGATTAAAACATGGAGTATCTTATGATGGGTGTGTGGGGATTACACATGGAATCTGCACGATATGGAAGTTCTGTGTGGTGCTTATGCCTGGAAGTAACTCGATTTGGAAGGTATTTATCTCTTGGTAGGGAGAGGTGGAATTCAATGATGATCATACATGGGGAATCCCATGTGCATTACATTGGGTAATAATATAGTTTTCCATCATTTAATAAGTTTTTTAGTTCTAGGATGTTTTATATCAAGAATTTTAGAGGTGAGGGACTCACACTTTAACCCTTGGCATTACATAACTGAATCTCATACACCCTTGTGAGGGGGGAGATTCAAAAAATATATCTTGGAATAGTGTGGAGGAATATTCTATTATGAGGTCCACGTCAGTTTGATTATAATTTGAATAAAAATGCATTAGCATAACTATGGTAATAAGAAAAATCCATTGAAATGCATGCACTATTGGCATAAGGGAAATCTCGAGAGGGGCCATCAAATCATTGTGCCCATGTTTGGATGATTGCATGTAAGAGGTGCATGAAAGGAATAAGGGTCTCCCAAAAGAGGTTATTAAACATGGTGATCTAATATAAAGGAAATCCATTGAGCTTAAAAGAGGGTGGTGAATGCAAGATCAGAGGCCTGTGGTGAATTTTAGGAGCTGCACACATGATTGGGGTTTTCAAGAAATGTCATGGGTGTGAAAAAGATGAGTATTTTCAGGCACCTGACTTGGGTTGAAATAATTTGGGTGAGGATTACAAAATTTTGGGCCCACATTATGGAGGACCCACCACGAAGTTGTCACATAATATCTCTACCCCAAGGGTTCTATTATTTCATGATGTCAAGGAGGATGGTTGTTACGCACAATTGAGCAGCTATTTGACTTTTGGAGGATCATTCCAAGGAAGGAGTTTCCTTTTTTCCTATAGATTATAGATTTGTGGATGATGATAAAGATTTTGGTCATGAATGATGTCTTCTATACAACTTCTTTTTAACTGTGGTGATCAATCATGCAAGGTTCAGTTTGATGTTGTATCAGGAACATAAGAGGGTAACTCATTGGTGGGGATCATGTGTGAAATAAAAACATACATTCCAGGTCTGACTTATCCATTTTAGGGTAAATCATAGAAGGATTTATTGATCTCTAATTTTTTTATAAAATATTCTTTCTTGATTGAGTGTGTACTTGCACAAAAAATAGAAATCTTTCTTTGGATTACCTTAGTCGTTTCATAGGACCATGGGAAAGGGCCATGAGATACATAACATGGGTCATTAAATTGGCTTTTTCATTGATTCAAATATTCTGTGTACACCTCAAAACTTGTACGAACCATCAATGGGGTTCTCAAAATGTTCTGTTGAATCAAATTATGGATTCAGTTTACTCAAAGATGTATATTTGTAGATTCATGCAGAATTCAGTGTGAAAACATTCCCCAAATGAAATGAGGTAAAATGGGATCAAAAGGTTTTATTTTGAGGGAAATTATGAATAAAGAGGTTGATTCTTATGGGTTTAGAAAAAACACATTGATGTTCACATAAGATACCTTTTTGTGCACTGAAGACCAAGTCCATTCCTATATTAACTTCGAAGGGAGGACACTATATAGTACCTTTGACTTTCTATGAGATAATTAATTTCTCTCTCATGCACGCAAGTCTCCAATTTCTATGTTACAGACCATCATTCATCCACTAATTTCACACATATTCTTTTTATTATGTGATTTGGTCATTTCAAACAATCCACCTTTTTCTCCACTACAATAGGTTCATGCATGTCACATATTACATTTCTCTCTAAACAATTAATCTCATATTCTACATCTATAAATATTTTTAATCTCATTTTAAATGGTAGATAAATAGTAAAATGATTATATTAAATCTGCTAGTACTTTCCAAATAGATGGAATGAAATTAAACCCCTATATTTTTAAAGCAGGAAGGTCATATCGAACAATCAAATTCTTCTAGGCATGCCGACATAACCACAAAAGGATTTTCCTTTAAGTGATTGAATCACCTTATGGATATCTTGGATTCCAAAATAAGTGACTATCCCATTGTTCATGGTTGATTCACTGAAATCATGGTTTACATGCAAGTATGATATTCAATGCTGGAATTTCATAGTCCATATTCAACTTTCCCTTGATCAAAGGGACATTGATGTTTATGAACTATATTGTAAGAATAGGAATGCCATAGGGAACCATCCAGGGGAAGAGGAGTTACCTACCTATTATACCACAACTTGACAAATATATAGTAGAGGAGACAGCTTGCACTAGTAGGACTGATATGTGAGGTCTAGCAGAAACATCACCAGTGAGTGGGCATTGTCATACTGGATTCACTATATATAGTAGGAATATGAAGTAATGTTATGGAATATCAGGCAATATGATGTTGTATGAATGTATTAAATAAATTTCTACAGTCATTAGGAGCTAGTTTCAGTGCTCTTTGGCCAATGGTCCCCAGATACGAATTGATATTACCTCCACCATGGTAAATTCAGTATAAGCATATGAGACATCCATTCCATTGGAGTAATTCTATATGTGAGATTCTATTATAATGTTATCATCCCAAAAAATAATAACTAGAATAAAATTGATCAAAATCCCCTCCCTAAACAACATGTTTTGGAGGATGTTAAAGAGAAACTAAAAATCAAGACTATTTTTTAGATGGTTATCTTGTTCAAGGCATGGTTTCACATGTTCCTAGAGAAATTCCCAGAGTGAGGATGTCAGTTCAAGGGAAATAATTTCATTTCCACTTTTTCTAGTGAGTGGCATTTGCAAGTAAGGGATGCAATGATATAGATATATCCAATGATACTAGTGATGATGCTGATCCTAGAATTTTGTAACTAGTTCATATTGGTGGTGCCAATTCAATCCACACTATACAACTTACTAGTTCCCGATAGAATGGGAAATACACCTAGAAGGATCATTAGATCATTCAAATTTATACATGGATGGATTGTAGCACATATTATGGGATATGAATTCCATAATTCTTTCTTTCCTCTAACCGTTGATATTTTTTCATCTCTTCTAAACATAATTAGAGTACATTCACTAACACATGATGAGTCTTGGATCATGTTTCAGATCAAAGACCCTAAATAAATCAACTTCAACCCCATTTTGAATCTAGATGGTATGATGTTAGAAAACTAGAAAGGCACATGGGATTAATGGGAGTACCTACAACCCTTAAGAGGTGGGGTGTTGGGGATCATATTAATAACATTTTTTACTATGAGATGCACACACCATCCAATTTTTTGAGACATTTTTTATTCCTTCAATGGGGGGATAAAAGAGTCTACAAGGGGGTACATGAATAGAATCAAAGTTATATCCTTTTCCATCTACGGTTCATGTGGGGGAATGTGGGCTCGGAGGAAACCATTTTTTTGAAACCAATTTAGACCTTGGTCTACTAATGTAATATAATATAATCTAGGTGGAAGCATATCTGGAGGTAATCTAGTGAATGTATACTCGAGTGATCAAGCCGAAAAGAGAGGATCTAGAGTAGCGAGCAAAGAAGAGTTAAACTCCACAAGAGGCAACCAAGACATAAGCTGGAACCACGGCGGTGAGGTCTTTCCATGGAAGAGGTTCACCCCCACCTCATTGATTAGACGGGTCCTATAAGTAGTTTTAATAGCCAAAAAGTAGAATCCATGGATGAAGATGATATACATTCTACAACTAACCATATTTTTTATCATTACCTATATTTGGTCAACCTCAGTGATGTTGTGAACGTTGCTAACAATGTAGGACTATTGGGGGAAGAAAACCCAATGAGGG
Organism: Viscum album; assembly: GCA_963277665.1. Lineage (NCBI taxonomy): Eukaryota > Viridiplantae > Streptophyta > Magnoliopsida > Santalales > Viscaceae > Viscum > Viscum album. Next base: position 1,991,457,089 of record OY728133.1, on the reverse strand, counting down.
GTAGAACATCCAGAGGTTGGTCTCATGTAGTTCAAAACAAGGGTGTAATTTCATTACATGCATACATTCCTATTGATAATGGATGACTTCACATGACAATAAGGGGCATATGTACCACCTTTCATCCCAATGCAGGTGTTTTTAGTGTTAAGATATGGCTTTTGCAAACAACACCAGTGGACGATTCAAAGAAATATGGATCAAACGATGAGGAATCATAGAAGTCTACTGATGTGGATTCTTAAGGAATATCTAGTTATCAAGGGATTCCCAATGAGACAGGTGATATTGTAGTCTCCATTTAAAAATTATTGAATTCATCAAGGTATGTACCAACACACCTACTCATCTATTAACATTCCACTTTTAATAATCTGGATTCTATAAAAAAATAGTCTCATATATGGTAACCTGGATAATGAGAAATTCACCCCTACTGGGGATGATGGAGGTGCAACAATACCTGTAGAGGATATCATTAGGAGGAATATGATTCCGAATAATATATCTGGTGGGCTAACAGAGGTTGATGAGGTCAGGGTGACATCGTTATAACATTAAGTTCTCCATATTATCTACATAGGGCCACACCCTAGAATCCAAAAAATCAAAACACACTATTTGAGAAGTGGGGCACTCCAGAGGACTCATCATTAAAATTCCTCTAATGCAAGGAAAGATAAAATAATGAATCATTCATCTCGAACCGTATTTCATGATGCCTTTGCATCAACGTGCTTTTCTATTCATGAAACACTTTCTCAAACAACAAAAGAGGATCTAGTACATGTCATCAATATACCCATTGCTAAAGGGTCTCATTTAGTGGAAGTACCTACTACAATGTTGGAGCTCAATCTATCGAGGATCAGCTCCTATAATTCCTTTTCCAGGAAAAATTCAAACATGTTATTTGTTGATTAGATTAAATAATATATTACTTTACAAAAAATTGATCGTGGAGAATCATAATGAGTATTTTATTAAAGTAAGATCATCTTGGAGTCCTTTAATTATATCAATCCATGTTCATGAGGAGTCAGTCATTCATTTTGATCAAACTATAAACCATGGTGGAATGTCTCTATGGTTGGGGATAATGCCCGAGGTGGGTAGAAACTCGAGGCTAGGTGAGATGTTGTTGTTGAGTTATGTTCATGTAAAGATGGTTGAACTTATTATGTCAATCCCAACCTATACAAGTGGAAGTTAGAAGTGGATCCTAATATTGAACTTCTCATGACCTTTTATAAGTGTGATCCCACACCATCTGAAGAGATTGAAGATTCATATCCTAACTCAGCTGAAGAGAACTGCATCATCTAGTGAAGGGAATATAGATTCATACAATACATCATCAATAATACATGGGACCAAAACAGGGGCCCAGATGATATCTCTCCAATATGTTTGGAAAAACCATTCCAATAAAAGATCATACACTTGTGGTCTTCATATTCTGGTCCATAACATTCTCACTGAATGGATGTGTGAAGGATACAATCAACTGGATGTCGCTTGGGGTCTAGAGAAGTCTAACAACATCTGAAAACTCCATCTTGTTAAAATGGATATCCAGTTTATTTAAATATAGATAGACCTATATTCCATCATCATTGATAATCAATTAGGACTTGTCATCCATATGAGGGATCAACATGAGGTTATCAGGGAAAAAATATGGAAGGTAGAATATCATGTTTCTGATCAAAAGGATAAGTGGGACTTAACACAAATAAGAGCCGACAATATTCACTATATGGATGATTAAGAATAATGGGAGCTCATGAAGTGTCAGAACATCTTAGATACCACACGATGAAGGTTGGAAGAGTAGTGATGCTTTATCTTTAGGGAAGTTCCAAATGGATTTTTTGGATAGAACTAATTAGAGGCTCCAACATGTGGATAACCCTCACTACTTCTTACAATTTCAATATCATTTTTAATACATTATTGAATTCATAGACACATTTAATTTTATTTTTTAATTATCTCACATTGATAAAATTTGTGATTCCACTAATGAATAAAAATTAAGTTTATTTGGGTAATGTTTGGTGTGATAAAAAAGGGAATTCCATATGATTTCCCATTTTTTTGAGTGTCAAAAACCCATTGAACACTTGGGGTATACTATTTTTGACTATCTACTAAGGGAGGTTGTTGATGTATAATAGGGTCCCTAGATCAACCAAATTTAGTCTCCTTTGTGTGCTAATGTTAGAGCCAGATAATGCTAGGTCTCTTAAAATTTACCCGAACAAAGGGAAATGGGAAGTGCGAGTCATGATGCCAAAAATTCAAAACATAAAGAGAGTTTCATTGTGATACAAGATAAATAGTGACCATATTAAAAACACAACATCCATACCCATATCAAGGAATGGGGACAAAGATAATATAATCGTCCTCTTACTATATTTTTTTACAAAGATACTATTTCTGAATGTTGTCTGAAGTATTGTGGGAAGTTGTCAAGGAATTATAGGTAGAAAAAATAAATGAGACCAAGACATTATAGGGGAACCTTTAGACATGGAATTGGATGATGATTCAAATGATGGTAACACTAATAATGGTAATGATGTGATGGAAGGTTGGAATAGATTCCAACACTCTTAAAATTATTCCATCATAGCCTAGAATGTCGTAGTGTAGGCATATGAGTCTGAAAAAATCCCATATTCATGGGGATAACTATCACATAAGGCGAGTGATAGTTGTGAATGTGGAAAATGTGGTAGGTTAGCAACAATGTGGATGTGGACCTCTCATGTGAAGGCCTAGAACATTCTCTAATTTTATGTCATCAAACTATGGATCATAGTTACACAATTTAACATCACATACTGAGGAAGATGGATTGTACAATTTAATGTTGTGTGATTAATATGTATCTATTAGATTAACATCATTTTTTATGTATGTATCACCTATTTTATGGTTGTATGGCTTGTAATATATGATGTATCTCAGGAATAATGATTCATAGAGTGGAAATGCAACAAAACTAACATGAATGTGGACCAAAGGGGACCAATTCCATAGTGCATTGTCCAAGGAAGATCCACAAATAGTTTAACATCATTTCTATTGGATGATAGATTTTAGTTTAATTTTATAGATCTCAGACTATAGAAATGTTTATTCCATTCATATTTGTGTGGAATCTTGAAAATAAACATGATGTGATTGAGCAATAAGTTTATTGTGTATGAAACAATTATAAGGAGATAGATGGATATTGATGATAATGAGGACCATGAATTTTGGTGGAACACCACACATTTCTAGAGTAATAATACACAGGTTAAAGTCAGTTGTAGACAAAGATTCCTATTTTATGATCATTGATCTTGGACCTAAGGGAGTAGGTTTTCACAAAAGAGTATATATAGCATGGTACGGTGAAAAACCAATGTCAACAAGGACATGTGGCTCGTCGCCTCCCCACACATTCCTAGTGAGCATCTTAGTTTTTATTCCTAGAGTTTGGAAGAAAAATACCTTATGTTCCTTGGACACATTGGTACACACCATAAGAGAAATTGTAAGGCCACTTGAGCCATGATACGTGTGGGAGAAAAGGAATAGAAAAGGGGGTCTACATGGAACCTAGAACAAAACATTAAGGATGGAAATATGGGTATAATTCCCCAAAAATTTAGGGGAGTGGAATGTAGGTACGAATGAAATTCAAGGTCTAGATAAAAGAGGCAACTGATGAGTTGAGATCGACTATTGACCACATTTGAAACATAGGGACCATAGACACACTAATCATGAATTGGGAAAGATAACATAAGATCAACTATTTATAGTAGTTCAAAACATGATAATTACTATTTTTATCCATATATCCATTAGTTCATTGAACCAATATGATAGGATGTCCAAAATGGTATGAGACCCTCACCATTAGGGTGTCTGTCTAGATTTGAAAGCTGATGGAAACACAAAACAACAATGAATCAAAGTGTGGAATGGATTATATTTGAATATGGGACTCAAACCACATAAGTGTCAACAGTTTAATGTCATATTTAATAAACCCTAGGGTGAGTATTATTGTTTGATCATAAATGTCTAACTGTATATGAATATCCTAAGAGGATACGTGTAATGTGGTTTCATGGTAAACCTCACACGAATGATGTCCCAAGAGTCCCGACACCACATAAAAAACCTTAATTGAACCCCCAAAAAAATTAATTTTCTCAATCATAGAGTAGTTGTGAATATCTTATAGTCTTGTTTCAGGGACATTCATCTCTTAGTTTAAGGTCATTGGGATTTTTTACCTTGGGATCATCAAATCAATATACGTAACTTAGAAAATTCATAGACCTGATATGAATGAGGGATAAGGAATCCGTAAACAACACCCCATATAATTTTTATATTCTCCTCATTGAAACATATTTCGAAAAAATAATAGAAATAACTAAGTTCAATGAGCACTCATGGGGTCCACATGCCATAAATTGGCTCTAAGGGTGACTGAGGATTGAAGAATTTGTGATTGGGCCCAATGAAAAAGATTCTGCGAATCTATAAGTATCTAATTAGGATGGGAATCAATATATACATATTTCATGATGGAAAGCACCATATATAGGTCTAACGCATACATAGAGTTGGGGGATTTTTTTGGTGGATGCACCATGATATAAAATCGATGCATCCTAAAAATCTTGTGTGGAAATGAATAAATCCAGTCATAGTTATGAAATATGATATGGTAGATGACCAATGTTGAGTGGAGGATCTTATCAAGTTAGAACATGATAGAATTGTGAATTTTATAATTTTATAGCTAGGATGATGATTGTTGTGTAGTTAACATCCGGAAACTAGGATGAGTGCTATGAAGCATTTAATCAGACATGTAGGAGGATAAGACCTTAATTTAACATCATGTTGCATGGAATAAGGTGAGAAAATATTACATGTGGAATTTTCATGGAAAACATTCATAAACTGATGTGAATGAGGAACTAGGAGTCCCAATGCTATACAAAACATTCCAATGAAATACTTTAACATAGATTAAAGTCATAATTAATAGACATGATCTTTTAGTTTAAGTTCATATATCTACATAAAATTAACTAGTTTAACATCATGTTCATTGGACATAGGTTGTTAAAAATTTTAAAATCTTGAAAAAAAGATACTGGTATATTCCTTTCATGGTCATGAAAAAAGAACTTCCAATGAAAATAGTTTGACATTGTGTAACCATGATATTGACACCATGCAGTTTAATGTATTACAACTCATATTATTGGGGATGTTAATATTTTAAGGACATACTTCTCAGACCTTATATAAAAATATAAAGTATCTTTTTCCTAGACATTGAGATTTTATTTTATGGTTTAGAGTATGGAAAATGGGGAAGGACTTCTCAAAAAAGGTAAGGTGGAATGGTGGAGTGACAAAATTAACGCAAATTATGGCCAAAGGTGCCCTATTCCACACTAATTATTTTTAATAATTAATGAACATAGTTTACAGTCATGATGCTTAGACTGAGTTGAGGCCAAAGGGATGAATGGATGATGGGCCTATGGCTATGACTAAAGATAAAATTCTAGGATGTCTCTAAATATCCCATAAATAATGGAATGAAACCACAATTAGTTATAAAATATGTAATGGTATATGAATTATGACCATTGTGATGTCCTCATGGGTGATAACATTATGGCACAGTGTAGTTAATCATCATATGTCCAAAACAGAGGTTTTTTCCCAGTTTAACAATCAAGAAACTATGATGCTGACGTATTTTAGTTATAGTCCTATAACTCAAATTGTTGTAGAAGGTATTAAAAACATGAATGTGCATGGAATGAAAGGAACAACATGATGTGAATGTGGGGCCAAAGTGTCTCATGCCTCACAACACTTTATCAGTGGAAACTCACACACAATATTAATTAATGATGTTTGGAATTAGGACAATTGTTTATGTTCATCGAGTCTGCACCCAAGGAAGGATATAAGTTTATGATATTAAATCATGGACCAGTAACCTAGTTTAATTTCATGTGCATGGGATATTAAGTCATTACATAATGTAATTCTTGATAAAATTGGCATTGGTTGGAGGAATGATGTGATCTCCATCCATAGTGATCAATGATCATTTACTATTGGGATATACCTTATGAATGATATAAGTTCTTTCCCACTTGGGCTCCAACAGTTTTTTCTTTCTATAGGGTATCGTGGGAATCTGAAGAACCAATAATGAGTCACCCAAGAGGAAGGAGTTGAGGCGATATTTATTATTGACAACTCTCACAATATTATTAAATTGCATCTCAAAAATATTCAAGGATTATATCCTATTATCATCAAGTGATTATAGATTAGAAAAATGTAATTCTGGTATTATTTATGGAATTTCCTGGTCATGGACCTATTTTTTAGAAAACGTTGAGGTTATTGAACCCTTAATTGAACATAAACATTTTAAATCACCTTTCAGGACTGGGAAAGAGGATACCCCTTACAATAAGTGATAATTCCCTATAAAAGGTCATAAAAATTCATAAATTTCCAAAATAATAAATATACAAAAAATGAACCAGAACTCCTCATCACCCTCTACAACATAAATGGAAGTAGTGCGATCAGCCAAAAAATGTGTCACCCCCTCTACGAAGAAGTTTCACAATACTATTAATACAATGTGCCACAACACCTCTCCAGCCAACGTAGAAATATATAGGAGGTATATATTAAGTGTTCCAGAATACACTTCTCTCTATCGAGCCACCCACCTTTCAAAGCATGAATGAAACATTCAACATTGTCAACCAAATGAAATGCATGCTGTTCATAATTCAATGTTTAGTGTGATTAAAACTGAATATTTATGGGAAGAATTACCCTTTTCTATACACCAAGGAATATGGTGTCACCTAGGTTGAATTTCAAGTATTATCCTAAATGTACTGAAGATAATTCTGGAGATATCCTGACCAACTCTTCTTGTTCTAGCCCATAATCTTTTGAAGAATATTAGAGATGGTTTTTTTGAATGCCTTGATCTATCAATTTTCATGTGAATGGTAGAAAGAAGTATGATTGTTCTGGATAATGTACTTAATGTTCAACTTTTTTATCTCTAAAATCTATAAGTTCGTAATTTTATCTATGAGAATGGAGTGAGGGACTATAAATTGATGGATAATGTGGTAGATTATTAACATGTACACTGATTGAGAATTTTATTACTAAATAGGAATATCATCATCCCTCAAAGAAAATAAATCTATCATGGTTAGAATGTACATTTATTGGGAATCTATCTCTAGTGGATACGTTAATACAACATCGATTTCCCATACTACAAAGGGGTAAGAATACATTATAGGATGGAGGGTTTTTGACAGTCAATGAATAATGTTGGATTGAATTTTTCATGCATGACACCTCTTGGAGAACTTGATGTAGTCTTTGACCATGATATGACAAGATTATCCCAACCTTAAAATCTGGTGGGAGAGCTTGAACCATGCATGATGGGAATTATAGGACTTTGTATGAACATCCTCTATAACATGGGGAATCTCATCTCATTGAATGAAATAGAGGGCAATTTCATCAAACTGATATATTTTGAGAGTCTTCTCAAGGATGGTCCTACTCTGTAAGGTAAAATGTTATGTGCATCGACATATTCCTTTTTGTTCGGCTCTATATTATGGGAAAACATCATTCAACATATACTCGACAAAAGGGGATGTCTAATCAGTGACTTATTTATCTACAGTGGGATCTAGGGGTCCCTATGTAGATGCAAAACCAGCCATATTGTTTATTTTTAGGTTGTCATCATCATCTTGGATTATGGGTGTGATGAACCATCGATGCGACACAATGATGAATAGATCATTCTGGTCAGGCCCTACAAGAGTTGTGTCTATTCTAGCTAAGGAATCATGTCAACTATTATATGATTGGGGAACATGAGTAATCTTTTACTGAGAAGGGAACTAGGCCATCATATTGTACGTGCACTCTATTTGGGGCATGTGTTCTAGATTACTAATGATATAATCACTATTTATTTTCTTGATGACAGACATAGAGTATCCCTTGACATGAAAGTGGGGAACATCAATCTACAGATCCAACCTGAGACTAGTAATGATATCCTAATACTCAACATCATTGTTTGTGAAGCCTTATAGTAGCTATAACAGGTTTGGCTGGACATCCTATTCATGTGTGATAAAGATGATTCCCAATCCTACTAGTTATGGTTCTGATTGTTGATCCTTATAATTGTTGTGATCTAAGTAGAACCATTGAAATTCATATTCTAACATGGAATGTCCTGGTCTACTAAAAGGATGTACTCTTCTATGAAATTATCATCTTGAGGGTGATCATTAGGTGACTAATGGGTGGTTAGAATGTCATCTAATGCATTACAATTGATGGATTCCAATGGAATAAACCTAATGTCGAACTAATGTAAGATAACTACCTAGTATTCTAGCTACTCTCTCAACACTGGGTGATTCAATATATAATCTATCATATCAACAATAGAAACCAACTATATCTCCCGATTCATTAAATAATTTCCCAATTTCTATACTTCGAAAACCAGCCTGAGCGGGCTCTTCTAAATAAGTGAGTATCTTCACTCAATGCTGAGGAGCATGTGATTGAGGTATTATAAATTTCTATACCACCATTTGTTGTTATTTTTGGTGAGAAGGGTGTAGATTGACCATTATATAGAGGTAAAATAGAGGACTAGTGGATTCCTTCAGATGGGTAGAATCATGATGAGAGGTTGCAACAGATACTAGTAGACTTACTCAAAGGAGGCCTGAAACTCTAAATCCCACTAGTAGATAATACATTTCTTCCTAACCTAGAAAATGGAATACATATTCTGACCATATTCGTGTTGAATCTTTGTATGTAGGCTGAGTGGACTTAAAGGATTTGGAATTCTTAGTGGTTTCTTGGAGGAGGCATCTAGATGATGGTATTGATCTACTCTTTTTTGATCTCGATGCCTCTATATGAAAAAAAAAGATGAGAAACATTCCAAATGTAACACTGAATTTACTATTCAAGGGGTTTTTCTTTAAATGCTAAGGGAGGAGGAAGCCAAACACTTTCTAAAGATCATTGAGATGGTCCTGATGTAGGTAGGATTTGACTACCAAATCACCAGTTTAGAATTCTAGTAGCATTCCAAGTATCAGACTAATGATTTGGTGGAAGGATTTATGAAAGTGGAACTTGTGTTATTTATACAAAATTGAATTACGTGGTATGAGAAGGACCATTGTAGCTCTTTGAAGGTTGTAGAGTCGTCATCTACAGGGGCCATCTATATCTGAATGTATCTAGAGTATTCTTCCATGATGTTAATAGCTTTTATCCAAGTTTTCACAAATATCAATCACTCTTTCACTGGAAGGGTAAAATCATCTTTCATACAATGGCGGCTGATTTCATGGAAGTCAATATATAATATGATCTTAACATTATTCTTCCTTGGGAGAACGATATTAGCTAGCCACTTATGGTACTGAACATCCATGATGAAGCTAGATTTGACAAACTTATAATCACCAACATTTACCATGCCACCACGAGAAGGGTTTATTTTCTTGGGAGGCTACATTACCCCGTGATGAATCACTAGGAGAAAAAGATGGTGGATGATGACTTGTGGGTCTAATCATGGAATCTCATTCTATGTTCATTAAAATAAATAATGATGTTTCGTTATGAAATCCACATAGTGCTACTATTAATCCACAGTAATGGATTCACTATTAAGTTTTTGCCTTAGATATAACTAAATTACTAGGTTCACCTAAACCAACTCATTGAAAATAGTGGAGAAACCCTCCTAAAATTAAGTATGCGCGTCTTACAAATATTCTTCATCATTTGAGTAAGGGGAGTTAGTTGGATGAGATGGATCATATGGTCTGACTAATTCTTGGTGAACACTAGTACCAACTTTGGCGGATGTAGAGTCTTCATTGGGAGCCGTATACTCTACTAAGACCATGATGATAGAAGATATTGTCCCAATTCATTAGGAATTCGACCACATGTCTATGGTTGATATTAATATAATGGTGTCAGGTGGCCTTTTTGTTTAGCTTAACCCAACTCATAAGAACAAGTGGGTCCTAGGTATGATTATTATCATGGGGTGAATATCTTACTACATGACAGGGGTGTGAGATTTTGGAATCACTAGAGCCTAGAATATGTAAGAGTACAGGGTAATATTTTGATATTCCGTGGTCCTTGGGACATGGAAGCCTATCATCCTAGAAAAAAAAAAAAATTTCCCAATTCTCACGACATATCCTCTGTTAGATGTCTCAAGAAGATGAAATTAACATCTAAGTTTGTCAATGGGTTAGCAGAAATGGTTGTATTATCGATATCATTGGTTTATAATTTATTTTTATTCCTTATTTAATATATGTAAAACAAATATAGGGCTTCAAAACAGTCACAGGGAGATGCATAACTTTGAAGAATTCCTACATGACCATTAAGTGAGTACTTGAGTCATTAGTGAAATGAGGTGGGGACTATTTTATGAAAATGGAGCCAGGGACTTCCCATCATCTTGTTATAGGTGTTGTTCAATAAGAAAACCCTTAATTATTTATTTTCTATAAATCCAAAATACTAGGTTTTAAATTAATTATACTTCAGAACCTCCACATGGTCATTTCATAACACTGAATCTTCAGGTCAGAGGAAATCAAGTCTACTTTAGTCAGCCCTACCTTGTAGATAGTCTAGTTTGAGGTGAGATTGATCAAGGAACATGTGTAGTCTAGACTAGGATGCACCTCTCTGGAATTGATATTGTAAGTGATGGATAGTGGGTATATGTTCCCTCATATATGGGAACCTTCATCTTCTTCGAAAAAAATAAATGATGGCTTGAATTTTTGCTCGTTCCACTTTATCTACATAGAAGGTCTATGCAGACACTACATCTGTTTCAAAATGATTGGGATTTCACAAGGATTCAATGAGGTCCATACCCATATATTTTAAAATATGGAGGGCCTTGAAAATTTATTTATTTTAAGGTAATCTGATGAGGTACTCCAACACGTAGTTCTTCCATGCCAGATGTACCTTTCTTAATGTAGGGGGTTATTCATTAGTATGAGGCATGAAGGGCACTGCTATCCAAAACACTTGACTATAAATGGTGTTGTAAATGTCATACTGCTCATCAGATAACTCACCCAAAACACCACTAGATGAATTTAAAATGATTGAGGCCATTCCTTAGAAAGATATGGCTGATCCTGATGCATCTCTTCTTCTTGGTCAATTATCACAGTCAACTGTAGAACAGTGTTTGATAGAGTAAACAATGAGGATTATCCCTACTTATCTCTACAAAACATCATCTATATGGTCTCGATATCACGCACTACATGGCTTGAATAATTTTCTAAAGAATTCCAGCAACTTTTATTTCCCCAACTTTCTCTAAGATTGTATTGACCAAAGATCCTTGGGGTACTGTCCTTATATTCCTCATCATCAGGAACGAGAAAGGAATCCACCAGTTAGATTTTTTTCCTAGAGTTATACTTTTTCATCATCATATGAGTCTCTTAATTCTATGTGGACCCTTGGGGAGATTCCCAACTACAGAGGAATGAAATCAGTGGGAGTTTGAGATGGATTTGGAACTAGTAGGGGGAATTTATTTCCATTTCAATACAAAAACATACTTTTATAAGACGGGAAAATCTAGAAGGTCGATATAGAATTGTTATCTTGAGAAGGTAAAACAACATCAAGAGTTTCGGGAAGACCTGAGCATGAATGGGAAACTATTATTCATGACAACTATTGATTATACATCTATTCACCATGGTTTTTAACCTATTTCCATTAACTAAAACCCTAAATGTCACTATTGGTCTTTGTAGAGAGATGTGCCACATGTGTCGGGATGTGTCACAACATGACCAAACCATTGACCACTTTTTCCTTGAGAAAATATTGGAACCAATTTCAATTATGAATGGTATTTAAAAGGATTATATGTTATGGGAAATGGTTGGGTTGATTAGTAAGCTCAGGCTCATGGGGAATATTATACTATGTCAATTTCAGAACCCCATATTCCAAGGCACATTGAAAATTTTTTTGAACCTGTGCTTTGAAAGAGTATGTTTGATTTATCCAGAATGGGAAGGGAATTCTAGGAGCGTAGACCTAATGTGGTGCTAGATCCTGATGAGGTGTTGGATCCACATTTTTTTAATTAGGTGATAATTCATCATGTGGAGGTGAATGTTGATTCTACTCTGGGTGAGGCTAATCTTGATGAGGCTAATGCATAGGGTAAGACATCACATGGTGAGGCTCTGCGGGAAATAACTCTAGATGCTTTGGGGACTAAACCTATACTATGTTAGCAGTCTATACCAGGGTAGCTCTTCTCACTGGTGTTTGAAGCAGATAAGTATGTTCTTTGTTGGCTTGCTACATGGCTTCCTATTGGAGTAAGTCCTTAACTGAGAAATTGAAGATTCTCCCTAGTATGTTATATGGTATGAGGGTGGGTACCAGTTTAGTCTTCATGTTCCTTATACACATCATTAGCAGATGCTCTTTGGTTAGCTGTATATTCAATGAATTGATGAGGCATTTCCACTAGGATATGATGACCACATCACAGTCATTAGGAATATTCTTTCACATAAATAGAATGGAAATACTTTTATTGTACTTGGTTGAGTTAAATGGTAGACAATAATCCTAGAAAGGTCTTCCCAATTGGCGATGGACCCAATGGGTAGCTGTCTATACAGTTGAACATAGCCCATTCCAATGTCTACAAGAAACATTGGAGCATGGTGGCCTCCAAATACTCTTGGGTTAACAACATGTATTTTCACCTTGAGATAACGTGAGCCACATAATATAATGTGATTCCCATCCCATTTTTGGGGTGAAGGTGGGGTTCCTAAAATCTAGGGGTCTTGGCATGTCATCCACCCATGTTGGATATGGCTTGCCATCAGATGAGATATTTGCCTGTCACATCTCTAGGAATTTCAGGTGAGTGATGAGAACATCTTTTAGATCATCTTGGTGGGGGTTCCTATCATTGTAAGGACACCTAACCACCAATTTTTTAACATGATAACAAAGATGGTAATTCGGCTCAGTGTCTAATGGTGAGACCTATGGAGTGGCTTGATATGGGACTTGTGGAAGGTTATCATGCTGCTCATCTAGATTCGTCGAAGTGTCCAATGGTTTTTTACCATAAAATACTCTTTTTTCTCTATAGGGAGGTGTTGAATTTTCTATCCCACTGAAGATCATATGATTGAGATGGACTTTTTGTTTCAGTTTCTTCACTAGTGTAGGAGGAACACAATCATTTTGAGGAGTTCCATAATCTATGTATTATTTAGTGAAGAACTCATCAATGTTCCAATTCTAATCTACGAACTAATAGAGTAAGCCGATGATTATGGTATCGACCACTATTTTCTATGAAACATCAAATTGATTAGATGGATTAGAAGTCATGATCTTCCCATAACACTTTTTGTTATCAACCTAGTACAAATTGATTATGTGTCATATCCATGGATGAATGCCTACCTTTTAGGCGACTGAGAACAACGGTATGAGGGTCTACCTAATTATTCACTTCCCCAAGAGGAACGTTAAATTTATTGGACCATGTTACAATATCACTATCCTTTGATCTATATTATGGGAAACCATATCACCACAACTATTCCCAAATTCATATCCTCAATATCAATGGGTGGTTTTGTTGTCACAAGATTGGACTAAAATAGAGAGCATCCTATTGTCCCTTTCCTGAGATCAACACATGTAAATCATCCTCTTCAATGATTCTACATAGCACAATGAATCTATGGTTGATTCTTTGTTTGAAACTATGATGGTAGACATGCAATGCTAGATGTTGGGCCACTGGAGACTGCTTCCAACTAAACCATGTGGAACATATAATCTATGTCATCAAAATGGTCCCAACCTATAGGGTATACAAACTGAGGGTCACAGAGCCGGAAATGCATCATCCAATTTGTTTAGTGGAAACATGTGACATGGTCCTTGGTGAGGGACTTTGGGATGTTAAATTTGGGAACAACATTTGGTTAGAAAACCACTAACAGCTACTCAGTGGCCATAGTATCCCGCATGCTTCCTTCTATAGAACCAGGTGTTGAATCATCGTTGGTCCAAGATCCAATTGGTTATTAGTGAGAGAATAGTGGTGGAACTATTGTGGATTGGTACTATAGTGGAATGGACAATATAGGAGCTTCTGTTTGAGTCTATTTCTCTCCATACAATGTGTAATCTATCTAGGGTAGTACTAGCTGCAACATTACATCCTTGTATGACTAAGTGTTTACCACTACCTCATGTGTGAGTGTAGGGAAAATCATTGAAGGGTCTATCAGATTGTCTTCATCGTTCAATTTCCAGAATAACATTTCGTGATATTGGGTAGAGGTAGACAATGAAACATCATACGATAGAGATGAATGCAATGTGAGACCCTTTAAGAGAGTCAAATCATCATCAATATGCATGTTCCTATGATGGGATTCAGTAATATTGTGTATCTTACCATACGGGAATATAGAATTCACCTACAATCTTTTCCCCATACATTGATGTAGTTTATTGGGGTGGAATTTTGAACATTGAATTGCATTATACCTCAAAATATGAGAAGCGAAATGGATTGAAAAATAATTGGTTCTTCCTAAAGTTTTTTCATTATTGCAGGTGGTTTTCTCTTCCACCATGAGACGTTTCTTCATGGTAGGGATGTTCTTTGGCATGGTGAGGACATCAATGTTTGTGAGTTGTAACATGAGTAGGACCTCCTCATTGATTTTTTAGCACACGTGGAGGGACTCTATATCAATTGTTTCTAGAGTGGGGATGAACTCCTCTCGAACAATTGTATGAGTGGTTAGGTCCTCCAGCCTGAATGTTGATGATGTAGGGAGGACCTCTTCTTTTGTTAGAACGAAAATGGGGAGGACCACCAGGTTAAATTCTACTAATGGCATGTAGATGACCTCAATGTTTAATGTCTATGGTACAGGCAGGACATCTGCATCTATGGGTTCACGAGCAGGGAGGACCATGTCTTGACTTGATGCAATCAAGGGGACGACCTCCACATTGACTGTTGGAGGAGTTGGAAGCTCATCCACTCTAGTCTTCTATTACATGGGTAGGATCAATGGGTTTTCTAGTGGTGATATAATGAGGAAGAACTCCTTACATATTGGTGATGAAGTAGGGAGGAACACTACATTGATTATTACTAGAGAGGGGAGGGACTCTGTTAGAGATATGAATAGTGTGAGGAGAACCATTGTGCTGATGGAATTTGACATGAGGAGGACCTCTGAAGCAAGAACCCTAATCATGGGGGGACCTCTATACTAGATATCAGTAAATTATTGGAGGACCATCACATTGAACACTGCCTGGAACATGGGGAGGACCTTTATATTTAGTGTGAGATCATAGAGGACCTCTACATTGGTTGGAGGGTACATCAAGAGAACCTCCATACTAAAGCTAATTATCATGGAATACTCTTTAATGGAAGCCAGTGATGCTAGTGGTTGATAGGGTGAACCGAACCGGCATGTAGGGCAGCTAACGTCTCTATCCCAACCAGGTGTAGATGGTTCCCTTCTCTGTAGTAGAAAGGATCTAGAGGAATTCCTGGGTTGTGGAAGTTGGAACTAGAGCTGTAGAAGTCACTACCTCCTAGAATCCATCATCCTAATATTGTAACCAATCATGATGTTTAGTCATTCAGACAAGGGCAAATAGTGTAGGGGAATAGTCCACCCATTCCTCGTCTTGGATAACTGGTCGCTGTAAGAACTGATAGGGCCAAGTGGGATCTATAATTGGTGGGTCCTCAATAGTAGTCATATCCAGGGGGACTCCACGAGTATCCCCAACCTCATCATCATAGGGAAGAGAGTCTTAAAACCACTATAGGTAGAGGATCCACAAGAATTTCATTGTTATATTGGGGAGGAGTGGCTCCCTGTACCGCCTTTAGTAGAGGTGGTTTCATTAAGGCATTGAGTACTTCAGGTCATGGAGGTCTATATACATCATGGTAATGATCCCTTTATTGGTCATACTACCTTACGGGGGTGACCACCACCCTCTTGGAAATGATCTTCGTGGATGAGATGGTGTGTTGGTGCAACGTAACTTTGGTCGTAGATGATGTCACAGAGAAGGTGGAGTCATGTAGGACTCATGGGTTGACATTTATCCTTCCCCGACATATGAGGAAATTGAGTGATTGGTTTCCTATATTTTAGGTTCTGTAATGTAGTAGGATTCATATATTAGTACAGACGCGGAGATATAAATTCAAAATTAACTACCTTTTTTCAATCATCTGTGTTTGGAGAGATAGTTCCACAATGATGATATCATTGAGTGGAATTTCTAGTGTTTAACTTACCCCAATATCTTTTGAGTTCTAGTTAGGGCCAAAATTTGTATGGTGGGTCTTAGAGTGGAATAGTTATATCTAATTACATTATTATCTATTAATTTATCAAACGATACTAGTCCCCTTTTTGAGGAGAATAGTTTCAGGTTGAGTTCACTATTTCAGTTAGGTGACTGACATCGGTAGCATCTGAGAATAATCATTGATTTGATGACCAATGTGGATAATCCCTATGTTTGAAGGATAAGTGCTTCATTTGATATTTTCCATTTGGTTTTCTGATTTTTTTTTCGAGGTGTGCCCAACTCGTGTGTCTGAAATTGCAGTTGTAGTACATCTTGTTTCCCCACAATCCTTCTTTCCATGGTGGGTGGATTTTATCACTTTTATTGGAGATTTCTACTCCTTGATATAAATAAGATGATGGGATATCAGTTCCTCCATCCATGGATCACTCATTGGAACTTGTTTCATATTCCGAGTATCCATTATAGAGGTAAGTCATGTTCATGGGACTCATTCTCAGTGCCATCTATTTTTGGATAGAAATTAATTATTCTTCTTATATTTGAATATTCCATTGGTTCTTCAGTGGGAATAAACCTTCAGTTAGGAGAGTAGTCACATTTACCATCACTGACATGTGTGCATGCTAAGAGCATTGGCCTCCTATAATCATTCTCAAAAGAAGGATTATCATGTAGGTATATTTAGGCGTGGAACCCAAGGCATCACATGTTTTTCATGAGGCAACTGATTCCAAAGCAATTTCTTCCAAGGCTTTCACCTCAAGAATCCCATATATAGAATAAGTTATCATATGGAATAGGTGGATATTTTCCAATGATTTATCCTTAGGCATGCCATATTTAGCATAATGTAGTAGTAATGAATGACCAGTATAACGTCTTGCAGATATGGTGTAACACTAATAATAATTCCACCTAGAGGTTGATCAATGAAGTAAATCCCTATGTGAAAAACATGGAAAGTATAACAATATATGGGTCAAGAGGCTCTATAACGGTGGATCCAAGAGGTGTATCCAATAATGGGTAGATTTAACACTGTGAAGGTTGGTCTGGACACATTTGGAGGTGCATCAAAGAGGTTAACCAATAGGATAGGGCACAATGATTTACCATTTGGAATGATTGAACATCAAGGAGGCATCCTATGTACCTTTCCATAAGGTAGTGATCAAATCCCACATAGTTCAATGTTTAAGTTTAATGTAATGTGATTGGATTGGTCAATGTAATATAATGTCATGATGTAGGCATACTCACATTGTTAAATGAGAGTTGGAAAGGGATAGTTAGTGGGTTATGCATGGAATCTCCCCTTCACAATAACATTTTTCTTGTTTGGATTTGATGTGGTGCGGGGATTACACATGGATACATCCCTTTAGAATATTATTCATCTTTGTTGGAGTTGATGTGGTGTTAAGATTACAAATGGAATCTTCCCATCACAATAGTATTGATCATGTCTGTATTTTATTTGGTGTTTGGATTGCACATGGAATATTACATTCGTAATAGTTTTTCTATTGGTGGGGATGATTTTGGGTTTATGCATGGAAGCTACATAAGAGGATGGAATGAACTCTCAAAGAAGTGGTGACATGGGAGAATTATAGTTGATATGGATAGGGTGGATATTTTATATGGATTGGATATATTGGATGGAGAGGATGGAGTGATTGTTTTAGAGACCATGAGTCTTCCTACATATCCAAATTGATTGGAAATCAATGACCGTATAATTAAATAAGGGAATCGGGGAAACACACTAGAGGATTAGGCCAATAGGAATAGAGGATATGGATATTAGGTGTTACACATTGGAGGACACACATAAGTGGATGTGGGTGACTATCATGGTTTATAATATCCCATAGGACAATGATAGTCATGGTCAGTGTGAGAAATACAATGTGGTAGTAGACTTGATGCTCATTTCATGAATGATTCACCAACGAGATATGATGTGGGGCTTACACATGGAAGCTACCAAGGAAGGATTTCATTACATGTGAGGAGGATATCATTCTATGTGAGGAGGATATAATTCTATTTGATTAATACATAGAGAGTCTTATGAATAGTGTGTGGGTATTCCACATGGATGATTCCTGATATAGAAGTTCTATGTGGGGCCTATGCATAGTAGTTTCCAAGTTCAGATGGAACGTGTCCCACGGTTGGAGGAGGTCACATCCCATAATGATCATACATGGAGCATATTTTGCTCATTAAATAGGATAATAATATAGTTTTATGTAATTTTCAGAGGACCTTTGTTCTAGGTAGTATTTCTTTATGATGAACAGATGTGGGGAACTCACTCCTTGGCCATTGGGATTATATAACCTCAACTCATACACCCTTGGGTGTGGGATGGGTACAGAAATGCTGTATTTAAATAAAGTGGAGAAGTTTTCAATTATGAGGTTAAAATTATAATTCATTTGATGATAATAAGAAGAAATTATAACCTCTATGCTGGGAAGAAAATGTTGTGTCAATGCATGCACTAGGGGAATAAGGGACATCTCGTGGGGGACCATGAAATCACAGCACATGAGTTTTGATGTTTGCATGGAAGATGTGCACAAAAGGATAAGGTTAGCGTGCAAGTGGTTCTCTAACATGGTTCTCTAGTATAATGTTAAACCATGAAGCTTCAATGTGGGTTTCATGTAATGTTGGAGGCTTTCACATTGTTATGGGGGTTCACGTAGGATTGGGGTCTGGACAAAATGTCTAGGGTACATGCAACAAGTGTCTTTTCATGCTCCCGACATTAGTTGAAAGAATTTGGGTGAGGATTAAAAAGTAGTGGTCCGAATATTTGGAGGACCCATAGGGAACCTATAATTCAAGATCAATACCTTAAGGGTTCTATTAATTTTCACTATTTGAGATGATCATTATTATGTTTAGTAAAGTGGCAGTTCGACTTTCATGGGATAACCCTGATGAAGGGGTGGCCTTATTCATATAGCTGGAATCTTAGGCAATGGTGGAAACAATTTTGGTCAAAAAATATGTCTTTAACATAGATCCATCCTTACCCATGGTGATCAAGTGCACAAGGTGCAGTTTTTCATCGTGTCGGTCACACAAAATGGTTACACACTGATGGTGTTCCTTCAAGAAATTTAGACATCTTGCATGTATTGGAAATAACTATTTGATGGGGAAAATGAAATGGTATGATTGTTGTAACATTTTGTGAATATAATTATTTCATGCTGAGGAGTTTTTATGCATGAAAAATTGATATCTTTTAGGAAGATAACATATCTGTTTGAGTGGCCCTTGCATAAGGGACAAGATATATGTTACATTGCCCACACAAGAGTCTTGCACGCAAATTTCAATAATGCACGCACACCTAAAAACGATCATGATCCTATTTGGTGCACTAATAATGGTTTCCTAAGTTGTATGATGGATTCAGTTTATCTAAATATGGTTTTTTGTGGCTTCTTCCAGAATTTGTCACCAACACCCTGTTTATAACAAATATTCAATCACTCTAAAATAATTATCTCACAAGAAAATTTATAGGGGGTTCATAAATAATTCTATGATATATAGAACCTTTATAGGGGTAGTGGAAAATGTATTTTAAATCATAATAATAAATTTTTGGAAATATTTTAAACTATATTGAAAAATATAAATGTTAAAAATAAAATTTAATTATAATTTTCAGGAAAACAACATGAAAATATTTTTGAAATAACAGATATAAATAATTCATAATAATGGATCTGGAAAATGAAATTATTTTTTAGGACTATATTTTTAGTGGATTATAAAATATATTACAGTGAAGGAAAAATCCTTTTTTATAATTTTAATATATCATTATTGAAACCCTCTTTATAAAAAAAATAAAAATTATTCTTTCCGAAAATAGGTTAATATAAATGGATTAACCACATTGGATAATATTTTATTCATTTTCTGAATAAGAAGTGAAATGATTTTTGGAAATAAATAATTGTGGAATGGTGGAGAAACCATCATAAAATATGATGAGTATTTTTTCCAACATTGTATCATTTTAAATAATAAAGAAGTTTATCATCAGAGAAGAATTGATGTTACAAACCATAAAAAAATTTCAAGAGAAAGAAATGAAAATCCCCAAAAGCATGAAATGAAATAAAATATAATCAATCATTGGGAATAATTTACCCTACTTATAATAATAATGTTCATTAACGAAGGACATAACTCAATGTAAAGGAACGGAGTTAACAAAAACCCTTACAAATTTGGAAAATATTAATCAAATAATTATAAAAGAGATAACATTCTGCAGAACTGTAACAAATATTAATATAAAAATAGAAATGATATAATATTTTTAAATGGTATTATAAACTTTATATAAATTAAAATTGGTGAAAAATAAAAATCATGTCTCAAATTAAGAAATGGGGGTGGAAAACTATTACATTTACACTTGACTTACATATAATTTATTTAAACATTTAAATAATAAAAACATACATCTTAATAAAAAATTTTATAAAATTAATTTTTTAAATAACATTTTTACCCAATAATTATATATTTTATATTATATTTATTAGTCATTTATTGTTCAATTTCTTCATTGATTGTCAGTGATTTTGATTTCTTGCCACATAATTTATAATGTCGATGATTATTCCCATACATTGATAATATTTTGATCATTAATATATTATTTATATTTTCTATTAGATGTTTATTAATGATATAAAAATATATAGTTTCAATCTATGAGAATTTCAGTCATGATTTGTAAAGATGATATATGTGATGAGAATTCTTTGGGAAATCTGTTTATATTAATAGATTCCATTATAATGATCACATATTTTTGTGACATAATTTAAAAATCATATTCATGGAAAATATTACTTATAAATATCATCTATTTTCATAATATATATTCTAATATCCATCCATTTATAGTGGTGGTGATAATTAAAACATTTCATCCACGGAAGAGGTGGTCCCCATGTTCACATGTGAAACATATTTATATTTCAAAGGATGGAAAGACAAAAATATAATCTATAATTTATCATTAAAAATTAAGAATTATGTAATAGATATAATCTTTATCCATTAAATAAATTTTTATTAACATCCATATATTTAGGTGTAACGAATTAAACATAACATCCATGTAGGTGGTAGTCTATATGTACGGTTGAGCGGCATTTTAATTTTATGAATAAATAAGAGGGGTAATAGATAACAGATTAAACATGTGTATAATAATTGTAATGTATAGAAATTATAGTAATCTAATAATATTAATATGATCAGAATATACTTATCAAAGTATGGATAATACTGAAAAAGAATAATTGGGGGTGGGTATTACTCATGTTGTAGATTTGAGTGTTCCCCTAAAATAACTCTTGGAGTTGGAAGACATGGAATACATTATTGTAAAATTTGTTGAAAAACATGTAATTTTTAATAGGAGTTGTAAAATTTTTGTGTCTTAAATTAATTTATAATTATTTTATGTATTAATTAGGGTGGATGTTATATCCTTTTACAGTTGAAAATGTGGGATGTTAATTTGGAATGGATTGGTAGCAAGGGGTAAAGATGGAATAACATTGGAGTTAAGTGAGTTATATGAGTAACCGTTTTTGATAAATTTATTTATGAATTTACAACTTATAATAATTCTTCCATATTGTTTTTTTAATTTTTAATTTAGTAAAATATAATCCCCTTTATCTTAGTCATTTTTATCCTTATTAACATTGATTAAAAATTTACAATGGTAACTATTTTTTTTAAACATCTCTTATCCAATAACATAGAAAATTTGGAAATGTTTAATATGATTTTTCAAACCATTTGGTAATTTATATTTCTAAATATACGGTAATTAAATTTAACATAAAATATAAGATATACAAAAAAAATGCTTTTTTAGAAAACTGAATATTTTTTCCTTACGTTTTTTATTCAAACTGAGTGTTAATATATTTTTTATATTCTAAAGAATAATTTAATATTGAAAATTTGGAACTGATGAATTTAATTTATTTATATAAAAATCTCAGATCTCTTATAAATTAGTCTTTTTGAAAATTATCATTTTATTAGTGAAGGGGGAGGAACATTTATAAATATTGATAACATTACATTCAAGTCATGTAACATTCAAAGGGAAGTGTCTTAAAAAGTATAAAATAATGGAGTGGTAGTGATTATTGGTCGATATATCTCTTGTATACACAAATAATGGATATTTTTTGAGATATTTTTGTTTATTTATCCTTAATTTACAATTTCAATATAATTTAATCTAGCCACTATTACTATTTTTTTACCTTGATAAACTAATTGTATGTCTAAAAATGAAAGTAAACATATTATCTAATTTTATATGATGATTCCGAACATGAATATTGTTTTATAATATTAAATTCATATAATTGATATAAAATTAAAAATAATATATGTATGTCACAGAGAAAATATTTTATAGAAAAATATAACATGGGTTCAAAAATACCAAATTTATGATTGTAAATTAAAATTAGTAAATTTTTGAAATTTTGATTATATATATATATAATATGTATTTTGTTAGGAAAATAGTATCATAAATTTTATGTTTTGATTATATCCTAATGATGTAATAAAAGTCATGTTTTTTTTAAAATGGTATTTTATAACTATTCACCTATAATAAATATTATAGTAAAATCCCAAAAATTTATATGATTATAATAATTGTATTATTAATAATATATTATTTTAAAATTTTTCAAATATAATTTTAAAATACAGTAATATGTATTTCATATAAAATATAATGAAAAACTATTTATAAATGAAAATTAATTTTTGTTGAAATATTAACCACGCTCATTTTAGTTTTTTATATATTACAAATGAATTTGAATTAATATATTATTTATATGAAATATAAATTTTATCCTCATTTAACAATAATATATTAACTTCCTTGAAAGAAAAATTCATAGAGTATAAAAATAAAATTTTATTAAAAATAAATATATATGAAAAATCTATGTTATATTGTGTAACTCCCAATTGATTTACAAGTTTTTAAATTTTGAGGATGTTTTTAATTTTGAGTCATTGCATGGTTTTATTGAGATATAACATTTGGGATGGGAATCTAAGTTGATGAATGGCTCAAAAGGTATTTCAGACATGTTTTGAGACTTGAGAGTTGTTGGGAGTGTTCATGAGAGATTTCAAGAGGATTAGGGTGCCTAAAGTTGCATAATAGTTGTAGGGAGGCATTCACAGAGTGAAAAAATGTTACATTATGAATAATCTGACTATGGATATTGAAGGTATTTTATTGAAAATTCTTTCTATGATTGTTTATTTTATATTTTTAATGGATCCCAGAAAGAGAAACATGTTTTTTTTAAATTGGGGACTTTTCCTTAAACCCTCTTATTTTTATCTTATTCATTCCTCTCGTATTTTTGGTGATTTTTGAATTCCATGTTCTTCTTTAAAATTCTGTTCTACTTAATCATGTATTCATTTGACCATAAAGCCACTTCCAATTAGGGATAACCCCACACCTTCCAAATATCCCTTCTTCATCCCTTTGTTATTACATTATATTTTGGGAAAATTTAGTTAGTATTTGGTGCCAATTTTACAAGATCATAGTGGAATAAAAAAATCTATTGGAAATTTCATGCATATTGGCTAAGAGAGGTTTTTGATGGCTAATCATATACTAGAAGAAGCTGTTTAAATTAATGTAAGATGATTCAAAAAATTCATTATGATTGTTGATTATTTTTCTTTATATTTATGGATGTACATGTGTTGAAGTATTGATTTTTTTATTAAGATTGCATCAAATATTCAATATGGATTTTCCGTGTGTGGATGTTCAAGGATTAAATGAAGTGGTGATTCTTGGTTAGTAATCATGTTATTATTCATAATAAGATTAAATTAGATAATTAATTATAAAATTTTATAACTAATTATTTGTGTTTCTTGATTTGATACAGGTTTCTGATAGTGTATATGGTCTTCATTAAGTATGTTTGGATCACAAAATAAGTTTCGTAGAACATAGTGAGTACGGTAACTCTTTTATAGAGGTGGTTAATCACTTTAATACAAGATTATATTCTTATTTATATATGATAGTACTTACATGTATGCATTTCTTTAATGTTAATTGAATGATAGCGACCAATATGGATTTGGGTAGAATAGGCATTTTTTTATTTGACTTATTTTCCTTTGTTTAAGTTCCCCATAACAATTTTTTGATAATGAATCGCCCAAAAATTATTTCCCGACGGGGTGAGAGTAATGTTTGGATTAAAAAGAGACCTTGGGTTGTCTTAATATGTGACATGTGATACATGTATCCTCTAATTGACTTCCTGATGGATATTTTTATGATTCAAGATTCTTATGCATTGTGACGATGAGTGAGATGATCATTTATCTCATTCTTGTGAAAGACACCCTCCGTAGGATAGTTTAGGGAAAGGTGTGTGTATTGAGTGGGATAAGTCCTTTTTTAATAGAATGGTTTCATGTAGAGGGTTTCATCTGGGTGATGATATGTGAAAAAATACATGTGATATATTTTATGGGACCATATTGTGGATCATGGGGAGATATGAGAATCCTTAGCAGGGTGGAATAGACATTTTGGTTTGTGTTTGAATCATCTTATAGGTCAAAGTGACACCATGGTTTGATGGATTTGAGATGGTATTGATGATAACAAATTGTGGAAGGTCAAGAGGACCCATTAAATAAATTATTTGGATATTTGATTTGTTTTTTATGTGAGGGGTTAACTAAAGACTATTTATAGATGTGATGAGATATTTTGTTTTTTCATAGGTTGTAACCCTGACTGTTTGGGTAACTATCTTTTGATTATATGGTGATTATCCATCTATGTGATGTTTGATTCGTGGGGTGTTTAAATGTATATTTGGTTTGGTGTCTGTCTATTGAGTGTATTTTTTTTACTCATTAAATGTTAATATTGAGCTTGGTTTTAATTTTAGGGTGGATATACATTGGTGAAATGGTTGTGTTTTGGATGAATGTGAATCCTTGTTATGATTTTAATTGATATTGTTCAGATAGGGTGGTGGCTATCTGCCATTATATAGTTGAGTCATGGATTATTTTTTTATGAATTCAGCTTTACAATGAGAGTCTTAGGTCAAAGGAAAACCCTTTAAGTTGAGTCATGGCATGATGAGTTTATATTGATGGAAATATCATTGAGTTAAAAAGTAGTGGTTCAATATATAGATCTATGATCATAACCTATTTGGGGTATTAGGTAATAGTTTGGATATCAAACTACCTTCAGTGTTCGAGTATGATATTGGTCTCTGTATGATGGAATGGTGAATATGAGGAAATGAAATGGATTTATATAATGGTTCTAGAGAAGGTATGATTAGGGTTAGTGGAGGCCTTGATATCTCATGGTGACCATATGCATAGGAATTGATGGTGGTGTTGTTTGAAAAACAAAATCCAATGAACAAGTGTGAAATGTTTATATTCTTCGTCATACATTCATTTATATAATGGTTTATACTATGGGAACCTTGATTGACTATACTAGGATGTATTTATCACACCGTAATGGGAACCTAAATTCTTATATTGAAGTTAAATATCCTCTTAGTTTTTAAATATGACATGAAATTGATTAGGTTAATGAATATTGATGGTATTTAATGATTTTTTTTGTGAGGACATGGGATCGAAATAGCGTCAGTGTTCATGTGTTGTATTTTTTTATTTTCTATATGTTATTTTCATTATAGGTGACCAAATTTTTTTATAACTATATTCTTCTACACGGTACATTTGGTAATATAATTATGTTTATTTATTTCATCATACTTTGATCATTTGATTAATTTTTTGCCTATTTTTTTATATTTTATGAAATTTAATGGAGGAAAAAATATTCCAATTATTGGGATTAGGACCTCACCATTAGTCACAATGTTGTAACATCTGTTGATGTTCCCTTGAGGTTATGTGACAATCTAGCCAAAACATCATGATTCGGTTCTAGGGTATTAAAAACGTTTATCAAATGATAAATTTTTTATAATTATTTAAAGAGATGGTATAAAGGTAGTTTATACATTTTTAGGGGACTCTGATTGACCTCTCAATGGTGAGGATTATACAATTTTAAAGTGGGAATCCTTGGTTATCTAAGAGATATTATTTCAATTATTGGTTTTTTCTATTATGTTTGAGATTTTAATTTAATATAACATATTTGTAGATATTTTTTGGGGGTTTGGATCTTAGAAAATTTGAAAGAGGAAATTTTTCATCCATTGAACTATTAATATATGATTCACAATATATACACCTTCATGTGTGTGATTATTTTTAATTTTATTCTTATGGAAGGTCATTTGAATATTATTGTTAGTGGATCTATATTATTGTATATATAGTCCCTTTATCAAGGGATGTATGCAGAACCTTAGTGGGTTGGTTAATGAATTGATTCCCTCATGAAGACTCGATGAGGATAGTGATGTCTGGGAGGTGATTTTACCCGACATGAGTTTCCCTGTAGATTTTGTATAATTTATAGGGAGGAGGAAATGACACGAGAAACACATTAATCATTAAGGGAAAAATAACATGGATTGTTTTTAGTATCAAGGTTTATGTTTTATGGTAGAATAAGTTGGGTTCTAAGACCTATATTTCATGGTATGAACTTTATTTTATCACAATGGGAGTGTGGTATGAATCATTTGGTTTCAGAATGAATCTTGGCTAACAGGTAATTGTGAACATTGAATTTTCAAGGGTTATACACTTGGGGATATTGGGTGAGAATGCAATACATGTTGGGAACATTCAATGGGTTAGTAGAACAATCCTAGGTTATATGATCTATGATTCATGGGTGTGTGAGTCCTATTTCATGTTCATGTTTCATGTGAGCAGGTAACCATTTGATTTGGTTGAGATTAGAGTACATATTTTTTGATAACCTATGAGAGGATTCATAGAAATAAATCTTACTTGAAAATAATTGTGACCATTGGTGAGGAATGTTTTATAAATTTTTTAGTGGGTGATGGAAGGTGCACATTGGGTATTTACAGTTATCGTTTCATTCTGGATTTATGAATATTCTATGTGTATATTAATGGAGTGTTACTCAAATTCTCAAGGACCTAAAATACATGTGTTGGTGAAATTAGAGATGTCCCTCGGTGGTGCGAGTTGATGTTTTATATGGATTAGGGTGATAAGGAACTATCAAGTGGATTTGGTCCGTGCAAAAAGGTTTCAGGGATGAAATGTGAGTGCGACATTAGTGGACTAGAACAAGTTTGGTGATGGGTCCCATTTTTTGTAGAGACCAAGTATTTTTCTAAGGAAATTCTTATGGTAGGGAGATAATTATTGAGTATTTATAATGATATTCCATGTGATATGGTAATGAGTAGTGGTTGGTATATTTTGTTGGTGATCGGTCATGTGTGTGATGGACATGACCAATTAGAACATCCAGAAATGGAAAAAACATGGACCAAAGAAATGGGTGTTTAGGTTTTTTGGGTGATAATAATGAAACTCATATGTTTGAGAGTATCATGTCGGTTTCAGGTGAATTCCCTAAATTTTATATGGGTTATAGGTGGTGGTGAGTCCAATTGTTGAATGTTTGTGGTGACTAAGAGGTGTCAGGTTTTGTAAGATCTAATGGTAACATGTTCCATGTTTAATACCAAATATTTGGTTGTGTTTAGAGTGCTTTTTATCATTTTTATTGCAGTGGTTTTATCAAATATTCAGTTTGATCATAGGTACAAAGACTCTAAGGGAGATATCATCATTATTAGTCTGATTTGGGGATATATAACCATTTAATTCAACCATGATTCAGGTTTGAAATCTAATGTGGTAATTTTGGTGTGAATAAATGGTAAGAAAAAAATATTCTCATGTTTCATAGGTTGAAACTATGACTTGTGAAATGGTATAGGGGAGGAATAGTTTTATTTTGTTGTTTAGGGGGTGAATTATTGATTTGGGACATGGTTTGGGGGATGAACTAGTTTCATTGTGTGATTAAAGGGTTGAATCTTGTGATTAAACATACTGAAGGTGTTGTTTTGTGCAGTGATTCTTTGTAAAGGAAAGAAATTGTATCATGGATGAATAAATGAGAGGGACCCTATGTGTTGGGGTCTTCATTGTAAATTAAGTGTAGTAGGAATGTTTTCATTAAGAAAGTGTTGGTGGGTGAGGATGTGTGCTTCATGAAAATTCCATAAAAGGAGGTTTTACTAGAGTTTGGGTTATTTTTTTCGCATAGTGTGATGAAAACACAATTGAGACTATCATATAGTTGTGGCTGGAAGATTGGATGACCATGACAAGTACATTATCGATAGGAGAATCCTCTATTGTGATAACCATAGATTGTAATTGAAAATTTAAGGAATTTTTTATACAGGGGTTCACTATAAACATATTGAAGTATTTTTTTAATAAATAGTGGTGTGTATAAGATGATGGGTTCAGTGATTTCTCATTTTGTTTTGGTTTTGGTAGTGATCTGGTGGCTAAAATTCCACAGAATAGCATGTTTGATGTTTGTAGTTGTACAATAGAGGTGGATTTGGAATTTAGGGGATATAGCATGTCTAATTGATGGAACATTGGTGATTATGAGAGTATAGCTAAGTGGTTTGAGTTTAACAAGGACTATTGATCTTGAGAACCATTATGGTGGGGAGTTTATTACACAATGAATTTTCTAGTTGTTATATTTTGAGGAAGAGTTTTAATTTTGAGTTACTAGGAGTCCTTTTTTGATAACCCAGAAATATGATGTAAATCCAAGTGTTTTACCACATATAGAAGTACATTTTCGTGTATTATGAGTAATTAGATGTGTCATGAGATTTCATGAAGTAATTATATAGTACCAAGTGGCACTTTCAACTCATGAGGAGCTTGATGGATGCATTCATATTGTGAAAAATATATCACACTATGAAAAATAAGGGTATTGGTATGGACGAGGTTTAGACCAAAATTTCATTACATGAAAGTGTCTTTCACACTATGAATGGACCCTAAATAGTTTTTTGGGTGTTTGATATAGAGTACTTTTCCTAAAACACCCTCATTTCATTTTTATCATCAATCCTATTGTGATTTCAGTGATTATCATGTTCTAGGCGCTCCTTAAAAATTGTTTCTTTCTTGATAAAGGTGTTGTATGATCCTAAAAACACAACTTCATACAAAAAACAATGAACATTTATTATATATATTGTTTAGCAATTTTTTATTGGTTTTTGTTTTTGGAAATTTCGGTTCTATTTATACACTAATTCCACGAGATCATGATTGAATCATTTGGAACTAAAAATTATTTCATGGAAATTTTATAGGGGAGATTCGAAAAGGTTGATCAAATCCTTTTAGAAGTGGTTCCCATTGATGGAATCCACTAGTATAAATTATGTACGAATTTTCATTAATTTTTATGGAATTTATAGATGATCTGGTTTTTAATGATTAGAGTTCTTTCTCTATATAGTTTTGGAGATATACTAGGGACCCTAATGGGTGTGTTTGTTTTGGATTTGTTGAAGAGATGATTTGATGTGAGTAATTAGGTTATTATTACTAATTATATTGAATAATATAATTAATTATTTATGTTTATTAACATGATATAGGTTTAATGGTGTGGGTATGGGCTTCGTCAAGGGCGTGTAGAGATTAGACGAGGTTTAATAGACCTTAGAAAGGATGGTATGTCCTTGATAGATGAATGTGGTCACATATAAGAACATATGAATTTATATGTATGATTATGCTTTCTTTCATGTATTTCATCAGATGTTTTAGAAAGATATTCACTAAGAGGGGCTTTATAAAAAGAGGTTGGTTGGCGTTTCACCTCACATTCTCGAATTACATTCTTCATAGAACTTTGGTAATATGAAATCATATAGTGGATGTTTCTACATGGAGAAATAAAATCATTTTTACTGGGAAGAGTTTATAGGTTCTCTCAGGATGTGATTTAATATTCTTGTAGTCTTAGATCACATTCCCTTGGTTTAGTTGAATAGGTATGAGAGGCTTTTGCCTAGTGAAGATGGGTGAGATAGTAGTTCATATTATGTTTGTGAGAGACACCATCTTGAGGGTGCTCTAGTCATTAGTGAGTGATGTCAGTGGGAAGAGTCCTTTGGAATTTTACACGATTCATGGAAAGGGGTTGCCTCATTGTTACGAGTTGAGATATCCCCCCGAGGAGATATGTGAGGGGACCCTTGTGTGGTTCTGTAGAATATCAATAATTTAAAACATATTACAATAGACATGGAGTGTAGTGGTTTGGGAAAATCCTATGTTAGTAAAACCGTGAGTGATGAGAAATTGAGAATATCATACATGGATGACAAGGCTGAGATGAGCCTATAGGTTGTGATTTCATAATGGGGTGATGGTGATGTTATGGTATCAACGAGAAGAGATAGTGTTAGGTCTAGAGGACGTAGGGGATTCCCTGGAGGGTGTGATGATATGTGATGGGATATGAGATTTTTGAGGATTACATGGCATGAATGGTGTGAGATGGTGTTCATTGTAAGGGTATATAATCCTACCTTTTTTGTGACCTTTTTATTAATATTTGTTCATTGTTCATTAATGAGACAGTTGAGTTGTGGGATGATTATCTATAAAATTGTTCTTCTTTATATTTTGGATATCCATCAAAGAGATGGATAAATCAAGGAATGTTTATATTCATCATGGTTCTAATATGATGGTGGCTATATTTCAATGATATGGTTGAGCTATGGATGATTGTATAATGATATTTTGAATTGATGGTTTTTTTTGGCAAGGTGGGTGTTTTGTATGGTGTAAAGGGATATACCCCTAAATATTTTTGGTACAGTGTTATGATTATACGGTTTTTATCCATTATTGAGAAGCTTGAGTAAGGGGTTATTCCCTTAAATGTTTGGTATGATTATATGGTGGTTTTCCATATGGGATTAGTTGAGTCATTTACTGTTTATATTCAACATGATATTGATTATATTACATTTATCCATCACTAAGATGGTTGAATCATGGATGAATATATATCCTTGTTATGATTTATTGAAATATTATTCGGATTGGGTGGTATCTATCCATCATGAGATGGTTGAATATTTACACTATTTATTAATGATATTGAATTACATTGCAATAATGGGTCATTGTACATCCTATTAGATGATTCATGGTATGATGGGATGAGGTGATGAACCATACCTTGAGTAACTACAAAATGGTTCATAAAAATGGAAGTATGGTCATGACCTGTTTCTGGTATTATATCATGGTATAGATGTATCCTTACACCAAGACATGAATATGGATTGGTCAAAAAATCATTAGAGTGATATAGATGATGTAAAAAATTGAAATTTGGACATGGTGTTGAAGTAGCTATGATCTGGTGTTATGGCTTCTTGGTTATCACATAGTGACTAGATACATAGGGAGTCATGGTGGCCTAGTTACCACATGATGTTATGCATAGGGAGTCATGGTGGCCTAGTTACCATACGATGTCTTGGTGGCCTTGTTATGTGACATTTTGATTTATTATCTCATAAATAAACATATATGATTATGTCTACTATGGCCCCGCGGCGATAACGTATTTGGATGTATTTATCATGAACTGTAGTTCCATCATGATGGGTGTGTATAACATATATCTTCTTTCAGGCTCAACACAAGATGTTTAGTGGACTAGGTTAGTGTAGTATATGTGTATTTAGAGATAGGGTGTACGAGGGATGGGGATGATAGGAGGGCTAATGTACCTGTTTTTTAGGAAGAATTATTTTATATATGTGATTAGTTCAGTGGTTTATTAGTTGTTGTGTGACTGTATGATTCCACAAGGTACATTTTATTAAAGAATTATATTTATTTGTTCCTATGTAATTTGATTATGTAATCATTGATTTAGATATTTTTCTTCTATTATGTAGATCATATTTTAGGAAATAGTCTCTCAAATTTATGGATTAGGACCCCAGTTCTTATGTGTAGACTGTGGTGTTTGGGTAGGTACTATTGAGGTCATACAATACTCTAGACCAAAACTGGTGATTTAGGACAAGGATATCACATTTATCTATAGTAATTGAATTTATCAAGAAATTAGTGTTTTAAATTAAAATTAATTCTATATCTATATATATTTTATAACATGGTTACCTCTTTTTATTCCTTGAAAATTAAAAAATATATTATAATGATTATATGTAGTATATAAAAATTAATTTTAATAAAAGGTATAATGGTTTTTTATGTTTAGTTTTTCATATGAACAAATCTATTAAAAATTTAATTTATTTAAAGAGAATTTATTGAAAAAATACCATGTTGTTACAATCTATGAATGATACCGATGTATTGTAATGACCTAGGAATTTTAAATGACATTTTTTCCTTGAATAAATGTGTGTTACATATTGTTTAATAAAATACATTTAAAAAATATAAAAAAATTCATAACATTAAGGAGTATAATTATATTCGTCAACTATCTTACCAATTAAAATGAATGAAATTAAAAATGATAACAAATCTAAAATAGAAAAACGAAAATGGTAATGTAATGATCACCCAATCAAATAGAATCATATCCCCCACAAAAAATGATACAGAAATAAAAAATATCATTAAACCAATAAATATATTATGAAATGAAATAATAACCTTATGATAAGTTTTATGGAATTTTTAGTTAAGGAAGGAATTTTTATTTATATGATATAAAGAGAAATTTCATTATTAGGATTCGACCGTTTTATGAGAAAAACCTGTGATGAGCCCGTAAAGGGATGAGCAATGCTCGGGTTCCCCCCGCACCACCTTCCTCTTCTCTACCACAGATCGGTTGAAGATCTCTCATAGGTGCTCCTTTTTGGTGCGCTCGTGGTGTGATAATCCTCCAGTGGCGTCGTCGTGCAGGCTCGTCACATTCGGAAGAATCCACCGCTTTATTTGTTTCATGGAATTGTGGTTTTGGTTCAAAGATCGAGCTCCAGATTCTACAGACTGAGGTTTCCGTCGCTTTTCGTGTTGGGTATGGGGGTACTAGGAGGATATGCTCTCTCTACGCGGGATTGAAGGTGGCCGCGGGATCTGTGACCCCAGTCCTCTGCGAGGTCTTCTTCTAGTGAGGTTCATAAGGTTCCCTTTTTCTTTCTCTTAATCTACCCTTGTTCTTGGAGGTGTCTTTTTGGATCGAGGTTGTTGGTTCCAAGGGGTGGTCGTGATTCTTCATGAGACCTTTCCGTTTCAAGCTCTGCTCTAGCGTCTTCCTCCTTCGTCTCTCTCTGAGTTGGTCTGCGGCGGTGGATTCAAGATGCTTTGGGAGGTGCGGTTTAATCGGTGTGCAGTGTTCCAGGAGGGGTGTCCTTCATCAACTTTGTTCTGTGTCATGATCTGTCAGATGTTTCATTGCAGCTTCATCGATGATAAGGGTTTGTTTGTGTTGATTTTCTAGATGTTTGATTCATTAAAGGTTGTTTGGTCTGCGTTGGGAATCGATGTTTTGTGGTTTTCATTTCCCTTCGAAGGTGAAATCGTGTTCTGTCGTTGGTGATGGTTTGACGCCTTAGTCGGATGATTTATGGTTTGTTTCTGACTTTGGAAATGTGTCCTTCCCGAGGGCTTCAGACATCCGTTGATGGGATTATGACGAGGAGTGGATTTGATCCCGGCAGTGTGCCTTGAGGATGATCACAGACCGAGGCAATGTCATGTTGGTTTTTAAAGGTTGGATCCTTTTTTTTTAATTTGAAATCTCAATTTTTTGTTTGATGTCTTGGGGTGGATTTTGGAGCCTATTTGTGATGTTTGAAATTTGGTTTCTTTATGTTTGAAATTTTGCATATTGTGAGGTTCCCACTCACCCTTAAAGTTGACTTATGTGAAATTGAAAAAAAGGACCCAATGACAGTTATATTAGCATTGGTAAATATGCCCATTTCTCAAGATAACTGTTGGAAACTATACCTCTGGGTGATAATTTTACCATTATTTTTTTGTTTATAAGTAGTAATGACTATGGATACTTTTTACAGGAAGGATAATCGATGGCCTAAGCATGTAAAGTCAAACCGTTTGAAACACATTTTTTAAAACAATGGTGGGATTTATCATCACTGGGGTTCTCCCTTGACCTAGACCGAGCCTAGATTCAATATGTGAATCGGTAATTAAATCACATATGGGATAATTTCATTTTAGTAGAGATTACCACTCGGTAGATTATAATGCAGGAACCTCACGAAACTACCACCATCACACACAATTCTATCAGGTAATTTGCAGGTGTAATAAGTAGTTACATGTCTATACCTCAGTTATATAAATTTTAATTTAATTTTAATAAATTCATTATTTAATCTATAAATCCCTTTTAATAATATTTACTATCAAAAAATACATTTTCAATTAATAAGGATTTGGTAAAATTAATTTTTTGACACAAATAAAACATAAATATTTTTTTCTAGAAAATATGCAATGTTTGATGATAAATCAATGTGTTATTACTATTTATTTATTGAAATATTAGTTTTAAAAAACATTATTTAAAAAATTAATGATAAAATAATTTTACAACATCCTTCTAAATTTTTATAAGTGTTAGAAATTTGACTGTGACTAAAAACATCTATTTTTAAATAAATAATGATGTTTATATTTGAATGTTAAAATTATCTTATTTTGAGACTTTTTTTTGATAAAATAAACATAATTTTTGAAATATCATGTTAAAATTATGTTATGGTGAATTTATCATTATTTTCTAAAATACATTTTTTGGGGGGGGGACTGTAAAGAATATTGTTTTAGGGATTTAGTGTATTTTATGACATCATATTTATTTCATAATGATGTAATGTTTAATTAAAAACATTGAAAACCCTTGAATATTTAATTTTATTGATATTAAGTATTTTTAATATATTGTTTCAATTTCTATTACTAAAATTTACTTTACAAATTCCAGAAAGGATTTTTTTTAACATTACTCTGTGGAATCATTACATTTCCATGCCAAATGACATATTAAATAATGGTGTTCAGTTCTATGGTATTTAATTATCACTAAATATGACCCATGTTTGAAAAACCATGAGAAACCCCCATGGTTAAGCCAATGGTTTTTAATTTTCCACAACCTAGTTTGACATAAACTATATTTAGAAATTATTAAAAAAGATTATTCTGTTCTCCTGTAAATAACTACCCATTTCAAAATTTTCATTCACTACTAAAATATCCTATATGATGTTTCAGTGGTTTTTCCTCCCAATGAGTCCCTAAAAGGTTCCTCAATCCCCTAAGGTTCTATGTTTCAATATATATGAGTAACTCTTCATTGTAAGGTAAATCTCCCCCTATCTTTTTCCATTCAAGAGTCCCTTTGTGGCATATCTACCAATTACCGAGAAATTTTTTTTTTAAATCATTCTATAATCCTATTAATGATTGTGTTTTCATTTATGAATTCTTCACCCTTTTTCCCTATCATTATACCATTTTCTAAAACCTTGTTCTATACCCGTGATGCTATGAAAATTACTTCTTAAATTTCCATATTTCACATAAGAAATTATCGTATCATTTTTATTCGAATACCCAAACTACAATTATTTTATCATGGTAATTAAACTACATTTAATTTTTTAATTCAGTTATTTCCATATATGAAACTTTAATTTCCATTCATGGGTTAAAAAAGACGTGATGATGATGTCTTCAATCCATTTTTTAGGACCTGATTTTTATTAGAATCCCGTTATTTATTCTCTATTGGTTATTCATAAAATGGTTGATTATGATCAATGTGGAAAGTATAAAATTAATACATATGAATGTTTCACCATTATATCACTCCAATGAATTAGGTAAATAGCTTAATCTCTATATATTACCTTATTTATGATACAATGGTGAATAACATTGGTACTTTTTCTTTATGACACCTTAGTGATAATCCAAAGTGATATGATTATAACTGAAGCCTTTAAATGTTGTAGTCACATTTCCATGTTGTTATTCGTGTTCTTTTTATTATGATATAACTCTTTCTCCTAACCTATAATTATACCTTATGATCATTATTATTATTTCACAGAAATAGATGTTATATGTCTCTCTTATTTATTCCTTTGCTGGGCTCCATGATCACCCCTTTACATTGAAGTATGTCCCCATGTAATAAGAATCATAAAATTTATCTTTCAGTGAACCCATGAAGAAGTTTTTAATGTAGATTTAAAATACTTTTTTATGTTTTTATGTCTTATGAACAATTTTTTCATGAAACTAAAATTTAAAATATCCTTTATTTAGTAACATTTAATAAAAATCTATGTAACAAAAAGTATGGATTCCATATTTGGTATCAAAGGATGGTTCAGCTATTTATAGAAATTACGACTTGAAATGTTTTGGAAGAACCCTAGGGAAATGACTTAAAATATGAAAACATCCTATTTTTTTGATGAGAATTAATTATGTGGTCGCCATAAAAATAAATCATTTTTTGGATACGAACAAGTGGATGTGGATTTGAAATAGATGTACCTTGGGGTAAAACTAGAAAGCATAAATTTAATGTAGAATCGAAAGAGAACTAGTGAAATATAATGGGCATCACTACACTCCTGGTTCAACACTACTAGGATATATGTTTTTTTAATCATGATCTTTTTGTGACCAATTATTAAGGATATATATAAAATTTAATTTTTAATAGAAGATATTAGTAACTTTATTAATCTTGTTGTTTTAATAAATTAAACCCCTTTAGAATTATAAGATTCATAAAAGTCACACGGTTCTCGCTATGGTATTATTAATTTAGAAAAATGGATTGAAATAGGATTAACCAAATAAATCATGAGTGAAATTAATGATGCACTTATATTGGTACAATGTATGTTAAAATAGAAAAATTCATGAGGATAAAGAATCAACTAACTCGAGTTATAAACTATAACACAAATCATGTTGAGAGACCAGATTAACTACAATGGGAACAATATTACATTGATTCCTTCATGCATCAACAACCACCTTATTCCAGTGGATCAATCAAACCATTGATCTTGAAAAAATTGATAATATATATATAAAAGATCTTTTCTAATCTCAATTATTTGGAGAAAGATAATGTAACCTGGCTAGTATTACACTTATAAGGAGAATATGATCATGTTGGGAAACTGATTAAAAACATTAATCCAATAAATGAGAATAATGTTATGGATTGGGAGGCATTTAGTGGAATCTTGTTCAATAAATATTTCCCCTATTTTATACGAATGAAAATGGAGAATGAATTTTTTTTACCTAAAATAGATGAACAATGAATCAGTGGGAATATATGAGATAAAATATACACGAATTTCTTGATAAAACAATATCTTTTTTATGGATTCTAATGTAAAGTTTGATAAATTTTTCATTTGACTGAGACCCCATCTATGGTGGAATCTAACAAGTAATCACTATGATAGCTATGATAATATAGTGATGAGTGATTTGATGTATGAAAATAAGTTAAGAGAGATGTAGTGTTCACATAGACAGAATGAAAAGAAGAGATCAACGGATCCTAATTCCGGGTCAAACATTGATAACTAATGGGTATGACATAAATTCCAACTTCCCACATGATTAAAATGTTGTAAGATGCAATATATAAACTTATTTATTGTTATTTGAATGTGATACAAGTGTAGAAGAGATATCCATATAGCCTGAAACTATCGTGGTTAGGTAAAGCCCCAACATCTCTACACAATGGGAAAATAAGAATATGGTTTAAGACCACCTGTGTAACACCCTAATAGATTATGAGAATTATATTTTTTATGTCTTATGTTATATGCAACACCAAAGGAATCTTTCACTACACAAAACACTGGCTTGACTTGCATTACACACAATCACGACCTTCCTCGATAGCGTGTGTCGTACGGAATATTGAGCTTCACGAAACATCAATATATTGTTATAATATTATTATGTACTAGCCTTTATGAATATTATTAACTAAATATTTAATTTTATAACATTATTATTCATCTTACAAATTTTCTAGAACATGGTATGAGAACAAAATATATTTTTCGGGTAAAAAAAGTATTTTTTTGCCGCCTATTGTTGGCGCACCCACATTAAATCCTCTTTTTGACATGTTTATATGTTCAATTTGAAAAAATAATAAAAAATTTGGAATCAAGATATAAAAAATTACTTTGGATAAATTTTTCATATTAATCTGATAACTTTTATATTTTAATAAATAGTAAAAACACGCTATATTTTAATTAAAAACAACTTTTTTCATCGTAAAAATTTATATGGTTAAATTATAATATTTATTGGTTTTAAAATAAAAATAGAATATATTTTTAACATTTAATATAATGTATTTCCTTACCAATAATTTTACATTGAATTCATTGGTAAAAACATTTCAATCTTTGGCAATGTTTTAATTTTTAATACTCGTTTGCTTAACAACGAGATTAATTTTAAATTAATTACTGCTACTAATGTGATTTGAATTTTGAAAAATGGATTCCATATTTGGATTCAGTGGGTCCAAATTATGTTAATAGGTTACTTTTATTTTTTTACGTTATGAATAGTAACTATAGTAATTTTTATTTACTACAGTTAAAGGTAAATCGGGTAATTAAGGGTGAAAATAAGAATGTAAAATTACCCTAACATTTTACAAAATTCTATTGGATGAATAAAAGTCGACTAATATCATTTAATGGTCAGAATAGATTCATTTCATAGACGTTTAACCATGAAAATGATGTAATTATTTTTAAAACTAAAGAATGTGACAATATGTCACTCTCTTAAATATTATAAGTTTAATAATATTATATTAGTCACAAACATTATAAAACATCGAACATGAATAGTATCAAGAAATCTAATAAAATTATATACATCATTTGAATTTATTTATAAT
This sequence comes from Viscum album, assembly GCA_963277665.1. Taxonomy (NCBI): domain Eukaryota; kingdom Viridiplantae; phylum Streptophyta; class Magnoliopsida; order Santalales; family Viscaceae; genus Viscum; species Viscum album. Next base: position 1,991,417,380 of record OY728133.1, on the reverse strand, counting down.
TTTTAGGGATTAAATAATTATCATTAATTAGGACACAATAGTGATGTTGAAATAATTTTCTTGATTGAAATATCAAATAAATGAGTTTAAAAATATTAAAATCATTATTATATGAACTATTTAATGTACACTACTAATTTTATAGACAAATAATACATGTTATGAATCTATTAGATCTTTTAGTTAGAACATATATTCTCTGAGGATTTTATTTAAATTCAAATAAATGAATAGTGTAAAAGTTGACAATATTTTTATTTTATAAAAAACATATTAAAAATATGTTTATAAATCAAACAAATATATAAAAATTATGAAATAAAATTTATACAGTCTAAAATGTCATAAATTATCTAATTATGGATAATTCAAAACACATAAGTAATTATTTATAACAATTTAAAATTTAGAATCTTATTATCACAAATAAAATTAAATAGATTAAATAAGGATAAATAAAATTTATAATGTTTAAAATAAATTCCCAACATGTATACAATTTATTGGATGATGGTATTTCCACCCTATCTCATCTATGCTTCGTATTTGAGTGATTTTGGAAGTTTTTAAGCGGGTTTTTAATTTATTATAAATTAATATTTTTGATGTTTCCAAAGGTGCCCCTCTCCTCCCTTGTAAAAGGGCACCTCATCCCTCTCCTCTTTACACAACATTGTGCCTTCATGCTCGACCAAACCCTGCCCATTACTCTTCTCAACTCCACTAGTAATTTTCTAGAGGTCATGTTCTTCTTCAAAGACCATGATTATTGCCCTAACAGGAGTTTTCAAAGAGGTGTGTCGAAGAAGAGTTAATATCAATTACTAATTCTTTCAAATTTATTTCTTCTTATACTTCCTCTTCAATAGTTGTCTAAATATGAAGTAATAACATAAGTATCACACATATTATAATATGTTATTATAAATATGAAACATCCCAATTTCACCTTCTATACATTCTACATAAAATGAAATCACCGTGTGTGCTTACGTACGGAATACCGTCTCCACGCTCTAGTGTAATCTGTTTTCCACCACCACCTTACAAAGATGGGTATAATGGAGTAAATAATAACTATATATGATTATTGTAAAGTGATATTGATTCTGAAATAGTATAAATACACGTAAATACAATTCCACGATCATGGGAAGGATATCATCGCTCGTGCGTACGTACGGCCAACCGTCTCCATGATGTGATGTGACTCGTTCTTCATTATCTTCATTGAATAATGATTATATAAATTAATTTAATTAATATATATGATATATATTTCACTAATACCATTCTATAAATTTGGTATCTATAACCTAAAATTAAGAATAATAATTTATTCGAGAAAACATGCATAAGAACAAAATGCAATGAAAACATGAATAACAAGTATCAATGAATTATAACTAATAAGAAGATAAGAATATGACCATATAATATATCATAACAATGAATATGATTTTGAAATAAGTCAATGAAATTATTTAAATCATTATACATGAAGTTCGGATATGTACGAAGCAAATCAGACTTAAGGTAAGGGAAAATATCGAAATCTCATTTTTATCCGAGATTGTTTATACTTCAGAATTTTCTGGGTAATATTTTTCATCCACAAACATGTTTCCTCAATATGTAATATTATTTTTATCCTCGTTCAATTTTTTAAATCCAATTTTACCTATTGGTGAAATTTTAGTAAAATATATTAAAGGAATCTTTTGTCGTTTTCAGTACGAGATACTTTTTTCCTTTTCCAGGAAAAGTACGAGAAGAATGTTTTTTAACTTATACAGCATGAATGGATTTTTATGATTACATAGAACATTATTTCAATGAATCTTTCTTTACTTGTTTTCATGTTTATTTTTGATTAACTTCTTTTAGATTAAAATTAAATGACATGTTGTGAAAGGAAAAGTGTTTTTTAAGTAGAAAGGATATTTTCTTCAAAAATGGAGTTCAAGTGTTTTATCAAAATTATTTTCCATATATGATAATATAGTGTTATGTTTCTATCCCTACTTTTACATTGATTGGATTATGTTATGATGGAATTATTTTTATGAATTCCTTTTATCATTTATTGATTATGTTATGATGGCATGATGTTTAAAAAACCTATTTTTATTACATGGGTCATGCTATAATATATGATTTTTGGTTTTGTGCCACAGATAAGAATGGTTTCATTATGAGATGGGTGAGACCTATATCTCCCTCCAATGCATTGTGTAAAGATTTATATCTCATGATACAGACATGGCTGGAATGACATGTTAATCCAGTTCAGTGATACAGGACTTGAACTAGGAGTGAACTCGGTTCAGTAATTGACTTTGTCAGGTATGATGGTCTTGGCAATGAGCCTTGAATAATATGAAATGATTTTCTATTATTATGTGTGTATGGCAAAAAGTTTCATGTTTTAGGACATTATTATTGGGATTACATTTCACTTCTATGATTTATCCTATGTTATGATATTATGATCTCTTTTGCAGGATAAGATCATCAAAATGTTATGTTCTTATGAATGTGATATGATCGATATATCTTTTGTTTACCTTTATAGAGCATTTGATCTCACCTTTTTGTATGATTTCTTTTCCCTAGTTTAGGAATAAGGGTATTAAGTAGGATATGCAAAAAGAGAATCTAGATATAATGAAATAAACAGGAGACAATGTAGATGATTTATGAACGAGTTGTTTATGTTTCCCAGTTTCTAAATACATTATACCTATATGGTCCTATAATGGTTTTGTTATATGTTTTTAATAATTATGCTTCAATTATGAAGTAATAACCATGTATGTAAGTATGGGTCGTTATAGTTGGTATCAGATGATATGTTTAGTAACCATTGGAAACTAGGATGTAAAAGTCTTGTAAGAACTCTAAATATATGTCTAAATATAGAACACAATATTAGTGTTTTAGAAATGTCCATGAACAACATATGATAAGACCTAAAGTGTGAAAATTTATTCTTGATTATGTGGTTTTCTTATTATGATTAGTGTTTCTCACACTATGCTTCTTTTTTTAGTCAATGGACGGAACCCAAAAGAACCGTGTTAATGATGAATGTGATGGGAAATGCAATGATTGTCCCCCTAAGCAACCAAATCATATGGGTGCTGGAATGAAAAATATTGTATCCATGCTCACACAACATTCTCAAGCTATTAATCATGCTAGATGTCCAAACGAGCAAAGGAAGGAACAACATTCTGTTGAATCCTTCATGAGGTAGCGTCCAACATCATTCAGCGGGTCATCTGATCCATTAGTGGATGAACAATGGACCAGTACCACTGAAAAGATATTTTTAGTTCTACAATTTTCTGAACATGATCAAGTAATCTTAGCAGTATATCGTTTGGAAGGTGAAGCTGATAAATGGTGGGATCTTATTAAGAATATGAGGCAAAGGGATGAAATTGAGTCCATGGAATGGGACGAGTTCAAGAACTTATTTTTCAATATGTACATCCCTCATATTCTTCGAACAAAGATGGGGAAGTAGTTTCTTGAACTAAACCAAAAGGATGATGAATCTGTTCGTAAGTATGAATCAAATTTTACAAGACTTTCAAGGTACACTTCTGGAATTACTATACAACCTGAGAGTAAAATTGATCGATTCTTTTGTGCCTTAAATCCTAGTCTTCAAATGGTGTTATCCATAATGGACTTCAATAGCGACAAGGAAAATATCTTATGTGATCTCAAAGATGAGTGGATATTGGAGTAACCCATCAATCATATGAGTTTGATAAGAAGAGGAAAATGGAATTCAAAGGAAAATCTAAAGAACACACTTAAAAGGTGATGAGTTTTCCATTATTCTGAAAGTGTGGACAGAAACATGGATTGAATTTCTTAATGTGACAAGTAAATGTTTTATGTGTGGTAATGAAGGTCATCGGGTAGTTTAATGTCGAAAAAATTGGATGAAGATGTCTAATGATGAGAACAAATAAAGGGATACACAGAAGGCACCTCCTACACTTCAATGTTTCAAGTGCAAGGAAATGTGGCATTATGGCAGTCAATGCCCTAATCCGAGGGTTGTTGAAAATGATCTGCGTCAAAAAACTCTTAAGGCCAATGAAAAATGAATGTCACATGAAATTTTTATCGGCAATGTGGAGTATGATAACTAAGTAGTGAAAGGTACACTTACCATCCACTCTATAGTAGCAAATGTTTTATTTGATTCTGGATCCACCCACTCATTTATTTATGAAGAATTTTCTAAGGGTATACTTATATTACCTCAGTAGTTGGATATTGAGTTTGTTGTGATAACCCCAAATGGTACAATAGTCACATCAAAAGTTTAACATTCTCCTCCAATTGAAGTTTGTGGGAAAGTGCTTCCAGAAAATCTTGTGATCCTTCCTATAGTAGAATTTGATGTTATTATTGGAATGGATTGGCTTTATTTATACGAATCTGATATCAATTTCCAAATAAGGGAAATCAGATTTAATATTACCGATCAATCTACTATAATCTATCGAGTCAAGGATGAATATAACATTCCAGTGGAAATTTATTCCATCTTACGGGTCTTGATTCCAATAAATGAATGTTATTTATCTCAAATGGTTAGAGAGAAACTCACGATTAAGAATATTCCCATTTTACGGGAGTTTGATAATGTCTTTCTGGAGGAATTTCCAGGTCTTCTACCAAACCATGATGTTGTGTTTTCAATATAAATCATATTGGGTGTTATGCCTATTTCAAAGACACCATATAGAATGGCCCTAATTGGGTTTTAGGAATTGAAGAAACAACTCCAAGACAATCTTGATAAAGGATTCATACACCCTAGTGCGTCACCTTAGGGACCACCTGTTCTCATTGTTAAGAAAAAAGATGGATCAATAAGACTTTGCATTGATTATCGAGAACTTAACAAGATAACTATCAAGAACAAATATCCGCTCCCACACATTGAAGACTTATTTGACCATACAAGTGGAGCTCAATACTTTTCCAATATTGATCTTCGTTCAGGGTATCATCAATTAAGGGTCAAAATGGAGGATATACCAATGATGGCTTTCCATTCGAGGTATAGACATAATGAATTTATAGTGATTCCATTTGGTCTTACTAATGCCCCTGCTATCATCATATATCTAATGAATAGAGTCTTTAAAAACTATCTTTATTAGTTTGTGGAAGTCTTTTTAGATGATATTTTTATCTATTTAAATATAAAGTAAGAACATGAAGATCACTTTAGAATTTTATTAAAGACACTATGAAAGGAGAAGAATTATTCCAAATTTACCAAGTGTAAATTTTGGTTTCAAAAAGTTTCATTTTTGGGTCACATAATATCAAAAGAGGGGATATCTGTGGATCCAGCAAAAATAGAGGCTATGGAAAGTTGTTCGAGACCAACAACAGTAACTGAGATCCGAATTTTTCTTGGTTTGGCTGGATATTATCGACTTTCATTGAAATATTTTTCATGATTATCTAATCCACGCACCAGGTTGACTCGAAAAGGATTTATGTTCATTTGGACGGAGGAGTGTGAAGGGAATTTCAAAGAGTTACAAAGAATTTTATCCAGTGCACCTGTGCTCACACAACATTGTAGTGGAGAAAGGTTTTTGATCTACAGTGATGCATCCAAGAAGGGATTGGGGTGTGGTCTCATGAAAATTGATATGGTGATATATTATGCCTTACAACAGTTGAAAATCTATGAGAAAAATTACCCAACTCATGATTTGGAGTTAGCCACGGTAATATTTGCATTAAAAATATGGAGGCATTATCATTATGGTGAAAGGTGTGGTATTTATACTGATCATAAAAGTTTAAAGTATATTTTTACACAAAAGGAGTTTAATATATTCTAAAGATGATGGTTGGAGCTCATTAAGGATTACGACTTCTCAATTCATTATGACCCTGGTAACGCAAACATGGTGGTAGATGAATTAAGTCAACAAGACCATGCCAGCTTATCCATGATGTGGATAAAAAAAGATCCAATATTTATGGATTTACAAAGGATGGTACTTTGAATTATAATGGAAGGGGAAAAATCTTATATTTCTCAAATGAATATTCAACCATCTATACATTTGATTATTAAAGAGGCATAGAAAGAAGATGTAGAGTTACAAATGATGGTGAGAAATGTCCCTAAATTCAATCTTGATTGTGATGGGATAATAAGGTTCAGGAATCGGGTTTGTGTTCCTCCCATCCCAGAATTAAAGAAGGAGCAGCTCGATGAGGCTCATAGTTCTTCATTCTCTATTCATACTGGAAGCACGATTATGTATAGGGACCTGAAAGGGTACTTCTAGTGGGATAGGATGAAATGAGATGTTGCTGAATATTTATCTATATGCTTGGTTTGTCAACAAGTTAAATCTGAGAGACAGAAGTCTATCGGGATGTTACAACCATTGCCCATACCCAAATGGAAATGGGAAAACATCACTATGGACCTTGTCACTGGACATCCTAAAAAATACAATGGAAATGATGCTATCTTGGTCATAGTTGATTGTATTACGAAGTTGACACACTACATTGCTATTATAGAAGATTTCTCTCTGGATCAGTTTTCCATTATATATGTTAATAAAGTTGTAATATTTCATGGAGTACCACTTTCCATTATATCTGACCGAGATCCTAGGTTTACCTCGATGTTCTGGAAAAGTCTTCAGCATACTTTAGATAAATATTTGAGTTTTATCACTTCTTATCATCCTCAGAAAGACGGTCAGTCTTAGAGAACAATTAAAATTCTAGAAGATATGTTAAGAGCTTCCACTATGTATTTCAAAGGTTGTTGGGATAAACACCTACCTTTGTTGTAATTTTCTTATAATAATATCTGTCACTCTAGTATTCATATGGATCGTTATGAAGCTCTCTTTGGAAAGAAATGCAGGACTCCAACTTGGTGGGATGATGTTGGGGAAATAATTCTATTAGGACCTGATCTTGTTGATGAGATGGTAGAAAAGGTCAGATCTATTAAACAACAAATAAGAGCAGCTCAGAGTCGACAAAAACATTATGCCAACAACCCAAGAAAAGACCTAGAGTTTAATGTGGGTGATAAAGTGTTCTTACTTATATCTCCTTGGAATAGAGTAATAATATTTGGAAAGAAGGGAAAGCTGATCCCTAGGTATATCGGTCCTTTCCAAATACTGGATCGTGTTGTGAAGGTAGCCTACAGATTGGCACTTCCACCGAATCTCTCTCAAGTTCACAATGTGTTCCATGTATCTCTCCTAATAATGTACATACCCAATCCTTGACATGTACTAAACTCAAAAGTTGTACCGTTGGAGAAAGATTTTTCTTATCGAGAACAACCAATAATGATTCTGGATCGTAGCCAAAAAGTTCTAGGGAACAAGACCACTCTCTTGGTGAAGGATTTATAGAGGAACCAACAATTAGAAGAAGCTACAAGGGAGCTTGAGGGTATGACGAGGGAGAGGTATCCTCATCTGTTTGTTACGAAGTGACAAATATTGAAGGCAAAATTAATGTTAAGGGGGGTAAAATGTAACACCCTGATTGTTTATGAGAAGCATAATTTTTTATATCTTATGTTATATGAAGCACCAAAAGAATATTTCACTATACACAACACTGTCTTGGCTTGCGTTACACGCAATCGTGACCTTCATTGATAACATGTGTAGTACCCAATACCGAGTTTCATGAAACATCGATATATTGTTATAATATTATTATCGACTAGCCGTTATGAATATTATTAAATAAATTTTTAATTTTATAACATTATTATTCATCTTACACATTTTCTAGAACATGGCATGAGAACAAAATATAGTTTCCGGGTAAAATAAGCATTTTTCAAAAAATACAGTTTTGCCGCCTTTTGATGGCACACCCACTTTAAATCTTGTTTTTTACATGTTTATAAGTTCAATTTGACAGAATTTTTTTTTGAAATAGGATATAAAAATTTACTTTGGATAAATTTATCATATTTTTCTGATAACTTTCATATTTTAATGAATAGTAAAAACACATTAAAATTTAATTAAAAACAACTTTTTTCATTGCCATAATTTATGTGGTTAAATTATAATATTTAATGGTTTTAAAATGAAAAATAGAATATATTTTTACCATTTATTATAATTTATGTCATTACCAATAATTTTACATTGAATTCATAGGTAACAACTTTTCAATCATTGGCAGTGTTTTAAATTTTAAAACCCATTTGCATAACAAGGAGATTAATTTAAAAGTAATAACTGAAACTTATGTGTTATGAATTTTTAAAAATGGATTTCATATTTGGATTCAGTGGGTCCAAATTATGTTAATAGGTTAATTTTATTTTTTAAAATTATGAAAAGTAACTACGGTTATTTTTATTTACTACAGTTAAAGGTAAATCGGGTAATTAAGGGTAAAAATAAGATTGTAAAATTATACTAACACTTTCCAAAATTCAATTCGATGAAACCAAATTGACCCATATCACCTAATGGTCGGAATAGATTCATTTCATGGACCTCTTACCATGAAAATAATGTAATTATTATTAAAACTAAATAAAGTGACAATATGTCACTCTATTAAATCTTAAAAGTGTAATAATTTTAATTTTGTGATAAACTTCATAAAATTTTGAACATGAATAGTCTATAGAAATATACTATAATTATCTACATCATTTGAATTTATTTCTAATATTTAGGGATTATGTAATTTTCATTAATTCTGACACAATATTGATGTTGAAATTATTTTATTGATTGAAATATCAAATGAATGGTTTTAAAATATTAAAATAAATATTATATGAACTATTTAATGTACTCCATGAATTTTCTAGATATATATGACATGTTATGAATCTACTAAATCTTTTAGTTCGAACATATCTTCTATGAAATGTTTATTTAAATTAAAATAAATGAATATTGTAAAAATTTTGAGTGTTGTTATTTTATAAAAATAACATATTATAAAATTGTTTAAAAATCACAAAAAATTTTAAAAAATATAAATTAAAATTTATATTTTCGAAAATGTCATCTATTATACAATTATGGAAAATTCACAACACAGAACTAATTATTTATAATATTTTAAATTTATAATCATATTAACACAAAAAAAATTAAATAGATTAAATAAGGATAAATCAAGTTGATAAGGTTTAAAATAAATTCCCAACATGTCTAAATTGTATTCGATGATTTCAATAAAACACTATGTCATCTATGCGTTATATTTTAGTCCTTTTCAAAGTTTTATGTGGGTTTCGAATTTATTATAAATTAATATTTTTGGGGTTTCCATAGGTTCCCCTATCCTCCCTTATAAAAGGGAACCTCCTCTCTCTCCACATTACACAACCTTGAGCCTTAAAGCTCATCCAAACCCTTCCCATTACTCTTCTATACTCTCCTAGTAATATTCTAGAGGTGCCGGACTTCTTCAAAGACCAAGATTAGTGCCCTAAGAGGAGGTTTCAAAGAGGCGTGTCGAAGAAGAGGTAATATCTATTACTGATTCATTCAAATTTATTTTTTCTTACACTTCCTATTATCTAGTTGTTTCATTATGATGTAATAACATCAGTATAAATAATATAATGATATGTTATTATAAATATGAAACAAGCCTATTTCACCTTCTATCTATTCTATGGAAAATGGAATCACCACGCGTGCGTACGTAAGGAATACCGTCTCCACGACGGGGTGTAATCTGGTTTCCACCACCACCTTACTTGGATTGGTATAATGGTGTAAATAATAACTATATATTATTATTGTAAAGTGATATTAATTCTGAAATAGTATACATACACTTCAATACAATTCGACAATCATGGGAATGATATCATCGCTCGTGCGCACGTACAGCCTACCGTCTACACGATGTGATGTGACTGGTTCTACATGATCTTCATTGAATAATGATTATATAAATGAATTGAATGAATAAATATGATATATATTACACTAATAAAATTATGTAAATAAGGTACTTATATCCTAAAAATAAGAATAAGAATTTATTCTTCAAAACATGGATTAGAACATAAAGCAATGAATACCCGGACAACAAGTATCAATGAAAAATTACTAATAAAAAGATAAGAATATGACCATATATGATATCATAACAATTAATATGATTCTGTAATAAGTCAATGAAATTATTTAAATCATTATACAGGATGTTCAGATACGTACCAAGCAAATCAGACTTAAGGTAAGGGAAAATCTCGCAATCTCATTTTAATCTAAGATTCTTTACACTTTAGAATTTACTGGGGAATATTTATCATCCACATCCATTTTTACTCAATACGGAATATTATTTCTATCCTCCTAAAATTTTTTAAATATAATTTTACCTATTAGTGAATTTTTAGAAAAATATATGAAAGGAATCTTTTTTCGTTTTCATTACGAGATACATTTTGAATTTTATGGGAAAAGTACGAGAAGAATGTTTTTTAACATATAAAGCATTTATGGATTTTTATAATTTAATAGATAATTATTTTCATGAAGCTTCCTTTACATGTTTTCAAGTTTATTTTTAAATAACTTCTTATAGTTTAAAATTAAATGGCATGTTAATAAAGGAAAATTGTTTTTGAAGTAGAAAGATTATTTTACTCAAGAATGGAGTTCATGTGTTTTATCAAAATTATTTTTCACATAAGATAATATATGGTTAGGTTTCTATCCCTATTTTTACATTTATTGGATTATGTTATGATGGAATTATTTTTATGATTTCCTTTTATCTTATATGGATTATGTTATAATGGCATGATGATTAAGAATACCAATTTTATTACATGTGTTATGCTATGTTATATGATTTATGGTTTTGTGGAACACATAAGAATGTTTTCATTATGAGATTGGTGGGACCTATATCTCCCACTAATGAATTGGGATAATATTTATATCTCATGAGATAGACTTGTCTGGAATGGCAAGGTAATCTGGTTCAATGATACAAAACTGGAATGAGGAGTGAACTCAGTTCATTAATGGACTTTGTCCACTATGATAGTCTTGTAATGAGCCTTGAGTAATATGAAATGATTTTATATGATTATGTGTGTATACCATAAAGTTTCATGCTTTAAGTTATGATTAATGGGATTACATTTCACTATTATGATTAATCCCATGTTATGATATTTTGATCACTTTTGCAAGTTAAGATTTTCAAAAAGTTGTGTTCTTATGAATATGATATGATTGATATCTCTTTTGATTACCCTTACAGAGCATTTGGTCTCACCGTTTTTTATTGTTTCTTTTCCCCAGGCAAGGAAGAAGGGTATTAAGTAGGATATTCCAAAAGGGACTCTATATATGATGAAATAAACGAAAGACAATGCTGATGATTTATGAACCGATTGTTTATGTTTCCCAGTTTCTAAAGAAACTAAACCTATATAGTCCTATCATGGTTTTTGTTATATGTTTTTAATAATTATGATTCAATTATGAACTAATAACCATGTATGTAGGTATGGGTTGTTATAACCTGGAAGTTCAATGCTACATGTATGGAAATCTTGGTCCCTTTTCTAATCAATGTCCAAATACTTGGATAATGTCATGGAACCACTATTAACCTCAGCATAGGCCAATGGAGTGTGGTTGGGCAGTTTTTATCTTCAAATTTGATGTGGAGGCCTTCAATGCTGTCGTGGAAGGTATACATATTTTTATCTCAAAGATAAAAATTTCTTTTTTAATTCTTGTTATACACATTCCATTATTTCATCCTAATTACCAAAGTGTATAGCATCAATCCCTAAACATATAGAAGTATAGTCATCATTCAATAATCATTGAAGAATTATCCATTCATCAACAATGCATAGAAACACTAGTATTAACATTGGGGTGTACAATATCATTGGAAATATAGTATTCATTCCCTTGGTTTAATTCCACACTATACATGGGATTTACTAGCTCTTAAAGTATAATGCTATGATAAAGTATAGAATAAAGGAAATTTCATTATTTATGAATGGAAAACCTATAGAATTTTTTAAATGAGATATATCCTAACAAGAGTTTTGTCTAGAAGAACATCCCATATCCTTCTTTATTGATATGACCAGTAAAGTGGGAGTAGGAAATGAAATTATAATTATAGAGAATGTCCCCACCATTCAGGAAAGAATTGATGTATTTAATAAAGAGTTTCCTGGATGTCCCACATAGATAGAGGTAGTGTTCTCCATGTAACTCATTCCTAGGTCCAAGCCAACATCAAAGACCCCATATAAAATGGAAAATATAGAGTTATAATAATTAAGTAAACAACATCTTTATATTATGGAGAAAAGATTTATATAACCATGTCTGTCTCCATGGAGAGAACATATTCTCTTAATGTAGAATATGGATGGATCAATGTGACAATGCATTGATTATATAGATCTTAATGATATCACAATGAATAAAAATTACCCCATCCCAAAGAATGATGATTTATTTTACCAGCTTTGTTGGCATCAAATCCTCTCCATGATTGATCCATGGTCTAGGTGTCATAAATTGATGTAAAATAATGATTCTATTTTATTAATAACCTTTAAAAATGTTATGGGAATTATTAATTTTTTATTATTCCCTTTGGATTGAATAATGATCCTTATATGTTTATGGATTTTATGAATAGAGTCTTTGAGGACTATGCAGATTAATTCATAACTGTTTTTAGTGAAGACAATATCATACACTAAAAAATCCATGAGGAGCATGAGGATAATCAATGATTAATATTTGGAACTATGATCAAAGGGAATACTTATGGAAAATTTAGAAAATGTGAATTCTGTTTACAAAATGTCATATTCATTGGACAGATTGCAACGAACAAATGAATCTCAATTGACCCTCTAAAGAAAAATTCTATAGATGAGGGGCCTCATCCAACAATAGTAACTATGAATCGTAGTTTCATATATTTGGTATAATATTATATAAGGTGTGTGAAACACTTTTCAATAATTTCTAATTGACTAAACAAGATAAATAAAAAAGGGACCAAGTTCATTAGAAATAAGGAGTGCGGGGAATGTGTCCCGGAAGTGAAGAAGATATTAGTTGTTGAACCTTTGTTAACTCAGCCTAATATCAGAGAATGATTCTTTTTTTATAAATATGTATCTATATTAGGTATTGGGTGCAGCCCCATTAAAATTTAAAGTAAATTACTTAAGCACCTTGATAGTTAATGTCTCTGAGAAAACATATCTTATGCATGACCTGGAGTTTGTGGAAGTTCTTTTTTGATTTAAAAAAGTATGGGGCACTATTTTTATGGGGGAAAAAGTGATATATACACTGATCAATGATGCTTGAAGTAAATTTTCATGATAAATAATTGTACGTGAGATAAAGTATATCGTTCAAAATTATTAATGAAAAAAACTATTAAATTATTTTTCACCCTGTAATAGAAAACAATTTTGTTGATTCATTAAGTTGGAAGGACCATATTGTGCTTGAAATGGTGAAGATTCAAGGAGATCCATTGATTAATTACCACGTAAAACTGGACATGGGAATTGTAAGGGAAGATACATTATCAACCATATAACTATTTATTTCTCAATTATCATTACTAGACATGATCAAGAATTCACAAATATCAAATACTTGATTAAAAAAGAAGATATATCCTGTGAATATTGGGAAGTTTATTTATTTCAATATTGATCAGGAAGGTGTGTTGAAATTTCATACAAGGATTTGTGTTAAATCTATCCTAGAGATAAATAATGATATGATGGAAGAATCTCATATCTGTACATTCTCCACAGATCTTGGAAGAAATAATATTTCTAGGGAACTTCAAGATCATCATTAGTGGAATAATCTGAAAAGGGAGATCACTGACTACACTATTGGTTTCTTGGTATGTCAACATGTGATGTTATATAGAAAACATAATAAAGGTGTATTGAAACCACTACCCATACCAAAATGGAAGTGGAAAAATATAAATAAGGACTTCATCACTAGTCTCCCAAGAACATCCCATAGAAACAATGAGATATATGATATAGTGGATTGTCTCAGCAATACATCCCATTTAATTACCATTTGATAATATTTATATCTCAAAAAAAATTCCCAAATATACGTAAAGAAAGTGGTGAGGTTTCATTTGGTTCCATTTTTGATCAATTATTATCATGATCCAAGGTAAAAATATAAATTCATGTCATTTATTCAACATACTCTTAATACTGAATTTAATATCATTACAACCTATCTACCCAAATCTATTGGCCAATCTAAAAAGACTATTTAGACATTTGAGGGCATCCTGGAAAAATATCTCAGGGGGATTTAAAGGTGTATGGGATCGAAAGATTCTATTAATTGAGTTCTTATACCACAAAAATGTCATTAGAGTATTCAAATGGCACCATCTGATGCTCTATATGGATAGTGATACTTCATTATTTAATGTAGGAATGGAGTTAGTGAGAGAAAATTACTTGCACATGATCTTGTGTTAGAGATGAAAAAAGGTTAATTAAATCCAACACCATATAAATAATTCAATTAACCATCATAAAAAATATGATAACAATCATCAATGGGGCTTGGAGATTGATTTTGGAGAAAAACATTTCCATTTGATATCACTGTGGAAGAGAATCAATCATTTTAGGAAGAAAGGGAATATTTTCCCCTAGTGCATTGGCCCCCTACTAAATAGGCCATTTCATATGACCAATGGATTATAAGATAGAACATCCAAACAATATATATCATGTTCATTATATATTCCTTTTATATCTCTTATGGAAGTACATACCTATTCCCTTACATGTAATGAATCTGGAGGTGTTACAACTATAAGATGACCTCTCTTATGAGGAGATGCGAGTGGAGATCATGGACTGTAGAGATAATGTTCCAAGAAAAGATACTACCTTCCATTGAAAAGTGTTCTGTAGGAACCATAAATATGATTATGTGATGTGGTAACTATCGGAGATAATGAGATTGAAGTACCCGCACTTTTTCTCAAGATAGAACATGAGTTGACATTTCGGGGATGAAATTTATAAAGTGGGAATAATGAAATGCCCCAAACATTCCAAATTATATGCTCAATTAATAAATATTTGTTACATATTTTATAATATAACACACATAAAAATTAAAGATAAACCATCAAATTAAAAAACCATTAATAAATATAATTACATTAGTAATATTTGCAAGCAATTACAATGGAAAATATTACAACCCAAAAAAGATGTTTAATAAAGCAACTAAAATTTGAAAGTAATGATCTCCCCAATATACTTGAATCATCACCACCACACCAAATTACATATAAATAATATAAAATATTATTAAACCAATTAGTATATTATGAATGTAAAATACAACTTCAAGATAAATTGTAGTGAATATTGGGTGAAATAATGAATTGGTATTTATAGTGTATAAATGGAATTGTGACCATTAGGATGTAGAAATTATTTGAATGTTGGTCAATAGGATAGTTGTTCAATATGACCATTGGAAACTAAAACATTTTTTTAATAATTTTACTTTTTTATCTAGTGTTTATATGTAGAAATTACAAAGGATAATTGGAACATAAAGGAAGACCAATTTCTACACCCAGTAGACCAATGAAATTTGAAACCGATTTGTCAGAACATGGGAAGAAGGTATCGTCACTGGGTTTCCCCATTGACCATGACCATGCTATTTTTCTAGATGTAAATATTGAAAAAGAAATCTTATGATATATTTTCATGATAGTGAAGATTTCCACTCGGTTGATATTAGTTGTGGAACACCATGAAACAACTACCATCGTACAGCTTACCCTATGGGTGTTTGCAGATATAATAAGTGGTTATGTGTCCAAAAATTAGTCACATAATGTGTAATTTCATTTTTATAAATAAAATATTAATTCCATAATTTCATTTCAGTAATTGTTTTTCAAAATAAAATAAAATTTTAATTAATATGAATTTGATAAAAAAAATCGGATGCAAATAAAACATAATTGTATTTCTCTAGAAAACATATAAAATTTTTATAATAAATAATTTTCTTCAGAATAATACTTTTTTAATTAAATGGTCAATTAAAATATTTTTATTTTAATAATGAATTACTAAATAATTTTATAAATGCCGAATATATTTTTATAAGTGTCAAAAATTTGACTATGCCTAAAAAACTATTATTTTTTAACAAATAATAATTTTTTGTAATTAAATTTTAAATTTATCATATTTAGAGAATTTTTCTTATAAAATAAAAATTATTTTAAAAATCTCAACATCTAAATTAGGTTAGGGTTAGTTTATGAATGTTTTCTAGAATACAATATCTTTTCATAGAGAGTATGTAATATAATTTTAGAGTTTTTATATATTTATGACATCATATTTATGTTATAATTATTTAATAAATAATTAAACATAATACATGACCTAAAATATTTTCTTTTAGTAATATTAGTTCTTTTAATATATTCTATTTATTTTCACAAACAATAAAATTCTTTCAAAATTATAAAATTTAAAATATGATTTTTAAAACATTACATTGTGGAATCATATCCTTTCCATACCAAAACATGTTTCAAATAATAGAGTTTGGTTCTAGAGGATTAAATTATCATAAAATGTAAAAATCATGGCTAATAAAATTGTTTTTTAATTTCTACATCATATTTTTCCATGAACTATATTTTGAAATTGTTAAACAATTCCTCCACTTCGTCTATTAATACTAACACATTTATCCATTTACATTCCCTCCTAATATATAATCAAATATGTTTTGATGATTTTTCTTTCCATTGAGTCCTCCCAACGTGTCCTCAATACCCCAAGGTTTCACTTCTCCAGATCTAGGAGCTACTCGTTACGGTAAAAAAAAATCTCAACTTACCTTTTGCATCAAGATCCCTTTTTATGGCATGTCTTTTAATTCAAAAGAAAATTTATTTTTCACCCATAATATAATCAAATTAATGTAATGATTTTATTTTATTAATGGTATAGGCTTATCCGATATATTTTTACACTTTTCTAAAATCATTTTTTATACCCATCATGCAACAGAATTTACTTCTCAAATTTCACACTTTTACATGATAAATTCTGTTTTCCTTTTTATATGAACTCCCAAAATGATTTTCTATTCCATAGGTATTCCAATAGATTTAAAAATTAAGTTTTCATTTGGGTATTTACAAATATAAATCTCACATTTCCTTTCATGGGTTAAAAATGATGTAATTATCATTCCTTTAAGCTCTCTTGTATACCAATATTTATTATAGGAAACACTTTATTTATTCTCTATGGGTTATTAATAAAATTATATATTATAATCTATTTGTAATAAAAGAAATTAATTGATATTACTTGTGTACCACGATAGTGATCCAATTTATTGGTTAAATAATTTCATATACAGAGATTACATGATTTCTGATGCCTTTGTGAATATCTTTGGTGATTTTTATTGATAACACATTGCTGATAATACAATATTATATGATAATGGATGTCTCATTTATGTTATGTATACACATTCTAATATTTTTATTCATGTTCTTAATATTATTATATTACTCTTTCACATTCATTATCATCATGCATTATGATCTTTATTGTTATGTCTCAGGATCACATGTTATATGTCTCTCTGATTTGTTCCCTAACTATCCTTCATGACCACCCATTTACTTTGATGTTTTTACCCATATTATTAGATTCAATAAATATATCAAAGGTAGAACTCTTGAATAATTTATTAAAGTTAATTTATAATAATGATTCATGTTTTCATGTATTATGAACCTCTTTTCCATGAAAATGAACTTGAAAATATCCTTTGTTTTGTACTATCTAATGAAAATTTGTGTAATAAAAAGGTGGGTTGACATATGTATGAATTTATCCTCTAATAAAATAATCACAATAATTTAGAGAAAATTGTGTAGACAAATATTTTGAATTTCCAACTGAAATGATAAAAATGTGTTTCTTTATGATGTAGATGATAAATGGCTATCCGTGAGTTGGGAACAAGTGTAGTTAGAAAACTCATAGAGGATCGGAATATCCAAATTATCATTATGATTTTGAGCATAGAATACTTCCATATTAAAAAAATGTAATGATACATTTCTCATCATTGATCATTAGTTGTATCTCATATATATTATTTTAATAAGTCACCATTCAATGTATGAAAGGATTTATTGTCACCATTAAAATTTTTATTAGGATTAGACTTTATGTCTAAATTAGTTGATATTTATATAAAATTAGGTAGAGTATCAGTTGAACCATTCATAGAAAATAGTAAAAATGTTATCTTATATAGTTGGTATACAACAATTGAATCAGAAATTCCTTTTTCAAATTTCCCTATTAATAATTTTAATTGTTGCATCTTAATCTTGATGTTGTGCATATATAAAATAATGTATGTGGAATCTTTCGAATTAATAATTCTGAATGAGTATGGAAAATCAGATATCATATTAATTCTTATAAGAATATAAAATAAATGAATATATATCATGATTGATTTAAAAATGATAAATTAAATTATCCTTTATTAATTCTTTATTTAAAAATTTAAAAAAATCCTTAAAATATAGAAATATATAAAAACTATTCATAGATAATCAAGTAACATATTTAAATTTTTTCCCCAACATATAATAATTTACATGTTATTAAATTTCAGGGCTAACAAATTATAATCGAATAATTTATACCTTTATCGTTATATACATTATTACCTAATAAAATAAAAGAATTTTTAATTGATTTTGGAACGCTCTTCTAAAAAACTTGTTAAAATAATTCAAACCCAACTATGTTTGAAAAAAAATAAGAAAATATTGTAATTACACATTGAAATATTATGATGGTATAACCTTCAACATTTTTAAATGTAATGGTTCATCTAAATATGAATTTTACTGAGGAATTTTATGTTAGATGGATCAAACATTATTGATGGATGTATACCATAGATAAGTATTATCATCTTACATATTTATCATTATAACATTAAAATTTTCATACTCGTTATATTTGCCATTTTTTCTCATATTTTTTACTTTTTTAAATTATGTATCTACGTCATTTAATATCTTTTTTTAGAAATAAAGCTCCGATAAAATTGAATATTACTAAGGGATATGTGGAAAAGAGTGTTTTACCATTTTTGATGTCTTTAAATAATACTATAACTTGATTCAATAGATATAACAATGTTAAAATAACACAAATCAATTTCATTCCTATTGTAAATTAGTAACCCTTCCAATGTTAGTACATCATATTGAGAAAATATCATTAGATTCATTGACTGAAATATTGTTCATATAATTTCATACATATGTGCAATATAATATTGATTTTTTGGACTCATTCATTAATGAATTAAAGATGAAAACAATGAGATAACTTTATATTTGAACATAAAATGATAAAGAGATAAAAATTCCATTAACAGAGACATAGTTTAATGAATTTCATGAGAGATAATATAATAATCAATATTATATTCGTAATATATTAATATAATTATCTTATGTAAATATTAATAATATATATTTATACATGTACATCCTAAATGTTGATAATTGAGTGGCAGTTCTAGATGCTTTGAAATATTTAGAACAAGGAATATCAATAAGGGGTTATTTGATGATTATATTATTAATTACATCATGTTTTAAAATGTTTCTTTGAAGGATCATTTGAAAACATAAAAAAGGGTTGTCTTCACAAAATTCATAGAGTTGGTAAATAATGGAATGCTGATTAATAGTATTGAAATAAAAAATAATTGAAATTTTTTAGTTGGGTTATTCCAATGAATGTAAATAAATATTTATAGGAGCTTAAGGAACTACTTTTTTTATAATTTACGTTACTTAACTTATATTGATTTATTGATTCTAGTGAGAAAAAAGAACATGGTCCATATATTTAGTCTTCAAAAGTTACAATGGTCTACTATATAGATAAATTTTTCAATTAATGGTGGATTATTTTAGTCCATTTAATGCCATGAAATTTGACTACACGAGAGACTAGTTTGAGTAATGTTTTTTTATAATAATGAACCCCATCAACAATAAGAAATTGATTGATCCATCTATAAAAATATTAAAATTGTTGATATTGTAAGGGAGAGTGATGATGATGATGAAATCATGTTAATTTGTTTTGGATAGAAATAAAATGGTAAATTATAGATTGATTATTTGTTTTCTATGTCCTCCTTCAACATTTTTAATTTTTTTATTTATAATATTTGAATTAAATTAATTAATGTATATCAGTTCAAAAAAATCATGTATTATATTATTTTTCATCTTCATTATTATTTATTATATTAAAAACTATAGGAATTCTAACAACCAAATAGTTTAAATATAAGAACATGCCTTCTATAGCTATTATATAGTCAATCCCACAAGATATACTCACGTAATCAATAGGTATGATCTTTAAATTTATTACAAACCTTGCATATTTTCAATAATTAATTCTAATAAATTTACAAAAAAAAGTTAAAAACATACAACTTATTTAAATATAACTTAACTAACAACCTAAAAAGTTATATTTATGATTAAATATACCATATGTATCTCTACGCTATAGGGTTACACATATTAAACTACATAGTCCAACTAGAATCACCTGAACACTAAATCACACTTCTAATACCCTATTAAAACTACCCTATAAAAATTAAATTGAATATTTTTACATAAATTATATGAATTTTCTTATTTAGTTAAAGAATATTCGAAGTACATGTCAAATAATAAGTTTCAAATATTTATGCATAATTTTCTAAGAAAACAAATCATTTCATATTATACGATGTAATATATATTGGTGTCTTACAATGATGAATTTTAATTTTAATTTTTTTCAAATTATTTAGTCTCCCCAAACCATTAATAGTGTGATATTTTTTAAAATGATATAGTGGTTATATCTTCTACTATAGAGATTTTTGGAGATCATATAGAGAAATAGAGGCATAGTCGCATACGGATCATATGGTGTCCGACTTACAACCATGAGGGTATTTGAGGATGACTATGATCCCTATTAAATTGTTATTGGGAAAAGTTATTTATTACATCTGTATATTATTTGTGACATTTAATATGAATGGGGTGCCAATATATAATGTTTGAGACATATATAAAATGATCTTAAGAAAATTATCATTTGAGATGGCATGCTTTTTTATAATGTTCCATGATTCGAGGCATATGTTCACGACATATAACATTGATATATTTGATAAATATTAAAAATATCACAAAATAAATATTTTTATTTTATTTTATTTGATATTACTACTAAAATATAGACTATTTATTTATGAATTTCATATTTATATCATGATTTGGAGAAATCCTCTAGTCATTCCTTGATACATGAAACAATAAATTTTGTATTTTTATTTTAAGATTTTCTTAATATTATAATTTTTTCCCATTATATTTGGTACTTAAAATATATAATTAAAACAAATTTACAATTAAAGTTCGATATATCATTGAATGTGGATAGTTTTTAGACTTTTAGTCCAGAAGAATATCATGATTTTAGAACATATGGCGATAGCCATCCGAACATAAAGGGATAGAGTAAATGATGGTCCCCTCTGTCTAATTATTACATATTTTTTAAAATATTTATAGAAACTTCATTTTCAAAATTTAATTGAAACAAACATATTTATTTCATTAAAATATTATGTTATATCATTTTTATAATTATTTTATGTTTTTTCAATATTAAAAGTACTAAATTTTATGTTATGAATATATTTTTATTTCAAATTTTATATTGTATAATATTTAGATGCCTTTATTTACGGTTATTTTTTTCTGTTGTTTTTCATTTGTTTAAATAAAAAAATGAAATCATTATCATTGATTATTTTTTTACTCATTTTAATTACCACTAAATACTGTAATTCATACTAAACCATTGAATAATATTTTTACAATGGTTATAATATTAACTTATATACGAATAAAAATAGTCGATCTATCTCTATAGAAATAATTCACAATACATAAACCGCATCATGATTTTTTAAAAATACCATAATTTTAACTACTACATTCATTTTAGTCAGTGTTTTGAAACCACGTCCAATTATAGTTCCACATATGTTATATATGATTATTTTTAAAAATAAAACAACTTCTAATTAACATTCAACTATATAATCTCTGTTATTTTTATAATACACCACAAATATATTAATATTGGTTTCAGACACAAAATAAATCAAAATAAAATAGATATATAATAATATTTTTATATTTTACTCATAAAAATATTTATGAGAGGTATAATAATATTTTATCAATATCCATGAATTACATGATTTTTTTTGTCAACACAAGTGGAGACACTATAGAATATGAACATTATACCATGAGATGAATTTGAATAAATTTATCATGTAAAGTAGTAGATCACACACAATAACTAAGTTGGAAGAATCATGGAAATCATGATACATAAGAATACTATTTATAGAGTAGAAAAATTAATAAATAAGACTTCTTACATACATAGAGAAATAGAGAAAGAATAGCCTTGGTGGAGAACTAATTCTTAGGCCAGATTATATCCTTTGGGATCCATGAAGTTCCACCTTATAACCATATATTTTATATTCTATCTATATATAGAGAATTTAAGGTGCATTATGTTTGAAGGGAAACAACTAATTAATATGTGTATACTATCATATTTGGAATGTATATTTAAAAATAAGGAATAACTATTCTAGACCTACTTAAATTTACCATCTTAAAAGTGATCCAAAATTTGACAGTATGAAATATATTTAATG
The DNA here is from genome assembly GCA_963277665.1 of Viscum album. Classification (NCBI taxonomy): domain Eukaryota; kingdom Viridiplantae; phylum Streptophyta; class Magnoliopsida; order Santalales; family Viscaceae; genus Viscum; species Viscum album. The sequence continues at coordinate 1,991,394,395 of OY728133.1, read as the reverse complement.
AGAAGGGTATTAATATTTGATATTAAGCTAGATTTTATAAACTAAGAGGGAACATTCTAAATATATTCTAAAATATGAAATTTCACAAAATTATGGAATTTCTAGGAAATTATTGAAAATTCTCCACTAAAAGGTATATAGGAAAATTCTCACATGTTTTTTGGACAATATGATATCATATATTAATGGGATTAATTTTATTTTTTCAATAAAATGAAAATTTAATGGAGATGAATAAATTCATAGGATAGTTTTTGAAGATAAATTAGTTTTTTTTGAATTTTTTTAACCAATGTGCTAAAATGAAATTAAAACCAATATAATGAAATGTTGCTATCATATTCTATAGATTATGAACAAAATTATTGTTCGAATTTTACCCTCAATATTTCTACACTCATCATGGTTTAATATTAATTAGGTGGAATAATTTTTGGATTGGGTCTTTATGTTAATTGATACCACCCACTCTCAGGGGTCATTGTGTTTATTATTAATAACATGGAGAGTGAATAAAATGTATGAAAAACATATTATCTTGGATTTTAAATTTTGGGAATGAAAACACATCTAAATGGATATATTGTTGAACCAAATATTTGTATATTATAGTTTTTGTCAACTAATAATAATTTAAGAAAAATGGTGTTAATATTTTATAACAAGAGTAGCTCAGAATATAGTTGGAGTTCTTAAAAATGTTGATGGAATTGAATAAACAGACTAATGTTATGAATAATGGTATATTATATGTTTAGTTTTTATTATTCCACAAGGATAATATAATCACCTTAATTATTGATAGTTGGTGAATTTAGTGGTTCATATAATAATGTGTGTTTTTTGTAATAATTTATGTTCAAAGAAGATGTAATCATGATGGAAAACTATAAGTTTTTTAAATAATTCCATTAAATGTAAGTCATTTCCATTAGAGAATCACATAAATAATTATTCACATGGTTATTACAGTTGGTTAAAATCATATAGTTTGATGGAAATTTATTTTTTATATTTGATTGGAAAAAATAGATGGAAGAATGAAAAATATTTTAGGAGATTTTGGTTGAAATTATATTGACAATATTTAATGAAAATGAAAATATTTCATTGTACTAATTTTTGTCCATTCATAGATATTAATTTTTTATCAAAATAGTAATATTTTGTAAAGAATGTTTTTTTGGAAAAACTAGCTAAAGATTATGGGAATGATACTTCTCAGAGTATGAAATAATTATTCTTGTATGTTGAGAAGATTTAATAATATTTATGAAAATATAGTTCCATGACTATTGAGTTCCATGAAGTTTCATGATTTTTGGATATTCAAACTCAATAAATAATTTTAGAAGTAATTATTTTTCCTCTAAAGGTCTATATTTGTGTTCACATATAATGAAAATTAATAAATGGTGAACTACACTTGTATAGTGTATTCTTGCAGTGGAATTGAAATAAGTTGTCGGAGTAACCATTGAAATAATCTATGGCTTATTCATATGTTGCATTAATTTTTTTATTTAATATAGTAATAATTGAGGAAATAATGAAATATTAATTAAGTTAGGTATAATTATATTTTACTAAAAGACGCTCATGAAATTAAGTAGAAAATATTTGAAATTATAACTTATTTATTGAATATAAATTTAGTTTATTCTTATTAAAATTTCTTTCTTTGAGATGATTTGATATATATTGTAACATCCCAAGTATGTAATGAATAATAGATATTTTTATCTATGTCTATTAATGAATTAGATAGTGTTTTAGAGGCTTAAAATGAAAATAAATCCAATCTTAAGCATGAAATACACTAATATTATTAAAAGATTGATTTACTGCCTTATGATGGAAAACACTTTTTAAATATATCTTTTGACAATTTTATATACTATGTTTATCGAAATAAACTTTTTCTTTATGATTGAGACATCAATATTTACTTAGTGTGAATTTTTGGTATTTTTCTGACAATGTTCATTTTTTAATGAATAGTGAAAAATACGGCATTTTACATCAAAACTGCTTTTTAATCTAATTTATTTATATTATTAGATTATCTTTTGAATTGGTCTTAATGTGTAATATGAATATATTTTTACCATTTAATCCAATGGTGGTCATTGGAATCAATTTCTCTTTGAAATTGGACTTAAACTAGTGTCAATCTTTTGACACTTATTGTTTCATAAAAACATGTTATTTGCTCTGACAATGGGAATTAATAATTAAATTAATTAATGTGACTTATATGTTTTGAATTTTTTAAAATAGACTTCATTTTTGAATTCGTAATATCAAATATAACTTAGGGTTAATTTTTGGTAATTTTCTGAAAAACTTCAATTTTTGATGAATAGTGAAACCACTAAGTGGTACTTATAAAGACTGATTTTCCGTTTAAATGAAATTTTTCCATCATTGTGTTTTGAATTTCAAAAATCCGACATACATGGTTGTCATTAAGAAGTAAAATGTGGTTCAATGAGATTATAATAATTTTTTGGTGAATAGTAACTTATTAAGTTCTTAATCGCGATTAGTGGTAATTAGTGTAGTTTAAGGTAAAAATAATGCTTTAATAAAATAAGATGAGCTTTACACATGTCCTACCCTCATTGGTTGTGTCATGTCCGACCAAGACAAGCCATGGGTCAACTTGGGGACCCCATGGATCCACTTTGGTTGGGAAATGACATAAATAACTTTTTATTTAATGTAAAAGTAAAAATGACACAAACATAATATGTTTTATGAAAACAATTTTTACATGGGGTTATAAATATCATATTCTTGATTATAAATAGTCATTGGAAAGATAAAAGGATTTCCTACATCATAGTTTTTTTTTATAATTTTTAGACATTATATAAATTAAATTATTTATGACATAATAATGATGCAGTGATGACATCATTATTTGACGATTTAAATAAAATGGAAAGATAAAGTAAAATCAATGAACTACACATGTCCAAAACCAATTGTATGAGTGGATTTAGAACCCTTATCACCTTATCCACGAATTATATTAACGTAGGGCCTTTTAAAACTGAAACACATTTTCAAATAAAGTAATATTTCTTTACTTTCCAAAAGTCCCCCTCCTCTCCTCTTATAAAAGGCCCCCACCTCTACCTCATTTCACACACTCCTCAAGCCTTTGGATCGGCCAACCCCTGCCCATTTACTCTCTCCACATCCCACTCCTCATCCTATAGGATTCCTTTTGGGCATAATCCTTTCAAAGGAAGCCTTTAGGCTCAAATCAAAAGGAGTTACACTTTTAAAGGTAATTCATTCTCTCATGTTCATTTGTTTTATTTTGTTTTTCCAACCCCCTAAACTCTTTTTATTTACTTATTTTGTAACAACACCAGTATCTTCAATATACTAGTATGTTGTTATAAGATTTATTTGAGCTACACTCTCACACAACTACATCAAATGGTTAAAGAACATACGGTTTCCGTGGATGGTGAAATTCTGCCTCCCGAAACGATGATTGTTCAATACTCATTTAACACCTTAAAAGGTGGCCATTATGATGTCACTATTTTTATATATGATAAATAATTTGTTTATGTTTTCCTTAAGCTTCTTTTTTTTCATTTTGGGCATACCTTTATGGTTTCCATTATGGGTAAACACGATATCTTCATTTTAGGAAGTGCGGACTACCGCCCCCTGAAAGTGATTTGATTCGTTAATACCATATGTGGGATGTGTAAAGGATAAAGTTAATGATATTATATATGTTATTATATAGGAATTATAATATACTCTTATATCATTATGATTCCATTCCAGAAAATACGAAATAGAAATGGAAGTAGCGTTCATGCGTACGTACGACTTACCGTCTCCATGAACGGTGCATTTCATTTCGTACCACTGAATGTGATGTAATATTATAAATAAATGTATATGATTAATATATATGATATATATGTTATCCAAATAATTAATATCGTTCTGGATATAATGAACCTTTGACCAAATTAACAACATGTAAGTGTACGAAGTCTATTTTTGACTTAAGAACCAAATACCGAGAAAATGAACACTATTAACTTAAATGATTACATGATGTTAATAACATGGTATAAAAAGAATAATGAACTTGAAAAAGGTTCATAAGAAAGTAGAGATTAACTCAAGTTTATTATTCATGAGATTAAAGAACGGTCAGGTCAAGTCGGATACGAGGTATGGGACTTCCTCTCAATCTCCTTTCATTGAGGCATATTTTATTTTATACACAACATTCTTTTATACGGTGTATAAACCCCTTTGACTTTTACGTTTACCCAAAAGGAATCTTTTTTATACAAAGCGTTTTAAAAAATGACAAAATGGAATGTTTTTGTCGTACGTATGCGGCGACAACGACTTCTCCGCCGCCATGACCATTATTTGAGTTTCGGCTTCCTCTACAAGCCATACCTTTTTTTAAAAGAAATATAAATACCATGTTTTAGTTTTCTTTTATTTTGGTATTGAAAATGGTTTTCATGATGTTTTTATATCAATGTGTTTTATTGATATCTTGTGATTGAAAGGTGGAAATGTTATGCTTCCTTTATGCATGTTTTATGTTATATGATTATGTTGAGGTTCTTGGGCATTATTATGAAGACGGGTGGTTCCGTGATAAACTAAGGGCGGGTGAGCCCGATATAGCTCTCCAAAGCATTGGGTAATGCGAAGGAGTGAAACATTAAGGTTTCTCCGAAGAGACTTAGGGAATATACTATGATGGGTATTCCAAACGTAACCAAGAGGGTTACTCCCCTACGTAAGAATGTTATTAATGCCTCAAGTTACCTTTATGTCTTATGATTTATATGATTTATTAATGATTTGATGAGGTATGTTAAAGTGCTTATGTTTTATGGGTAAAGTATGATACAATTCTTATGTATATATGTACCCATGTTTCTTTTCCATGTTTTTATAACCCATACTGAACTTTTTATGCTCATCCCATGTTTTTTTGAAATGTTTTTCACAGGTCAAGGGAAAGGTACATGATATGATGATAGTGTCAAAGAAGTTTCAAGAAAGAATCCATGTTTTATTTTAAATATGTTTCCATTGATGGGAATTAAGAATACTATCTTTATGTAACCACATTGTTTATATGTGGAATGTAATGCATGTTTTATGATCTAATTCTCTAAAACTCTAAACCCGAAAAGATCCACAATGTGTGATCTTGTAATAACTCAAGATTAAGTAAGGTTTAAGGCTGGGGCCTTATAGTTGGTATCAAAGGTCGGTTTATATAACTTTAGGAGTTATAATTCTATTAAATGATTATCCAGAAATATTTTTTTATGGTCCAATTAAATTGATATAGCATTTGAAGATTACCATGTTGCTTCATCTAAGACATGTTTGTTCAGAATGTTTTTTCCGCAGAGGAAACATGGAAGCAGTGCAAGGAAATCATACAAAAGGAAATAACCTTCCTAATTAGCATCCATAGATGGACGGAATCGGAACTGAATAGTTTGTTGCAGTAATGGCACATTTGAATCAGGCTATAAATGGTGGTGGTATCCTTGCACGAGATCAGCTAGACCAACCGCAGAGGAACATGTCAATGGTGGAACATTTCATGAGTCACCATCCCCCATCATTCAGAGGATCATCTGACCCTGATCTAGCTGAAGGGTGGATTAAATCATTGGAGAAGATTTTTGATGTCATGGGGTGTTCAGACAATCAAAAGGTTAGTCTTGCTATTTACCGTTTGGAGGGTGAAGCAGATCAGTGGTGGTCTATGGTTAAAAATATCAGGGACGCCGATGAGATTGATGCTCTTGACTAGGATGAATTCAAATGTATGTTTCTTGAGAAGTATTTTCCTAAGGTTGTTCGACTTAGAATGGAAAAACAATTCTTGGAACTGAGGCAAGAGGAAGACTCAGTGGCTACCTATGAAGAAAGGTTCACTCGATTGGCAAGGTATGCTCCAAATTTTATCCGAGACCTTGATAGTAAAATGAATCGTTTTTACTCAGGATTAAAGCCAAAATATCAAAGGTCATTAGCTTCTCGTGAGTTTAAATGTTATGAAAAGATTGTTCAATGTGCTGAGAAGGTGGAAATGGAGTTTGCCGATGACCAAGTGTTCTATAACAACCAGCAGAAGAAGAGACCGAGGTGGCAGGAGAAAGGTAAGAATTCTTCAAAAAAGTCTGATGGTAAGAGAACTAAGTTTCTAGATTGTGATAAATGTGTCAAAAGTCTTGCGGGGGAATGTCTTCTGAATTCTGTAAAGTGCTACCGATGTGGTAAGATTGGACATAAGGCTCGTGATTGCACTGAAAAGGATCAAGGTGAAGGTAAGACCAAATTTGATTTACAGTTAGTGAAATGTTATAAGTGCAATGAGATGGGTCACTATGCAAACAAGTGTCCTACAAAGAGATTGAGTGATGGGAAGTAGTTAGAATACAAGCAGAAAGGGGTGGTGAAATCTTTTGCAGCTACTTCAGCAGACGTCGGGCCATCAAATGAAGTTGTATCAGGTACATTGTTTGTTTTTTCATATTATGCCAGTGTGTTTTTTGATTTGGTGTCTACACATTCATTCATCTCTGAAAACTTTTCTAGTAAAATGGGAATACCATCTCATGAAATGACTCCTGAACTTTTGGTAAAAACACCAGGGGGAAATGTTGAGGCAAAAATAATTTATAAGAATCTTCCTATCCTTATCTGTGGAAAGAACCTACTTGCAAACCTTATTGTTCTACCTATAGTAGAGTTTGATGTTATCCTGGGTATGTATTGGCTCTCTATTTACCATGCTAAGATTGACTATAGAGCTAAAGAAGTTTCTTTTCAGAAATACTTTTAGTTTGTTTACAGCAATGAACCCTTACTTTTGATAACATATCAAGAGGCCGAGAAACTTGTAAAAGATGGAAATGAATGTTACCTTTCACACGTCGTTGAAAATAAAGGAACTGTTCAGATTAATGATGTGCTAGTGGTAAATGAGTATCCTGATGTTTTTTCTGATGAGTTGCCTGGAATAATACCAGATCAGGAAGTTGAGTTTACTGTTGACTTAGTTTCTGATGCTAAGCCAATTTCAAAACCCCCTTATCGAATGGCACAAATTGAACTTTTAGAGTTGAAGGAGAAATTTCAAGATTTATTAGAGAAAGGTTTCATTAGACCTAGCACATCACCATGGGGTTCTCCTGTTTTATTTTTTAAAAAGAAAGATGGTTCTATGAGACTTTGCATTGATTATAGAGCCTTGAATAATATCACTATTAAGAACAAATATCCTTTGCCTCATATCGATGATTTGTTTGATCAGCTCCAGGGAGCTCAGTTTTTTTCAAAGATTGACCTGAGATCGGGGTACCATCAGCTGAATGTAAATGAGGTAGATATTCCGAAGACCGTGTTCCATACGAGATATGGACATTATGAATTTGTAGTAATGCCTTTTCGGCTAACTAATGCACCTGCTGTATTCATGGACTTAATGAATATAATTTTCCATGAGTTCTTGGATAAGTTTGTGGTGGTTTTCATTGATGATATTTTGGTGTTTTATAAAAGTAAAGAGGAGCATGAAATACATTTAAGGGTTATCTTGCAAACCTTAAAAGAAAAGAAACTGTA